>JASDDO010000024.1:43662645-44900751 GCA_030015575.1 Agapanthus africanus | reverse complement strand
GCGTAGGACGGGACTTGTTGGACAACATCTAAAAGAGGAATGTTAATGTTAACCTGCTTAAATAACTCCAGAATCTTCTCCATTTGTGGATTTTGTTTATTGGACCTCAACCGGTTTGGGAATGGAACGTTTTTAAAATTGGTTGAGTCCAATACTTGTGGAGAAGATTATGGAGTTGGAACGGATCCCAGAGCTGGTGTTTTCGTGGAGTGAGAAGTGGTTACGTTCAGAGCAGAAGAAGAAGAAGAGCCTTTTGAAGAATGAAGAATAGGCTCAGAAGACGAGGAAGGAGAAGAAGAAGAAGAAGAAGAAGAAGAAGAAGCGGCTGGGGTGTCATTATCCTTGATTGTTGTGCCGATGTTGTTGTGCAGCATCCTTCCTGATCTCAACATAGTCACGGCACTCACATTATGGTTCTGTTGTTCAAGAGCAACATGTACATTATGTGGGTGACCGGGATTTGGGAGTGGTTGAGATGGAAGCTTTCCCTTCTCTCGCTCGCTTAACTCCGCATTCAGCTATGCAATCTGGGCCTCGATGGTCTTGATGCTTTGCCTGTGTGCAGCAGTGTGTTGCACCAAAGAATGAATAGACGACTGGATGTTGGCGGTGGATTGTGTCGATTGTTTAACGAACGCCTCCAGACTTCGTTCTAGCGAGGAAACTTTATCGTTGTTTGACGGAACAAAGTTGTTTTGGGGAAAAGAATTGTTGGGTGCAAAGTTGTTCGTCTAATTTTGAAAAGGTTGGGGTTGGAAGGGCTGCTGAAACTGATGTTGAGTTTGTTGTTGTGCTTGTTGTTGTGGAGGAGGCGCCCTCTGGAAATTGTTGCCTTGGAATTGTTGCTGATTCTGATTCCAAGCGAAATTGGGGTGGTTCCTCCAACCGGGATTGTAGGTGGAAGAGTATGGATCATTCCTCGGTCTTTGCTGAAATGTAGCATTAACCTGATCCTGTCCTTGAGATGGTGGATTGTAAGGACACTCTTCGGTTAAGTGAGAAGGATCGGAACAACAAGCGCAAATGGTACGAAGGGGAAGAACAGGGGCAGGAGCAGGAGAAGAAAATTTGCTCTCTATCGCTTCAAGTTTTCTCGTTATTGCAGCCATTTCAGCTTTCATCGCAACAGAGACATCAAGTTGGTGAATTCCTACCCTAGACTGACCGGTAGAAGTGGAGGTAGAAGAAGAAGAAGTCGGTCTGGTGCTCTCCCATTGCAGCGTTTGTTCCGCAAGGTCGTCGAAGAATTGCCACGCTTCCTCGTCAGATTTCGATAGGAAGTGGCCCTGACAAATGGTTTCCAACAACTGCTTGGTTGCTGGGTTCAGGCCCTCGTATAAGGTTTGGCAAAGTTGCCATTTCTCGATACCATGGTGAGGACACTGAACAAGAAGGTTTTTATACCGGTCAAAGCACTTCCAGAAGGGTTCAGAAGGAAGCTGAGAGAATTGGTTGATTTCGTTACGGATCCTTGCGGTTTTATGATTCGGATAAAATTTCTTGAGAAACGCTTTCACAAACTCGTCCCAACTGGTTATGGAGTAGGAAGCGGTGCTATACAGCCATTTTACAGCAAGATCGCATAAAGTGAACGGAATGACCCGTAGCCGTATAACATCGTCCGACAGCTGGGTGGTTTTCATCATGGCATAAACATTTTGGAACTTGTTGATGAAGATATAGGTATCTTCAGATTTAAGCCCATGAAATCGCGGAAGCATGTTAATGAAGTGGGGCTTAATTTCAAAGTTATCCCCATTGGCCGGTGGAAAAGAAAGACATGTAGGAAGTGCAGAACAGGTGGGATAGAAACGATCCTGGAGCGCGATTCGCTGCGGCGCTACAACAGGCGGTGGTGGTGGGGTAGTTGCCTCCGTAGGAGGTGGATTCAATGAGATGTTTGCGTTAAATCCTAACATCGCGGAAGAAGAGGTTGGTGAAGGTGAAGGTGAAGAGGTATGAACAGAATTCCGGTCAACGTCGGAGTTGGCCGGCAAAGGTAAGGGTGAAAGAGGCATGGACGGAGTTTCGACGTCTGAGTCGATCGCGTAGTCGGTAGCGACTAACGTAACGCGGACTAGGCGGGCGCTAGTGTCCCGAGTCCAAGCGGACATACACTAAACGAGTTTAGTATAGTCAAAGCGGAGAAGGTGAGAGTAAGAAAACGTCAATGGAGAAATACGATGGGTGGTGGGTGAAAAAAATGGATTCTGGCGACAAAGGGCAAGTTTTTATAGAAGTTTTTGGTTTTGTGTTTTTTTTAGAAAGAGATTTACAGAAATATGTATGGGCTTACGGCTTCAAGCAATCACAAACAAGATATGCACAATCACACCTAGATCTAGGGTCACCTAGGTCAGCTAGACAGCTCCTAACTGTTCCAAAGGGCTAGAAATAGGACCTCAAACCGCCTCTTCTCCAACAATTGCGGCCAGGTAAGTGCCAGGTAAGTGGGAGGCTCCCCACTACGTAAGTAGTGGTCCTAATTAAGTAACCACTTGCCTAGACACCGCAAAAGTCAGGATAGGATAAACGGCCGATGCCTGTAACTAGTCCTCTGTCCTATTGAGCGCGAAGTCCTTAGGGCTGAGTCTAGTATTTTTTAATTAACAAAGGTCAATGCATATGCTTTTGTGATTTCTGGGGTCCTGGGAAGGGTGATGAAATCCCCACCCAATCTGAATTGGTTTCAAGCCCCTTAAAGTCCGTATTAATATATGTAAAGCAGTAACAAATCAACTGCAATCAATTTTTATTTTAGCACGGCGCAAAGAATCCTGCACAAAAACAATTTATTGGAAGGGGGAAGAGAGTTTGCGCAAAGAATGCTGCAGAAAATACAGTTTAGTGGAGTTAAGAGGAGTGGGGAGAGAGAAAGAAACACTCACAGAAGTTTTGGCTCACTAAAGGCAACGTTCAACCGCGGATCCGCGGCCTAAGCAAGCATATGCCGCGGTTCCGCGGCATGAATGTGGCTTTGGAGCTTCATTTTGCTGGCAGGTTCTGCCTTTGGTGTCTTCTTCTCTTCTGGATTTCCCGAATCTTGATTTGATTACTGTATCTGCTCCAGAATTTTACAGTAGACCGTTGGCTCCGTCTTAATCCGTCGTGGTGTATCCGCGAAATATGGGTCTAACTTCCCACGTCTTTGGCACTGAACTTGAACTTCGTTTTATCCTGCACACTTGCACAAAACTAATCAAAAATAACAAGATGGATTTTTACAATGTATATATTTTTTTTGTTTTTTGGTTAGCTTTATATTCACAAATTAACCCGAAATTACACAAAGAAATAAACTACCGTCTCCCCGGCAACGGCGCCATTTGATCGGTAAAGTTTTTGCGTGCTAAGTTTGTTATCGCAATCAAGACGGTTTCGCTTGTAGCTAGCCGGTTGAGTACGGGTCGTCCGCAGGGAGATGGGAATCTTTTTCTATGTGCTTTAACGAGTTAAGTCCAATTTTCCAGGTTTATTTTTAGATTACTTATGTGCTAAAATGATATATATAGAGAGCTTTTTAGGGTTAGGATTAGGTTAGTTTGAGTTAGGAGTCGCTCACTTCTTTCATTGCCACTCTTAATATCGGTGTTACGGTAATCGGCAACAACGGGGATTAGCACGACTAGGAAGGAACTTGCGAGTATAAGCTAGGCTTTCCAACGCATAAGTTCTTCCTTTTGGTACTTGTCCGTCCGTTCTTAGCTCTTAGCCTTAACCTCCGGTTAATTCAACCACAACCGGTCTCACTACGGAATCACCGCTATCATGTAGGATAGGGTGCCGTAGGGAGCGGATTGTGGTTCAATTAACGGGAGTTCGATTTAAGATGTTGGGCAAGGAAAGAGTGAGAGAGATTTCCTTCTCTCAAACTTCCCTTATCCTACCCTAACAAGTATGGAAACTACTCACCCATTACAAGAAAAATGAAAATAAAACAAAGGAGGAAGATAGAAAGAAAGAGGTTAGAAGATTACAACTAGCTATTTGCGACCTCACCTCGGCAAGGATCAAGCGTAAGCATCATGGCTGTTTAAGGATAAAGGAAAAGAGAACAAGAAAGAAACAAACACAAATAACAACAACTAAATTAGCAAATGAAAATTACAAGCAATAATAGTTAACAAAATAAAAAGACAAGCATGGTAAGAACAAGAACTCCTTTATTCATTCTTCACTCACAAAAGCTCACTACAAGTTTTTTAATGGAGAAGAGATGAGAGGAGGAAGAAGAACAACAACATATAACCTAAAATCTAAATACAAGATTATGGACCCTTGTCTTTGGCAAGTTCTGGACTATTTATAGGCAGGGAGATGGAAATCTAGGGCAACATTCTGAACAACAATGGAATTACCAATCTGCCCCAAAAAACACTCCATCTGAGGAGCCAGTACGGCCGCGGATCTGCGGCCTAGACCCCCTATTGGCCGCGGATCCGCGGCCATATAGAGGAGTTAGCCCCTCGTACTTTGTGTGCTTCCCTGGTCTTTTATGTCCTTCAGTTTGGTATATGATTTTTCTGATAATCTTTCCACATTTCTTCCAGAATTTTAGTAGACCAAAATGTGATTGGATGTGGATCTTTTTGCCATGATTTTCTTGAGCTCCGCTTAGATTTCTTGGATCTTGTGTTGCCATTGAGCCTTGTGCATGAAAATGACATTGATTTGCCATTTTGTCTCTTAAACTGGTGTGTGGCAACATACGGATAGAGAGCGGAGACCCGTGTTTTATCTGTGGTTGGCAGGAATCCGAAATTTGTCGTGTTTTTCCATGAATTTCACCGTTTAGAGCCGAGAACCTGTATCCTGCAATTGACTAGCAAACACGGCTCAAGAGTACCTACCGATAAGCAATGTGATAAAAATTGGACGGTATAAAAATGCAAAAATCTGATATGAACAGCATCTCTATGGCAAAGACTGTCCTTGGAGGATCCATCGGCAGGAATGGATAGGTAGGCTCCGTCGGTATCTCGCAAAGGAAACATCGGCGACCACAGATGATGTGACCATACCAGGTCCCGCACAGAAGTAAGTTGGTGCGATTCGGGTCGTGAGCCCTGATCATCGCCATCACTTCCTCTTCAGAAGGCAACTGGGGAAAAGTGGCTTCCGAGCGAGTGAAAGGAAAATACGGAACAGACGTCATTGTACCTGAAATGAAATAAGGGGAAACTGTTAAAGCAAAGCCAACAGTATATATATATATATGATTATAAATATATATATATATATATATATATATATATATATATATATATATATATATATATATATATATATATATATATAAAGACAATGGAAGAAAACGACAGTGGATTCATTTTATGGGACCATTGGTTACAAAACATATGGGTCCCACAAAATCAAGATGGCGGCTTGCTAATGATGAGGCAAAGCAATTGCAATGAGACAAAAGGAAGATTCTCATTAAATAAACAATGGATTTCAAATGACTCTACACATTCCCCTAAGAAAAATCCATCTTGGACTCTGTAACAAATCAAACAGAATCAAGGGAATTAAATTCCCAGAAAGAGACACCGCAAACTTCTTCTTCTTGGTTGCAAAAAGACAACTCAGGGCAAGAAAACCCCAAGGAGTTCTCTGGGAAGAACTGAGTTCTTCATAGGAATTAAATTCCTTTTGAAAAAAAGGGAATTAAATTCCCAGAGACATTTTTCAGAGCCAAAGCTTTTTGTGATGGAATTAAATTCCATGGAAAAGACAAACACCACCACCGATCCCTAAAGATCAGAGGAACCCTAAGAGATCTATTATTTAAAGATTAAATGGTTTTCTGTATTTTTAAGAGCTTCAAAAAGATGGGTTCTTGATTAAAGGGAAAAAACCCTTGGTCTGGATTTAAAATCCAATAGAGATTTCTGTAAGAAGTTCTTCGATCGTTCAAAGATCATTACCTGAAGAAAGGGTCTTTTTTGAACAGAGTTAAACTCTGAAAATATTCAAGGTAGAGAACTAAGCTCTGGAAAGGAGAATTAAAATCTCAAAAGGAAAAAGTTTGTAAGGAAGAAGATGAAAGAGTGGAGGCGCTTCTGAAGAGACCCCTGCATTTATATGATGTGATGGAAAACGTTTCATCTCCCCTATTCCCTAGATGGATCCAACGGTCACAAAAGTGACAGCGTTGCACTTACGTGCAGACACGTGAGAGCAACTCCGTGGAGGCATTTGTTCTCTGATTAAAAATCAGGAGTTACCACAATGAGGTATCACGTGTCCACACGTGACCAAAGGTCACGTGTTGACACGTGATGTCTTTACAGAATTAAATTCTGTCAAGAAAAAGTATAAACAAGCGGCTGATAAAAGACCCCAATTGGGGGTCACGTGCTCACACGTGACCAAGGGTCACGTGACAGGCTTTGAAAGCCTTATAACTTAATAGAATTAAATTCTAAATTTCTCTAAATCTTTCCAAAGGGAAAAGGGTTATGGGGAACCGTTGGATTAAAAATCCAAGAGTGATTAAATCACCAATTTATGGAAAAATCTTAGACAAGGAAAGATTTCCCTAAATCTCACCGAAAATAACAAACAAAATATCTTTGGATTGAAAATTCAATGGGAATAAAATTCACTGAGTGATCTAAAGGATCATATTAATTATGAAAATAAACAAAATCTTTCAATGAAAGATTTACTAAACAAATTGATTCTTTTCCTTCTCTTATAAATAGGAGCCAAGAAGAGATGAGAGAGATAGAATTTTGGGATCTGGAGATTTTCTAAATAAAAAGCAAATAGCAGATAGAAAAGAAAGGAGAATTAAATTCTCAAAAAAGAAACCCTAGGTGAGAAAAGGGAAAAAGATCAAACTTCAAAAAGAGAATTTAATTATTAAATCTAAGAGTTTAACTCTTTTGCAAAAAGAACTTAGTTCTTCCTCTGGTTGAAGATCTGCAGAAGCAAATCTTCCCATAGGTTGAGAATTTAATTCTCATCGGGTTGAGATTTTGCCATGCAGTTCTAAGACTTAGGGGGAGAATTGAGTTTAGAGAATTTAATTCTCCCAAATTTACAGGAATTCAATTCCTTCAAGGTAAAACTAGGGTTTAACCCTATATGAGAATTTAATTCTCCTAAAATTATAGGAATTTAATTCCTTCAGGATGGACAGAACTAGGGTTTAACCCTAATTGAGAATTTAATTCTCTCAAATTTACAGGAATTTAATTCCTCCTAAAAGAGATTAGGGTTTAACCCTATATAAGAATTTAATTCTTTCACAATAGAAATTTAATTCCTCCAAAATCATAATTAGGGTTTAACCCTACAGAGAATTTAATTCTTAAAGATAAGAAGATTTAAAAGATCTTCATACATGCAAAGAATTAAGGTCACGTGTCCCCACGTGACCCCTGAAAAGATCCTAAAAAATGGGAAAGAAAAAGCTCTAAGGCAACGCCTTACGTGCTCCCACGTGACTTCCAAATCACAGAAAGAAAATGCAAAGGAAATCTAAGCTTTGGGCGCTCTCACATGTTACCACGTGACCCCTTAGCAAATGCTTTAGTGATCAGCGCACAGATGTCCATCACGTGCCAACACGTGATACTCAAAATAAAAGTAAAAAGTGTTTAACACTTATTTGCAGGGCGAAGTAAAAGGGGATCTGGCCCCACCTTTGGGTGCCCTCACGTGGCCCCACGTGACCCATTCCTATTTAGTGTTTAAACACTAACTTAAAGGACTTATTTCCAGTGTTTAACACTGATTGTTTTCCAGTGTTTAATACTAAATTGAGGATTATATTTCTAGTGTTTAACACTGATTGTCTTTTAGTGTTTAACACTAATTTGATGGTTCTATCTCCAGTGTTTAACACTGTTGTTCTCTAGTGTTTAACACTACTTTTAGCCAAATTGGCTAATTCTCCAGAGGCAAAAGTCTTCTCTTCAACTGAATCTCAAAATCGAGTAAAATTCAGAGCTATAATGTTCACTGCTCAATCAAAGATAGAAATATTATCAGAGCCCTCAAACACTTGTTTAGTATTGCTAAATAATGTGGGCCTGAACCTAGACAAATGTCTAATGGTCCAACAAAGGGCCAACATTTTAAATCCAATTGGACTTATCCCAAGTTGTCCATAAGTCCTCAATTCAAACTCAACTGAGCCAATGTGCTCATAATATAATTAATTGATCTTAGTTCCAAATTGGACTATAGATCACTTAATCCACCTTGGTTCAAGGGTACATCTCTTCACTCCTTTGATATTTGTCGTTGTAATTCCTCAACATCTTCAAAGAGGTGACGGGTCCCGACAACCACACATTTCATGGACCGTGGGGCTTTAAACCCATGGACTATGAGGTCCTTAACCTCGACCGCGATGTCTTTAAACTAACATTGGACTGTGAGGTCCTTAAACTCATGGACTATGATGTTCTTAACCTCGACCGCGATGTTTTTAAACTAACATTGGACTGTGGGGTCCTTAAACTCACGGACTATGATGTCCTTAACCTCGACCGTGATGTCTTTAAACTAACATTGGACTGTGGGGTCCTTAAACCCATAGACTATGATGTCCTTAACCTCGACTGCGATGTCTTTAAACTAACATTGGACCATAATGTCCTTTAACTAATCGACCGCAATGTCACTAAACTAAACAATAGAGCCCAATTGCTCTCTTGTTGGATCTAAACGATCCCGTTAAGTTGATCTTAGTCTAAAATTAGACTAACGTATTCTTAATAAACGTTTAAGTTGATCTTAGTCTCAAATAAGGTTGACGTATCCTTAAACCTAACCCCCAAACCCAAATCTAAGAAGATACGGATTTAGACTAATCCACGCCCTACGGGCGACAACATAAATTAGTCTCCGTATACAATCTACGGGCAACCAAACACAAAACAAACACCCACGACGCGAAGTGACCATATGGAGAAGGAGAAAGTTGTTACCACGATGCGGTAGCGTAATTAACTGTAGGGGCTTGCGCCTGCAAGGAAGAGCGTCCTCACAATCAAAAACCCCTCAAACGAGGGGGAATCTGACGAAGTCTTCTATATCGGTCGCATCCGTTTAAACCTTCGATACATGGTGCCATAAATCAACTTGGCATCTTCGGAGAGGTGGACGGATAGCACCAATTAGCATCTGCCCCGAAATTCAGGCAAGACGCTCACCGCGTCTCTTGCCGCGTCTTTCGGAGGGGAACAAATATATTTTAGGTTTCTTTTCTTTCATTAATCTTATTAATGAATCCCATAATTTAAGCTTCCTAAGCAGCACAGAAAAAACGAAAATACAACGTACGCTTATCCCATCCGCATTCGCCACAGTGTCCCATTATGCACCGTTAGGTTACTTTATTAACAGCATACCAGGGCGGGACTAGCGCGGGTGCAAAACATAAGCAAATTTTATTATATATCATATATACAATAATAAAGCATTCGTCTCACGCATATAATATGATCACATCACATAATATCAGCAGCAGAAGACAACATATGAAATATTGGATATACTAGGAGGTCCGTGTTTTATTTTGAGCCTGTATAAAAAACGGATTCCACGGTCGCGATGAATAGACAAACCCACATCCCTCGACCTCTACGAGAGCGGAAAGCAACCTTACCAATTCTAGGGTTAGGAGATCCGGTCTCGACTCCTCGAGATGGCCTCCCACTGGACCTAGAACCCGGTTACTTGTGCTCTCCTCCTTGGGTCTATCCTAATGCGGAAAAGTAAATAATATACAATGGTGACATCATCCTCAACCCGGAAGTGTCCCAATAAAAGAATATTACATACAATTGAATTTTACATAAATGAAAATAAAAACTCTCATCTCACATAAAATCCCCGGCTATTCAAAACACGACGATCCAATATAACATATCACAGCAACACATAACATCACATGTCATTAACGTAAGTAAATATGCGTATCCCAATTGTCGTTGATCTATAGCAATGAAACCGGCGATACACCACATATTATACTTATGGTCTCAGAAAAGAAAATGTAAAACTACACCATTTGGATTCGTAACTGCCCTTAGACAACACAAACCTGGGACATCACATATCCAAGATTTCATGCCTAACAATGTAAAGCTCGCATTTAGGTGTCACCCATGAAAAAACTTTTCAAAATAAATCAGATAATTCAACAAGATTTCCGATTACCCCCGAGACCGAAATATTAGATTTACACGCAACAAACAAATTTGTAGATTCCAATTATTGTATCTCATTACAGAAAGCTAGACGACGTTAAACAATTCGATCGAAACAACGAATTCCCAAAATTCCCAGAAAGCTCAACACTTGAGCACTGTTAAAATTAACCAGAGACATACCACAGCACCTACAGACCTACAGCTGAAGAGCCCGACCCAAGCCTCTTAAGTGGCGCCACGGATCCGCCGCCAAAACCTTATTTTAGCCGCGGATCTGCGGTCACTTAGACGAGTTAGGGTTTCGTTCTTCAGGTGTGTCCATAGAATTCCCTGCATGATTTTCTGAATATTTTTAACATGGAAAAATCCAACTTTTTGAAAAATTTCCAGAGAGGGGGTATAATTTGGGTTTTCGGGGTTCAATCAGACTTTTAACTTCGCCTACGCAATGTTTAATGCTCTAGCTAGGCTCTGATACCACTGTAAGGTTCTTAGGCACTAGAACAAGGTTCTACAAGGTATCAAACATACCGGATTTAAAATTTTCAAGTGCCAAACAACCTAAGCAAGGATCTTAACTAGAGAATTAGGGTTATAAACAACAAGTAAACAACTTTACTTCTAAGAGTTAGGGATTACAACCTTTGTAATCCGTTCCTTCGCTTCATAAGCTCCAAGTTGAGGTCCCTTCGCTGCGATCATCAAGTTCCTGGACTCTCGAGAGGCTCCATGAGGTGAATGATGCATCTTGCTTGAAGTCTTCGAAATCCAAGACGATCTACCTTGAGGAAACACAAACCCAAGCTATTTCTTCACTAATGAAGTATTATTGAAGTAAACACCCTAATCTAAGTGGCTAGAATAGATGAGGATGATGAATTAGGAATTTTGCTCTCTTTAGTTTTCTATTTCTCACATTCATTCATCACAAAAGAAAAATCAAGCAAGATTTTTCAAGAGCAAGAAGAAGATGAAGTTTTTGTTGTGATAAAAATGAATTATTGTTGAGATTAGAAAAGCAACCATGAGTTAAGCATGGCTTGCTTAACCATTATAGAGAATAAACCATGAGGTAGGGTTAGGGTTGGGTTAATAAATATCAAGAAAAATATCTAAAGAGTGGATTTTGTCAACCATGACAAATATCTCACACAATTTAGAATTAACCCAAAACAAAACATTAATCCTAGCATGGTTTAATCTCAAAACCCTAGTTGCAATTGTAAGCCCAACATGTTACAATATTATATATCACATATATAATATATAATATAACAAAAGAAAAAAATACAATTAACATATATCACATATATATCAATGTATTATCAAGTGAGAAAAAGAATCATTTAAGTGAGCTTATATTAGTTAATGTAATGTAATATATCACATATATAATTTTACATTAAATTATCGAATTAACTCTTGATCCGATAATCCGGCTATATTACATATAACCGACTAATATAATATGTATCATCTTATCGAATCAACACTTGATCCGATATCCCGGCTATATCACATATACCCGGCCGATATCACATATCGCGAGAATAGAATACGGTATCTCATATCGTATTAATCTCGGTCCCGCACATATCACATATGTGCTCCTACTCCGTTTTTCCTGAGCCAGGAAACCTCTATATAGGACTCTAAAGAATCGTCAATACGCCGGCAGTAGCTGATGATCATATCAAACACCTACAAGCTGCAAGCGGTCAGCTAAACGTAACAGCCACCCAGGTATTGAGCGATCGGAAGATCAATAAGCAAACCTGCACACACTCCTGTGAATCCAATCAGTAACACTACCGTACAGTCCGGTCTCTTCGTCTGATATGTCGCATATCTAGTCTAGGGGTGGTAAACGTCAGACCCCAGTAACCGATAAGTCGTGACGATGTGAGGCTCATAACGGGTCGAGAAACTACTGATAACACTTACCAGTAGATCTCCATTTCAGCCCTGGCCAGGGACTTCCAGTTATAGCCAATCGAACACAACGCAACATTAACCCCAAATACCGGGAGAGACGAAACCCCTCCTATCGCTCATTGCCTCCATGTGATTCGGGACTGTACCCAAAAGCCACCGTTTTGCACGTCCTCTTGAACGTGGTAAGGTGGAAATCAAAGCACAGTAAGAATCACACAAGACTCTATGACGATCTCGGGTCTACAGACTAACCTATATCAGTGTCACCAGAGAACTGCTATCTGACGATATGGATAATACCATCTAGGATTTCTCGGCGAGTCTGTTCAGTGTACCCAGTCTCCACTGAGCACCTGTATACCTTCTCTGATGTCAAACACCAATGGATATGGGATCACTCATCGCCCGTCATATGGGTCGAGAAGCATGTATGCTAGTCTACTCTGGAGTATCGATGCCCTGTCTCGATACTCCCTCGACTAGGAACAGTTATAGGATGTACTCATAGACTACCCTGGCCCCACTAGTATGATCTGCATCATAGTCCCAGTAGTCGAGTACATATCCTAAGGGCTTTATCAACATGTGAGAGTAAGACAGTAAACCAATAAAAGTCAACATGTTAAGACAAAGTGAAATCAGATAGCATACTATCATGTCGAGCAAGAAAGTCCTCTCTATATACATCCAAGCATCCATTATAATATACATCATATGTACAACAATGGCCTCTAGGGCAAATACATAACTAACAATTTCTATATAATAAAAGGTTTTTATTATAAATATGACACATATGAGGGTTTATCTGTAAAAATACTATTTTCATATGTTTATATATTATAATTAACATTATGAAGGAAAATGTAAGCATATAATATCTATGTAATATTTAGTCCATTTAAATATGCATACCATATCAAATATCTTTGACCAATTCTCTTAAAATCTATAATATTATGTCAAATGGTTAAGATAATATCTCAATAAAAATAAATTCTACTAACATTATTTATTGAGATATGGAGCAGAAATTATTCCAGGAATGAAATCAAGGAAATCCGAGTTAGCGAGAACAAATCTGCCGAAATATTCAAGAAAATCGAAGAAATCAATTCAGGCAGAGTCTTGGAGAAGATTTTCAAAGTCCATATATTCAAAAGATCACCATATGTCAGAAAGATGAAGCCCCAGAAATTTGAGCCAAAGATCCCACCAAAGCGCGGCTAAACCGCGGCCAAAACCCACTATTGGCAGCGGATCCACGGCCTGTTAGGGGAGTTGGGATATGGGATTTTCTACGCAGGATTGTCTCAACAAACCCTAACTTATAGAATCTAGGGTTTTCAACTTCTGTGACTATAAATAGAACCGAGAGCCTCTTAGAAAATTTATCAAACCGACGCGTTCACGATGTCCATGACGGCTCAAGAATCCAGGTTGATCATCGACAGTTCATCTACCTCCTTAAGAAGAGTTCGAGAAGTAAATTAGGGTTTTGTAATCATTTTCTAAAGGAACAAAGTGTAATTGATCTTGTTGATTAAAAAAGGTAGTTTTATTCTATTGCATTTTATTTTCTTCATGATTTCTATCTTTTCTTTTCCCAACATGCACGAGTAATTCTCCGCTTGTTAGGGTTCGTAAGATTATGGTAGATTAATGGATGATGAAGATCCTTAAACTATTTTTACGTTCTATAAATTTTATAAACTTTATCAAAAGAATAGTTAACATCCTAATCGGGAGCGCTATCAATTCATTGATATTCACGACCACGATTAGAGATTAGATTAACAATTGTTTTGGTAAAGACTAGACATGAACGAAGATCCATGTCAAGATAGGGGTTAAGAGTGGGAACCCTTTTCCCTCCAGAAACCCTAATCTACATGCATCACTGTCGATCTAGTTTTAAATCTATTAAAGAATAAAATGAGTAATCTTTAATTAATCATCCATGATTACTGGATCTTAACGAACCCTACAAGCCCTCTTCTAATATAAAACCTACATCCGTAGTTAATCTAGATCTATATCCTGTATCCGTGTTTGACATGGATCTAGAATCTACAACCATTCTTCACCATTCTTTATTCTTCCCTTTTTTTTCAATACGTCTAAAGTAAGATTAAAAGATTAAACGTTTCCCTGAGGACGACCCGTATTCATCTCGGTCTAGCTACATGCGATACCGTTATTGATTGCGGTTACAACACAACTCTAAAAACATCGACCAATTAGTATCGCTCCCAAAGATTGGGATAGTGGCGATGTCTTTTTGTTTATTCTCCGGTTTACGACATCTTTCCGTGTCTTCGAAGTCTGGTAAGAAGTACTTGGCATCTTCATATTTTCGGACTTCATTTATGGAATAGGTTTAGCTCCCCTGTTACTATGTACTCGAGGCCGTCTTTGAATTACTTCATACACTGATGTTGTGTAGAAGGGATGATGTTGTATCCGTGTAACCAAGGTCGGCCGGTCGAGCAGAGCATTATAGCAAGTCTTGGCGTCAATGACATGAAATTTAATGTCAGTGATGAGCATCCCAAAGCGTAACGTCAGTATTACGGACCCAAGCGTCCGTGATGATTGCGAGTCGAACCCAGAGATGGTAATTTTGTCCCGAGCTAGGTGCTGAACGTTCATGAAGATCTCCTTCAGTACCTTCATGTTGAGAAGGTTGACGGACGACCCGTTGTTGACTAGAATCTTCCCTATCTTGATGTCATGGCAGTACTCGGTGACATATAGAGGATGGTTGTGCTCACATGTTCCAAGGAGGAGATCTTCATCGCCGAATATGATGTCAGCTGTATGGACCTCCGCTAACTCGTCCTTCATCTTTTCTTCCGCAAAGAAAGCTTGGAACTGATCAGGCTCATGTAGTACTTTGATTAGAGAATCTTGTGCTTCTTTAGACAGGAAGAGAGCATCCAGTATACTTAATTGCGAGGGTATCTTCCTCAGGTGTGCCAGGACATTGTAATCCACCTTGTTTTTCTTAGGCGGGTATTTAGCTGTAAGCTCCTTGACGACTCCATCATCGAGGGCAATTTCCTCAGGGATTTTTTCCTTCCCCTTGTCTCTTTTGCTCGAACTTTTGTTTGTAGGCCTGAGGTTCTTTTCAGGCAACGTACGGTTATGCAGCTGAATGTTCTCACAGTTCTTCACCTCTTCTTCTTCCTTGAAGAGAGGTCCGTTGGTTATTTCTTTCTCAGAATTGCTCCCGAATGTGAGAACTTGGGCTTTCCTATTTGTTAAACTGGTATTAACCATATAACAGCTGCTAGTCATTTTTCCACGCTCATCTGTCACATTTTTTCGCTGTCGACGAGCTTCACGCTTCATCCTCTTGAAATGTTGTCAGTGGGCCACGTATCCCTGCCACCTCTTCTTGAAGGCACTGCACTCTTTAGTGGGGTGTGTGATCCTCCGATGGTATAAACAGTAGTTTGGGTGTACATCCGCTTCATCGAGGCGTGTACTCCTGGGAGCATTTCCTTCGACAGGTGACAGCTTCATCCCCATTGACAGGGCTTTAGCGAACCGTTTCCCCATCTTAAACTTTCTTTTGTCTACTTCGGGTGTGCTTCGACCTGGTTGGAGTACCGTGTGACTCTTCCTAGCCGCAGCTTCTTCGTCCTGATGCCGACACTTGACCTTTTCGTATATGTTCATTGCACGCTCTCGGTCAGCTTTGCTCTTTTGAAGGGCTTCGTTCAGCAGTTTATCGATCAGGTCGTCTGACGGTTCCAGGGATTTTGACGCCGGTCCTGCCCCTAGTTCCTCTGCGTTGCTTTCTGATGCCAAGAGAGCTTTTTCGTCTTTTAACGACAGGTGAGAGATCATGTGGCAACTCGCTAAATCATCCTCGGGTTCTTTTGACGAGCCGTTTCCTTCATCAATGTCACTGTCTCTGTTCTCAAGAATATGCTTAAGGAACTCTTCAAGTGTGACTGGGGTCCGCGCCTTTTGGTTGTATTCCTTCAGTGCGTCGATGTAATTTTGTAGATCCGTACGATTGTCGTCGAGCTGCACGGGCTTCTTGGTCTTCTTTTTTTTCTTCGAAGACTTTGAAGACCCGACCTGGGAGTTTTACCCATCGCTACCAACTTTCGGTGTTGGTCGCGGTTTTAGCATCCCGTCAATGATCTCGGGCTCCAGCGGGCTTTTCCACCTAATTGCCGGGCATACTTGAAGATCCTTCAACATTCTTTTATTTTTAGTCGAAAGGACAACTTCCCATGGAGCTTCCTCTACAAATGAGCACGATGCCCCCGGCGTATCCACCTTTTCAGGAGCGTGCTGCTGTAGCGGGTTTACCTTCCATTTTTCAGATAGCGCGAACTTGCCTTGTTGGTATCGGTCCTCATCCTATTTTTTAAAGACATAGCAATCTTCGATTGGATGGCCCATTAATCTATGGTAGGGGCGGTAGTTGGGACTGTTGATGTCACCAAGCTGCAGTGGGCGTCTCAGATCCGGCAGAGTGATGAGCCTGTTGCATACTGCAAGTTCGAACAGTCTCCTCGTCTTATCTTGGGGAAACGAGTAAGGACGTCTCAACTTCTCTTCGAGGGATCATGGTTGGTTGCTTTGGCCAGCAACCGGTTTTGGGTCACTCGGTTGTTGTTGAGCATTGGCAATGAAGGTCGCTTTCCCTTTCCCCTTTTCATTCCGGGGATTTTTTTTTTGACGAAGGATGGCCTATGGCCCATCTGGTCCAGTTGGGCCAACTTGTCGATCATGGCCTGGAAGGTGGTCGGCCTGAAGAACATCATAAATTGGGATATAGTCGCCTGAGGATCAAGGGTCCCTACGAACATGCCCATGGCGCTGTTCGCATTTTGACCATAAGTTCCGTCATCGAATTGCGTATTGAACCCAGGTCTCTCCCGGCTTCACCCTGGCGTTGATTAATGCGGTGATCACGGTGCGGTCGCCTGCGCATGCAAAACGCTGCATGAACAGTAGCTCTATTTCTGTAAATGTTTTGATGGAGTCATTCGGGAGCTCTGAGTACCATTCAAATGCCATCTCTGCCAAACTGCCGACGAATTGGCGAAGCAACAATTTGTTGTCTCCTACAGAATTGCCGCATAGAGCTCTGAACTGAGCGACGTGCTGGTGTGGATTTTCTGTCCCCTTATACACATAGAACTTAGGGATCGTATATCCTGGCGGGTACTTGATTTGATCGTACCAGCCTGGATAAGATCGCCCAGTTCTGACGACTTGACCAGCCGCTTCACTTACCTGATGAGCTCGTATTTGTTGAGCTATGTAGTCGTCAAGGGCAGCCTTGGAGATCATTTCTTCCTTGGTTGTCGAGAAAGCCGGTGGAGGATTGGACGTTTCCCCTCTGTCATCTTCGATGATTATCGGAGGGTCTTCGACTGGAGATTCCGGCTGGATCATCATCCCAACCATGCCTTGGAACAGAAGAGCCATCTGTTTTGTATTAGCAGCCTGTTCTGCAGCCTCTTTATTCTTTCTTTCTATCACCCTTTGCAGGAACTCGGTGTCGGTCTCCTGCTCCCAGCGCTGTTCAGACGATGCTTCCGGGCTTTCTTTTTTCCCAGTGAGTGCTAACATCTTCATTAGCATCTCTTGGAGCTTTTGTTGTTGCTCCTGAGCTTTTGTCACAGACCCTGTGAGTAGTCGATGACCCATGGATTCATTAGCATCTCTTGGAGATTTTGTTGTTGCTCCTGAGCTTTTGTCGCAGACCGTGTGAGTAGTCGATGACCCGTGGAAGTACGGCTTTTCTCTTTCCCGGAAGCCATGTACACCGTGTGTACTACCATGCCCCTAGACTTAGGGCGTTTGGGTCCACTGCCTTTGAAATTTACCACAAGCATGGGGATCTTCTCCGTCCTTCTCCTCTTATGGGAGGTCGAAGTTGAGGGGGCCGTTGCAGCAGGCACCCATGTGGACGATACCTTCCGTGGTATGACGGCGGGGTGGTCCTTCTCCTGCCGAGCCTTCTTTTTCTCTAGTCGACGAGAGTAATTTTTGTCAATTACAGAGTCTTGGACTTTCCGCAAGACCCTATGGATTTTGGAGGACAGCCGCTGAGGGGGCTGCTCCGGCTTCACCTGTGTCATGTTTTCAGCAGGCAGAGGCGACTTCTTCAGTACAGCAGTTGGAGAGTTCTTTCGCACCCTTCTGAGCGGATCAAAGCTGTTCCCAGTTGGAACAGCAGCGTCGATTACTACCATTGGAGCTGGTGGAGTAAGTCCAGAGGGGGAACTGCCTCTAGCTCTTCTCACCCGGCGCCAGTGGCGACGTCGAGCATGTCTTGTAGACGGGATTGCCTCAGTTGTAGAAGTGACTTCATCATGCCCCCTGCTCTGATGAAGGACTACTGCTGGTGCCAGCCTATTGAAGATCGACGTCCGTTGAGAGGGGACGGTCAATCTTTCGAAGGTCGATCTTTTGGTAGGGGAAGCAGTCTTGATGACTTCGCCGGAAGCAGGAGTTGGAACGACCAGTCTTGTAAAGACCGATCCTTTACTAGGAGAAGCCCCTTCGACGAATTTATCTGCCGGAACTGGAATGGCTATCCGCTTCGGGATAACCCCTTCAGGTATCGCGAGCCTCTTTGCAGGCCTATTGGAGCTTTGGCTCAGTCTGTCAAAGACTGAGGTGGCAGACTTGGACGACCCGTTGAGAGGGGCCGTGGTGGTTGCAAGTCGATCAATGACCGACTTCTTTGGAGCTTCCTGTGGTAGCATCGGGACGCTGAAGCTTGATGGCTGGATCATGGTCCTAAAGAACAGTCTAGTGGTGGCCTGAGTCACCTGTTCCACTGGCATTGCAAAGATGTAGGCCGCTTGGGGCCCGTAAGTCACTCCTCCAGTCGGGGCGGAGCGAGAGTTGCTGTTGCAGTTAGTGCAGCTGGAGGCCAACGATGTTATCTCCTTTTCTGCATGGAGCAAGATACCAAATCTTAGTACCTCAAATCCAAGGGCAACATATTAAACCGCGATTTGTTCACGAACATGACACACTAAGTGTAGAGTGGAAAGAGGAAAAGGTCCTACCGGGCGTGCCAGAATCTATTTATCGCCGAAAACTGGGATGACAAACGTCTTGCATGAATTTAGGGGCAGATGCTATTTGTATTTATCCGTCCATCTCTCCGAAGATACCAAGTTGATTTATGGCACCGTGTATCGGAGGTTTGGACGGATGCGTCCGCTGTAGCAGACTTCGTCAGATTCCCCCTCATTTCTGAGGGGTTTTTAATTGTGAGGACGCTCTTCCCTGTAGGCGCAAGCCCCTGCAGTTAATTACGTTACCGCGTAGCGATAACCACTTTCTTCTGCTCCAGAAGGTCACTTCGTGTCGTGTGATATTTGTTTTATTTTTGGTTGCCCGTGGATTGTATACGGAGACTAATTTATGTTGTTTCCCATAGGGCGTAGATTAGTCCAAATACGTATATTCTTAGATTTGGGTTTGGGTTGATTTGAAGATCGTTAATCTTGTTTGAGATTAAGATAAACTTAAATGTCTGTTGAGGATACGTTAGTCTAATTTTAGGCTGAGATCTACTCAATAGGGTTTTGGGATCATTCAGACCTAACAAAAGAGTATTTAGGCTCCATTGTGTTAGTTTAAGGACGTTGCGGTCCGTTGCTAGTTTAAGGACGTTGTGGTCCATTGCTAGTTTAAGGACGTTGCAGTCCACAGTGGGATGTTCCCGTCAATTTGTGAGTGCACCAAAGAGTTGTTGGTTATCGGGACCCACCACCTCTCTGAAGACGCTGAAGAATTACAACGACATGTATCAGAGGTGTGAGGAGATGTACCGTTGAACCAATGTATATTTGTCAGAAGATCGTAGTCTTGTTTGGGACTAAGACCAATTTGGAAAATAAAGAGCACATGGACTCGGTTGATTAGGAGTTTGGCCAACTTGGGCTCAGCCCACTCAGTCTTTGTCATTTCATTTTGAATAAAGTGTTAAACACTTGCTTGAGCTCAATCCTCTTTCTGTGCAAACGATGCTTAGCATTTATATGGGTTCTGACGCTCACATTTTACTTTACTTTTCCCCTCTTTTTTTTATGGAGTGTTAAACACTCTATATGGCACCCACGTGTGGAGCACATGAGGCGCTTGGTGCTAGGCACCAGGCGCTAGGCACTGGTTGATAAGTGTAGAGCACTTTATGTTGAACGCTAGAGCAAATCAGTGTCAAACACTAGCAGCAGAGGCTTCAAATTAGTGTTGAACACTAAGAAATTCAGTGTTAAACACTGCAAATAAAGTTCTTTGATTAGTGTTGAACACTAAGGCCAAACAGTGTTTTAACACTGGATTCAGGGGTTCCAATTTAGCGTTAAACACTAAGGCAAGAGGGGTCACGTGGTAGCACGTGAGGGCGCCCTCCCTTCATTTGTTCTGCTGAGAATATCGCATCTTTTGGAGCATCACGTGCCATCACGTGACGGGCATTTAAATGCTTGTATGTTAAAGCCTCTGCCAAGGGTCACGTGGGTCACGTGAGGCACTGCCTCAAAGGGGCCTTTCTGTAGATCTTTTTGGGGGTCACGTGGTGACACGTGACCTTGCCTCTATGTATGTTCTTCAGAAGATCTGTTAATCCCTTTCAAGAATTAAATTCCTCATAGGGTTGAACCCTAACAATAATTTCAGAGGAATTAAATTCCTATAGTTCTTTTTGAAGATTTATATTCTGGGATAGGGTTGAACTCTAAATTTCCAGCAGGAATTAAATTCCTGTCATAGGGTTAAACCCTAATAAAAGCTTTAAGGAATTAAATTCCCACTCTCTGTTAAAGAATTATTCTGAGGAATGAGATTCTGTCATAGGGTGAAACCCTAATCTCTTCTTTCTTAAGGGAATTAAATTCCTGTTATTTTAACAGAACTAAGTTCTTAACTAGGGTTAAACCCTGATTCTATTTATTCTGAAGGAATTAAATTCCCATAACATAGGGTTAAACCCT
Source organism: Agapanthus africanus (assembly GCA_030015575.1). NCBI lineage: Eukaryota > Viridiplantae > Streptophyta > Magnoliopsida > Asparagales > Amaryllidaceae > Agapanthus > Agapanthus africanus. The sequence goes on along the minus strand of JASDDO010000024.1, from coordinate 44,879,657 downwards.
AATTTTATTTTAAAGGAATTAAATTCCTATAGTTCTGTGAGAATTAAATTCTCAGGCTCCCATTCTCTCTCTATGCTTTGGATCTGCATGGCAGGATCTCAACCCATTGAGAATTAAATTCTCAACTCAAGGGGAGATGTGCACTTTACAGATCCTCCACCAAACAGAGAACTATGTTCTTCTGTTTTTATATCAGAGTTAAACTCTGTTGAGAATTAAATTCTCTTTTCCTTTCAAAAAGCCTTCCCTTTCTTACCTAGGGTTTTCTTTTGCAGAAGATCCAAATTTCTCCAAAGTATCAAGACTCCCTTCTTTTTTTTTATGTCTCGATTCCTTTCTGCCTCTATATCTCTCTCTCCCCCTCCGTGTGTCTCTTGGCTCCTATTTATAGGAGAAGCAGCCGAATCAATTAGTTTTGGTGAATCTTTCATTGAGAGATTTAATTTGTATTCACCATTCGTTTTGGACCTTTGGATTATTAGGTGAATTTTATTCACCATTGGATTTTAAATCCAGAGATTCTCCTTTGTTATTTCGGTTAGATCTTAAGGGGAAATCTTTCCAAGTTCAGGCTTTTTCCATAGATAGGTGATATTTAATCACCTTTAAATCTTTAGTTCAATCGGTTCCAAATAATCATTTTCCTTTGGAAGATTTGAAAGGTCTTTTCTCAGAATTTAATTCTGTTAACAGATAGGCTTTGAAAGCCGGTCACGTGTGGCCATGTGACCCTGGTCACGTGCGTGCACGTGACCCCCTTGGAACGAGCCCTCTTCTTTCTTTCTGCGCTCTGCCTTCTGGCCGCTGCTTAGCCGTCACGTGCCACCACGTGACAACTGGTCACATGTGAGCACGTGACCCTGGTCTGGAGCCTTTTTCTTGATTTAACCGGAGAATGAGTCTGATGTTTTGAGTGTCACGTGCCAACACGTGACCCTGGTCACGTGGGAGCACGTGACCTCTTCTGAAGCATTTTCCTTGATTTGATCAGGGAACCAATGAGCCTTTGAAGCCGTTTTTGAATGTCACGTGCCAACACGTGATCCTGGTCACGTGGGAGCACGTGACCCTTTCTGAAGCCCTTTTCTTTAATGTGGTAGGGAAACTGGATCTGCCTTGCTGATACTTTTAGATGTCACGTGCCAACACGTGATTGCTGGTCACGTGTGAGCACGTGACCCTTTTCTGAAACCTCTTCCGTAGGCTTTCCCGATTTTAAATCAGGAAACAAATGCCCCCACAGCGTTGTTCTCACGTGTTCGCACGTGAGTGCAACGCTGTCACCTTTTGTGACCGTTGGATTCCTCTAGGGATTTGGGGAGATGAAACGTTTCTATCACCTCCTATAAATATTGGGGTCATTTCAGAGACGCCTCCACTTTGTTCATCTTCTGCCTTGCAAACTTTCTTCTTTTGAGAATTTAATTCTCTTCTTCCAGAGCTTAGCTCTCTGCCTTGAAAATCTTCCAGAGTTTAACTCTGTTCGAAGAGGCTTTTTCTTTTGGTAATGCTCTCGAATGAACGATGAACTCTCACACTCCTCTGGATTTTAAATCCAAAACAAGGGTTTTTACCCTTTTTTAACAAAGAACCCATTTTTCTTCAAGCTTTTTAACCGAAGTATGAAACCATTTTAGCCTTCAAAAAAAGATCTCTTAGGGTTTAGATGATCTTTAGGGAAATAATGGTGATAATCCATGGAGCTTAACCCCGTTCACAGAAAAAATGCTTTTGGGAATTTAATTCCCTTTTTCTTAATAGGGAATTTAATTCCTATGAAGAACTCAATTTCTTCACATGGAGGCTTCCTGGGGCCTCCTGGCCCGAGGTTGTCCCTCTGCAATTAATGAAACAGGAGCTTTATAATGATTCTCATGACCTTTATTTCAGGTATCATGGATGCCCATCTGTATGGTCTTGACGAGATCATTTCCTATGGGAATATTCGTGCACTGGGCCGCAGTCAGAACCAGGAGTTCACCGATGCTCAGTGTGCCGAGATCATGAGCCGCTTTGACGAGTACAACCATCGGCTACTCCCCCGTCGCTCTTCTCTTCTGAGGCTGATCGCGCTGGCGATCCGGGAGGCACTTCCTCTCTTTTGCACCGGCATACCGCTCAGGGCCTTGGACACTGCTGAGGATAAGGTACATTCGGTGTACCTGATGGGCTTGATCTCAAAGAGGAGGCGAGATCATCTCATTGATCTCTTGCACCAAGCCTTTCAGCAGTCAGCCATACTTGCCGCCTATCGGAGGGTGGAGGATATTCGTGAGGACCCCGGCGCTTGCGACCGCGAGAGGAAGCATACTCGGGAGGTTCGAAATGCCTGGAAGATCTTGGACAAAGTTACCTTCGATTTCCTCAATCCATGTCCTGCGTCTGAGGTCTTATCGTTGTAGTTGTGTCCACTTTATTTAGTATGAACTTCTCAAAGTATGAATGATAAGTTTTATTATGTTTTTCCCTGTTTGCATGCCTTTCTCTGGGATTCCATCATTTTGCTACTGTCGTTGTTGATGCTTTTAATATGCAGGGTGCTACTCCATCCATTTTTTTAGTGCACATCAAGTTTAGGCCTCACATGTTCTGCACGTGGGGTTCCTTGATGGGGCTGTTCACAAAATTTTCCCATGCCATATTTTCAGTGCACAATATCAGATGCAGAAAAAGGGCCTTGGAAATAGTTCCATCTCCCTGATTTTCGATGCCTTTCCCTTTTTTTTGGCCTTGGAAATAGCTTCATCATGCAAGATTTTCTGCGCACAGCACTTAATGCACCCCTTTATATCTGAGGCAATGGCTTTCCCTTTCTTTTCACAGAGAACTTTTATTCCCAATTTAACGCGATTTAATTCGAGAACAACTAAGTGCCATGGCCTGCAACCGTCCACACGCTCGTCGACAGCCATGGGAAGTTCCTATCGAGGAGATGATCCCCCGCTTTGCTGCACGATTGGCGGACCCTCTCCTTACCGATGACGAATGCGACTCAACGGTATATGAGCTCTCGATCCGTAGGGGGTCCCCTCTTCCAATGGGCTCCCTCTGGCTCCAGATGATTCTTGCTGCCGTGCTTGCCGACGTCCCTCCTCACCCGGCTGAGATGACCCTAGCGATGCTCGATGCGGCTGAAGAGAAGCTCGAAGGTTTTCACGAGGCCTGCATGATTACTCAGGCAATGAAAGATCGCTCAGTGAGAACCGTCGCTTTGATGTGTTAGAGAAGCAGAGAGAGAGATGGAGAACCTTGTTCTTCTTTTGTTAACCCTTGTGCCATTGATCCCGTGTTGGGTGACATTTTCCCGTTAGCGTAGCATTTTTAAATTAGTCCCTCCTTTTTCTTATGCTTTATGTCGAACTTCCATGTAGGCTTGGTACTAGTATGTATGTTTCCGCTTGCATAAATAAACTTTGTATTCTTCTTATGAGAACATTCTTTAATTGCAAATGCTCTCATCACTTTCATGCGTACCAGACCCTTTTTGGGCATTATGAATGTTCATACGATTGCAAATGCTATTATTATTTTTTGAATACTCATATGATTGCGAATGCATGCTTGAAATACGTCGGAAATCTTTCTCGTTGCTTTTTCACGTCAGGTGATGTGAGCGCGTTTTAGATCGATTATTCCTGTTAACTGGAAGCCCATTTATACGGTCTTGTAAATGTCTTGTTTCCAAGGCTGCAGTCACGAAAGTGAGCTTACGTGGCCTGATAGAACGACACGTGGCGAATATATTGTTGTGCGAGAAAAGGGCTTGGCCGTAAATTTTTGGAGAGGGAGCTAGTTTCCAAGGCGCTGAGTGAGCTTCGCGCCACTCTTACCGCCAAGGCCAACAAAGCGTATGAACTCTGGCGGGTGCTTCAGGAGCCCATCAAAGAGGTGGTGGCTCTCGACAAAGCTGCCGCGTTCACTCGTGAAAGGGTCAAGGCTCATAAAGCCACCGAGAAAGAGCTCGAAGCTCGGCTTGCTTCGTATCAGGCCCAGCAGGCGCAGGCGGAGGCTCGTCTTCTGGAGATCTTACATCACGAAGCCGTGGCTCAGCAACAGAACGATGAGCTGGTAAAATTACTACATCGCCCTCCGGCTTGAGGACTTATATCTTTTCCCTTTTTTTGTACATACTCATGGATGAGAGTATCCCTTTTTTTGTTTCTTTCATGAATTGTACTTTGTATCCATTTTGGTTTATGAATAAAAGATACGTTTTTCTTCTCAATGACGTGTCTCTTTTCATTGAATGCGTTTGCGGACAATTTATCTTGATCTCCTTGCAGGACATCGATGGCTTAGGATTCAGGGTTAAGATCTGCTTCCTAAGACTTTTGCATTTTATGAGCCACGAGGGTCTCATAAAGAGTTTTTCTCCCTACAGGTCGAGAGGATCCCATAGGTGTAAGTTCTTCTTAAGAATTGTGAGGATTCTTAAGCGGGTTTTCCCTTGAGAGTCGTAAGGATCTCACAAGAGAGTTTTTCTTCCTTACAGGTCGTGAGGACTTGTAAGTGCTGGATGTGGTCACCCTTATCCGTGTTTCGTGGGGTCAGGGGCTGCTCCAGGTATCGTAGTTTAATGACGTCGCGGTCAAGGTTAAGGACCTCATAGTCCGTGGATTTAAGGACTCCACAGTCCGATGTTAGTTTTAAGACATCACGGTCAAGGTTAAGGACCTCATAGTCCGTGGATTTAAGGACTCCACAGTCCGATGTTAGTTTTAAGACATCACGGTCAAGGTTAAGGACCTCATAGTCCGTGGATTTATGGACTCCACAGTCCGATGTTTGGTTGCAGGGACCTGTCACCTCTTTGAAGACGTTGGGGAATTACAACATCAGGCATCAAAGGAGTGAAGAGATGTACCCTTAAACCAAGGTAGAATCAGTACAGAATCAGGGTGGTTGATTGTTAGTTTTAAGACATTACGGTCGAGGTTAAGGACATCATAGTCCGTGGATTTTAAGGACTCCACGGTCCGGTATTTGCTCTGGATGCTTCACACGGGTTCACTGCCGTGCTTGGCGAGGACCAGGCTCCGCTCTGGGCATTTTCAGCGGGGTCAAAGAGTGACGTTATCCGCGTTCCACGTAACCAGGAATTTTGCACTAGATGCTTCACACGGGTTCACTGCCGTGCTCGGCGAGGATTAGGCTCCGCTCTGGATGCTTCACACGGGTTCACTGCCGTGCTCCGCGAGGACTAGGTTCCGCTCTGGACGTCTTCCACGGGGTCAGAGAGTGACGTTATCCGCATTCCACGTAACCAGGAATTTTGCACTAGATGCTTCACATGGGTTCACTGCCGTGCTCGGCGAGGACTAGGCTCTGCTCTGGATGCTTCACACGGGTTCACTGCCGTGCTCCGCGAGGACAAGGATCCGCTCTGTACGTTTTCCATGGGGTCAGAGAGTGACGTTATCCGCGTTCCACGTAACCAGGAATTTTGCACTAGATGCTTCACACGGGTTCACTGCCGTGCTCGGCGAGGACTAGGCTCCGCTCTGGATGCTTCACACGGGTTCACTGCCGTGCTCCGCGAGGACCAGGATCCGCTCTGGACGTTTTCCACGGGGTCAGAGAGTGACATTATCCGCGTTCCACGTAACCAGGAATTTTGCACTAGATGCTTCACACGGGTTCACTGCCGTGCTCGGCGAAGACTAGTCTCCGCTCTGGATGCTTCACACGGGTTCACTGCCGTGCTCCACGAGGACCAGGATCCGCTCTGGACGTTTTCCACGAGGTCAAAGAGTGACGTTATCCGCGTTCCACGTAACCAGGAATTTTGCTGATTGTATCCGCATCTCACGGGATGAGGTTTGACTGTTGGCGATATGTATACCACCGAGCCATGGAACTGGGAGTTGCCGCTGTTCCGCTTAGCTTAGAGTTGTATTCGTTGTTACGAGACGAGTGTTGAAACGATCTCCAGGTCTCCTTTGGCCCGTCTAGACTTGGCTTCTTCTTCTGATGAAAACTGGGGGAGAAGTATGATCCCTTTTTATTTATGCCCTTGGATTGTGTACAGGGTGTGATGGAACATCACCTGTAGGGCATAAATTGAAACTTTTTTTTTATATTTTATTTCTTTTTCCGCGATGCTCTATCATTTCAGCTTTTATATCGCGGAGGTCGCGATTGCCCCATCATTTCGGCTATTTTTCGCGGTGCCCAATCATTTCGGCTATTTATTTATTATTATTTTTTTACTCGCTGCTTTTTATTGCGAGCTGCCCAATCATTTCGGCTATCTGTCATGCATACATTTTTACTTGCTGTTTTTATTGCAAGTTGCCCCATCATTTCGGCTATTTCGTATGCATGTGTGGCTCGCTAGCTTTTTCGCTGCAAGCTTAGATTTTAGATACTGATTTCAGCATCAGCACCGCTACAACTGGGATGTTGCCAGTAGCGAATCATCATTTGCCTCTGTCGATGTTGAACAAAGGTGGCTTAGTAAACAGGGTTAAGGGTCCTGTCGACCAAGGCTTTTGACTTCATGAGCCGTAAGGGTCTCACAAAGGTATTTCTCCCTACAAGTCGTGAGGATCTTGCAGGTGTATTTTCTCCTTAGGGATCGCGAGGATTCCTAAGTGTATGTTCCTCTGTAAGTCGTAAGGATCCTACAAGAGGGTTTTCTTCTTATAAGTCGAGAGGAATTATAAGGGTTATTCACCATATGGACATGTCCCTAGTCACGGGTGCGACTTTGCTGGGGAAATGTTTATTCGCGCCCGTGGATTGTATACAAAGGTCAGTATTGAGCCACTTGTAGGGCCATATCGAAGGTTGTGGGGGATTTTCTTAAGAACAGGTTTAGGTTTCTGTAACATAAGACTTTTAAATTTCATGAGCCGTGAGGGTCTCATAAGAGAATTCTCCTTACGAGTCGTAAGGATCTCGCAAGTGTATTTTCTCCTTAGGAATCGTGGGGATCCCTAAGTGTGTTGCTTCTTTGTGAGTCGTAAGGATCCCACGCGGGTGGTTTCTCCTTAAAAGGTCAAGAGGATCTTGTAAGTGTCTTTTAACGAGGTTGCGCCCTTTCAGGTTTTCACAAACACTCGCCGGTAGTCCTGCTATTTTTACTCACGGAGCCCTTTCAGGTTTTCATCCGTGCCCCTTTTGGTTATGGACATACCGCTTCTTTTATTCTTTTTCTCTCTCTTTTTTTTTACAAGGTCGCGCCCTTTCGGGTTTTCACGATCACTTGCCGGTAGCCCTGCTGTTTTTACTCACGGAGCCCTTTCGGGTTTTCATCCATGCCCATTTTGCTTATGGACGTACCGTTTTTTATTTTTTTATTATTTTTTCTTTTTCTCTCTTCTTTTTTTTTTCTTCATCTCGTCAGCCTAAGGACGCTGCGGTAGTAGTTTAGGAACGTTTCGGTCCGTCGTTAGTTTAAGGACGTTTCGGTCCGTCGTTAGTTTAAGGACATTTCGGTCCGTCGAGGAGAGGGCCAGCTATTACTCATAGAGCTTTGAGTTTTAGGAAGATAGCGAGCGGACATAGTCGTCGTCATCTATTATTGACCTAGGCGGTGGCTCATTAAGCGTAGTATTTCTTTAGGAAGTGGCCATTTATTGTCCTGAAAGGCCTTTCACCATGCATGTCCATGAGTAGATAGGCTCCACCCTGGTAGACCTTATCTATGATGTACCGGCCTTCATAGTTTGGCTCGAATTTTCCCCGCTTGACGCGATTGGGGATCATAGGTCTTTTGACCACTAGTATGAGTTCGCCTTGGCGGAATGTCCTCGGCCTGGTCAATCTTTCGTACGAGCGCGTCATCTTTGCTTTGTAGGCCTCTAGATTTTGTTGCGCTATGAGCCGGGTTTCATCGAGGGCATCAAACTCCTCAAGACGAAGGTGAGCATTTTCTTCGTCCGTCAGCTCGTGGTGGACTGCCACTCGTAGAGAGGGTAAGTCTATCTCGAGGGGGAGCACTGCTTCCGTCCCAAATACCAACGCGTACGGCGTTGTGTTCGTGGCCGTCTTGAACGTAGTTTGATAGGCCCAAAGGGCCTCTTGCAGCCTCTCTTGCCAGTCCTTCTTATTTCGGGACACCGTCTTTTTTAGGATCTTTGTCAAGGTCTTATTGAAGGCCTCGGCCGGACCGTTAGCTCGTGGATTGTAAACTGAGGAGTATCTCCAGTCTATATTATGCTGTTGCGCGAAGCGGCTGATCTTATGGCTTCTGTAGGCCGGCCCGTTATCGGAGATAATCCGCCGTGGAGTTCCATACCGATAAATGACGTGCGTCTTGAAAAAGTGGAGGATATTCTCCGTCTTCACTTCCCTCAGCGGTACTGCTTCTGCCCATTTAGAGAAGTAATCAGTCGTCGCCAGGATGAAACGATGTCCCTTAAACGATGCCGGTTCGATGGGGCCGACTATGTCAGTCCCCCACATTTCGAATGGCCAGCTAGCCACCGTTGGATGTAGCGGATTTGGATGCTGGTGGATGAAATCCCCATGGATTTGGCATGAGTGGCACTGCTTCGCATATTCGAGGCAGTCCTTGATCATCGTGGGCCAGTAGTAACCCATCCGTTTAATTTTTAACCTCATCTTCGGGCCTGCTTGATGAGAACCACAGATTCCGTCATGAACCTCTTGAATGACTCTTTCTGCTTCGTCCGGTCCTAAACCTCTTAGCCACAGAGAATCAAACGTCCTCTTATACAGAGTATCATTGACGAAAGCGAAAGATAGAGCTCGTTTCATGAGCTGATGTCTTGAGGACGCTCCTTCGGGCATTTGGTGGGACTTAAAGTAGTCTATGAATACTTCCCTCCAGTTCTCAGCCTTCTTACGGTCTTTTATTTGCAGGGTCGTCTGCTCAGTCGCTCCCTTTTCTTCGTGTGATTCCGGAGATATTTCTGCCGGGGTGAGCACTCGACGGCTTTGCACCATGATTTTGACGTCATCGAGGTTCTCGTCAGCTAGTTCTTTAGCGAGCGTAGCTAGCGCATCTGCTTTGCTATTTTCCGCACGTGGTATACTTTCCAAAGTGTAGGAGGGAATTTGGGTCAATAGTTGTTGCACCTTTTCGCCGTACTTCACCAGCTCCGGTTTGCACGTTTGGTAGTCACCATTTACTTGACTAACGACCAGTTGAGAATCCCCATATATAAGGAGGTCTTCAATTCCCATGTCAATGGCGATCTCGAGGCCCGCTATCAAAGCTTCGTATTCGGCTTCATTGTTCGTCCTCGATTCCGTTAAGGAGAAAGCAAAGCGCATTATACCTCCTTGTGGGGTTACGAAGATAAGTCCTACTCCCGATTTGATTATGGAGGTACATTGTTTGCGCTTCTTCATGGAAGATGCCCCGTCAAAATAGAATTCCCATCGGGTATCACCGTCGCCGATCACATCAAATGCATGTTCGTCCGGCAAATCGCAGTTCAGAGGAGAACCGGCAGGTACTGGATGCTCAGCAAGGAAGTCGGCAATGGCCTGGCCTTTCACTGCCTTAAGAGGTCGATACGTTATCGAGAACTCCATCAGGAGTAGAGCCCATTTAGCGAGTCGACCCGTCAATATAGCCTTTGACATCAAATATTTAAGAGGGTCCACCTTCGAGATGAGACGGACTTCGTGCGCCAACGCATAGTGTCTGAGCTTTGTTATCGCGAAGATCAACGCCAAGCAGTGTTTTTCAATGGGAGAGTAGTTGCTTTCTGTCCCGAGCAGAACTCGACTTAAGTAGTAGAGTGCTCTCTCTTTTCCTTGATCGTTCTCTTGTGCCCATAATGCGCCTAAGGATCCTTCGAGGGCGGTTGTATAAAAATGTGGGGTTTTCCCTTGACCGGCGCAGCCAACACCGGAGGGTTCTGCAGGTATTGCTGGATCTCGTCTAGTGCACCTTGGCATTTGTGATCCCAAACGAATGGAGTTCCTTTCTTCATCAGGTGGCTGTAAGGACGGCACTTGCCTGAAAGATTGGCGATAAACCGCCGGATGTATGCGAGCTTCCCTTGGAGAGACCGCAACTGTTTGAGGGTTCTTGGCGGAGGCATTTCCATGATCGCCTTGATCTTAGATGGATCTATTTCGATACCTCGGTGTCGGATGATGAATCCCAGGAATTTACCCGAGGAGACTCCGAACGCGCATTTGAGGGGATTCATCTTCAAATTGTATTGCCGAAGGCGTTGAAATACAGTTTTCAGATGCTCTAAATGCTCTTCGTATGACATGCTCTTTACTACGAGGTCATCAATATAGCACTCGACGATGTTATGTATGAGATCATCGAAGATCTTTGTCATGGCCCTTTGATAGGTAGCACCGGCGTTCTTGAGACCAAAGGGCATAACCTTGTAGCAGAATATACCCAAAGGGGTCCGAAAAGCGGTGTGCTTCTGGTCTTCGGGATGCATCTTTATCTGATTGTACCCTGATAAACCGTCCATAAAGGAGAAAACCTCGTGAGCGGACGTGTTATCTATCATTAGCTCGGTTACCGGTACTGGGAAATCGTCCTTCGGGCAGGCTTTATTGAGATCCCTGAAATCTACGCATATGCGCACCGTCCCATTTTTCTTCATTACTGGGACGATGTTGGCGATCCAGTCGGGATATTGGACTTCTTGTATAAATCCAGAATTGATTAACTTCTTGACTTCGGCGTTGATGCTCATCTCAAGCTCGAGCCGCATCCTTCTCGGCGCCTGCTTGACTGGCTTGATATCTGGGGATATTGCTAATTTATGCACAGCAATCTCCGGATCTAATCCTGGCATCTCGGAATAGTTCCACGCGAAGCAGTCTTTATGCTGTAGAAGCACGTTCTTTAACGCAGCCACCCTTTCTTCAGATAGCAGCTCGCTGACAAATGTCGGTCGCGGATCATCTGCCGATCCCAATTCAATCTTCTTGAGGTTATCTGCAGTAGTATGTATGCCATCTTCCAGTTCTTTCGGAGCTGGCGGAAATTCTGAGATCACCTCATCATTGCTGTTCTCAAAGCACCAGGAAAGGTCATCCATGTTCTTGGGCTCTTCTTTTAATATCGTAATCGTGTAACAGGTGCGAATCCGCTTCCAGGACTGAGGTGGATCTAGTTCTGCTTTTGCGGCTTTGGGTTCGTGCTTTTGTGGCGGCGTTACCCTCCAGCCGTCGGATAAAGCGAATCTGCCCTGTTGGTACTGGTCATCGACCCAGTTCTTGAAGGTGAAGCAGTCTTCGGTAGGATATCCTATGGCTCGGTGATAAGAGCAATAGCTCAGATGAGAAGCCTTGTTAGCTTGCTCAGGGTGTCTAGACTCTGGAAGCGCGATCATCTGATGTTTTATAGCGAGCTCGAGTAACCTCTCCGTCTTGTCTCGAGGGAAGGAATACACTTGACTCATCTTCTTCATGAGGGAAAAATCCGGACCACGCAACGCCCGATCGCCCGACTCTCTAATCCTGCGTCGTTGTTGTCGGCTCCTCTTTCCGCTTCTTGATTTATTTCTGCCTCTGCGTCGGGCCTTTCGTACAACGGGTTGACAGGGATGAGCATCTTCGTCTTTTGCAGCCTGTTGAAACAGACGTTGCGTCCTGGCCTTCTCGTAGATGGCCATCTCGCGGTTGTGGTCTTCCCGAGCTTTTTGACCCACTTTCCTGATAAGCTTGTCCATTCGTTCTTCAAATGACGGACTCGGCCCTTCAATCGCGGGATCTAGTTTTGATGAGGGGTTGGCATTTCCTGACAGGGCGTCCTCTTCTTCATCAAAGGTATATATGGCGTAGCTACTGTGGGCCCGTTCCCATTTTCCGGCTCTTATGTATCCAAGCCCAAGTGTTTCCATTTTCCCGTTGGGCAATTTGCGTTGAGTTCCAGGGACATCCCAAATCCTGTTGTAGAACCGAGCTTGTCGAACAGTCTGTTTTAAGGGTACCCCTTGGCGCTTCAATAGCCTCTTTAGTCCATTTGTGTAGTATCTGGGCAAATGGATGGGTTGGAGCCTGTCGAGTGTAGCATCCGCGCCATGCCAGATCTCTTTCTCTATTTTCGATTCTGAGGATCGGTAGAATAGGATCACCTTCTCACCCTTTTGCCTGGGAGGGACGTAAAACGTTTGCAGGTCCTGCACATTGTAAGCTTGAAGTGTGTCGAGATCCTTGTAGTGTTCTCGCGGCACCATGGTGATTTGCAAACTCTGATCATCGCTAGGGGGTGTTTGTATTGACGGCCGATTGGAGAACACGGCGTTAACCTCATCTTCCGAGTCACTTCCGAAGACCAACATGGGGGCGGACATCCCCGGGTTGTTGCGTTGAGATGGCCCAGCATAAACCATCTCTTCTTCTTCTTCGGTATCGCTCCCGAAAACAGGGATGGCGGCGGCGGCTTTGTTCTCCGGCTTGCGACACCTTTCTGTATCCTCGAAATCTGGCAAAAAGTACTTCGCATCTTCGTATTTGCGGACTTCGTTCACGGAAAATGGGTTCAGCTCACCTGTTACAGTATACTTGAAACCATCCTTAAAGTACTTCATACACTGATGATGTGTAGAAGGGATGATGTTGTACTCGTGTAACCAAGGACGACCGAGCAAGGCGTTGTAGTAGGTCTTGGCGTCAATGACATGGAATTTGATGTCTGTGACGAGTAGTCCAAAGCGTAATGTTAGTATCACGGATCCGAGAGTCCGTGACGATTGTGAATCGAAACCGGAGATGGTAATTTTGTCACGAGCGAGGTGTTGCACACTCATGCAAATTTCCTTTAACACCCAAACGTTAAGGAGATTGACGGAGGATCCATTATCCACCAGGATCTTTCCTATCTTGATATCATGGCAGTATCCAGAGACATATAGGGGACGGTTGTGGTCGCACGTCCCGAGAAGGAGGTCTTCGTCACCGAAAGTGATGTCGGCCGTATGCACTTCCTCCAGTTCATCCTTCATCCTTTCAGTGGCGAGGAAGGCTTGGAATTGCTCAGGTTCTTGTAACGCCTTAATTAGTGAATCTCGCGCTTCTTTTGATAATAGGAGGGCATCGAGAGTGCTAAGTTGAGAAGGTAGCTTCCTTAGGTGCGCCAGGATATTGTAGTCCACCTTACCCTTCCTGGGAGGGTCTTTGGTAGTCAGCTCTTTCATGACTTGGTCATCTAAAGTGATATCCTCAGTGACCTTTTCCTTTCCCTTATCTTTTCTATTTGCGGGCCCGAGATTCTTTTCTCGGAGCGTGCGATTGCGCAGCTGAATGTTCTCGCAGGCCTCCGATTCCTCCTCTTTCCCTAAAACGGATTCTTTAAAGAGAGGGCCCAGAGCCATTTCTTCATTAGAGTCGCTCCCAAAGGTGAGAACTTGTGACCCTCCGGCGTTAACCATGTAACAGTTGCCAGTGGTTCTGTTGTGCCTGTCGGCAGTACTTCTTCGTTCCCGACGAATCTTGTGTTTCATGCGCTTAAAATGTTGTCGATGAGCAACATATCCTTGCCAACATATCCTAAAGGCGTCGCACTCCTCCGTGGGGTGTGAAATTTTCCGATGATATGCGCAATAATCAGGGTGCCTCTCCGCCCCATTGAGTGTGTTTTCTTCCGAGGGTGGTAACTTCATTCCCATTGACATGGCTTTGGCAAACCTTTTCCTCGTCTTGAATATCTTCTTGTCTGCCTCGGATGCCTTTTGATCTGGCGGGAGTACTTCAACTCTTTCGTTCAGCGCCTGCATTTGGCTCCTTCCGATGCGGCCATCTCACGCTCCTGATCCGCTTTACTCTTTAGACGAATCTCATCCAGAAAGGCGTCGATCATTTCATCTGTTGGCCACACACGCTCTGGTTCAGGCTCTGTCCCCAGTTTCTTAGTGCCAGGAGTTTTCTCATCATCGGTAAACGAGTGGGAGATTACGTTACAACTCGCCACATATCCCTCGGATTCATCCGACGAGCTCTCTCCATCATCTTCCTCTTGAAAGATGTGGCTGAGGAACTCTTGCAGCGTGACAGGAGTTCGTGCCTTTTGATTGTACTCTTCCAGCGCGTCGATTTGCTTCTGCAAGTTCGTGTGCTCGTCTCCAGGCTTCACGGGCTTCTTGGATTTCTTATTCTTTTTCTTCGAAGATTTTGACGGTTGGGCGTGAGTATTTGGGCCATCACCACGAGTCTTCGTAGTTGGGCGCGGCTTCAACATCCCTTCGATAATTTGAGGTTCAAGCGGGTCCTTCCATTCGATCGCAGGGCACGCATGAAGGTCCCTCAGCATTTTTTTGGTTTTAGTTGACAGCACGACCTCCCATGGAGCTTCTTCAATAAAGGAACAGGTTGCCCCCGGTGTATCTGCTTTCTTAGGAGTATGCGGCTGTGGTGGGTTCACCTTCCACTTTTCGGACAGTACAAACTTCCCCTGGAGGTATTGATCTTCAATCCATCGTTTGAAGACGAAGCAATCCTCAATCGGATGACTTACCGTTTGATGATAAGGGCAATAGTTAGGGTTATTCACCTCAGTGGGTTGTGGCGGTCGCCTTGGATTTGGTAGGTTTATAAGTCTGTTGCGTACTGCCAGCTCGAATAACCGTTTCGTCTTGTCTCGTGGGAACGAGTAGGGACGCTTCATCTTCTCATTACAATACCGGCGTCTTTCTTCCAATTGATCCGCCAGCTTCGGGGCGTTGGGCTGCTGCTGGGCATTCGCGACGAAGGTTGCCCTTCCTTTACCCTTGTCATTCCGAGGTTCCGACTTCAGGGGAGGTGGTCTATGACCCATCTGGTCCATCTGAGCCAACTTGTCGATTAAAGCCTGGAATGTGGTTGGCTTAAAGAACATCATAAATTGGGAGATAGTTGCGTGAGGGTTTAGGGTTCCCACGAACATGCCCACCGCGGGCGCTTCCTCAATGCGTTGCTCGCATTTCGACCACAAATTCCGCCAGCGTATAGCATACTGGACCCAAGTTTCACCTAGTTTTACCCTGGCGTTAATCAATGCCGTTATTGGAGTGCGCTCGCTCGCGCTTGCGAATCGCTGAGTGAATAGCAACTCCATTTCAGCGAACGTCTTGATAGAATCGTTCGGGAGTTCCGAATACCATTCGAACGCTGTTTCTGATAAGCTTCCCACGAACTGGCGAAGCAACAGTTTATCATCACCGCCGGTGTTACCGCAAAGGGCCCTGAACTGGGCGACATGTTGGTGGGGATTGCCGGTCCCCTTGTAAACATGGAACTTGGGAATTGTGTAACCTGGCGGGTACTTGATTTGGTCGTACCAGCTTGGATATGGCCGCCCCGTTTTTACGACTTGACCAGCTGCCTTAGTCGCGTGATGAACCCGGATTTGGTGGGCTATATAGTCGACCAAATCAGCCTTAGAGATTGTCTCCTCTTTGGCCGTTGAGAGGGCCGGTGGTGGATTTGACGTTTCTCCCCTGTCGTCTTCAAGGAAGATCGGGGGATCCTCAGTAGGTGGGTCCTGTTGGATCATCATTCCTATCATATCTTGGAAGAGAAGGCCCATACGCTGTATGTTGGTTGCTTGTTCAGCAGCCTCTTTGTCCTTCTTCTCCAATATTCGGCGAAGGAATTCGGCGTCGGTTTCTTCCTCCTGGCGTTCGTCCGAGGACGTTTCTGGGTTTTCTTTTTGCCCGGTAAGTGCGGCCATAGCATTCATCATTTCCTGGAGCATTTGCTGTTGCTCCCGAGCTTTGGTCACCGACCGTGTAAGCGGTCTATGACCTGTAGACGCACGGCTGTCTTCCTTTCCTGACGCCATGTATACGGTATGGACCATCATGCCCCCAGACTTAGGGCATCTGGGCTTAGTGCCTTTAGCTGTCGTTGCAGGCTGGGGGATCTTCTCTGGCTTCCTCCTTTTATGAGCAGTAGAAGTTGAGGGGGCCGTTGAGGCGGGCACCCAGACAGCCTTTCGTGGTTTAGCCTGGTGACTGGCTTCCGGTTGGATTTTCAGCTTCTTGTGTTTGCGGGAGATGTTTGGATCGATCATCGAGTCTCGGGTCTGCCGCCAAACCTTATAGATTTTGGAAGACAGCCGTTGAGGGGATCGGGGCTGTTCTGGCTTTATTTCCGCAACGTTTTTTAGTGGAGGAGGAGACCTCTTTAGCACCGTAGTAGGAGAATTCCTTTGCACCATATTTAGCATCTCGAAGCTGTTCCCAGTTGGAACAGCGGCATTAACTTCCACCGTTGGGGCTGGTGGAGTTAGCCCAGAGAGGGAGTTGCCTCCAGCCTTCCTTACTCGGCGCCAGTGACGACGTCTAGCGTGTCGAGCGGACGGCGCTGGTTCAGCGGTGAGGATGGCTTCGTCTTGCCCCCTGTGTAGGTGGGGGGTCATTGCTGGTGTTAGCCTGTCAAAGACCGATGTACTTTGGGTAGCAGGAGCGGGGGCTGAAGCCGTCAACCTTGTAAAGACCGACTTTTTGGCCGGGGAAGCCGCCTTGGCGATTTCGGGAGCAGGACCGGTCACTTTCTTAGAAGCAGCCTTCTCTGGGATTGTAGGCCCCATGGTGGGTCCACAGGAGTCTTGGCCCATCTAGAGAAGACCGAGGCGCTGGTGTTGGGCGACCCGTTGAGAAGGGCCGCGACAGGGGTAAGACGATCAAAGACCGACTTCTTGGGAGCTTCCTTTGTCAGCACCGGAGCGGTGAAGCTTGTCGGCGGGAGCATGGTCCCAAAAAACAATCCTGTGGTGGCTCGAGTGACCTGTTCCACGGGCATTGTGAATAGCGAAGCAGCTTGGGGTCCGTAGGCTATACCTCCTGGCGAGGCAGAGCGTTGGTTGCAATTGCAGTCCGAGCAGTTGGAGCATTTCGCAGAAGTAGAAGCCATCGATTCTTTGCTTTCTGCAATAAGCAAGACGCCAAGTCTTAGTATCTTGAAACCCAAGGGAAACCATTAGCGAACCGCGATTGGTTCGCGAATCACGACACACGGAGTGTGGAGTGGAAAGAGGAAAAGGTCCCACCGGGCGTGCCAGAATCTGTTCCCCTCCGAAGGACGGCGCGACTGGGCTTCTTGCCTGAAATTCGGGGCAGATGCTAATTGGCGCTATCCGTCCACCTCTCCGAAGATGCCAAGTTGATTTATGGCACCATGTATCGAAGGTTTGAACGGATGCGTCCGATGTAGCAGACTTCGTCAGATTCCCCCTCGCTTGAGGGGTTTTTGATTGTGGGGACGCTCTTCCCTGCAGGCGCAAGCCCCTGCAGTTAATTACGCTACTGCATTGCGGTAACCACTTTCTCCTTCTCCAGATGGTCACTTCGTGTCGTGTGTGTTTGTTTTGTGTTTTGTTGCCCGTGGATTGTATACGGAGACTGAGTTATGTCGTCGCCCGTAGGGCATGGACTAGTCCAAATCCGTATTATCTTAGATTTGGGTTGGGGGTTTGGGTTTAAGGATACGTTAGCCTCATTTGAGCCTAAGATCGACTTAAACGTTTGTTAAGGATACGTTAGTCTAGTTTTTAGACTAAGATCAACTTAACGGGATCGTTCAGATCCAACAAGAGAGCAATAAAAAGGGGGCTCTGTTGTTTAGTTTAGTGACGTTGCGGTCGGTAGGTAGTTTAAGGACATTGCGGTCCGTGGGTAGTTTAAGGACATTGCGGTCCATGGGTAGTTTAAGGACATTGCGGTCCAATGTTAGTTTTAAGACATTGCGGTCAAGGTTAAGGACCTCATAGTCCATGGGTTTAGGGACTCCACAGTCCGTAGTTAGTTTTAAGACATCCCGGTCAAGGTTAAGGACCTCATAGTCCATGAGTTTAAGGACCCCACAGTCCGTTGTTAGTTTTAAGACATCTCGGTCAAGATTAAGGACCTCATAGTCCATGAGTTTAAGGACCCCACAGTCCGTTATTAGTTTTAAGACATCTCGGTCAAGGTTAAGGACTTCATAGTCTATGGGTTTAAGGACCCCACAGTCCGTATCAATGTGTGGTCATCGGGACCCGTCACCTCTTTGAAGACGTTGAGGAATTACAACGCCAAGTATCAAAGGAGTGAAGAGATGTACCCTTGAACCGGGGTGGGTTAAATAGTCGTAGGCCTAATTTGGGATCAAGACCAATTAATTATGTTATGAGCCCATTAGCCCAGTTAAGTCTGAATTGAGGACTTATGGCCACCTTGGGCTAAGTTCAATCATGTTTGGAATATTGGCTTCCTGTTGGTCCATTGAAGAAGAGGCTTTGCCTCTGGCCATTTAGCCAATTGGGCTAACGTTAATTCAACAACGTTGAACACTGGGATCAAGTTATTGTTTTAACACTAAAAGACAGTTGGTGTTAAACACCAGCAACAGGGATTCCAAATTAGTGTTAAACAATAGAGCAAATCAGTGTCAAACACTAGCAGCAGAGGCTTCAAATTAGTGTTGAACACTAAGAAATTCAGTGTTAAACACTGTAAATAAAGTTCTTTGATTAGTGTTGAACACTAAGGCTAAACAGTGTTTTAACACTGGATTCAGGGGTTCCAATTTAGCGTTAAACACTAAGGCAAGAGGGGTCACGTGGTAGCACGTGAGGGCGCCCTCCCTTCATTTGTTCTGCTGAGAATATCGCATCTTTTGGAGCATCACGTGCCATCACGTGACGGGCATTTAAATGCTTGTATGTTAAAGCCTCTGCCAAGGGTCACGTGGGTCACGTGAGGCACTGCCTCAAAGGGGCCTTTCTGTAGATCTTTTTGGGGGTCACGTGGTGACACGTGACCTTGCCTCTATGTATGTTCTTCAGAAGATCTGTTAATCCCTTTCAAGAATTAAATTCCTCGTAGGGTTGAACCCTAACAATAATTTCAGAGGAATTAAATTCCTATAGTTCTTTTTGAAGATTTATATTCTGGGATAGGGTTGAACTCTAAATTTCCAGCAGGAATTAAATTCCTGTCATAGGGTTAAACCCTAATAAAAGCTTTAAGGAATTAAATTCCCACTCTCTGTTAAAGAATTATTCTGAGGAATGAGATTCTGTCATAGGGTGAAACCCTAATCTCTTCTTTCTTAAGGGAATTAAATTCCTGTTATTTTAACAGAACTAAGTTCTTAACTAGGGTTAAACCCTGATTCTATTTATTCTGAAGGAATTAAATTCCCATAACATAAGGTTAAGCCCTAATTTTATTTTAAAGGAATTAAATTCCTATAGTTCTGTGAGAATTAAATTCTCAGGCTCCCATTCTCTCTCTATGCTTTGGATCTGCATGGCAGGATCTCAACCCATTGAGAATTAAATTCTCAACTCAAGGGGAGATGTGCACTTTACAGATCCTCCACCAAACAGAGAACTATGTTCTTCTGTTTTTATATCAGAGTTAAACTCTGTTGAGAATTAAATTCTCTTTTCCTTTCAAAAAGCCTTCCCTTTCTTACCTAGGGTTTTCTTTTGCAGAAGATCCAAATTTCTCCAAAGTATCAAGACTCCCCTCTTTTCTTTTATGTCTCGATTCCTTTCTGCCTCTATATCTCTCTCTCCCCCTCCGTGTGTCTCTTGGCTCCTATTTATAGGAGAAGCAGCCGAATCAATTAGTTTTGGTGAATCTTTCATTGAGAGATTTAATTTGTATTCACCATTCGTTTTGGACCTTTGGATTATTAGGTGAATTTTATTCACCATTGGATTTTAAATCCAGAGATTCTCCTTTGTTATTTCGGTTAGATCTTAAGGGGAAATCTTTCCAAGTTCAGGCTTTTTCCATAGATAGGTAATATTTAATCACCTTTAAATCTTTAGTTCAATCGGTTCCAAATAATCATTTTCCTTTGGAAGATTTGAAAGGTCTTTTCTCAGAATTTAATTCTGTTAACAGATAGGCTTTGAAAGCCGGTCACGTGTGGCCATGTGACCCTTGGTCACGTGTGGGCACGTGACCCCCTTGGAACGAGCCCTCTTCTTTCTTTCTGCGCTCTGCCTTCTGGCCGCTGCTTAGCCGTCACGTGCCACCACGTGACAACTGGTCACGTGTGAGCACGTGACCCTGGTCTGGAGCCTTTTTCTTGATTTAACCGGAGAATGAGTCTGATGTTTTGAGTGTCACGTGCCAACACATGACCCTGGTCATGTGGGAGCACGTGACCTCTTCTGAAGCCTTTTCCTTGATTTGATCAGGGAACCAATGAGCCTTTGAAGCCGCTTTTGAATGTCACGTGCCAACACGTGATCCTGGTCACGTGGGAGCACGTGACCCTTTCTGAAGCCCTTTTCTTTAATGTGGTCGGGAAACTGGATCTGCCTTGCTGATACTTTTAGATGTCACGTGCCAACACGTGATTGCTGGTCACGTTGAGCACGTGACCCTTTTCTGAAACCTCTTCCGTAGGCTTTCCCGATTTTAAATCAGGAAACAAATGCCCCCACAGCGTTGTTCTCACGTGTCCGCACGTGAGTGCAACGCTGTCACCTTTTGTGACCGTTGGATTCCTCTAGGGATTTGGGGAGATGAAACGTTTCTATCACCTCCTATAAATATTGGGGTCATTTCAGAGACGCCTCCACTTTGTTCATCTTCTGCCTTGCAAACTTTCTTCTTTTGAGAATTTAATTCTCTTCTTCCAGAGCTTAGCTCTCTGCCTTGAAAATCTTCCAGAGTTTAACTCTGTTCGAAGAGGCTTTTTCTTTAGGTAATGCTCTCGAATGAACGATGAACTCTCACACTCCTCTGGATTTTAAATCCAAAACAAGCGTTTTTACCCTTTTTTAACAAAGAACCCATTTTTCTTCAAGCTTTTTAACCGAAGTATGAAACCATTTTAGCCTTCAAATGTAGATCTCTTAGGGTTTAGATGATCTTTAGGGAAATAATGGTGATAATCCATGGAGCTTAACCACGTTCACAGAAAAATGCTTTTGGGAATTTAATTCCCTTTTTCTTAATAGGGAATTTAATTCCTATGAAGAACTCAATTTCTTCACATGGAGGCTTCCTGGGGCTTCCTGGCCCGAGGTTGTCCCTCTGCAATTAATGAAACAGGAGCTTTATAATGATTCTCATGACCTTTATTTCAGGTATCATGGATGCCCATCTGTATGGTCTTGACGAGATCATTTCCTATGGGAATATTCGTGCACTGGGCCGCAGTCAGAACTAGGAGTTCACCGATGCTCAGTATGCCGAGATCATGAGCCGCTTTGACGAGTACAACCATCGGCTACTCCCCCGTCGCTCTTCTCTTCTGAGGCTGATCGCGCTGGCGATCCGGGAGGCACTTCCTCTCTTTTGCACCGGCATACCGCTCAGGGCCTTGGACACTGCTGAGGATAAGGAACATTCGGTGTACCTGATGGGCTTGATCTCAAAGAGGAGGCGATATCACCTCATTGATCTCTTGCACCAAGCCTTTCAGCAGTCAGCCAAACTTGCCGCCTATCGGAGGGTGGAGGATATTCGTGAGGACCCCGACGCTTGCGACCGCGAGAGGAAGCATACTCGGGAGGTTCGAAATGCCTGGAAGATCTTAGACAAAGTTACCTTCGATTTCCTCAATCCATGTCCTGCGTCTGAGGTCTTACCGTTGTAGTTGTGTCCTCTTTATTTTGTATGAACTTCTCAAAGTATGAATGATAAGTTTTATTATGTTTTTCCCTGTTTGCATCCTTTCTCTAGGATTCCATCATTTTGCTACTGTCGTTGTTGATGCTTTTAATATGCAGGGTGCTACTCCATCCATTTTTTTAGTGCACATCAAGTTTAGGCCTCACGTGTTCTGCACGTGGGGTTCCTTGATGGGGCTGTTCACAAAATTTTCCCATGCCATATTTTCAGTACACAATATCAGATGCAGAAAAAGGGCCTTGGAAATAGTTCCATCTCCCTGATTTTCGATGCCTTTCCTTTTTTTTGGCCTTGGAAATAGCTTCATCATGCAAGATTTTCCGCGC
Source organism: Agapanthus africanus (assembly GCA_030015575.1). Classification (NCBI taxonomy): domain Eukaryota; kingdom Viridiplantae; phylum Streptophyta; class Magnoliopsida; order Asparagales; family Amaryllidaceae; genus Agapanthus; species Agapanthus africanus. The sequence continues at coordinate 44,857,816 of JASDDO010000024.1, read as the reverse complement.
ACAGCACTTAATGCACCCCTTTATATCTGAGGCAATGGCTTTCCCTTTCTCTTCACAGAGAACTTTTATTCCCAATTTAACGCGATTTAATTCGAGGACAACTAAGTGCCATGGCCTGCAACCGTCCACACGCTCGTCGACAGCCATGGGAAGTTCCTATCGAGGAGATGATCCCCCGCTTTGCTGCACGATTGGTGGACCCTCTCCTTACCGACGACGAATGCGACCCAGCGGCGTATGAGCTCTCGATCCGTAGGGGGTCCCCTCTTCCAATGGGCTCCCTCTGGCTCCGGATGATTCTTGCTGCCGTGCTTGCCGACATCCCTCCTCACCCGGCGGAGATGACCCTAGCGATGCTCGATGCGGCTGAAGAGAAGCTCGAAGGTTTTCACGAGGCCTGCATGATTACTCAGGCTCTGAAAGATCGCTCAGTTCATCTTTTGAGCGAAATAAGAGCCCGAAGGGCTGTTATGTCTGCTTTTGCAGATGAACATGGCGCCAATCGATGTGGAGCAACTCCTCGCGAGAACCGTCGCTTTGATGTGTTGGAGATAGCAGAGGGAGAGATGGAGAACCTTGTTCTTTGTTTTGTTAACCCTTATGCCATTGATCCCGTGTTTGGTGAACTTTTCCCGTTAGCGTAGCATTTTTATATTAGTCCCTCCTTTTTCTTATGCTTTATGCCGAACTTCCATGTAGGCTTGGTACTAGTATGTATGTTTCCGCTTGCATAAATAAACTTTGTATTCTTCTTATGAGAACTTTCTTTAATTTGCAAATGCTCTCATCACTTTCATGCGTACCAGACCCTTTTTGGGCATTATGAATGTTCATACGATTGCAAATGCTATTATTATTTTTTGAATACTCATATGATTGCGAATGCATGCTTGAAATACGTCGGAAATCTTTCTCGTTGCTCTTTCACGTCAGGTGATGTGAGCGCGTTTTAGATCGATTATTCCTGTTGACTGGAAGCCCATTTATACGGTCTTGTAAATGTCTTGTTTCCAAGGCTGCAGTCACGAAAGTGAGCTTACGTGGCCTGATAGAACGACACGTGGTGAATATATTGTTGTGTGAGAAAAGGGCTTGGCCATAAATTTTTGGAGAGGGAGCTAGTTTCCAAGGCGCTGAGAGAGCTTCGCGCCACTCTTACCGCCAAGGCCAACAAAGCGTATGAACTCTGGCGGGTGCTTCAAGAGCCCATCAAAGAGGTGGTGTCTCTCGACAAAGCTGCCGCGTTCACTCGTGAAAGGGTCGAGGCTCATAAAGCCACCGAGAAAGAGCTCGAAGCTCGGCTTGCTTCGTATCAGGCCCAGCAGGCGCAGGCGGAGGCTCGTCTTCTGGAGATCTTACATCACGAAGCCGTGGCTCAGCAACAGAACGATGAGCTGGTAAAATTACTACATCGCCCGCCGGCTTGAGGACTTGTATCTTTTCCCTTTTTTTGTACATACTCATGGATGAGAGTATCCCTTTTTTTGTTTCTTTCATGAATTGTACTTTGTATCCATTTTGGTTTATGAATAAAAGATACGTTTTTCTTCTCAATGACGTGTCTCTTTTCATTGAATGCGTTTGCGGACAATTTATCTTGATCTCCTTGCAGGACAGCGATGGCTTAGGATTCAGGGTTAAGATCTGCTTCCTAAGACTTTTGCATTTTATGAGCCACGAGAGTCTCATAAAGAGTTTTTCTCCCTACAGGTCCAGAGGATCCCATAGGTGTAAGTTCTTCTTAAGAATCGTGAGGATTCTTAAGCGGGTTTTCCCTTGAGAGTCGTAAGGATCTCACAAGAGAGTTTTTCTTCCTTACAGCTCGTGAGGACTTGTAAGTGCTGGATGTGGTCACCCTTATCTGTGTTTCACGGGGTCAGGGGTTGCTCCACGTATCGTAGTTTAAAGACGTCGCGGTCAAGGTTAAGGACCTCATAGTCCGTGGATTTAAGGACTCCACAGTCCGATGTTAGTTTTAAGACATCACGGTCAAGGTTAAGGACCTCATAGTCCGTGGATTTAGGGACTCCACAGTCCGATGTTAGTTTTAAGACACCACGGTCAAGGTTAAGGACCTCATAGTCCGTGGATTTAGACTTGACCTCATAGTCCGTGGATTTAGGGACTCCACAGTCCGATGTTAGTTTTAAGACATCACGGTCAAGGTTAAGGACATCATAGTCCATGGATTTATGGACTCCATTGTCCGATGTTTGGTTGCAGAGACCCGTCACCTCTTTGAAGACGTTGGGGAATTACAACGTCAGGCATCAAAGGAGTGAAGAGATGTACCCTTAAACCAAGGTAGAATTAGTACAGAATCAAGGTGGTTGATTGTTAGTTTTAAGACTTTACGGTCGAGGTTAAGGACATCATAGTCCGTGGATTTTAAGGACTCCACCGTCCGGTATTTGCTCTGGATGCTTCACACGGGTTCACTGCCGTGCTTGGCGAGGACCGGGCTCCGCTCTGGGCGTTTTCCGTGGGGTCAAAGAGTGACGTTATCCCCGTTCCACGTAACCAGGAATTTTGCACTAGATGCTTCACACGGGTTCACTGCCGTGCTCGGCGAGGACTAGGCTCCGCTCTGGATGCTTCACATGGGTTCACTGCCGTGCTCCGCGAGGACCAGGATCCGCTCTGGATGTTTTCCACGGGGTCAGAGAGTGACGTTATCCGCGTTCCACGTAACCAGAAATTTTGCACTAGATGCTTCACACGGTTTCACTGCCGTGCTCGGCGAGGACTAGGCTCCGCTCTGGATGCTTCACACGGGTTCACTGCCGTGCTCCGCAAGGACAAGGATCCGCTCTGGACGTTTTCCACGGGGTCAGAGAGTGACGTTATCCGCGTTCCACGTAACCAGGAATTTTGCACTAGATGCTTCACACGGGTTCACTGCCGTGCTTGGCGAGGACTAGGCTCCGCTCTGGATGCTTCACACGGGTTCACTGCCGTGCTCCGCGAGGACCAGGATCTGCTCTGGACGTTTTCCACGGGGTCAGAGAGTGACGTTATCCGCGTTCCACGTAACCAGAAATTTTGCACTAGATGCTTCACACGGGTTCACTGCCGTGCTCGGCAAGGACTAGGCTCCGCTCTGGATGCTTCACACGGGTTCACTGCCGTGCTCCGCGAGGACCAGGATCCACTCTGGACGTTTTCCACGGGGTCAAAGAGTGACGTTATCCACGTTCCACGTAACCAGGAATTTTGCTGATAGTATCCGCATCTCACGGGATGGAGGTTTGACTGTTGGCGATATGTATACCACCGAGCCATAGAACTGGGAGTTGCCGCTGTTCCGCTTAGCTTAGAGTTGTATTCGTTGTTACGAGACGAGTGTTGAAACGATCTCCAGGTCTCCTTTGGCCCGTCTAGACTTGGCTTCTTCTTCTGATGAAAACTGGGGGAGAAGTATGATCCCTTTTTATTTATGCCCTTGGATTGTGTACAGGGTGTGATGGAACATCACCTGTAGGGCATAAATTGAAACTTTTTTTTTATATTTTATTTCTTTTTCCGCGATGCTCTATCATTTCAGCTTTTATATCGCGGAGGTCGCGATTGCCCCATCATTTCGGCTATTTTTCGCGGTGCCCAATCATTTCGTCTATTTATTTATTATTATTTTTTTTACTCGCTGCTTTTTATTGCGAGCTGCCCAATCATTTCGGCTATCTGTCATGCATACATTTTTACTTGCTGCTTTTTATTGCAAGTTGCCCCATCATTTCGGCTATTTCGTATGCATGTGTGGCTCGCTAGCTTTTTCGCTGCAAGCTTAGATTTTAGATACTGATTTCAGCATCAGCACCGCTACAACTGGGATGTTGCCAGGAGTGAATCATCATTTGCCTCTGTCAATGTTGAACAAAGGTGGCTTAGTAAACAGGGTTAAGGGTCCTGTCGACCAAGGCTTTTAACTTCTTGAGCCGTAAGGGTCTCACAAAGGTATTTCTCCCTACAAGTCGTGAGGATCTTGCAAGTGTATTTTCTCCTTAGGGATCGCGAGGATTCCTAAGTGTATGTTCCTCTGTAAGTCGTAAGGATCCTACAGGAGGGTTTTCTCCTTATAAGTCGAGAGGAATTATAAGGGTTATTCACCATATGGACATGTCCCTAGTCACGGGTGCGACTTTGCTGGGGAAATGTTTATTCGCGCCCGTGGATTGTATATAAAGGTCAGTATTGAGCCACTTTTAGGGCCATATCGAAGGTTGTGGGGGATTTGCTTAAGAACAGGTTTAGGTTTCTGTAACATAAGACTTTTAAATCTCATGAGCCGTGAGGGTCTCATAAGAGAATTCTCCTTACGAGTCGTAAGGATCTCGCAAGTGTATTTTCTCCTTAGGAATCGTGGGGATCCCTAAGTGTGTTGCTCCTTTGTGAGTCGTAAGGATCCCACGCGGGTGGTTTCTCCTTACAAGGTCGAGAGGATCTTGTAAGTGTCTTTTAACGAGGTTGCGCCCTTTCAGGTTTTCACAAACACTCGCCGGTAGTCATGCTGTTTTTACTCACGGAGCCCTTTCGGGTTTTCATCCGTGCCCCTTTTGATTATGGACATACCGCTTCTTTTATTCTTTTTCTCTCTCTCTTTTTTTTTACAAGGTCGCGCCCTTTCGGGTTTTCACGAACTCTTGCCGGTAGCCCTGCTGTTTTTACTCACGGAGCCCTTTCGAGTTTTCATCCGTACCCATTTTGCTTATGGACGTACCGTTTTTATTTTTTTATTATTTTTTCTTTTTCTCTCTTCTTTTTTTTTATTCATCTCGTCAGCCTAAAGACACTGCGGTAGTAGTTTAGGGATGTTTCGGTCCGTCGTTAGTTTAAAGACATTTCAGTCCGTCGTTAGTTTAAGGACGTTTCGGTCCGTCGTTAGTTTAAGGACGTTTCAGTCCGACGTTAGTTTAAGTACATTTCGGTCCATCGAGGAGAGGGCCAGCTATTACTCATAGAGCTTTGAGCTTTAGGAAGATAGCGAGTGGACATAGTCGTCGTCATCTATTATTGACCTAGGCGGTGGCTCATTAAGCGTAGTATTTCTTTAGGAAGCGGCCGTTTATTGGCCTGAAAGGCCTTTCACCATGCATGTCCATGAGTAGATAGGCTCCACCCCGGTAGACCTTATCTATGATGTACGGGCCTTCATAGTTTGGCTCGAATTTTCCCCGCTTGACGCGATTGGGGATCATAGGTCTTTTGACCACTAGTACGAGTTCGCCTTGGCGGAATGTCCTTGGCCTGGTCAATCTTTCGTACGAGCGCGTCATCTTTGCTTTGTAGGCCTCTAGATTTTGTTGCTCTATGAGCCGGGTTTCATCGAAGGCATCAAGCTCCTCAAGCCGAAGGTGAGCATTTTCTTCGTCCGTCAGCTCGTGGTGGACTGCCACTCGTAGAGAGGGTAAGTCTATCTCGAGGGGGAGCACTGCTTCCGTCCCAAATACCAACGCGTACGGTGTTGTGTTCGTGGCCGTCTTGAACGTAGTTCGATAGGCCCAAAGGGCCTCTTGCAGCCTCTCATGCCAGTCCTTCTTATTTCGGGACACCGTCTTTTTTATGATCTTTGTTAAGGTCTTATTGAAGGCCTCGGCCAGACCGTTAGCTCGTGGATTGTAAACTGAGGAGTATCTCCAGTCTATATTATGCTGTTGCGCGAAGCGGATGATCTTATGGCTTCTGTAGGCCGGCCCGTTATCGGAGATAATCCGCCATGGAGTTCCAAACTGATAAATGACGTGCGTCTTGAAAAAGTGGAGGATATTCTCCGTCTTCACTTCCCTCAGCGGTACTGCTTCTACCCATTTGGAGAAGTAATCAGTCGTCGCCAGGATGAAACGATGTCCCTTAAACGATGCCGGTTCGATGGGTCCGACTATGTCAGTCCCCCACATTTCGAATGGCCAGCTAGCCACCGTTGGATGTAGCGGATTTGGATGCTGGTAGATGAAATCCCCATGGATTTGGCTTGAGTGGCACTGCTTCACATATTCGAGGCAGTCCTGGATCATCGTGGGCCAGTAGTAACCCATCCGTTTAATTTTTAACCTCATCTTCGGGCCTGCTTGACGAGAACCACAGATTCCGTCATGAACCTCTTGAACGACTCTTTCTGCTTCGTCCGGTCCTAAACATCTTAGCCACAGAGAATCAAATGACCTCTTATACAGATATCATTGACGAAAGCGAAAGATAGAGCTCGTTTCATGAGCTGATGTCTTGAGGACGCTCCTTCGGGCATTCGGTGGGACTTAAAGTAGTCTATGAAGACTTCCCTCCAGTCCTCAACCTTCTTACGGTCTTTTATTTGTAGGGTCGTCTGCTCAGTCTCTCCCTTTTCTTCGTGTGATTTCGGAGATATTTCTGCCGGGGCGAGCACTCGACGGCTTTGCACCATGATTTTGACGTCATCGAGGTTCTCGTCAGCCAGTTCTTTAGCGAGCTTAGCTAGCGCGTCTGCTTTGCTATTTTCCGCACGTGGTATACTTTCCAAAGTGTAGGAGGGAATTTGGGTCAATAGTTGTTGCACCTTTTCACCGTACTTCACCAGCTCCGGTTTGCACGTTTGGTAGTCACCATTTACTTGACTAACGACCAGTTGAGAATCCGTCCTTCGGACGCTCCTCATTCCTCTTTTTCCCTCTTGCTCCACACTCAAAACACGTCCCCCGTAAACTCTGCGTGGCCTCGAATACGTCCAAGTACCCTTCAAAACACAACACACGCACACGGCACATTGAGTTCGCATTACTAGTTTGACCCATAAATCGGAGGTTCTCTCGCTTCAAAAATGAGGGGTAATTAACGGCAGCTTAGTTCGAGGCTGCCAGAGATTCGGATCCCCACAATCAATAAACTCCGACCTGCCTTAGGCAGGGGGAATCTGTACATGCCCGACAAGCACGCGCATTCCCATCTCAATGTGGTGACGAAAAACACCATTCAATGTTCATAAAGTGCTTTGAAAGATGCCATCCCAATACTTTCCTGGTAGCTGTTGTTATAGGAAAACTCCACAAGGTGTAGGTGATCTTCTCACGAACCTCCGAAGTCTAGCATACAGGCTCTCAGCATATCTTCTAGGATCTGAATTTTCCGCTCGGACTATCTGTCTGTTTGTGGATGATACGCTGTGCTAGAATTCAGACTTGTTTCCAGGCTGGCTTGAAGACTCTGCCAAAACTGGGATCAGAATCTAGTATCATAATCGGAGACGATGTAAACAAGTACCCCATATAATCTCACGATCTCCTGCATGTGTTTATGGGTATCAAGACAAGTATGGTAGATCTTGAAGGTTTAAGTCTTACTTTAGATTTTTTACTTACCTCCATGCACTTTCTTGCCAACGTCTCGGTTGATTGGCCAACTCTGAATGGAATAAAGTAAGTCGACTTGGTGTGTCGCTCCAAAATAACCCAAACTACATCATTACCCTTCGTGCTGTGAGGGAGAGCAGTCATGAAATTCATGGTAATGTGCTTCCATTTCTATTCTGGGATAGGTAACGACTGAAGTAGACTAGCGGTTCTTTGGTGTTCAGCCTTCACTTGCTTACAGGTTAAGCACTTTGTTACACTCCTTTCTGCTTCTCGCTTCATTCCATACCACCAGTAGTGTTTCCGTAGATTTTTGTACATCTTCGGCTACCGGATTGTACATAATATGGAGAGCTGTGAGCTTCTTTTATCAATTCTTCTCGAACAGGGCCGACTGGCATGGATAAATGGCTCCCATACCGCAAGAATCCATCTTCGTGGATGATGAAATCAGTTCGAAGACCACTTTCTACTTGTTCTCGGATCTTTTGTAGCTTGGCATCATTTTCTTGATCTGCCTTGATCTGATTGACAAGAGTGGACTGGACTTGTAAGTTCATCAAGGATAAGACGTTACCTGGCACAACTACTTCAATCTCCAATTGTAACACCCTAGTACATTTATACCATATTTTATTTGGGTTTTCCTAATCTTGCGACAGTTTTCTTGTTTATTATTATGTTGGGTGCGGATAGTGCTTTTGGTAACTGTGGTTAATATCCGATCCGACCTGCATACTTGAAACCCATCATGGTTCAAGATTACGTCATATATTCGCTAGTACAGAGAATCCGTGCACATCTATGTTCTATATGCATGTAATAGTATGTTTGGTATCTGCATATCTTTAAATAATACGAATTATAACCAAATAACACATTTTGATATCTAGCATGGCCTATATCATACCCCATACCCTATGGTTGCATCCAGACATTATGTTCCTGTCCAGATTGATAAATCAGACTCGTTTGGATCGCTACGTGTATTTACTTATATCCGTTCTTGTGGGTACACATTTTATTTAACCGGACGTCGCATTATAATTTTAACTGACACGTATATTATCCGTATTTTAAAACTAGAATTTTAGAAAAGACACTGATATTTTTCAGAGTATTTTTGTTATTAGCTATATAATCCTATAAAATATATATTATAATATTTATATATATATATTATCAGTTACTATATATATATATAATATATATAAAATATATTTTAAACTAAACATATTAATCTACCTTCTTTCTCCAGTCTCTCTCTCTCTCTACTCACACTCTCCATCTCCATCTTCAAGAACCCAGTAACCTCCCCGATCCAAGAACCCCGAGCAACCCAGAAAACCCTCACCGCCGCTATAATCATCGATCTTACCCCTTCACCACCCTCATCACCACCCTCACCGCTACCACCTCCTCTTCTCAACACCCTGACGAACCCTACAACCCTGCAACCTGTAACCCAAGAAAACCCTGACCTCGCCGTCAATCTCACCTTGCCGGAGACCCACGACCTCATCGTTGTCTCCTCACCCCTCTCTTGACTCCCCGACAACTCACGCTACCACTACCACTGATTGGTCTTTTTCTCGGTGTGTAGGTAGAAAAGTGTAAAGATCACAACCAAAGAAATTTGTAAACCGCAATCAATAACGGTGTCAATTGTAGGTTCGTTAGCGAGTGCGGATCCTCCAGAGGGAAAGTGTGATTTGATCGTAATTGATTTAGATGAATTGAAAATTAAAGGATAAAAGAAAAGAAAATTTGATTCAAGATTTATGAAATTGAATTTCAAGAATTATCAAAATCTAGATCTAATATCAAGAAATACTATAGATCAAGAATCAAGAATTGATGATATCCAAATTGAATGAGTTATCAAGATTTGTAGAGAAGCTCGTAGGAATCGATCGAATCGATAGTGAGGATGAAGACTTTTGATTACGTATTCTTATCCATTGATGATTTGTTGCTAGATCGATGACGATCAATGGGGTTTAGGGATCTATCGAAGAAACTAGGGTTTCTTCATCATCATCCCTTGTCCTTTCGTTGATTATCATTCAAAAGTTAGCCTCTAGGAAATTCAATTATCGATCGTTGATCTCTAATTAAGAGCGAAAACATTCAAGAAAGCATCTCGCTCGAAACTAGATTGTCGATGATTCAATTTCCTAAAGTTTACAAAACTCATAAGAATTAAGAATCGTTCAAGAATGTAATCATCATCATCTATCTATTTTCTCGATTCCTCCACAAGCAGAGTTTTCACTCAAACATCATAAAAAAGAAAACAATCAAGAATTGAAAACTCATCATAATGCTCAAATGTAAAGAAAAGCAAGATCATGAATTTTCACCTTTTATTATTCAACGTTTCGTTACAATTCACTCAAAGACTACAAGAATTGAGGAGAGAACTCGATCGTTGAACTAGCTTCGCATCGTCTTCGTGAGTCGCGGATCGTCGTGGATCACTTGCTCGGATGAAGATCGGCGTTGCTTCAAAAAGGCTCGATGGATGCTTGCTTTGGCTCGGCACTCGATAGATCTTGATTTGGATCAAATTGTGTCACTCAATTTGATTTAGATTTGATTTGGATCTACAATTTTTCCCTCCAATTTCAACAACCTTTGAGATGAAGCCTCTGGGTCCTTTTTATAGCCTTCTCCTTAGCTTCCCCTAGAAGCTTGATTAGGATTAGCTTCCTTTAGAAGCTAAGCTAGGTTTAACTTCTCTTACAAGCTTGGTTGTTGAGTAGAAGCTTCTAGAATTAGTTAGTTAGCTAGCTTCCTTGATAAGCTTGGTTGTTGGGAAGAACTTCTAGGTTTAGCTAGTTTGTTTGAGAAGCTTGGAGGTGTTTAGCTTGTACAAGAAGCTTGGCTGTTCGGACAGAAGCTTCTGGAGAATTCTGGAATTTAAAGTGGCTTGAAGATGTTTTGATCTTGGATGGAGAAACCTGAGATGGCAACTTGCTGACGTCATGATGACGCGGCCGCGGATCCGCCGCCAATAGGGCCATTGGGCCGCGGATCCATGGCCCTTTTGATGGCCTTTGTGCATGAAATTTCCGTGGTAATTCCTCTATTGGCTTTGTGGAACTTTTAGAATGTCTGGAATATTTTTATACTTTCTTGTTCACTGCCAGATCACAAGTCTTGGACTTGGCGTATTTTGATCAGCACTTTTAGCAGTTTCGGCTCTTTTACCTGGAATTTCCTGCACATTCTCGAGACAAGTATTGCGACATACAATAGATTATGCGTGCAATAATAAACACTCAAAATGCCGGTTATAATATATAACACAAGTTATTTGGTATTTTACAGACGATTTACTAATATGTGCTATATTCATACCGAACACCTTTAGATGAGTGCAAATAGTAGTGAAATTGATGTGTTAAAAATGCAATATTTCGACCGATCAAATTCCCCCAAACTTAATTTTGTTCGTCTCGAGCAAAGTTGTTTTATTAAAAAGAGAAGGACAAAATATAAGAAAATGAAAAACTAACTAGCAAACTTTCGTAGGCAACATGATTGCACTGAGCATGTGCAACAAGCCTTTAAACCTCTAGGTGTCCCTAGTAGGAGGAATGTTGTCTCCTGATGGTTTTCAGCGGATTGCACCCACAAAATCCAATAATAAAAGGAAGACCGTGAAAGTTACATATAAAGATAAGAATTATAAAAGAAAGATTTTGAAAATTAGAGTTTCTAACTACACTAGCTTTTCTGTTGTCATGAGCCCTATCTTAATTGTCATGAAAAGATGTCAGAAATCACATCATCCCTCAATAAAACATCGTCTTTATTCTTCATTCCTACCTTTCTTCCAAACATCGATCATATACCCCTACGTGTGTGTAAAGAACATCCCTACACTCGGAGAATTCAATTCAAGCTATCATACTCTTGTCCATCTGCCTCAGTACTTTTTTAATCAATGAATATTTAGATGGATTTGCTCACACATTTTTCATGCGACCGTTAATACTTCTTGAGGTACTAACCGACCGATTACTCATGTGCTTGCTTATTAGGTGTATTAGTATTTTCCTCGTCTTGCACCACCTAAGGCTTAGCAGTGACTCCCAGACCAGTTGGTCTAAGGCACTAGGTGATGAAGCACCCTCACTATATTTTTTTATTGCTGCCTTGGCGATAACAAAACCAGTGTTCATTTTTCTACACCATTTTATATTGTCTTCATTTATTATTTTCTTCATACTTTGGCTTTTAGACAAGAGCATTTCAAGGTATCCTCTACTATCCCGAGTTTCAAGACGTGCGTAAGTGTGTATAGTAGGGTATCAACATTCAAATGTTTGGCTTCCAGAATAGAAATTATTTTTCAGACTTATTTTTATTCTCAGATTAGTGACTTCCTTCATCTTACTAACCCATGGGACAACGGCTCATAACTACTTATTACTAATTCGTTTAAGAAAACTTCTAATTTTCTTGGTTTTCTTAAATTTTTCAAATCTTTTGGATGTAATTTTTCACTATCTAATCTTTTATTATCTTATTTATGTACAAAAATTATTTAATTTTTTTTATTTTTAATAATAATTTTTTTTTGTGTTTTGTGCTTATGCAAAGTATGATGCAAATGATGCGTAAATAAACACAAACCTCCCCCAAACTTGTTTTCAACAGTGTCCTCATTGTTGTTAACCGCTAAATCTCGAAAACCTGTAAGCTTGGAAGGAAATTTATTAACGGGGGAAATAAATATGATCGTGAAAATCCTCCTCCAAACTTATTCTTTTGGCTCACCCTTTTGAGTAAAAATTTTCTTTTCAAGAGCCAGATTATACCCCCCCAAACTTGAGTTAAACAATGTTAAGCTTTGAAAATCACAAGAGGGGGTCAAAAATTATTGGTCGATGCCAAGCTTTGCAAAGACTGAAGGTCAACACCAACCATTCGAAAATTTTATCAATGTAGTGCATCAGTTGGTGGAATGACATGTTATATGGAGCCAGAAAGAAGTGGGGAAAAGATAAGTGGTGTAAAAGAAAGGATTTGCTTCTTGTTTTGGAGAGACGACTCAGTGATTGTGATGGATTACTCGCATTCTCTTTATAGTCCAGAAGAAGGGGTGGAGGTTCAATTTCTTTGTTTGGGAGATGATTCATCTCTACACCCGTGTCTTTCAAAAATGCAAGCTCACCAGCGAAAATTTCCTCAAAGCTCTCATCGATACTCCGAAGAATAATGTCATCAAAAAGCGCGGGGGTGATTTTCAGACTCCAAAAACGGTTCATAATCAGTGTTAGTTGTTGACCCGGACAACTCGGTGGAAGAGTCTGTATGCGTATGATACATAGTTGGATCAAATAACAACATATGAAAAGAGTCTAGATCAGTATCATGAGGATCGTCGAATTCGCTGCTGTCGACATCCATTAATTCGACAGAACAGACCTGAGCAGAAGGTTCGGAGGGTACACTTCCCAACTTGTAAATGTTCAGCTCAATTGACATCTTCCTGGTGGATAGGGTCATAGAGCCGTTACGACAGTTGATTATAGCATTGGAAGTGGCCAAAAAGGGGCGACCAAGAATCACCGGAATTTGATTCCGTGGGTTTTCTACAGGCTGTGTATCAAGTACAATAAAGTCCACAGGGAATACAAATTCCCCGACTTTTATCAACACATCCTCCAGTTAACCCCTAGGTTTGGTGATTGAACGGTCTACCATTTGGAGAGTGCAATGAGCTGGTTTCAACTCTCCAATCCCTAACTGCTCGTAGACAGAGTATGGAAGCATGTTAACACTTGCGCCAAGGTCAAGAAGAGCACGGTTGATGTTTTTACCCCCAATAGAAATCGAGATTGTAGGACATCCTGGGTCCTTTCGTTTCTTTGGTAACTGTGGGGTAAAAGCAGTGCTAACATTATTAGTCATGAAGACCTTCTTAGGCACTTGAGTCTTCCTCTTCCTAGTGCACAAGTCTTTGAGAATTTTCGCATAAGCGGGTTGAATAGCATTTAGGAGAGAGATGTTGATGTTAACTTCCTTAAACATGTCCACAAGCTTCTCTATTTGGGCATTGGGTTTGTTGGGCCTCAACCTTTCTAGAAATGGAGCTCTATCAATAAGTGTTGGGTCCAACATTTGTGGAGAAGGTTGTGGAGGTGGAAAGGAAGAAGTGGGTGGAGGGTTCGAGCCTTTGGAAAAACGAAGAATAGACTTGGAATAAGAAGGTAAATTAGACGAAAATAGGGTAAGAAATAGAAGTGGGAATGGAAGTGGAAGTCGAAGCCTGGGGTTCAATTGATTCCGCAACATCAATCTGTTCACCCACATGATTGTCTAGAACTCTTCCAGATCTTAACATGGTAAATGCATCCACATTAGTGAAATGTGAAGGTCCAGGATCAGGTAGAGGTTGAGCTGGAAGATTCCCTTTCTCTTTAGCACTCAATTCGGCATTTATACGGGCAATTTGTGCTTCTATCGATTTAATACTCTCACTTTTGGAGTCAGAGTTTTTCTGGACTTTATCGACGGAAGACTAAAAATTTGCCATAAATTGCATGAAATTTGTCGTAAACAAATTCATGGTTTGTTCGAGTGAAGATGTGTTGTTGGTTCCGGCAAAAAAAGGATCAAAGTTGTTGGCCGGGTTTTGAAAATTTTGTGGTTGGAAGGGGTGCCGACTCATTTGTAGTGGTTGCTGTTGCTGTGGAGGGACCCATTGAAAGTTATTCTGGTTTGGATCCGTGTATTGAGTTTGGTGTTGAATCCAAGAAAGATCAGGGTGGTTCCTCCAATCTTGATTATATGAGGAAGAAGAAGGATCGTTTCCAGGTCTTTGCTGAAATGCAGTATTAGTGTGACCTTGAAACGGTACATTCAAAGGACATTCTTCCGTTGATGGATTTGAACAGCAGCCACACACGGTTTTGGGAAGTGTGTATTAGTTTAGGGAGACTGAGGAGAACTTGTTTTTTAAAGCATCGAGTTTCCTTTGGATTGCGGCCATTTCGGCTCTCATTGTAACGGAAACATCGAGCTGATTGATATCATCCCTAGACGATGGTGGTCTAACACTTTTCCATTGTAATGTGTTTTGAGCTAAATTTTCTAAGTATTTCTAAGCATCACCATCATCTTTAGATAGGAATTGGCAATGGCACATGGTTTCAAGCATCTGTTTAGTCGTGAAATCAATACCCTCATAGATAACTCGACACAAATCCCATCTGGGGATTCCGTGATGAGGGCATTGTAAAAGAAGATCCTTGAACCGTTCTAAGCATTTCCAAAATGGTTCATTGGGAAGTTGGGTGAATTTGAAGATTTCGCTCCGAACACGGCTGGTCTTGTGATTGGGATACAATTTCTTAAGGAATGCTGCAACAAATTCATCCCATTTTGAAATAGAATGTGCGGTCGTATTATAAAGCCACTTCTCAGCTAAATCACACAACGTGAATGGGAGAAGACGTAAGCGCAGAGCATCCAAAGACAGTTGTGACGTTCCAATCATTGCGCATACATTTTCGAATTTGGAGATAAAAACGTATGCATCTTCAGACTCAAGACCGTGAAATTTGGGTAACAGTTTGATAAATTGGGGGTTGATTTCAAAATTTTCCCCGTTGGCAGGTGGTATAGAAAAACAGGTGGGAAGGGGAACATGTGTAGTATAGCATCTCTCTTGGAGAGAAATGCGTGGAGGATTCTGCGCACTTGCGGGCGGTGGCAGAGTGGTGTTAAAGTGTGATGGATATCCGTCCATCGCGGTGGTGGTGGGAAAAAGAAAATGTAGAAATACCGACTTTGGGGTCGATGGGGGAAACGCGGACAAAACGGGCACTAGAATCCCGTGTTCAGCCTAGCTTGCACTAATGGTTTAGCACAAATGGCAGCGTTGTGATAATTAGGGGAAAGATGATTTGGTGTTTGTTTTGAAAAATACGGATTTTGAAAAATCAAATAAAAAAAATGCACACACCACCCTAGATCTAGTGGTCACCTAGGTCAAGTCTCTAGATCGTTCCTAGATTTTCAGAAGACAAGTCGCAAGATAGATCCTCTACTGCCTCTTTGTCTCTCCTGTGGCCAGGTAAGTGGGAGGTTCTCCACTACGTAAATAGTGGGCCTAATTAAGTAACCACTTGCCTTAGACACAGTTTTCTTAGACACCACAAAAGAAACGCGGATAAGCTATAGATTACCCACGACCTCCTTCTGTCCTAAGTGAGCGCGATGGTCCTTAGAGTCTTGTCTAGATATTTTTTAATTAATGAGGGTAATGCGGATGCAGTTTTGTGTTTTTTGGGGCTTAGGAAGGGTAATGAACTCCCCACCTAATCTGAACTTGGTCTTTACCCCTTAATTTCTGTATTAAAATGCTAACAAACAAGATCAAACACACAAAAGATTTTTCTTTTTGCGGCGCTGTGAATTTTTGCAAAGAATCCTGCAGAAATTGGTTAATGGAGCAGAGAAGGGAGGAGATAAGAAAGTCAGAAATTCACCTAAAAACTTTTAGTGCAGCGAAGCCCCAGGAACGCCGCAGTTCCGCCGCGAGATGTGCTCTACGGCCGCGGTTTAGCGGTCTGATGACGAGATCCCTGCTCAAAACTTTCAGGAACTGTTCCTGTTCACTCACTGAGCTATCTGTGATGCTCTGAAAATTTTTCCTCTCGCTCCACAGATTCCAGATTCCCTCGCAAAAAAAAATTCACTACTAATCGTTAAGCACTTGATGCGAATTTGATCTAAAAAAAATTCTGATGGAATAATAATTTTAATTCTGATGGAATAATAATTTTTCAACCCAAATAACAAAAACGAACAAAATAGCACACATCCCCGGCAACGGCGCCATTTGATTGGTCTTTTTCTCGGTGTATCGGTAGAAAAGTGTAAAGATCACAACCAAAGAAATTTGTAAACCGCAATCAATAACGGTGTCAATTGTAGGTTCGTTAGCGAGTATGGATCGTTCACAGGGAAAGTATGATTTGATCGTAATTGATTTAGATGAATTGAAAATTAAAGGATAAAAGAAAAGAAAATTTGATTCAAGATTTATGAAATTGAATTTCAAGAATTATCAAAATCTAGATCTAATATCAAGAAATACTATAGATCAAGAATCAAGAATTGATGATATCCAAATTGAATGGGTTATCATGATTTGTAGAGAAGCTCGTAGGAATCGATCGAATCGATAGTGAGGATGAAGACTTGTGATTACGTATTCTTATCTATTGATGATTTGTTGCAAGATCAATGACGATCAACGAGATTTAGGGATCTATCGAAGAAACTAGGGTTTCTTCATCATCATCCCTTGTCCTTTCATTGATTATCATTCAAAAGTTAGCCTCTAGGAAATTCAATTATCGATCGTTGATCTCTAATTAAGAGCGAAAACATTCAAGAAAGCATCTCGCTCGAAACTAAATTGTCGATGATTCAATTTTCTAAAGTTTACAAAACTCATAAGAATTAAGAATCGTTCAAGAATGTAATCATCACCATCTATCTATTTTCTCGATTCCTCCACAAGCGGTGTTTTCAGTCAAACATCATAAAAAAGAAAACAATCAAGAATTGAAAACTCATCGTAATGCTCAAATGTAAAGAAAAGCAAGATCAAGAATTTTCACCTTTTATTATTCAACGTTTCGTTACAATTCACTCAAAGACTACAAGAATTGAGGAGAGAACTCGATCGTCGAACTAGTTTCGCATCGTCTTCGTGAGTCGCGGATCGTCGTGGATCACTTGCTCGGATGAAGATCGGCGTTGCTTCAAAAAGGCTCGATGGATGCTTGCTTTGGCTCGGCACTCGATAGATCTTGATTTGGATCAAATTGTGTCACTCAATTTGATTTAGATTTGATTTGGATCTACAATTTTTCCCTCCAATTTCAACAACCTTTGAGATGAAGCCTTTGGGTCCTTTTTATACCCTTCTCCTTAGCTTCCCCTAGAAGCTTGATTAGGATTAGCTTCCTTTAGAAGCTAAGCTAGGTTTAGCTTCTCTTACAAGCTTGGTAGTTGAGTAGAAACTTCTAGAATTAGTTAGCTAGCTAGCTTCCTTGATAAGCTTGGTTGTTGGGAAGAACTTCTAGGTTTAGCTAGCTTGTTTGAGAAGCTTGGAGGTGTTTAGCTTGTACAAGAAGCTTGGTTGTTCGAACAGAAGCTTCTGGAGATCTTTGGAATTTAAAGTGGCTTGAAGATGTTTTGATCTTGGATGGAGAAACCTGAGATGACAACTTGCCGACGTCATGATGACGCGGCCGCGGATCCGCGGCCCTTTTGATGGCCTTTGTGCATGAAATTTCCATGGTAATTCCTCTGTTGGCTTTGTGGCACTTTTAGAATGTCTGGAATTTTTTTATACTTTCTTGTTCACTGCCAGATCACAAGTCTTGGACTTGGCGTATTTTGATCAGCACTTTTAGCAGTTTCGGCTCTTTTACCTGGAATTTCCTGCACATTCTCGAGACAAGTATTGCGATATACAATAGATTATGCGTGCAATAATAAACACTCAAAATGCCGGTTATAATATATAACACAAGTTATTTGGTATTTTACAGATGATTTACTAATATGTGCTATATTCATACCGAACACCTTTAGATGAGTGCAAATAGTAGGGAAATTGATGTGTTAAAAATGCAATATTTTCGACTGATCAACCACCATCCCAACAACCCCTAGAACCAAAATAGCAACCCAAGAAAAACCCCTTTGCCCATCACCGCCGTGGACTTTGTCACCGACGGCTGCCTATCGTCGTCGTCACCCATCCTCTGTCCCGTGAGCCTAGAACGCGACACCAGACCCCAGAACCCACAGCCCATTCTTTCTTCTTCTCTTTTCTTTCTTTCTCTCTTTTTTTACTTTCTTGATCGGTTCCGGCCGTCTCGCCGAAGTCGCGCACGTCGCCGATGATCCGGGCGATCCAGTC
This sequence comes from Agapanthus africanus, assembly GCA_030015575.1. Taxonomy (NCBI): domain Eukaryota; kingdom Viridiplantae; phylum Streptophyta; class Magnoliopsida; order Asparagales; family Amaryllidaceae; genus Agapanthus; species Agapanthus africanus. Next base: position 44,839,537 of record JASDDO010000024.1, on the reverse strand, counting down.
ATCGTTGTCATCCAGCGTGGTCATGTCTTTGAGTAGCTAAGACTAGTCCTGTACGCGTGTAGTTGCATCGCGACGTTTATTCGATGTCGAACGGGTCGTACGTACCCCGTCGTGAGATCCGATCAGGCAAGTTTATCTTGCAACATGCTATGTTAATATGTTTATATCCATATGAATAAAAATAATACACGTGTTTTCATTATGCATCAAACATTATAGTTTTACCGTTTTCGATATCCATTCGTATACGTACTGAGAATAACATATTTAATTACATGCCGGAACATTCTGATATCATTATACTACTATATTAGTGCAACATGTTATCTAGATTGCATCATGCGTAGTCTTGGACGTATAAAGGTTATCACAGATGTGCATCCGTGCATTAAACGTGTTCCGATATTCGTTACAGTTTCACATTTGGTATCATTTGATACATATGCATCACATGATATGTTTACGACCCACTACTTGACTCACTACTTGGATCTAGTTACTAATACCAACAATCCTGACTTTTTATCTTGACGGAAGTTACTTGTTGTCTGCATAGACGAAAACCTATACCTGCATGATCCTGTGTTGGCATTAGATCTATCTTAGCAATACCTGACTTGAACACAAACCTGTGGGTAAAGGGGAAACAAAGAATGTAACCAAAACGTAACTCAAAAGGTTATTATTATATGTTTGTCGTTTTTCCGTGCGTTACGGAATAATCCTGTTTGCCGTTTTTCCGGGCGTTATGGAATACCTACATGTTTGCCGTTTTTATGGGCGTTATGGAATAATCCTGTTTGCCGTTTTTCCGAGCGTTACGGAATAATCCTGTTACCGTGGTCCCGTGGGGAATGAACGGGGCATAGACTGTTGGGTTACAATGAGAATTACATTAATTGATTTCAAGGACTTTTAGTATAGACAACCTAGAAGCCCAGTTTTAGGTTACACATCACATACCTCACTGTTTATATTTATGTTGTTGATTTATATGCATGTCTACATATATCGTTACATCCTAGTTATTACTGCTATTTTGATATTATGATGCACCGACGTCTGGGTTTTGCATGACCCAGTTCCTCTATCTTTATCGCAGGCTGAATAAGAGTACTTTAGCCGTCAGGCCGAGCAGTGAGAAATTAAACATGTGTTATTTAGAGATGATTAGTTTAGTTATTTTCCACAGCTTTATTTCTTGATGTGAGCCCATATTGGGACATATTTTCAGATGTTGTTTATTGGATATTAATTTGTTTCCGCTTATACATTTTATTGACTCTTTTTATTATGGCAAATGGACATGTACTAGATAGCTTTTATATTTTTCTGTTCTTGATATCCTGTAGACAGCCGTAATGTGATTATGGAGAGATGATTCCTATCCACAGGTAGCATGGTTGGCTCTGTCACGTGCCGTAGTTTGCGCACTCTGGAAACCGGGGCGTGACACCAATCCATGTAGTTCTTACTGTAGTCTCCACTGAGCGGTGAGGTTCATTGCTAAAGGCTGGCGATTAAGCGCATCGAGAACTGCGTTTACCTTTCCAAAATGATATTGTAGGTTGATGTCAAAGTATGCCATGAGCTCTAGCCATCTTCTCTGTCGCATGTTGAGTTCCTTCTGAGTAAATACATACTTCAGACTCTTGTGGTCGGTATATATATCCACTCGCTCATCCAAAAAAATAGTGATGCTAAATCTTGATTGTGAAGACGACGGCTGCCAATTTTAGATCATGTGTTAAATAGTTGCGCTCATGAACTTTTAACTGCCTATGCAAAAGCCACAACTTTTCCATGCTGATGTAGAACACATCCTAAGCTTTTACCGGACGCATCATAATGCACATCGAATTCGCCAGATCGATCCGGTATTACGAGGATAGGTGCAGAGGTTAATCTTGACTTGAGTTCTGCAAAAGCCTTCTCACATACTTCTGACCATATGAAATCTTCAACTTTACATGTAAGCTTAGTCAGGGGTGTTGCGATCTTTGAAAATCGTTTGACGAAATGTCTGTGGTATCCTTCTAAGCTCAAAAAACTTCTTATATCTTTGATGGATTTTGGTGTAGGTCATTCGCTGACAGCTGACATCTTAGCTGGATCTACAAAGTTTCATTTGCCTGAAACAATGTGTCCGAGAAATCCAACCCGGTCTAGCCAAAATTCACACTTATTGAACATGGCATAGAGTTGATGTTTTCGTGGTGTCTCCAGGACAATTCGTAATTGCTCGGCGTGCTCTTTTCGATTCTTTGAATACACCAGGATGCCATCAATGAATATAGAAACAAACCTGTCTAAGTACTCTCGGAAAACTTGGTTCATCAAGTTTATAAAAATGGCTGGTGCATTGGTCACTCCAAATTGCATTAGGAAATATTCATAATGGCCATAACGAGTCCTAAACGCTGTCTTCGAAATGTCGGACTCCTTGACCTTCACCTGATGATAACCTGAGCGAAGATCTAACTTAGAGAAGACACAAGATCCACTTAGTTGATCGAAAAGGTCATCGATGCGAGGTAGCGGATAATTGTTCTTAATCGTTACTTCGTTCGGTACTCGATAATCCACACACATCCGGTAGGTACCTTCCTTCTTCTTCACTAGTAACACCGGTGATCCTCAACTTGAAGTACTGAGTCTGATCCTACCTTTCTTCAGGAACTCGTCTAACTGAATACGAATTTCTTTCAATCCTTCCGGATTTAGTCAATACGGAGCTTTGATTACAGGTTGTGTACCAGGTTGTAAATCAGTATTAAATTCAAGAGCTTGATCAGGAGGCAAACCTGATATGTCTTCACGGAATACATTCTCAAACTCTTGAACTACTTCAGGCTTTTCTTCTTCAGCTGGTAGGAAGAACACTTCTGCAGTCTTTGGTTTAGCACGGTAGCTTCCTGGCTCTAAGGTACTGCCTCCAATTTTGAAGTAGAAGATTGGGTGATCTGGTATCTCAAATACCACCCGCCTTTACCGGCAGTCAATGGTAGCATAAAATACTCCCAGCCAATCCATTCCCAACACAACATCGAAATTTGGTATGTCTAGCACTTTAAAATTCGTGTAGAATTCTCGACCGCAAACTATGACTGGCCACTGATCATATCCCAAGGTTGCCTTCAAGACTCCGTTCCCGGAACTAACATTCTAGCTCGAAACGAGTGGCTTGACTGGAATCGCATGCGTTCTCACGAACCGTTGTGACATGAAGCAATGTGAAGCTCCGGTGTCGAAAAGTGTTAGTGCAGGCTACTAGTATAGTATCTAAGTTGTGTGATGTTGCGTTTAGGTATAGGGGAAAGTATAACGATGTACAAGTTTTGAAAAGTTGAAAGGATGGGAAGAATTTACCGGCGATAACTTGTCATGTGGCTTCGACCTTTTAGACCGCCATTGTTGTTTCCCCCAATCAGAGCAAAGCTCTGTTGGAAATTCAAAATTCAAATTTTGAAGCAACGCTTCAAATCCCAGACGCAACGCGCCACGTGTCAGCCACAGATACATCAGCGCAGCGCCCAAAGCAGCGCACCCAATCAGAGCAAAGCTCTATTTAAAGCAAAATTAAAGGAAGGAATGCTTCAGTTGCGCAAGCACTGCGCTGCGCGACACGTGTCAGCGCAGATGCGCTAGCGCAATCGCGCTGCACTGTGCGCTGCGTGACACGTGTCACGCGCTGGGGCATTTGCGCCAAACAGAATCAAGATTCTAAAGAAATCTTTCTGTTCTTGTTAAAACAAGAAGATTTTTTTCTGTAAAACAGAAGCCCTTGGATCAAAGATCCAACGGTGGGGAAAATTCCCCAAATCACTCAGAGAAAGATCTCTTTAATAAATTTAACTAATTTATGGGCACTATAAAAAGGACCCTAGACCTCAATTCAAAAAAAAACAATTGTGAGAAATCAAGAATTTCAAACAGAAAGAACTCTGAAGAAATTTCAAGAGCAAAAAAAAGGTAAAAACCTTTAGAAAAAAGAGAAAATTCTCTTATGAACAGATCTTTGATCTGAGAAGAAGATCAATGATCTTCAATAAAAAGAAAAATAAATAATAATAGTGCTTTGCACTTTCTTATGAGCCATTGGTTCTTTGAAAACAAGAAAAACTTGTTTTCTTTGATTTAAAATTGATCAAAACATAAAACAGTGCTTTGCACTTGAAAAATTGCACTGTTGCGCTCTTGTGTTGGCGCAAGCCACCAGGGAGCGCCACGTGTCAGCAGCGCAACAGTGCAGCGCACTGACATAGCGCACTACGCTGTTGCGCTTGCGCTCTTCAGAACGTGACAGTGTCAGCATCTGACTCACTTGCGCTGTGCGTTTTTAGGGTAGAGCTTTGCTCTCTGAAGTTGGCGCAACTCACCAGAGCGCGCCACGTGTCAGCAGCACAGCGCACCAGCGCAGCACACTGCGCTTGCATGACACGTGTCCTCACTACAAGCACTTGCGCTCTTTAATTGGCGCAAAGCGCCTGACAAATGCAATGCATTTCTTTTGCTAAAGGGCCAGGCCCAAGTCAAAAAGATATAACAGGCCAAAATAAATTGCAAAGCAATAAAAGGGCAGAGCCCAAGTAAAATTGATGCTCTGCATCATTTATAAATGGGCAGAGCCCAAAACAAATTGATGCTCTGCATCCTTTATGGGCAGAGCCCAAATAAAAATAAAAAGTAATGCAATGCATTATTTAAATGTGGGCAGAGCCCAAACAAAGGCCTAACAGGCCAAATGCAAACAAAACGTTGAATATTCTCAACTGGACTTAGCCCAATCATGGCCGTAAGTCCTCAAGCTAAATTGACTGAGTAAAATTGCTCCCCTGAATCAATTTACCTCCGGTTCGAGAGTACATCTCCGAACTCCTCTGACACCTATCGTTGTAATCCTTCAACGATGTCAGAGAGGTGACGGGTCCCGACGACCGCACATCAATACGGACTGCGGGGTCCTTAAATTCGTGGACCGAAACGTCCTTAAACTAATATCGGACCGAAACGTCCCTAAACTAATTTCGGACCGAAACGTCCCTAAACTAATGACGGACCGAAACGTCCTTAAACTAATGGTGGACCACCACGTCCCTAAACTGGAACAATAGAGCCTCCAAATGCCCTTTTGCCGGATCTAAACGGTCCCGTTTAAGTTGATCTTAGCCCCAAATACGGCTAACGTATCCTTAAACATTTAAATGGACTATAAAACTCCAAATCGACTTTGGTTCAAGGGTACATCTCTGAACTCCTCTGACACCTATCGTTGTAATCCTTCAGCGACGTCAGAGAGGTGATGAGTCCTGACGGCCATATATTAAATAGATCACCACGTTAAGTTGATCTTAGTCTCAAACAGGACTAACGCATCCTTAACGAATGTTTAAGTTGATCTTAGCCTCAATACGGCTAACGTATCCTTAAACTAAAAACACCAAACCCAAATCTAAGTAAATACGGATTTGGACTAATCCACGTCCTACGGGTGACGGCATTACTCAGTCTCCGTATATAATCCACGGGCAACCACAAACAAAACAAACACACACGACACGAAGTGAAATTCTGGAGAAGGAGAAAGTGGCTACCGCGATGCGGTAGCGTAATTAACTGCAGGGGCTTGCGCCTGCAGGGAAGAGCGTCCCCACAATCAAAAACCCCTCTAGCCAGGGGGAATCTGACGAAGTCTGCTACATCGGTCGCATTCGTCTAAACCTCCGATACACGGTGCCATAAATCAACTTGGCATCTTCGGAGAGGTAGACGGATAAAACCATATAGCATCTGCCCCGAATCTCAGGCAAGACGTCCTCACGTCGTCGCCTTCTTTCGGAGGGGAACAGATTCTGGCACGCCCGGTGGGACCTTTTCCTCTTTCCACTCCACACTTCGTGTGTCGTCTTCGCGAACCAATCGCGGTTTGTTAACGGTTGCCTCTGGATTTTCAAGTTACTAAGATTTGGTCTTTTTTCTGACGCAGAACTCAAGCATCAATGGCCTCTAACTGCTCCAACTGCTCGAAGTGCCACTGCAACGGACGCTCCACCTCACCTGGAGGTGTAGCATATGGGCCCCAAGCGGCCTCCTTCCTCGCTCTGCTGGTAGAACAAGAGACCCAGGCCACCACCGGCCTGTTTTTCGGGACCAAGATCCTACCTACAGGCTTCTCTATGCCAACACCTGCACCAGAAGCGAACAAGAAGTCGGTCTTCGACCGGCTCACTGCTACGACGGCCCCTGTCAACGGGTCGCCCACTACCAAACCAACAGCCTCTGTTTTCGTCAGGCTGGATCAGAACTCTAAATTGGTTGTCCCAAGGAAGGCCATAACTGCTGCTCCAGAAGTCGTCAAGGCGGCTTCCCCTGTCAAAGAGTCAGTCTTTTCAAGACTGACGATTCCTGCTCCTGCCCCTACTCGAGGATCTGTCTTTGACAAATTGAATATCACCCCTCAAAGGACAACCTCAGTCTTTAAGAGGTTAACACCAACGACGCCTCATCCGGAAAGGGGGCAAAAAGAAGCCGTCTCTATCTCCGAGCCAGTCCCAACGGCTCGTCATGCTCGACGTCGCCATTGGCGACGAGTAAGGAAGGCAGGGGGCAACTCCCCCTCAGGGTTAACTCCACCTGCTCCAGTGGTGGAAGTCAACGCTGCTGTTCCAACTGGGAACAGCTTCGAACTGCTGAGGAGGGTACGTAAGAACTCCCCAACCGCTACACTGAAAAGATCTCCTCCACCTGCGGAGAGAGTTCCAGAAACGGAGCAGAAGCAGCCCCCTCAACGGCTGTCCTAAAAAATATACAAGGTTTGGCGGAGGGTTCAAGACTCCGTAATTGACCTAGAGCATTCTCGTCAACAGAAAAAGGCGAAGATGCAAGAAGAAAAGAAACGTCCGGACAAACAGCAGAGGACGACCACCGCCTGGGTGCCCACAACGACGGCCCCTCCAACTTCGACGACCCACAAAAGAAGGAGGCCGGAGAAAACCCCCGCACCCGCGGCAAATGCCAAAGGTGGTGAACCCAAACGCCCTAGGTCTGGGGGCATGGTAGTTCATACCGTCTATATGGCGTCTGGTAAAGAGGACAGCCGCATATCAACAGGTCATAGACCGCTCACGCGATCGATGACCAAAGCGCAGGAGCAGCAGCAGAAGCTCCAAGAGATGATGAACACTATGGCCGCACTTACTGGGCCAAAAGAAAACCCTGAAACGTCCTCGGATGAACGCCAAGAGCAAGAAACCGACGCCGAATTCCTTCGTCGAATATTGGAGAAGAAGGATAAAGAGGCTGCTGAACAAGCAGCCAACATAAAGCGTATGAGCCTCCTGTTCCAAGACATGGTAGGGATGATGATCCAGCAAGATCCCCCAGCCGAAGATCCCCCGATCATCCTTGAGGATGATAGGGGAGAAACGTCGAATCCTCCGCCAGCTTTATCAACGGCTAAGGAGGAAACAATCTCCAAGGCTGACTTAGACGAGTACATAGCCCAGCAAATACGGGTTCATCATGCGACTGAAGCAGCCGGCCAGGTCGTAAAAACAGGACGGCCGTATCCGAGTTGGTACGACCAGATCAAGTACCCGCCAGGATACACAATTCCCAAGTTCCATGTCTACAAGGGGACAGGCAATCCCCACCAGCATGTTGCCCAGTTCAGGGCACTCTGCGGCAACACCGGCGGTGATGACAAGCTTTTGCTTCGCCAGTTTGTTGGAAGTTTATAAGATACGGCGTTCGAGTGGTACTCTGAACTCCCGAACGACTCTATCAAGACCTTCGCGGAGATGGAGCTGTTGTTTACTCAGCGTTTTGCAAGCGCCAGTGAACGCACCCCAATGACGACACTGATTAACGCCAGGGTAAAGCCAGGCGAGACATGGGTTCAATATGCTATACGGTGGCGTAATTTATGGTCAAAATGCGAGCAGCGCATAGAAGAAGCTCCCGCAGTGGGAATGTTTGTGGGAACCCTCAATCCGCAAGCAACCATCTCACAATTTATGATGTTTTTCAAGCCGACTACCTTCCAGGCCTTGATTGACAAGCTAGCACAAATGGATCAGATGGGCCATAAACCCCCTCTTCCCAAGCCGGACTCCCGAAATGAGAAGGGGAAGGGGAAAGCGATCGTTGTTGCTAATGCTCAGCAACAGCCGAGCAACTCGAAACCAGTCGTTCGTCAAGATAATATGCGCCCGTACGTGGCCCTTGAGCAGAGGATAGGACGTCCTTACTCGTTTCCCCGAGATAAAACGAGAAGGTTATTTGAGCTGGCGTTGCGCAACCGACTCATAAATCTTCCGGATCCAAAACGTCCGTCGCAACCAAATGATGTCAATGAGCCCAACTACTGTCCTTATCATCGAGTACTGGGTCATCCGATCGAAGATTGCTATGTCTTCAAAAATTGGCTTGAAGACCAGTACCGACAGGGCAAGTTCGCATTGTCCGACAAATGGAAGGTGAATCCACCGCAGCCCCACACCTCTAAGGGAATGAGTACGCCGGGGGCAATATGCTTTGTCGTTGAAGAAGCTCCTTGGGAGGTTGTTTTATCGGCCAAGATGAAGAGGATGCTAAATGATCTTCAAACATGCCCAGCGATCAAGTGGAAGAACCCGTTGGAGCCGCAGATCATTGAAGGGGTGTTGAAGCCTCGTCCAACTCAAAAGATCGATGGAGGTGGCCCAAGCATTCATAACCAGCCGTCGAAGTCTTCAAAGAAGAAGAAAAAGAAGTCAAAGAAGCCCGTGAAGCCTGGCGACAAGCGCACGGACTTGCAAAAACAAATTGACGCGCTGGAGGAATACAACCAGAAGGCACGGACTCCCATTACATTCCAAGAGTTCCTCAACCACGTCTTTCAAGAGGAAGATGAGGGAGATAGTTCGTCGGATGAATTCGAGGAATATGTGGCGAGCTGTCATATGATTTCTCATTCGCTCATGAACGATGAGGAGACTCCTTGTACTGAAAAGCTGGGGGCAGATCCTGAACCAAAAATTTTGGAGCCATCGGATGAAGTAATTGACGCATTTCTTAATGAAGCTCTCTTAAATAGCAAAGCTGATCGGGAGCGCGAGGCGGTCATATTCGAAAGGGTCAAACGCCGGCGCCTTGATGAAAGAATTAAGATACTCCCGTTGGAGCAAAGTACACTCACTGCGGATAAAATCAAATTCAAGATGAGGAAGAGGTTTTCTAAAGCCGTGTCAATGGGTATGAAGCTACCATCCTCCGAGGGAAGCGTTACTGGTGAAGCGGAAATGCACCCCTCTTATTGCTTATATCATCAGAAGGTTTCGCACCCCACTCAAGAGTGCAAAACTTTCGATAGATGGTGGCAAGGATACATTGCTCACCGGCAGCATTTTAAGCGGGAAAAGCGCAAGACCCGCCGAGAGCAGAACGGTAGGACCGAAGGGCTTAACAGAACTACCGGCAATTGTCGCATGGTCAATGCCGGAGGATCACAGGTGCTCACATTTGGGAGCGATTCCGACGAGGAGCTGGCTCTTAGCCCCCTCTTTAAAGAATCCATTTCGGGAAAAGAAGAAGAACCGAAGATTTATGAGAATATCCGGTTGCGTAATCGCACGCTGCCCGGAAAGAATCTCGGACCCCCAAACAAAAAACATAAAGGGAAAGAAAAGGTCTCTGAGGACATCGCCCTAGATGACCAAGTCATGGAAGAACTAACTGCCAAAGACCCGCCAAAGAAAAATAAGATGGATTACAACGTCTTAGCGCATCTGAGGAAGCTACCCTCGCAGCTCAGCATTCTTAACGCCCTTTTACTATCAAAGGAGGCGAGAGATTCGTTAATTAAGGCACTACAGGACCCGGAGCAGTTCCAAGCTTTCCTGGCCGAAGAAAAGATGAAGGATGAATTGGAGGAAGTGCACACGGCAGATGTCACTTTTGGTGATGAAGACCTTCTCCTTGGGACGTGCGAACACAATCGCCCTCTCTACGTCTCAGGATACTGCCAGGATATAAAGATAGGCAAAATCCTGATCGATAACGGATCTTCTGTTAATCTCCTTAACGTGTGGGTGTTGAAGGAAATCTGCATGAGCGTCCAGCACCTTGCTCGGGACAAGATCACCATCTCCGGGTTCGACTCCAAATCATCAAAGACTCTTGGATCTGTGATACTGACGCTACGCTTTGGGCTGCTCGTCACGGACATTAAATTCCATGTCATAGATGCCAAGACATGCTACAACGCTTTGCTCGGCCGACCATGGTTACACGAGTACAACATCATCCCTTCTACACAGCATCAGTGTATGAAATATTTTAGGGATGGTCTCGAGTATACCGTAACGGGAGAACTGAATCCGTTTTCCGTAAACGAAGTCCGCAAATATGAAGATGCCAAATACTTCTTGCCGAATTTTGAAGACCCGGAAAGGTGTAACAAGCCGGAGAATAAAACTAACGCTACCATCCCTGTCTTCGGCAGTGATACCGAAGAGGAAGAGGAGATAGTTTATTCGGGCCCGTCCCAATACAACAAGCCGGGACCATCTACTCCTACGTTGATCTTTGGTAGTGACTCGGAAGATGAAGTCCATGCTATATTCTCTGCTCGGCCTTCAATACGAACGTCCGTTAACGAAGAGCAAAGTCTACAAGTCGCCATGGTGCCGCTTAAACACCGTAAAGAACTGGATGCACTTGATATTTACAATGTAGAAGAGCTGCAAACGTTCTATATCCCTCCCAGACGAGAAGGCGAAAAAGCAATTCTATTCTACCGCTCTGAAGAAACCAGAGTGGAGAAAGAAATCTGGCATGGTGCGGATCCTACGCTTGACAGGCTTCAGCCCATTCGCCTCCCCAGATATTATACAGAAGGCTTGAAGAGGCTACTGAAGCGCCAGGGGATATCCTTCAAGCAAACCGTTCGAAAGGCCAAGTTCTATGACAAAGTCTGGAATGTTCCTTGGACTCAACGCAAGCTGCCTAATGGGAGAATGGAAACAAAAGGGCTTCGATACATCCGATCAAAGAAACGAGAGTTACTACACGGCTGCCACGTCGTGTATGACTTTGATAAAGAAGCGGATGCTCAATGGGAAGACATTAATCCTGAACCAGTAAAAGTTCCTGATGCAAAAGTGCCCAGTCCGTCGTTCGAAGAACAAATGGATAGGATTATAAGGGAAGCTAGTCAAAAAGTCCGAGACGACCATAACCGCGAAATGGCCATCTACGAGAAAGCCAAAACGCAACGCCTCCTCCAACAGGCCGTGAAAGATGAAAATGCCGCTCCTTGTCAACCTGTTATAAAAAAGGCTCGATGCAGAGGCAGAAACAAGTCGAAACGCGAAAAAGGCGCTCAACAACAACGAAGCGGGGCTAAGAGGCCACGCGAACGAAAATCAAGAGGTTCCGATCTATCCCTTATGAGAAAAATAGGTCGAGCGTACTCTTTTCCTCAAGACAAGACGAAGAAAATACTCGACCTCGCTTTAAAACATCAGATGCTTACACTGCCGGAGTCTAAGTACCCCGAAAAAGCAGGCGAAGTCTCTCACCCGGGTTATTGCCCTTATCACCGAGTGATAAGGCACCCTCTCGAGGACTGCTTCACCTTCAAGAATTGGGTTGATGATCAGTATCAGCTTGGCAAGTTCGCTTTGTCTGATAAGTGGAGGGTAGCGCCGCCACAGAGGCACGAACCAAAGGCTATGGAAGAAAAACCAGTCCCACATTGGGATTGGAAGCGGATTCGCACTTGTTGCATGATAACAATAGTAAAAGAAGAGCCTGAAAACATATATAATCTTCCCTGGTGCTTCTAGAACAGCAATGATGAGGTGATCTCAGAACTTCCACCAGCTCCGAAAGAACTAGAAGATGGAATACATACTACCGCAGATAACCTCAAGAAAATTGAGTTGGGGACGCTAAACGACCCGCGACCGACATTTGTCAGCGAGCTGCTATCTGAAGAAAGGGTGGCTGCGTTAAAAGACGTCCTTGTACAGCATAGAGATTGCTTCGCATGGAACTATTCCGAAATGCCAGGACTAGATCCAGAAGTTGCTGTGCACAAATTGGCGATATCCCCGGACGTCAAGACAGTAAAACAGGCGCCGAGGAGAATGCGGCTCGAACTTGAGATGAGCATCAACGCCAAGGTCAAGAAGCTAATCGACTCTGGCTTTATCCAGGAGGTTCAATATCCTGAATGGATTGCCAACATCGTCCCGGTAATGAAGAAAAATGGGACGGTGCGTATATGCGTGGACTTTCGGGATCTGAATAAAGCCTTCCCGAAGGATGATTTCCCGGTGCCAGTCACCAAACTGATGATAGACAATACGTCCACTCATGAGGTTTTCTCCTTCATGGACGGCTCATCAGGGTATAATCAGATAAAGATGCATCCCGAAGACCAGAAGCATACCGCTTTCCGGACCCCTTTGGGAATATTTTGTTACAAGGTAATGCCCTTCGGTTTAAAGAACGCCAGTGCTACTTATCAGAGAGCCATGACGATGATCTTCGATGACCTTATACACGAAATCGTCGAATGCTATATCGACGATCTCGTGGTTAAGAGCAAATCATACGATGAACATCTCGAGCATTTGAAGACCGTGTTTCAACGCCTTCGACAATACAACTTGAAGATGAACCCGCTCAAGTGTGCATTCGGAGTTTCCTCGGGCAAATTCCTGGGATTCATCGTCCGGCACCGAGGTATTGAAATAGATCCGTCTAAGATCAAGGCGGTCATGGAAATGCCTCCGCTGAGAACCCTCAAACAGTTGCGGTCTCTCCAAGGGAAGTTTGCATACATACGGAGATTTATAGCCAATCTTTCAGGCAAGTGTCGTCCTTACAACCACCTGATGAAGAAGGGAACTCCATTCGTCTGGAATCAAAAATGCCAGGGCGCGCTGGACGAAATTAAACAGTACCTGCAGAACCCGCCAGTGTTGGCTGCTCCGGTCAAGGGAAAGCCCATCATTCTTTATACAACCGCCCTCGAAGGTTCTTTAGGCGCGTTATGGGTGTAAGAGAACGACCAGGGGAAAGAAAGAGCACTCTACTATTTAAGTCGAGTTCTTCTGGGGGCAGAAAGCAACTACTCTCCCATTGAAAAACACTGCCTGGCGTTGATCTTCGCGATAACAAAGCTCAGGCACTACGCATTGGCACATGAAGTTCGTCTCATATCGAAGGTGCACCCTTAAATATTTGATGTCGAAGGCCATATTGACAGGTCGACTCGCTAAATGGGCTCTGCTCTTGATGGAGTTCTCGATAACGTATCAACCTCTCAAGGCAGTGAAAGGCCAGGCCATCGCCGACTTCCTTGCTGAGCACCCGATACCTGCCGATTCTCCTCTGAATTGCGATTTGCCAGACGAACATGCGTTTGACGCGATCGACGGTGGTGATACCCAATGGGAGCTTTATTTCGATGGAGCGTCTTCCATGAAGAAGCGCAAACAAAGTACGCCAATGATCAAATCGGGGGTAGGACTCATCTTTGTAACTCCACAAGGAGGGATAATGCGCTTTGCTTTCTCCCTAACAGAGCCGAGGACAAACAATGAAGCCGAATATGAAGCTTTGATAGCAGGCCTCGAGATCGCCATTGACATGGGAATTGAAAACCTCCTCATATACGGAGATTCTCAACTGGTCGTTAGTCAAGTAAACGGCGACTACCAAACGTGAAAACCGGAGTTGGTGAAGTACGGTGAAAAGGTGGAACAACTGTTGACCCAAATTCCCTCCTATACTTTGGAAAGCATACCGCGCGCGGAAAATAGCAAAGCAGACGCGTTGGCCAAACTTGCTAAAGAACTGGCTGACGAGAACCTCGATGACGTTAGAATCGTGGTACAAAGCCGTCGGGTGCTTGCCCCAGCATAAATACCTCCGGAATCATCCGAGGAAAAGGGAGCGACTGAGCAGACGACCTTACAAATAAAAGAACGAGAAAAGGCTGAGGACTGGTGGGAAGTCTTCGTAGACTACTTTAAGTCCCATCGAATGCCCGAAGATGCGTCCACAAGACATCAGCTCATGAAACGAGCTCTGTCTTTCGCCTTCATCAAAGATACTCTATACAAGAGGTCGTTTGATTCTCTGTGGCTGAGATGCCTAGGGCCTGACGAAGCGGAAAGGGTCGTTCAGGAAGTTCATGACGGACTCTGTGGTTCTCATCAAGCGGGCCCGAAGATGAAGTTGAAGATCAAATGAATGGGCTACTACTGGCCCACGATGATTCAGGACTGCCTCGAATATGCGAAGCAATGCCACTCATGCCAAATCCATGGGGACTTCATCCACCAACATCCAAATCCATTACATCCAACGGTGGCTAGCTGGCCGTTCGAGATGTGGGGAACTGACATAGTCGGCCCCATCGAACCAGCATCGTCTAGAGGACATCGTTTTATCCTGGCGACGACTGATTACTTATCCAAATGGGCAGAAGCAGTATCATTGAGGGAAGTGAAGATGGATAATATCCTCCATTTCTTCAAGACGCACGTCATATATCGGTTTGGAACGCCAAGACGGATCATCTCCAATAACGGGCCAGCCTACAGAAGCCACAAGATCGGTCGCTTCGCACAGCAGCATAATATAGACTGGAGATATTCTTCAGTTTACAATCCGCGAGCTAATAGTCTAGCCGAGGCCTTCAACAAGTCCCTGGCGAAGATCATGAAAAAGACGGTGTCCCGAAATAAGAAAGACTGGCATGAGAGACTACAAGAAGCTCTCTGGGCGTATCGAACTGCGTTCAAGAAAGCCACGAACACAACGCCGTACGCGTTGATATTCGGTACGGAAGCAGTACTTCCCCTCGAGATAGAGCTACCATCTTTATGAGTGGCAGTCCACTATGAGTTGACGAACGAAGAAAATGCTAACCTTCGGCTTGAGGAGCTTGATGCCCTTAAAGAAACGCGGCTCATAGCGCAGTAAAATCTGGAAGCTTATAAAGCAAAGATGACGCGCTCATATGAAAGATTGACCCGACCGAGGACATTCCGCCAAGGCGAGCTCGTGCTAGTGGTCAAAAGGCCTATGATCCCCAATCGCGCCAAGCGGGGAAAATTCGAGCCAAACTATGAAGGCCTGTACATCATAGACAAGGTCTACCAGGGTGGAGCCTATCTACTCATGGATATGCACGGTGAAAGGCCTTACAGGCCAATAAACGGTCGCTTCCTAAAGAAATACCACGCTTAATGAACCACAGCCTAGGTCAATGATAGATGACGATGACTATGTCCACTCGCTATCTTCCTAAGCTCAAGCTTTATAAGCAGTAGCCATCCTTCTTAATGACGGACCGAAACGTCCTTAAACTAATGACGGACCGAAACGTCCTTAAACTACTACCGCAGCATCCTTAGGCTGACGAGATGAATAAAAAAAATAAAAAAATACATAATAAAAAAAACGGTATGTCCATAAGCAAAATGGGCACGGATGAAAACCCGAAAGGGCTCCGTGAGTAAAAACAGCAGGACTACCGGCGAGTGCTCGTGAAAACCCGAAAGGGCGCGACCTCGTAAAAAAAAAAGGAAGAAAAATGTAAAAAGAATAAAAAAAAAACGGTATGTTCATAAGCAAAATGGGCAAGGATGAAAACCCGAAAGGGCTCCGTGAGTAAAAACAGCAGGACTACCGGCGAGTGTTTGTGAAAACCCGAAAGGGCGCAACCTCGTTAAAAGACACTTATAGGGTCCTCTCGACTCCTACCCGCGTGAGATCCTTACGACTCACAAGGGAGAAACATACTTAGGAATCCCCACGATTCCTAAGAAGAAAATACACTTGCGAGATCCTCACGACTCGTAAGGAGAACTCTCTTATGGGACCCTCACGGCTCATAAGATTTGAAAGTCTTAAGTTACAGAGACCTAAACCTGTGCTTAAGAAACCCCCACAACTTCCAATATTGCCCTACAAGTGGCTCAATACTGGCCCTTATATACAATCCACGGGCGCGAATAAACATTTCTCTAACCAAGTCCCATCCGTGACTGGGGATATGTATGCATGATAGACAACCCTTGTAGGTCCTCTCGATTTACAAGGGGGAAACCCTCTTGTAGGATCCTTACGACTTACAGAGGAACACACACTTAGGAATCTTCACGATTCCTAATGAGAAAATACACCTACAAGATCCTCACGACTTGTAGGGAGAAATAACTTTGTGAGACCCTTACGGCTCAAGAAGTCAAAAGCCTTAGTCGACAGGACCTTAACCCTGTTCGCTAAGCCACCTTTGGTCGACATCGACAGAGGCAAATGATGATTTGCTCCTGGTAATATCCCAGTTGTAGCGGTGCTGATGCCGAAATCGGTGTCTAATTTCAGGTTTACGGCGAAAGGCCAGTAGGCCGCACATGCATACGAAATAGCCGAAATGATGGGGCAACTTGCAATAAAAAGCAGCAAGTAAAAATGTATGCATGCAAAATAGCCGAAATGATTGGGCAACTCGCAATAAAAAGCAGCGAGTAAAAATAAAATAAACAGCCGAAATGATTGGGCACGGCGAAAAATAGCCGAAATGATTGGGTAATCGCGACCTTCGCGATATAAAAGCTGAAATGATAGAGTATCGCGGAAATAAAACAAAAAAAATGATGATAAAACTTTGGCCCTACAGTTGAGATCACATCGATCCCTGTATACAATCCAAGGGCGCAAACAAAGAGGGAACCATACTTTCCCAACAGGCTCCGCCAGAAAACGAAGCCAAATCTCGACGGTTCATCCCAACTTCGAAGAAACCAGTGTCTTCGGAAAAATCCTTTGACTCGAGGAAACAAGTGTCCTTGACGAAGAAAATCCTGATTCGTCTCGACTCGCAGAGAAACCAGTGTCTCCGCGGGAAATCCTCGATTCGTTTCAACACCAGGGAAACAAATAATCCTTGGCAAATACCTCAACTTAGGGAAACCAGCTTCCTTGATGAGAGCCTCTTGATTCGCGTCGACTCGCAGAGAAACCAGTGTCTCCGCGGGAAATTCTCGATTCGTTTCAACACCAGGGAAACAAATAATCCTTGGAAAATACCTCAACTTAGGGAAACAAACATCCTTGACGAGAGCCTCCTGATCCGCGTCGACTCGCAGGGAAACCAGTGTCTCCGTGGGAAATTCTCGACTCGTTTCAACACCAGGGAAACAAATAATCCTTGGCACCAGGGAAACAAATAATCCTTGGCAAATACCTCAACTCAGGGAAACAAACATCCTTGACGAGAGCCTCCTGATTCGCATCGACTCGCAGAGCAACCAGTGTCTCCGTGGGAAATTCTCGATTCGTTTCAACACCAGGGAAACAAATAATCCTTGGCAAATACTTCAACTCAGGGAAACAAACAATCCTTAACGAGAGCCTCCTGACTCACATCGACTCGCAGAGCAACCAGTGTCTTCGCGGGAAATTCTCGATTCGTTTCAACACCAGGGAAACAAATAATCCTTGGCAAATACCTCAATTCAGGGAAACAAACATCCTTGATGAGAGCCTCCTGATTCGCGTCGACTCGCAGAGCAACCGGTGTCTCCGTGGGAAATTCTCGATCCGTTTCAAAACCAGGGAAACAAATAATCTCTAGCAAATACCTCAACTCAGGGAAACAAACATCCTTGACGAGAGCCTCCTGATTCGCATCGACTCGCAGAGCAACCAGTGTCTCCGTGGGAAATTCTCGATTCGTTTCAACACCAGGGAAACAAATAATCTCTGGCAAATACCTCAACTCAGGGAAACCAGCGTCCTTGACGAGAGCCTCCTGATTCGCGTCGGCTCGTAGAGAAACCAGTGTCTCCGCGGGAAATTCCTGATTCGTCTCAACCTGCAAGATGAAACCTCAGGCAGCAGGGATTAAAAAACTTGCTTCCTGAACAATGTGACCCTGCAAGTCGATCTAAAACGGTCTCTTGCATACTATTCACGGGTCTCACTCTCCAAAGTCGAGTTTCGACAAGGAGGGAAACAACCGCTTACGGGTCCTCTCGACTCGTAAGAGGGAAAAATTCTCTGATAGGATCCGTACGACTTATAAGAGAAAACACACTTGGGAATCCTCACGATTCCTAAGGAGAAAACCCACCTATGAGATCCTCTCGATCCGTAGGGAGAAAAGTCTCTATGAGACCCTCACGGCTTATAAAGTTGAAAAGTCTTAGGCAGCAGATCTGAACCTGCGGCCTAAGCCATCGCTATCTCGTGAAGAAATCAAGATGCTTACTCTATTATCTGCTAATTGTGACAGCATGCTGATAATAAGAAAGGAAAAAGCAAAGAAATAGTACAAGACATTGCAAAGAAAACTGTGTATCTTTATTGAATGTAATCAAGTACAAGATGAAGCGTACAAAATATTGAAGAATGGCTACATATTATTTAAAAAGAAAAATTCTACAAGTATCTAGATACAAGGAGAATTACTGGGAAGGAAGCGTCTTGCATAGCTCTAGCAATTGTTCGCGCACTTCCTTCCCCACTCTCTCCTGATCGGCCACCACCGCCAGCTCCGCCTCCACTTGGGCCCGTTGTTGCAAGATAGATGCAAGCTGCTCCCTGACGGCCTGATGAGCAGCTTCGCGGCCTGGGGTATCACGCTCGGCTACATCAATCTTTCGCTTCAAGTTTAGCCCATGGGAGATGCGCTCTAGGAGACCCTCAAAGATAGCCTTCACTTGGGCAGCATTCGCCTCAACCTCAGCACGCAGACGGGTCGTCTCGCTCGAGGTCTCTTGGCATTCCCGTAGCTTTAAAGCTGCTTCTTGTTCCAAGTGGTGGACGTAAGAAGCGCTTTCCTTGATCCATGCTGCTCTTTCGTTGCTCGCGGCTAAAGTCTCGGGGGCGAGACGCATCGACTCCAGCTGATGCAGGCGAGCCTCGATCTCCATACAATGGTTAACCCAAGATGCGATGATGCCCTCGTCATGGAAATTCACGAGTATCACCAGCAACGGGTTAACCGCCGTAGCGAAATCCACAGCAGGCGTAGGGGTCTCGACGTCGAGCTCCTCAATGTAGTCGCTCAACATACGCAAGCTATTCGCGGCGCCTTTCGAAGATGGACGTCTCAGGTAAGGACCTGCCGGCATTGTGATGCGAGATTCAAAGGGCGCCGAGACCGGAACAACAGCTGAAAAGAAACAAGATATGATCAGATAACAGTTCAAAAAAAGGGGAGTTATCAAAGTGATAGTCGCTGTACCAGCTGAGGCGGGTGGCAAGGCCGGAAGGGTCGGTGGTGTAGCCGATCTTTCATCCCCTCCTTCGATTTGTAGCACTGCAGTCGGGAAAAAAAAAGTTAGAAGTAATTCCGTCAATGAAAAAGAAAGATATCAATGGAAACCATACTTACCAGCGCCACCGGAGGAAGAAGCGAGTTCAGATGGGAAGGAGAAGTGTGGGAGTAACACTTGATATAGATGATCAAAGAGCACTCCTGAAAAGGCATAACAGTACGACTTTAGTATACAAATTATACGTTTGAAAGATAAGATTAATAAATTGCAAATCCATACCTTCCAACATCTTCGATGGTATGAGAGAGGGTTGAGAGGTGACCACCGCCAAGGCAGTCGTTGAAGGGGCTCCCTCGAGCAGTGGGGCATCGGCGCTGGCTGCACCTGCGTTACGAAAAATATGAACTTGTCAGAAAGGATTGTAAGGTAAAGAAAGACAGCAACTTGGGATTTACCTGATGAGCTGCCGGCTGAAACGGAGGCGACTCCCTCCTCCGTCGACATGAGGCCACCGCCCGTGGCCTCATCACCCGACTCGATGGGGACCGTCATCATGCTCACGCGGCCAGGAGACGGCGGAAGATCGTAGGCGAGGAGGGCAATGATTGGAGCGTTGCCGGACTCTTGGGAGAGAGCGGCTGACTCTTCCCCAAAAGTCATACCCATCTTACCCGCTACTTCTTCGGGCTCCGCGGTCTCCATCGGCTCACCCGCCGTCACCACGAGGTCGCCGGCCTCAAGCGCCTCGTCCGCCACTACCCTGGGCTCGGTTATGACGATCATTTCATCTGCCGCCACTTTAGGCTCGGCATCAATGACCTTCTCGGCTGCAGACCCCTCAACCTCCATCTCAGGCTCCGAAGCCTCAGCGACGTTGCCCACCGTCGGCTCGGGTTCGGCAGGTGCCGCCTCCTCTGTTTCCTTGGGTTCAACGGTCTCCGCCTCCCCCTCGGTCGGACTTGACCCTGCAAGATAAAATATATAAGAACCGATGGCATTATAATTCTTACAACAAAATTCTGAGAGAAATATTACCTGAAGTGGATTTATCATTTGCGCTCCGAACTGCGCGCCACTTGTCTGCGTGCAGAGGATAGGGCGACAGGGGCCTCTTCGGAGGGAGTATCAGCACGAGGGACGGTGCTGGGGCCCACTCCCGTTGCCAAAGCAGCCCGGCGTGCCTTCGCTTCGCGCCTTGACCGTTTCCTCTCCTCCCGAGCTGTCGCAATGGATCTCTTCGACGCTTCCTACAAGGCGTCGTCGTCCTCGTTCAGAGATGCCTCCAGAGCCTTTAAGGCATATGTTCAGTTGATAAAACTGCACATTTGTATTACATTTTTCCTACCATTTTCATATTAAAAAAAGGACTTTATTATAATATATTATACACATGAGGGTTTATGTGTAAAAACACTATTTTCTATGTGTTAATATATTTTAATTAGCATTTGGTAGGAAAATGTATGCAAATAATTTCATTGACCAAATCCTAGTAGAACAAAATCTACTAAATATTATTTGAGTTGTTGTGCAGAATTTTTTCCAAGTGTGCAGAATTTCTCAAAGACTAGAATCAAGCAAATCAAGTTGTTGAAGAAGACTTGCCTAATTAAGAATCAAAACTTGGGGACCAAGTCTGGCAGCAACCACGAGAAGATTTCCAAATTCTTAAGGTTCCAAGGATCGCCAAATGTCACATAGAGACAACTCCAGAAAAATGATTAAGGGCTAAGATCATCAAGCCGCGGATCCGCGGCCAAATCCCCTTGATGCCGCGGATCCGCCGTGGTTAAGAAGAGATGGAGGCTGAGGATTTTTGGGGAAAATATTTTCTACATTTTACCTAATATGGAAGCAAATGATTCTGGTTTTGCACTATAAAAAGGCACCGAGAGCCTCTTGGAAAATTTGTCAAGCCGACGAGATCACGAATTCCAAGACGGCTCACGCATCCAGGCTGATCATCAACGGTTCATCTACCTCTTTAGAAGAGATCGAGAAGCAACTAGAAATTGTAATCATTTTCTAAGGATTCAAGTGTAATGAATATTGTTGATTAATAAAGGTAGATTTCTTTTTCTTATTCTAAGTTTAATTATGCAATTTCTTTCCATCTCTTTTTCTCCCAACATGCGTGAGTAATTCTCCGCTTGTTAGGGTTCGTAGGATTAGGGTAGGCTAATGGATGATTAATATCCCTAAACCCTTTTTAAGTCCTATAAAGTTTATGAACTTTATCAAAAGAATCATTAACATCCTAATCGGGCGCGCTAACAATTCTTTGTTAGTTCCGACCACGATTAAAGATTAGATTAATGATTGTTTTGGTAAAGGCTAGATATGAACGGAGTTCCGTGTCGAGATAAGGGTTAAGAGTGGGATTCCTTTTTCCTCCGGAAACCCTAATCTACACGCATCACCGTCGTTCTAGTTTTAAATCTATTAAAGGATAAAAAGGTAACTTTTAATTAATCATCCATAACTACTAAATCCTAACGAACCCTACAAGCCCTCTTATTATATTAACTACATCCCTAAATAATCTAGATCTATATATTTTGCATTCTTGCTTAACGTAGATCTAGAAACCATTCACAAAATTCTTTATTCCTCCTCTCTTTTTCAACACGTCTAAAGTAAGAGTAAAAGATTCAACGTTTCCCTGAGGACGACCCGTACTCATCTCGGTCTAGCTACACGCGACACCGTTATTGATTGTGGTTAACTACAAACACTTTTTCACATCAATCAAATGGCGCCGTTGCCGGGGATACGTGCGTAATTTTTTATTTTTACTATTTGTGTTGAATTCTTAGACAATTTATATCATTATTAACACAAAACTGCAAATTGCATATTTAACGATTTGTGCGTGAATTTTGCAAGGAGATCTGGAGTCACAGAATTGAGGAAAACAGAAGACAGAGACATTCTAAGTGATCCAGAGGAGCAAAGGAGGCCACAGAAAATTTTTCATCAACCGATCCATCCACCTCGCGGCGGAACCGCGGCACAAAGGTGCTTCCGGCGGCGGAATCGCGGCAGGTTAGAGGGATTAGGGCTACATAACTCTCTGGTAAGATTCTCAACTCCTTCTCTCTCCTCTCAAAACCAATAAAATCTATCTTCTGCAGGATTCTTTGCAAAATAGCGCCGCTAAAAAATCTTTTTGCAAAAAAATTTGTGAATGGTTTTGTTTTGCATATTTTAATACGGACTCTAAGGGGAAAAGACCAAATCAAGATTAGGTGGGGATTTCATCACCCTTCCTAAGCCCCACAAATCACAAACCGAGCATCTGCATCAACCCTACAATAATTTAAAAAATATCTAGACCAGACTCTAAGGACTGTCGCGCTCATTAAGGACAGAGGAAGGTCGTGGGTAATCTATCGTTTATCCGCATTACTTTTGTAGTGCCTAGGCAAGTGTGTCAAAGGCTAGTGGTTTTTAATTAGGCCCACTACTGTGGTTCCTTCCCACTTACCTGGCACTTACCTGGCTATAAGGGTAGTACAGAGGCAGTAGAGGATTGATCCTGCGGCTTGTCCTTTGGAAGTCTAGGAGCGGTCTAGAGACTGGACCTAGGTGACCTTAGTTCTAGGGTTGCTTGTGCATTTTAGAGTGATTTGTCTTGAGTCCCACTTTTTCAAAATAAACCAATTATAAATCACACACAAGCTGCCACTTGCACTAAACCCGTTTAGTGCATGCTCGGCTGGACACGGGATCCTAGCGCCCGTCTTGTCCGCGTTCCTGCTATCGACTCCGAAGTCGGTACTTCTTCATCTTCTTTTCCCCCACCACACACCACGACCGAGATGGACGGCACTCCATCAAAATATAACACTACACTGCCACCGCCCGTAGGTGTGCAGAATCCACCGCGCATCTCTCTCCAAAAGAGATGCTATCCTATCCGTGGTCCTCTTCCCACTTGTCTATCTCTTCCACCACCTAACGGGGATAATTTCGAAATTAAACCCCACTACATCAATCTGCTGCCCAAATTTCACGGGCTTGAGTCGGAAGACGCGTATGTTTTCATCACTAAATTCGAAAACGTATGCGCAATGATGGGTACTTCACAATTGACTTTAGATGCTATGCGCTTACGTCTTCTCCCATTCACACTGTGCGACTTGGCAGAAAAATGGCTTTACAATACTGCCGCATATTTTATCACTAATTGGGATGAATTCGTCATAGCATTTCTTAAGAAGTTTTACCCAAACCATAAGACTACACGTGTTAGGAGCGAGATCAACCAGTTCACCCAGCTTCCCAATGAACCATTTTGGAAGTGCTTTGAACGTTTCAAAGATCTGCTTGTCCAATGTCCTCATCATGGAATCAATAGATGGGATTTATGTCGGATTATATATGAGGGCATTAATTCAGCGACAAAGCAGATGCTTGAAACAATGTATCAATGCAATTTCATGTCTAAAGATGACGGTGAAGCTTGGAAGTATCTGGAAGACCTCGTTGAACACACTTTGCAGTGGGAAAGCGTAAGACCGCCTTCATCTAGGGGAGGTGTTCACCAGCTCGATGTTTCCATCGCAGTGAAAGCCGAAATGGCAACGATGCAGAAGAAACTCGACGCTATTGAGAGCAGATTCTCATCAGTCTCCCTAAATCAGGTCACGCTTCCTAAGACCGTCTGTGGTTGCTGTTCGGATCCTTCACACTTAACGGAAGAATGTCCTATGAATGCATCGTTTCAAGCAAACGCTGCTTTTCAGCAGTAACCTAGAAACGACCCTTATTCTTCCACGTACAATCAAGGATGGAGGAATCATCCTAACTTTGATTGGAATCACAACCAACAAAGCAATTATCAAAGACCTCCTCCACAGCAACCACAACCACAGAATCAGCCCCCCTTTCAGTCACAGAATTTCCAAAATCCGGCCAACATTTCTACACCACAAGTGGCCGGTACTGACAACTCACTTGCACAAAGTTTGGATATGTTCATGAAACAATCCATGCAATTGTCGGCTGAGATGAAGTCTTCTATTGATACCATAACGAAAAACTCCGCCTCCCATGGTGAGAGTATTAAATCAATAGAAAACCAAATCGCACAGTTAAATGCCGCAATGAGTGCGAGAGAGAAAGGGAAACTCCCATCTCAACCCATACATAATCCTGGCCACTCACAAAGTTATAATGTGAGTGCTGTTACCACGTTGAGACCGGGAAAAGTGCTGAATAACCTAGTGGGTGAGCAATGTGATGATAGTGACACCAATGATACCCCAGCTTCTTCTTCTTTCCCTAATTCGTCTAATCTCCCACCTTCACCCGAGCCTATTCTCCGTTTTCCCCAAGGCTCGAACATTTCGCCGAATCTATCTAAGTCGATTCCCACTCCAATTTTGGGATCGAATCCATCCCCACAGTCTTCTCCACAAACGTTGGACCCAAAACTTATTGATTAAACACCTTATCCAAACAGGTTAAGGGGTAACAGACCAAGTCCACAAATGGAGAAGATTGTGGAAATCTTTAAGTAAGTTAACATAAACATTCCTCTCCTAGATGCTATTCAACAAGTTCCGTCATATGCGAAAATCCTAAAGGACTTGTGCACTAGGAAGAGAAAAGTTCAAGTTCCTAAAAAAGTTTTCTTTGCGAGTAATGTGAGCACAACTTTTACACAACAACTACCCAAGAAACGAAAGGATCCCGGAAGTCCTACAATTTCAATTTCTATTGGGGGTAAAAATATCAATCGTGCTCTATCGATTTAGGTGCGAGTGTTAACTTGCTTCCATATTCCGTTTATGAGCAATTAGGGATCGGAGAGTTAAAGCCGGCGCATTGCACTCTTCAGATGGCCGATCGATCTATCACCCAACCTAGGGGTGAGCTAGAGGATGTGTTAATCAAAGTCGGGGAATTCATATTTCCTGTGGACTTTATCGTTATTGATACACAACCTGTGGCAAACCCACGCAATCAAATCGCGGTGATACTCGGTTGACCCTTTTTGGGCACTTCCAACACAGTAATCAATTGTAGAAATGGCTCTATGACCCTATCCTTTGGAAAGAAGTCAATTGAGCTTATCATTTACAAGTTAGGAAGTGAACCCTCCAAACCCTATACTCATGTGTGTTCTGTCGAATAATGGATGTCGACAGCAGCAAATATGATCAACCTCATAATTCTGACTCTTTTCATATGTTGTTGTTTGACACGGACTCTTCCACCGAGTTGTCCGGGTCAACATCTAACGCTGATAAGGAACTTTTTATAGAGTCTGACGATCACCCCATTTTTTCTGATGACATTATTTTTCGGGGTATCGATGAAAGCTTTGAGGAAATTTTCGTTGATGAACTCGCATTTTTACAAGACACGGGTGTTGAGATGGATCAACTCCAAGATGAAGAAATTGGACATCCATCCCTTCTTTTGGACAATCATGATAATGCGAGTAATCCATCATAACTATCACTGTGTCGTCTCTCCAAATTGAGACTCAATCCTTTTCCATTACACCTCTTATCACCTCCCCACTTCTTCACGTCGAAAGGTGACATGTTCTTCCACCAACCTTGGTACTTCATCGATAAAATTTTTGAATGGTTGGTGTTGACCTTCGGTCTTTGCAAAGCTTGGCATTGACCAATAACCGTACCCCCTCGTGTGCTTTTAAAAGATTAACATTGTTAAACTCAAGTTTTGGGGGGTATATTTTGGCTCTTGAAAGAAAATGATTTTTACAAAATTGTGAGCAAAAAATAAGTTTGGGGGAGGATTTCACTTGCATATATTTTCCCCCATTAATAATTTCCTCCCAAGTCTACAGGTTTTTGAGCTTAACGGATGACATCAGTGAGGACACTGCTGTAAACAGGTTTGGGGGAGGTTTGTGCTTATTTACACATACTTTGCATTATACTATATATAAGCACAAAAAAAATTTTGATAATAAAAGAATAGAAAGTGAAAAATTACATCCAAAAGGTAGGAATAGTTTAAGAAAACCAAGAAAATTAGAAGTTTTCTTAAACGAACTGGTAATAAGTAGTTATGAGCTGTTGTCCCAAGGGTTAGTAAGATGAAGGAAGTCACTAATCTGAGGATAAAAATAAGTCTGAAAAATAATTTCTATTCTGAAAGCCAAACATTTGAATGTTGATACCCTACTATATGCACTTACACACGTCTTGAAACTCGGGATAGTAGAGGATACCTTGAAATGCTCTTGTCTAAAAGCCAAAGTATGAAGGAAATAAAAAAAATGAAGAAAATATAAAAATGGTGAAAAGAAAAAAATGAACATTGGTTTTGTTATCGCCAAGGAAGCAATAAAAAAATGTAGCGAGGGTGCCTCTTCACCTAGTGCCCAAAGGCCAACTGGTCTGGGAGTCACTACTAAGCCTTAGGTGGTGCAAGACGAGGAAAATATTATTACCTAATCAGCAAGCACATGAGTAATCGGTCGGTTAGTACCTCAAGAAGTATTAACGGTCGCATGAAAAGGTGTGAGCAAACCTAAGTATTCATCAAATTAAAAAGTACTAAGGTAGATGGACAAGAGTATGATAGCTTGAATTGAATTCTCCGAGTGTAGGGATGTCATTTCACACACGTAGGGTATATGATCAATGTTTGGACGAAATGTAGGAATGAAGAATAAAGACGATGTTTTATTGATGGATAATGGGATTTCTAACATCTTTTCATGACTATTAAGATAGGGCTCATGACAACTGAAAAGCTAGTGTAGTTGGAAACTCTTATTTTCAAAGTCTTTCTTTTATGGTTCTTATCTTTATATGTAAATTTCACCATCTCTCTTTTATTATAGGATTTTGTGGGTGTAATCCACTGAAAACCCTCAGGAGACAACACTCCTCCTACTAGGGACACCTAGAGGTTTAACGGCTTGTTGCACGTGCTCAGTGCAATCGTGTCTGCCTACGAAAGTGTGCTTAGTTTTCTCCTTTCTTTTTCTCCTCTTGAATAAACTAGTTTGCTCGGGACGATCAAAGATAAGTTTGGGGGTATTTGTTCAGTTGATAAAACTGCACATTTGTATTACATTTTTCCTACCATTTTCATATTAAAAAAGGACTTTATTATAATATATTATACACATGAGGGTTTATGTGTAAAAACACTATTTTCCATGTGTTAATATATTTTAATTAGCATTTGGTAGGAAAGTGTATGCAAATAATTTCATTGACCAAATCCTAGTAGAACAAAGTCTACTAAATATTATTCGAGTTGTTGTGCAGAATTTTTTCCAAGTGTGCAGAATTTCTCAAAGACTAGAATCAAGCAAATCAAGTTGTTGAAGAAGACTTGCCTAATTAAGAATCAAAACTTGGGGACCAAGTCTGGCAGCAACCACGAGAAGATTTCCAAATTCTTAAGGTTCCAAGGATCGCCAAATGTCACATAGAGACAACCCCAGAAAAATGATTAAGGGCTCAGATCATCAAGCCGCGGATCCGCGGCTAAATCCCCATGATGCCGCGGATCTGCCGCGGTTAAGAAGAGATGGAGGCTGAGGATTTTTAGGGAAAATATTTTCTACATTTTACCTAATATGGAAGCAAATGATTCTGGCTTTGCACTATAAAAAGGCACCGAGAGCCTCTTGGAAAATTTATCAAGCCGACGAGATCACGAAGTCCAAGACGGCTCACGCATCCAGGCTGATCATCAACGGTTCATCTACCTCCTTAAAAGAGATCGAGAAGCAACTAGAAATTGTAATCATTTTCTAAGGATTCAAGTGTAATGAATATTGTTGATTAATAAAGGTAGCTTTCTTTTTCTTATTCTATTTCTTCGTAGTTTAATTATGCAATTTCTTTCCATCTCTTTTTCTCCCAACATGCGCGAGTAATTCTCCGCTTGTTAGGGTTCGTAGGATTAGGGTAGGCTAATGGATGATAAACATCCCTAAACCCTTTTTAAGTCCTATAAAGTTTATGAACTTTATCAAAAGAATCATTAACATCCTAATCGGGCGCGCTAACAATTCTTTGTTAGTTCCGACCGCGATTAAAGATTAGATTAATGATTGTTTTGGTAAAGGCTAGATATGAACGGAGTTCCGTGTCGAGATAAGGGTTAAGAGTGAGATTCCTTTTTCCTCCGGAAAGCCTAATCTACACGCATCACCGTCGTTCTAGTTTTAAATCTATTAAAGGATAAAAAGGTAACTTTTAATTAATCATCCATAACTACTAAATCCTAACGAACCCTACAAGCCCTCTTATTATATTAACTACATCCCTAAAATAATCTAGATGTATATATTTTGCATTCTTGCTTAACGTAGATCTAGAAACCATTCACAAAATTCTTTATTCCTCCTCTCTTTTTCAACATGTCTAAAGTAAGAGTAAAAGATTCAACGTTTCCCTGAGGACGACCCGTACTCATCTCGGTCTAGGTACACGCGACACCGTTATTGATTGCGGTTAACTACAAACACTTTTCACATCAATCAGCATCTCTCATTGGCTCTTCAAGACGGACCTCCCGCGGTAGCCCCGAGGAAGCAGGAACATCGGCAGATGGCAGAATGTCCGCGTCGCTTGGCGGGAACGACATTGAGGTTCCTGCGATAAAAAGAGAGGTTAGATCGACCATAACACAAGGGAAATGAAAACTTGATGAATTGAAACTTACTAAGGCCCATGGACGCTCTAATACGTTCCTCCTCTTGGAAAGTCTTCAGGGAAGCGGCGATGGCTTCCTCAGTGGTGATGCCTGTTGGAAGAAAAGAAGGAAAAATATTAGTCAAAGGCAATAATAAAAGATATGATGTAATAGAAAATGCGACTAGTGATTACCTAATGCCGCAAGCTTAGCCAGCCATGCGTCACGCCTCGGTAACCGCTCCGAAGCTTTGAGGGCAGCCTCCAAATCCGTGTCATCCGGCATGACTAATCCCTCGTTAGTCCCATATTCACTCAGGCCCTCGGCATAGGGAGCGTGGGGTTCCTGACCGAACGTGACGTCTGCGGTGAAGAGCGACTTCTTTTTCTTCTACCCGCCAACCCTAGGTGCACGCGGGATCGACTTACGCTTAGCAGCCACCTTGGGACAGCGGGTCCTGATGTCCGCACCTACGCCAGACTCTGGCGAGGCTACAGCCACTGTCTCCACTAGAGCACAGGGCGTTAGAGGTGCATCCGCAGTATCAGGGAGCGGCGATCTGTGTGGAGGACTTTGTGCACGCGGTGGCCCGGCAATAGAATCTTTCAAAGGGGGAACTACCGGCGTCCTTGGCACTAAGGGAGCGTTACGGTCGGTACTTGGAGGCACACCCTTACGGTCGACCAGCAATCGCCTTTCCTCCTTTATAACGGCCCCCGTCGCATGATTGTACCATTCTTTATATACATTGAGGAGTCGTGGAGCGTAAGCCGGCGCACTGATAAAAAAATGAGAACCCGTGTTCAGGCGCATGAAGTGATGCAGCGTGTTCTCCATCCCTTCTTCAGTGGCAGCGGGTTCCAGCAGGAAAGCTTCCAAGGGGACCCCTTGATCGTAGCCCAGTTGTTGGGCGAAACGATGCGGGTTATATCTCATGAAAATCGCCGCACCATTCTGCCTGAAGACTAAGACGCCCGGTCTAATAGAATATAAGTGAAGGGTCTCCCAGGCCGTCAAAACTGAGGCTCCATCCTTAAAGGAGTCTTGTAATGGTCACACCGCAGTGGTGGACGCCTTTCCAATAGTCAACACCTTGTCAATAAAGGACATCCCGACTCCAACGGTATGAGGGCGAAGGAGTAAACATCTGGCGTTCCGTGGTGATGGGGTCACAATTGATGCGCCGATCAGCTGTATAATGCGAGGGAAACCGCACTTGTCGAAGAACGAGGGCCTTTTGTGCATGCCGAAGACACCCGCCGTGTGTAGCTCGAGCCACGATACAAAGTAGTGCACCGGGAAGACCATGTGCAGTACCCCGGGCTCATTAGCATCCGCTGCTCGACTAAGGCCATGATATAAGTGTGCCAAGCCGGCGATCCCAACGGCCATCTTTACCCCGATGGCCATCCGGTAGGCTGGGTAAAAGACAGAAGGCCGCATACGGTAAGAGTGCATTGGGATCGCAAACCAGCTCAGCCACAACCCGAGAAATCTTAAGAAAAAAGGCCTCCTCGTCCATCCCAGGGGCCGCAATTTCTGCAAAAGACATAGTCGGGAAGTCCGGAAGAAAAAAACCCTTTTGGTCTATCTCCTTCTCCGGCAGGTTGTCCACACCTAGACCGAAAGGGTCATCCAGGGTAGCGAACTTGGCAGCTTCTGATGAGAGGACGCTTGGGCGAAGGAACCGAGCGATGAAATCCTCAAAATTAACTCCTCGACTCCCATGTTCGATGAAAAGGGACTCATAGATGTTCAACACTTTAATCAAGCTTGGGAATTGATGTTGAACAACATTCTCTGGCGTGAGCCCCCTTACCACTGCCTTAGCACCGAAGACGTACTCGTCTGTCGGGAGCAACTCCTCATAGTGTTCCCCTATGACTGGTAAACCGGATACCTCCATGAACTCCTCCAAAGAGATTGACACTTCCCGATCCATGGCAAGGAAAGTGTGGGTAGGAATGTTCCACTGCTCCAAGAAAGCCTTGAACCATTAGGTGGGGAGCGTGGGATACTGGAAGAGAGAGACGTAGACCGCGGTGTACAATCCTAACCTTATCAATTGCGACTTCTTCGTCGACAGGATATACCGGGCCCACGGCAGATAACCGATCGGATGGTGTGGGATCAGACCAATGTTATACGATTGCCCCCAAGGTCGCGCCTCGCCCTGACAGATACAACGTCCTAGGATATCCAAAACCATAGGACGCTGGACCGAAATCGCATCCATAGCGGGATGAAGAAAACCCTTCGATGTCCAATCAACCATCTCCACGGCATACTGCACCGGGGGTGGGTTGGCGTAATGGATCGCCACAATGGGTTCCGACGGCACTGCGCAGGTGAAGCTCCGTCGACCCAAGATAATCTGATTATACCACGACCCCCAAAGGTGGAGACTCTTGCATTCCGGGTCATGGTCCTTAATCATGGCTAGAACTTCACGGTCCAAGGGCGCTTCAGGAAACCCTTCCTCCGAGCGGGTGAACGGGAACGAGGTATCGAGAGACATGATCACTGCAAAGGAACAAGAAATAGACGTTAGTGCTGCAATTCCAACGCTTGGCGTTTAAAAAAAACATTTAATTAATTGAATTTAAAAATTAATTAAATTAAAATTAATCACACCACACTGCAGTGCAGTGGGTAGGGAACCAAATGGGGACCCACAAAATCTGGATGAAAATGCCTCATTTAATAAGACAGCCTCATCATTGGGTGAGACTGTCAGTTAAAGAAAAGATCCCCAAGAGAATATTCTCATCAGTGAGGAATCCCTAGAGACAAGGAGAAAACCTCTTCTTTCAGAGCAAAGCTCTGACACAGAATGACACTTGTCAAATTCTGGTCTCAAAGGAATAAAATTCCTTAAAAGAGCATAGCTCTGTGGTAATAATGGAAAGATCCATCAAAAAAAATTTTAACACTTAAAAGAATTAAAAATTTTGGAATCTTGAAAAATCCATGAAAACTTATAATAAGTTCTTCATTTTTCAGATCTAAAAGATCTACACTTGATCCAAGAGCAAAGCTCTGTTCATGGGTTAGAACCCATGAACAAGAACTCTGTAGATCTATAAGTTTTTGAGAGCAAAGCTCTGTTTATGAAACCCCAATGGGGATTTCTTTAGATCAAAAGATCTGTGAGAGCAAAGCTCTTTGGTTTAAGATTGGTTTGAATTAATTTAGTTTAATTTAGATTAATTTTACCTAAAGTTTCTAACTTTGGAAATGAGCAAAGCTCTGAAGTTCTTAAGCAAGAGCAAAGCTTTGTTGAAATCAAAATCTTAAAAATGATGGTGAAGATTTTTAAGGGCCATAGGTCCTATTTATAAGGCGCTTGCGCCCCTTCAGCTCACCCCTTGATCCAACGGTCAGGAGCTTGCCACCGCTGCACTCACGTGCGCGCCACGTGAGCGCAACGGTGGGGGGGCATTTGTTTCCCCCAATCAGAGCAAAGCTCTGTTGGAAATTCAAAATTCAAATTTTGAAGCAACGCTTCAAATCCCGGACGCAACGCGCCATGTGTCAGGCGCAGATACATCAGCGTAGCGCCCAAAGTAGCGCACCCAATCAGAGCAAAGCTCTATTTAAAGCAAAATTAAAGGAAGCAACGCTTCAGTCGCGCTGCGCTTTGCGCTGCGCGACACGTGTCAGCGCAGATGCACCAGCGCAGTCGCGCTGCGCTGTGCGCTGCGTGCACGTGTCACACGCTGGGAAATTTGCGCCAAACAGAATCAAGATTCTAAAAAATCTTTCTGTTCTTGTTAAAACAAGAAGATTTTCTTCTGTAAAACAGAAGCCCTTGGATCAAAGATCCAACGGTGGGGAAAATTCCCCAAATCACTCAGAGAAAGATCTCTTTAACAAATTTAACTAATTTATGGGCACTATAAAAAGGACCCTAGACCTTAATTCAAAAAAAAAACAATTGTGAGAAATCAAGAATTTCAAACAGAGAGAACTCTGAAGAAATTTCAAGAGCAAAAAAAAAGGTAAAAACCTTTAGAAAAAAGAGAAAATTCTCTTATGAACAGATCATTGATCTGAGAAGAAGATCAATAATCTTCAATAAAAAGAAAAATAAATAATAATAGTGCTTTGCACTTTCTTATGAACCATTGGTTCTTTGAAAACAAGAAAAACTTGTTTTTTTTATTTAAAATCGATCAAAACATAAAACAGTGCTTTGCAGTTGAAAAATTGCACTGTCGCGCTCTTGTGTTGGCGCAAGCCACCAGGGTGCGCCACGTGTCAGCAGCGCAACAGCGCAGCGCACTGCGCTGTTGCGCTTGCGCTCCTCAGAACGTCACAGTGTCAGCATCTGATTCACTTGCGCTGTGCGTTTTTAGGGTAGAGCTTTGCTCTCTGAAGCTGGCGCAACTCACTAGAGCGTGCCACGTGTCAGCAGCGCAGCGTACCGGCGCAGCACACTGCGCTTGCATGACACGTGTCCTCACCACAAGCACTTGCGCTCTTTAATTGGCGCAAAGCACCTGACAAATGCAATGCATTTCTTTTGCTAAAGGGCCAGGCCCAAGTCAAAAAGATATAACAGGCCAAAATAAATTGCAAAGCAATAAAAGGGCAGAGCCCAAGTAAAATTGATGCTCTGCATCATTTATAAATGGGCAGAGCCCAAAACAAATTGATGCTCTGCATCCTTTATGGGCAGAGCCCAAATAAAAATAAAAAGTAATGCAATGCATTATTTAAATGTGGGCAGAGCCCAAACAAAGGCCTAACAGGCCAAATGCAAACAAAACGTTGAATATTCTCAACTGGACTTAGCCCAATCATGGCCGTAAGTCCTCAAGCTAAATTGACTGAGTAAAATTGCACCCCTGAATAAATTTACCTCCGGTTCGAGGGTACATCTCCGAACTCCTCTGACACCTATCGTTGTAATCCTTCAACGATGTCAGAGAGGTGACGGGTCCCGACGACCGCACATCAATACGGACTGCGGGGTCCTTAAACTCGTGGACCGAAATGTCCTTAAACTAATATTGGACCGAAACGTCCCTAAACTAATATCGGACCGAAACGTCCCTAAACTAATATCGGACCGAAACGTTCCTAAACTAATGATGGACCGAAACGTCCTTAAACTAATGGTGGACCACCACGTCCCTAAACTGGAACAATAGAGCCTCCAAATGCTCTTTTGTCGGATCTAAACGGTCCCATTTAAGTTGATCTTAGCCCCAAATACGGCTAACGTATCCTTAAACATTTAAATGGACTATAAAACTCCAAATCGACTTTGGTTCAAGGGTACATCTCTGAACTCCTCTGACACCTATCGTTGTAATCCTTCAGCGACGTCAGAGAGGTGATGAGTCATGACGGCCATATATTAAATAGATCACCACGTTAAGTTGATCTTAGTCTCAAACATGACTAACGCATCCTTAACGAATGTTTAAGTTGATCTTAGCCTCAATACGACTAACGTATCCTTAAACTAAAAACACCAAACCCAAATCTAAGTAAATACAGATTTGGACTAATCCACGTCCTACGGGCGACGGCATTACTCAGTCTCCGTATACAATCCACGGGCAACCATAAACAAAACAAACACACACGACACGAAGTGAAATTCTGGAGAAGGAGAAAGTGGCTACCGCGATGCGGTAGCGTAATTAACTGCAGGGGCTTGTGCCTGTAGGGAAGAGCGTCCCCACAATCAAAAACCCCTCTAGCCAGGGGGAATCTGACGAAGTCTGCTACATCGGCCGCATCCGTCTAAACCTCCGATACACGGTACCATAAATCAACTTGGCATCTTCGGAGAGGTAGACGGATAAAACCATATAGCATCTGCCCCGAATCTCAGGCAAGACGTCCTCACGTCGTCGCCGTCTTTCGGAGGGGAACAATTGTGAAAGCCTGATGTCTCGGTACATTCCTCATCGCTGGAGGAACATTCCTCTGCCCTTGAGGCATGTTTCTCTGTGCCTGATAGAATTGACGCTGAGGCTGTGCGGGTGGTCCATGCAGAGCTAGTGCAGGAAGAGCTAGGCGGGGTGCAGGTGCCTGAATAGCTGACCTTTGCGGAGCTGGCATTGTGGGTCTATGTGTTGGTGCTGTGTTATCTCGATATGGGCATGCTCCTATAGCGTGAGTAGATGTACCAAAAATCAGACATACGCCATTTGCATGCCTGCAGTCCTTCGCCAAGTGTTCAGTTCTCTTGCAGTAAAAACAGAAATTTGGATTGGATCGGTTAAATGACCCTCCTGTCTCTTGGGTGCAAAAGTCGGCCTGGAAGAGGCACCTCCTGTCATCTGGATAGCAGAGCATTTGATTCCGGATGCTTGCGGCTTACTCTTCTTCTTGACCACAGCTTCATAACGGCGCGCTGCCTTAAGAGCGAGTTCATGAGTTGGATAGTCGCCTGTGGCTAAAGCCACTTGAATCTCCGGGTCTAAGCCTTATTGGAATCATCTAGCACGAATCTCATCAGCAGGGATCAAGTGTGCCGCAAACCTGATAAGATATTGATGTCAGAACAGTTATGTGTTTTACGGAACAGAATTTGAGACGAATTCTTTACCTGCTAAGCATGATGAATTCAGCATCATATTCATCCACTGATTTTACCCACATAGAGTCTTGTTGTAGGTGGATGAACTGTTGTTCCATATCAAAATGGGCGGTCACAGGGAAAAATTTCGCATCGAATAGATCGCGGAACGTCTTCTACTCTATTGGTTGTGCAAGACAGCTTTTTTCGGCCTTCCACCAGACTCTTGCGTTGTCTGTGAGCTAAAGCTTTGCCACACGAACCCAAGATATGTTTGGTACCTGTGCTGCTACAAGGTCGTCCTCGATACTTTGGGTCCATTCTTCAGCCTCAAGAGGATTCTCTTTTCCTAAGAAGTTCTTTGGACGCAATGCCCGAAATTGCTTTACTCTAGGTGCTTCGGCTTCAGGGCAGTTCATAAGAATAGAAGTCTGCTGCTACTGGCCTTCTAGAAGGCTTTTGATAGATTTTAGAAGCACCGTCTGTTCATTGATCGGAGCAGCAACGGTAGGGGGAGGTGGTAGGGTAGGCGATGGTGTGTTGCAATTGACGTTGGTGCTGGTATTGTTTGGAAAATCCATCACCTTGATAGAAAAGACAGGTTAGGATATATTTAAGAAATTTGAAATGTAAAGAATGTATAGTTGCTGATTTCTTATAACTCTTGTGATATATTGCTTAAGAGTTCATGCAAAACTGATCTGCATGAGCTACCAACAAAACCTGTCATGCCCCACTTTCCATTATATGGAAATGGTGACATGGAAAGCCCGCAACGTATTTACTATGAAAATACGTTAAGGGTAATTAAGCAATATAAAAATGAGCAAGAATGACAAGAGTAATAAAATGAAAATGAAACTTTATTTATATTCAACTTTACATACAACTGTCTGGAATAAAAGGATACAATGATAAAAAAAATGCCTAAAAGAAGTAAAAGAAAATGACTGGAATAAAAAGATACAATGATATACTTAAAGTAAGTACAAGCAGGAGCTAGTAGTCAGGCTAAGCGGCAAACTGGTCCAAGTCCTCCGGGCTCGGCTCTATCTCCTCATAGTCCAGTCCTCTTGACGAACATTCAAAATAAAGAAACAGAGAGGAATGTCATCAGCGAACTAGCGCTCGGTAAGTCCCCAAAAAAAGTAAAAGAAAATGACTGAATGATATATAAAGTGAATAGAAACCAAGTAAAAGTGAACAAGTAAGGTTGTATATAAGGGTATCTAAGCATAATCATTTACATGTATAAAATAGCTATTCTAACGTGGTTGTTTGTAGTTTGATAAAGAAGGTATTCATGTATACGAGAGTAATCCATCTTACCCCGTAGACTATGGTAACATATGGTACAAGGCCCCATCATAACCTACGGGATAACGGCACGTAAATTCATGTAGGTGTCTTTTAAAGTGGCATCTCGTACCACGATATACGTTCCGTATTAATCTACCCCTTTATCCCCGCGTATTGTAGTATATATTTCAAGTTAACAGGTCTTGATCAAATCCATGAATATAAAGAGTACAAGTTCATTCCCAAGTTGTAATCATGTGTTTATGTATTCATGTCAAGTTCATGTAAAATTATATTCATGGTTCGATCAAGTCAAGTCAATTATTCAAGTTCAACTTGGATATTCAAATTCAAGATCAAGTGTTCAAATTTGGGTTTGAGTTTGTATTCAGGCTATAGTCATTTTATTGTGAATGGATTTAACTATTGAAATTCTTAAGTTCGGAAGTAATCGGACAACTGCTGCATATGTACGGCAGGATTTGTGTCTTTTTCCAAGACAATTACCATTGGTAACTCCATTAATTTGCATATTGTCTAACCTGAGTAGGCAAGCACTCACTTTCTCCGGCTCTCTGGGGCTAAAGAGAAATGATACCGCCTAAACATATTTTAATCTATTGTACTTAAAGATTTATTCTTGTTATTTACATTGTTTGCATATCTCGAGGGGTTTTATAAAAAATACTTTAATATTGTTTAAAAATAATCCTCGAGGGTGATTTATAATATTAAGAATTTTTATGAGAATTTATTTTAGTTTTAGTGGTATTTTAGTGATAAAACTTAGCTTTTAAAAGTTTATGCTACTTTATGAAAACTACCACTTTTGAAAACTTGGTGGTGTTTTATTAAAATTTTAGTCTTTCATTTTAAAAGATAATTTTCTCAATTTTTTTTTATTGAAAATACGATTCATAATTTTATATAAATTTTCCAAAGTTTTAATTTGTTTTGAAAAGTCGTATTTCATTAAACTGTATTTTTTATTTCGTTTCGAGACCAAATTCTCCGTGAGGAGTTCTATATCTCACTCTACTGATCCAAGGATGTGTGATAACCCGCACCATCCGTAGATGGGTTCCCTTAAAAGAGTTGTAGAGGCGCAATTGCAAAATATTTTTAAAAAATATCGATTAAAAACATTTTTTTGTAAAAGTGAAGGTATTTTATTATAAACCGTATTCTTTAAATTAAACATATATCTAAAAACTTCGTGTTATGAAACCATAGTATATTTGATAGGGTAGGTCATTACCCTGTGAGTTTTCTAGAGGGATATATGCTAGCTACTGATTAAAGGGTTGTATTTAAAGTTCATTGTATTTATAAGAAAAGGTTCATTATATGCTTATTTCACATGAAATTCTAATTACATGAAAATATAAATGATATAGATAATATGTTAATGCGATATTAGAGATTTAGAGTG
Organism: Agapanthus africanus; assembly: GCA_030015575.1. Classification (NCBI taxonomy): domain Eukaryota; kingdom Viridiplantae; phylum Streptophyta; class Magnoliopsida; order Asparagales; family Amaryllidaceae; genus Agapanthus; species Agapanthus africanus. The sequence continues at coordinate 44,801,337 of JASDDO010000024.1, read as the reverse complement.
AAATATTAAATATAGTAAAGGTGACAAAAGTTGTTTAAAAGTAAAGATAACGAGTTAACTTCATTTTGTCGATATTGTTTTAGAAATTGTTTTAAGATGAAGAGAAAGAGAGAGAAAATGGACTTACGGTTTTAGAGTGTTATCAAGAGAGGAAAAGAGGGAGAGGAAGCCTTCGAGGATCGTGGTATCGTCGGAAAAAGGCTCCGGACTTCAACGGAATGGACTTGATTGCTAACTCTACTTGACTAGCCTTAAGCCTTCTTGAACTTATAGAATTTTTGAGAAATTTTCGGAATAGAGGATAGTCAGGGAATGGTGTGGTATTTATAGGGATGAAATGAGAGTATGTGAATAAAAAATTTTGAATTAAAAAGAATTAAAATGATATTAATGGTGGAATTGAAGAGTCTCAGGTTAATTGCAGAGAAATCAAACAATAAAGTGGAATAGATGGGAGCCGAAGGGGTGCACGGGGAAAGAATGGAGGGGTTTAGGCTCATTTTAGCTGCCGATAGCGGTTTTTGAGGGGTTTTCGGCGGTTAGATTTGTGGCACGTGGCTCGAGGCTTTAGGCAAGGGTATTATTCTGTGTTAACTCCTCATTTATTCCGTTTGATTTTTCTGAAATTTTTTGTTTCTCCGTGTATTGCATGTGCAACTTTTTGGCTTCCGAAAAGTTAAAAAGAAAAAAATATAAAAATAATTGAGACTGATGGGATTCGAACACACATGCTATGTCACAGCAGTGTAGAGTCTTTACCAGCGAGTTACAAGTTGTTTCTTGTTTTTATTGAACAAAAATAACTTATAACTCCTAATCAGGCTGAAATACATTTTCTATACATTTGAATAAGATACATTTGTACAGGGATTTTAAATTCGTTACATACAGGGTATCTACATGCCAAGAAATAAGTTGTGCGATGATTATAGGGTAATCTATGCGATATGGTAACGTCACATTATTTCTTGGTTTAGCCTTATTTTCTTATAAGGAGTCGAATCACGTAACGTAGATACACTTAAAAGTTATATCTTCATTGATCCGGGATCTGAAGAGTGCTGCTCCAGTTAGACTGTCGAGCGATAGCAGTGGACGGTTACATGTTTTCCACTCAATCCATGAAGCGGTTAGTTATGCGGAAAGCGAATGTGTTGACGTTTAGTAGTACATTAGAGTAACCGAGGCGTAAGCTTTAATCGACAGGGACGATAGAACCAAGAGCGCTCCGGATATGTTGACAAGGTCAACAATATGTAAGGGCAGGTGTACCAGCACAGGAAGGGTTCAATCGAGATACGAAAATAGGAATAACGCGTCAACAATTTAAGTGATCTGGCATGGAGAAATGTGCTGGAAATAATGAATATAATGAGTCCAACTTTTGACTATGGGAATTTGAACCGCTCCACTCGTCAGGGTACTGAGTGAAAATAGGGTTTCTGCTTGGAGCAGAAAAGTTTGTGGAAGCAATTTATGTGTCAAGAACATATGAATCTATTCTGCATCGGGGTGCAGATAGCTATTCATAAATAATCTTCCTATCAGGATACTGAGTGGAAGAAGGCCTTCTGCTTGGAGCAGAAAAGTTTATAGAAGCAAATCATGTGTCGATATCAATCTATTCTGCATCGGGGATGCAGATAGCTATTCATAAATAATCTTCCTGTCAGAATATTGAGTGGAAGAAGGCCTTCTGCTGGGAGCAGAAAGGTTTGTGGAAGCAAATCATGTGTCGAGAAATGATTAGTCATATTTATTGTATATTTGTACGCTCATTTTCCCTACTATTATTAATTACTAAAAGGTGTTATTTGTAATTTAAGAATATATGTGGGTTTATTTGTAAAAAGATTTTGTCATATGTTTCTTAATTTATAATTAATAGAAATGGGGAAATATATGCATATCATATTTAAATAATATATCCATGAGATTTATAATTATTAAAATATGCATATCATATCATATCAAATATTCTTGACCATTATTATTAAGATAACATATCCGTAATTTAATTGGTTGGAATATTATCTTAAATAAACTAAATGCTACTAACAATTTGATTTGATATATTTTGCAGGTTTAAAATAATAAATCAGTTCAAGACTGCAAAGAGAATCGAGGAGATCAAATCAAATCGAATTAGCAAACCAAATTTGCCGAATGTTAGGAGCACATTGAAGAAACTCGCAACTGCAGAGAGAAAGAGATATTTTCAAAATATTTTTATCAGAAAAATCTCATAACATCACGAGAAGATAACACGAGTATAGGGGCGAGATCACACTAAAGGGCGGCGGATCCGCGGCTAAATGAGGGAAAGGGCAGTGGAAGCGCGGTCAAGCAAGGGTCGTTGGATGTGAATTTTCAGGGGCTTGATCGTTTTTTCACATACTTTAAGATAACATCGAGGGTTTTAAGGACCGAGAGCATATAAAATGGACAGAGAGCAAATAGGGTTATTATCATCTACCGATCGAGCAAACTAGGGTTTGTGGTTTAATTTTTCAGCAATCAAATTCTGCAATGCAATTGTTTATTCAATAAAATATAGTTTTTTAAATCTTGTCTCATTACTTTCCGCATTTATTTTCTGCATTTACTTTCCGCACTTTTATTTTTAGTTATTTTTTATGAGTTCATTAATCTTCTATCTTTCCTTATTTACTTCGTTTATCCCAACGAGCGAGTAATTCTTGCTTGTTAGGATTTGAAGGATAGGGTAGTATAATGGATAAAAAAATCTCTTAATTTAGTTTTAAGCTTTAATTTTTATAAACTTTAGCAAAGGGAGTCCTAACCCTCTTATTCTGACGTGCTATCAATTCATGATAGTTACGATCACGATTTGCGATTCGTTAATACTTACTTTGTTGAGGGCTTGAGATAAATACGGGTCAATGGAAGGATAGGGTCAGTAGAGAAAAACCCTAATCCCTCCAAGAACCCTAATTTACCTTCATCGCTATTTCTCTAGTATTAAATAATTAAAAGATAAAAAGAATTATTTTTAAAACTTTATCCATTAACTACTCAATCCGATAAACCCTGCAAGCCCTTTTCTTATAAATTTTTAAATCTCCTTACTATAAAATGAGAAAATCCCACATTTTTTATTAACTCGTCTAAAACAAGATAAGTAATTCACCATTTTCCTGTAGACGACCCGTACTCACTATCGGTTAGTTATTGCGACACCGTTATTGATTGAGGTATTTAGGACACACATAAACTCGGTTTTTCACATCAATCAAATGGCGCCGTTGCTGGGAAGATGATAGCAATATTTTTCTTGTTATTCGGGTTGATTTCTAAAAAAACCAGAAAAAATAAAAAGAGAAATAAAAACCGCATTTTGTGTTTTTAACGATTCTTGTGCGAGTTTTGTAAGAAATCTGGAGCAATTGGAGCGAATCAACAGAGATTCAGAGACCATCAAATAAGACCAGAAAAGCATTGGAGTGCTGTCCAAAAATCTGGAGAAGTGATTCCACCAGAAGGCGGCGGAACCGCGGCCAATTGGCTCATTTAGTGGTTGAACCACGACTAGGGAGTTAGGCCCCCAAATTTTTCTGGAATTATTTTAACATCTTTCTCTCTCCTCTAAAGCTCCAATAAATTATTTTTACTTGTAGGATTCTTTACAAACAACGCCGCTAAAAAATATTTTTGCATGTTTTAGATTTTGGATTGTTTTGCATATTTTAAACGGACATTAATGGGCAAGAAACCCAAATTCAGATTAGGTGGGGATTTCATCACCTTCTTAGGCCCCACAAATCACAGACAAGTATACGCATCACCCTATATTAATAAAAAATATCTAGATCAATCCTCTAAAGTCAATCGCGCTCAATTAGGACAAAGAAGGGTCATGGGTAATCTATTACTTATCTGCATTTTTCTTGTGGTGTCTAAGGAAAGTGTGACTAAGCAAAGCGGTTTACTTAATTAGGCCCGCTATTTCGGTGATTCGTATAGCGGAGACCTCCCACATACCTGACACTTATCTAACTGCAAGATTGATAAGGAGATGATAGAGAATTTATCCTACGTCTTTTCCTTCAGAAGTTTAGGAGCGGTCTAGTGATTTGACCCAGGTGACCATAGCTCTAGAGACTGATTATGCATTTTGTGATTGGTTGAGTCAAGTCTTGCGTCCGTCACTCTTGTCAAAGCAAAACCTTTTTAAAATCGTTCTCACCACTTTATCGCACGCTGCCACGTGCACTAAACCCGCTTAGTGCATGTTCGGCTAGACATGGGATTCTAGTGCCCGTTTAGTCCACGTTGTCAAAGCAAAACCTTATTTTTCTCCTCCACCTACCACGTCTCCCGAGATGGAAGGACCTCCACCGGGTTTTAACAACACCACGTTGCCACCACCTCTAGGTGTGCAAACTTAAAATCCACCATGCATCGCTCTCCAAGACCGATGCTACCCCACACGCGAACCCCTTCCTACATGTCTGTCTCTTCCACCAGCCAATGGGGATAACTTTGAAATTAAACCCCAATTCATCAACTTGTTGCCCAAATTTCACGGGCTTGAATCTGAGGATGCCTACGTTTTTATAACCAACTTTCAAAATGTATGTGCAATGATGAGCACCACCAAACTTTCAGGGGATGCTATGCGATTACGTATTCTCCTTTTACCTTGTGCGATCTCGCAGAGAAGTGGCTTTATAGCACCTCCTCACATTCTATCACCAATTGAGATGAATTTGTTAAAGCATTCCTTAAGAGATTTTATCATAATCATAAGACTGCCCGTATTAGGAGCGAGATCAACCAGTTTGCCCAACTTCCCAACGAACCCTTTTGGAAATATTTTGAAAGGTTCAAAGATCTCCTTGACCAATGCCCTCATCACGGATTCGAAAATGGCAACTTTGCCAAATTATGTATGAGGGTGTTAATCCAGCGAAAAAATAAATGCTAGAAACCATTTGTCAATGTCATTTCATGTCAAAATCCGCCAAGGAGGCGTGGCAATTTCTTGAAGATCTCGTCGAACAAACACCACAGTGGGAGAGCACAAGACCAACAATATCATCTTCGTCTTCATCTAGGGCAGGTATCCATCAGCTCGACGCTTTCATCGCAATGAAAGCCAAAATGGCTGCGATGCAAAAGAAGCTCGAAGCTATTGAGAGCAAATTCTCTTCAGCCTCCCTAAACCAAGTTACTCTCCCCAAAACCGTGTGTGGCTGCTTTTTTTGACTCGTCACATTTAATTGAAGAATGTCCTTTCAATCCTCAGTCTAAAGGTCAAGAACAAACTAATGTTTTTGTTCCCCTATTAATTAAACATAATAATAAGAGCTAAGCTCTGTTTAAACCCAATGAGACATCACCTCACGTGCTCCCCATGTGAGCGCCAGTGCTGGCCTCCTATAGGATTAAATTCTACATCGACACCTCACGTACAGTTCATGTGAGCGCCCACATGCATAGCACATGAGCACCAGCGCCCAAACTAAAGCTGGTAGAATTAAATTCTACATGGAAATTATTTCCTTAAAACCTGGGATATTCTCTGTTAAATAGAGTCGTTGGACCAAACATCCAATGGTGATGATAAATCATCAAATGATAGAATTAAATTCTATTAGGAGAAAATATCGCCCTAATCTTTCTAAGTGAGAAAGATATTCTTGGTTGGATAAAAAAATCCAATGATAGAATTAAATTCTATTTTGGAAATATATTTCCCCAATCTTTCTAAAAGAAAGATTGTGCTCTGTTAAACAAAACACCCTTGGATTAAAATCCAATGGTGATTAAAAATCACCGTTTGACAGAATTAAATTCTGTATATGGAAAAATATATCCCTAATCTTGTCAAAAACAAGAATAAATATTCTGTAAAACAGAAATTCACCGGATTAAAAATCCAACGGTGGATAAAATCCCCCAAATAATTTTTGAGGCCAACTAAAATCAATTAGTATTTCTCAAATGAGAGATTTTCTCAAACTAGTCAACAAATTTGACTCTCCTATATAAAAGATATGAGACTTCAAAAAAAAAAAAAAGGAGGAGGAACCCCTCAAGCTTCTTGCCCTAACAAAACCGAGAATTCAATTCTCTTCTGAAGAAGAAAGATCCTTGCCCTTCAAAAAACCCTAGGTAAAGAAAAAGTAGAGATAAAATGTATCTCTTTTACCTAGTATAAAGAAAATAAGGGTTTAATCCTCCACAAAAAGAACTTAGTTCTTCTCCTGATCTGAGATTTGAAAAGCAAATCTCTCCACAAGTTGAGAATTTAATTCTCATCAGGAAGATTATGTTCTCCAACCTCAAAATTTAGGAAAAAGAACTAGATCTAAAAGAAATAAAGATACATTTTCTAGTTTTTTAATTCTTTATAAACATGGTTTAACCCTATATAAAAAAATTTGTTCTTACAAAAAACAGAAGAACTTAGTTCTCTAATAAACCGGTCTCAGATCTCCAAAACAGAGATCATTAATAGTTAAAATGTCATTAAAAGAAGTTAAAACTTCTTCAGAAAACATCACCAAAGAAAAAGACTTAGCGTCTCACGTGCTTCATACGTGAGCACCCAAAAGATTCTTTTAAATGGAACTCAGCGCCTCACGTGCTTCCCACGTGAGCGCCCAAAAGATTCCTTTAAATGAAACCCAACGCGCCATGTGCTTCCCACGTAAGCGTCCAAAAAGACTCAGCGCCTCACATGCTTCCTGGGCGCTCAAAATAGAAGGCCAGTGCCTTACGTGAAATACACGTGAGTGTTCATATCAGATTTTTGCATTATTATATTCCCCATTCTTAATCATATTGCAAATAAATAGGTGCTTTTGATTCATGTCTGCTAAATAGTTGCATGTTGCAGGTTCTCGGAACAATACAGTGAAAATGGTAAAAAAACGCTACAAAAGTGAGACTGCGACCAACAAATAGAAGAATCTTTATGATGCCGCCTACAGTTTAAGGAACAAATGAAGATCAATGAACAGTTCGATTGCACAACGTATGAGAGCAGCATAAGATTCAAGACTTCAACATGAAGCGAACGGTAAAAGTCCACAACATTCTGCACTGTGGAAATATGGAAGAAAATAGAAGATATTCTGAGAAACCAAGTGAAGAAACCAGAAGTAAAATGCAACATGAAGCAGCCCTAAAGATTTGAGACAGAGACCCCACCATACGGCCGCGGATCCGCAGCCAAACAAGGCTTATGGCCGCGGTTCCACGGCCGTGCAAAGCACGTGTCGGTGCGTGTCGGTGGGAGTCGGTGCTTTGACTCGGTCTTTGGGGTTGTTTTGTAATTTCATGTATGGATCAGAATGTAAACCTAGAGTTTTGCCTATCTATAAATAGGAAGGCTCAAAGCCAAATAATTTGTGCCTCTTTTGGGTGCCTCTTTTGAGATGCCTCTTTTTAATTTCTAGTCTAAATTTCAATTCCATTGTAATCGTTCAAGAGTGCATCAATAAAGAAATGTATTTTTATTTTTATCTCGCATTCTTTTTCTGAATTTAATTCTTGCATTTTTTTATCGGTTTCCTTAATATTTGCACTTTAGTTTTCTAATATAAAAATTTATTTAAAAAATGAATTCTATTGTTAATACCCTAATGAGTGAGTAATTCCTCACTTGTTAAGGTTAGGATCAGGAAGGTTTGAGAGAAGGAAATCTCTCACTCCTTTCTTTTCCCCCATAATTTTAATCAATACGGACTCTATTTAAATGAATCACACACCGCTCACTAAGGCACCCTATCCCACGAGGTAGCGGTGATTCCCTAGTTAGACCGGTTGTGATTGATTTAAATAGAGGTTAGGGCTAAGAGTTAAGAAAGGATGGACAAGGACCAAAGGGAAGAAACTTAGTTTCTTCCCAGTCGTGCTAATCCCCTTTGTTGACTATTACCCTAACACCTATATTCTTCATTAGGGCATTGAAAGCAGTGGTAGAATCCTTTTTCCAAACTAACCTAATCCTAACCATAGCAAGACTTTTAATCAATTTAATCTCATTCTTAGATGTAAAACAAAACCCTACTTGATCGGATTAACTCGTTAGAATATAAAGAAAATGAATCCATCTCCCTGTGGACTGACCCTTACTCAACAGGCTAGCTACCAAGAGACACCGTTATTGATTGCGGTATTCTTAACTTTGATTTTAAAACGCATACGCACAAAATCTCTACAATCAAATGGCACCGTTGCCGGGGAGACGGTAGTCTCTTTCTTTGTGTAATTTCGGGTTAAAAAATAAAAATTGAAAAATTTTAAAACAAAAAAAAATAAAAAAATTCATCTTGTTCTTTTTGATAGGTATTGTGTGAATTGCGCAGGAAAAGAAGGACAGATTCAGATCTGGAAAAATCCAGTGAACAAATCAATAAACAGAAGATCTGAACAGACAGAAGAGAATCATAACAACAAACAGAAAATTTTTGGAGATCCAAACTAACAGAACCACCGTGGAACAGCGGTGGATATATGTAGTTGACCGCGGAACCACGGTCAACCAGTGACGTCAGTATCCCTAAATTCTCTGTAAGTATTTTTTCCTCTCTTCTACCCTCTAAACTCCACTGAAAAATTTTCCTGCAGGGTTCTTTGCGCAAAATTTTTCTCCCTCTCCAATAAATTGTTTTTGTGCAGGATTCTTTGTGCTGCCAAATAAAAAAAATTTGCAACTGTTTTAGATTTTGTGTGTTTACTGCTTTCCATTTTTAAAATGGACTTTTAAGAGGCTATAACACCAATCAAGATTGGGTGGGGAATCCATTACCCTTCCTAGGACCCCAAAAATCACAAAAAACATATGCATCAACTCTCGAGTTAATTAAAAAAATATATATTTAGACTCAGCCAATAAGGACTGTCGCACTCATTAGGACAGAGGAAGGTTGTGGGCAATCGGTCGTTTATCTAAACCTGATTTTGTGGTGCCTAGGCTAAACAAGTAGGAAAGGTAATTTAAAAGGCCCGTCTCACGGTGATTCGTGAGCGGGTCCCTCCTTTCTTTATTTGTGCTTACCTGGCCACAATTGGCGGTGAAGAGGCGATTTGAGGGATATCTCACAACTTTTCACTTTGGAACAGTTAGGAGCAGTCTAGTTGACTTAGGAAACCCTAGCTCTAGGCTTGATTATGCATGTATAAATTGTGATTGTTTGAAATTGTGCCGTAGTTCCGTACAAAGTTTTGCAAAACTCTTTCTAAAAATAAACACTTTCAAAAATTTCAAAACTCCAAAAACAAACAATTTTTTTTATAAAAAAAAATTTTAAAAATAAAAAATAAAAAAATCATCACATTGTTTTTCTTCTCCTTTCTCTCATCACATCATGGGTACCCCACCTCGCAAAACTCTTGCCGAACTTTGGTACCCTCAACCAGACATTACTTCCTACGAGCATTGTTTTGGTCGAATTTCGGACGACCCTTCCATGCCCAAAATTTCTTTGAAAGATCGAATAGACGCATCTAAGAGAAACAGTTGCACTCCGAAATCCACTTTGTATCAACCATTTCAACCTTCACCGCCTTATTACGTTGATACTCCTTTTTTGAGTCCTGTTGTAACTTCGAAATCCATGTCTATTGCTGAACATATTGAACTATCTCGTAACCGATCTTTCACTCCTTTCAGCACTTCCAGTTCTTGGGATCAACAAGTCTATTCATTTTTTTATCCAAATGTTGATCCTACTCCTGTCCAACCATTCAATTCCTACCAGTCATACCCGACTTTCGCACCTTCCCTAGACATTGCTTCTACACAACCATTTGGGAGTTTCCAGTATCCAAACAACTTTGAATATTTTACTGAAATCCCGTCACAACCCATGTCTAGTCTGAAACAGTCGTTGGAATATTTTTTGGTAGCGTTGAGATAGCAGATGAGGGATTTGAATGCGTCCATGGCCGCCCTTATACAACGTAGTGACCCGGTAGCTAGTTTCCAACTAGCTCCAAATTTTCCAATGTATGATGAGGCGGTTGGACAGATTGAGAATTTGAGTGGTGAGAGTGAGCTGTACACACTTCCAAATCAAACTTACCCATCCCCAATTGAATCCCATAACTTCGGTTTTGAATGTCTATCATGTTGCGCCACGGCAGCGCCCCGGCCTCGTACTCGAGGCCAAAATGCGGAATCAAAAATTTTCCTTACTCGGAAACCGGCGCTACCGCGGACAATGAAAACCCGGATCGTTTACCATTAACCTAATGCTAGCAATCAAGAGATGGGAAGAGAAGTATACCGAGTGATCCGAGTCCTCCGGTCTTCTCTTCATCGTCCCGATCTCCCGCGGAAAGTCTTGTCTCCATATCGTCGCCTCCTCGCCGGAAAGGGCACCACATCGCCTGCGTCTTTTACGGGCTCCCGCCTCAATACCGAGGCAACTCGGGCATGAAGCCGGCAACTCGACATGCTCAAGATATGCTGTAGAATGTGTAGTGTAGAGGCTATATCTCATTTGGGGTTTGTTGCCATGGTGATGGAGGAATCAAGAATAGAAAAATGGTGCTTGCATTTTTCTACCATGAAAATGAGATCAAGAATGAAACTCTCAAGATGAAGCTCTCTTTTTCTTCTTCTCTCTAAAAATGTCTTCAACCATTTTCATCAAGTGAGAAGAATGGTGGAGGAAAAGAATATGAAACCATAACCTTAGAAGGAAGGTGAGTGTAGGATAAAGAGAATGGTGACCACATCCAAAACATTATCATAACAAACTTACATCAAACCCATACCCTTTCTAATCTCATTAAATGCACCATCATGGATGAAAGATTCTAATCCTATCATAATGAATACATTTGCAAGAAACCCCCTCCACAAATGTAATTTGCAAAACTGCAAATTACCCCCTCCATCGGAAAAGTCCGGCCGGGAAAGAACAAAGGAAAAACCGGCCGGAACGGAATGCAAACTGGCAACTCCAGAAAACTGGTCCCGTAATAAATTATAGGAAAACCCCGACACTGTGCATACACACCCGCATCTGTATTCCGTCCGGATACAAATGCAATGAGACAAAATCTACACTGTACTAAACTAGGACCGGCTTAAGCCAAAGCCGGCTAGTAATATCCGTTCGATCCTGATCAGTGTAATACCGCACGTATCAGATCGAACCCTGCCATATAACTATACGGCCACTAGTACAAAATTGTCCGATCCTGATCCGTGCAATACCGCACGTATCTGATCGGACCCTGCCATATCTCCATACGGCCTCTACAGCGTTTCGCCCGAAAGCTTGAGTAACTGAAAGTGTGGTGGACTCTAAAGACTCGTCAATACTATGGCTGTGGATTTAACCACTAGTACGTCAGAGGTATAAGCCAATACGTGACGGGCCACCAGCTATTGACCAAAAGGGACGTCGATGAGGAAGCTCACCCCGACACCCAACTGAGCCTGTCAGTGACAATATCCGTACAGTCCGGTCCATTCGTCTATGAGTATCGCATGTCGGGCCTAGGGGGTTGGTAAAAGTCAGACCCCCAAAAGCGGTACAAGTCGTGTCGGAGTATAGCCCAGAACGCCCTGAGATACTACTGGAATACCTACCAGTAAATCCCCTGCCTCGGCCGAGGGCTTTGCGTAATGGCTCTCCTAGACACAGCGCGACCTCACCCCCAATACCGGGAGAGACGAACCCCTGAAGATCCGCTCACTGCCTCCATGTGGCTCGGGACTATACCCAACTAAAACCTGTTTGCACGACTCCTTTGAGCCGTGGTAGGGTAGTAATCAAAGTACAGTGGGAACTCACACGAGACAAATGACGATCCCCAGGTCAATGAACTAACCTGTACACATGTCACCAGGGAACTGCTATCTGACGTCTGGTATAATCCCAACTGGCAGGTTCCCGGCGAGTCCTGTCCGGTGTACTCATAACCCAATGAGCACCTGTATACATCTTAGGTGAACCAACTGACACCAGTGGCTTGTGAGACCGGCCACCGCCCCTCGTCGGGGTCTCGACTGTATACACTAGTCTACTCTGGAGAATCGATGCCCTGTCTCGAAACTCCTACGACTAGGGACCTTTTAAGGATGTGCTTATAGACTACCAGCTCCCACGTATATGATCGCCATCATACTGCCGGCAGTCAAGCAAGAATCCTAGGGGCTCTATCAACGTGTAATAGCGACATGCCAGGTCATCTAAAGCAGTACACGATGATAAAGATAAACCAGATAGCATACTATCATCTCGAGTAAGACTGTCCTACCGGGATAGGTCCTCCCTCAATCATTGCAATCACGTTCCTGTGATCCAATAATTGACTCTGAGGGCACTATCTCCAACAATCTCCCACTTGCACTCAAGGCTAATTATTGCGATGCCGCATACTCACAGCCCGTGTGATACCGAACACCCAACTCCTCTACCAGTCAGTCTCACAAAGCTCGTTTGCGAAACTATTGCGTTCGAGGAATAGCCTCAGTGAGTGGATCCGCTGTGATGTTTCTTTCTATGTCTCTCTATATCTCAAGTTCGCGGAGAAAGCCATCTCCCGAAATGAGCAATACCTGTCTTAGAATGTCTGGATGTCTGATGGGACCTAGTTCATAAATGAACACCAAATCCAAACTTCTTAGACTGTATCGTCAACTGAACTTAATCAGTATCCTGCGCCATGCCACCCTCAGTATTGCCTTAGACCATCTGTCCAAAATACTGCCCCTCGTCAGAAGGAAAAACTATAACTCTGACAGCCACTCTGCCATCCAGGTCACCTTGGAAGCCTGGAATGATAACCGTCTCCTAAAGGAGGCTGTCGTTATCATATCCCTACAACATCCACTTATGTTCTAAAACTGCTTCCGACTGTTTCTCCTGGATTGGATCAATGTCAACTTATTGCATCTAGTGCAAGAACAACATCTGGTGTGGTACTTGACATCTCATGATTGACTCAATTACCTAAGCAAGTGATCTGCCAATCATGCACATCCCTCTCCCCTTTAGTCTGTAAGACACCTTTAGATAGGGTGACTCCATTACCTGCAGGTACACTACCATGCCAGGAGTCGTTCATTCTAAATACTCTTAGAATGCTGTCTAAGTACCCAGATTGGGAAACCACCCAAATCTAGATCTAAAACCATAGATCTAGTAACCAGTATGTCTGACATAATGTCCAAATCCCATACGGAGAAAACACTGTGTGACGACCAAAGTATAACCGATCGTAGTATAGGAGTATCACTTCCTACTACCTTCTCAACAGATCCATCCCCTATTCTGATGACGTCAAACCTATGACTGTCACATCAGAAATAGATGATCTATCTCCGCTACATCTGCTTTAGTCTATAAATAGACATAAGCCTGATGTCCACCAATGCTTCCGCTGCTCCCACTGACTACGACAACCCTCTGGCAGAGTCATATAGACGTGCATTTCTAAAGCTAGTTTAGAACGACGCTATGCTCATCCTCCTGCCGGGTCTCGCAGCCTGGAACAACAACAATGGCAAGTGTGGGTAAACAAGAACTTCCCTGTCACCGTCCTTGAGGCTACCGGAGTACCTCTCGGGTGCCTGAAGTTACCCACCTTATCTGCGGAGTGGCCAATGGAATGTCAAATCAGATTGAATCTTTAGGTTCCTTATCAAATCTTCAGTAATCGTTTGCGGTTCTGGAATCACTTCCAGTTCTACCATACTCCCACTTCTGTTTTTGAAAAATCCATTTCTTTTAAAAAATGTGGCGAGTCAAGAACAATATCTCTATTGATCTTCCAGATGGTAGAAAATCAACCCTCGTCATAGCCTGGGTCAACCCGCAAACAGCCATTACAGAAACGTGCCTTGAGTTGTCCAATGTCTGGTTTTAATCATAAGCCGGACAACTCCCCGTACCTTAACAACGTTAAGATATGAACTGTTCTATATCCAATATAGAACCAGAGGTACTGATTCAATTGAACCAGATTCAAATCATGCAGCTATCTCCAGTGCATGTCAACTAAATGGAAGGAGGCTGATCAGCGTTACTCAACTTAGGAATGCTTCCAATTATGAGTAACCTGAAAGAGAAGCGATTTCTCTTTATCATTACTATCAACTGAATACCATACACAAGTATCTACATCTTCGATCACTTTGAAGAATCCCGATACGTGCTATACCTGGTTCTCTACTCTATTCAAATACCTATAACTCCTCAAAACTCAGACCCTGTGTTTCCACGAAACACATGTCTAAGAACTGGAGAAGTTAAAAGTAAACAGAATATAGTATGAGGACCAACCCCTCTGTCCTAATGGACACTGGACAACATACAATACTCTGTATAAGTCCGCTGAGTCTAACAACTCTTTCACTGTGTGTCGTAGGTTGAAAACTGTACTTATGGTTGAGAAGAATTACACCGCTGTTTAATGCTCCTTACCTAACCATCCACTGATATAGGTAAATGTCATCGACATAATATCAAAAGGTATATCTCACTCTATGAAAATAGACGTACAGATATATCAATTTGAAATTGGTGCATAACCGCGGATATTCAAAACCAAATATTTGCCGACCGGCAAACAGCCCAGATGATCTCCTCAAATATCACTGATTACAACGAATCCCAATATAATGAGGATGATCACCCTATTCCCAATAACTTACTCCCACTCATCATCTGTAAAACCATACAGATGTGAGAATCAAACCTGGTAAATACATACCCTGGAGCAAGTGTCTAATCAGGAAATCAGTTTTCTTTTAACAGTACACAGTGAAACTGAAACATTGAAATGTTTCGTCGGGGTATCCTGGTATTCCTAGTAATGCCTCTTCCATTGTCCAGATTCACAACTGTAACCTTGTAATTCTTTGCCATCTTTCTAAATCCCTTTCTATGTCTTTAGTCATTACCTTCTGTACACCCCCTTAGGCCAAATGGTTTTCTTCCTTCCCTACCGTTCGGCACCAGCCTATGGTTTGGAAGAAGACTATCCAAAAAGCATAAAGGGTGTACTGTCCTAATCTCAGGAACACTCGCAATGCGAGAGAAGGTGAAGATAAAAGACACCTGAATGTACTTTATTCCTATTTCTCCTGAACCAGAATCCATCCCCGAACTGGAACAAGTTCCTTTTGAGTTCGTATATAACCATACGATGGAGTATCCAATAAACTGTGGATCTTCGTAGTGACACGGAGTGTCCTGGAGAAATACAAAGGTGATTTAGGATTGGCGAAGAAATACTTGGTTTGGTCGTGAATATCAGTCGCGATTTACTTTGCCCTCCTACTAATCCCTTACTTTGTCTTAACTTAATACCTTCTGCACACCATCGTTATGCTAATTGGTTTTCTTCATTCCCTACCGGTCGGCACCAGCCTAAGGTTTGGAAGAAGACTATCCAATTTGCGTAATAGGTGTACTATCTCCTAAACCAAGGAGTACTCACAACTTGAGAGAAGGTAAAAGGGAAAAGACAACTGAATAATCCTATCCGTTTTCTCCAGAACCGGAAACCATCCTCGAATTCCTTCGAGTTCGTATCTAACCATACGATGGTTTTGTCCAATGGAAGTGGACGTTCGTAGTAATACGGGGTGTCCTGGAGAAAAGGGTAAAAAGTAGGAGTGGCAATGAGGTCTGCAACTCTGACAATCCAAAAGCCAGTGTTAAGAAGGTTCGGTCAACTTGGTCACTGAGTCATAGTCCAGGATCGGGTCAATGGTCGCTGCCAAAGAGAGAGAGAAAAGAAACACTCAGCGTGCACTCTAACCTAGATCAGAATGGTTATCACTTTTTCTAATCAGGAAACCTCCCACTGTACCTCAAATTCTCCTCCAAACCTGAAAGAAGAATTAGTCGGGATCACCCGAGGAGTAAACCAACTCATCAGTGGAAATCGGGATCCAACTATCATTGCATGATAACTTGACGGAATCCACTCAAGTCACCACACTCCAGAAGGTATGCGCATGCCTGGCAAGTTTCAGTTCTTTTGAAACTCCCGATGAAAGTTTTACCCCTAGGACCCAAGTGACCTTGACACAGTCAACAAATCAAAGATTCCTAGTCAAGTTCAACCCGTCATTATCCTGGATTGCATTAAACCCACCCGTACGAGCCCTTGACACAGTCAACAAGGCCGCACGACTGTCCTAACCAATCCCATTAATATGCTGCAAACAAACACTACTCAGCTACCGCACACCACGTCTTGACACAGTCAACAAACGCAGCACGAATACTAAGTAATACTTGTAAATGACGGAGGGCTACGTCTAGTTTTTGGCGAAAAACTTTTAACGTAATGAACTTGATATCGTTGAAGGAACTGCATAGCCTTTTTATAAAAATATAGTGACGAAAACCTTTACTAAAGAGGTCACTCCCGGTGAAGGGATCTCGGCTCTTTCCCCGTAGAATGAGGTGCAGGATATTCCAACTGAATACCACGATGCAAAGCAAAAGTAATCGGCTATAGTGAAGTTAATGCCCTGACGCAAACTTCTGTCCAAGGGGTCACTCCCGGTGAAGGAATCTCGGCCCTTGCCTCGTCGACTGAGGAGCAGGATATTCCAACTGAATACCACGATGCAAAACAAAAGTGAACGTCCTTGCAATAACAGCTTTTTGAAAAATGTTCCAACAACATCAGATTAGGTTTGTTTATCTTGCATTGATCCGAATCAACGCAGTCCCATCAAATGA
The DNA here is from genome assembly GCA_030015575.1 of Agapanthus africanus. NCBI lineage: Eukaryota > Viridiplantae > Streptophyta > Magnoliopsida > Asparagales > Amaryllidaceae > Agapanthus > Agapanthus africanus. Next base: position 44,784,643 of record JASDDO010000024.1, on the reverse strand, counting down.
TCACACCAATAAAGAACGAAAATAATGATGTACGTATATGCCATCCGCATTCGCCACTGGGTCCCGTCATCACCCGTTAGGTTACTTAACTAACGACAGAGCGGGGACTGGACTAGCGCGGATGTAAAACATATACAACATCTACTAATATATATACCAATATATTATATTTCGCTCAAGGCGTGATAAAATGCAACATCACAGAAATGTACAGCATCACAGAACAATACAGATATCTGGAAGCCCCGGGTTTCACAGAGCCGCTGCTGAAACCCGACGTTCCCCTGGTCGTGTGGATAGCCTGTGCAATGAAATCCTAGACCCCTACGGGCGCGGCAAGTCACTCGCCAAAACCTGAAGCGAGGCAGCCCCCTCCAGCACCGTGAATGGACCACCCAGCACTTCACGGAATCCGGTAACTTGGGCACCCCTCCTGGGTCAACCTGTACCCCCTACGAGTGCGGCGAATAGCCCGCCAATCCTAGAGTGAAGCCCCTCCGTCTCAATGCCATGAGATGCGGGCCCGTTGCCCTTTAGAACCCGGCTATCCGTGCACCCCTCCGCGGGGTAATCCTAGTACAGAAAGTAAAATATATATACAACGGGTACATCGACCGCAACCAGGTCGTGCCCCAAAAGAATAATACAAACAGGCAGTGACGGCAGTCCACATGTCGGACGCTCGCCCCGCAATATCAAATGTACATAATACAACAAAAACTGTACTAGCATTGCATCCAGGCTATCCCCCACGACCGATCCGCAACATCACAGCATAAACATAGAACATCAACGTGAAACTCACGTTCGCAAATCCGTCTAACCGGGCTATAGCAGTTAGACGGGATTTACCGATCAAGTGACATTCACGGTCGCAGATATAATGTAAATACTGTGAAATAATGTGTTTAAAAATATCCGATCGATCAAACAATTAACAAGTGGGCCCCAAGAAAAACTGTAGCACTCACAGAAATAATTGGCCCAAATTTAATATTCCAAAACCCACAAAATTAGCCCAGAAGCCCACTGTAAAACTTTGACCCAGTGAAGACTCCAGAGTGCGGCGGAACCGCGGCCCAAGGGGGGGTTTGGCCGCGGTTCCGCGCTAAAGCAGTCGACTGAAATTGTCGAATTTTTACAGTGGTCTTAGAATTTCCTGCACATTATTTTTCTGCAACCTGAAAAATTTTTAGACACCAAAAAATTCCAACAGAAAACTGATGCAAAGGAAAATGTGGTTTTTGGGATTTTGGTCGATAGGAAATGCAAAACACATTAGAACAAGCTAGGTAAGGTTAATGGCGTGGCTCTGATACCATGTTGCGCCACGGCAGCGCCCCGGCCTCGTACTCGAGGCCAAAATGCGGAATCAAAAATTTTCCTTACTCGGAAACCGGCGCTACTGCGGACAATGAAAACCCGGATCGTTTACCATTAACCTAATGCTAGCAATCAAGAGATGGGAAGAGAAGTATACCGAGTGATCCGAGTCCTCCGGTCTTCTCTTCATCGTCCCGATCTCCCGCGGAAAGTCTTGTCTCCATATCGTCGCCTCCTCGCCGGAAAGGGCACCACATCGCCTGCGTCTTTTACGGGCTCCCGCCTCAATACCGAGGCAACTCGGGCATGAAGCCGGCAACTCGACATGCTCAAGATATGCTGTAGAATGTATAGTGTAGAGGCTATATCTCATTTGGGGTTTGTTGCCATGGTGATGGAGGAATCAAGAATAGAAAAATGGTGCTTGCATTTTTCAACCATGAAAATGAGATCAAGAATGAAACTCTCAAGATGAAGCTCTCTTTTTATTCTTCTCTCTAAAAATGTCTTCAACCATTTTCATCAAGTGAGAAGAATGGTGGAGGAAAAGAATATGAAACCATAACCTTAGAAGGAAGGTGAGTGTAGGATAAAGAGAATGGTGACCACATCCAAAACATTATCATAACAAACTTACATCAAACCCATACCCTTTCTAATCTCATTAAATGCACCATCATGGATGAAAGATTCTAATCCTATCATAATGAATACATTTGCAAGAAACCCCCTCCACAAATGTAATTTGCAAAACTGCAAATTACCCCCTCCATCGGAAAAGTCCGGCCGGGAAAGAACAAAGGAAAAACCGGCCGGAACGGAATGCAAACTGGCAACTCCAGAAAACTGGTCCCGTAATAAATTACAGGAAAACCCCGACACTGTGCATACACACCCGCATCTGTATTCCGTCCGAATACAAATGCAATGAGACAAAATCTACACTGTACTAAACTAGGACCGGCTTAAGCCAAAGCCGGCTAGTAATATCCGTTCGATCCTGATCCGTGCAATACCGCACGTATCAGATCGAACCCTGCCATATAACTATACGGCCACTAGTACAAAACTGTCCGATCCTGATCCGTGCAATACCGCACGTATCTGATCGGACCCTGCCATATCTCCATACGGCCTCTACAGCGTTTCGCCCGAAAGCTTGAGTAACTGAAAGTGCGGTGGACTCTAAAGACTCGTCAATACTATGGCTGTGGATTTAACCACTAGCACGTCAGAGGTATAAGCCAATACGTGACGGGCCACCAGCTATTGACCAAAAGGGACGTCGATGAGGAAGCTCACCCCGACACCCAACTGAGCCTGTCAGTGACAATATCCGTACAGTCCGGTCCGTTCGTCTATGAGTATCGCATGTCGGGCCTAGGGGGTTGGTAAAAGTCAGACCCCCAAAAGCGGTACAAGTCGTGTCGGAGTATAGCCCAGAACGCCCTGAGATACTACTGGAATACCTACCAGTAAATCCCCTGCCTCGGCCGAGGGCTTTGCGTAATGGCTCTCCTAGACACAGCGCGACCTCACCCCCAATACCGGGAGAGACGAACCCCTGAAGATCCGCTCACTGCCTCCATGTGGCTCGGGACTGTACCCAACTAAAACCTGTTTGCACGACTCCTTTGAGCCGTGGTAGGGTAGTAATCAAAGTACAGTGGGAACTCACACGAGACAAATGACGATCCCCAGGTCAATGAACTAACCTGTACACATGTCACCAGGGAACTGCTATCTGACGTCTGGTATAATCCCAACTGGCAGGTTCCCGGCGAGTCCTGTCCGGTGTACTCATAACCCAATGAGCACCTGTATACATCTTAGGTGAACCAACTGACACCAGTGGCTTGTGAGACCGGCCACCGCCCTTCGTCGGGGTCTCGACTGTATACACTAGTCTACTCTGGAGAATCGATGCCCTGTCTCGAAACTCCTACGACTAGGGACCTTTTAAGGATGTGCTTATAGACTACCAGCTCCCACGTATATGATCGCCATCATACTGCCGGCAGTCAAGCAAGAATCCTAGGGGCTCTATCAACGTGTAATAGCGACATGCCAGGTCACCTAAAGCAGTACACGATGATAAAGATAAACCAGATAGCATACTATCATCTCGAGTAAGACTGTCCTACCGGGATAGGTCCTCCCTCAATCATTGCAATCACGTGCCTGTGATCCAATAATTGACTCTGAGGGCACTATCTCCAACATATCAAGTATCCCAAATGATTCACCAGTTGAAGATAAAACGCTTAATGAGTTGTGCGACTTTGTAGTGTTTGATTTACCTGATTGTGAAGAGTTCCTTTCGAGTGAAACCATCACCAATCATTTTGACCTCTACACCTCCACTTTAGAACCTGAATTGATTGATATCCATGCCTTTGATGAGGTGTCTGAGAAATTTAATTTTCACTTGATCGAGGATATTGACGCTGGGAATATTTTGGATGATGAACCCACATATTTTGATAAGTTTCTCTCTCCAAATCATCATCCCGAGTCCTTAATTGTTTTTCCCGAACCCCATATGCGTCTAGATTTTGATGATAAATGCATGGATGGGATAACTTTTGCGGGAAATTTTGAGCATAGTATTGAGGATGAACCAGTTTTGCTTGATGAGTCGGATTTTCCAATTCATCTTGTCCCTTCCACTGACTGTGCACACCCTCCTGAATTTTTAACCGATACCCTTCCTCAATCACTTCCCTCTGTCCTTGTTCCGACTTTGCAAGAAACCGTTACACTTTCATTTTCAATGTCTGGTTTCCCAAGTTCGACATACCCATGTTTTCTCACTAATTTTGAGGGATTTGACCTCATTTCTCAGTGGGTTGATAGATTAGCACAATCGCTTTTTACACATCAGTCATTACAAATTGTGCTAATTTATACACTCCACCTCCACCTTCAAGTTCGTATTCCACTTCTTTCTCCCACTTTCTTTGGTTCTTCTTCTAATCTTCCTTTAATGGTACCGAGTGTTAATGAATCACAATCCGATATTTTGAGTTTAATAATTCTAGAAAAACAACTTGATTTAGACTCTTTTGAGAATAAGGTAGATGAGCCTTACGAGTCTCCTACCTCCATAATTTTTGAAAAATCAAGTGTGTTGAATTCTGGCGCGACACTCATTGACATTGAAACGTTCAATCGGACCTTCGATGAAAGTTTCGAAGATATTTTCGCCGACGAACTCGCATTCTTAAACGACACGGATTTTATGATTAATCAACCTCCACCTGAAGAAGTCGAACCACCACCACCATTTCTTTTTCCCTTCCGCCATTCTTCTCCTCCACCGAGACCGTATACTGCTTCTATCTCCACACGGTCTCGTGTGTCTCTCATTTCTTTTCTCTACACTCCATTCTTTCACCAACCACACCATTATAACGATAAAAATTTTGAATGGTTGGTGCTAACCTTTGGCCTGTGTAAGGCCTTGTATAGCTTGATACTATGTTTTTCTCCCCCCTAACTATAAACTTTAACGCTTAAACAGTGGAAACATTGTTTCACTTAAGTTTGGGGGGACTTTTTGTATACATATATTTTTTTTTGTTAACAATAAAAAAAAAATAATAAACAGGGCAGTGCCGACAATTTTAACCTTCTTGGTGTAGCCTGACAGTGAGGACACTGTCAAGTTTAAGTTTGGGGGTGTGCTTGGTAAGCTTTCTTCCTTCGCATTCATATGTATAATTTTGCATTTGCATACTTATTTTAAAACCCATAAAAATTGAAAAATTATAAAAATTATAAAAATTGAAAAATTCAATTTTGGCCATAATTGACTTAAGTTTGACAAGACGGTTAACTAGCTAGGAAAAACTAGATCCCAAAACTTAGTAAATTAAAAACCCTAAAAATAACCTTTCTTAAAATCTAACGGTAGAAAATATATGTCCTTGTAGTTTACTTAGAAATAGGCAAATTTTGAGTTCACTTCTTGGGCTAAGTCAAAATAAGGGAAGAGTATTGAAATTTTTATTGAAGTGTAAGTCTGAAAAATAATTCTGAACCTTAAGGCTAAATTCTGAAAATATATACCCTACAACTTGCACATACACGCACCTTGAAACTTGGGATAGTAGAGGATACCTTGAATTGCTCTTATCTAAAATCCTTAGTATGAGAAAAAAATTAAATAAAAGTATAAGTGTGAATAAAGAGATATAAAAAAACGAACACTGGTTTTGTAATTACTTAAGGCTGAGTAAAATAAAAAATATATAGCGAGGGTGCTTTATCACCCAGTGTCTTAGACCAACTGGTTTGGGAGTCACTGCTAAAACCTTAGGTATTACAAGACGAGGAATTACGCCTTAATGCGCAAACACATTTTGTAATCGGTCGTTAGTACATCAAGAAGTATTAACGGTCGCATGAAGGATGTGTGAGCAATTTCATCTAAAATTTACCAACTAAAAGTACTTTGGACAATGGACAAGAGTATGATAGCTTGAATTGAATTTCCAAGTGCAGGGGTGATACATACACATGCGTAGGGGTATATGATTGGGGTTTGGATGAGAGATAGAAATGAAAGATAGGATTTATACCTTCAGTAGAAATGATAAAAATTCCTAAGTTGAGATGGAACCTTAGAAGGAAAATTCAAAAGATGCTGAAATCTAAATAAATTTACAGAACATATACAATCTTAAGTTAAATGATGAGTGAGTGTGAAACATACGGGTTGATGGTTTCTAAGTTGAAGATAATAGAATTTCTTGCTAGAACACCGAATTGAAGAATGAAAGTCAATAGGACAAATTGATCGGATTTTGTGGGTAGTATCCGCTGAAAACCCTCAGGTGACAACACTCCTCCTACTGGGACACCTAAAGGTTTAACGGCTTGTTGCACGAGCTCAGTGCAATCGCGATTCCCTGCGAAAGTGAGTTTAGGATTTTTCGAGAATAAATTGGTTTTGCTCGGGACGAGCAAAAGATAAGTTTTGGGGTATTTGTTCATATCAGATTTTTGCATTATTATATTCCCCATTCTTAATCATATTTCAAATAAATAGGTGCTTTTAATCCATATCTGCTAAATAGTTGCAGGTTACAGGTTCTCGGAACAATACAGTGAAAATGGTAAAAAAAACGCTATAAAAGTGAGACTGCGACAAACAAATAGAAGAATTTTTATGATGCCGCCTACAGTTTAAGGAACAAATGAAGATCAATGAAAAGTTCGATTGCACAACGTATGAGGGCAGCACAAGATTCAAGACTTCAACATGAAGCGAACGGTAAAAGTCCACAACATTCTGTACTGTGGAAATCTGGAAGAAAATAGAAGATATTCTGAGAAACCAAGTGAAGAAACCAGAAGTAAAATGCAACATGAAGCAGCCCTAAAGATTTGAGACAGAGACCCCACCATACGGCCGCGGATCCGCGGCCAAACAAAGCTTATGGCCGCGGTTCCGCGGCCGTGCAAAGCACGTGTCAGTGCGTGTCGGTGCGTGTCGGTGGGAGTCGGTGCTTTGACTCGGTCTTTGGGGTTATTTTGTAATTTTATATATGGATCAGAATGTAAACCTAGGGTTTTTCCTATCTATAAATAGGAGGGCTCAAAGCCAAATAATGTGTGCCTCTTTTGGGTACCTCTTTTGAGATGCCTCTTTTTAATTTCTAGTCTAAATTTCAATTCCATTGTAATCGTTCAAGAGTGTATCAATAAAGAAAGGTATTTTTATTTTTATCTCGCATTCCTTTTCTGAATTTAATTCTTGCATTTTTTTTATCGGTTTCCTTAATATTTGCAATTTAGTTTTCTAATATAAAAATTTATAAAAAAAATGAATTCCATTGTTAATACCCTAATGAGTGAGTAATTCCTCACTTGTTAGGGTTAGGATCGGGAAGGTTTGAGAGAAGGAATCTTTCTCACTCCTTTCTTTGCCCCCATAATTTTAATCAATACAGACTTTATTTAAATGAATCACACACCGCTCACTACGGCACCCTATCCTACGAGGTCGCGGTGATTCCCTAGTTAGACCGGTTGTGATTAATTTAAATAGAGCTTAGGGCTAAGAGTTAAGAAAGGACGGACAAGGACCAAAGGGAAGAAACTTAGTTTCTTTCCAGTCGTGCTAATCCCCTTTGTTGACTATTACCCTAACACGTATATTCTTCATTAGGGCATTGAAAGCAGTGGTATAATCCCTATTCCAAAATAACCTAATCCTAACCCTAGCAAGACTTTTAATCAATTTAATCTCATTCTTAGATCATAAAACAAAACCCGACTTGATCGGATTAACTCGTTAGAATATAAAGAAAACGAATCCATCTCCCTGTGGACCGACCCGTACTCAACAGGCTAGCTACCAAGCGACACCGTTATTGATTGCGGTATTCTTAACTTTGATTTTAAAACGCATACGCACAAAATCTTTACAATCAGTGAGCGCTGAGTAAAAGTGCAAAAGCACTATAAAGTCCGTCAAAATGACTAAGTACTTAGCATTGATTGGACAACGCCTCACGTGAAACACACGCGAGCGCCTAATAAAGTAAATGAGGCAGTGCCTCACGTGCTCCTCACGTGAGCGCCATACAAAAGTGCTTAGCACTATATATTCAGTCGAAATGACTAAAGTGCTTAGCACTAATTGGGCAGCGCCCATGACCGAGTGCTTCACATGATACACATGTAAGCGCCAGAGCCACAAATAAGTGCTTAGCACTTCTGAATAAAGGGAGACAGCCCAAGGCTGAGCAAACAGAACCACAAATAAGTGCTTAGCACTTCTGAACAAAAAAAAAGAAAAGAAGAAAAACTTAGCAGACCAAGCCCAAATTGGCTAAAAGTCTCTCTGAAGTTTCTTTCAGCTGAGCCCAAATGCTTTTTTGTTGGATCTCAATTAAAATTTGATGATCCTTAAATGGTGCTAAGTTGATCTTAGTCTCAAATAGGACTAATGTATCCTTAGTTAAAATAAATTGAGCCTATTATTCTCATATATTTAATTTGATCTTTATCTCAAATTAGATTAACGGTCCTTAAATAAAAAAAATATTTTTGAACTAAACGAATATATAACCTAAGTTAAAAATCCAAATTCATAAATATACGGATTTGGACTAATCCACACTCTATGGACGACGACATAAATTAGTCTCTGTATACAATCCACGGGCAACCTTAACAAACAAAATAACACACGACACGAAGTGAACTGCTGGAGAAGGAGAAATTGGTTATCGCAACATAATTAACCGTAGGGGCTTGCGCTTGCAGGGAAAAGCGTCCCCACAATCAAAAACTCTTCACAAATGAGGGGGATTGACAAAATCTGCTATAACGGTCGCATCTATCCTAACCTCCGATATACGGTGCCATAAATTAACTTGGTATTTTCGGAGAGGTGGATGGATATGTCCAAATAGCATTTGCCCCAAATTCAGGCTAGATGTCCCAACGTCTCGGTCCGTTCTTCGGCGGTAAACAAATTTTGGCACGCCCAGTGTGTCTTCTTTTCTCTTTCCACTCCACACTTCGTGTGTCGTGTTTCGCGAACAAAATCGCGGTTCGCTATGCTTGCCCTTAGATTCGAGGTACTGAAACTTGGTGTCTTGCTCCTGTGCAGAAAATCAATGGCTCTCAACTGTGTTTCATGCAACAGCAACTCCTGCTTCACCCCAACTAGAAGATTGACCTATTGGCCCAATGCAACCTCTATTTTCTCAATGTTGGTGGGGAAGGTCACACAAGCTACTACCGGACTGTTCTTCGAGACCATGCTCCCACCTGTGAGTTTCGGTGTCTCAACGTTGTAGGGTGTTTTTCATCACCCCATTGAGATGGGAATACACGTCTCTTGTCAGGTACATTACAGATTCCCTCTGCCTAGGGTAGGTGGGGGTTTATTGATTGTAGGGATTCGAATCTCCGGCAGCCGTAGACTAAGCTGCCGTTAATTACCCCTCGTCTTTGGAGCGAGGGGGCCTCCGATTGACGGGTCAAACTGGTCATGCGAACTCAATGTGCAGTGTGTGTATGTTGTGCATTGAGGGGTTTTGGATATATCGGGGGCCCCATAAAGTTTACAGGGGTCCTGCTACCAAGAAAGCGGGTTGGAGGTCAAGGGGCTAGCAACCCCCTTGTAAGGTGCGGGGCAGCGCCTCGTTAGAATTTTTTTCCTAATGAGCATGTATTTTGAGTGTGGGATAGTGTGGAAAAAAGTAGGGCGAGGAGCATCTTAAAGACGCTAGGGAACTGGACGCTGGACGCTTGGGCGCTAGCGTCTCACGTGCCCGGCACGTGGACGCTGGGTGCTAGCGCCTCAAGTGCCCGGCACGTGGATGCTGGGCACTAGTGTCTCATGCGCTTGGCACGTGGACGCTGGGCATGAGCGCCTCACGTGCCCAGTGCGTGGGCGCCGGCGGAAAGAAGAGGGATTTTAGCCCCGGAAACAGGAGTTAAACTCCGAAATAGAGTTTTTTTATTTATGGAGTTAAACTCCTACAGATGTTGAATGGAGTTGAACTCCTCCTAAAAAAAGGGTTTGATTTATGGAGTTAAACTCCAACAGATCTTGGATGGAGTTAAAATCCTAGAAATCTTTGGGAATGATCAAAGGGGACCCCTTTCTTCTCCCCTTTAGCCCTGGAACTTCTTCTGAGCCTTGAATCTTCCCAATGTGGGATTTTTGGAAATGGGTCTCCTTCTTCCTCCTCTTCTGTTGGTCGGATCTTGGAGAAAAAGGGGGTGAGATTTAAAAATCTCCCCTTTTTGAAATCTGATGGAAAATCTGAGTTCACCTCCAAGGGTTAGATGGTGAAAATTGTTTATTTTTGAAAAAGGAAGTGTGAAACTCTTGATTTAATTCAAAAGGGGAAAAAGGTTTAGAACCTTGAGGAAGGAGAAAGAGGCACAGAACCCTAATTTTTGAGAGAGAGAAAAAGTTATCCTTGATTTTTTCATCATGTTGCCCTTTACAGGCTACACACTTTACATATAGCCCCTTGGGTTTTGCCAAATGGCACTTGTGTCACCCCATGCTTTATGTGCTTATTTCATTTTTGCACATAAGTTACGAGGTTTACAAAATTTTGTCTTTCTGCCCACTTTACATATACTTATTTCTAAAAATTACACTTATACTATTTTATTGCCTCCTTTTTAGCATGGAGCCGGCCCCTTCCATACTTGGTCCTGACTTGGGCTTGGACTCGGGCCCACTTGACTTGGGGTTGACCTTGGTTTTGACTTGGTCAACTGGGGTGTAATTTTTGACCCCAACAAACGCCACAAGAAGAAGCTCTCCAAAAGTCGGTCTTCGATCGGCTGTCAACCACGACGGCTCCCATCAGTAAGTCGTCAAACCCTGAAACTTCAGTCTTCAACAGGCTGAGCAAAAGCTCGAGCGGGCCCGTAAAGAAGCTCGTGATACATGAAGGGGCTACCCCAAAAAGGCTAGCCCTCCCTACGCCTGCTATAGATGAAGCCGGCAAAGGTGCTTCCCCCATCAGATGGAAGGTCTTTGAAAGATTGGCCGGCTCTCCTCAAACTCTATCAAGGACGTCGATCTTCAACAGGCTGACGCCGATTGAAACCCCTCAGCAAAGCCGGGGGCATGATGAAGCCGCTTCCAAAAATGAGGCGATCCCTTCAGCAAGACACGCTCGACGTCGCCACTGGCGCCGAATAAGATAGGCTGGGGGCAACTCTCCCTCTGGACTCACACCACCAGCTCCTATAGTGGAGGTCGACACTGCTGTTCCAACTGGGAACAGTTTTGAACTGCTTAAGAGGGTGCGCAAAAACTTCCCAATGACAGTGCTAAAGAAATCACCCCCACCTGCAAAACTTACAGTGCAGGCAAAGTCGTAGCGGCCTTATCAGCGACTCTCCTCGTAAATTCATAGAATCAGGCGAAAAGTCCAAAACTCTATAATTGACAAAAATTAATCTCTTCAACCAAACAAATCGAAGGTCCGACAAGAAAAAGACTACTCCTCCGCCATACAACGAGAGAATTTTCCTAAATTGGTGCCTGTCACAATGGCTCATTCAACTCCAATCTCTCATAAAAGAATGGGGCTGGAGAAAACTATACCGCTCGCGACAAATTCCAAAGGCGATGGATCTATACGCCCCAAGTCTGGGGGCATAACCGTACATATGGTCTACATGGATTTAGGAATAAAGGAAAGCCGTGTTTCAGTGAGTCATCGACCGCAAACCCGATCGCTGACTAAGGCTCAGGAGCAACAACAATAGCTCCAGGAAATGCTGACCAAAATGACAGCACTTACCTGATAGAAAGAAAGTCCAGATAAAAAGACCGAACAACGCCAAGAGCAAGAGACCGATAGAAAGTTTCTGTAAAGTGTGCTCGAGAGAAAAGATAAAGAATCCGCTAAACAAGCTGCTAACATAAGCAGATGGCTTTCTTGTTCCAAGACATGGTTGGAATGATGATCCAACCAGAACCCACGGCCGAAGATCTGCCGATAATCATCGAGGATGATAGAAAGGAAACATCAAACCCTCCTCCGGCCTTATCAGCGACCAAAGAAGAAACTATCTCCAAGGTAGCGCTGGATGATTACATCGCTCAGCAAATAAGATCTCACCAAGCTAATGAAACCGCCGGCCAAATTGTCAGAACCGGGCGACTATATCCAGGCTGGTATGATCAAATCAAATACCCGCCGGGATATACGATCCCCAAATTCCATGTATACAAAGGAACATGCAACCCTCACCAACGCGTAGCGCAATTCAGAGCTCTGTACGGCAACACTGGAGGCGATGACAAACTGTTGCTTCGCCAGTTCGTCGGCAGCTTGTTAGAAACAACCTTCAAATGTTGCTCAGAGCTCCCAAATGACTCCATCAAAACATTCACAGAAATGGAACCGCTGTTCACACAGCGGTTCGCCAGCGTGAGCGAGCGCACTCCGATCATGAAATTAATCAATGCCAGGGTAAAGCCGGGAGAAACATGTGTCCAATACGTGATCCGGTGGCGGAACCTGTGGTCTAAATGTGAGCAGTGCAATGAAGATTCTCCTGCCGTGGGTATGTTCATCGGGACCCTTGATCCTCAAACGGCTATGTCTCATTTCATGACGTTCTTCAAGCTGTCATGCCCCACTTCCCGGTGTACGGGGAAGGGACGCGGCGAGGCCCGCTACGTATTTACTCAGAAGTAAACACGCTAAGCGTATCTAAGCAATATAAAGTAAATGTATACAAGAAAAATGAAAATAGATGTAATTGAACAGCAAATTTTATTTATTAAACATTCTTTTACAGGTACAACTGGAAATGTAAATACATGGATGGAAATCAATGCCTAAATAATGGCATAACTGAAATGAAAATATGTACAAGTAAAGTCAATGCTCAGAATCTTCTGTTAACTGCTCAGGGGTCTGCTCTGAGTGCTCCTGGCTAGTCTCGAACTTTAGTGCGTCCGATCCACCTGACAACATTCCAAAGAAGAAAAGAAATAGGAATGTCGTCAGCGAACAATCGCTCGATAAATCCCAAAGATGGGTAGAAATAGAATAGACGGAAAGATAGTATAACCTGTAATGTTTGATAAAAATGTTCACGCGGTTGTTTGTAGCTTGGTACAGAATATGCCAGTGTATACGAAAAGAGTCCAACTTACACCGTGGACTTTGGTAATCCGTAATACAAGGCTTCATCGAAAATACTATGGAACAACGACATGGATGTAATTACGTCTTAAGTGACCACCTCGTACCACTTTTAACATGTTCCGTACCAGTCTACCTCTTTATAAACCCCGTAATGTTTATTGTATTGATTGTATTGTATTGTCTTGTAGTAAATGGAAGACTTTCCGAAACCATGATATCAATAGACGGAATGGATGTAACTGGATAGTCATGTAAACGGAGTATATCCATGGTTCGGTTCAGTCAATATAAATTAATATAAATTGAATAGACGGATTCAAGGATTCATGTTGTATTTTAGTTTATACATGAATCATATTCAAGTCAGATTGATTAGATTGAGACTCGATCTGAGTCAGACACTTTTAAAATAGAACTTGAAATCCTGAATTAGTTTTGATGTTATCGGTAACTGCTGCACATGGACGGAAAGATTTATGTCTTTTTCCAAGACAATTACCGTGTTGATAACAGCGTTTGTTAGATTGTCTACCTTAGATAGGAAAGCACCCACATTCTCCGGCTTCCTGAGGCTCAAGAGAATTGGTCCCACTTAAACCTATATTTACTAGAGTCCTTATTGTAATTTGTATAACTTGAGGGGGGTTTATGTAAAAATAGTTTTGATATGTTTTCAAAATACACCTCAAGCATTTAATTATCGTCTTTAGGGTTTTCATAGATTTATATTTTATAAAGGTGAAATTTCCAGTGAGTAGAATCTAGTTTTCATAGTATATGGTATTTTATTGAAATATCGGTATTTTGCATTGAATTGTAATGGCATTTTCCTGTAATGGTGATTCCTTTGATTCAGAAAAGTTGGAATATTTGTATAATATATTTAAAATATATCTTTTGATAATACTCATATATATAGCTTTATATATTTAAAATAAATTTTATTTATTTTCTAAAAATCTCATTTTCTTAAAAATAGCATTAAAAATTCGATCGAGATCGAATGCTCCTTGCGGAGGTCTGCATCTCGCTCTACTAGGCTCGAGTACGTGCGATAACCCGCACCATCCCAATCGAGGTTTCCCAAAATGGGTTGTAGAGGCGTAATTGTAAGGAATTAATGAATACTCTTTTTAAAGAAAACAGTTTTGTAATAGTTTAGGGAAAGTGTCGGGGCGTCGTTTCGTCGCCGAAATCTCCTTGGAACATCGCCGGAACTTCACCTCTTGCTAACTCCACTTGCATAATTTGGGACTTGGAATTTTTTGAGAGTTTTTGTGAGGAAATTCTGAATGAGGAGGGGTGAAATGAGGTGTGGTATTTATAGGAAAAATTAAGATTTAGTGTATTGAATTAGAGAATTAAAATTTTGCATTTAAAAGGATTAAAGGGGTGATTTTAATCCCTTTGCCAATGTGCATAAAAATCAAACAATATGGGATAAGTGGGGTAGGCCAAACGGTACCAGGGGCAAAAATTTGGACCATTGCCGACCGGGGGGGCACCGGTGGTACCGGTTTTTGAGCCAATCTTGCCGGTCGAGTTGTGGGGTCGGGGCTGGGATTCTCGCCACGTATCTCCGTCGTCTTATATACCCTCGTGCACGTGTTTATTTATTCTGTGTCTCTTCATTTTACGTGTAGAGCACGTGTAAACCTTTGGGCTTCTAAAAGATTAAAAGAAAATTTAATAAAAAAATAATGTGACTGGGGGGATTCGATCACAGGGGCTACGTCACAGCAGTGCAAGGCTTTACCAATAAGCCACAAGTGCTTTCTTGCTGTTCAAAAGCAAAACAAATTTATAAGTTGTGCTCAGACTTAGGTACTCCTTCTGTATTTTTTGAAAAAATTCGTATAGAAAGTTTAGGGTTGTTACATTCTACCCTCCTTATAAAAATTTCGTCCTTGAAATTTATAGAAGGAAAGTGTAACATATTTAAAGCAATTTAATGATAGTGATAATGTTAGAACTATTGATAGTGCATGAAAAATATTTGAAAGAACGAAAGAATGCGAAAGTTTTGGTAAGATTGAAAAAGAGGTGAGGGAATTACCATGGTTACCTTGGTCTACAGTCTCAGTTTCTACGGCTGCTAATATGAAAGCCTGACGCCGGGGTACATTCCTCCTAGCTGGAGGCATATTCTTTTGTCTTTGGGGCATGTTCCTCTGCCCTTGAGGCATGTTCCTAAGTGCCTGATGGAATTGGCGATTAAGCTGTGCAGGAGGTCCACGTGGAGGTGAAGCTGGGAGTGCAAGACGAAGTGCAGGGGCCTAAATAGCTGGCCGCTGCGGATAAGTGTTGTGGGTTGAAACTGTGTTGCGTCTATAAGGACATGTTCCAATTCTATGATTAGATGCGTCACACACTAAGCACAGGACTTTTGCGCGCCTACAATCCTTCCACAAGTGTCCATCTCTCTTGTAATAGAACCAAAAATTTGTACTTGGCTGGTTATTGGTTCCTTCCGGTCTCCTGGGTTCAACCGTTGGCCTTGAAGAGGCTCTCCCTGCCATCTGAGTGGTAGGGCGCTTCACTCCGGTAGATTGAGGTATTCCCTTCCTCTTCACTACTGCCTCGTATCTTCGGGCAGCCTTCAAAGCCAAATCATGGGTTGGAAAATCCCCTGTAGCTAAGACAGCTTGGATTTTCTGGTCCACCCCTTGCTGAAATCTTCTAGCCTTGATCTCAGCAGTTGGTATGAGATGGGCCGCAAACCTGTTACGGTCTTGTGTTAGCTGTGTAGTATGTGATATAAAACCAAACAATTGAGACATATCTTACCTGCTGAGTATGGTAAACTCAGTATCATACTCATCCACAGATTTAGTCCATATCGAACCCTGTTGTGGGTGGATGAACTGCTGCTCCATGTCAAATCGGGTAGTCTCGGGGAAATATTTCGCGTCGAACATGTCGCGAAAAGTCCTCCATTCGATAGGCTGGTCAAGACGGATTTCTTCCACCTTCCACCAAACTCAGGCATTGTCAGTGAGTTACAGCTTTGCAACTCGAACCCATGCGATCCCTGGCACTTGTGCCGCTGCCAGATCATTCTCAATACTCGGAACCCACTCCTCAGCTTCTAGAGGGCTCTCTTTTCCCGAGAATTGCTTGGGGTGCAAGGCCGGAAATTGTTTTACCCCAGGTGCTTCTGCTTCTGGTCGGTTCATCAAAATAGCAGTCCGCTGCCGCTGTACCTCCAGGAGGCTACGGATCGCCTCAAGCAGTACCGTCTTCTCATTGATCGGAGCAGCGACGATAGGTGTAAGTGGTAGAGGTGGTGGAGTGTTGTTGAAGTTGGTACTGGTGTTGTTTGGGGAATCCATAACCTTGAAAGAAAAATTTGGGTTAGGATAGATTCAATGTATATGAAATTGTAAGATTCAAGGAATATGAAATGTAAAGAATGTTTTTAGTTGCTGATTCTTATGTTATATTGCTTAGGACTTCATGCAGAATTGACTCGCATGTCCATGCATAACTGACCTGCATGTCCATACAGAGCTGTCCTGCATGGGCCGTCAACAAAACCTCTTACGCCCCGCTTTCCGGTGTATGGGGAGGGGACGCGGCGATGCCCGCTATTTATTTACTCAGAAGTAAACACGCTAAGTGTATCTAATCAATATAAAGTAAATGTGCATAAGAAAAATGACAATAGATGTAATTGAACAGCAACTTTTATTTATTAAACATCTTACAGGTACAACTGGAAATGTAAATACATGGATGGAAAGCAGTGCCTAAACAATGGCATAACTGAAATGAAAATATGTACAAGTAAAGTCAATGCTCAGGATTTTCTGTGAACTGCTCAGGGATCTGCTCTAAGTGCTCATGGCTGGTCTCGAACTCTAGTGCGTCCGATCCACCTGACAACATTCCAAAGAAGAAGAGAAATAGGAATGTCGTCAGCGAACAATCGCTCGTTAAGTCCCAAAGATGGGTAGAAATGGAATAGACAGAAAGAGAGTATAACTTGTAATGTTTGATTATAATGTTCACGCAGTTGTTTGTAGCTTGGTACAGAATATGCCAGTGTATACGAGAGGAGTCCAACTTACACCGTGGACTTTGGTAACCCATAATACAAGGTTCCGTCGAAAATACCACAGAACAACGGCATGGGTGTAATTACGTCTTAAGTGACCACCTCGTGCCACCTTTAACATGTTCCGTACCAGTCTACCCCTTTATAAACCCCATAATGTTTATTGTATTGGTTGTATTGATTATACTAATTGTATTGTATTGTCTTGTAGTAAATGGAAGACTTGCCGAAACCATGATATCAGTAGACGGAATGGATGTAACTGGATAGTCATGTAAACGGAGTATATCCATGGTTCGGTTCAGTCAATATAGATTGATATAAATTGAATAGACGGATTCATGGATTCATGTTATATTGTAGTTTATATTTGAATCATATTCAATTCAGATTGATTAGATTGAGACCCAATCTGAGTCAGACACTTTTAAAAAAGAACTTGAAATCCTGAATTAGTTTTGATGTTATCGGTAACTGCTGTATATGGACGGCAGGATTTGTGTCTTTTTCCAAGACAATTACCGTGTTGATAATAGCGTTTGTTAGATTGTCTACCTTAGATAGGAAAGCACCCACATTCTTCGGCTCCCTGAGGCTCAAGAGAATTGGTCCCGCTTAAACCTATATTTACTAGAGTCCTTATTGTAATTTAGTATAACTTGAGGGGGTTTTATGTAAGAATAGTTTTGATATGTTTTCAAAATACATCTCAAGGATTTAATTATCGTCTTTAGGATTTTCATAGATGTATATTTTATAAAGGTGGAATTTCTATAAAGGTGAAATATCGGTATTTTGAATTGAATTGTAATGGTATTTTCCTGTAATGGTGATTCCTTTGATTCAAAAAACTTGGAATATTTGTATAATATGTTTAAAATAGATCTTTTGATAATACTCATATATATATATATATATATTTAAAATAAATTTTATTTATTTTCTAGAAATCTCATTTTCTTAAAAATAGCATTAAAAATTCCATCGAGATCGAATGCTCCTTGCGGAGATCTGCATCTCGCTCTACTAGGCCCGAGTACGTGCAATAATCCGTACCATCCCGATCGGGGTTTCCCAAAATGGGTTGTAGAGACGTAATTGCAAGGAATTAATGATTACTCTTTTTAAAGAAAACGGTTTTGTAATAGTTTATGGTATTTTATTGTAACTCGTGATATTCCCAAAAACATTACCCAAAATTAATTCATGCTATGTCCAATATGTGTGTTGTGATGAGATAGGTCATTACCTCATGAGTTGTCTAAAGATAATACAAGTATTATGTTGATTTGTGTCGACAATAAAGTATATGGTATTTTACCGTAAAAATACGATAAAAGTTGCATAAAAGATTCTTTTGAGATGAAACTTATTTTAATGTGTTTTTTAATGTTTTTTAAACACTATACGAGAGTATGGTATTTTATTGTTTAAGAAAAGTTAGAATTTTTATAGAAAAACGAAACGGAAGTCGGATTAACTCCGCTTTCGTTGAGTTTT
This sequence comes from Agapanthus africanus, assembly GCA_030015575.1. NCBI lineage: Eukaryota > Viridiplantae > Streptophyta > Magnoliopsida > Asparagales > Amaryllidaceae > Agapanthus > Agapanthus africanus. Next base: position 44,766,106 of record JASDDO010000024.1, on the reverse strand, counting down.
AAAAATGAAAGTTTTTAGAATAGAAAAAGAGAGGGGAAGAGGGGACTTACTGGCTACAAGGTTAGAGGGGAGAAGGGGGAAGCTAGGGAAAGTGTCGGGGCATCGTTTCGTCACCGGAATCTCCTTGGAACATCGCCGGAACTTCGCCTCTTGCTAACTCCACTTGCACAACTTGGGACATGGAAATTTTTGAGAGTTTTTGTGAGGAAATTCTGAATGAGGAGGGGTGAAATGTGGTGTGGTATTTATAGGAAAAATTAGGGTTTAGTGTATTGAATTGGAGAATTAAAATTTGCATTTAAAAGGATTAAAGGGGTGATTTTAATCCTTCTGCCAATGTGCAGAAAAATCAAACAATATGAAGGAAGTGAGGTAGGCCAAACGGTGCCAGGGGCAAAAATTTGGACCATTCCCGACGGGGGGGACCGGTGGTACCGGGTTTTCAGCCAATTTCGTCGGTTGAGTTGGTGGGGTCGGGGCTGGGATTCTCGCCACGTGTCTCCGTCGTCTCATATACCCTTGTGCACGTGTTTGTTTATTCCGTGTCTCTTCATTTTACGTGTAGTGCACGTGTAACCCTTTGGGCTTCTAAAAGATTAAAAGAAAATTTAATAAAAAAATATAATATGGCTGGGGGGATTCGATCACAGGGGCTACGTCACAGCAGTGCAAGGCTTTACCAATGAGCCACAAGTGCTTTCTTGTTGTTCAAAAGCAAAACAAATTTATAACTTGTGCTTAGGCTTAGGTACTCCTTCTGTATTTTTTGAAAAAAATCGTACAAAAGTTTAGGGTTGTTACATAAGCCCACAACCTTTTAGTCTCTCATAAATAAACTGACCCAGATGGATCAGATAGGTTATGAGCCTTCCTCCTTAAATAAGAACCCTCGAAACACCAAGGGTATAGGGAAAGTGACCTTCGTTGCCAACTCGCAATAACAGCCGAGCGGCCCAAAACCAGCAGCTCGCCAAAACAACACGCGTCCGCGCCTACCCTAAAGAGAAAGGCTAGGACGCTCTTAATCATTTCCCCATGACAAAACGAGGAGACTGTTCGAGTTGGCGATGTGAAATAACCTCATCACATTGCCAGACCCGCGGCGTCTAGCACAATCCAGCTACGTCAACAACCCTAATTACTGTTCCTATCATAGAATAGTGAGCCATCTAATTAAAGATTGCCACGTCTTCAAAAACTGGGTCGAGGACCAGTATCAATAGGGGAAATTCGCGCTGTCTGATAACTGGAAGGTGAACCCGCCCAAGAAGCACACTCCCAAAAGGTGGACGTGCAGGGGGCATCATACTCACTTGTGAAAGAAACTCCATGGGAAGTAGTCCTCTCAGCAAAACTACAAAATGCTGAAAGATCTTCAGGTATGTCCGGCAATCCGCTATATGTGCTTGCGAAAGAGGAAAACCCCAAAATGGAGGTACAAACAGGGTAAAGAACGCAAACAATGCTCGAAGATAACAAAGCGGATCCAAGACGTCGTGCAAATGAGTAAAACTCGATTGGAGCCCGTCTTTTATAAAGAAGATGGGTCGGGAATACTCTTTCCCTTAAGACATGACAAGGAAAATATTCAACCTTCTCATGATGCACCAAATGATGACGCTTCCGGAGTCTCGGCATCCCGAACAAATAAACGAAATCCATCATTCGGATTATTGCTCCTATCATCGAGCAATAGGTCATCTCCTTAAAGACTGCTTCACCTTCAAAGACTGGGTAGAAGACCAGTATCGACAAGACAGGTTTATGTTATTCGACTGCTAGAGGGTAACCCTGAAACAAAAGCATGAGCCAAAGAGGACCTATACCGTCAGGATAGGACCAGCTCAACATCGAGAATGGAAGTGAACTCGTACCTGCCATATGATAATACTCTCAAAAGAGGGAGGGCACGAGATTATGAATGACCTCTACATGTGCTTCGCAAATGATGACGAGGACGAGCTGATCTCAGAATTTCCATCAGCACCAAAAGAGCTGGAAGATGGGATACACACTACGGCGGACAACCTAAGAAAAATTTACTTAGGGACGGAATATGATCCGAGGACAACGTTCGTCAGTGAGCTACTATCTGAAAAACAGGTGGCTACGTTAAAAGACGTGCTCATGCAATATAAAGACTGCTTCACATGGAACTACTCCGAGATGACGGGTCTAAATCTAAAAGTAGCAGTACATAAACTGGCCATATCGCCGGACATAAATCTAGTCAAACAGGCGCCAAGAAGGATGCGACTCGAACTTGAGATGAGTATCAACGCTGAAGTTAAGAAACTAATCGACTCCCGCTTCATCCAAGAAGTTCAATATGCCGACTGGATCGCTAATATCGTTCTAGTGATAAAGAAGAATGGGACAGTCTGCATTTGTGTGGACTTCTGGGACCTCAACAAAGTTTTCCCGAAGGACGACTTCCCAGTACCCGTTATCGAGCTGACGATCGATAACACGTATACCCAAGAGGTTTTCTCCTTCATGGATGGATCTTCAGGATACAACTAAATAAAAATTCATCCTGAAGATCAGAAGCATACCGCTTTCCGGACCACGTTGGGTATATTTTGCTATAAGGTGATACCCTTCGGTCTGAAGAACGCTGGCGCTACCTACCATAGGGTCATGACAAAGATCTTCGATGACCTCATATATGAGATTGTCGAATGCTACATCGACAACCTTATAGTGAAGAGTAAATCTCATGAGGGATATTGGGAACATCTAAAAATGGCGTTTCAACGTCTTCGGAAGTATAATCTGAAGATGAACTCTCTAAAATGCGCGTTTGGAGTTTCCTCAAGCAAATTCCTAGGATTTATCATACGTCACCGGGGTATCGAAATCGATCCCTCAAAGATCAAGGCGATTATGAAAATGCTCACACCAAGAACCCTCAAGCAACTGCGGTCTCTCCAAGGAATACTCACATATATCCGGAGGTTCATAACCAACCTCTCCGGAAAATGCCATCTCTACAGTCATTTGATGAAGAAGGGGACCCTATTCGTCTGAGATCAAAAGTGCCAAAACGCACTAGACGAAATCAAGTAATACCTGCAAAACCTGCCAGTATTAGCCGCTCCGGTTAAGGGAAAACCCTTTATCCTATATACAACGGCTCTTGAGGGTTCTCCAGGCCATTATGGGCATAAGAGAACGATTAAGGAAAGGAGAGAGCTCTATACTATTTAAGTCGAGTTCTCCTGGAGGGCAGAAAACAACTATTCCCCATCGAAAAGCATTGCCTGGAACTGATCTTCGCAATAATGAAGCTCAGATATTACGCCTTGGCATATGAGCTCCATCTCATATAGAAGGTGGATCCTCTCAAATATCTAATGTCAAGGACCATGCTAACAGGAAGGCTTGCCAAATGGGCCCTTCTCTTGATGGAGTTCTTGGTAACGTATCATCCCCTCAATGCGATGAAAGGGCAGGCCATCGCCAACTTTCTAGCGGAGCATCCGATACCAGCCGACTCCCCTTTAAATTGCGAGTTGCCAGACGAACATGCGTTCGATGCAATCGAAGAAGAAAATGATTCCTAATGGGAACTCTATTTCGATGGAGTATCTTCCATGAACCGGCGAAAGAAAAACACCCCCATAATCAAAACCAGGGTGGGCCTTACCTTCATAACCCCGCAAGGAGGGATACTGTGTTATGCCCTCTCCTTAACGGAGCCAAGGACTAACAAAAAAGCTGAATACGAAGCTTTGATAGCAGGTCTTGAGATCACTATCGACATGGGAATCAAATACCTCCTCATATATGGAGACTCCCAGCTGATCGTTAGCAAAGTAAATGGTGACTATCATATATGCAAGTCAGAGCTGATAAAATATGGCGAAAGAGTGCAGCAACTGCTGATATAAATCCTTTCCTATACCCTGGAAAGCATACTGCATGCGGAAAATAGTAAGGCAGATGCATTGGCCAAATTGGCTAAAGAATTGGCCGATGAAGACCTCGATGAAGTGAGGATCATTGTACAAAGACACAGGGTTCTCGTGCCAACAGATATATCTTCGAAAAATGTGATAGAGCCATCTGAAAGAAAAGAAACGACCAAACAAGTATCCATTCAAATAGAGGACGAAGAAAAGGTCAAGGACCGGAGGGAAGTCTTCATAGACTAATTTAAGTCCCAACGAACGCCCGAAAATACGTTGTTTAGACATCAGCTCATGAAACGAGCAAGTCCCAACGAACGCCCGAAAATACGTTGTTTAGACATCAGCTCATGAAACGAGCTTTGTCTTTCACCTTCGTCAATGATACTCTATATAAGAGATCGTTCGACTGTCTATGGCTAAGATGCCTAGGGCCGGAAGAAGCAAATAAAATTGTACAAGAACTTCACGACGGAATCTGCGGTTCTCATCAAGCTGAGCCAAAGATGAAGCTGAAGATAAAAAGAATGGGTTACTATTGGTCCACGATGATCCAGAACTGCTTCGAATATGCGAAGCAGTGTCACTCGTGCCAAATTCACGGGGATTTCATCCATCAACATCCAAATCCAAATCCGCTACACCCCACAGTGGCTAGCTGGCCTTTGGAAATATGGGGAACCGATATAATTGGCCCTATCGAACCGGCATCATCCAAAGGACATCAGTTCATACTAGCAACAACTGACTACTTCTCTAAGTGGGCAAAAGCGGTACCGTTAAGGGAAGTGAAGACAGAGAATATTCTCCACTTCTTCAAAACTCATATCATCTATCAGTTCGGCACTCCACGACGCATTATCTCGGATAATGGACCAGCTTACAGAAGCCTTTATATAAGCCGCTTCGCACAGCAGCATAAAATAGATTGGAGATGCTCTTCAATCTATAATTCTCGGGCCAACGGTCTAGCTGAACCTTTCAACAAGTCCTTGACAAAGATTATAAAAAAGACGGTGTTCAGAAATAAAAAGGTCTGGAACGAAAGGCTGCATGAGACTCTTTGGGCTTACCGAACAACGATCAAGACGGCCACGAATACAACACCATACGCATTGGTGTTCAGCACAGAGCAATGCTCCCATTGGAAATAGAACTCCCATTTTTACGAGTAGCGGTTCGATTTGAGCTAACAGATGAAGAAAATGCTCATCTTAAGTTTGAGGAGCTCGATACTCCTGACGAACCCCGCCTTATAGCACAGCAATATCTGGAGGCTTATAAGGCAAGAATGACACGGTCATATGAAAGATTGACCATACCAAGAACATTCCGCCAAGGCGAACTTGTCCTGGTTGTCAAAAGACCAATGAAACCCAATCGTGCAAAGCGGGAGAAGTTCGAGCCAAACTATGAAGGCCCATACGTCATAGACAAAGTCTACCAAAGTGGAGCCTACCTGCTGATGGATATGCATGGCGAAAGACCCTTCCGGCCAAGAAACGGTCGATTCCTCAAAAAATATTATGCTTGATGAGTCATGATTTAGGTCAATGATAGATGACAACACTTGTGTCCGCTCGCTATTCTCTTGAGTCAGAACTCTGAGAGTAGTATCCAAAAAGCTCCGTCGCCCCGAAATACGGCGATATTGGACCGAAATGTCCCTAAACTAAGGCGTTCCCCCAAACACGGGAATAATGGCCCGAAACGTCCTTAAACTAATACTGGACCAAAATGTCCTTAAGCTAATACTGGAACGAAACGTTCTTAAACTAATACTGGACCGAAATGTTCTTAAACTAGCATTCCTCCAAACACGGGAATAATGGACCGAAACGTTCTTAAACTAATACTGGACCAAAACGTCTTTAAACTAACAATGGACCAAAACGTTCCTAAACTAATGTGTTCCCCCAAATACGGGAATAATGGACCAAAACGTTCTTAAAGTAATATTCGTCCCAAATATGGGAATGTTGGACCGAAATGTCCTTAAACTAAAATTCGTCCCCAAATATGGGAATGATGGACTGAAAAGCCCTTAAACTAATAATGGATCGTAACGTCCCTAAATTAGCATTTCTCCCCAAAATACGGCGATATGCTCTCTTGAGATCTACATTACAATTGAAGCCCCAACGACGAAGATTGCAACTCAAGTCCCACCGGCTACACAACTACTCCAGCAATGAAGCCTCCCTCAAGTCCCACCGGAAAACAGATGGGTCACCTGTGACGAAACTACTTTCGAGAATTTCACCGTGCTAAAAAAATAAATCGATATGTCCACAAGAAAAATGGAAAAGGATGAAAACCCGAAAGGGCGTCGTGAGTAAAAATAGCAGGACTGTCGGCGAGCTAGTAAAAACCCAAAAGGGTGCAAACTCGTTAAAAAAAGGCACTTACAAAGCCCTCATGACTTTGTAAGGAGATAACACCTGCGTGAGATCCTTACGACTTGCAAAGTAGTAACACACTTAGGAATTCATACGATTCCTAATGAGAAAATGCACTTGCGAGATCCTCATGACTCGTAAAGAGAATATACCCTCTATAAGACCCTCATAGCTTATAGGATTCAAAAGTTTTAAGTTACAGAGATCTAAACCTGCTTTTAAGCTATCAAAACCCTACAAAACTTTCTTGCCCACAGGCGGTCCAATATTGACCCTTGTATACAATCCACGGGCATAAATAAATATTCTCCCACTAAGTTCCACCAATGGTGAGAAATGTCCCCATATGGTGAACGACACTTGTAAGTCTTCTCGACTTACAAGGAGAAAATACTTTTGTAAGATCATTACGACTTATAAGAGAAAAACACACTTAGAAATCCTCACGACTCCTAAAGAGAAAATACACCTACGAGATCCTCTCGAATCGTAGGGAGAAATATCTTTATGAGACCTTTATAGCTCATAAAGTCAAAAATCCTTATTCGACAGGATCCTAACCATATCTGCTAAGCCACCTTTGTCCAAATTAATAAAGGTAAATGACGATTTGCTTCTGGAAATATCCCAGTTGTAGCGATACTGATGCCTAAAAAGGTATCAAACTTTAAGTCCTCTCAAGACAACTGAAGATTCGCTCCTGGCAATATCCCAGTCGCAGCGATGCTGATGCCAAGATTGGGATCAGATTCTAAATTCTCAACTCGCAATAAAAAACAACGAGTAAAAAAAAGCCAAAATGTTTGGGCAACTCGCAATAAAAAACTGCAAGTAAAAATAAAAAATGACAAAGCCAAAATGATGGGGCAACTCGTAATAAAAAAACAGCGAGTAAAAATAAAGAATGACATAGCCGAAATGATTGGACAATCGCGACTTTCATGGTATAAAAGCTGAAAAGATAGAGTATCGCGGAAATAAAAAAATAATATATATAACACAAAATAAAACTTTTCTGCCCTGCGAGTATGTCTATATTGACTCTTGTATATGATCCATGGGAACAAATAAAAAAAAGGGAACCATATCTTACCACTAGACTCCATCAAAAGGAGAGCCAAGTCTGGACGGTACATCTATAACCTGAAAGACTATCCTGACGTCCTTCTCATTCCAGCAGGATGCAGATGCGGCGTCAATAAGGACCCAAGGGTCAAACAAAAGTGGAGTAATGGCAAAAATCCTAGCTCCAGCTCGATGTTCTTCTCACTCCGGCAGGATGCAGACGCAACGTCATCATAACAAAAAGACCCAAAGGTTAAAGCAAAAATGGAGTAATGGCAAAATCCTAGCTCTAAGTCTTGACGGTACATATACAAACTAGAGATTACCCCAGCATTTCCCCCTCATTTCAGCAGGGGGCGGACGCAACTATCAAATGAAATTGAAACAACGGTATATTCCTAGCTCCAGATCTCAGTTGCAATACATACAGTATAGAGGTCATACGGATGTCTACCTTACTTTAGAAAATAATTGGCGCGACCTCATCAAAGAAAAAACGAAGTGACAACATATTCCTATTTTCGGGTCTTGACGACAGTACATACAAAGCCTAAAAACTGCCGGAGATCATCCTACGCAGAAGGATGCGTTTATGACTCATCGGGGCTTCAAATTAAGCTTAACCTCAAATAAAAAACGCCACGGCAAATACCTAACGCTTGTTCTTCCAATGGTAATATAGATACATCAACCTAAGAAGATTACTTGAAGACTTCTTGTCCAGCCTCAGAAGAGATTAGAGACACGATAGTCGCGGGGCTACTCGAATAGCGGCTTAAAGACTGTATATCGAGAAATATATCATCCAACGCGACAGTATGGTAGACTTAAACTTAGTACCACAAACCTAACGGACCCTTATCATAAAAGAATGGGGGTTACCTACATACAATGTTAGGACAAGTTTGCCTGTTAACCCAGAGGAGGTAAACTAAAAAAAAACACTCCGAAATGAATACATAGACCCCGGAATGATTGAATAAACTACAAACTCCAAAATGACTACGTAAACTAAAACTCCGAAATGAGTGAATAAACTATAAACTCCGAAATGAGTACGGAAACTACTTCGCGCCAGATCAAGAAATCAAGAAACAGAAAGGTGCAACTCATGGGCCTCATGGTTTAGAACTACATTTCTTAAGAATTGAGATATGAGTTAATGATAGATGACGACGCTTGTGTCTACTCGCTCTCTTCTCAGTTCAAAATTCTAAAAGCTGCGTACGACACGCCAGCCCGAAACCAGCCGTATGCTATGCGAGGCTGTGGGGAGAGCATTTGATTCACACCCATTTAAGTGCTCACTTACAAATACGTGCATACTTGAATGGAAATAGCGTTGAAAGATGCCGATTTATATACGCGTGTGGAGGGCTAGTGCATGACACGTGCATATCAGTGGTATTTGCATTTTTTTATAAAAAAAACCCTGAGGGTGAAGTGCACGTGCGCACATGCAGGTTGCATGTATGTTTAAATAATACAATCAGAGGAAGAACATGTGTTAGAAATGAAGCACTCGGTAGTCAACGATAAAAAGAATGCATTTAAATAAACATTTTATTCTACAGGAAAGAGATCACCAAATATGGGATAAAAAATACAAGGGTTTACAAAACTATAAACAAAGTTTTCTAAAATCCTCTCAGGCTTCTCCACCATATCGAAGCGGCGATGTTTGCAAGGAGTCGCTCCCCATCGGTCAGTGCCGTACTCATCGGCGAAATTAGATATGATGGCCCGCTGAGCCTGTATATGGCATAGCAACTTAACAAAGCCATCCCTTAGAGGCTTGGTAATCAAACGTGCCTCATGAAAGCACTCGATCTTATCCTCCGCTGCATCGAGCATCGCCGGAGTCATCATTGCTTGATGAGAAGGAATGTCATCGAGCACGAACAAGATCATCTGGAGCCAAATGGAGCCGATGGGGAGAGGAGATCCTCTATGAGTCAAGAGCTCATGCATCACCGTGTCGCATTGATCATCTGTGAGAGTGGGATTCATCAAGCGTGCAGCAAAACGATGAATAATTTCCTTAATAGGCACCTCCCATGGTTGCTGATAAGCATGTGGACGATCGCAAGCCATGACTCTTGATATGTTAAAATGGTTCTTTCCTTGTGAAGGAGAAGAACTTTGCTTCAGGTTATAAAGAGAAATATTTAAGTTTGGGCATAGAAAATATTGTGCAAGTATTTCCAAGCTCTGACAAAAAGAAGGCATTAGAAAAGAAATAGTTGATTCAGGAAAAGTAGAGCAAGAAGGTGAAACGATTCCCTCGTATAATAAGGCGGCACCTCACGAGCATAATACGTAAGCACCGGTGCTAGTTTTTTTCTTTAGGATTAAAACCTAAAGCAACGCTTCACGTGCATAACGCGTGTGCGCCGACACTAGTTTTTTTATATATAGGATTAAATCCTATACTGCGCCTCACGTGAAGCACATGTGATCGTTGGTGTAAAAAAAAAGCTTTGTCATTCATGTTTTAAAGAAATTTATACATTGGTAATGATGATGATAACAAAAAAATGGAAAGAAACAAACATCATCAAAAGTCTACAATGGCAAAACGCTAAATTCCGGACATGGATTCTCAAACTTAAAGGTAAGTTTGAGTAAAGCGTTTCTACCTTCTTTGATCATCTTCTTATGCATTTTCTCCCGAATACAAGCTTCGGGATCCCTGCTGATATCTTCCATCCTCTGGTATGCGGATAGTATCGCTTTCTGTTAGAAGACGCGATGCAAAACAGCGACGAGATTATCTATCCGCTTCTTTAAGATCAGGCCTATCAGATATACTGAATGCACCTTATCTTCAGTTTCATCAAGTGCCTCGAGCGGCATAGCCTCATCAAGCTCAGGAAGCACTTCCCAGATCGATCCAACGATAATCTTCAAAAGCGCAGAACGGAGAGGGAGCAATCGGCCGTTGTGATCATCAAAGCGACACATCTCCTCATCGCATTGGGCATCAGTATATTCCTGGCCTTGAACGCGACCTTATATGCAAATTTTTTCATAAGAGACAATATCCTCGATATCGTATAAATGACCAGCCATGGTACCTGAAAAGACACCCAGTGGAAAGTTAGCAATAAAAACAAAACGCTAGCATCACAGAATCAAGATGGCGGCTCCTTAATGATTGGAACATGTGCTCAATGGAAAAATCTAAAAAGATTCCCTAAGGCTGTTTTTAATAATAAAATTTCAGAGCTGAGCTCTACTTTATCAAAATGGTATAAAATACCAAAACTTCAAGAAAATCCCCAAAGGGATTTGATATTTGATGTTCAGAGCAAAGCTCTAATTAAACTGAAAATCCAAAATAATCCCCAAGAGGGATCTTATATTAAATTGCCAAAACAAAGCTCTGATCTTAAGAAAATACCCAAAGGGGAAAGATTTAGATCAGAACTAAGTTCTGTAAATTCCCAAACGAAATATGTTAGAGCTAAGCTCTATAATTAAAAATGAAGTAATCTTCCAAGAAGAAGACTCTTACCAAAGAAAATTTTGGCAGAGTGGGTCTACAATGTAGATCTAGAAAAGGGTGAAGAACTAAATTTCAAGAAAACAGAGCTAAACTCTAATGGAGAATAAAATTCTCAAGGAAGAAAATGAAAGTGCAATAGTCGTGTAGGGCTTGAAGTCTTATTTAAAGGGATGGATGGTCGGTTCAGATTCCCCGAATCCCAATGCGGATCGGATAGCTCAAAAGTGTGCACCGTTGCACTCACGTGTAAACTACGTGAGAATAACGGTAGGGAGCATTTTTTCCCCTATTAATTAAACATAATAATAAGAGCTAAGCTCTGTTTAAACCCAATGAGGCAGCGCCTCACGTGCTCCCCACGTAAGCACCGGCGCTGGCCTCTTGTAGGATTAAATCCTACAGCGGCGCCTCACATGAAGTTCATGTGAGCGCCCACGTGCATAGCACGTGAGCGCCAACGCCCAAACTAAAACGGGTAGAATTAAATTCTACATAAAAATTATTTCCCTAAAATCTGGGATATTCTCTGTTAAACAGAACCGTTGGATCAAAAATCCAATGGTGATGATAAATCATCAAATGATATAATTAAATTCTATTATGAGAAAATATCTTCTTAATCTTTCTAAGTGAGAAAAATATTCTCGTTTGGATCAAAGATCCAATGATAGAATTAAATTCTATTTTGCGAATATATTTCCCCAATCTTTCTAAAAGAAAGACTGCGCTCTGTTAAACAAAGCACCCTTGGATTAAAATCCAATGGTGATTAAAATCACTGTTTGACATAATTAAATTCTGTATATGGAAAAATATATCCCTAATCTTGTCAAAAACAAGAATAAATATTCTGTAAAACAGAAATTCACTGGATCAATGATCCAACGGTGGATAAAATCCCCCAAATAATCTTTGAGGCCAAGTAAAATCAATTAGTATCTCTGAAATGAGATATTTTCTCAAACTAGTCAACATATTTGACTCTTCTATATAAAGGATATGAGACTTCAAAAAAAAAGAAAAAGAGGAGGAACCCCACAAGCTTCTTGCCCCAACAAAACCGAGAATTCAATTCTCTTCTGAAGAAAAAAGATCCTTGCTCTTCAAAAAACTCTAGGTAAAGAAAAAGTAGAGATAAATGTATCTCTTTTGCCTAGCATAAAAAAAATAAGTGCTTAATCCTCCACAAAAAGAACTTAATTCTTCCCTTGATCTGAGATTTGAAAAGTAAATCTCTCCACAAGTTGAGAATTTAATTCTTATCAGGGAGATTCTGTTCTCTAAACTCAAGGTCTAAGAAAAAGAATCAGATCAAAAAGAAATAAAGATACATTGTCTAAAAATTTAATTCTTTCATAAACAGGGTTTAACCCTAAATAAAGAACTTTGTTCTTACAAAAAACAGAAGAACTTAGTTCTCTAATGAAACCGACATCTGATCTTTAAAACAGAGATCATTAATGGTCAAAATGTCATTAAAATAAGTTAAAACTTCTTCAGAAAACATCAACAAAGAAAATGACTTGGCGCCTCACGTGCTTCACACGTGAGCACACAAAAGATTCCTTTAAATGGAACCCAGCACCTTACGTGCTTCCCACATGAGCGCCCAAAAGATTCTCTTAAATGAAACCCAACACCTCGCGTGCTTTCCACATGAGCGCCCAAAACAAAGGACTCAGCGCCTCACGTGCTTCCCATATATACGCTCAAAATAGAAGACCAGCATCTCATGTGAAACACACACGAGCGCTGAGTAAAAGTGCAGAAGCACTATAAAGTCGGTCAAAATGACTAAGTGCTTAGCACTGATTGGGCAGCGCTTCACGTGAAACACACGTGAGCGCTCAATAAAGTAAATGAGGCAGCGCCTCACGTGAGCGCCATACAAAAGTGCTTAGCACTATTTATTCAGTCAAAATGACTAAAGTGCTTAACACTGATTGGGCAACGCCCATGACTGAGTGCTTCACATGATACATATGTGAGCGCCAGAGCCACAAATAAGTGCTTAGCAGTTCTAAATAAAGGGAGACAGCCCAAGGCTGAGCAAACCGAACCACAAATAAATGCTTAGCACTTCTGAATAAAAATAAAAAGAGAAGAAAGACTGAGCAGACCAAGTCCAAATTGGCTAAAAGTCTCTTTGAAGTTTCTTACAGCTGAGCCCAAATGCTCTGTTGTTGGATCTCAATTAAAATTTGATGATCCTTAATGGTGCTAAGTTGATCTTAATCTCAAATAGGACTAATGTATCCTTAGTTAAAATAAATTGAGCCTAAATGCTCATATATTTAAGTTGATCTTAATCTTAAACTAGATTAACGGTTTTTAAATAAAACAAAATATTTTTGAACTAAATGAATATATAACCTAAGTTCAAAACCCATATTCATAAATATACGGATTTAGACTAATCCGCGCCCTACGGGCGACGACATAAACTAGTATTCGTATAAAATCCATAGGCAACCTTAACAAAAAAAATAACACACGACACGAAGTGAACTGCTGGAGAAGGAGAAAGTGGTTATCGCAACGTGATAAGGTAATTAACTGCAGGGGCTTGCGCCTGCAGGGAAAAGCATCCCCACAATAAAAAAAAAACCTTCACAAATGAGGGGGGATCTGACAAAGTCTGCTCCAACGGTCGTATCTATCCAAACCTCCGATATACGGTGCTATAAATCAACTTGGTATATTCGGAGAGGTGGATGGATATGTCCAAATAGCATCTACCCCCAAATTCAGGCAAGACGTCCCAACGTATAGGTCCGGTCTTCGGCGGTAAACAATTACGTACTTTTCAGGAATGACCTGGAAATGATCCTTATTCATCCATATATAACCAGGGATGGAGAAATCACCCTAATTTTGATTGAAACCAAAACCAAACTCAAAACCAAAATCCAAATCAGTTTCAAAGTCAAAATAACTACCAAAGGCTTCCTCCACAACAACAACAACCACCACAACAAATTCTGCAGCCCTTTCAACCACAGCCATTCCAAAATCCGGCCAACAACTTTGCCTCTTATAACAATTCTTTACAACCACAAAATAATATTCCTCCTGCCGGTACCGACAAAATCTCTGCACTCGAAAGAAGTTTAGAAGCTTTATTTAAACAATCTGCGCAAACGTCGGCTAGTTTAACTTCTTCTATCCAAACGTTAGCACAACACACTGCTTCCCATGGTGAAAGCATCAAATCTATCGAAGCACAAATTGCACGGTTAAACGCCACGATGTGTGAAAGAGAGAAAGGGAAACTTCCATCTCAACCTCTACCAAATCCCAACCACCCACAAAATGCTAACACTGTTATTAACCAACAAAATCATAATGTAAGTGTCGTAACTATGTTGAGATCGGGAAGAATGCTGAACAACCATGTTGGAGAACAAGTTGATGACTTCAATGGTACCCCGGCTACTGCTTCTACTTCTACTTCTTCTAATCCAATATCTTTTTCCGAGCCCATTCTCCATTCTCCACTGGGCTCGAACTCTCAGTCCACTTCCTTGAATGGATTACCCTCTCAGAGCACCCCAACCCCAGTTTTGGGATCCATTCCATCTCCATAAACTTCTCCCCAAGTGTTGGATCTAATCCATGTTAATAAAGTACATTTTCCAAACTGGTTGAGGCCTAACAAACCAAGTCCACAGATGGAGAAGGTTGTGGAAATATTTAAGCAAGTTAACATTAATATTCATCTCTTAGATGTTATCCAACAAGTTCCATCCTATGCAAAAATTCTTAAGGACTTGTGCACTAAGAAAAGAAAAACTTAAGTGCCTAAAAAAGTTTTCTTAGCGAGCAATGTGAGTGATGCTCTTACCCAAAATTTGCCCAAGAAACATAAGGACCCCGATTGTCTTACAATTTCTATAACTGTTGGGGGTCAAAACATCAATTACGCTCTACTCGATCTCGGTGCTAGTGTTAACTTACTCCCTTATTTTGTTTATGAGCAATTAGGTATAGAAGAGTTGAAACCCACGCACTGCACTTTTCAGATGGCCGATCGATTTATCATCCACTCTTGGGGTGAGCTAGAGTACGTGTTGATCAAAATCAGGGAATTTATATTACATGTAGAGTTTATAATTTTCGATACACAGCCTGTGGCGAACCCACGGAACCAAATCCCGGTGATTCTTGGTCGACCATTTCTTACAACCTCAAATGCAGTAATCAATTGTCGTAACGGTTCCATAAACCTATCCTTTGGGAAGATAACAATTGAACTTAACATTTTCAGGGTAGGAAGTCAACCCTCTGAACCTTCTGCTCATATGATAGATATATGTTCCGTCCATGAGATAGCTTCCGACAGTTGTGACTTTGAGGAGTTTTTGTTCTACGACAATGATCTCGACGCCACTAGTTCGTTATTGTTTGATCTAACCGCTTCTTACACGAATAGGGAATACGAAAGGTTCACTTTCCTTGACGATCTTGATTCACAGGACCCTTCTGTCGACAAGTCAACCCCTGAGTTCGAATCCTTTGACTTTTCGAATAAGTTAGTTGAGCTATCCGAGTCAGTCTCTTACGCTAGCTAGAAACCTGTCATGAAGTTAAGTATCGTTCTCTTACCCTACCATCTATCGTCTCTCCACCGACACTTGATCTCAAGCCACTGTCATCTCATCTTAAGTATGCATATTTAGGTAAGAATGAGTCTTTACCCATCATCATATCATCTTCTCTAGCCTTAGAGTAAAAGAGAGCTCTTCTGTCTGTTTTGAGATCGAATCGGCAAGATTTTGGTTGGACGATGGAAGACATCAAAAGGATTAGGCCCTTGTTTGTTGAACATCATATACATATGATGGATAAGGCCAAACCAGCCCGTGACCCACAAAGACGGTTGAATACCTTCATGAAAGAGGCGGCGAAGAAGGAAATTGTTAAATGCTTAGATAATGGTATAATTTACCCAATATCTGATAGCAGTCGGTAAGTCCTATTCACGTTGTCCCTAAAGTCTGACAGCACGGTCATAACTAATGAGGCAAATGAGTTGATTCAAACTCACACCCAAACCAGATGGTGGGTATGTATTGATTATAGAAAACTCAATGCCGCGACGAGAAAAGATCACTTCTCTCTACCCTTCATTGACCAGATGTTGATGTTGGAACGTTTAGCTGGGCATGAGTTCTACTGTTTCTTGGACTGTTACTCAGACTACAACCAGATTCCCATCGCCGAAAAGGATCAAGATACACAACTTTTACATGTCTTTTCGGCACTTTTGCTTATAGACGCATGCCCTTTGGGTTATGCAATGCTCCCGCTACATTTCAGCGGTGTATGATAGGGATGTTCTCTGACATGGTCGAGAATTTTTTGGAAATATTCATCGACGATTTCTCCATATTTGGGGATTCCTTTGAAGAATGTTTGCGTCATCTTCACGCTGTTCTTACCCGCTATAAGGACAACAATCAAATTTTGAAAATGTCATTTTATGGTTCAAAAAGGTATTATTTTAGGGCATATCATCTCACGAAATGGCATTGAGGTAGAAAAAGCTAAAATAGATGTCATTTTCAACCTTCCTCCTCCCAAATGTGTCAAAGATATATGATCCGTTCTTAGTCATGCCGGATTTTATAGATGATTCACTAAGGACTTTAGCAAGATTGCTAGACCCCTAACTCTTCTCTTGGCTAAGAATACAACATTTCATTTTGACTCTGATTGCTTGGCTGCTTTTGAATCACTTAAATGTTCCATCACCACCGCCCTCATTCTATCATCTCCAGACTGGAATCACCATTTTAAGCTTATGTGTGATGCATCCGACTTTGCTATTGGTGCAGTCTTAGGACAGCACATCGATAAGATACCACATTTCATATATTATGCAAGTAGGACCTTGAACGATGCCCAAATAAACTATACAACCACCGAGAAAGAACTCTTGGCAGTTGTCTTTGCATTAGAAAAATTCAGGCCCTACCTAATTAGCTCTCCGGTCGTAGTTTACACCGATCATTCCGCCTTAAGATATTTTTTATCAAAGAAGGATGCTAAATCTAGGTTAAGACGTTGGATCCTCTTGTTGCAAGAATTTGACCCTGTCATACGAGACAAAAGTGGATGTGAAAACATCATAGCCGACCATCTTTCACGACTTTCTTCTTCACCAATATTGACCTTGCCTATAAACGAATTTTTTCCGGACGAACATCTCTTGACCCTTTCTTGCGAACCTTGGTTCGCTGATATCATGAATTATTTAGCAACGAGACTTCTACCCAGCGAATAGTCAAATCAAGACAATCACAGATTTTTATCCCAGGTAAAACACTTTTACTGAGACGAACCCTATTTGTTCAAGTATTGTCCCGATCAGATCATTCGCCAGTGTGTCCCTAATAATGATTTCAGGAGTGTATTGCCCTTCTGCCACGATAAAGCATGTGGTGGTCACTTTGGTCCAAGGAAAACGGCGGAAAAAGTTTTGCAATGTGGCTTTTATTGGCCAACGTTATTCAAAGATACACATGATTATTGCAAAACTTGTTCACAGTGTTAGCACATAGGTCGAATTTCACAGAGAAACGAGATGTCGCTCCAACCAATCTTGGTTGTTGAGATATTTGATGTGTGGGGAATCGATTTCATGGCTCATTTCCCAACTCTTTTGGAAACTTATACATTCTCCTTAGCGGTTGATTATGTCTCTAAATAGGTTGAAGCAATACCGAACCGTACTAATGACAATAAGGTTGTCGTTAAGTTCCTTACAAAATCTTTTTTCGGTTCGAGCACCCTCGCGCTATCATTATCGACAATGGGACCCATTTATGCAATCGGTCTTTCGAGACTTTGATGCGGAAATATTCGATCAACCACAAGCTTTCTACGCTCTATCATCCCCAAACGAGCGGACAAGCCGAGATCTTCAATCGATAGATCAAGCAAATTTTGGTGAAAACGGTTTCTAAAATCCGTAAAGATTGATCCTCTAAACTAACTAATGCTCTTTGGGCATTTCGTACTGTATATAAGACCGATCTTGGCATGTCTCCTTATCGGATGGTGTTTGGGAAGGCTTGCCACCTCCCTGTCGAGATCAAATATAGGGCAATGTGGACAATTAAAGAGCTTAACTTCGATTTTTACCAAGCAGGAAGCTATCGGAAGCTGCAATTAAATGAGCTGAGAGAGCTTAGTAATGAAGCCTATGATAACGCGGTTATAGTAAAGAACCGGACAAAGGTGTTTCTTGACAAACACCTTTTGTGAAAAACATTTACACCGGGACATCAAGTCCTTCTTTACGATACCCGTCTCCATCTTCATCCGGGTAAGCTGAGATCTCGTTGGAAAAGACCTTTTGTGGTGAGATATGTATACCCGCACGGTGCAGTGGATGTAGAAAATGCTAAAGACGGTTCCATTTTCAAAGTAAATGGGCATAAATTAAAACCGTACTTTGCTGCTGACCCATCGGAGGAGCTCCTGTTCTTACAGGAGCCGCTTTATCACGACTAACTTTCCTCCGCCTCTTCTCCATGCTTCGGTTTTTCAGACATAAACAGTGGTAACACTGTTTCATCTATGAATGGAGGTGTGTATATTAGTAGATCCAATAAAAAAAATCAAAAAAAATATAATAAAAAAAAATATATGTGTGTGCTAAAGACCAGGTTTAGGGGAGGATTTCCATTTGAATAACTTTTGACCCTATTATTCTCCACCCAAGTCTACAGGTTTTTACGCTTGAACAACAGCATCAGTGAGGACACCGCTGCAAATAAGTTTGAGGGGGAGGTTTGTTTTTATTCACGTATCATTTTGCACCATAAAGAAATTTGCACTAAATTTTTTTTCTTGAAAATAAAAGTTAGAAAGTGAAAAATTCATATGAAAGAGAGGATGAGACTTAAGAAATGTAAGAAAATTAGATATTTTAAAATGAAGTTAGTAATACGTGGTCATGATATATTGTCCCAAGGGTTAGTAAGATGAAGGAATCACCAATCTGCGGATAGAAATAAGTCTGAAAAATAGTTTCTATTCTTGAGTCCAAACTTCTGAATTTTGATACTCTAGTATACGCACTTGCACACATCTTGAAACTTGGGATAGTAGAGAATACCTTGAAATACTCTTGTCTGAAAATCTTAGTATGAAATACAAAATCAATTAACAAAATATAAATGACACATAAAATAAAATTTAAAATAAAAAATGAACACTGGTTTTGTAATTAATTAAGACAGCATAAATAAAATATAGCGATGGTGCCTTATCACCTAGTGTCTTAGACCAACTGGTTTGGGGGTCACTGCTAAGTTTTAGGTATTGCAAGATTAGGATATTGCTAAGTACGCCTTAATAAGTGAGCACATTCGGTAATCGCTTGGTTAGTATCTCAAGAAGTATTAACGGTCGCATGAAAAATATATGAGCAAATCCATCTAAAACATCACTGGCTAAAAATTACTAAGGAATATGGATAAAGGGTATGATAGATTGAGTTGAATTCTCCAATTGTATAGATGACTTTTACACACACATAGGGGTATATGATCGATATTTGGAGGAAAGGTAGGGAGGAAGACTAAAGACGATATTTTATTGAGAGAGGATGTGATTCACGACATCTTTTCAAGACCATTAAGATAGGGCTCATAACAACTAAAAAGCTGGTGTAGTTTGAAACTCTTATTTTCAAGTTTTTCTTTTATATGTTCCTTATCTTTGCATGTAATTTTGCCTTCTTTCCTTTAATTTCTAAATTTTGGATTTTGTGGGTGTAATCCGCTGAAAATTCTCATAAGACAACACTCCTCATACTAGGGACACCTAGAGATTTAACGGCTTGTTGCACTAGCTAAGTGCAATCGTGTTGCCTACGAAAGTGTGCTATGTTTTTCTTTATCTTTTAAAATAAAATAGTTTGCTAAGTTTGGGGGGTTTTGATCAGTCATATTTATTGCATATTTGTACATTCATTTCTCCTACTATTATTAATTACTAAAAGGTGTTATTTGTAATTTAAAAGCATATGTGCGTTTATTTGTAAAAAGATTTTGTCATATGTTTCTTAATTTATAATTAATAGAATTGGGGGAATATATGCATATCATATTTAAATAAAATATTCATAAGATTTTTAATTATTAAAATATGCATATCATATCATATCAAATATTCTTAACCATTATTATTAAGATATCATATCTGTAATTTAATTGGTTGGAATATTATCTCAAATAAACCAAATGCTACTAACAATTTGATTTGAGATATTGTGCAGGTTTAAAATAATAAATCAGTTCAAGATTGTAAAGAGGATTGAGAAGATCAATCGAATCGAATTAGCAAACCAAATTGTTGGATATAAGCTCTCAAGGCAATTATTATGATTGTAAGTAGGCAATACAGGTATAATAATCTTAATCGAGATTATAGTATACTATCTGGTTTGTCTTCATCATTGATGAAGTGTAACATTTCAGAAAAATAAAATATTATTTTTGGGAATTTTTATAATTAAATAATAAATATATTGAATATTTTAATATTGCGGTATAATTAAATACCGATAAATTAGGAAAAATTTGGAAAATTATTATAACGAGGTTGCACCTTTTCGGGTTTTCACAAACACTCGCCGGTAGCCATGCTGATTTTACTCACGGAGCCCTTTCGGGTTTTCATCTGTGCTCATTTTGCTTATGGACATACCGTTTTTTTTTATTTATTCTTTTTATATCAGCTTTAAGATGCTGCGATCCGCCGTAGCTTCTTGACATCTCGGTCAACAGCTAATTTTTCGGACGTAGTGGTCCGTCATTAGTTTAAGGACGTTTCGGTCCGCTGTTAGTTTAAGGACGTCTCGGTCCGTCGTTGCCATATTTGAGGCGGATTTTTAGTTTACGGACTTTTTGTCCACTGTTAGTTTAACGACGTCTCGGTCCGTCGTTGCCATATTTGAGGTGGATTTTTAGTTTACGAACTTTTCGGTCCAAGGGGCTTTCCCTATGAATGAGTATGATGCCCCCAGCATATCCATCTTTCTCGGAGCATGTGGTTGTGGCGGGCTCACCTTCCAGTTTCCGGACAGCGCGAACTTGCCCTGTTGGTATTGGTCTTCAATCCAGTTTTTGAAGACGTAGCAATCTTCGATCGGATGACCCAATACTCGATGGTAGGGGCAGTAATTGGGATCATTGACGTCGTTTGGCTGCAACGGACGTTTTGAATCTGGCAGATTGATAAGTCTGTTGCGCACTGCCAGCTCGAACAGTCTTCTCGTTTTATCTTGAGAAAACGAGTAAGGATGTCCTAGCCTCTCCTCGAGGGATAGACGTGGACGCATATTGTTTTGACGGACAACCGGCTTCAAATTGCTCGGCTGTTGTTGAGCATTGGCGACGACGATCGCTTTTCCTTTCCCCTTCTCATTTCGAGAGTCCGGCTTTGGAGGAGACGGTCTATGGCCCATCTGGTCCATTTGGGCTAATTTGTCAATCAAGGCCTGGAACGTGGTTGGTTTAAAGAACATCATGAACTGTGAGATGGTCGCTTGAGGATCTAGGGTGCCCACGAACATGCCCACTGCCGGCGCTTCTTCGATGCGTTGTTCGTATTTTGACCACAAGTTCCGCCATCGGATTGCATATTGAACCCAAGTTTCGCCCGGCTTTACTCTTGAATTGATCAAAGCTGTTATTGGAGTATGCTCGCTGGCGCTTGCGAAACGCTGGGTAAACAGTAACTCCATCTCTGCGAAAGTTTTGACGAAGTCATTCGGAAGCTCTGAATACCATTCGAAGGTCGTTTTCGATAAGCTACCGACGAATTGGCGAAGCAGGAGCTTATCATCGCCGCCGGTGTTGCCACAAAGAGCCCTGAACTGGGTAACATGTTGATGGGGATTGCCTGTCCCCTTGTAGACATGGAATTTTGGGATCGTGTAGCCCGGCGGGTATTTTATCTGATCATACCAGCCCGGATATGGTCGCCCCGTTTTGACAACTTGGCCGGCTGCCTCAGTTGCCTGGTGAACTCGTATTTGTTGAGCAATGTAGTCATCCAGGACGGCCTTGGAAATTTTTTCCTCCTTGGCTGTTGACAGAGCCGGCGGTGGATTTGACGTTTCTCCTCTGTCGTCTTCGAGGATAATCGGAGGATCTTCAGCTGGAGGATCCGGCTGGATCATCATGCCCACCATGTCTTGGAACAGAAGAGTCATCTGCTTTATGTTGGCCATTTGTTCTGCAGCCTCCTTGTCCTTCTTTTCAAGCATTCTCCGAAGGAATTCAGCATCAGTCTCGTGTTCGTGACATTAATTTGATGACGCCTCCGGGCTTTCTTTTGGCCCGGTGAGTGCGACCATCGCAGTCAGCATCTCCTGAAGCTTCTGCTGCTGTTGTTCCTGAGCTCTCGTGATGGATCGGGTGAGTGGTCGGTAGCCTGTAGAAGCGCGACTATCCTCTTTCCCGGATGCCATGTAAACAGCATGTACCACCATGCCCCCAAACTTGGGGCGTTTGGGCTCAGTGGTCTTGCGATTCGTCGCAGGCTCAGGGATTTTCTCCGGCCTTCTTTTCTTGTGAGCGGTCGAAGTTGAGGGGGCTGTTGCAGCGGGCACCCAAGTAGCTATCGCCTTTTGTGGCTTGATAGGACGATCCTCTTCCCGCTGAACTTTCAACTTTTTCTGTCGGCGGGGATAATCTTAATCAATTACCGAGTCTTAGACTTGACGCCAGACCTTGTAGATTTTAGAGGACAACCGTTGAGGGGGGCTGTTCCGGCTTCACCTTTGTAGCGCTCTCCATAGGTGGAGGAGATCTTTTCAGCACAACGGTCGGAGAGTTCTTGCGGACCTTCCTAAGTGGTTCAAAGTTGTTCCCAGTTGGAACAGCAGCATCGATTTCCGCCGTTGGAGTCGGCGGAGTCAGTCCAGAAGGAAACGCCTTCCTTACTCCGCGCCAGTGGCATATCCCTAGTAGGAGGAGTGTTGTCTCCTGAGGGTTTTCAGCGGATTACACCCAAAAAATCGTATAATAAAAGAGAGATGGTGAAACTTATATAAAGATAAGAACTATAAAAGAAAGAACTTGAAAATAAGAGTTTTTAACTATACCAGCTTTTCAGTTGCTATGAGCCCTATCTTAATGGTCATGAAAAAAATGTTAGAAATCACATTATCCCTCAATAAAACATCGCCTTTAGTTTTCATTCCTACCTTTCTTCCAAACATTGATCATATACCCCTACGTGTGTGAACTGGACATCCCTACACTCAGAGAATTCAATTCAAGCAATCATACTCTTGTCCATCTACCTTAGTACTTTTAGATGGAATTTGCTCACACACTCTTCATGCGACCGTTGATACTTCTTGAGGTACTAACCGACTGATTACTCATGTGCTTGCTAATACGGATTTTTCCTCGTCTTGCACCACCTAAGGCTTAGCAGTGACTCCCAGACTAGTTGGTCTAAGGCACTAGGTGAAGAGGCACCCTCGCTATATTTTTTTATTGCTGCCTTGTCGATAACAAAACCAGTGTTCGTTTTTCTCACCATTTTATCTTTTATTCATCACTTTTATTTTCTTCATACTTTGGCTTTTAGACAAGAGCATTTCAAGGTATCCTCTACTATCCTGAGTTTCAAGACGTGTGTAAGTACGAATAGTAGGGTATCAACGTTCAAAATGTTTGGCTTCCAGAATAGGAACTATTTTTCAGGCTTATTTTTATCCTCAGATTAGTAATTTCCTTAATCTTACTAACTCTTGGGACAACAGCTCATAACTACTTATTACCAGTTTCATTTAAGAAAACATCTAATTTTCTTGTTTTTCTTAAACTATTCCTATCTTTTAAATATAATTTTTCACTTTCTACTCTTTTATTATCACAATTTTTTTTGTGTGGTTATATATAGTATAATGCAAAGTAAGGCGTAAATAAGCACAGAAGCGCTGAAAAACGATTTCTTGGGAGCTTCTTGCGATGGTACAGGAGCGCTGAAGCTTGTTGGCGGGAGCATGGTCCCGAAGAATAGCCCAGTGGTGTCTTGAGTTACCTGCTCCACTGGCATAGTGAAAAGGGAGGCCGCTTGGGGCCCGTAGGTTACTCCTCCAGATGGGACAGAGCGAGAGTTGCTGTTGCAGTTAGTGCAGTTTGAAGCCATTGATTTCTTCAAGAGCTTGAATATTCTGCCCCTTGCGTCGACCTTGGTCTTTGGCATGTGCCAGTTGTTTGAGGACCGATTCCGTCGGCAAAGCTGCTGCTTGGGGAGCCTGCCTGTGGACGACAGACATCCTCTGGGCTTCCTCCATCGGCGTTGAGGCACCGAGGGTGGGAGGTGGGAGCATCGACCTAAAAAGAAGCCAGTTGATTTCTTGAAGAGCCGGATTGCAGATATTTGAGGCTGCAAGTGACCTATACTTGACTCCGCCGGATATGACAGAGCCTGAGTTGCTAGGGTGGGAGCAAATGCCATTCTTCATAGAGACGAAATGCCGACTTCAATATCCACTCCCCTAAGGGCAACCAAAAACATACACACCGCGATTATTTGATCGCGGGAAAAATACGACACACGAAGTGTGGAGTGGAAAGAGGAAAAGGTCCTATCGGGCGTGCCAGAATCTGTTCCCCTCCGAAGGACGCGGCGGAGACGCGACGGACGTCTTGCCTGAAATTCGGGGCAGATGCTATTTGGTGCTATCCGTCCACCTCTCCAAAGATGCCAAGTTGATTTATGGCACCGTGTATCGAAGTTTTAAACGGATGCGGCCGATGTAGCAGACTTCGTCAGATTCCCCCTCGTTTGAGGGGTTTTTGATTGTGGGGACGCTCTTCCCTGCAGGCGCAAGCCCCTGCAGTTAATTATGCTACCGCATCGCGGTAACAACTTTCTCCTTCTCCAGATGGTCACTTCGTGTCGTGGGTGTTTGTTTTGTTTGTGGTTGCCCGTGGATTGTATAGGGAGACTAATTTATGTTGTCGCCCGTAGGACGTGGATTAGTCCAAATCCTTATTTTCTTAGATTTGGGTTTTGGTTTAAGGATACGTTAGCCATATTTGAGGCTAAGATCAACTTAAACGTTAGTTAAGGATACGTTAGTCTAATTTGAGACTAAGATCAACTTAACGGGATCGTTTAGATCCGACAAGAAAGCATTTAGCCTCTGTTGTCTAGTTTAGGGACATTTCGGTCGATCTCCAGTTCAGGGACATGGTGGTCCGACATTCCCATTTTGAGGATGAATATTAGTTTAAGGACATTTCGGTCCAGCATTCCCATTTTGGGGACGAATATTAGTTTAAGGACATTTCGGTCCATGAGTTTAAGGACTCCACAGTCCGTAGCAATGTATGGTTGTCGGGACCCGTCACCTCTCTGACGACGTTGAAGGATTATAACGACAAATGTCAGAGTAGTTCAGAGATGTACCCTTGAACCGGGTGTAAATTGATTTGGGAGAGCAGTTGTGCTCAGTTCAATTTAATTTGAGGACTTATGGCCAGAATTGGGTTAAGTCCAGTCAGAGAAATGTCCAACATTTTATTTATATTTGGCATGTTAGGCCTTTGTTTGGGCTCTGCCTTTTTTAATAATGCATAGCATTTGTTTTGGTCTGTTAGACCTTTTAATTGGGCTCTGCCCCTTTTTAATAATGCAGAGCATTTAATGGTATGACAGTACGCCACGTGGCCTGTCAGGCGCTCTGCGCCAATTAAAGAGCCCCAAGGCGCCAAAGCATGTGGAGGTGACACGTGTCACGCTCTGGTGAGCGCAAGTCTGTTAGCGCAGTGCGCTGCGCCAATGCGCTGAGCTAGTGCGCTGCTGACACGTGGCGCGCTCTGGTGCAGTGCATCAATTCAAGAGCGCAGCGCTCTGTTTTTAGGAGCGCAAGGCGCAGATTGACACGTGGCGCTCTCTGATGACTTGCGCCAGTCCAAGGAGCGCAACAGCGCAAATTAAGAGGGCAGGGCACTGTCCAAAAGCGCAGAGCGCATCTTGATCAAATTTAGATCAAAGAAACAAGTTTTTTCTTGTTCCAAAGAGGTTCTACCTCAAGATTCAAGAACCAATGGTTCATCAAAAGGCTGTGCCTTTATATAGATCAAAAGATCTAATAATGAAGTAAATTACTTCTTTTTTTTATTGGATCTTTGATCTTTTTTTTCTTTTTTATTGAAGATCTTAATCTTGTTCTTAGATCATTGATCTTTTTAGAAGAAATTCTTCTTTTTCAAAGGTTTACCTTTTTTTCTCTTTGAGTTTTTTTTTCAAAGTTTTTGGAGGAGCTCTGTATATCTAAGACTTGGAGTCTAGGGGCCTTTATATAGGGCCAATTAGTTTGTTAGGTTAGTTACATAGATCTTTCTCTGATTGATCTGGGGATATTTCCCCGCCGTTGGATCTTTGATCCTAAGGCCTCTGTTTTACAGAAGATAATCTTCTTGTTTTAATAAGATTAAAAATATCTTTTTAGAATTTTAATTCTGATTAAATAATTCATTATTTAAGTTTTAGTGCTGGCACAGTTGGCGCAAGTGCACCTGCGCTCGACACGTGTTGCGCGGCGCAGAGCGCAGCGCAACTGCGCTGACACGTGTCGCGCGGCGCAGAGTGCAAGTTATCTGAAGCGTTGCTTCCTTTATTTTATTTATTTTTTTAAAGTTTAAATTTTAAAACAGAGCCTTGCTATGATTGGGGTGCGCTGCCTTGGGCGCGGTGCCTCTTGCACTGGCGTGTCTGCTTTTGACACGTGGCGCTCTGCGCGCAGCGCAAGCGATCTGAAGCGTTGCTTTACCTTTTGAATTTGAAATTCAAACAGAGCTTTGCTCTGAAAGGGAAATTTTCTCCTTTATTATTATTTATTTATTTATTTATTATTTTATTGTTATTATTTTATACGGAAGCGGGTTTTGAGCCAAAATTTTGGCGGGAACAATCATATACCCCTACGTGTGTGTAAAAGATATCCCTACACTTAGATATTTCAAATCAAGCTATCATACTCTTGTCCATCTTCCTCAGTACTTTTTTGTTGGTGAATATTTTAGATGGAATTGCTCAAACATTTTTCATGCGACTGTTAATACTTCTTGAGGTACTAACCAACCGATTACAAAATGTGCTCACGTATTAAAGCGTAATTCCTCGTCCTGCAACACCTAAGGTTTAGCAGTGACTCCTAAACCTGTTGGTCTAAGGTACTAGGTGATAAAGCACCCTCGGTATATTTTTTTTATGTTGCCTTAGTAATTACAAAACCAGTATTCATTTTTTTTCTACCACTTATAATTTTTTTCTCTTCATACCAAGACTTTTAGATAAGAGCATTTCAAGGTATCCTCTACTATCCTAAGTTTCAAAATGTGTGCAAGTGCGTATAGTAGGGTATCAACATTCAAATGTTTGGACTTAAGAATATGGACTATTTTTTAGACTTATTTTTATCCTCAGATTAGTAATTTCCTTCATCTTACTAACCCTTGGGACAACGGCTCATAGCTACTTATTACTAGTTTTGTTTAAGAAAACATCTAATTTTCTTGTTTTTCTCAAACTATTCCTATCTTTCATATGCAATTTTTCACTTTCAAACTTTCATTATCAATTTTTTTTGTGTGCTTATATATAGTATAATGCAAAGTAATGCGTGAATAAGCACAAACCTCCCCCAAATCTGGTTACAGCAGTGTCCTCATTGATATCATCTGTTAATCTTTAAAAAACTGTAGACTTGTAAGGAAAAGTTAGTAACGGGGACATGAAATAGTGAAAGTAAAATTCTCGTCCAAACTTATTTTTGGCTCATAATTTTGTAAAAATTTTCTTTCAAGAGCCAAAATATATCCCTTCCCCCAAACTTGAGTAAAATTGTACTAAGTATTTAAAATTATGAGGGGGGTTAAAGTTATTGGTGTATGCAAAGCTTTACAAAGACCAAAAGTCAACACCAACCATTCAAATATTTATCGATCTAACGCACTGGTTGGTAGAAGAACATGTCACCTATTGACGTGAAGAAATGGGAAAGGGATAAGGGGTGGAATAGAACGTGTTTACGTCTCGGTTTATAGAGACGAAACAATGATGGTGGATTACTCACATTCTTGTTATTGATAAGAAAAATGGGTGGTGGTTCAACTTCTTTGTGTTGAGGTTGATTATTAAAACACCCATGTTTTCTAAGAATGCGAGTTCTTCAGTGAAAATTTCTTCAGAGTTTTCATCGATATCCCGAATAATAATCTCATCGGAAAGAACGGGATGATACTCGGACTCCATAAAAGGTTCATATTCATCGTTACATGTTGACCCAGACAGCTCGATAGAAGTGTCTGTATGTGTATAACAAATAGCAGGGTCAAACAACAATGTATTAGCGGAGTCAAGATCAAAATCGTGAACCTGTTCAAATTCGCTGCTGTTGAAATTTATCGCTTCGACAAATAATACTTGAGCATAGGGTTCGGAGGGTTCACTTCCCAACTTGTAAATGTTAAGCTCAATTGATATCATCTCGAAGGATAGGGTCATAAAGTCATTTCGACAATTGAATATTGCGTTGGAAGTCGCAAGAAAAGGTCGACCTAAAATCACCGGAATTTGATTTCGTGGGTTCGCTACAGGCTGTGTATCTATAACGATCCACAGGGAATATAAATTCACTGACTTTGATTAACACATCCTCTAGCTCACCCCTAGGTTGGGTGATAGATCGATTGGTCATATGAAGAGTGAAGTGTGCCGGTTTTAACTCTCCGATCCCTAATTGCTCATACACAGAATACGGAAGCAAGTTAATGTTAGTTATATGTATGCCCTAGAGGCCATTACTGTACATACGATGTATATTGTAGTGGATGCTAGGACATATATAGGGAGGACTTTCTTGCTCGACATGATAGTATGCTATCTGGTTGTACTTTATCTTAACATGTACTCTGATTGTCTCTATATTACATGTTGATAAAGCCCTTAGGATATGTACTCGACTACTAGGACTATGATGAGATCATACTAGTGGGGCCACGGTAGTCGACGAGTACATCCTATAACTGTTCCTAGTCATGAGTGTATCGAGACAGGGCATCGATGCACCAGTGTAGACTAGCGTATACGCATCTTGACCCATATGATAGGCGATGGATGATCCCATATCCATCGGTGTTTGACATCAAGGATGGTGTACGGGTGCTCAGTGGAGACTGGGTACACTGGACGGACTCGCCGAGAACTCCCAGATGGTATTATACCATACGTCAGATGGCAGTTCTCCGGTGACACTGGTACAGAGTAGTCTGTTGACCCGAGATCGTCATAGAGTCTTGTGTAATTCCCACTGTGCTTTGATTTCCATCATACCACGTCCAAGAGGGCGTGCAAAAAGGTGGCTTTTGGGTACAGTGCCGAATCATATGGAGGCAATGAGCGATAGGAGGGGATTCGTCTCTCCCGGTATAGGGAGTTGATGTTGTGCTGTGTTCGATTGGCTATAACCGGAAATCCCTGGCCAGGGTTGCTGAGATTTACTGGTAAGTGTTATCAGTAGTTTCTCGAACTGTTATAGACCTCATATCGACACGACTTATCGAGCTACTGGGGTCTGACGTTTACCACCCCTAGGCGAGATATGCGACATATCAGACGACGAGACCAGACTGTACGGGAGTGTTACTGTTTGGATTCGCAGGAGAAGTTACAGGCTTGCTTGTTGATCTTCTGAGTGCTCAATACCTGGGTAGCTGTTACGTTTAGCTGACCGCTTGCAGCTTGTGGGTGTTTGATATGATCATCACCTACTGCCGGCGTATTGACGATTCTTTAGAGTCCTACACAGAGGTTTCTTGACTCAGGCAAAACGGAGTAGGAGCACATATGTGATATGTGCGGGACCGAGGATAATGCGATATATGATACCGTATTATACTCTCGCGATATTTGATATCAGCCGGGTCATCGGATCAAGTGTTGATTCGATGAATCGGTACGGATAAATATTAGTCGGTTATATGCGATATAGCCGGATTGTCGGATCAAGTGTTGATTCGATAATTTAATGTATAATAATATATTTGATATATTAAATTACATTAACTAATATTTGCTCACTAAAAGATTCTTTTTCTCACTCGGGTAATACATTGATATATATGCGATATATGTTAATTGTATTATTTTATTTTGTTACGATAAATATTGTATATGTGATATATAATATTGTAACATGATATGATAAATAATGCAACTTATTTAGTGGAGTTTAAACATGATTAGGGTTTGGATTAGGGTTAAACTTTCTAGATGCTTCTAGAAGGTTTTCATTTTGTTTTGTGAAAGATATTTTCAAGTGAGTCATGCTTTAACCAAACCCAAACCCTAACCCTAGTTAATTCTCTACAAGTGTTAGCTTGACCATGGTTGCATAATCTATCATATTATTCTTTCTATTCATCACAAATGATTAATCTTTTTCTTCCTCCTTCATTCTTCCATGAAAAAGCTTGCTTGATTTTTCAAAGGTGATGAATAATTGTGAGAAAAAGATAAATAAATAGAGCAAAAATCCTACTTCATCATCCTCATCTTCCCTTGCCATTTAGATGAGGGTGTTCACATCATTTCATGAGTGTTAGCTTGTGTTAAAGAAACTTCGAGGTAGATCATCTTAGTATCGAAGATCGGAAGCAAAGGTTGCGTCTTTCTCTTCGTAGAACCTCTCGAGAGTCCGGATCCCGATGATCGCAGCGAAGGGACCACAACACGGAGCATATGAAGTGAAGGACCGGATCTACAAAGGTTGTAATCGCTCTCACTTAGTGTTAAAATGTTTAGCATGCTTGTTTTCGCCTAATCTCTAGTTTAAAGTTCCGTATTCGGGTTGTTCGGCACGGCTAAATTTTTATTCGGGCATGGTTGATGCCTCGTAGACCCTTGTGCGCGTGCCTAGCAACCCTACAGTGGTATCAGAGCCAAGCTAGAGTTTTAGGCGAAGTCTAGACGAAGTTTAAAGTCCGATCGAAACCCGAAACCCCGTTAAAACCCGCTCTCTGGACTTTTTCTAAAATCTGGGATTTTTCCAAATTAAAAATGCGTAAAAAATTCAGCAGGGAATTCTAAGAATTACGGCCGAAAACTTTTTTGATGAACAGTAATAATCGCGGCGGAACCGCGGCAGAAGCATGCCTTCTGCGGCGGTTCCGCGGCGAAAAGGTGACGTCATCAATTCTTTTTTCCACAGTAACTCTTATTTAATTATGCTGGATTTTCTGGGAATTTTTAATATTTATTCAAGAGTTGAATTTTCTGGGGTTGTTTTGGGGATTCGGTGTTTCGATCGGAGTATTAGATTTTGTCTATGTGGTTTTCCGGATATCTTTTAGAAACTGTTAAAAAGTTCGAACGGATATCAATAACTCACTTTTTCCCCTGTCGGAAAATTTTTCAAAAGTTGGATTTTTCCTCGTGTTTAAGAATGTTCTAAGTCGTGCAAGTAACGCGATGGACCCTCTAGAAGACAACAAACCTTAACTCGATTATGTGACCGTCTTGAACTGCCTTTTGAACCTTAGGGTTTGGGGCAGTACGGCGTGCCACATGTGAGGCGTTGGCTTGACCCTTCTACGGCTGGACCATTGGTACTGTGGCATGTGATGGACGTTTTAAACTGATTTCAAGTGTTGAGATATATTGGGAAAATCTTGGGTACTTGACAATTCGATCGGAAAGTTTAACTTTTTCTATTTATCTGGAATGTGATACAATAATTGGAATCCACAGGTAGTTATGTGATAACTAATTTGAATATTATAAACATAGCAGTTTAGTCTCAGATGATCGGTTGCCATGGAATTTTGATGTGATCAAAAGTCCGTCGCAATCACGTAGGGTACGCGGATACTCGCCGGTTAAACTTAATAGACAGCTACGCTCCATAGCCCCGACCAAGTGACTGTAGGAGAACCACGTCGCCGAAAGCATCCGTTCGGGTGCTCCCGGTAGCGGTGATCCGCCTTGGTGCACTTCGTCGACGGCATCTGGGGTGCGGCCGTCTACTAAAGTTTGCGATGAGCATTCGATCAGGACGTCGGGAATCTTGTTGAATTGCCCGACTTGATATTGAAAAGAGTTTTCGATAATGAGACTAAAATGCGGGGTTTATAATTGTTAGGCATGTGATGTCTAAGGAATTCTTTTGGTTAGGCATGCGATGTCTAAGGAGGTTGCGGATTCCAACTGTTGTAGTTTTACACTTTCTTTCCTGTGACCGTAAGCGTAGTATGTGGTGTATCGCCGGCTTCGTTGCTATACATCAACGACAATCGGGATACGCATACTTGCTTACGTTGATGATATGAGATATTATGTGTTGCTGTGATATGTTATATTGGATCGTCGCGTTTGAATAGCCGGGGGTTTTATGTGAGATGAGAGTTTTTTCTTTTTCATTCATGTAAAATTCATTTGTATGTAATATTCTTTTATTGGGGCACTTCCAGGTAGCGGAAGATGTCACCGTTGTATATTATTTACTTTTCCGCATTAGATAGACCCAAGGCGGGGAGCACAAGTAACCGGGTTCTAGGGTCCAGTAGGAGACCATCTCGAGGAGTCGAGACCGGGTCTCCTAACCCTAGAATTGGCAGTGTTACTTGCCGCTCTCGTAGGGGTCTAGGGATGTGGGTTTGGCTATTCATCGCGACCGTGGAATCCGTGTTTTATACAGGCTCGTATTGAAAACACGGACGTCCTAGTATATCCAATATTTCATGTATGTTCTTCTGCTGCAATGTTCTGTGATGAGATCATATTACTGCCTGAGACGAATGTTTATATTATATATATGAGATATATGTTATATTGCAGATTTCGTTTCAAAAGACATGCTTGTGAAGCATAATAAAATGGGACTTCATTAATGAGATTAATGAAATTAAAAGAAACCTAAGATGTTGTAGAAACTTGTTTATAAAAACTGGTAGCTACAGTTCTTTCTTTGCATAGCGGTGTTCCTTATAGAACAGCCAGCACCTTATTCGATAAGGAAAGGACCGAGATCCCTTCACCGGGAGTGACTCCTTTAGCAATAACTGGCAGATGCTACAACCCTCGGTTTGTCTTTTGATTGCTTCTATAGTTTCTGCTTTGCACAGCGGTATATATGATATATCCTGCACCTTATTCGATGAGGAAAGGGCCGACGATCCCTTCACCGGGAGTGACCCCTTTAGCAAAACTAGAAAAGCCTCAAAAACACTCCATTTAAAATCACTCGATTCTACAACGATATCAAGTTCATTACGCAAAGGGTTTTCTTAAAAACCTGTCGTAGCCCTCCGTCATTTCAGATAAGTACTAGTTAGTATTCGTGCTGCGGTAGTTTGGCATGCGTCAAGGCGTAGTGTACGGTAGCTAACTAGTGCTTATCTGCTAGCATACGATGCGATTGGATTAGGGTATTCGTACGGCGTTGTTTGGCATTCGTCAAGGGTCGTGCGGGTGGGTTTAATTCAATCAAGAAATGTACGGGTTGAACTTGACTAGCGGACTATGAGAGTTTGGCCTTCGTCAAGGTCATAGGACGCTAGGGGCAAAATATTATTGGGAATTTCAAGTGTTGAAATTTGCAATGAGATTGCATACCTTCTATAAGATAGTTGGATCCCGATACCCGCTGCGAGTAAGAGTTACTCCTGGGAGAGTTTTACACATTACAATTAGCCGATCAAGTAGGTGTCTAGAAAGGTGTTAACGGGGTTACGCCTCTGGGAAAACGAGGTTTACTGTAATTAGGTTCGTGCGAAAGCACGGGGGACCTCCCTCAAAGTACCGATACTGGCCTGGCTGAAAGATTGGCGAACTTGTAGCGTGTAATTAATCCCGGCTAGTCTTTCCTTTTAGGGTTTGAAAGAAGATTTGACTAAAACAGTGGGAGACATCCTGATTAGATATATTAGATAACCAATCTAATCTTGCAAGAGCATACGCTGAGTGTTTTCTTCTCTCTCTCTCCAGATAGCGACCATATCACGCCTTAATCAAGATAATAAAATGGATATATTGACCAAACCCGCTTGTTATACTGAGCTGGGGAACGTTGGTCCCGCTCCAACTTATAATTGTTATAAGACAGAGCAGGAAATTGGGGAATACCAGATTTTCCATGCCACCCAAACGAAGAAAGTGCATGTTGATGCACCATCTTCGGGTGTGTTCATTACACAGAACTGTTTCTCAGTATCCTTTACGTCCTGGGTATGTGATGCCGGATCAGGATCCCGTATATGTAATCCGTTACATGGGCTACAGATAGGTAGAGAACTGAGAACGGGTGATAAGTTTCATGAGACAGAAAACGGTGCAAGTGTTGCAGCCAAGTCTGTTGGTCACTATCACCCTGTATTACCTAAATACATTGATTCTGAACAAATGTTATTAGATACCGAACCTGATATACAAAATCATATCAGTCTCTTTATTAGTAAAGAAAGGATATAATTTTGTATTGTTGGATAATGTTTTGAACATTTCCTATATCAAGAGTTGATCGGTTCAGGCACGTTATCTAAAAGCATTGACGTTCTAAATCAAATTACAGTTCTTAGTATACGGAACACACACAAGAGGAAGAGTTCAGAAATGAACGAATTCTTCTTGAGGTATTGTAGACTAGGTCATATCAATGCGACACGACCAGCTGAAGTTACATTAAGATGCATATTTAAATTAGTTTGAATTTACATCTTGTGAAACTTGCCGGTCATGTCACAAAGATAAGATGACCACAGCTCTGTTTATTGGAAACAGAGAAAGAGCTAGTGAACTTTTGGGATTGATACATGCTGATGTATGAAAGTCCCATGTCTACACATGCCAAGATCGGTTCTTTGTACTTCATTACATTCTCTGATAATCTCTCAAGATTCAGACATATGTTCCTGTTGAAACACAAGTCCGAACCTTTTGAGATATTCACGGAATATAAGTTAGAAGTAGAGAACCAAAATACGGGTATAAGTATTATGTCCTTTGATGAGATCAAGGAGGAGAATACTTGAGCACGGAATTCCTGGACTATTCTAAAGGAGAATGAGATTCTCTCTCAGCATTACTCCTCTGTATACACCATAGCACGATGGTATATCGGGGCGGAGCAAACTCACCCTATTAGATATGGTGTGCTCTATGATGAGTACTACTGAGTTTCCTTTTTCCTTTTGGGAGTTATGCGCTTGAGAAGCTGCATACCTATTGAATAGGGTTCGAATCAAATCAGTTGCCTACCACTTCATATGTGATATGAAAAGGAAAGAGCCCATATCTTAAGCTTGTTAAGATTTGGGGTTGTCCGGCCTATGTCTAAAAGCAAATCCGGACAAGCTCGAGGTAAGGTCTGTCATGTAGAACTGGAAATGTTCCAGCTATACAAACTACAGCAGATGATTTGATAGAACCAAAGGATTCAATAGTTACCAACGAACCTCAGCCTCTCCGCCGATCTAGTAGGGTTCCTCACCCACCTGAGAGATACTTAGATTTCTCTATGACAGTGGGAGCGAGGATTGCATCATGAGATGATGACCCAACTAGTTTCGAGCTGGCCATCAGGAGTGGGACTCTGTAAGAATGGCTGGGTGCTTATCGATCTGAGATGGAATCCTTATATACCGACAAAGTATGGACTTTGGTTGCTTTATCTGAAGGGTTAAATCCCCATCAGGAGCAAGTATATCTTGAGAAGATTACTTGGTGTACATGGAAAAGTTGAGACTTTCAAAGCTAGACTTGTTAAAGGTTTGCATCATAGACCAGGTATGGATTATGTTGAAACCTTTTCTAAGGATCTATGCTTAAGTCCATCCAGATCCTACTTGCCACGGCTACATACCATGACTACGATATCTGGTGGTTGGGTGTCATGACTGCTTTTCTAAATGATGATTTAGAAGATAGCGTCTATAAGTACACAGCCAGAGGGCTTCGTAGACTGTGGGAGCAGCGGAAACGTGTGCAAGATGTTTTATATGATAAAACAGGCATCGTGGAGTTGGAACATCTGTTTTGATGTGGTAGTCAAAGAGTTTGACTTCATCAAAATGGTAGATGAACCTTGTATATACAAAAAGGTAGTAGAGAGTATGGTGGTGATCCTCATAGAGTACGTGGATGACATACTCTTGATAGGGAAGGAGTTTCCTATGCTACGCTCGGTCAATCTCCGCTTATCACAAAGATTCTCCATATAGGATCAAAGTGATACCTCCTAAATCCTGGGTTTTGGATCTATGAGATAGATCTAAATGGATGTTAGGACACTCACTAGTTGTAGTGAGATGGTATCAATCGATCCTGGGGAGAATCACTGGAAAGGTTCCAGGGTGATAAGGACGACTGAATGTCAGTCGCAGGCATTGTCTTTACCCTCAGTGGAGGGACGGTATGTTGGAAGAGTTCCAAGCTAGATACCGTGACTTACTAGATGATTAAAGGCAAGATACATCGTTACCAAGGATGCTACCAAAGAGGCAGTCTAGATATATATAAGTTCATAAGATGAACTTCGTTCCTACCATTGTGTGACAATGGAGTTGTGGCTTTAGCCAAGGAACTACAGTCCCATCAGAAATCCAGATATAATTCTTAGGCAGTATCACCTGATCATGGAGATGGTTGATCTCCAGGGAGATCGAGGTTAGGAGAGTAGACACAGAGGACAACAGCGCGAATCCACTCACAAAGGCCTTTTTCCCAGTAGAGACTTTTGTGGGATGGTTGAGTATGAGATACTTCAACCGCAGCTAATTGTTGGGTATGCGATACCATAACAGATGGCCCTAGTGCAAGTGGGAGATTGTTAGTTATATGTATGCCCTAGAGGCCATTACTGTACATACGATGTATATTGTAGTGGATGCTAGGACATATATAGGGAGGACTTTCTTGCTCGACATGATAGTATGCTATCTGGTTGTACTTTATCTTAACATGTACTCTGATTGTCTCTATATTACATGTTGATAAAGCCCTTAGGATATGTACTCGACTACTAGGACTATGATGAGATCATACTAGTGGGGCCACGGTAGTCGACGAGTACATCCTATAACTGTTCCTAGTCATGAGTGTATCGAGACAGGGCATCGATGCACCAGTGTAGACTAGCGTATACGCATCTTGACCCATATGATGGGCGATGGATGATCCCATATCCATCGGTGTTTGACATCAAGGATGGTGTACGGGTGCTCAGTGGAGACTGGGTACACTGGACGGACTCGCCGAGAACTCCCAGATGGTATTATACCATACGTCAGATGGCAGTTCTCCGGTGACACTGGTACAGAGTAGTCTGTTGACCCGAGATCGTCATAGAGTCTTGTGTGATTCCCACTGTGCTTTGATTTCCATCATACCACGTCCAAGAGGGCGTGCAAAAAGGTGGCTTTTGGGTACAGTCCCGAATCATATGGAGGCAATGAGCGATAGGAGGGGATTCGTCTCTCCCGGTATAGGGAGTTGATGTTGTGCTGTGTTCGATTGGCTATAACCGGAAATCCCTGGCCAGGGTTGCTGAGATTTACTGGTAAGTGTTATCAGTAGTTTCTCGAACTGTTATAGACCTCATATCGACACGACTTATCGAGCTACTGGGGTCTGACGTTTACCACCCCTAGGCGAGATATGCGACATATCAGACGACGAGACCGGACTGTACGGGAGTGTTACTGTTTGGATTCACAGGAGAAGTTACAGGCTTGCTTGTTGATCTTCTGAGTGCTCAATACCTGGGTAGCTGTTACGTTTAGCTGACCGCTTGCAGCTTGTGGGTGTTTGATATGATCATCACCTACTGCCGGCGTATTGACGATTCTTTAGAGTCCTACACAGAGGTTTCTTGACTCAGGCAAAACGGAGTAGGAGCACATATGTGATATGTGCGGGACCGAGGATAATGCGATATATGATACCGTATTATACTCTCGCGATATTTGATATCAGCCAGGTCATCGGATCAAGTGTTGATTCGATGAATCGGTACGGATAAATATTAGTCAGTTATATGCGATATAGCCGGATTGTCGGATCAAGTGTTGATTCGATAATTTAATTTATAATAATATATTTGATATATTAAATTACATTAACTAATATTTGCTCACTAAAAGATTCTTTTTCTCACTCGGGTAATACATTGATATATATGCGATATATGTTAATTGTATTATTTTATTTTGTTACGATAAATATTGTATATGTGATATATAATATTGTAACATGATATGATAAATAATGCAACTTATTTAGTGGAGTTTAAACATGATTAGGGTTTGGATTAGGGTTAAACTTTCTAGATACTTCTAGAAGGTTTTCATTTTGTTTTGTGAAAGATATTTTCCAGTGAGTCATGCTTTAACCAAACCCAAACCCTAACCCTAGTTAATTCTCTACAAGTGTTAGCTTAACCATGGTTGCATAATCTATCATATTATTCTTTCTATTCATCACAAATGATTAATCTTCTTCTTCCTCCTTCATTCTTCCATGAAAAAGCTTGCTTGATTTTTCAAAGGTGATGAATAATTGTGAGAAAAAGATAAATAAATAGAGCAAAAATCCTACTTCATCATCCTCATCTTCCCTTGCCATTTAGATGAGGGTGTTCACATCATTTCATGAGTGTTAGCTTGTGTTAAAGAAATTTCGAGGTAGATCATCTTAGTATCGAAGATCGGAAGCAAAGGTTGCGTCTTTCTCTTCGTGGAACCTCTCGAGAGTCCGGATCCCGATGATCGCAGCGAAGGGACCACAACACGGAGCATATGAAGTGAAGGACCTACAAAGGTTGTAATCCCTCTCACTTAGTGTTAAAATGTTTAGCATGCTTGTTTTCGCCTAATCTCTAGTTTAAAGTTCCGTATTCGGGTTGTTCGGCACGGCTAAATTTTTATTCGGGCATGGTTGATGCCTCGTAGACCCTTGTGCGCGTGCCTAGCAACCCTACAGTTAACACTAGTGCCTAAATCGAGTATAGAACGATTGATATCATTACCCCCAATAGAAATAGATATGGTAAGACTTCCAGGGTCCTTTCATTTTTTGGGTAGTTGTTGGGTAAAAGCAATGCTTACATTACTCACTAAGAAAACTTTTTTAGACACTTGAGTTTTTCTCTTCCTAGTGCACAAGTCCTTTAGAATTTTTGCATAAGACAGAACTTGTTGAATAGCATCTAGGAGAGGAATGTTTATGTTAACTTGTTCAAAAATTTCCACAATCTTCTCCATTTGTAGACTTGGTCTATTGCCCCTTAACCTGTTTGGATAAAGTGCTTTATCAATAAGGGTTGGGTCCAACATTGGAGAGGATTGTGGGGATGGAATGGATCCCAGAATTGGAGTTGGGATTTTTTAGGTTGACTCGAGGAAGAGAATGGGTGTTCGAGTCTTGGGGAAAACGGAGAATAGGCTCGAAAAAAGGTGGGGGACTAGACGAAATAGGAGAAAGAGTAGAAGCCAGGGTATCATTAATATCATCAACGTATTCACCCACTTGGTTATCAAGCACTCTTCCTGATCTCAACGTGGTAACAGCACTCACATTATAATTTTGTGAGTGGCCAGGATTAGGTATAGGTTGAGATGGAAGTTTCACTTTTTCTTTCGCACTCATCGCAGCATTTATTTGTGCAAGTTGTGCCTCTATCGATTTTATACTTTCACCATGGGAGGTGGTGGTCTGTGTTAATGATTGGATAGAAGACTTTATTTCATCCATCGATTGCATGGAATGTTTAATAAACATATCCACGCTTCGTTCGAGTGCAGATGAGTTTTCGTTGCTGGCCGTTTGGAAAGAATTATTATAAGGTGTAAAATTGTTGGCCAGATTTTGAAAAGGTTGCGAATGAAAGGGGTGCTAACTCTGTGGTTGTGGTTGCTATTGCTGTGGAGGAGGTCTTTGATAATTGCTTTGGAACTGGTTTTGATTTTGGTTTTGGTTCCAAGAAAAATTAGGATGATTCCTCCATCCCTGATTATATGTGGAAGAATAAAGATCGTCTCGAGGTCGTTGCTGAAAAGTAGCATTAATTTGTTCTTGACCTTGAAATGGTGGATTCAAAGGACATTCTTCCGTTAGATGTGATGGGTTGGAACAGCAACCACACACGGTTTTGGAGTGCGTAAATTGGTTTAAGGGGGCTGAAGAGACTTTGTTTTCTATAGCATCAAGTTTCTTTTGTATCGTGGCCATTTCGGTTTTCACTGCGATGAAAATATCGAGCTGATGGATACATCCCCTAGACGATGCAGGTCTAACGCTTTCCCACTGTAGGGTTTGTTTAACGAGATTTGCCAGAAATTTCCAAGCTTCACCATCATTTTTAGACAAGAAATAACATTGACACATGTTTCCAAGCATCTGTTTTGTTGTTAGATCAACACACTCATATATAATGCGACAAAGGTCCCATCTATTGATTTCTTGATGAGGGCATTGTAAAAGAAGATCCTTAAACCGTTCAAAATATTTCCAAAATAGTTCATTGGGAAGTTGGGTAAATTGGTTAATCTCGCTTCGAACGCGGGCGGTCTTATGATTGGGATAAAATTTCTTAAGGAATGCTACAACGAATTCATCCCATTTAGCAATAGAATGTGAGGCAGTGTTATAAAGCCATTTTTCTGCTAGATCGCACAAAATAAAAGGGAGAAGACGTAAACGCATAGCATCCACAAATAGTTGTGACGTACCCATCATTGCGCATACGTTTTCGAATTTGTTTATAAAAACGTATGCGTCTTTAGATTCAAGCCCGTGAAATTTGGACAACAGTTTGATGAAGTGGGGTTTAATTTTAAAATTATCCTCATTGGCTGGTGGAATAGATAGACAGGTAGGAAGGGGTCCGAGCATAGGGTAACATCTTTCTTGGAGAGAGATGCGTGATGGATTCTGCGCACCGATGGGTGGTGACAGAATGGTGGTGGTAAAATCTGATGGAGAACCGTCCATCTCGATCGATGTGGTGGATGGAGGGGAAAAAGGAGATAAAGAAGTACCGACTTCGGAGTCGATAGCAGAAACGCGGACAAGACGGATACTAGAATCCCGTGTCCAGCCGAGCATGCACTAAGCGGGTTTAGCACACGTGGAAGCATGTGAGAACTTAAAAATTGGTTTGTTTTGAAAAGTTTCGGACGTGAGACAAACCACAAAAAAAATGCATACACAACCCTAGAACTAAGGTTACCTAGGTCAAGTCTCTAGACCGCTCCTAGACTTCCAAAGGACAAGCCGCGGGATCAATCCTCTACCACCTCTTTATCACTCTTATGGCTAGGTAAGTGGGAGGTATCCGCTATACGAATCACCGAAAATAGCGGGACTAATTAAGTAACCATTTGCCTTAGACACACTTGCCTAGACACCACAAAAGTAATGCGG
This sequence comes from Agapanthus africanus, assembly GCA_030015575.1. Lineage (NCBI taxonomy): Eukaryota > Viridiplantae > Streptophyta > Magnoliopsida > Asparagales > Amaryllidaceae > Agapanthus > Agapanthus africanus. Next base: position 44,724,761 of record JASDDO010000024.1, on the reverse strand, counting down.
ATAAGCGATAGATTACCCACGACCTTCCTTTGTCCTTATTGAGCGCGACGGTCCTTAGAGTCTTGGTCTAGATATTTTTTAATTAATGTAGGGTAATATGGATGCTCGTTTTGTGATATGTGGGGCCTAGAAAAGGTGATGAAATCCCCACCTAATCTAAATTTGGTCTTTGCCCCTAAATGTCCGTATTAAAATATGCAAAACAAACCGCAAAACAAAACTCGCAAAATGATTTTTGAGCGGCGATATTTTGCAAAGAATCCTGCAGAAAATATATTATTGGATTTTTCAGAGGAGAGAGAAAGAGATAGAAAAGATACCAGAGAAAATTGAATCCCTAACTCACCAACACCGCCGCGGTTCTGCCGCCAAAATGCACTTCTTGCTGCGGTTCCGCCACGGAGTTGAGAGTTCTTTGAAAACATTTTGCTACGGTGGCCTCTCTTGCTTCTCTGGGTCTTGATGAATGTCTCTGAATCCTTATTGCCTCGCTACAGTGACTCCAGATTCCTTCGCAAAAATCGCACATTAATCGTTAAAAATGCAAGATGCGGTTTGTTTTGTTTTATTATATAGATCAAATAAGAATTCAACATGAATAGTAAGAATAAAAAATTACGCAAGTATCCCCGGCAACGGCAACATTTGATTGATCTGTATTTAAATAAGTGTGTGTAGTAACCGCAATCAATAACAGTGTCGCGTGTAGCTAGACTGAGATGAGTACGGGTCGTCCTCAGGGATATGTGGAATTTTTTAATCTTTCTTTAGACGTGTTGATTAGGAAGAGGAAGAAGAATAGATAATAGTGAAGAATAGTTATGGAATCTAGATCTACGTTAAACACGGATGTAGAATATAGATCTAGTTTAAAGACGTATGTAGATTTTATATCAGAAGAGGGGTTGTAGGGTTCGTTAGGATTTAGTAATCCCGGATGACTAATAAAAATGACTCCTTTTATCTTTTGATAGATTTAAAACTAGATTGATAGTAATGAATGAGGGTTAGGGTTCTTGGAGTCCAGATTGTAAAAACTATTCAGTTGCTCATCATAATCTGTTTTACAGAATGAAAGATAGGGTTTCCACACTATTGACCCTTGTCCTTTCATTGATCTCTATTCATGTCTAGCCCTTAACAAAACAATTGTTAATCTGATATCAAATCGCGGTCGAGACTAGCAATAAATTGGTAGCACGCCCGAAAAGGATGTTAACGATTCTTTTGCTAAAGTTTATAAACTTCATAAGACGTAAAAGAAGTTAAAATATTTTCTCATCCATTGATCTACCCTAATCCTATGAACCCTATCAAGCGGAGAATTACTCGCGCATGATGGAGATAGAAAAATGGAAAGAGATGAAATTCATAATGTAACTAAATAATTAAACTAATTAAACTAAAGATCTACCTTTATTAATCAACTTCACAAGTACAAACTTCAAGTTTAGATTAAGAGAGGAAGAAGAAGTTGCTCTCGATCTCTGCCTTGTCGGATGTAGATGTTCAGTCAAATCTCACGTCGCTTTATCACGTCGAATCTTGGACCTGTCTTGGATCACTTGTTCTTTAATGGTGATTAGCTTGTGTAAAAGATTGATAATTTCTAAGTTTATCCCTCGGCCTTTTATATAGACCCAAAACCAGAAACCAAAGATCCCCAGAATTAGAGTTAGTTGTAGCAAATCCAACTTGAAAATCCTAACTCCTGATTCGGTGAATCGGCCGCAGATCCGCCGCATATTGCATGGTTTGGTCGTAGATCCGTGGTTTATTGGTGAGATCTTGGGTGCAAATTTCTGGGGTTTTATTCTTGTGACACATGGAGATTTAGTTGATGTGTGGAACTTGAAAATATTTTCTGAGTCTCTGCCAGTATTGATTCTTCGATTTTCTTTAATATTTCGGCAGATTTTTGATTTCCGATATCTTAACATCTCGATCTCCTGACCTGAGCCAAAACTTGCACCATATCTCAAAGAATAATGTTAGTAATATTTGGTATTTTTGAGATATTATCCTAACCAATTTGATATAATATTATATTTTAAGAATATTGATTAAGGATATTTGATATGATATGCATATTTAAATTATCAAAATATTATATAAATATTATATGCATATATTTTCCTTCATAATGTTAATTATAATATATAAACATATGAAAATAGTATTTTTACAGATAAACTCTCATATGTGTCATATTTATAATAAACACATTTAGATATTTAAGAAAAGTAAGGAAAATGTCATATCAAAAGTGGGATATTTTTGACTGAACATGTACCTAGTCTTTTTAAGCGATGTGGTCCATATCCACCTAAATCAAAGTTTGATCGGGTCAGGTACACTAGAGGACAGTATATACGTGTTAAATCAGCTCAGGTTTTCAACGTTCAGAACACACTTAAAAGAAAGTCTTCAGAATTAAATAAAAATTTCTTATGGCATTGTAAACAGGGTTATATCAATGAAACACGGTTGTCGAAGTTACATAGAGAGGGATATTTGGATCTGTTCGAATATCAGTTTTATGCAACTTGTCAATCTTGTCTTATAGGAAAGACGATAAAAACTCCGTTCATTGGACACAGAGTAAGAGCGAGCGAGCGAGCTCTTGGGACTCATACACAGCGATATATGTAGTCCAATATTTACAGATGCACGAAGTGGTTATTCCTATTTCATTACTTTTACGGATAATTTCTCTAGGTTAGGGCATGTCTTCTTGTGAAAGTATAAATCTGAACCCTTTGAAAAATTCCGGGAATATAAGAATGAAGTGGAAAAACAAGCAGGAAAAAGTATCAAGACACTGAGTGTAACATTTCAGAAAAATAAAATATTATTTTTGGGAATTTTTATAATTAAATAATAAATATATTGAATATTTTATTAGTGTGATATAATTAAATGCTGATAAATTGGAAAATATTTGGAAAATTATAGGAAATTCTGAAATGAGGGTGTTTTATTTGATTTAGGAAAATTATGAATTTTTTTTAACTAATTATATTCCATTTTAATGCTAATCGCGATTAAATATCGCTAATCTTGCATTAATTCGGTTTTGTGCACATGACATGCACCATGTCATATTTTACACTTGTGTTACATTTTTCTACATGGCTTTCTTGTTTTGGCTTGGTTTTAGATGAGAGAAAACAAAACAAAACAATAGAAAAGAGAAAATGGGATTAAACAAATAGGCATGGGCAAGAGAGAGAGAGATGAGGGATTCCCTTTGACCTTAGCCATTCCCTCATCTCACCATCTTCATCATTCTCTCTTCTTTCTTCCTCCATGATTGCTGCCCCCCACCTCCTCCCTCCTCAAACACCTCATTTCATCATCAAAAACACCTTAAAACTCCATCCCCACTTCACAAAAAGCATGCACAAGCTTCATACAAACACTTTGGACCAAGAAAGGATGGATTTTGGAGACTTGGGGCAACTCAAGAAAATTCTTGAGTTGCCAAATAAGGTAATTTCTCCACCATTAGCATTGTATTTTAATTACTTTAGCACCCATGCATGTTTAGAAGTGATTAAGTGATGATTAGTGAACTTTGAAAATTTCTAGAAAGGGTTTAGGTTTGAGTTGAATCCAAAGGTGAAATTGAGGCTTAATAGTGACCTTAAACCCCTGTGGTGTGTGATTAAAGACCAAAAATTGTGAGTAAACCTCCAATTCACAAACTTAGAAACCCCGACATCGAAAAATTATGAGAATTGTGATGGTATTTAGGAATCTGGAGTGACACGGGGACCTGGAAAATTATTTAGCGAAGACTGAGAGTTGTGCAGGTGACCAGAAGACTACCCCTGAGACCCTAGCCCCCAGAACCAATTCCTGGCCGCAAATTTAATGTTTCTGGCCGCAATTTGCGCCAGGGTAGAGTGAAATATGTTCGTTCTTGGTCCATGGCTTTATCTCCAGTAAAATAGACCCTCCATGTGTGCAAAATTGACCAATTTGACCTAGGGTAAAATCTAGAGCAAGTTTTCATAGTTTCTGATTTCGTTTTGCGGCTTTTAATGAATAGGAATTTGGTATTTGTGTTTTATCTCGGTCGATTCACGTTTATACGTCAATCGTCGAGAGTTGTTGGTTATTCATGCATGCTTAGACCATAGGTTTTAACCTATGTACGTTTCGTGTATCGTTTTGCTTTTCGTGCGTGATTTCTGTTTACGATGCTATATGTGATATGTAGGTACCCCCACATGGACTTCGAGACGACGAGGATGAGCGAGGTATCATCGACTCCAGCAAGCGAAGATCAAGTGAGTAGATATATATCTACGGGGGAAGTCGGGTGGATGGCAAATAGCACCCCCGCAGTTTCGTAGTACAGTGTGCAATGTGTTATAGCTATATAATTATGTGTTATTATAGATGTATATACGTAGCTAGAAAATGCTTTAGGTGACTTTGGGTCAGTGTTAGCGTATTTAGAAGTTAATACTATAGTTTAGTGTAAATCATGAAACCCTAGAATAGTTGTTGTACACACACGCACACACTCATGCATACTTTTTATTACTGTGCGTATGTGGGGATATGTATATATATATATATATACACACACACACATAGGTATGGGACTATATATATATATATATATATATATATATATATGTATATGTATGTATATGTATATGTATGCATATATACATATACATGGATGATGAGGATAGTATATGGTATTTGGAGATGAGTCGATGAGATTGGGTATGGTACCATCAGATCGGTGATATAGCGTGGTTCGTATTATGAGATACGACACGATATAATAGCAGGTCCTTGGGTGATTCGTTTTATACACACGCATATATATATATATGTGTGTGTGTGTGTGTAGATGGTATCAGTATTGTACTAGACTTAGATCAGTACCCCCAGTTCACGATATGTGATGATAAGGATACCAGATGAAAAATGAGATAAATGTGATATTTGACCCATACCCAGATTTAGGATGCCGTACGATGGATGTACCGTACGAGCTATATTGATGATAGATCCGCACTCTTGACTTGAAGATGTCATATTATATAGTGTATCATATGAGATACTATGGAGGCGGGATCACCGACTATTATATATATACATATATCGACTCAGACTTAGGTGGATTTCCTTACCTCTTTTCGATTAGTCTGTTAGTTTAATCCAGTAGTTTACTTGTAGATATTAGACTATACCTGGGTCATACCTATTTCAAAACTGACGAATCGTGAGTATTTTAAAGACAGGCCAAGGGATTCTACGGATATTTCAAAGGATGTACCTTTTCTTAAAATCACCGTAGCGCTATTTTCTAAACACCACGAATCGTGTTATTTCAAACGATAAAACTGTATGACCCATATACACTAATGTAGATTTCTTATTGTTGCATTTAATATTCATTTCTGTATATTCAGTATTGCTGCTTTTATTATTCATTCTCCGTTTATTCATGTTGTTATTATCGCATTGCATGTTATTGTGTACTGTAGGGATTATGAAACCATGTTGTTAGGACACCAGCACCATTATCGATGATACGTATGCTCCACGTACACTCGCTTGCCGGCTCACACACATCTTCATCGGTAATTGCTATGTCACGTACACTTTAGAGAATATTATTTCTTTGACCTAGCTTGCTAGCTGATAGTTCCTAGATGCTATTGTTTCATATGCTAGTTCATTATTGCATTCATTACTTGATATTTCATGCATATTTATATATTCATTAGTCATGCAATATTAAAAGGGCCAGTCCGGATTGCCGGAGCCCAGTATTCATTATTATTGACTTTTCATTTTGGATTTCGGATTTTCCATGAGATTTATGGATTTGGAGAAACCGCAAGATTTAATAAACTCATTTATCATTTTAAAAGAGAAAAGTGCGGTTTTCTCATGTTATGATTGTGATATGTCCACCATGAGTTTTCTCGGATCTTGAGCGATATCATACACCCGATTCGAGGAGGAGATGAACCGTCTGTGGGTGCATGGTGGACCCGGTGCGGTACCCCGGGGCGAGAAGATCGCACAGGATGGCGTTTGAGCCTGTGATAGGGAAGCATTGCTGACCGGTGATTTTATTGAGATTTATGATACAGGCCAGTCCGGATAGCCGGAGCCTGAGATATTGAGATCTGAGGATACAGGCCAGTCCGGATAGCCGGAGCCTGAGATATTGATATTGGGATATTGAGATATATATTTTGTGTCGATACTTGACACTGATTTTCTGATAATTTCATTGATGATACTTAAATGTTTATACAGAAATCTCACTATATTAAGAAAATAGTTTTCTCATTCATGATGTATTCTGTTTTTATTATATCTCATTCATGCCTCATATTTATGATATGTTGCTACCTGAGGCACTGACACGAGCACTTAGTATTACACTTATGTATAGATGTTTACCCTTGCCTTTATATTATGCTTCAGGCCATATTATCATTTGAGGATATATTTTATGATCGTATGACCTAGGATTGAGTCATACATTCGATTTCTGCTCTGTGATATTTTCTACTCACGAGTTGGCAACTCACCCCCGTTGTGCCACAGCTCTTGCAGGTTTTGCCGTACAGATTTCGTTGCGGCTTTGCTGGCACACTACTTTCATTCCGGGTGATTGCTTTGGTAGGTGGGTTCACTTGCATCGTGACCACCATTGTACCTTTTATTTATATTCAGTTGTATCTAGTAAACTCCATCAACCAGACTTGTATATTTATTTGATAGACTTAGAAGACCAGTGTATATTCTTTCGACCTTAGAGTCTATGGTTTTCTTGATGATTTTGAGTTTCCTTTTGAGTTTTGATCCTCGCCCTTCGGCGTTGTATATTATATTGTTTGCGTGGTTGTGATCGTCAATTGACGAAGAGCTAGTTCCCGCTTAGGGATGCCTTTATTTATATTATGCATGTTGTACCCTTTTGGGGCCAGTATTTACAAAGGAAACTCTGCCGAAATTTTCAGAAAATACTTGAAATTTTAAAAATGCATATTCGGCTTATGTTATTAAAACCACTTGCTTTAAAAATAAGTTTTCTTCACTTCTTATTTAAAATGGTTTAGATTTCTGGGATTTTTGGCTTACTTGAATTAGATGGGGTCCTATAAACTTCATATAATTCAAGTGCCAGTCACGTGGCATTTCGGGTCGTGACACTGAGATCTGATCGATGCGGTGAATATGTAATTGCCGAGTTCCTAAATTACTTAAAAGAGAATGAAATTCTCTCTCAGCTTACTTCTCCATACACATTACAACACAACGGTGTATAGGAAAGGCGTAACAGAACCCTATTGGATATTGTTCGTTCCATGATGAGTAACGTTGAGTTGTCGCCATCCTTCTGAAGTTATGCACTAGAATCAGCTGCATATCTTTTGAATAAGGTTTCTACCAAGACTGTGCCTACCACACCATATCAGATGTGGAGTGGGAAGAAAGCCTATCTTCAGCATCTGAAGATATAGGGATGTCCAGCTTTTGTTGAAAAGCAGTATGCGGACAAGCTCGAGGTACGCTAAGTACCGTATAGGTTTGTAGGATACCCAAAGAACTTCAAGGGGTATCTTTCCTATTACGCAGAGGAACAAAATGTTTTTGTTCGTTATTATGCCCACTTTTTAGAAAATCATTTTTTTGTAAAAGGAAATAGTGAGGGCGCAATAGAACTGGAAGAAATTCCAGAAGCATAAACTATTACTGAAAATATGGTAGAACCAGAGGTTTCAAAAGAACCGGACATCCCTACGCCAATCTGCAGGACTAGTAAGCAGTCTCATATGTCCGAGAGATACTACAGTTTTCTCATAGATGGGGATCGAGAGGATTGATCATTGACAATGATGAGCCAACTAGCTTCCAGTAAGCCATTTAGAGCAGCGACTCGGTAAAATGGCTGGATGCAATGCGGACCGAAATGGAGTCCATGTACACCAACAAAATATGCACTTTGAACATTGCTCTAGAAGGGGTAAAACCCATAGGCTGTAAATGGATCTTCAGAAAGAAGATTGGTGTAGACGGATAGATTGAAACCTATAAGGGTAGACTTGTTGCAAAATACTTTCGTCAAAGACCTGGTTTGGACCATGATGAAACCTTTTCTCCAGTGTCTATGCTCAAATCCATTCGGATTCTTCTTGCCATTACTGCCTTCCAAGATTTTGAGATTCGGCAGATGGACGTAGAGACGGATTTTCTAAATGGTTATTTGGAAGAATGCATCTATATGAATCATCCAGAGGGTTTCAATCAGAGTGGGAGTAGCGAGAGAGTGTGCAAGTTGCTTAAGTCCATTTATGAACTAAAGCAGGCATCGCGGAGTTGGAACATCTGTTTTGATGAAACGGTCAAAAAATTCGACTTTATCAAAAATCCAGATGAACCATGCATTTATAGTAAGATTATAGGGAGAACTGTGGGATTCCTCGTCTAGTACGTGGATGACTTTCTCTTGATAGGAAATGACATTCTTATACTACAATCAGTCAAATGATTCTTATCACAGGGGTTCTCCATGATTGACCTAGGTGATGCCAACTACATTCTGGGGATCCAGATCTATCATGATAGATCAAAGAGGATGGTGGGATTTTTTGCAGTCAAGGTACAACAACACCATACTGAAAGTATTTAGTGTGGATGATTCTAAGCACGATAGTCTACCAGCTTGTCATAGAATCACCATCTCCAAAGAGATGTCTCAAAAGACTGATTTGGAAAGGACTCGCATCATATCTATACCCTACGCTTCTGCGATAGGCATTATAGTGTATGTGATGTTGTGTACCAGACCAGATGTTGATTACGCACTCAGCGTGGTAAACCGGTATCAGTCAAACCCAGGGAAGAAACACAGGATAGCAGTAAAAAATATTCTCAAGTACCTGAGAAGGACTAAGGAGATGTTCTTGGTGTATGGCGGAAAAGACCTCCAGATCAAGACCTTTGCTGACTTCAGCTTCCAGAGTGATAAGGATGACTCCAAGTCCATGTCGGGTTATGTCTTTACCCTCAATGGAGTGGCGGTCTATTGGAAGAGCTTCAAGCAGGACACCGTTGCAGACTTGACGATGGAAACGGAGTAGTTCGCTGCATGAGACGCTGCAAAAGAGGCAGTCTGGATAAGAAAGTTCTTAACTGAACTTCAGGTGGTTCCTTCCATTGTTGGTCAAATACTTTAGTATTGTGACAAAAAACGGCGCTATAGCTTTAGGGAAGGAACCCAGGTCCCATCAGAGATCTAGACATATCTTGAGACAGTACCACCTGATCAGGGAGATCGTTGATCCCCATGAGATTGAGGTGAGGAGAGTAGATACGGAGAACAATACTGCAGATCCACTCACAGAGGCCATCACTCAGAAAGTGTTCGAGAGGCTATTCGAGATCTTCGGTCTACGATATGCCAGTATATGGCCTTAGTGCAAGGGGAGATTGTTAGTGATATATACCCTAGAGACCATTATTGTATCATACTGGATTGTATATTACTTAATGGAAGCTTGGGATATATACGGATATAGTAATAGTCTTACTCGAAATGGCAGTATGCTACCTGATTTGTTTCTACCTCAATATGTGCATGTGTTTCTTTTAGCATATCGCTCATACATATTAGTAGAGCCCTCAGGATCTTTGCTTGATTACCAGCGTTGTGATGGCAGTCACACTAGTGGGGGCTGGGTAGTCTATAAACACATCCTATACAGGTCCCTGGTCGTAGGATTATCGAGACGGGGCATAGATACTCCACACTAGACTGGTGTATACACTTCTCATCCTAGCATGAGAGATGGTATGTCCCACAGCCATTAGTACGCCGTACTGGAGATAGTATGCAAGTGCTCATTAGGTTATGAGTACACTGGACAGGACCCGTTGGGAACTGTTGGTGGTTATTATACCTATCGTCGGGTAGCAGTTCCCAGGTGACATAAGTACAACTTAGTCCGTCGACTTGACACTGTTGCTTCGCCTCGAGTGTGTTCCCACTATACTTTGATTACTATCCTACCACGGCTCAAAGGAGTCGTGCAAACAGGTAATAGTTGGGTGCAGTCCCGAAGAACTTGGAGGCAGTGGTGGATAGATAGGATTCGTCTCTCCCGGTATTGGGGGATGATATCGTGCTGTGTTCGGAAGGCCATTACACAAAGTCCTTGGCCAAGACAAGCGAGATTTACTGGTAGGTACTCCAGTAGTTTCTCATGGTGTATTGGGCTACTCTCCGACATGAATTATTGCTCTATTAGGGGTCTGACAATTACCACCCCCTAGGCCCGATATGCGATACTCTTACACGACCAGACCGGAATGTACAGAGATTGTCACATACAGGCTTAGTAGGAGTTTGGATGAGTTAGCTCATCGGCCTTCTTATCGACACATACCTGGATAGCCATTACATGCAGCTAGTACCGCTTGTGGCTTATGGTTAAACCCACTGCCAGCATAGTGTCGAGTCTTTAGAATCTCACATAGAGGGTTTCCCTACACCGGGCAAAAGGTGTAGAGGCCGTATGGTTTTACGGCAGGGCTTCGATCATTTACGTGTACTTGTGCACGTATGATGATTGAACAGATAATACTAGTGAGTTTTGGTTTAAGCCGGATCCTAGTATTAGATTGATGGATTATTTTCGTCTTTTTGTATTCGTATTCTTCGGAATGCGGATGCGGGTATGTATATACAGATGAGGGGTGTTCTCGTAATTCTTGCAGGAAAGCTTCTAGAAGGGACACCTCATTTAGGGTTTGTTTTTCTTTATGGATTTAAATTTAAATGAGGTGGAGGTGGACAAAAGATCTAGCATAGCTACTTGGTGACTCATTATTATGACTCACTCTTTAGATATTTTGAAGTATGCTTGATATTTAGTTAGATATTTATATTTGGTTAGATTTTTATCTTATAAAATATAAGTATGCTTCATATTTCTAAAAAGAGGACAGGCATTCTTTTTCTAAGCTCATAAACTCCACTCTCATTTTCTTCAAGTCTTCTTCTTTATAAAAACCCTAATCCTCTCATGAGTTGAGAAACATAGGGTTCCAAGAGACAAAGTAACTCATCTTCACTCTCTACACCATCTAGGACTTCTAATTTAGCGAACTAGAACCCGTAGTTACCTCGGATTTAAGGTAGGAGCTCGGACTATAGACTCTCGGGTGGATCGTCTTTAACTCGAGGAGGCCATCGAGGTTGCTTCGATCTGTTTCGATCCTCGGAGCCTACGATGACAAGGACGACAGCGAGAAGACCCGAAGGACACGATACTATGAGGTATAACATTCATCTGAGTAGTTAAACCTCAAGTAGTTTGCTAGCTATGGTTTATGTTCGATCCTTAGTTCTAGTCGGTGTTGCGAAGCCCGTAAAAATCATTTTTTGCAATTTCCGCCTCCCCGCGAACACATGGGGTGCACGACATCAACTTACAAGTAGTATAATGAATGAAAAAATCCTTTAATTTCTTTTTAAGTTTTAATTTTTACAAACTTTAGCAAAGGGATTCCTAACTTTTTTATTCGGGCGTGCTATCAATTCATGATAGTTACGATCACGATTTGAGATTCGTTAATACTTGCTTTGTTGAAGGCTAGAGATAAATAGGGGTCAATGGAAGGACAAGGGTTAGTAGAGGGAAACCCTAATCCCTCCAAGAACCTTTATCCACATTCATCGCTATTTCTCTAGTATTAAATAATTAAAAGATAAAAAGAATTATTTTAAAAACTTCATCCATTAACTACTCAATCCGATAAACCCTACAAACCCTTATCTTATAAAATTTTCAAATCTCCTTAGTGCAAAATGATAAAAATCTTGCTTTTCTTTATTAACCCATCTAAAACAAGATAAGTAATTCACCATTTCCCTGTGGACGACCCATACTCACTATCGGCTAGCTATTGCGACACAGTTATTGATTGCGGTATTTAGGACACATAAAAACTCGGTTTTTCACATCAATCAAGAACATATGAGCCAATTCTACATCAGGGATGCAGATAGTTATCCACAAATAATCTTTCCGTCGGTTATAGTTTCAGTTTCGGTTTAGGATGTTTGGATAGCTTAATGGGACAATTTGTTTTATAAGTTCCTTATGGTTTTGAGAATTGACCCTTCTATAAATGTCATGAGTGACATGGTAGATTAGATTAATAGATAGATGGGATGCCTTAATCACCTGGGATGGATGAGTTGGTATTTGAGCCAAAATCAAACCTTCTACTTGTGAGAGTTTTCTTGGAGGCAAAACTACCAGAGTAAAACCATTTGGATATCCATTACAGATAATTCACCTCGATAGATACGGACCAATAAATGTGAAGACACGTAATAGAGTTTCATAATTTAACACCTTCTTAATAATTACCTGATATGGCTATTGATCTCACACGGAACTAAAACGTTGATCTGTATCAAACGTGGTGTTAGTGAAGTGAAGAGTCGGTTCATGCAAACATGGTTGTCTGTGTTCCATAGAGCAATTCTGGGAACTGTAAGCAAGCCATGGGTATTTATTTTAGCAGTTCAGAGAACTAAATGAAGGAAATAGAGTCATCAGATAGCTGATGATACCGAAAACTCTGCAACAAAATGGTGTTGTAGAGAGGAGAATTAGGAAACCCCAGATATGATAAAGAACATGATGGTAAGGGTCAATCTTACATATTTTGGGAGATGCACTGTTGGCAGCGATTTATGTTCTTGTTCATGTGTTTTCAAAGTCAATGAAGTCAACACTCTATGTATAGTAGACGAACGAGAGACCTGGGAGTCCACTTGTGTCCATGAGTTTGTGATAGGACTGTGACTGACATTTGGTCGTGCAACATTGATTTCCTCAGGGAGGAAACAATGAACGATTTCCTCGGGGAGAAAATATCGAGCGATTTCCTTTGGGAGGAATTTTTGCGAAAGGCTGAAATAGGTTAGGATTTGGGATTCTATGAGATTGAGGAGATTCTTAGTCGGTCAGCGATGCAGAAGAAATTAGTTCCTTCAGCGGCTGGCGACAGTGAGAGCGAAATTTTCACTGATGGTTCAGAACCAATCACGAATCCTCAAGAGACTTGTAGATAGTGCTATGGAATGGCACCCTGACGATATTTCGATATCGAAGTAGAGATGTTTATGGTAACTCCGCATTAGTTGCGGAACCTAAGTCACATGAGGACGCTATTTATGAGCCTATTGCAAAGGAGTGAATAATGACAATGGAAGAGGTGTAAGAGTCAATGTTAGAAGATCAAGTCTGGGATTTGATCGATTATCCTACCGGACGCAAGAGTATTGATGAAAACTGGGTTTTTGAGAACTTGCGAAAGGAGGAGAATATTTTAAAGAGATATAAGGTACACTTGTTGGGGAAGGGATTCCCCTAGTCTAGGTGAACAACGAATAGACACTTTTCACCTGGGGTGATGATTATGTCTATTTCTCTTTCCTTAACAAATTGTTGCACATAAAGATCTTGAGATAATCCTGGGGACTTAGATCGTATGGTCCGTGAAGATTTGGATAAGGAGATCTAGGAGATCAGCTTATGGGTTTCAAAGCCAAAGTGACTCGAGTTGACTCAGAAAGCCCATTTATGGCTTGAAACACTTATCCAAATAGTTGTTGGTTCGATGTCATCGATCTATATTGGATATGGACTGACTATAATTGAATGCGACAACTGTAAATTCATAGATCTTATTGTGAACGATATTGTAATAAGCAAAAGTGACTAGAAGACAATGAATGCTACTTGGAGTGGATGTTCTTGCTATAGAGGATACATGAGATGTTAAGTTTGTGCTTGGGAATTGGATCTATGAGGAGTCGTTTCAAGAGCATCTTATGTTTGTCTTCGAAGACTCATATGAGATATGTCTTAGAAGGGTTCCACCCGCACAGCCACTCTCCAGTTTATTACTCCAGCACTAATGAACATGTTTTTAGCCTTAATCTTTGTTATAAGACTTTTGACAGAGAGATGGATTTTGTGAGTTCCATTTTGCATAGTCAGTAGTCAAATGTATATATGGTGTGTGTTTGACCAGACATATAATCATTACCGATTGGACTCGGTATTAGGGTTTGCTTATTAGAATGAAATGACGAGAATTTTTAAGTATTTATGTGGGACGACCCACTATACTTTGTGCTATGAGGAATCATGTGTAACATTTTGAAAATTATAAATATTAATTTATAATTTAAATAAGGATATTATGAGTTTACGAAAGTAATATCGTGTATGTATTTTTGATTTCGGAATGGTATCCGTAAAAATGTAATAATTTTGGGAAAAATGAAAATATGTGATATCATAAAAACGTTAAGTATTTTGTTTTTAATATGATATGAGATTTTGTTATAAGATTGTGGTATTTAAGTGTTATAGTAATTATTGAAAAATGGTTTTTATTTGTTTTGAGGGTTATGGTATATGTTTAAGCTAGATATAAATTTTCATACTCACCACACCACACACACCCTCTTCTCCCTACACCTCCTCCTTCTTCCTTTACACCTCTTTCTTTCTCTACACTTTCTACTTCACTCAACCAAAATTATCATGGTTCATTCTTCAATCCCCAAACTGAACCAACAACTTCCTTCAAGCTCCATCACAAAAATTTACTAGTATTCATCAGACAAAAGAGAATTGAAAGGTTCCTTCATTAAAATTGTTTATATCATCAAGCTAAAACCACTACAATCTCAGGAAGCCTCAAGCAAATACTTCATGAGCTGGAAATTCCTTTGTGCTCATTCTATAGAGATAAAGATCATCCTTTTTCAAGATTCCATGTGTTAAATTTCAGAATTTCTTTGTTAGATATCAGAAAAATAGGATTTTTGTTAAGTTGGTGATGTTCAAATTGAATGTGGAGCTAGTAGGCTTCTCTGAAAATATTTTAGCAAGTACTGTGATATGATGAAACTAGTAGAAGACTAACCCCAAAGCTCGAGCCCCTATCACTTTTTTTTGCCGCAATTTTAATGCTTTCGACCGCAATTTGCGGCCCCACTTTTGAGTTAGGTCTTGATTTTTGGTTTGTAGCTTCATCTTGTGGTATTAAGCCACTGTATTGGGGTTTTTGTTCCAGATTTTATGTAGAGAAATCTGAGAGTGTTTTAGTATGGTTTTGGCGATGTTTCCGATATTTATGTAGGGTTGCTATGCACGCGCACAAGGTCTACGAGGCATCAACCATGCCCGATTAAAAATTAGCCGTGCCGAACAACCCGAATACGGATCTTTAAACTAGAGATTAGGCGAAAACTAACAACACTTTAACACTAAGTGAGAGGGATTACAACCTTTGTAGATCCGGTCCTTCACTTCATATGCTCCGTGTTGTAGTCCCTTCGCTGCGATCATCGGGTTCCGGACTCTCGAGAGGTTCCACGAAGAGAAAGATGCAACCTTTGCTTCCAATCTTCGATATAAAGATGATCTACCTTGAAGTTTCGTTAACACAAGCTAACACTCATGAAATGATGTGAACACCCTCATCTAAATGGCAAGGGAAGATGAGGATGATGAAGTAGGATTTTTGCTCTCTTTATTTATCTTTTTCTCACATATTTTCATCACAAATATCAAAGCAAGAAAGCTTTGTAAGCAAAGAAGAAGAAGGAAGAAGATGAACAATATGATAGAATTCCTTTTGTGATGAATAATGCAAAAGAGATAATGATGAATAATGCAACCATGGTTGACTAAACCTTTGTAGAGAATTAACCAAGGTTAGGGTTTGGGTTAGGTTAAGAATGAGTCACTTGAAAATATCTTTCACAAAACAAAACCAAAACCTTCTAGAATCATCTAGAAAGCTTAACCCTAATCCAAACCCTAATCATGTTTAAACTCCACTAAACATGTTGCATTAGTTATCATATCATGTTACAATATTATATATCACATATATAATATTTATTGTAACAAAATAAAATAATACAATTAACATATATCGCATATATATCAATGTATTACCCGAGTGAGAAAAAGAATCTTTTAGTGAGCAAATATTAGATAATGTAATTTAATATATCATATATATTATTATACATTAAATTATCGAATCAACACTTGATCCGACAATCCGGCTATATCGCATATAACCGACTAATATATATCCGTACCGATTCATCGAATCAACACTTGATCCGATGACCCGTCTGATATCAAATATCGCGAGAATATAATACGGTATCACATATCGCATTATCCTCGGTCCCGCACATATCACATATGTGCTCCTACTCCGTTTTGCCTGAGCCAAGAAACCTCTGTGTAGGACTCTAAAGAATCGTCAATACGCCGGCAGTAGGTGATGATCATATCAAACACCCACAAGCCGCAAGCGGTCAGCTAAACGTAACAGCTACCCAGGTATTGAGCGCTCAGAAGATCAACAAGCAAGCCTGTAACTTCTCCTGTGAATCCAAACAGTAACACTCCCGTACAGTCCGGTCTCGTCGTCTGATATGTCGCATATCTTGCCTAGGGGTGGTAAACGTCAGACCCCAGTAGCTCGATAAGTCGTGTCGATATGAGGTCTATAACAGTTCGAGAAACTACTGATAACACTTACCAGTAAATCTCAGCAACCCTGGCCAGGGATTTCCGGTTATAGCCAATCGAACACAGCACAACATCAACTCCCTATACCGGGAGAGACGAATCCCCTCCTATCGCTCATTGCCTCCATGTGATTCGGGACTGTACCCAAAAGCCACCTTTTTGCACGCCCTCTTGGACGTGGTATGATGGAAATCAAAGCACAGTGGGAATCACACAAGACTCTATGACGATCTCGGGTCAACAGACTACTCTGTACCAGTGTCACCGGAGAACGGCCATCTGACGTGAGGTATAATACCATCTGGGAGTTCTCGGCGAGTCCGTCCAGTGTACCCAGTCTCCACTGAGCACCCGTACACCATCCTTGATGTCAAACACCGATGGATATGGGATCATCCATCGCCCATCATATGGGTCAAGATACGTATACGCTAGTCTACTCTGGTGTATCGATGCCCTGTCTCGATACACCCTCGACTAGGAACAGTTATAGGATGTACTCGTCGACTACCGTGGCCCCACTAGTATGATCTCATCATAGTCCCAGTAGTCGAGTACACATCCTAAGGACTTTATCAACATGTAACATAGAGACAATCAGAGTACATGTTAAGATAAAGTACAACCAGATAGCATACTATCATGTCGAGCAAGAAAGTCCTCCCTATATATGTCCTAGCATCCACTACAATATACATCGTATGTACAGTAATGGCCTCTAGGGCATACATATAACTAACAATCTCCCACTTGCACTAGGGCCATCTGTTATGGTATCGCATACCCAACAATTAGCTGCGGTTGAAGTATCTCATACTCAACCATCCCATAAAAGTCTCTACTGGGAAAAAGGCCTTTGTGAGTGGATCCGCGCTGTTGTCCTCTGTGTCTACTCTCCTAACCTCGATCTCCCTGGAGATCAACCATCTCCATGATCAGGTGATACTGCCTAAAAATTATATCTGGATTTCTGATGGGACGGTAGTTCCTTGGCTAAAGCCACAACTCCATTGTCACACAATGGTAGGAACGAAGTTCATCTTATGAACTTGTATCTATCCAGACTGCCTCTTTGGTAGCATCTTTGGTAACGATGTATCTTGCCTTTAATCGTCTAGTATGTCACGGTATCTAGCTTGGAACTCTTCCAACATACTGTCCCTCCACTGAGGGTATAGACAATGCCTACGACTGACATTCAGTCGTTCTTATCACCCTGGAACCTTTCCAGTGATTCTCCCCAGGATCGATTGATACCATCTCACTACAACTAGTGAGTATCCTAACATCCAATTAGATCTATCTCATAGATCCAAAACACAGGATTTAGGAGGTATCGCTTTGATCCTATATGGAGAATCGTTGTGATAAGCGGAGATTGACCGAGCGTAGCATAGGAAACTCCTTTCCTATCAAGAGTATGTCATCCACGTACTCTACGAGGATCACCACCATACTCTCTACTACCTTTTTGTATATACAAGGTTCATCTACCATTTTGATGAAGTCAAACTCTTTGACTACCATATCAAAATAGATGTTCCAACTCCGCGATGCCTGTTTTATCATATAAAACATCTTGCACACGTTTCCGCTGCTCCCACTGTCTACGAAGCCCTCTGGCTGTGTGCTTATAGACGCTATTTTCTAAAACATCATTTAGAAAAACAGTCATGACACCCAACCACCAGATATCGTAGTCATGGTATGTAGCCGTGGCAAGTAGGATCTGGATGGACTTAAGCATAGCTTTGAAAGTCTCAACTTTTCCATGTACACCAAGTAATTTTCTCAAGATATACTCGCTCCTGATGGGGATTTAACCCTTCAGATAAAGCATCCAAAGTCCATACTTTGTTGGTGTATAAGGATTTCATCTCAGATCGATAAGCATCCAGCCATTCTTACAGAGTCCCACTCCTGATGGCCTGCTCGAAACTAGTTGGGTCATCATCTCATGATTCAATCCTCACTCCCACTGTCATAGAGAAACCAAAGTATCTCTCAGGTGGGTGAGGAACCCTACTAGATCGGCGGAGAGGCTGAGGTTCGTTGGAAACTATTGAATCCTTTGGTTCTACCAAATCATCAGCTGCAGTTTGTATAGCTGGAACCTTTCCAGTTCTACATAACAGACCTTGCCTCGAGCTTGTCCGGATTTTGCTTTTAGACATAGGCCGGAGAACCCCAAATCTTAACCAACTTAAGATATGGGCTCTTCCCTTTCCATATCACATATGAAGTGGTAGGCAACTGATTTGATTTGAACCCTATTCAATAGGTATGCAGCTTCTCAAGTGCATAACTCCCAAAAGGAAATAGGAAACTCAGTAGTACTCATCATAGAGCACACCATATCATATAGGGTGCTATTGCTCCGCCCCGATACACCGACGTGCTGTGGTGTATTCGAAGGAGTAATGCTGAGAGAGAATCTCATTCTCCTTTAGAATAGTCCAGGAATTCCGTGCTCAAGTATTCTCCTCCTTGATCTCATCAAAGGACATAATACTTATACCCGTTTTTGGTTCTCTACTTCTAACTTATATTCCGTGAATATCTCAAAAGGTTCGGACTTGTGTTTCAACTGGAACATATGTCTGAATCTTGAGAGATCATCAGTGAATATAATGAAGTACAAAGAACCAGTCCTGGCATGTGTAGACAGGGGACCTTCATACATCAACATGTATCAATCCCAAGAGTTCACTAACTCTTTCTCTGTTTACAATAAACAGATCTGTGGTCATCTTATATTTGTGACATGACTGGCAAGTTTCATAAGATGTAAATTCAAACTAATTTAAATATGCATCTAAATGTAACTTCAGCCAGTCGGGTCGCATTGATATGACCTAGTCTACAATGCCTCAAGAAGGATTCGTTCATTTCTGAACTCTTCCTCTTGTGTGTGTTCCGTATACTAAGAACTGTGGTTTGATTTAGAACGTCAATGCTTTTAGATAACGTGCCTGAACCGATCAACTATTGATATAGGAAATGTTCAAAACATTATCCAACATTACAAAATTATATCCTTCTTTACTAATAAAGAGACTGATATGATTTTGTATATCAGGTTCGGTATCTAATAACATTTGTTCAGAATCAATGTATTCCGGTAATACAGGGTGACAGTGACCAACAGACTTGGCTGCAACACTTGCACCGTTTTCTGCCTCATGAAACTTATCACCCGTTCTCAGTTCTTTACCTTTCTGTAGCCCATGTAATATATTACATATGCGGGATCCTGATCTGGTATCACATACCCAGGACGTAAAGGATACTGAGAAACAGTTCTGTGTAACGAACACACCCGAAGATTATGCATCAACATGCACTCTCTTCGTTTGGGTGGCACGGGAAATCTGGTATTCCCCAATTTCCTGCTCTGTCTTATAACAATTATAAGTTGGAGCGGGACCAACGTTCCCCAGCTCAGTATAACAAGCGGGTTCGGTCAATATATCCGTATTATTATCTTGATTAAGGCGTGATATAGTCGCTACCTGGAGAGAGAGAGAAGAAAACACTCAGCGTATGCTCTTGCAAGATTAGATTGGTTATATAATATATCTAATCAGGATGTCTCCCACTGTTTTAATCAAATCTTCCTTCAAACCCTAAAAGGAAAGACTAGCCGGGATTAATTACACGCTACAAGTTCGCCAATCTTTCAGCCAGGCCAGTGTCGGTACTTTGAAGGAGGTCCCCCGTGCTTTCGCACGAACCTAATTAAAGTAAACCTCGTTTTCCCAGAGGCGTAACCCCGTTGACACCTTTCTAGACACCTACTTGATCGACTAATTGTAATGTATAAAACTCTCCCAGGAGTAACTCTTACTCGCAGCGGGTATCGGGATCCAACTATCTCATAGAAGGTATGCAATCTCATTGCAAATTTCAACACTTGAAATTCCCAATAATATTTTGCCCCAAGCGTCCTATGACCTTGACAGAGGTCAACAAACCATAGGCTGCTAGTCAAGTTCAACCCGTCATTTCCTGATTGAAGTAAACCCAGCCGCACGACCCTTGACAGAGGTCAACAAGGTCGCACGACTACCCTAAATCAATCACATCATATGCTTATACAGATAAGCACTAATCAGCTACCGCACACTACGCCTTGACAGAGGTCAACAAACGTAGCACGAATACTAACTATTACTTATCTGAAATGACGGAGGGCTACGACAGGTTTTTAAGAAAACCTTTTGCGTAATGAACTTGATATCGTTGTAGAATCGAGTGATTTTAAATGGAGTGTTTTTGAGGCTTTTCTAGTTTTGCTAAAGGGGTCACTACCGGTGAAGGGATCGTCGGCCCTTTCCTCATCGAATAAGGTGCAGGATATTTCACAAATATTACTATGCAAAGCAGAAACTATAGAAGCAATCAAAAGACAAACCGAGGGTTGTAGCATCTGCCAGTTATTGCTAAAGGAGTCACTCCCGGTGAAGGGATCTCGGTCCTTTCCTTATCGAATAAGGTGCAGGATGTTCTACAAGGAACACCGCGATGCAAAGCAAGAACTAGAGCTACCAGTTTTTAAACAAGTTTCTACAACATCTTTAGGTTACTTTTATTTCATTAATCGCATTAATGAAGTCCCATTTTATTATGCTTCGCAAGCATCACATTTGAAACAAAATCTGCAATATAACATATATCTCATATATATAATATAAACATTCGTCTCAGGCAGTAATATGATCTCATCACAGAACATTGCAGCAGAAGAACATATATGAAATATTGGATATACTAGGACGTCCGTGTTTTCAATACGAGCCTGTGTAAAACACGGATTCCACGGTCGCGATGAATAGCCAAACCCACATCCCTAGACCCCTACGAGAGCGACAAGTAACACTGCCAATTCTAGGGTTAGGAGACCCGGTCTCGACTCCTCGAGATGGTCTCCCACTGGACCCTAGAACCCGGTTACTTGTGCTCCCCTCCTTGGGTCTACCTAATGCGGAAAAGTAAATAATATACATCAACGGTGACATCTTCCGCAACCTGGAAGTGCCCCAATAAAAGAATATTACATACAAATTGAATTTTACATTAATGAAAAAGAAAAAACTCTCATCTCACATAAAACCCCCGGCTATTCAAAACGCGACGATCCAATATAACATATTACAGCAACACAAAATATCTCATATGATCTGTTAGTGTATATGCCCTAGAGGCCATTACTGTATCATACTAGTATGTATATTACTTGATGGAAGCTTGGGATATTCACAGTTGTACAGACAATCTTGCTCAATATAGTAGTATGCTACTTGGTTTGTCTCTGCTTTAATGTGTACATGTGTGTTTATTTATTATATCACCTATACGCATTAGTAGAGCCCTTAGGATCTTTGCTTGATTACCGGCGTTGTGATGGCGATCACACTCGTGGGGGCTGGGTAATCTACAAGCACATCCTTATACACGGCCCTAGTCGTGGGAGTATCGAGATACGGCATCGATACTCCGGAGTAGACTAGCGTATGCGCTTCTCATCCCAGCAGGGGAGACGGTCTGTCCCACAGCCGTCGGTACGTCGTACTTGAGATAGTATGCGGGTGCTCGTTAGGTTACGAGTACACTGGACAGGACTCGTCGGGAACTGATGGTTGGTATTATACCTATCGTCAGTTATCAGTTCCCAGGTGACATGAGTACAGCTTAGTCCGCTGACTTGACACTGTCACTTCGCCTCGAGTGTGTTCCCACTGTTCTTTGATTACTACCCTACCACGGCTCTACTGAGTCGTGCAAACAGGTAGTAGTTGGGAGCAGTCCCGAAGCACTTGGAGGCAGTGACGGTTAGACAGGATTCGTCTCTCCCGGTATTGGGGGTTGACATCGCGCTGTGTCTAGGAGAGCCATTACACGAGTAGTCCCTGGCCAGGGCAAGCGAGATATACTGGTAGGTTTTCAGTGTTATCTCAGGATGTATTGGGCTTCACTCCGACACGACTTGTACCGCTATGAGGGGACTGACGTTTACCGCCCCCCTAGGCCCGCCATGCGATGTATCAGACGAACAGACCGGACTGTACGGAGATTGTCACATACAGGCTCAGTAGGAGTTCGGATGGGTTCACTTCATCGGCCTTCTTATCGACATCTACCTGGGGACCGTTACGTACAGCTAGTGCCGCTTGCGGTCTGTGGTTAAACTCACTGCCAGCGTAGTGTCGAGTCTTTAGAGTCCCACACAGAGAGTTTCCCTGCACTGAGCGAAACGTGTAGAGGCCGTATGGTTTTACGGCAGGGCTGCGATCACTTACGTACACTTGTGTGCGTGTGGTGTTCGGGCAGGCAATACTAGTAGGCTTTGGTTTAAGCCGGATCCTAGTATTGCACGGATGGATTTGTTTTGTCTTCTGCGCATCCGCATTCTACGGAATGCGGATGCAGGTGTGTATGCACAGTTTTCCGGAGCGATGAAAGAGGAGGTGCCACATTAGGGTTTTGGCAGTTGGTTCGGCCAAAACCGTTATGTGGCAGGCTCATTAGGGTTTTGACAGTTGATTCGGTCTAAACCATTTTGAGGCGGACTCATTAGGGTTTTGACAGTTCGTTTGGTCAAAACCATTATGAGCCGGGGACATTATTTACTAATCCTTTCATTGATAATTATGTTATGGCTAATTACATTGACCATTTGACCATCTTGACTTTGTTGACCATTTGACCAAAGTTGACTAGGATCTTCTTGAAAGGTCTAAAGTATTCTTTGGTTTTCTTTTTCTTTTTGTTATGATAATGGTCATGTCATTTGTAGCCATCAACTTTATCTTGATGGGATTAGTAATGATAATGTTTTTGCATTATTGCAACCATGGTTGGGTTTTCTCTTGGTTAAGCTTTTCATTTGCTCATTCTCATTCTCTCTCTTGAAATGAGAAGCTCCATGGTTGCTAGCTAGCTCCTCCTTCTTCCTCCTCTTGATTTATCTTTTGATCTCATGTGTTGAGAGATAAAGATCCCACAAAGACAAAACCATTCATCTACCACTTCTACACAACCTAGGGCTTCTAGATTAGCAATCTCCTTGCCCTAGTTACCTCGGCTCGAGGTGGAGCTCGGTGTACATCTCTCGGGTGGATCGTCTTCGACTCAAGGAGGCCGCGGAGGTGACCAAAGTCCGGATCAACCATCGAGCAAGCAAAGAGAAGAACAACAAGAGGAGAAGGAGTTCAAGTTGAGGTATAACCCCTAACCGAGTAGATAACATCTCTAGTTAGGATGCTAGTGTGTTGTTTAGTAAAGATCCGGCTTTTACGGTCCATTTTGCCAAGTCCAGAAAAATTTTTGTTTTACCGTTTCCGCAACCCCGAAAGTACCGAGAGAGGTAACGTGGACCTAACAGTGGTATTAGAGCCTAACTAAACACACCCTAGCATGTTAGCAAAGTGTTTAGAACATCGACCGAACGAAAAACCGAAAAAACACCCCGGAAACCCCGATTCTCTGCCGATTTTTTTTCTGCTCAAAAGATAATAAATCATATCTTAAAAATCGGCTCAGTCTTTTATTAGAACAGGCAAGAAAAATGATCGCACGAGTCGACCAACGCACCGCGTTTCCGCGGCAGAAGCTTGCTTCTGCCGCGGAACCGCGGCCGAGTTGACTCGGCTGTGGATCATTTTTGTTGCAGTTTGTTTCTGGTGGGTTTTTAGGATTTTTGGTATATGACTTTTTTGCCCAGATTTTCCAGAAAGAAAAATTAGTTTTTGGGGCTTAAAAATCCGTATTTTTTTTTTGGTCGATGTTCTGTAGACTTTGGCTAATGGTTATATCTGTAATGTTATATGTGTATTGAACGTCTACTAATCACTATACGTCGATTAGTGGGGGTTATACATATCTGTGATCTGTGTTGTTGATGGTTTGTGTATATGAACTCGTTGGATTGTCGCGGATGAATAGCCGGGATGGATGTGAGATGAGAGTTTCTTTTTCTTTCATTCATGTAATAAATTTGTAAATTGATGTAATATTATTTGTATGGCCGCACAACCGGGTCGGGGTTGTAGCCGTCATTGTATAATTCTTTTTACTGTTTTTGCTTCTAGGATAGACCCATGGAGGGGGTGCACAAACTACCGGGTATCTCGAACTGCCGAGTGGCCTACTCACGGCGCTGAGGGAGGTTGCTTCGCTTCGGGTACTTGGCGGGTAGTTTGCCGTACCCGTAGGGGTCTTGGGTGGGGTTTTGGCAATTCATCGCGACCGTGTAATCCGCTTTTCGTTGCAGGCTCGAACGAATCGCGGGTTCCTAGTATATCCAAAGTGTTCATCTGTGATCTGGATTGGCTATCATTGCTATATATATCTATATATAATAACTATTTAGGCGTTGCTTATGTTTTACAGCCGCGCTAGCCCAGCCCCCGCTCTGTCGTTAGTTAAGTAACCTAACGGGTGATGACGGGGCCCCGTGGCGAATGCGAATGGCATAAGCGTACGTCATATTTTGGTTGTTTTCTGCAATGGTAGGATTTAAATGATGGGACGCATTAAAAGAACTAATGCAAGAAAATAAACCTAAAAGACGTTGTTGGAACAAGTTTTTCAAAAAGCTGTTATTGCAAGGACGTTCAATTTTTGTTTTGCATCAAGGTATTCGGTTATGAATGCCCAGCACCTCAGTCGACGAGGCAAGGGCCGAGATCCCTTCATCGGGAGTGACCCCTTGGACAAAAGTTTGCGTCAGGGTAATAACTTCACTATAGTCGATTATTCTTGCTTTGCATCGAGGTATTCAGTTTGGAATATCCTGCACCTCATTCGACGAGGAAAGAGCCGAGATCCCTTCACAGGGAGTGACCTCTTTAGCAAAAGTTTTCGCCACTATATTTTCAAAAAGGTGTATCACGTTCCTTCAACGATATCAAGTTCATTATGTTAACGGGTTTTTCGCCAAAACCCCAGCCGTAGCCCTCCGTCGTTTCAGATAATTAATACTTAGTATTCGTGCTGCGTTTGTTGATTATTCGTCAAGACACAGTGAACGGTAGCTGGGTAATAATTCTCTGTTGCACTGATAGATGCGATTTGTTAGGACGGTCGCATGATTTTGTTGATTATTCGTCAAGGATCATGCGGGCGGGTCTAATGCAATCCTGGATAACGACGGGTTGAACTTGACTAGGACCTTTTAACTTGTTGATTATTCGTCAAGGTCACTTGGGTCCTAGGGGCAAAAACCACATCGGGAGTTTCAAAAGTACTGAAACTTGCAGATTTAGCATACCTTCTGGAGTGTGGTGACTAGAGTGGATTCCATCTAGGTTATCACACAATGACAGTTGGATCCCGATCCCACTGATGAGTTGGATTACTCTCGGAAGATTATTTCACTTAACAATCAATGCTATAAACCTAGTAGGTGTCTAGAAAGGTGTTAGCGGGGTTACGCCCCCAGGGAAAAGAGGTTCTTGAATTAAGAAACTTCGCGAAAGCGTTGGAAAACCTCCCTCGAAGTACCGACACTAGCCTGGCTGAAAGGTTAAGCAAGTATTGTGACGTGAATTAAATCCCGGCTAGTTCTTCTTTTAAGGTTTTAAGAAGAATTTGACGAAACAGTGGGAGACATCCTGGTTAGATAAATTAATAAACCAATCTAATCTTGCAAGAGCATACGCTGAGTGTTTCTTTTCTCTCTCTCCAGGCAGCAACCTTTTCACGCCCTAATCAAGATAATAAAATGTATCGCTTGACCGATCCGAATTCTTATTCGGGGCTGGGGAACGTTGGTTCAGCTCTAACTTGTGACAACAGTCATGAGTATGAGAATGGGAAAAGGGATTGTATGGATTTCCAGGATACCCAGTTGAAGAAGAAGCATGGTTTTGCATCTACTTCAGGTGTTCTTGTAATTGAGAACTGTTTTACGGTCAGCCCTACCTCCTGGGTACTTGATACCGGATCAGGATCTCATATCTGTAATTTATTACAGGGACTGAGAAAAAGTAGGAAAGTTGCACCGGGTGATATGTCGCTCAGAGTAGCGAACGGAGCACAAGTTAATGCGGCAGCCGTCGGTGAATATCACCTAGTATTGCCAAATGGAAAAACTATGATTTTGAACGATTGCTACTATGTACCCTCCATGGTTTGCAACATCATATCAGTTTCTTTACTTGATAAAGATGGATATAACTTTGTTCTTGAAAAGAATATCATGAACATTTACCTTCATAAGGTACTGGTTGCAGAGGGTACACTGTGTAATGGTATCTACGTTCTAAATCAGAATACAGTTCTCAATATACAAAACACACGCAAGAGGAAGAATTCAGATACGAATGAATCCTACTTGTGGCATTGTAGACTTGGTCATATCGGAGAGAAAAGACTGAGTAAGTTGCATAAAGATGGACTCTTGAATGCGTTCGAGTTTTCATCTTATGAAACTTGTCGGTCTTGTCTCAAAGGGAAGATGACCAAATCTCCGTTCACCGGACATGGAGAAAGAGCAGCAGAGCTCTTGGGACTCATACACAGTGATGTATGTGGTCCGATGTCTACACATGCAAGGGGTGGGTTCTCCTACTTCATCATATTCACTGACGATCTCTCTAGGTTCAGATATGTGTATCTGATGAAACACAAATCTGAAGCTTTTGAAAAATTCAAGGAATTCAGAAAGGAAGTAGAGAACCAGATTGGCAAGAGTATCAAGATCCTCCGGTCTGATAGAGGAGGGGAGTACTTAAGCACGGAATTCCTAGATTACTTAAAAGAGAATGGTATTCTCTCTCAGCTTACTCCTCCTTATACACCACAGCACAACGGTGTATCGGAGCGGAGGAATCGTACCCTATTGGATATGGTTCGCTCCATGATGAGTAGTGCTGGGTTACCTCTTTCATTGTGGGGACATGCGCTTCAGACAGCAGCATACCTTTTGAATCAAGTTCCGTCCAAATC
This sequence comes from Agapanthus africanus, assembly GCA_030015575.1. Classification (NCBI taxonomy): domain Eukaryota; kingdom Viridiplantae; phylum Streptophyta; class Magnoliopsida; order Asparagales; family Amaryllidaceae; genus Agapanthus; species Agapanthus africanus. Next base: position 44,697,174 of record JASDDO010000024.1, on the reverse strand, counting down.
TGTGCCTAAAACTCCGTATGAAATATGGAGCAGTAAGAAACCATGTCTTAAGTTTATTAAGATATGGGGTTGTCCGGCCTATGTGAAAACACAAAAACCGGACAAGCTAGAGGCACGGTCAGTTCTGTGTAAATTTGTGGGATATCCTAAAGACTCACTAGGATATCTGTTCTACCACACTGAGGAACAGAAGGTGTTTGTATCTCGCCACGCTACCTTCTTAGAAAGGGAGTTTCTTGCAAAAGAAACTAGTGGGAGTTCGGTAGAACTGGAAGAAATTCAGCGACCACAAAATGTAACTGAAAATTTGGAGGAACCGCTAGATTCAATAACCCCAAACGAACCTCAGCCACTCCGCAGATCTGGTAGGATTTCTCATCCGCCCGAGAGATACTACGGTTTTCTCATTGACGGGGATCGAGAGGATTGCATCTTGGAAGAAGATGACCCTACCAGTTTCAGGCAGGCCATTATCAGTAGGGACTCTGATAAGTGGCAGGAAGCAATGCAATCCGAAATGGAGTCCATGTACGCCAATAAAGTGTGGACCTTGGATATTGCTCCACCTGGGGTAAAACCCGTTGGATGCAAATGGATCTACAAAAGGAAACTTGGTGTAGATGGGCAGGTGGAAACCTATAAAGCTAGACTCGTTGCAAAAGGTTTTCGTCAAAGACCTGGTTTGGACTATGATGAAACTTTTTCTCCGGCGGCTATGCTCAAATCCATTCGGATCCTACTTGCCATTGCTGCCTTCCATGACTATGAAATCTGGCAGATGGATGTTAAAACGGCTTTTCTAAACGGTTTTTTGGAAGAGTGCGTTTACATGGATCAACCAGAAGGTTTCGTAGACAGTGGGAGCAGCGGGAAGGTGTGCAAGTTGCTTAAATCCATTTATGGATTAAAGCAGGCATCGCGGAGCTGGAACATCTGTTTTGATGAGGCAATCAAGGAATTTGATTTCATCAAGAACGAAGATGAACCCTGTGTTTATAAGAAGATTGTAGGACGAACTGTCGTATTCCTAGTCTTGTACGTGGACGACATTCTTTTGATAGGAAATGATATTCCTATGCTACAATCGGTCAAGCTATTTTTGTCACAAAGGTTCTCCATGAAGGACCTGGGTGATGCCTCGTACATTCTGGGGATCAAGATCTATAGAGATAGATCCAAAAGACTACTGGGACTTTCGCAGTCCAGGTACATAGAGACCGTACTAAAGAGATTTAGTATGGAGGGTTCCAAGCGCGGTAACATACCCGCATTGCACGGAATTACCCTCCCCAAGAAGATGTCTCCTAAGACTGACGAGGAGAGGGTTCGCATGAGCACTATACCCTACGCTTCGGCGGTAGGATCTATAATGTATGCGATGCTATGTACAAGACCAGATGTAGCTTACGCGCTGAGCGCGGTAAGCCGGTATCAGTCAGACCCAGGAGAGGACCACTGGACAGCAGTGAAGAACATTCTCAAGTACCTGAGAAGGGCTAAGGAGATGTTCCTGGTTTACGGTAATGGAGGCCTCAGGGTCGAGTCCTTTACCGATTCAAGCTTCCAGAGTGACAAAGATGACAGCAAGTCTGTCTCGGGTTTTGTGTTTACCCTCAACGGAGGGGCGGTATGTTGGAGGAGTTCCAAACAGGATACCGTCGCAAACTCGACGATGGAGGCTGAATACATTGCTGCAAGCGATGCCGCAAAAGAGGCGGTCTGGATAAAGAAGTTCATTAGTGAACTTCAGGTGGTTCCGTCCATTGTTGACCCAATACCTTTGTATTGCGATAACAATGGGGCTATAGCTTTAGCGAAGGAACCAAGGTCCCATCAGAAATCCAGGCACATCTTAAGGCGGTATCACCTGATCAGGGAGATCATTGATCGCCAGGAGATCGAGATGCGGAGAGTGGACACAGAGGACAACACGGCGGACCCATTCACGAAGGCTTTACCCCAGACTCAGTTCGAGCGGCTGATCGAGATGATAGGTCTTCGATACGCCAGTACATGGCCTTAGTGCAAGTGGGAGATTGTTAGTGTATATGCCCTAGAGGCCATTACTGTATCATACTAGTATGTATATTACTTGATGGAAGCTTGGGATATTCACAGTTGTACAGACAATCTTGCTCAATATAGTAGTATGCTACTTGGTTTGTCTCTGCTTTAATGTGTACATGTGTGTTTATTTATTATATCACCTATACGCATTAGTAGAGCCCTTAGGATCTTTGCTTGATTACCGGCGTTGTGATGGCGATCACACTCGTGGGGGCTGGGTAATCTACAAGCACATCCTTATACACGGCCCTAGTCGTGGGAGTATCGAGATAGGGCATCGATACTCCGGAGTAGACTAGCGTATGCGCTTCTCATCCCAGCAGGGGAGACGGTCTGTCCCACAGCCGTCGGTACGTCGTACTTGAGATAGTATGCGGGTGCTCGTTAGGTTACGAGTACACTGGACAGGACTCGTCGGGAACTGATGGTTGGTATTATACCTATCGTCAGTTATCAGTTCCCAGGTGACATGAGTACAGCTTAGTCCGCTGACTTGACACTGTCACTTCGCCTCGAGTGTGTTCCCACTGTTCTTTGATTACTACCCTACCACGGCTCTACTGAGTCGTGCAAACAGGTAGTAGTTGGGAGCAGTCCCGAAGCACTTGGAGGCAGTGACGGTTAGACAGGATTCGTCTCTCCCGGTATTGGGGGTTGACATCGCGCTGTGTCTAGGAGAGCCATTACACGAGTAGTCCCTGGCCAGGGCAAGCGAGATATACTGGTAGGTTTCCAGTGTTATCTCAGGGTGTATTGGGCTTCACTCCGACACGACTTGTACCGCTATTAGGGGACTGACATTTACCGCCCCCCTAGGCCCGCCATGTGATGTATCAGACGAACAGACCGGACTGTACGGAGATTTTCATATACAGGCTCAGTAGGAGTTCGGATGGGTTCACCTCATCGGCCTTCTTATCGACATCTACCTGGGGACCGTTACGTACAGCTAGTGCCGCTTGCGGTCTGTGGTTAAACCCACTGCCAGCGTAGTGTCGAGTCTTTAGAGTCCCACACAGAGAGTTTCCCTGCACTGAGCGAAACGTGTAGAGGCCGTATGGTTTTATGGCAGGGCTGCGATCACTTACGTACACTTGTGTGCGTGTGGTGTTCGGGCAGGCAATACTAGTGGGCTTTGGTTTAAGCCGGATCCTAGTATTGCACGGATGGATTTGTTTTGTCTTCTGCGCATCCGCATTCTACGGAATGCGGATGCAGGTGTTTATGCACAGTTTTCCGGAGCGATGAAGGAGGAGGTGCCACATTAGGGTTTTGGCAGTTGGTTCGGCCAAAACCGTTATGTGGCAGGCTCATTAGGGTTTTGACAGTTGATTCGGTCCAAACCATTTTGAGGCGGACTCATTAGGGTTTTGACAGTTCGTTTGGTCAAAACCATTATGAGCCGGGGACATTATTTACTAATCCTTTCATTGATAATTATGTTATGGCTAATTACATTGACCATTTGACCATCTTGACTTTGTTGACCATTTGACCAAAGTTGACTAGGATCTTCTTGAAAGATCTAAAGTATTCTTTGGTTTTCTTTTTCTTTTTGTTATGATAATGGTCATGTCATTTGTAGCCATCAACTTTATCTTGATGGGATTAGTAATGATAATGTTTTTGCATTATTGCAACCATGGTTGGGTTTTCTCTTGGTTAAGCTTTTCATTTGCTCATTCTCATTCTCTCTCTTGAAATGAGAAGCTCCATGGTTGCTAGCTAGCTCCTCCTTCTTCCTCCTCTTGATTTATCTTTTGATCTCATGTGTTGAGAGATAAAGATCTCACAAAGACAAAACCATTCATCTACCACTTCTACACAACCTAGGGCTTCTAGATTAGCAATCTCCTTGCCCTAGTTACCTCGGCTCGAGGTGGAGCTCGGTGTACATCTCTCGGGTGGATCGTCTTCGACTCAAGGAGGCCGCGGAGGTGACCAAAGTCCGGATCAACCATCGAGCAAGCAAAGAGAAGAACAACAAGAAGAGAAGAACAACAAGAAGAGAAGGAGTTCAAGTTGAAGTATAACCCCTAACCGAGTAGATAACATCTCTAGTTAGGATGCTAGTGTGTTGTTTAGTAAAGATCCGGCTTTTACGGTCCATGTTGCCAAGTCCAGAAAAATTTTTGTTTTACCTTTTCCGCAACCCCGAAAGTACCGGGAGAGGTAACGTGGACCTAACATCATCAACGTAAGCAAGTATGTGTATCCCGATTGTCGTTGATGTATAGCAACGAAGCCGGCGATACACCACATACTACGCTTACGGTCACAGAAAAGAAAGTGTAAAACTACAACAGTTGAAATCCGCAACCTCCTTAGACATCGCATGCCTAACCAAATGAATTCCTTAGGCATCGCATGCCTAACAATTATAAACCCCGCATTTTAGTCTCATTATCGAAAACTCTTTTCAATATCAAGTCGGGCAATTCAGCAAGATTCCCGACAACCTGATCGAATGCTCGTCGCAAACTTTAGTAGACGGCCGCACCCCCAGATGCCGTCGACGAAGTGCAGTAAGGCGGAACACCGCTGCCGCGAGCACCCGAATGGATGCTTTCGACGACGGGGTTCTCCTACAGTCGCTTGGTCGGGGCTATGGGGCGTGGTTGTCTATTAAGTTTACCCGGCGAGTATCCGCGTATGCTACGTGATTGCGACGGACTTTTGATCACATCAAAATTCCGTAGCAACCGATCAACTGAGACTAAACCGCTAGATTTATAACATTCAAATTAGTTATCTCATAACTACCTATGGATTCCAAATATTGTATCACATTCCAGATAAATAGACAAAGTTAAACTTTCCGATCGAATCATCAAACACCCAAGATTTCCCCAATATATCTCAACACTTGAAATCAGTTTAAAAACATCCATCACATGCCACAGTACCAATGGTCCAGCCGTAGAAGGGTCAAGCCAACGCCTCACATGTGGCACGCCGTACTGCCCCAAACCCTAAGGTTCAAAAGGCAGTTCAAGACGGTCACATAATCGAGTTAAGGTTTGTTGTCTTCTAGAGGGTCCACCACGTTACTTGCACGACTTAGAACGTTCTTAAACACGAGAAAAAATCCAACTTTTGAAAAATTTTCCGACATGGGAAAAAGTGAGTTATTGATATCCGTTCGAACTTTTTAACAGTTTCTAAAATTATCCGGACAAACTAAACAAAGTTATAATATCCGATCGAAACAACGAGTCCCCAATACAACCCAGAAAACTCAACACTTGAGTAGAAATAAAAATACCCAGAAGAATCAGGAAGTACAGACGGTCATTACTGTGCAAAAACTAACCATCAATCAACAGTAACGGCCGCGGAACCGCCGCCAATGCCTTGGTTTGGCCGCGGTTCCGCGGTGAAATAGTTGAGTTAGGGTGTCGTTTTTCACAGTAATTCCTAAAATACCCTGCTGAATTTTTTGAGCATTTTTAATATGAAAAACATCACAGTTTTGAAAAATTTCCAGAAACTAGGGTATATCGGGTTTTCCGGGTTCGATCGGACTTTAAACTTTGTCTAGACTTCGCCTAAACCTCTAGCTTGGCTCTGATACCACTGTAGGGTTGCTATGCACGCGCACAAGGGTTTACGAGGCATCAACCATGCCCGATTAAAAATTAGCCGTGCCGAACAACCCAAATACGGATCTTTAAACTAGAGATTAGGAGAAAACTAACATGCTAAACACTTTAACACTAAGTGAAAGGGATTACAACCTTTGTAGATCCGGTCCTTCACTTCATATGCTCCGTGTTATGGTCCCTTCGCTGCGATCATCGGGTTCCGGACTCTCGAGAGGTTCCACGAAGAGAAAGATGCAACCTTTGCTTCCGATCTTCGATACAAAGATGATCTACCTTGAAGTTTCGTTAACACAAGCTAACACTCATGAAATGATGTGAACACCCTCATCTAAATGGCAAGGGAAGATGAGGATGATGAAGTAGGATTTTTGCTCTCTTTATTTATCTTTTTCTCACATATTTTCATCACAAATATCAAAGCAAGAAAGCTTTGTAAGCAAAGAAGAAGAAGGAAGAAGATGAACAATATGATAGAATTCCTTTTGTGATGAATAATGCAAAAGAGATAATGATGAATAATGCAACCATGGTTGACTAAACCTTTGTAGAGAATTAACCAAGGCTAGGGTTTGGGTTAGGTTAAGAATGAGTCACTTGAAAATATCTTTCACAAAACAAAACCAAAACCTTCTAGAATCATCTAGAAAGCTTAACCCTAATCCAAACCCTAATCATGTTTAAACTCCACTAAACATGTTGCATTAGTTATCATATCATGTTACAATATTATATATCACATATATAATATTTATTGTAACAAAATAAAATAATACAATTAACATATATCGTATATATATCAATGTATTACCCGAGTGAGAAAAAGAATCTTTTAGTGAGCAAATATTAGATAATGTAATTTAATATATCATATATATTATTATACATTAAATTATCGAATCAACACTTGATCCGACAATCCGGCTATATCGCATATAACCGACTAATATATATCCGTACCGATTCATCGAATCAACACTTGATCCGATGACCCGGCTGATATCAAATATCGTGAGAATATAATACGGTATCACATATCGCATTATCATCGGTCCCGCACATATCACATATGTGCTCCTACTCCGTTTTGCCTGAGCCAAGAAACCTCTGTGTAGGACTCTAAAGAATCGTCAATACGCCGGCAGTAGGTGATGATCATATCAAACACCCACAAGCTGCAAGCGGTCAGCTAAACGTAACAGCTACCCAGGTATTGAGCGCTCCGAAGATCAACAAGCAAGCCTGTAACTTCTCCTGTGAATCCAAACAGTAACACTCCCGTACAGTCCGGTCTCGTCGTCTGATATGTCGCATATCTTGCCTAGGGGTGGTAAACGTCAGACCCCAGTAGCTCGATAAGTCGTGTCGATATGGGGTCTATAACAGTTCGAGAAACTACTGATAACACTTACCAGTAAATCTCAGCAACCCTGGCCAGGGATTTCCGGTTATAGCCAATCGAACACAGCACAACATCAACTCCCTATACCGGAAGAGACGAATCCCCTCCTATCGCTCATTGCCTCCATGTGATTCGGGACTGTACCCAAAAGCCACATTTTTGCACGCCCTCTTGGACGTGGTATGATGGAAATCAAAGCACAGTGGGAATCACACAAGACTCTATGACGATCTCGGGTCAACAGACTACTCTGTACCAGTGTCACCGGAGAACTGCCATCTGACGTGAGGTATAATACCATCTGGGAGTTCTCGGCGAGTCCGTCCAGTGTACCCAGTCTCCACTGAGCACCCGTACACCATCCTTGATGTCAAACACCGATGGATATGGGATCATCCATCGCCCATCATATGGGTCAAGATGCGTATACGCTAGTCTACTCTGGTGTATCGATGCCCTGTCTCGATACACCCTCGACTAGGAACAGTTATAGGATGTACTCGTCGACTACCGTGGCCCCACTAGTATGATCTCATCATAGTCCCAGTAGTCGAGTACACATCCTAAGGGCTTTATCAACATGTAACATAGAGACAATCAGAGTACATATTAAGATAAAGTACAACCATATAGCATACTATCATGTCGAGCAAGAAAGTCCTCCCTATATATGTCCTAGCATCCACTACAATATATATCGTATGTACAGTAATGGCCTCTAGGGCATACATATAACTAACAATTTAAACTTTGGTTTTATGTATTTCTATACCTCGACTTGATCGTTTGACGTTTGTACGTCGACGTCGGGGGTATTTAGTCGTATTTTGAGTAAGTGAGCTATAGGTTCTAACCTATGTGCGCTTCGCCCAGTGTATCGTTTTTGAATTGGATATTTAGGCCGTTGTATCATAATTATGCTTGTTGGTACGATTGCGGAAATTTGCGAAACGGTAAGGACGGGCAAGACGGTTGTGGATTTCAACTGCCTCAACAAGTCGGTGAGTAAATTTATATCTATGGGGGAAATCGGGTGGATGGCGTATAGCACCACCGCAACCAATTAACTAGAATAGTTATGCTATCTACTTAGATTTTAGTATTATGAAGATAACTTAATTTAACTATATTGGTGTATATTTTGTATCTAGTAGGCTACATATATGGATATATCTTGATATATGATTATGGTGAAATATGTATGCGACTAAAGATCCGTACGATAGATGCGACATTGGATGGATATTGTACGAGGATTCATACCGTAATTGTGATGACGAGGATAGTGTGACGAATATGGCCGAGATTCGTTCGGACTCATAGAGTCATGTGTTTATCCCGATTAGAATGTTGCGATTGCTTGAGCTATACTCTTTTAAAAAACTAACGATTCGTTTCCTCTTTAAATAATAAATAGCAAAGAATGTATTGCTACTTTTAAACGGATATCTATTTTAAATATATTGCAGCTTCCTTATTTGCAAAAGAACGTTTCGTTTTACTTTCAATTATAACGGTATAGCTCATAATAGTTAGCTACGTTTAACAATTATTCGCGTTACGATTAGTTTATCTTTTATACGCTTGCGATTTGATTACCTGTTATATCTGTTATTCTCATATGAACACACTGATAGAACACTGCACAACTATTAATGAGTATTATATTGGACAAATCACAAACGCGCATGTTACACTGCACCTCGTTGGTATCGCCATAACACCGTAGGATTTCCATGCTTGGTAGCGTTAATGTTATTATATGAATGCTATGATTGACATATCCATGTGATAGCGATGTTCGAACACCTTTGATAGAACACTTGTACAAATACTAATGATTGTCATGTGACACAAGAATAGACGCATATGTTATACTACACATCATTAGTATTGCCATGACACAGTAGGACTGCCATGTTTACTTATGTTCTAAATATCCATGATATATCTGATGATACTTTTAATGATTTTAATATACGAATATCATCGTTATGGATATTTGTATATGATTGTTGCCAATGTGGCAGAGATGATATATGCGTTATGTTTTTATGAAATCGAGACAGGTTATATATGTGTTTTTCGGAACTTATTGTTTTCTATGGATTTGAGAAACCGCGAGTATCTTTTCAAACTGATTATGTTTTCAAATGTGCGGTTTTCTCATGATATGATGATTTAGTGTCCACCATGAGTTTTCTTGGTTTTCGTGGTATGATATTATCCGAATCGGGGGAGGGGTTAACCGGTTACGGATACATGGTGGATCTGGTATGACTACGAGGGGTAGGAAGACGTAGGAAGGTACGATGAGCCTACTCGGTGGATCGATACCGGAGAGAGAGAGAGTATTAGAGCGTGACGGATATCCGAGGCTATTGATATGTAGAGGACCAGTCTGACGAGACGGTGTCTGGGTTTATGTGTCAGTGATAGACGGGAGATTTATGATGATTTTGAAGGTCGGTGGTGGACATTCGGTAGATGATGAGTTTGAGTGCCGATGATGGACACTCATGAGATTTAGGGTGTCGATACTGGACACTCATGTGTTAATATTTGAGCGATCCTTCGAGATGCGCTGTTATAAATTACGCTTTTTAGCAGCCGAATAGGACTGATGCATGGGATAGTACCTGAATACTATTTTCACATATTGATACACATAAAAAGCTTTCCAAATGAGCTATAGTCTTACTATTTTGACGTGTTTGGGACGACACAAGGATCTTTTAAACAGAAACCTTCTTAAAACTCATTTATAAAAAGCGAGACGTATACTTTAAACAAAATACATATACTACTTCATAAAACTACGTCTGCTGCTTGTACCATAATATGTATCATACGGCTATTTTGAAAGGATTTTACATACATCTTTCGGCTATCTTATAGGTTATACATGGATGCATGCTATATACATATGAGATAATGATATATTTCTATGTTTATGCGATAGATATTGATGCGTTTATAGTACTTGTACATTATTCATATATTAGTACAGGATATGATAGTACTATATTTTATGACCTAGATAGATCGTTATGCATTTCGATTTCTACCTTGCGATATAGTTTTATTCACCGAGTTGGCAACTCACCCCCATCGTGCCCCAGTTTCTTACAGAATTGACCGCTCGGATCAGTAGCGGCTTGATGGCACACTTATTTTCTTCGGTGATTGTTTTGGTAGATAGGTTATATGTTGTATCGTAACCACACATTGTATATGTATATATTATTTTGGATCTAATTAAAAACTCCATCGACCAAAACTTGTATATTTGTGGACTTAGAAGTGAGACTTAGAGATTATGTGTTTATGGGCGTCGCACTCGTTGGAGTCGACTTTTATTGTTATTGTTCATGTTTCATTTTTTATTTCTTCACCTTGGGTATCGTATATTATCTGCGTGGTTGCTCCGCCGCTTGGGCATGGAAGCTAGCTCCCGTTGGGGATGCTTTATATATTGTGTTTTGTATATGGTTTTATTCAAAATTTACAAAGGAGATACTGTACGATTTTCAAACATCATAAATGTTTTTCAAACAAAACTTATTTACACTTTAAGAACGAAACTTGATTCAATTTAATAACTCTTTTTAAACTTCACCTCCACTATTTTCATAAAAGGTTTAAATTCTGAGTTTTTAACTTACTTAGACTGTGTCGACGTCTTTCGACATCATGTGATCTAAGTGTCGGTCACGTGCCACTTTCGGGTCGTGACATCATGCTTGCGATTATGTGGACATACAAGTGCCGACTGGGTCGTCAATCTCGGTATGCGAACATCCACATCCGTACGTGCTTTCTTGCATAATTTCAGGGCTATCACTCGGAGTAGCAAGAAGTAGGAAGTGTAGTTTTTTCACTATGCGGGTGGAATATGCGGCTACCTCAGTAGCGCCAAAGGGCGCTAGGCTGAGGTGATTTCTCTGGAGTTTGCGCATAATTTCGCACGCAAGGGAAACATGGTTTCTCTTTATTATGATATCATATCAACGATAGCATACTCAAACAATCTCATATATATGGGAAGTTGAAACACTTACAGATTTAATGACACTTCATCAAGAAGTCAGTGGCATGAGAAGGTGGTCTACGCCATAGGGTTTTTCCTTCAGGTCAGACGATCAGGGATTCGATGACGAAAAAAATAGCTGAGTAACGCTATATGCGTTTGGGCTTCGTCTTGTGTGACATATTGCATTTCAAATAGCTTGATAGATATTACTCTTATGTTTGACATTATTATTATAGGCGGCAACTTTATAGATGTATATTTTAAAATTGATGGTGTATACCTTTCTTTATTTATTATCTGGGATGTATATTTCTATATTTTGTTCGACTATTTCAGACATGGTGTACAAGTGTACGGGATACACGATGTATGCAGGGCACACATTTAACAAGGATATGTCAGTTGGGAGGAACTCTCCATCACACGAGAGATTCCCTTTGTGCTAGGGAAGTATACGAAGATGAGACTAAGTGCTAGATGTCAGCTGCTCGGAGCAGCGACCATGGTGTTGCATACTGGGCATGGTAACAGTGGAAGCACTTAATAAAGTCGCCCCGACCGGGTCAGGATAAGATTTCCATGTGCTGTAGGGCGAGCGACCGAAGTGGTTATCACATGTCCGCTTTTACCTGTTTACATATAACTGGACTGGGGGTCTGACTCATCGTACAGGGTGAGAGCTTGTCGGGAGATCCCAGGGATATCGCAGGACAATATGGCCGGGTAAGTCAATCACGGGGTGATTGGACTTGGGTCCGTATGGTATAGCCTTAATGGCGTACACTCTCAGAGAGAATTTTATACCGTAGCACGTTTCCATACGACATGCGCTTGGATCGTACACATAAGAAGGTTGAGGGATGGATCTCATCTCCCTCAGTGTGAGCCCTTATGATGACCTCCTTTAGGAAGGACGGGCGGTCTATACCCTTAGAGACACCGAGCTGTCTGGGTAGGCATGTTATGAGCGTTTGGTACTTTGGATACTGTTTTCTGCTGCGATGACAATATACCGCACATACGGGGCAGTGTCAGGAAAGCGGGTGAATAGCAGACCTAACTATTCAGAGCCGGAGGAAGATCGATCGGAATGTCTCCTGATTGCATCACATGTCCAATTCTTATTGACGCCGTGGTGGCGAAATTTAAGAATGCGATGAATTGAGAGGTACACCTAAGTGTTTAAGTACGTTTCTGAGAGAGATTGAAGGTACTTGGGCAGACATGTACGATCGGATCTGGGGTATGAAATTTCGCAAGCCTAACATATTTTTGGTTTATGTTGTTTTGTTTTAGAGAAATCCTTATGTGGGTCCTAACGGATCTGGCTGTAAAGCTACCTTTTTGTAGGTTCTCAACGGTCCACGCCGCACCAACATATATATGTATGGGTACGAATAAGGAAGAAAGAGAGGAGATTCTCAGAGAGACAATTGATTTAGGGAATCAATGGTTCAGGGAACCAGCTTAGGGAGCTATGGATGGCACCCACTCGAATGTGCGAGTGGGAGTATGGTAGCCATTGGGTCTAAACTGGCCCAATACCCGTCCCATATGAGTGGGTACCATATATATTCATATATAAAGGGCTATGATTTTCCGAGAGACATGAGATATATGATGCGATATAGAAAGTTTTTCTAGAGAGAAAACACTATAGTGCCGTCGTCTTCTTCTTCATGCTCTTCTACTTTGGGTTGGCTTGCGGGATAATCAAGTGGGAGATTCTCGCTTTCTATCAAAATGTGGCCATTGTTTGGAGGCGATAAAGATTAGATCTTTTACGTGACGTGGGCGAGAAACGATCCAATCAATCGGATCAGGTACATCGTAAACTTTTAGGGTAGATACATGTGTTTCCGTTGTGTATGATTGCTTATTATGTATCTACGTCACCTAATATGTATATTTTTGTACACATATATTGATTGACATATAAAACAAGATATATGGAGCCGATCGACATTTATGACGATGGATGATGGTCGAATTTTTCCATCTCGTTTTAAGAATCACATCTCACCATCTCATCCTATCACTACTCATCATATGAGCTTATAAATTACTTGAGGGATATAAGTGCAATATGAGCTTATAAATCATATCTCACCATCTCATCCTATCACTACTCATCCTATCACTACATGGGTGTTTTGCACAATTAACTTTAAAATTAATAGAAGAGTCCACACATTTTCATTGCACCATCAGAATTTCAAACCAACATTAGATTGAAATCAAAATGAAACAAGTAAAGAAGAATGATATTTTTATATCATATAGTTTCTCTTAATGCACAGATGATAAATCAACTGGCTAATTAATCAGAAACAATAACTTTCACCGTTCTGAAAATTTTATAAAAACATGCACAAGATGAGAAATCCACCCATTAATTCCATTGCACATCCCTAAATTTCAAAACAACATATTGGATTCAAACCAAAGTGGAACAAGTAATAATAATGTTACAAAACATATAACAAATAGAATCAAATATTAATTTCCCTTGTTGGGTAGACGATAAATCAACCCACCATAGATCAACAACAAAGTGGGCAATGAATCAATCCATTCTCATTGCACTCTCCACACTTCACCATCTTCTTCTCATCATCATCCAACACTTTGCAACTCCCATTGCACTCTCTACACATAACAAACCTCATCCCTCCGCAGACTCCGCAACCCGAGCCCTCCTTTTTCGCAATCCCGTACAATAGCAACTCCAATTTCCCTTCATCTTCGAGCTTCATTACTTCCTCGACTCCCCCGATAAATCTCCCTTTAACAAACAACAATGGAGGCCTAACTTCCTTTTTCCCAATTAAGACTCTCAACTCCTCTCTAAACCCCGAATCCATCGAGATATCCCTTTCCATAATCTTCACATCGTAGGCTTCGACCGCGGTTCTCACCGCATTGCAATCCTCGAAAGTTTTCCTGATTCCCCTTAATGTAGTAGAGTAGAAAATCAATGCATTTTCTCCATTTGGTGGGCAATTCTCCTCGAAAGACTCGAGCAGGAGGCGCGAATCTCGCTCTTTTTGGCTAACGGGTATCATCGTAGAAACAACCTTCTTAATTTGTTCTTCCTCTTTGTTCAATTCTCTATCGAACCAAGCGACGAGTTCAGGGTCGAACAAAGGGCTCAAACTCCGCCTCGATCCGAGGGACCCCGAATCCTTCTCGACCAACTTCTGACCCCGAATCATATGATCAATAACAAGCTTGCTTGGCTGCCTATTGGATAAAGAACTAAAGGGTCTCAAGACCCGATTCTGATTTTCCCTCGGCGAGTGGTTCTCTTTGCCAATCAGAAGCCTCCGCTTTTGGTTTTTGGGCGAGTTGGAACGTTCCGGGCCTTGAAAGCTGATCACGGGTTTCATCGCGGGAGATAGGCCTTTCATGAGTTCCCAAGTGTTGATGATCTCGGATGGCTCGTCCTTGAGAACTCTCTTCTTCTTGGATTGGGGAGTGAAGGGGGTAGAAGTTGGGTAAACTTTGTTTGCTTTTGCGATTTGGGCTTCTTTCTTCTCCTCATCTCTTGCTGCTTCTTGTTGTTTGTCTGCATTGGAATCGAGATTGAGAAGTCCATAGGTTGTTGAAGTGAGGGAGACCACATGATGGGTTGAGAGTTTCTGCTCTAAATCTGTGGTGGCTAAAAATTTGGAGGAGATGCAACCCATTTTGTTGCTGCTGCTTCTTCTTCTCCTTCTTCTTCAAAAATTTGGTTTTTGTTTTGAACTGAAACGGTCGAGTTTCAGGGGCATGCAGTAGTGATGGCCCCCAACGGTAATAAGATATAAAAGTGTCGGTGTTTGTGTCCAACGGTCGGCAATTTAGACACGTAGGATTCTTCGGCTGACGTGGAACCGACGTGGCATGCTGTCCAAATTTGGTAGGCTCTCGGTGGGCAATGTTTAGGGGCCCACTTTCCAAGCCTTGGGCCCACCCTGGCCTGCTTTGCATCAGACACGCATGAATCTCCACAGTGAAGAAGCGTGCTTTCAAAATATTTAAATCTTAAATAGGACATATTTTTATTCTTGGGCCACAGCCTCACAGGCAGGCAGAAACGTGCATGTTAAAAGAGAAAAAATGCCCGCTCAGAACCCACCCATTTTGTATGCAGTAATTTTTGAAATCGGATGGGTTTCAGAAAAATAAAAACCAATCTAAAACCTCCTCCCAATCCGTCCAAGCCACATTAAACCTTGGCTCATAATTTTGAAGTCTGCGAAGAAAAAAAAATCAATCGGCTGATTTCAACCTAAAATTTGAAGTCGTTGCTTTTATATCTCTTTATCACTCTCAACCGTGACAGTTTAAACCCGACACCGATCTTAGCCCGTACAAACTGTCCTATCTACTAAAATCCAACCCGCATTCGATATCCGTCTGAGTCCGACGGGTATTGGTGAGGGTTTTATGATCCATTGGATCGGATGGGCTTTTTTAAGGATGGGAAACCTGCCACCATGATTAATTGTCTAGTCGATATTTTCACAATTATTTCAGATAATTAATCGATTACATTTATGAAAAAGCAAAATTGATAATTCGATATATATAGTTGACATCGTTAAAGTTGATCAATGTTGACCGTTTAGACGTGGTAGTTTTCTATAGATACCAAACATATCACGAATTTAGGCAGCTTGGAGAGTCCTGAGACTATAAGCCTATTTTATTTGCAAACGTTTCAATGTGGACCTAATCACTATACAGGCCGAAAAACTATTTTTAGAAGCCTACTCAAAAGAGACTATTTGGTTCACTTTGACACAAGGCCCATCAAAAGCCAGCAGATATGAGGCTAAAAGCCCTTAAAGTTGCTAGCAACACAGGCCTAAGCTTTACGTTCACGAATTTCTCAAAAGTAGCCCAGCCCAGAATCCTGCACAATCTGTTGATACGTGAAGTTATATTACTTCAACTCTCTCCCGAAAAAACTAGTGTTTTACGTCCAACAAAAAAATAAAAAATTAAATTAAATTATGGCAGTTATACCGACTCAAGTAATTTATTGGCACAAGCACCTCTTGTGGCCATCAATTGAAACTCTAAAACATGAAAAGTTCGATGCTAAATAAGTTAAATGATCGTCTAATTTTGCTTTAACACTTGTCTTTTGTTATTTAGAGTTAGAATTCTAAGCATTTCGTTTAGGGTTTCAATTAAAGAACAGAGGGGTGTTTGTGCCAACAAATCGCTTGAGGAGGTACACGTGCAACATAGGTAAGCTGTAGAGGTGTTTTGCGCAATCAACCTTATAAAACAAAATTTACCGTCTAATTTTAATTCACCAAAATAATCATGTGATTCATTTGACTTGCTCAAAGCCCCAGATTCAAAACTCATCACCAAAATCCTTCCATGACCTTCGGTGTTTTCACTTTTAAGTCGTTTTTTATCCCCAAACTGTCCCTTTTCCATGCATTAGCCATTTAAGAATATAGGAGAAGCCGGTTCAATTCCTGTAAAAACTAACGGTATTTTCTCTTCCTGGTGGATTAAAACACATAGTAAGATGCTTGAAGAAATTGGTTACAATATTGGTATCAAATTCTACTGCTAGTTTCAAACATGTCACGTGTTGATGAAAATATGCAGGGGTCTTGGCCGACAAATGCATGGTCACAACTTTGATGTATAGTACTATACTTACTATATACTATGCTAACAATATATATTTTCCATTAATTTCCCATCTTCTTCCATGCACATTAATTGGCTTACATTATTTGACTTGAAGGACCCTAGATCGATCAAGGTGCCGCACCAGTTAAAACAATGAATATTCTTTTGGCTTTCAGTGCCTTTAGATTGATTGATCACTCAAGATTCAAAGTAAACTTGTGCTAATTAATCATGGTTTTGCTTTGTCTAATGAAAAAAAGGGGGCAAAAACTACTATACCAGTCAAAAGTTCATCTCTAACTGCAAAATCAAACAAAAAAATTCTTGCTGTTTTCTTCTGGAAAAAAGTGAGAATCTGGAAGCAATATTCTCATGCAAGTATAAATTTTAATTAGAAAAGAGGAATTACCACTACCCGTTGAAAACTTGATGATATGTCACTTTAAGGTTGCAGCTCACACAACATCCTAACACCCAAATAACAGTAAAATGGTAAGACCTGCAAGTTCTTATCTATTCTTTTCGAAAAGCAAAAGGCTTTATTAATTTATCGCTGCATGTTACTTCAAAAATGTAAAATTCCTTTCCTAAAAGGAGATTTTTAGAGATGGTATGTATCTTCATGCTTTAGAGCATAATAGCACTTTGTTGGCAATATTATTAGCATCTCCAATAAATATGACAAACAACCCTAATATGTTCCGGTTGGTCAAAGACCAAAATAAGAGCATACCGATATCAAAAATTCAATTAGATGTGCCATCAACAAAGCATCACATCAACAACTCTTGTTTGATACCAATTGGGTTTAGCTCAGTTGGTACCAATTTCCTCTTCAATATGAGAGGTCGCAAGTTTGATCCCCGAAGGGAATTGGACTCCTTAAAGAAAAGAAAAGGAAAAAAAAAACTCCCTCCGCGAAAAAATTGGTCCAAGATTTTCAGGATAAAACCAATCAACACTCAACGGTCCAAGCAAAGATTAACTAATCGGGTATAACTCATCATTTCGATTTCCGCACGGGTCACATTCAAAAGAAAAGGAATAACAGGCAAACCTTGCCATGACCTCGAAGAGAAGGACATGTTTACCCATCAAAAATTTAAGTTAGTTCATATCAAATTGATTTTCTATGCTAATTTTATTTCTTTCATATCATTTGTCTCCATTCGCTATGAGGTAAATGATCAAAAATGAATCTAGATGCTTTTTAATACTCATATGTCAAACTTTCAAAGAAATATTAATACGGATCTTTATAACTAGAAAATCGAATAAACGGTGGATCTATAGGAATTTTCTATCACGAAGACACATGGCACCGTACCTGTGTACCATTCATCGATATATCATATTAATGGATAAAATGAAGATAAAGGATATTTATAGTTTTATATGAGAAAGAAATATTTTGAAAGGAAAGAAGAATAAATAAAGTAGAGGATCAAAGAAGAAGAGTAAACAACGAAATGAAGAAAGAAGATTTTCATCAAAAGCAAAAATAAAACGGTTTCATTTGTACATAAGATCCAGGGTAATTTGGTCATTTTCCTAGAAACTGGGCTAAAATTTAGTTGTTTTTACTAGATAAGGAAAAAAATAAGAAGCATCTCGTGGAATGAAACATAGGAGATTATATGATACATCCGCATAAATCAAGTATTTTTTTAATTGCAGAAAGCCTAAAATGGGGGGCGACGCCCTAAATCCCCAATTTTTCTTCAAATTTCCGCCAAATTACTCGTAAAATCTTACTTGATTGATTCTCTCGTCTCTTATCTCAGAAAGTAGCTGTGGCAAGTTTTCATCGATTTATCTCATTCTAGGGCTTGCTGCATATTGATTACTGTTCCATTCATTTCTCATTGATTTGTTCCATTTTCTTGGAATTGCTGCGCAAAATTGAGTATCATTCTTGTTGATTCACTCAATATTTTTGGGTTTGTTGAGCATTGCTGATTTTTTCTTGGAGATATTGATACTTTCGATTCTTGGAGATCGTTCTTTGGTTTTCTTATGGATAAAGCAGCAGAATCGTCAACAGCTCTTATGCTTCTATTTTGAGGAGGAAATGGAGTGTTTATGCTTTGCAAATTGAAGAAAAGGAACTGCATTCAACAACAAGTGGAGAACATGCAGTTTATTTTACTCAAGATGAGTTAAATAAATCTCTCTTACCATTTAAATTTGCTATTGTGGCTAAATGCTCAAATGGCAGACCTTCGTTTGCTGAGGTCAAATCTTTTCTAAAGCAAAAAATTGGAGCAATGGATGATATTCTCATTGATAAAGTGGATATTCCATCAGAATGTGAATACTATACCTACAAGGCTACCTGTGGAAGTAGTTCCACCTGAAGATTTTATTCAGCAAAATGCCACTAATGATCAGCAGAGAAAAGAAGCTGGCACAAAAGAAATTCAAGGTGTTACAAATGTTATTATCTCAAAGCTAGTGGAAGAAAATTCTGATTCAACTGCTACTCAAACAATCATTGATAAAGAAATTCTAATTGATCAGAGTACTTTGCAGTGGATTTCCAGAGTTGATCAAAGTCCTCAGAATTCAAGTATTATGATCAACACTATGGAAAATTCTAGGAAGTTGTTGTTGAAAGTTTTAGTTTTAGCGCCGGATGATGCTCAATATCGGCGATCTCCAAGATCAGAACACGTGGCAAATGACGTGTCCCAGAGCTCAGAAGAAAGGGCCGCAGGGGTCGATCTGGCCACCCCTGTACCCGACCTGCAAGCACAAGCTGGCCCACCTCAGAGCCCCTTCGAAATTGGCCTCCTCGGCCTCTAAGCTCGTCCCGATCTGCCACAGAACCAAGATTTCTCGGCCCTCTCGCTCGTTCCCGAGCTCCCCAGCCGAAGCCATCTTCCCCGGTCCTCCAACCGACCGATTCCACGACTCACAGGCGTAACCGCCGCTCCGCAAATCTCGCCATGCGCATATTCTTCGCCAGCAACATCCTACGTTCCACGCCATCACGATCCCCATTAATGGACGATCCGCTCTTTACGCAGGCATGACGTCGGGAGCGTAACTGCCGGCGAGATTCTCGCGCCTGCTGCTGCGTGCTACCGCCACTATATAAACCCCTATCACAGAGGGATCAAGTAAGTCATTTTTATTCCACTTAGACGTTACTCTGCTCGAATCTAGTACTAACTTGATCGTCGGAAGGTCCTCGGCGGTACCAAACCACCCCGGAACTTTTTTACGGGTACTCGGCGTTAAACTCCCCAAATCACCAATCTCCTAAAAACCCATTGAGACCCGCACGCAACAGGATACCACCTTTCAAATCCACCGGGAGATCGACGGAAGACAACATCTAAGGGAGACCCGAAAAGGACCTCCATCAGTTGGCACCGTCCGTGGGAAAAACTCCACAAAAAACAAAGTTGGCATTCCGATCTCCATCCACATGGCAAGCGACCACCCCGAAGATCCAGTTACCAGCCGCCGCCTTCCCCTCACCGGAGGCGCGGATGAACCTCCCCCGGCGACCATCATCAACGCCCTCGCCAGCCGAATAGATCGGCTACAGTCCCTCGTGGAGGCGCTCGTCCGCGTCCAGAAGGCCCGGCCAAGGGCCCAGATCACCGCTCCTCCACCTCCAGAAGGCTCTGCCCTCGTTGGCATGGCTGACCATCAACAGGCTACGACCCCTGGCCACAGATCCTACGGGCCGATACTCCCTGAGGCCCGCTGGACGCCCCACGGCTCCACACCAAGATCCACCGCCAAAGCGCCTCGCCTCAAGCCTCCTCGCGACCCTTACCCCCCTAGGAGATGTCGGTCACCTCGCCTGTCAACAGGTATGATCGACACCCCTCCTTCGACGGGGTCGCACAGAAGGGGCTCGCCATGACGGCTCGAGAGCCACCTCGCCCGGGGATCTGAGGGACCTCATCGAGAGGAACCGGGGCCGTGCCCAGACACAGGTCTCGCACAGCAGAGGCCAGGGATCACAAGGCGTCGAATCCTCGGGGTACCAAGGCTGACTCGACGCCCTCGAAAAGAAGATCGAGGGCATGCGCCGGGAAGGTAACCTCTCGGGCGACGGGGCTAACTACGCCACCGACTCGCTCACCAAGCCGTTTACCGTAGGGTTGCTCGCTGTCCACGTCTCCTCGTGCAACAAGCCCCCGAAGTTCTCTCTGTTCGACGGGAAAACCGACCCCAAAGACCATTTGGATGCTTTCACCGCGGGGATGAGCTTCCAGGACCATTCCGACGCCGCCTAGTACAGGGCCTTCCCAGCCACCCTCATCTGCTCTGGTCGGGACTGGTTCCGAGGACTCGAGCTTTGCTCAGTCTCGACCTTCGACGAGCTGGCTACTCAGTTTCTCGGCTACTTCGTTGGGAACCTTCGGCAGAAGCGCACGGTCGACTACCTCTTCACAATTAAGAGCGAGGACAAGGAGACGTTCGAGGCTTACATCACCCGCTTCTACAACGCCCTCCTCGAGGTCCCCGAGCACCGGGACGAGACCGTCATCACGGCGCTCAGATCTGGTCTTAGGCACAAGGAGTGGTTGCGCTCCTTTGCGTTGGCACAACCTAAGACCATGGCCGAGGTCAAGGCGTGGACCGAGCGCGAGGTTCAGCTGGAGTCCGAGGTAAACGCGAACCTCCCCCGAGCAGAACGGTCCGACCAGAAGAAGAGGGCTCGGGAAGAAAGGCTGGAGTGTCAGCAACCCTATCACCCGAAGTTCCAGGAGTACACCCCGCTCAACGTCTCCCTCGCAGTGTTACTAGAGGAGGCCCAAGGCGAGGAGTTCTTCAAGTTCCCTCCAATCCCGCGTCAGGCCTCGAAGCGAACCCGGGCCCTTACTGGGCCTTCCACCGGACGCTGGACCATGCAACGGAGGATTGTAAGCAACTCCGGGGCTACATCAAGGAGCTCATCCGATCGGGACACCTCGCCGCCTACTTAAGGGACAAACGGCAGGCCGACCGTGAGCAGGAGCAGTGTCCCCCTCCCCTCGAGCCGACCATCGTCCAGATCATGCTCGTCTCGGCAGATGACCAGTCCGGCGCTCGAGAAGCCCCGTACCCGGTGCCGAGCACGGAGACTAACAAGCCTCCGGGGAGCTCGGGCCACGCTAATAAGGTCATCTATTAGCATGTACTTTTCTTTTGGGGCAATGTAAACTCTTCCTAGGATCTATTGTTAATTTAATAAAAATCAACGGAACATTGCGAAAAGGAAGGAAAGATCTCATTTATTCAAAAAAATGTATTATGGTCTCCTCAGCCATACATACAAAAATAAAAAGAAAATTACAACAGCGAGGGAAGGGGGTACAGAGAGCACTGCTCATGATACTCGGTAAAGATCTCCGCCAGCCAAGGCCTCGCGAGATCCAACCTCTGCCCTCGGTTCCCCCCACGCGCGTTGACCCCGAGCCTTAACTCGTAGCACTCGCGGACGAGCGCCTCCGAGCGAGCCAGCCGGTTCGAAGAGATCAGGCCGAAGCGCCTTAAAGACCGCAGCTTGCCCATGGCCTCGTTATAGAGCTGCTCAGATAGGGGGTTGTAAAGCCCCGGCGACGCCCTCTAGATGGAGTACATCAGCAGCTACAGCCGGGAGGAGCGTCGAGGGAGCAGCCGGCTGAAGTGGTCCTCGATGCTCCCATATACCAACTGCGTCGTGTCCTCGGTGCAGTTCTGGTCATAGATGTATACGTCTTCGAAGTGGATGATCTCGGGGATGGTAAAGGGGAAGTCCTGCATTCTCGATGCTCTGTTTGTAAGGAAAGGAAGGACTAGTGCTCCTTCAGCCTTATATAGCCCACTGCGCCCCAATGGAACTCAACGGTCGCCCACTTTCGCCCAAGAAGTCGTTGCCACGCGGCGATCATCGAACCTTCTCTGGCATAATCGGAGCGACGCGACCCTAGCGCTTCGCCTCCCCCCATATTCAATGTGCATGCTACGCGCACACCCGCCGCGACCGTTCATGTTCCCCATACCTGCAACTGGATGGTCGGGCGAAACCTCATGAAGATTCGGCCGAGCAGCTACCCTGCCCGATTATCCTTAGCTGGCCTCCACGGCACCTCTAACGCTAAGGATCAAAGTCCTCCGTAGAGGCAGCCGAGCGGCTCCCCTACTCGGCTATCCCTGGTCGGTAGCTTTCCTACTCGTAACGCCAGGGATCAAAGCCCTCGCTAAGAGGAAACCGCGTAGCTTCTCTGCCCGGTTATCCTTAGTGGGCCTCATACGGCCCTTCCAATGCTAAGGATCAAAGTCCTCCTTAGAGGCAGCTCAGCAGCTATCCTGCTCGGCTATCCCCGGCTGGTAACTTCCTACCACGACCGATAGGGATCAAAAGCCCTCCCAGAGGCAGTCGAGCCCGAGGATCCCTCGCTCGGATATCCTTCAGGACAAAAGCCCTCGCCAAGAGGCACCGGGCGGTAACCCCACCCGGCCAAGGGTCCTTGGTAGGCTTCTTACAGCCCCTCCTGCACTAAGGACCAAAGTCCTCCCAGAGGCAGTCGAGTCCTTGCTCGGCTATCCCCGGCTGATAGTTTCCTACCACAACCGACATGGATCAAAGTCCTCGCCAAGAGGCACTGGACAGTAACCCTGCTCGGTCCCCGTCCTGAAGGATCAAAGCCCACGGAAGAGGCAACCGAGCGGCTGCCCTGCTCGGTCAAATCCGGCCGGTAGCTCCCTACCCATGACGCCAGGGATCGAAGCCCTCGCAAGAGGCATCCAAGTGGCTACCCCGCTCGGTCGTCCCAGGCTGGTAGTTGCCTACCCACGACGCCAGAGATCAAAGCCCTCGCCAAGAGGCAACCGCGCAGCTTCACTGCCCGGTCATTCTTAGCGGGCTTCTTATAGCCCCTCCAATGCTAAGGATCAAAGCCCTCACAAGAGGCAACCGAGCGGTTGCCCTGCTCGGTCGACTCCGGCTGGTAGCTCCCTACCCATGACGCCAGGGATCGAAGCCCTCAAAAGAGGCCTCCGAGCGGCTACCCCGCTCGGTCGTCCCAGGCTGGTAATTGCCTACCCACGACGCCAGAGATCAAAGCCCTCGCCAAGAGGCAACCGCGCAGCTTCACTGTCCGGTCATCCTTAGTGGGCTTCTTACAGCCCCTCCAACGCTAAGGACCCAAAGTCCTCCCAGAGGCAGTCGAGCCCGACCCTTGCTCGACCATCCCCAGCTAGTGGTCGTTGCTCGTAGCGCCAGAAATCAGAAGCCCTCGCCAAGGGGAAACCGAGCAGCTTCCCATCCATCCTCGGCACAAATACGGCGGACAGCCCTCTGCCCATCACATGCAGAGGATCCGAGCCACCAACAAGGGGCATCAGGTCTATCCAAGTCTCGAGCGACCCCCCCTCGACTTCGGGGCCATAGAGACGCCTCCTTCTTAGCAGCGCTCGGCACGCTTGGCAAGTAATCGAAATCAACTCGATGAACGATCACTAGACAAATAGCCGACCTGACATGGAAGCCCAACAATGCAAGAAGAGAAATTTTACGAGCATTTTTCACGAACAAAAAATAAAGTGCAAACCAAAGAAAGAAAAAAGTTTTATTACCGAAGGCAAAGTCTTTACAAAGGGTATTTTGGGCTCCCCAGCCTTACAAACTCCCCGGAGGCTTACAAAAATTGCAAAAGCAACAAAATAAAAGAAAGAAAAAGACGGGGGCTTTAGGCCTCGGGGCCGGGCGCGACCTCGGGGTCTTCGACATTCACCACGGGACGAGCAGGGTCCTCGGCGACTTTCTCGTCAGGAATCTCTTTCCCCTGCTCCTCGGTGTCCGCGAGGGGGTACTCGGCCCGGAGTTCTTCGTCGGCGAACTTCGGCATCCGGACCTTAACGGCATCGAGGGCCTCGTGCCAGATGAGGGTTGTGGCCACGGCCAGGTCATCATAGAAATCCTTCGACTTCTTGTAACCCTCCACCACCTTCACCGCCGAGAGGTCGGCCAACTTCGCCGCTCTCAGGTCGGCCGACTTCGCCGAGTCGGCCGTTGCCCCCAGCTCCTTCCGGAGGGTCTTCACCGTCTTCTTCAGGTTGCCGGCAAGCACCTGAGCGTCCTCAAGCTTGGCCTAGATAGCCACAGCGGCCTCGCGGTACCGGGCAACCTCCCATTTCCCGGCCTCCACCTCGCCCTCCAGGGCGGCAACCCTTGCCATCACCGCCTCCAGCTCCCGCTTGGAGCTCTCTTCCAGCGAGGCGAGCTGGCCCGTAGCCTTCATTGCCGGGGCTATCATCTCAGCCTCCATGCGTAGGGCGAGGGCAACGTGCTCGAGAACCTGAAAGATAGGAAAGAGATCAGAAAAATGAAGGAGGCACCGAATCTCACAAAAAACCAAACACTTACCTGCACGGACCCCTGGGCGATGGACGCCATCTGGGCCCTGAAGGCCCCCCTAGGGACTCTACCCCCTGCCGATTTCTCTATCTCATGAAGCAGGCTGTCCGTGACGGATAGCCCCGAGGGCACCGCGAACTGGAGGCTTCCTTCTTCCACCATGATCGGCGAGGGCGGGCCCCGGGAAGACCTCCGGGAACCCCTCTTGAGCGGCTCCGATGGAGAGCCGATCTCCTCCTCTGAAGCCGGGTCTTCCAGAATCCAAGGCCGCTTCCGGTCCGACGCTCCACTAGGCCCCGGGGCAGGATCCGCCCCGGAGCGCTCACGGGACACGACCACCAGAGGAGAAGGAGCCAGGGCGGGCTTCGAGCGGGAAGGGCCGGCGCCTCCAGCCTTCGTGACCCTCCTCGGCTGGCGCATGGAGGCTTTGAGCTCGTCCATATCCATGGGTCCTGCGCAAAACCAAATGTAAAGAAGTCAGCGACACAAGCAATATACAAGCCAAAAAGCAAGCCTAAAACTTACTGACGAACTCAACGGGGATGAGTCCGACCCAACTCAGGATCCTCTCAGACAGGAGCATGTTGAATCGGGGGATGGGCTCCCACAATGCCACTCTCACCGCGACGGGGTCACTGTACTAGTTCCCCGGCAAGCATTTCTCCCTTGACCACTTTGTAGGCACGGGCCAGTCCTCGCCCTCGGGAGAGGAAACGAAGAAGAAGTTCTTCTTTCAGTCGTGAATGGAAGAAGGCAGGGCCACAACCCAAGTCCCGGCGGCGTCCCCCTGTCGCTTTCTGAAAGAGAGGTAGACCCACCTTGGGTCACCTGCTCGATCACCAGGGTGATTTTTGAAGACGAGTGAAGAATCAAGGAGGGAGAGGCTGAAGGGAACCGCCTGTAACTTCATGCAGATCAGGAACCCGAGGAGAATCCTCCACGAGTTCGGCACTAACTGGCCAGGGGCTAACCCGAAAAAGTTCAGCACTTCGACTGTTCCCCTCCGAATCATGGAGACGCGGCCTCGCAGGTCCGTCTTGCCTGAAATTCGGGACAGATGCTAATTGGTGCTATCCGTCCACCTCTCCGAAGATGCCAAGTTGATTTATGGCACCATGTATCGAAGGTTTAAACGGATGCGGCCGATGTAGCAGACTTCGTCAGATTCCCCCTCGCTTGAGGTGTTTTTTTATTGTGGGGACGCTCTTCCCTGCAGGCGCAAACCCCTGCAGTTAATTACGCTACCGCATCGCGGTAACAACTTTCTCCTTCTCCATATGGTCACTTCGTGTCGTGGGTGTTTGTTTTGTGTTTGGTTGCCCGTGGATTGTATACGGAGACTAAGTTATGTTGTCGCTCGTAGGGTGTGGACTAGTCCCAATCCGTATCTTTCTTAGATTTGGGTTTGGGGGGTTATGTTTAAGGATACGTTATCCTTATTTGAGGCTAAGATCAACTTAAACGTTTGTTAAGGACACGTTAGTCTAATTCTAGACTAAGATCAACTTAACGGGATCATTTAGATCCAACAAGAGAGCAATTGGGCTCTATTGTTTAGTTTAGTGACATTGCGATCGATAATTAGTTTAAGGACATTACGGTCCAATGTTAGTTTTAAGATATCACGGTCGAGGTTAAGGACATCATAGTCCGTGAGTTTAAGGACCTCACAGTCCGGTGTTTGTTTTAAGACATCGCGGTCGAGGTTAAAGACATCATAGTCCGTGAGTTTAAAGACCTCACAGTCCGACGTTAGTTTGAAGACATCACGGTCGAGGTTAAGGACATCATAGTCCGTGGATTTAAGGACTCCACAGTCCGATGTTAGTTTTAAGACATCACGGTCGAGGTTAAGGACATCATAGTCCATGAGTTTAAGGACCTCACAGTCCGTAGCAATGTATGGTTGTCGGAACCCGTCACCTCTCTAACGACGTTGAAGGATTACAACGACAGATATCAGAGGAATGAAGAGATGTACCCTTGAACCGGGTGTAAATTGATTGGAAGAGCATATGAGCTCAGTTCAATTTAAATTAAGGACTTATGGGGAGAATTGGGCTAAGTCCAGTTAAAGAACATTTTATTTTTGTTCTGCCTGTTAGGCTTTTATTTGGGCTTTGCCCTTTTAATAATGCTAAGCATTGGGCCCTGACATTTTGTCTGGTATTAAATGCATAGCATTTATCTGAACAAAGTATGTTCTGACAGCGCGCCACGTGGCGCACTAGGTGCTTTGCGCCAGTCAAAAAGCGCATTGCGCTTCTGTCGGTTAGCGCACACGAGGAGGACACGTGTCGCTCAGCGCTAAGTGCCAGTTTGTTAGCGCAGTGCGCTTTTAATTTATGAGTACGCTGCACTAGTTTATGGATGCGCCAGTGAGTGACACGTGGCGCGCTTGGCGCTGAGCGTCAACCCAAGAGCGCAGTGCGCTATTTTCAGGAGCGCAAGGGCGCCGTTCATGAGTGCAAAGCACTTTCCAATAGCGCAAAGCGCATTTTGATCAAATTTATGATCAGAGAACAAGTTTATGTTCTTCAAAGAAGGCCTTGCCTCAAGATCCAAGAACAACAGTTCTTGTTTTTTATTAAAAGGCTCTGCCTTTATAGATCAGAAGATCTGTGAAGTAAAAATACTTCTTTTTATGATTAGATCTTGATCTTTTCTTTTTATTCAAAGACCTTGGGTTTTTTGTTTTTAGATCTATGATCTTTTTAGAAGAGAATTCTTCTTTTTATGAGATATTTTCATCTCTGTTTTTCAAGAATATAGTTCTTTTTTTTTTACCTTGAGTATGAAGAAAACTCTTCTTTTCTTAAGAGCTCGCTCTTTTTTTGGCAGAGGGTTTTTCTCTTGCTGTTCTGTCTCTCCTTTTAGACTTGAAGTCTAGGGTCCTTTATATAGGGCCAAATGATTTGTTAAATCAGTTGAAGAGATCTTTCTCTGATTGATTTGGGAATATTTCCCACCATTAGATCTTTGATCCTAAAGCATCTGTTTGACAGAAGATAATCTTCTTGTTCTTCAACAAGATTGAGAAATCTTTCTATGCAGAATTCGT
Organism: Agapanthus africanus; assembly: GCA_030015575.1. Taxonomy (NCBI): domain Eukaryota; kingdom Viridiplantae; phylum Streptophyta; class Magnoliopsida; order Asparagales; family Amaryllidaceae; genus Agapanthus; species Agapanthus africanus. Next base: position 44,669,022 of record JASDDO010000024.1, on the reverse strand, counting down.
TCTGTTTTGGTAATTCATTATTTACCATTGGATAATTGATCCAGCGGTGCTTAAAGCACAATCTTGTTGTTTGGAAAGATTTTGAGAAATCTCTCCTTAACAGAATTTATTTCTGGTTAATAAATGATTTATTGTTATTAGATCTTTTGATCTAACGGTGGGAATTTTAATTCCAGCGCTGGCACACCTACGTTAGACACGTGGTGCGCAGCGCAACTGCGCTAGCGCACTCGTGCTTGCCACGTGGCGCGCAGCGCGTAGAGCGCTGGATCTGAAGCGTTGCTTCAACAGAGGTGTCTTTTCACCTTCCTTTTTAAGTCAAACTTATATTCCCGAGAATCTTTCATTTCCCAATCTTGGAGATAGTTCCATTGTGCACAAAATTTTCTGTGCTTCGTCTTTATAACTCGAAGCAAAGCTTCCTCTTTTTCTCATCTCCAAAGAACTTTTCTCAACTATGGCTTGTAACCGCCCTCATGCTTGTAGACAGCCGTGGGAAGTGCCCATTCAGGACCTCGTTCCTCACTTTGCTGCGCGCTTGGTGGATCCTTCTCTCACGGATTAGCAGTGCGACGCTGCACTGCACGATCTTTTGACTCGTGTGGGGTCTCCTCTTCCCCCACACTCTATCTGGCTTCGGATGATCCTTACATCTGTGCTCGCCGATCTTCCCCCTCCTCCAGCAGAGATGTCCTCGGCAATGCTGGATACTGCCGAAGACAAAATCGAGTGCTTCTTGGAGGCGCACTTAATCACTCAAGCCCTGAGGGATTGCTCCATCCACTTGCTGAGCCAAATACGGGCTCGTCGGGTTGTCATCACCACTTTCTCTGAGGAGTGCGGCATCGACCGTTGGATGGTTACCCCTTGGGAGGATCGCCGTTTCGACATGGTGGAGAGGACGGAGAGGGAACTGGATAATCTTCTCTTTAGCTTTGTGAACCCCTGTCCTTCTGATCCCATATTTGGTGATCTTTTTTAAATGTAATAACAATAATAATAATAAAAAGATGCTTTAATTTAGTATTTTATTATCTGTTAAGTGTTCTCTTGTTTTTTAATTCTTTGTTATTCTTTTGTGAGATGTTTATGCGCTGCATAATCATGAAGCGTTGCTTCGCTTTTCAATCTTGGAAACAGAGCTTTGCTTTAATTTGGGGTGCGCAACGCAATTACGCTAGCGCTAGCGTATTCGTGTTTTGACACGTGGCGCGCAGCGCACCTTGCGCTAGCGCACTCGCGCTCGACACGTGGCGAGCAGCGCAACTGCGCCAGCGCGCCTGTGTTAGACACGTGGCGCGCAGCGCAGAGCGCAGGATTTGAAGCGTTGCTTCAATTTTGACTCTTAAATTTCTAAAACAGAGCTTTGCTCTGATTGGGGGGAGCAGAAGCGTCGCTTCATTTCCAGTCTTGGAATTTGAACAGAGCTTTGCTCTGATTCGGGGACGCAGAAGCGTCGCTTCATTTCCAGTCTTGGAATTTGAACAGAGCTTTGCTCTGATTGGAAGAAACAAATGGCCCCCCACCGTTGCGCTTACGTGGCCCCAAACGTGAGTGCGGCGGTGGTAGCATCTCGGTCGTTGGATCAACTTTTAGGGAGTTGAAACGGCTCTCAATGCCTATAAATAGGACCTTTGGTCCCTTTGATGATTTTCATCCTCTTTCTTTAGAATTTTCTCTTATTCAAAGCACTGCTCTTTAGTTTTAAGAATTTTTCAAGAGTAAAACTCTTCCAAAACTTAGGTATAGTTTAAAACTTTTAATAAACCAGGGTTTTACCCATTAACAGAGTTTTTCTCTTTATAGATCTTTGATCTATAGAAAACCCATTTAGGGTTTTATTTAGCAGAGCTTTGCTCCATAGGTCTAAAGAGATCTAAAGGGAACTAAAGAGAGCCCTATTAGGGTTCTATTAATAGAGCTCTGCTTTCTAAAAGGATTTTTCTTATGATCATTAATAGAGCTTTGCTCCTTTCAAATCATATAGAAGAACTCTTGAAAGTTTTTCATGGATCTTGAAGATTTAAGTTCTATTTTTTATGAATTATATCATCTTCTTAGAGCAAAGCTCTCAATGTTCTCGGGGGCCTTCTTTAACTTTCCTTCATAACTGATTTTGACAGGTGCCACTCCTGTCTGTAGAGCATTGCTCTCGAGGAGTTTTACTTCATGTGCCTATTTTGAATAAGAAATTGCTTATTCAGTCTGTCTGCTGATCTTTGCTGATTTTCTTTTACAGGAGTAATGGACGTTCACATGTATGATCTCGAAGAGATTATCTCTTATGGAGACATCCGCCGACTCGGCCGTTCTCAAAATTGAGAATTCACAAACGTCGAGTGTGCCGAAATTATGAGTCTCTTTGATGCATATAATGGTCAACTGCTTTCTCGGCGTTCTCCTCTTCTGAAGCTTATCGTGGGAGCGATCTGGGAAGCGCTCCCTCTATTCTGTACCGGCGTGCTGCTTAGAGCATTGGATGCTGCTGAGGATAAGGTGCACTCGGTGTATCTGATGAACCTAATCTCGAAGAGACGGCGAGACAATCTTGTCGATCTCCTGCACCAGGCTTTTCAACAGTCTGCCATACTTGCTGCCTATCGGAGGGTGGAGGACATCCGTGGGGATCCCTACGCTCATGATCGCGAAAGAAAGCACACTAGGATGGTTCGCCGGGCTTGGACAATTTTGGACAAGGTCACTTTTGAGTTCCTCAACCCATATCCTGGACTTGAGGGTTTGCCATTGTAATTACTTTAGTAATGTCTTTGTTTATTGCTTTCATAATTGTAAGAACCTTTTTGCAGTATGAATGGCAAATTTCTCATTTTAGCGTGTTTTATTTCATGTTCTGAATCTTTTGCAAATGCATGGATGGGGTGTGCCTCGAACGCTTAATTAAATGCAGCTCAGATGTTCTCCTTGTTGCCTTCTCCTATTTGCTGTGTTGTTGCCATGTGATTTTAGATAGTATATAACTGTCGGTCTTGGATTCTTTGTAGAGTGGTGATGGCTTAGAAAACAGGGTTAAGATCTGTCACCTAAGACTTTTCTAACTTTATGAGCCATGAGGGTCTCATACAGAATTTTCTCCCTACGGGTCGAGAGGATCCCGTAGGTGTAACTTTTCCTTAAGAATCGTGAGGATTCCCAAGGGCGTTTTCTTTTGAGAGCCATAAGGATCTCACAAAAGAATTTACTTCTTTACAAGTCGTGAGGAACTCGTAGGTGGTGGGTGAAATTGTCCTTATCCGCATTTCACGGAGTCAGGGGTTGCTTTGGATGCTTCCCACGGGTTCACTGCCGTGTTTGGCAGGACCAGGCTTCGCTCTGGACGTTTTCCAGGATACCGTAGTTTAAAGACATCGCGGTCGAGGTTAAGGACATCATAGTCCGTGAGTTTAAGGACCTCACAGTCCAATGTTAGTTTTAAGACATCACGGTCGAGATTAAGGACATCATAGTCCATGAGTTTAAGGACCTCACAGTCCAATGTTAGTTTTAATACATCACGGTCGAGGTTAAGGATGTCATAGTCCATGGATTTAAGGACTCCACAGTCCGTTGTTAGTTTTAAGATATCACGGTCGAGGTTAAGGACATCATAGTCCGTGGATTTAAGGACTCCACAGTTCGATGCTAGTTTTAAGACATCATGGTCGAGCTTAAGGACATCATAGTCCGTGGATTTAAGGACTCCACAGTCCGTGAAATGTGTGGTTGTTGGGACCCGTCACCTCTTTGAAGACGTTGAGGAATTACAACGAAAAATATCAAAGGAGTGAAGAGATGTACCCTTGAACCGAGGTAAAATTAGTTTAAAATTATTGCGGTTGATTGTTAGTTTTAAGACATCACGGTCGAGGTTAAGGACATCATAGTCCATGGATTTAAGGACTCCACAGTCCAATGTTAGTTTTAAGACATCACGGTCGAGGTTAAGGACATCATAGTCCGTTGATTTAAGGACTCCACAGTCCGATGTTTGCTCTGGATGCTTCCCACGGGTTCACTGTCGTGTTTGGCGAGGACCAGGCTCCGCTCTGGATGCTTCACACGGGTTCACTGCCGTGCTCTGCGAGGACCAGGATCCGCTCTGGATGTTTTCCACAGGGTCAGGAGTGACGTTATCCTCGTTCCACGTGACCAGGAATTTTGCTCTGGATGCTTCCCACAGGTTCACTACCGTGTTCGGCGAGGACCAGGCTCCGCTCTGGATGCTTCACACGGGTTCACTGCCGTGCTCTGGGAGGACCAGGATCCGCTCTGGACGTTTCCCACGGGGTCACGAGTGACGTTATCCGCGTTCCACGCGACCAGGAATTTTTCTCTAGATGCTTCCCACGGGTTCACTGCCGTGTTCACCGAGGACTAGGCTCCGCTCTGGATGCTTCACACGGGTTCACTGCCATGCTCTGCGAGGACCAGAATCCGCTCTGGACGTTTCCCACGGGGTCAGGAGTGACGTTATCCGCGTTCCACGTGACCAGGAATTTTGCTCTGGATGCTTCCTACGGGTTCACTGCCGTGTTCGGCGAAGACCAGGCTCCGCTCTGGATTCTTCACACGGGTTCACTGCCGTGCTCTGCGAGAACCAGGATCCGCTCTGGACGTTTCCCACGGGGTCAGGAGTGACGTTATCCGCGTTCCACGCGACCAGGAATTTTGCTCTAGATGGTTCCCACAGGTTCACTGCCATGTTCGGCGAGGACTAGACTCCGCTCTAGATGCTTTACACGGGTTCACTGCCATGCTCTGCGAGGACCAGGATCCGCTCTGGACGTTTCCCACGGGGTCAGGAGTGACGTTATCCGCGTTCCACATGACCAGGGATTTTGCTGATTATATCCGCATTTCATGGAGTTGGGATTTGACTCTCGGTCATCTATACACTGCCGAGTCATAGAACTGGGAGTTGTCGTTGTTCCGCTTTGCTTGATGTTGTGTCTGCTGAGACGAATGTTGAGATGATCTCTAGGCTATTTGTGACCCATCGAGGTTTGGCTTCTTCTTCTCATGAAACCTGGGGAGAAGGAGTGTGATTCCTTCTTTGTTTGCGCCCCTGGATGTATACAGGGATTGATGTGATATCACCTGTAGGGCATAAATTTCATTTTTATTTTCAATTCTTTCCGCGATTCTCCATCATTTCAGCTTTTATATCGCGAAGGTCGCGATTGCCCAATCATTTCGACTATTTTTCGCGGTGCCCAATCATTTCGGCTATTTATTTTATTTTTACTCGCTGCTTTTTATTGCGAGTTGTCCAATCATTTCGGCTATTTCGCATGCATATATTTTTACTTGCTGATTTTGTTTGCAAGTTGCCCCATCATTTCGGCTATTTCGTATGCATGTGTGGCTCGCTGTCTTTTCGTTGCACGCTTGGAATTAGACACCGATTTCGGCATCAGCACCGCTACACTGGGATATTGCCAGGAGCGAATCATCATTTGCCTTAGTCGATGTCGAATAAAGGTGGCTTAGTAGACAGGGTTAGGATTCTGTCGACTAAGGCTTTTGACTTCATGAGCCGTAAGGGTCTGATAAAGGTATTTCTCCCTGCGAATCGTGAGGATCTCGTAGGTGTGTTTTTTCCTTAGGAGTCGTGAGGATTCCTAAGTGCATGTTCTCCTGTAAGTCGTAAGGATCTTACAATGGGGTTTTCTCCTTATAGGTCGAGAGGACTTACAAGGGTTGTTCACCATATGGACATATCCCTAGTCACGGATGGGACTTTCTTAGGGAAATGTTTATTCGCGCCCATGGATTGTATACAAGGGTCAAAGTTAAGCCGCTTGTAGGGCAGTAGTGGAGGTTGTGGGGGCTTCTTAAGAACAGGTTCAGGTCTCTGTAACTTAAGACTTTTGAATCTTATGAGCCGTGAGGGTCCCATAAGAGGATTTTCCTTACGAGTCGTGAGGATCTCGCAAGTGTAATTTCTCCTTAGGAATCGTGAGGATTCCTAAGTGTGTTTCTCCCTTGTGAGTCGTAAGGATCTGACGCAGGTGTTTTCTCCTCACAAGGTTGAGAGGACCCTGTAAGTGTCTTAACGAGGTTGCGCCCTTTCGGGTTTTCACAAACACTCGTCGGTAGCCCTGCTGTTTTTACTCAAGAAGCCCTTTCGGGTTTTCATCCGTGCCCATTTTGCTTATGGACATACCGTTTTTTTTTTGTTTTTTTTTGTTTTTTTTATTTTAGCTTCGGGATGCTGCAATCCATCGTAGTTTATCAACATCTCGGTCAACAACTAGTTTTAGGACATAGTGATCCGTTGTTAGTTTAAGGACATTTCGGTCCGCTGTTAGTTTAAGGACGTTTCGGTCCGATGTTAGTTTCAGGACGTTTCGGTCCGCTGTTAAGTAAGCCGGTTACTACTTATAGAGTTTGGGCTTAGGAAGATAGCGAGCGGACATAGTCGTCGTCATCTATCATTGACCTCGGCCGTGACTCGTCAAGCGTAATACTTCTTCAGGAAGCGGTCGTTTATTGACCTGAAAGGTCTTTCACCGTGCATGTCCATGAGTAGATAGGCTCCACCCTGGTAGACCTTGTCTATGATGTACGGGCCTTCATAGTTCGGCTCGAATTTTCCCCGCTTGGCGTGATTGGGGATCATAGGTCTTTTGACCACTAGCACGAGTTCGCCTTGGCGGAATGTCCTCGGCCTGGTCAATCTTTCATATGAGCGCGTCATCTTTGCTTTATAAGCTTCCAGATTTTGCTGCGCTATGAGCCAGGTTTCATCAAGGGCATCGAGCTCTTCAAGCCGAAGGTGAGCGTTCTCTTCGTCCGTTAGCTCATAATGGACTGCCACTTGTAGAGAGGGTAACTCTATCTCGAGGGGGAGTACTGCTTATGTACTGAATACCAACGCATACGGCGGTGTGTTCGTGGCCGTCTTGAACATGGTTCGATATGCCCAGAGAGCTTCATGCAGTCTCTCGTGCCAGTCCTTTTTATTTCGGGACACCGTCTTCTTCACTATCTTTGTCAAGGTCTTGTTGAAAGCCTCAGCTAGACCGTTAGCTCTGGGATTATAAACTGAGGAGTATCTCCAGTCTATGTTGTGTTGTTGTGCGAAGCAGCTGATCTTGTGGCTTCTGCAGGCTGGCCCGTTATCGGAGATGATCCGTCTTGGAGTTCCAAACCGATAAATGACGTGTGTCTTGAAGAAATGGAGGATATTCTCCATCTTCACTTCCCTCAGTGGTACCGCTTCTGCCCATTTGGAGAAGTAGTCAGTCGTCGCCAAAATGAATCGATGTCCTCGGGACGATGCCAGTTCGATGGAGCCGATTATGTCAGTTCCCCACATTTCGAATGGCCAGCTAGCCACTGTCGGGTGTAATGGATTTGGATGCTGATGGATAAAGTCCCCATGAATCTGGCATGAGTGGTATTGCTTCGCATACTCGAGGCAGTCCTGGATCATCGTGGGCCAGTAGTAGCCCATTCGTTTAATTTTCAACTTCATCTTAGGGCCAGCTTGGTGAGAACCGCAGAGCCCGTCATGAACTTCCTGAACGACTCTCTATGCTTCTTCAGGTCCCAGACATCTCAACCACAGAGAATCGAATGACCTCTTGTACAGAGTATCATTGACGAAGGCAAAAGATATGGCCCGCTTCATGAGCTGATGTTTTGAGGACGCATCTTCAGGCATTCGACGGGATTTGAAGTAGTCTATAAAGACTTCTCTCCAATCCTTAGCCTTTTCTTGGTCATTTATTTGCATAGTCATTTGCTCAGTCACTCCTTTTTGTTTGGACGACTCCGGAGATATTTCCGCCGGCGTAAGAACCCGATGGCCTTGCACAACGATTGTAACAACCGAGTTCGCTTATACCAGTTCAGTCCCCGTATTCATTATCTGTGGTATTTTATTGATTTATCATGTTTGAATGCGAATGGTAATTTACATTTTTCTTTGCATTCGACCCGACCCGCTTGCTTGAGCTAGTTGATTCATATTTATAGACTACCCCGGCTCGTTAAATAAATTCGTGCATCTAGTATAAACTGCATTTTAAAATTTTATTTGGCATCGCACATTTTACCATGTAACATTTTAGATCACGTAAAATAAATTAAAATTGCATTTCATAGCCTGCATGATACCCCTAATCCCGTGGTAGCATCCGCGCATCTTGTTCTCGTCCCGTTCAGTGAAACGGACGTGTTTGGATGGCTACACGCACGCACGTGCATCCGTTCTTGGGGGTATGCCTTTTAGTTACCTAATCATTCATTTTAAAATTTGGAAGTCGCATATATTTTTCATATTTTAAAACTAGATTTTTAGACCCGACCCGGGCGTATTTTGGAGTAAATTTGTATCTGCCAAAAATCTCAAAACGGATTGATATTATAATATTATATCCTTACTTCATTCAAAGGATTTGTTTTAACTGAGGAAATATTTTTGTAAATCCAATAGTAACAGCAGAGATCTCTCTCACTCTTAGTTTTATATAATATTAATCCATTTATATTTCTTAAGAAAACTGCACGCCCCCCTCTCTCTTCTTTCTTGCTTCTCTCTTCTCTCTCTCCCCACAGAAAATGCCAACTTCATCTCTCCTCCCCCTTTCTCTCTCCTCTCGCTACTCTCTATCTCTCTCCAATCGCGTCTCTCTCTCTCCTCTCGCAGTGGGATTAGGTCCCGTCACCGTCCGAGTTGATGCGGTCACCTCCCTCCTATTTCTTCTCTCCTCTTCTCTTTTAAACCCCTGAGTCACGTGAACCCATCAAACCTCTGCCTTCCTCAAACCCTAACCCTAAAAACTCCATCACCTCATCACAACTCCCCTTCAACCAAGCCTCCACCTACTCCTCGCCATCTTCTTCCCCTTCTTCCTCCAATTCCCGAGCCCTCACCTGCACACCCAACACCCAACAGAACCCCGAGCAACCACCACCCTCACCTCACCGCCGGCGATCCCTAAGACCTCGCCGTCACCATTTTCCTCTCCTCCTCTCCCTCTCCTCTGCATTTCTCCTCTTCTCACTCATCCATGCACACCCGAGCACCATCACCCCGAACCCTAACCTAACCCTAACTCCTCTAAAACTAAACCCTAGCCTCGTCGGAGTTCCTCCGATCATCACCGTCGACGGCATCACTCCTCTGCATATCCAGTGAGCAACCCTTCCTCTTCTCATTCTTTTCTTCCTCCCCTTCTTTCCTTCTTCTTTCTTTCTATAATTTTCTTTTCTTTTTAATGTTCACTGTTCTTGTGATTGCCGGAATCCGGTCGTACCGACGACGATCCCGACGACCAGGCGAGCGTACCTGACCCGTGTGATCCCCTTGTACGTTGTTTGGATCTGTTCCGTGTACCGTACGCGCGTCGCGACTTTTTCCGCTGACGTGAGACGTTCCGTATACCCGTTTCTTAATCTGTCGAGGCAAGTGAAACTTGCTACATGCTACTATATTATTTATACATATTTATTTCATGATTAAACCTGTAAATTGCACCTAAGGCTATTAGTTTTCCATTATTGCATTTCGATGTCAGATTATATCATTGTAGACTCGGATCTTAAATTATAATTTGTTGCATGTTAGAGTACAATATCGTGTACCCACATCCGTGGTTAGATTACTGACTAATTAACTGCATAACCCATAACACTTTTAAATAGCTTCTACCCCGAATACCTGGTTGCATCGTTTGTACATATTTTATATATCATTACATCTCTAGATTACTTAGTACATATTAACATGATTTTAACATCATTATGTGTTATACTGTATTCATGTAATGATTGAAACTATCCCTTAAACCCAAACTGATAACTGTGCATCTACATACCTTACTCTGTACCTGATTGCATTTCACGTTACAAGTTCCAGCTTGTTGATTCTATTAGTACACATGCTTGTTCTGTATGCCCATGATTATGCTAGTTTGATTATAAGCACTCACATGATATCTTATACACCCTGACATGACTTGCTACACCTATTGCTTGACATGACATGGTACCGTACACTCTTGACATGACATGACGCCTATATACATTACTTGACTTGACCTGATATACCGTGGCTTTACCTGTACCTGATCTTGCTACTAATGCCAACAAACCTGACCTGTTGTCCCTACGGACATTTCCTGTTGTCTATCCAGACAAACCTGGACCTGCATGATCCTGTATTGGCATTAGTTACAGATTATTTAATACTTGACTTGAACATATATAACTTGGGGGTATGGGGAAATCAGGAATATAACCGAACGTAACTCAAAGGGTCATCCTATTGTTTGCCGTTTTTCCGGGCATTACGGAATACCTATTGTTTGCCGTTTTTCCGGGCGTTGCGGAATACTTAGTGTTTGCCGTTTTCCGGGCGTTACGGAATACTTATTGTTTGCCGTTTTTCCGGGCGTTACGGAATAATCACCGATGGGTTACGATGGGGATTACATTACTTGATTTCGAAGACTTTAGAATAGATAACCCCGTAGCACAGTTTAGATATCACTGCACGTCACTTATACCGACATACTCACAGTTATATATTCTTGTTATATTCTTGCTTATACTCATACCCGCATGTTTTGTTACCCATGTTTAGAGTATTGCCTGATATTATGACACACTGACGTCTGGGTTTTGCATGGCCCAGATTATTTACCTTTGCTGCAGGCCGAGCAGGAGTATTTCAGTCAGCAGGCTGAGCAGTGAGGACTTATTAGTATTTAGTTATTTTGCTTTTGGTATTTATTTCCTGATGTGAGCCCGCATTATGGGACGTACATTCCAGTTTATTCTTGTATTGGATCATTTGCTTCCGCATTATTTATTTTGACTCATTTATTTTGGCTTATGGACATGTGCTAGATAGTTTTATTATTGTTCTTGATATCTCTACAACCGTAATGTGACTGTGGAAGGATAATTCCTATCCACAGGTAGCATGGTTGGCTATATCACGTGCCTACCTTAGCGTACTCTGGGAAGCGGGGCGTGACATGGTTCTTTTGGTATCAGAGCCGTAGGATATAGGTTAATCGGGTTTGATTCTTTTGTAGTTGGGTATTGGACCCAATACACGAATCAGAATACCCGTGATTAGGAAACATGTCCTGCCACCTTACCATTCTTGAATCTTAACCTCCTCCTGATTCTACTTTTACGATGTGCAAACCTCCTTTGCATATCGACTCGAAAACCCGGTCTCCTTTGTTTATCTTTAGAGCTTAGGCGACTTGAGTGGAGTTATGTGATTGTAACTATGATACCGCGGCATGGTTACGATGCGGTACTATATTTAAGTAACTTGGAGTTCTAGCCTCGATTCATATCCTTGATCTATATTTTGAATCTGTTATTATGCTAATCCTTTAGGTGCTTTGATTTCAGGAACATGGCAGGAAAGAATCTGAAAACGTACCAAAGGCGTGTGGACGAAGCCGCTATGCTTGGAGTAATCCGTGGGATGTTGGAAAACCAAAAGCGACAGACCGAGCTGATCCAACAGCAAGCTGAATCTTTCCAGGAAGGTTTGCAGACCGTTCAGCAGTCCGTGAGCAATGTCATGGCCAGACCAGTGGATCGTGTGGGTACCGTGGCGGATTTCAGGAGACTGGGTCCGTCTGTCTTTACTGGCCTGGAGGAGCCGTTGCCAGCAGAGCAGTGGCTGGTTGATACGGAGAATTTACTCATTGCGGCACAGATCCCAGAGGATAAGAGGGTGGATGTGGTACGCATCCAGTTGGTAGACTACGCCCGTGAATGGTGGCTTATGGAAGAGACCCGCTTGCCCAAGCCGATCAGTTGGGCGGATTTTTCGAAGAGTTTCTTGGAGAAGTTCTTTCCGCGGACTGCACGGGAGGAAATGGAAGAAAAGTTCGTCAGTTTGAAGCAGAACGGCGCACCTGTAGATGTACATGCAGCTGAGTGGACGCGGCTCAGTAGATTCGCTGGACCTTTGGTTGCCAACGATGCTGATAGGGCAAGGAGGTTCATGCGCAGTTTGGATGTGGAAATCCAGAGGCAGATTGTCTCCCTGGGTTTAACCACTTTCTCACAGGTACTTACAACGGCCCGAGAACAGCAGAACCTATCTATGAAGACCGGGGGTACACAGCAGCCAACAATTACAGTACGGAAGCAAGCATCTGTACCGAATCGAGCACATGGACGCAAAGGTATTCCGGTGGACAGGCATGGAGTTGTACCAATGAAGAAGCCAGTTTTGCCCGAGCAAAAAGGAAGGATGTTATGCGATTACTTCCAACGACCGGGTCATTATCGAAGAGATTGTCGTAAGAGGCTTGGACTTTGTCTTATTTGCGGATCAGTGGATCACACCATTGATACTTGTCCGTCGAAGCTACGGTTGAAGGATGATACTCAAAAGCCACCGCAGAGACAGTTTCAGGAGCAGAAGCTGATAACTTAGGGACCCAATCAAGCTCGAGCCTTTACCCTGACGGCTGAAGAGGCTAAAGCTTCAGAGGAAGCCGTTTCAGGTACCCTACTTGTTCATGGTTTTCTCGCATTAGCGTTATTCAATTCTGTGCATCCCATTGATTTATGTCATCCAAGTTTATTACTACACACTCGATTACTTGCACGAGCATGTTTAGTTATTGGGACATACACACTGGGATGTAAGTCCACGTTGCCACCCCCGGTTCTTACGGGGAGGCGGAAACGGTATAAAAATCAAATTTTTAGTGCAAGAAGCAACATGGACTATGCAAGGTCGGGATCGATACCTAAACTAAAACTAACAACCTAGCTAAAGAAGTTTAGCTACTCGGATGAAGATGGTTATACCTAGACTTGAACTCCTTCGTCTTCAAACTTTGTAGAGGTTGATGGTTCTCCTTTGTCGCCTTCTCCCGTCGAAGATGGATCCACCTCGAAGGCTCGACCTTTGGGCTCTTTCTCGTACTTGGAGTGAACTAGAATCGCCGGCTTGCTAGACCCTTGATCCTAGAGTGAGTAGAGAGTGTTTAGGGTTTGCTTTTCTTTTTCAAGAGAAGGATTCTCAACTCATGAGAAGGTTTCTCTTGACTAGAAGAAGATGAAGTGAAGAGAGAGAGTGAGAATGAAAAAGTGAGCTCTTTCCTTTCCTTTTGCAACCATAACAAAAGAAAAAGAAAAATCAAATAATAACAATAATCAAAATGAAAAAGGTTTGATGGTTAGTTTAGAATGACTAATATCATTACATGCATTAAATGAATAAAGCAAGAATGAAAAAGCATCTTGCATTTGTAATGATGGTAGTCAAATGTTCAACCATGGTCAACAAGTCAACCATGGTCAACAAGTCAACAAAAACTAACCATGACACAATTTCATTTTATTATATATTATTAAATGATATAATACAAATCCATTAGGGTTTGGAAAAAGACGACTGTCAACTGTGCATACGCACCCGTTCCGAAACCCTAATGGAAATCATCTTCCTCCTCCTCAAAAACTGTGCATACACACCTGCATTCTTGTTCCGAGGAACATGAATACTGAGAGATAAAAGCAACCCCAAAAGCTATACCAGTATCCGGCTCAAACCAGAGCCCGCTGGTAATATCTGTCCGGACTCCAAACGTGCACAAGTGCGCGGATGAGAACGAACCCTGTCGCAAAACCATGCGACCTCTACTCTGTTTTGCCCATAGGCGAATACCCTCTGTGTGGGACTCTAAAGACTCGACACTACGCTGGCAGTGGGTTTAACCACAGACCGCAAGCGGCACTAGCTGTGCGTAACGGTCCCCAGGTAGATGTCGACAAGAAGGCTGACGAGGTGAAACCCCATCGGAACTCCTACTGAGTCTGAATGTGACAGTCTCCGTACAGTCCGGTCTGTTCGTCTGATACATCGCATGGCGGGCCTAGGGGGCGGTAAACGTCAGTCCCCCAATAGCGGTACAAGTCGTGCCGGAGCGAAGCCCAAAACACCCTGAGACAACACTGGAAACCTACCAGTATATCTCGTTTGCCCTGGCCAGGGACTACTTGTGTAATGGCTCTCCTAGACACAGCGCGATGTCAACCCCCAATACCGGGAGAGACGAATCCTGTCTAACCGTCACTGCCTCCAAGTGCTTCGGGACTGCACCCAACCACCACCTGTTTGCACGACTCCTTTGAGCCGTGGTAGGGTAGTGATCAAAGTGCAGTGGGAACACACTCGAGGCGAAGTGCCAGTGTCAAGTCAGCGGACTAAGCTGTACTCATGTCACCTGGGAACTGATGACTGACGATAGGTATAATACCAACCTGTCAGTTCCCGACGAGTCCTGTCCAGTGTACTCGTAACCCAACGAGCACCCGTATACTATCTCCAGTACGACGTACTGATGGCTGTGGGACAGACCATCTCCCACACTGGGATGAGAAGCGCATACGCTAGTCTACTCCGGAGTATCGATGCCCTGTCTCGATAGTCCTGCGACTAGGGACCTGTATAAGGATGTGCTTATAGATTACCCAGCCCCCACTAGTGTGACTGCCATCACAACGCTGGTAATCAAGCAAAGATCCTAAGGGCTCCACTAATGCGTATAAGTGATATAGTAAAATAAACACAAGTACACATTGAAGTAGAGACAAACCAAGTAGCATACTACTATTTTGAGCAAGATTGTATATACAAGGTGAATATCCCAAGCATCCATTAAGTAATATACAAACTAGTATGATACAGTAATGGCCTCTAGGGCATATACACTAACAATCTCCCACTTGCACTAAGGCCATGTACTGGCGTATCGAAGACCTATCATCTCGATCAGCCGCTCGAACTGAGTCTGGGGCAGGGCCTTGGTGAATGGATCTGCAGTGTTGTCTTCTGAAGCAACTCTCCGAACCTCGATCTCCTTGCGATCCACGATCTCCCTGATCAGGTGATACCGCCTCAAGATGTGCCTGGATCTCTGATGGGACCTGGGTTCCTTCGCTAAAGCTATAGCCCCATTGTTATCGCAATACAGAGGTATTGGATCAACAATGGACGGAACCACCTGAAGTTCTTTCAAGAACTTCCTCATCCAGACAGCTTCTTTTGCGGCATCAGATGCAGCGATGTATTCCGCTTCCATCGTCGAGTCTGCAACGGTTTCCTGTTTGGAACTCTTCCAACACACCGCCCCTCCATTGAGGGTAAAGACAAAACCCGACATGGACTTGGAATCATCCTTGTCACTCTGGAAGCTGGAGTCAGCAAAGGCCTCGATCTGGAGGTCTTTTCCGCCATACACCAAGAACATCTCCTTAGTCCTTCTCAGGTACTTGAGAATGTTCTTTACCGCTATCCAGTGTTTCTCCCCAGGGTTTGACTGATACCGGCTTACCACACTCAGTGCATAAGCTACATCCGGTCTGGTACACAACATCGCATACATTATAGAGCCTACCGCAGAAGCGTAGGGTATAATAGACATGCGATCCCTCTCCAAATCAGTCTTGGGAGACATCTCTTTAGAGAGGGTGATCCCGTGACAAGCCGGTAGGTTACCGCGCTTGGAATCTTCCATACTGAATCTCTTCACTATGGTGTCGATGTACCTGGACTGAGAAAGTCCCAATATCCTCTTGGATCTATCACGATGGATCCGGATCCCCAGGATGTATGAGGCATCACCCAGGTCTTTCATGGAGAACCTGTGTGACAAGAACCCCTTGACAGATTGTAGCATAGGAATGTCATTTCCTATTAAGAGAATGTCATCCACGTATAAAACGAGGAATACTACAGTTCTCGCTACAAATCTACTATAGATGCATGGTTCATCTGGATTTTTGATAAAGCCAAATTCTTTGGCCGTCTCATCAAAGCAGATGTTCCAACTCCGCGATGCCTGCTTTAGTCCATAGATGGACTTAAGCAACTTGCACACCTTTCCGCTGCTCCCACTCTGAATGAAGCCCTCTGGCTGGTCCATATAGACACACTCCTCTAAATTTCCATTTAGAAAAGCTGTCTTTACGTCCATTTGCCAGATCTCATAATCGTGGAAGGCAGCGATGGCAAGAAGGATCCGAATGGATTTCAGCATGGCTACTGGAGAAAAGGTTTCGTCATAGTCCAAGCCAGGTCTTTGACGGAAACCCTTTGCTACCAGCCTAGCTTTATAGGTCTCAACCTGTCCATCTACACCAATCTTCCTTTTGAAGATCCACTTGCATCCTACGGGTTTTACCCCGTCTGGAGCAATGTCCAACGTCCATACCTTGTTGGTGTACATGGACTCCATTTCGGTCCGCATTGCATCCAGCCATTTCACTGAGTCAACGCTCTGAACGGCCTGCTGGAAGCTAGTAGGCTCATCATAATCTATGATGCAATCCTCTCTATCCCCGTCTATGAGAAAACCGTAGTATCTCTCGGGCGGATGAGACTGCCTACTACTTCTGCGGAGCGGCGTAGGAATGTCCTGTTCTGTTGAACCCTCTGGTTCCACTAAGCTTTCAGTAACAGTCTGTGGTTCTGGAACTTCTTCCAGTTCTACTGCGCTCCCACTTATTTCCTTTTCTATGAACTGGTGTTCTAGAAAGTGGGCATGACGAGAAACAAGAACTTTTTGTTCCTCTTCGCAGTAGAAGAAATATCCCTTGGAATTCTTTGGATATCCCACAAACTTGCACAGTACTGAGCGTGCCTCGAGTTTGTCCGCATGCTGCTTTTTGACAAAAGCCGGACTTCCCCATATCTTAATGTGATTAAGATGGGGTCTCTTCCCACACCACATCTCAAATGGCGTAGTAGGTACAGTCTTAGTGGGAACTCGGTTTAAAAGGTATGCGGCTGATTCTAGCGCATATCCCCAGAATGATCGCGGTAACTCAGCGTTACTCATCATGGACCGAACCATATCCAATAGGGTTCGGTTCCGTCTCTCTGATACACCGTTATGTTGCGGGGTGTAAGGAGGAGTAAGTTGAGAGAGAATTCCGTTCTCTTTTAAATAGTCCAGGAACTCGGCACTTAAGTATTCTCCACCTCGATCCGATCTTAGAATCTTAATACTCTTGCCGGTCTGTTTCTCTACTTCATTCTTATACTCCTGGAATTTTCCAAAGGCCTCGGACTTATGTTTCATTAAGAAGACATAACCGTACCTTGAGAAGTCATCCGTAAAAGTAATGAAGTAAGAATGTCCGCTTCGGGCATGTGTAGACATTGGACCGCACACGTCACTGTGTACGAGTCCCAAGAGCTCGCTCGCTCTTTCCCCATGTCCAGTAAACGGAGTCTTTGTCATCTTTCCCTTGAGACAGGATTGACAAGTGGCATATGACTGATATTCGAACGCATTCAAATACCCTTCTGTATGTAACTTCGTCAACCTTCTCTCATTGATGTGACCCAATCTACAATGCCATAAGAAAGTCTGATTTATTTCTGGAGACTTTCTTTTGTGTGTATTCTGGACATTGAAAATCTGTGGTTGGTTCAATACGTATATACCATTACTCAATGTACCTGACCCAATCAGAACTTGATTAAGGTGAATGTTTACAACATTACTTACAAACGCAAATTCATAACCTTCTTTAGAAACTAAAGATACAGAAATGATATTACAAGTTGCGTTGGGTACAAAAAAGCAATTACGCAAAACCAAAACATGTCCATCTGACATTCCCAGGTGATAGTCCCCCACGGCTTTAGCATCCATGCTAGCTCCGTTCGCAACTCTGAGGGTCATGTCACCTGCCTTCAAAACCCTACGGTTTCTCAACGCCTGCAAAGAATTACAGATATGAGATCCTGATCCGGTATCCAATACCCAGGAAGTAGAGTTTATTGAAAGACAGTTTTCAATAACATACACACCTGAAGCTGAAGCTGCAACCTGCTTCAATTCCTGTGTTCTGGCCTTCCAGGCCCTGCAATCATTCTTCCAGTGTCCTTTCTTATGACAAAAGAAGCATTCTTCCTTATCCACAAGCTTCCCCGCTATCTTTGTTGCTTTTCCTTTTCCCTTCGTATCCACTTTACTAACACCGCCCCTTGGTTTGGCGGGGGCTTTCTTCTTCTTTCCCTTGGCTTTCGCCTTGGACCTAGAAGAAGATGATCCTCCTACAAACAAAGTGGATGTTTCCCTACCTTTCTGTAGGGTGCCCTCTGCGCTCCTCAGCAGGTTGAGGAGCTCTGAAAGTTCAACCTCCTTTTCTTGTAGGTTGAAATTCATTATAAACTGGGCGTAAGTGGAAGGAAGGGACTGGAGAACTATATCCGTATATAGCTCACTCTCCAATGTGATCCCTAGGTCAGCGAGCTCCTCAATGTAGCCGATCATCTTTAGCACGTGCTCGGCTACTGATGATCCGACGGCCATTCTTGTCGAAAACAACTTTTTCGACGCTTCGTATCTTGCGATACGTGATTGCTCTCCATACAGTTCTTTTGTATGAAGCAATATGGACTCCATGTCCATATTCTCATGCCTCCTCTGATGTTCGTTGTCCATCGAGGCAAGCAGGAGGCACTTGGCCTTCGCGCTATCAATCTCCCAAGTCTTGCGGATTTCCTTATCCGCGACGCTGGAAGTTGGACCAGGGACAGGGGGAGCTTTGGTGGTAAGAAGATACCCCAGCTTGTCATAAGTGATTGCTATCTTGACATTCCTGAGCCAATCTTTGTAGTTTGGCCCTGTCAACTTGTTTTTATCTAGGAGTAACTTAAGTCCAGTCATGTTGATTGGTCGCTGCAATTAGGAGAGAGAAGAAGAAACACTCAGCATGATGCTCTTGCAAGTTTAGAGTGGTTTTTAATTTGTCTAAACAGGATGGCTCCCACTGTTTCTCGAATCCCTCCTCAAACCATAAAAGAAGAATTAGTCAGGATCAATCCCACCGTACAATACTTGCTTAACCGTTCGGCCAGGCTGGTGTTGGTACTTCGAGGGAGGTTTTCCAACGCTTTCGCGAAGTTCCTTAATTAAAGAACCTCTTTTCCCTGGGGGCGTAGCCCCGCTAACACCTTTCTAGGCACCTACTAGGTTTATAGCATTGATCGTTAAGTGAGAAATTTCCCGAGGAGTAGCATATACTCACAGTAGGATCGGGATCCAAATATCATCGCGTGACGAAACTGAAGGAATCCTACCAGAATCACCACACTCCAAATGGTATGCAAATCTAGCAAGTTTCAGTACTTATGAAACTCCCGATGTGGATTTTTGCCCCATGCTCTTATGACCTTGACTTTGGCCAAAATATCATAAGTCACATGTCAAGTTCTACCCGTCATTATCCAGGTTAATTTGGATCCATCCGTATCTACCCTTGACTTTGGCCAAAATGGCAGTACGACTGTCCCAAACCAACGCATCTATCTATGCTACACATGAACACCCAACAGCTACCAATCACTGTGCCTTGACTTTGGCCAACATACACAGCTTGAATACTATTGACTATTCATGCGAAACGACGGAGGGCTACGGATGGTTTTGGCAAAACCGTGAACGTAGTGAACTTGATTTGGTCGATGGAACGAGATAGCTTTTAAATGGAGTGGCTCAAACTCCGCATTTTAAAAGTTAGTTTTGAAAAGAACCGAGTGGTTTTTCGAAAGTGTTCCAACGACTTTAACTTGGTTTATTATCTTGCATTAGTTCTTTTAATGCGTGATATTCTTGCATTAGTACTTTTAATGCGTCCCATCATTTAAATCCTACCATTGCAGAAAACAACCAAAATATGACGTACGCTTATGCCATTCGCATTCGCCACTGGGCCCCGTCATTACCCGTTAGGTTACTTAACTAACGACAGAGCAGGGGGCTGGGCTAGCGCGTCTGTAAAACATAAGCAACGCCTAAATAGAAAGCAATGATAAACATTTCAGATCACAGATAAATACATTGGATATACTAGTAATCTGTAATTTGTACGAGCCTGTAACAAAAACAGATAACACGGTCGCGGTGAATAGCCAATACCCCACCCAAGACCCCTACGGGTGCGGCAAACTACCCGCCAAGTACCCGAAGCGTAGCAACCTCCCTCATCTCCATGAGTAGGCCACTCGACACTTCGGCATACCCGGTAGTTTGTGCACCCCTCCATGGGTCTATCCTAGGAGCAAAAACAGTAAAAAGAATTATACAATGACGGCTACAACCCCGACCCGGTTGTGCGGCCAAACAAATAATAATTATTACATCAATTTACATTTACAATGAATTGCAAGAAAAGAAAACTCTCGTCTCACAACCCCCCGGCTATTCACCCGCGACAATCCAACATATTTATATACACATTCCAGCACATTACAGATCATGTATAACCCCGACTAATCGTCTTATAGCAATTAGTCGACGTTCAATACATGCAAACATCACAGATATAACCATCATAGTCAAAGTGCAGTGAAGTTCGGAAAAATACGGAATTATAGGCCCCCAAAAGTAAATTTTAGTTCTGGAAAATCTGGGCATATAATATATATCCTAAAAATCCCAAAAACAATAAATAAAGACACTGCACGAAAATCGAGGCAGAGAGGACATCAAGTCGCGGCGGATCCGCGGCGGCCAAGAAGGCTCACGCGGCGGAAGCGCGGCGGCTTTGACGAATCTCTGTGTCGTTTTTCATGGGTGTTTTTAGAAAACCCTGAGATGAATTTACAGATATAAAGTTTTTCATTTCGGGCCAAAAAAATTTCAACAGAAACTCAGGTTTTTGAAAATACGGTTTTTTGGGTTTTTACGGTTCCGAACTTCGTTACACTTCACTACCAAGCTAGTTTAAGTTTAGTTAGGCTCTGATACCACTGTAAGTCCACGTTGCCACCCCCGGTTCTTACGGGGAGGCGGAAACGGTATAAAAATCAAATTTTTAGTGCAAGAAGCAACATGGACTATGCAAGGTCGGGATCGATACCTAAACTAAAACTAGCAACCTAGCTAAAGAAGTTTAGCTACTCGGATGAAGATGGTTATACCTAGACTTGAACTCCTTCGTCTTCAAACTTTGTAGAGGTTGATGGTTCTCCTTTGTCGCCTTCTCCCGTCGAAGATGGATCCACCTCGAAGGCTCGACCTTTGGGCTCTTTCTCGTACTTGGAGTGAACTAGAATCGCCGGCTTGCTAGACCCTTGATCCTAGAGTGAGTAGAGAGTGTTTAGGGTTTGCTTTTCTTTTTCAAGAGAAGGATTCTCAACTCATGAGAAGGTTTCTCTTGACTAGAAGAAGATGAAGTGAAGAGAGAGAGTGAGAATGAAAAAGTGAGCTCTTTCCTTTCCTTTTGCAACCATAACAAAAGAAAAAGAAAAATCAAATAATAACAATAATCAAAATGAAAAAGGTTTGATGGTTAGTTTAGAATGACTAATATCATTACATGCATTAAATGAATAAAGCAAGAATGAAAAAGCATCTTGCATTTGTAATGATGGTAGTCAAATGTTCAACCATGGTCAACAAGTCAACCATGGTCAACAAGTCAACAAAAACTAACCATGACACAATTTCATTTTATTATATATTATTAAATGATATAATACAAATCCATTAGGGTTTGGAAAAAGACGACTGTCAACTGTGCATACGCACCCGTTCCGAAACCCTAATGGAAATCATCTTCCTCCTCCTCAAAAACTGTGCATACACACCTGCATTCTTGTTCCGAGGAACATGAATACTGAGAGATAAAAGCAACCCCAAAAGCTATACCAGTATCCGGCTCAAACCAGAGCCCGCTGGTAATATCTGTCCGGACTCCAAACGTGCACAAGTGCGCGGATGAGAACGAACCCTGTCGCAAAACCATGCGACCTCTACTCTGTTTTGCCCATAGGCGAATACCCTCTGTGTGGGACTCTAAAGACTCGACACTACGCTGGCAGTGGGTTTAACCACAGACCGCAAGCGGCACTAGCTGTGCGTAACGGTCCCCAGGTAGATGTCGACAAGAAGGCTGACGAGGTGAAACCCCATCGGAACTCCTACTGAGTCTGAATGTGACAGTCTCCGTACAGTCCGGTCTGTTCGTCTGATACATCGCATGGCGGGCCTAGGGGGCGGTAAACGTCAGTCCCCCAATAGCGGTACAAGTCGTGCCGGAGCGAAGCCCAAAACACCCTGAGACAACACTGGAAACCTACCAGTATATCTCGTTTGCCCTGGCCAGGGACTACTTGTGTAATGGCTCTCCTAGACACAGCGCGATGTCAACCCCCAATACCGGGAGAGACGAATCCTGTCTAACCGTCACTGCCTCCAAGTGCTTCGGGACTGCACCCAACCACCACCTGTTTGCACGACTCCTTTGAGCCGTGGTAGGGTAGTGATCAAAGTGCAGTGGGAACACACTCGAGGCGAAGTGCCAGTGTCAAGTCAGCGGACTAAGCTGTACTCATGTCACCTGGGAACTGATGACTGACGATAGGTATAATACCAACCTGTCAGTTCCCGACGAGTCCTGTCCAGTGTACTCGTAACCCAACGAGCACCCGTATACTATCTCCAGTACGACGTACTGATGGCTGTGGGACAGACCATCTCCCACACTGGGATGAGAAGCGCATACGCTAGTCTACTCCGGAGTATCGATGCCCTGTCTCGATAGTCCTGCGACTAGGGACCTGTATAAGGATGTGCTTATAGATTACCCAGCCCCCACTAGTGTGACTGCCATCACAACGCTGGTAATCAAGCAAAGATCCTAAGGGCTCCACTAATGCGTATAAGTGATATAGTAAAATAAACACAAGTACACATTGAAGTAGAGACAAACCAAGTAGCATACTACTATTTTGAGCAAGATTGTATATACAAGGTGAATATCCCAAGCATCCATTAAGTAATATACAAACTAGTATGATACAGTAATGGCCTCTAGGGCATATACACTAACATGGGAATGGGAAAATCATAACTAATAGAGGGTGTAAGGATTGTTCTGTTGTTGTTGGTGGACGGGAGTTATTTGCAGATTTCTTGGTAATTGTTACCGGCAGTTATGAAGTCGTCTTGGGAATGTATTTTTCAGCACTTTCCACGCTTACATTCATTGTAGAGCAAAGGAAGTGAATTTCCCAGATTCCCGAACATCCAGAGGTTGTCTGGAGGAAGAAGTTCTGTCGGGCCAGTGAGTTTAGGGCTAGGCCGACAAATAGTGTTCTTCGTCGATGGAGGTTGTTAAAGATAAAGCGCCAGCTGTAGTTTGAGAGTTCATGGACGTGTTCGAGGACATCTCGGGTTTACCGCCAAAACGAGAGGTGGAATTCGCGGTCGATCATGTTCCTGGTGCAGCGCAAATCTCAAAGGCGTACTTTCCGATGGCATCAGTGGAGTTGGAAGAAGTAAAGAAGCAGGTTGCTGAATTACTTAAGAAGGATTGGATTCACAGTAACTCACCTTGGGGAGCTCCAGTTCTTCTAGTAAAGAAGAAAGATGGCACAAGGAGGATGTGCATCGACTATCAAGAATTAAACCGGGTGACTATTAATAGCAAGTACACGATCCCTTGCATTGGCGAATTGTTCGAGCAGCTTAGTGGCGCGAGGGTATTCTCGAAGCTGGATTTGCGGTCCGGATATCATCAGGTCCGAGTTAAATCAAAAGATATATACAAGACCGCGTTCCGGACTCGGTATGGACATTACAAGTATTTAGTGATGTCATTCGGAGTCACGAATGCACCAGCGATATTTATGGACTTGATGAACCGAATCTTTTCACCATTCTTGGACCAATCTATAGTGGTGTTCATTGATGATATTTCGGTCCACTCAAAAGAGTATTGAGGAGCATGCAGAATACTTGAAGATCACACTGCGGACACTGAGGCAAGAAAAAAAATTGTATGCAAAGATGAGCAAGTGCGAGTTTTGGCTCGAAGAAGTGAAGTTTTGGGGCTTGTCGTGGCTGGAGTTGGAATCGCCGTTGATCCCGAAAGGATTGCAGCAGTTCGAGATTGGCCGGTTCCGAAGAACGTTGCAGAGATCAGAAGCTTTCTTGGACTTGCCGGGTATTACAGATATTCGTGAAGAACTTATGAAGGAGGCGCACGGTTCAACATATTCCGTACATCCAGGAGGCACGAAGATGTACCGAGATTTACGACAACATTTCTGGTGGGAAGGCATGAAACGGGAGATTGCTCGTTTTGTAGCAAAGTGCTAGGTGTGTCAGCAAGTTAAGGCTGAATATCAAAGGGTTGCTGGTTTATTGCAACCACTTCCGATCCCTCAATGGAAGTGGGAACATATAACCATGGATTTCGTGACGGCTCTACCGCGGAGTCCAAAAGGCAACAATGCAGTTTGGGTGATTGTTGATCGATTGACCAAGGCAGCTCATTTCATCCCTTTTCGAGTTGGTCAATCAACGGAAACTTTGGCAGAACGGTACATGCAGGAGATTGTAAGATTGCATGGAGTACCGGTGAGAAGTGTGTCCGACCGTGACACTCGTTTCATATCACACTTTTGGAGGAGCTTACAGGAAAGTTTGGGGACTTGATTGAAGTTTAGCGCAGCTTATCATCCTCAAACTGATGGCCAACCGAAGAGAACAATCCAAACTCTTGAAGACATGTTGAGAGCATGTATTTTAGACTTCGAGGGTTCATGGGAGGATCATCTACACTTAGTGGAGTTTTCTTACAACAACAGTTTCTAGGCGACTATTCAGATGGCTCCATTCGAAATATTGTATAGTCGCAAGTGTCGTTCATCTGTTTGTTGGGACGATGTTGGAGATCGAAGATTGTTGGGACTGGATTTGATCGTGCAAACAGTTGAGAATGTTAATACTATCAGGAATCATACAAAAGCAGCACAAGACCGACAGAAGAGTTGGGCAGATACATCGAGAAGATCTCTAGAGTTCGCCGTTGGTGATTTGGTATTGTTGAAGATATCCCGACTAGAGGGGTGATTTGTTCCGGAAGTCGAGGAAAGCTTAGTTCTCGATTCGTCGGACCTTTTGAGATCTTGGAACGTGTTGGAGAAGTGGCTTATCGATTGGCGTTACCGCAATCCTTGGCGAATGTTCATGACGTGTTTCGTGTATCTCAACTCCGTAAATACGTTCGAGATAAAACACACGTGCTGGATCATTCGAAGCTGACTGTCCGAGAAGATTTGACTTTTGAGGAGCGACCGCTGTCGAGTGTGGATCGAAGAGAAAAGATTCTTAAGAACAAAATTATCCCTCTTGTACTTGTTTCTTAGGGTAATCGCTCACATGCAGAGTCAACTTGGGAAAGAGAAGGTGAAATCTGACAGAAGTTCCACATCTATTCTTGTAGTTTCTTCATTGTTTTATCCTTTCTTGTTCTTGAAATTTCGAGGAAGAAATCCTTTTGTAGTTGGGTATAATGTAACAACCGAGTTCGCTTATACCAGTTCAGTCCCCGTATTTATTATCTGTGGTATTTTATTGATTTATCATGTTTGAATGCAAATGGTAATTTACATTTTTCTTTGCATTCGACCCGACCCGCTTGCTTGAGCTAGTTGATTTATATTTATAGACTACCCCGGCTCGTTAAATAGACTCGTGCATCTAATATAAACTGCATTTTAAACTTTTATTTGGTATCGCACATTTTACCATGTAATATTTTAGATCACGTAAAATAAATTAAAATTGCATTTCATAGCCTGCATGATACCCCTAACCCCGTGATAGCATCCGCGCATCTTGTTCTCGTCCCGTTCAGTGAAACGGACGTGTTTGGATGGCTACGCGCACGCACGTGCATCCGTTCTTGGGGGTATGCCATTTAGTTACCTAATCATTCATTTTAAAATTTGGAAGTCGCATATATTTTTCATATTTTAAAACTGGATTTTTAGACCCGACCCGGGCGTATTTTGGAGTAAATTTGTATTTGCCAAAAATCTCAAAACGGATTGATATTATAATATTATATCCTCACTTCATTCAAAGGATTTGTTTTAACTGAGGAAATATTTTTGTAAATCCAATAGTAACAGCAGAGATCTCTCTCTTTCTCTCTCAGTTTTATATAATATTAATCCATTTATATTTCTTAAGAAATCTGCATGTCCCTCTCTCTTTCTCTCTCTCTCTCTTCTTTCTTGCTTCTCTCTTCTCTCTCTCCCCACAGAAAACGCCAACTTCATCTCTCCTCCCCATTTCTCTCTCCTCTCGCTACTCTCTATCTCTCTCCTATCATGTCTCTCTCTCTCCTCTCGCTGTGGGATTAGGTCCCATCACCGCCCGAGTTGATGCGGTCACCTCCCTCCTATTTCTTCTCTCCTTTTCTCTTTTAAATCCACGAGCCACGTGAACCCATCAACCCTCTGCCTTCCTCAAACCCTAACCCTAAAAACTCCATCACCTCATCACAACTCCCCTTCAACCAAGCCTCCTCCTCCTCCTCGCCATCTTCTTCCCCTTCTTCCTCCAATTCCCGAGTCCTCACCTGCACACCCAACACCCAACAGAACCCCGAGCAACCACCACCCTCACCTCACCGCCGGCGATCCCTAAGACCTCGCCGTCACCATTCTCCTCTCCTCTGCACTTCTCCTCTTCTCACTCACCCCTGCACACCCGAGCACCATCACCCCGAACCCTAACCTAACCCTAACTCCTCTAAAACTAAACCCTAGCCTCGCCGGATTTCCTCCGATCATCACCGTCGACGCCATCACTCCTCTGCATATCCAGTGAGCAAACCTTCCTCTTCTCATTCTTTTCTTCCTCCTCTTCTTTCCTTCTTCTTTCTTTCTATAATTTTCTTTTCTTTTTAATGTTCATTGTTCTTATGATTGCCGGAATCCGGTCATACCGACGACGATCTCGACGACCCAGCGAGCGTACCTGACCCGTGTGATCCACTTGTACGTTGCTTGGATCTGTTCCGTGTACCGTGCGCGCGTCACGACTTTTTCCGCCGACGTGAGACGTTCCGTATACCCGTTTCTTGATCTGTCGAGGCAAGTGAAACTTGCTACATGCTACTATATTATTTATACATATTTATTTCATGATTAAACCTGTAAATTGCACCTAAGGCTATTAGTTTTCCATTATTGCATTTCGATGTCAGATTATATCATTGTAGACTCGGATCTTAAATTATAATTTGTTGCATGTTAGAGTACAATATTGTGTACCCACATTCGTGGTTAGATTACTGACTAATTAACTGCATAACCCATAGCACTTTTAAATAGCTTCTACCCCGAATACCCGGTTGCATCGTTTGTACGTATTTTATATATCATTACATCTCTAGATTACTTAGTACATATTAACATGATTTTAGCATCCTTATGTGTTATACTGTATTCATGTAATGATTGAAACTATCCCTTAAACCCAAACTGATAACTGTGCATCTACATACCTTACTCTGTACCTGATTACATTCCACGTTACAAGTTCCAGCTTGTTGATTCTATTAGTACACATGCTTGTTCTGTATGCCCATGATTATGCTAGTTTGATTATAAGCACTCACATGATATCTTATACACCCTAACATGACTTGCTACACCTATTACTTGACATGACATGGTACCGTACACTCTTGACATGACATGAGACCTATATAAATTACTTGACTTGACCCGATATACCATGGCTTTACCTGTACCTGATCTTGCTACTAATGCCAACAAACTTGACCTGTTGTCCCTACGGATATTTCCTGTTGTCTATCCAGACAAACCTGTACCTGCCTGATCCTGTATTGGTATTAGTTACAGATTATTTAATACTTGACTTGAACATATATAACTTGGGGGTATGGGAAAATCAGGAATGTTACCGAACGTAACTTAAAGGGCCATCCTATTGTTTGCCGTTTTTCCGGGCGTTACGGAATACCTATTGTTTGTCGTTTTTCCGGGCGTTACGGAATACTTAGTGTTTGCCGTTTTTCTGGGCGTTACGGAATACTTATTGTTTGCCGTTTTTCCGGGCGTTACGGAATAATCACCGATGGGTTACGATGGGGATTACATTACTTGATTTCGAAGACTTTAGAATAGATAACCCCGTAGCACAGTTTAGATATCACTGCACGTCACTTATACCGACATACTCACAGTTATATATTCTTGCTTATACTCATACCCGCATGTATTGTTACCCCTGTTTAGAGTATTGCTTGATATTATGACGCACTGACGTCTGGGTTTTGCATGGCCCAGATTATTTACCTTTGCTGCAGGCCGAGCAGGAGTATTTCAGTCAGCAGGCTGAGCAGTGAGGACTTATTAGTATTTAGTTATTTTTTGCTTTTGGTCTTTCTTTCCTGATGTGAGCCCGCATTATGGGACGTACATTCCAGTTTATTCTTGTATTGGATCATTTGCTTCCGCATTATTTATTTTGACTCATTTATTTTGGCTTTTGGACATATGCTAGATAGTTTTATTATTGTTCTTGATATCTCTACAACCGTAATGTGACTGTGGAAGGATAATTCCTATCCACAGGTAGCATGGTTGGTTATGTCACGTGCCTACCTTAGCGTACTCTGGGAAGCGGGGCGTGACAACGATTCTCACGTCATCGAGGTTCTCGTCAGCCAGTTCTTTAGCGAGCTTAGTTAGTGCATCCGCTTTGCTATTTTCTGCACGCGGTATGCTTTCCAAGATGTAGGAAGGTATTTGGGTCAGGAGTTGCTATACCCTTTCGCCGTATTTCACCAGTTCTGGTTTGCACGTTTGATAGTCGTCGTTTACTTGACTAACAATCAGCTGGGAATCTCCGTATATGAGGAGGTTTTCAATTCCCATGTCGATAGAGATCTCGAGATCTGCTATCAAAGCTTCATATTCGGCTTCATTGTTTGTCCTCGGCTCTGTCAAGGAGAAGGCGAAGCGCATTATCCCTCCTTGTGGGGTCACAAAGATGAGGCCTACCCCTGATTTGATTATGGGCATGTTCTGTTTGCGCTTCTTCATGGAAGACGCTCCATCAAAATAAAGTTCCCATCGGGTATCACCCCCGTCGATCGCATCAAACGCATGTTCGTCTGGCAATTCGCAATTCAAGGGAGAATCGGCCGGTACCGGATGTTCAGCGAGGAAGTCGGCGATGGCCTGGCCTTTCACCGCCTTAAGAGGCTGATAAGTTATTGAGAACTCCATCAAGAGTAAGGCCCATTTAGCAAGTCGTCCCGTTAATATGGCCTTCGACATCAAATACTTGAGGGGGTCCACCTTCGATATGAGACGGACCTCATGCGCCAATGCATAGTGCCGGAGTTTCGTTATCATGAAGATCAACGCCAGGCAGTATTTTTCGATGGGAGAATAATTGCTTTCCGCCCCCAGTAGAACTCGACTCAAATATTAGAGGGCTCTCTCCTTCCCGTGGTCGTTCTCTTGTGCCCATAATGCATCTAAGGAACCTTCAAGGACGGTTGTATACAGAATGAGAGGCTTTCTCTTGACCGGAGCAGCCAGCACTGGCGGGTTCTGCAGATACTGCTTGATTTCGTCTAGTGCGCCTTGGCATTTGTGATCCCAGACGAACGGGGTTCCCTTCTTCATCAGGTGACTATAAGGGCGGCACTTGCCTGAAAGATTGGCTATAAATCGCCGGATATACGCGAACTTTCCTTGGAGAGACTGCAGTTGCTGGAGATTCCTTGGCGGGGGCATCTCCATAATTGCCTTGATTTTTGACGGATCTATCTCGATACCTCGGTGTCGGACGATGAATCCTAGGAATTTGCCCGAGGAAACACCGAACGCACATTTGAGAGGGTTCATCTTTAAGTTATATTGCCGGAGGCGTTGAAACAAGATCTTCAGATGCTCTAAATGCTCCTCGTATGATTTTCTTTTCACCACAAGGTCATCGATATAGCATTCGACGATTTCATGTATGAGGTCATCGAAGATCTTCGTCATGGCCCTCCGATTGGTGGCACCGGCGTTCTTTAGACCGAAAGGCATTACTTTGTAGCAAAATATGCCTAAGGGAGTCCGGAAAGCGGTGTGCTTCTGGTCCTCGGGATGCATCTTTATCTGATTGTATCCAGACGAGCCGTCCATGAAGGAGAAGACTTCGTGGGTGGACGTATTGTCTATCATTAGCTCGGTGACCGGTACTGGGAAGTCGTCTGTCGGGCAAGCTTTATTGAGATCCCGAAAGTCCACACATATGCGCACTGTCCCGTTTTTCTTCATCACCGGGACGATGTTGGCGATCCAGTCAGGATACTGCACCTCTTGGATGAATCCAGAGTCGATTAGCTTCTTGACCTCTTCGTTGATGCTCATCTCAAGCTCGAGCCGCATTCTTCTCGGTGCTTGTTTGATTGGCTTGACGTCCGGGGATATTGCCAGTTTGTGGACAGCAATCTCTGGATCTAGTCCTGGCATCTCAGAATAGTTCCATGCAAAGCAACATTTATATTGCATAAGCACGTCTTTTAGTGTAGCCACCCGTTCTTCAGACAGCAACTCACTGACGAATGTCGGCCGCGGGTCGCTTGTCGTCCCCAAATCAATTTTCTTGAGATCATCTGCAGTAATATGTATTCCATCTTCCAGCTCTTTCGGCGCCGGTGGATACTCTGAGATTACCTCGTCATCGTCGTTTTCGAAGCACCAGGGGAGATCATTCATACCCTAAGGGTCTTCTTTTGACAGCGTTATCATGTGACAGGTACGAGCTCGCTTCCAAGACCGATGTGGATATGGTTCTACCCTCGTGGATTTAGGTTCATGTTTCTGTGGCGGGTTTACCTTCCAACTGTTGGATAAAGCGAACCTGCCTTACTGATACTGATCTTCGACCCATTTTTTGAAGGCGAAGCAGTCTTCAATAGGATGTCCTATTGCCCTATGATAGGAGCAATAGTCCGGGGGAGAGACTTCGCCAGCTTACTCGGGGTGCTTGGATTCCGGGAGTGTAATTAGTTGATGTCTTCTGGCGAGATCAAGTATCTTTCGTGTTTTGTTCTGAGGAAAAGAGTATGCTCGACTCATCTTCTTTATAAGAGACGAATCTGGATTACTCGATTCCCGATCGCGTGGCTTCTTGGTCCCGCTTTGTCGCTCTCGAACACTTTTCCCGCTCTTTGATTTATTTTTGCCTCTGCGTCGGGCCTTTTGTTTGACGGGTTGATAAGAAAGAGCATTTCCATTCTCCATGGCCTGTTGAAGGAGGCGCTGTGTCCTGGCTTTCTCGTAGATGGCCACTTCGTGATTGTGGTCGTCTCGAACCTTTTGAACCGCTTCCCTTATAAGCTTGTCCATTTGTTCTTCAAATGACGGACTGGGCATTTTTACGTTGGGAGCTCTTTCTGGTTCAGGGTTAGCATTCTCCCATTGAGCATTTCCTTCTTCATCAAAGTCATGTACGACATAGCAGTCGCGGAGTAGCTCCCGTTTCTTGGACCGAACATATCCAAGCCCGATAGCATCCATTCTCCCATTGGGCAACTTGCACTGAGTTCCAGGAACGTTCCATATCCTGTCATAGAACTTAGCTTTTCGAGCGGTCTGTTTGAAGGGTATCCCTTGGCGCTTCAACAGCCTTTTCAAGCCTTCTGTATAATATCTAGGCAGACGGATGGGCTGGAGCCTGTCAAGTATAGAATCCGCGCCGTGCCAGATTTCTTTCTTGACTTTGGTTCCCCCGGAGCGGTAGAATAGGATCACCTTTTCGCCTTCTCGCCTGGGAGGGACATAGAACGTCTGCAGCTCTTCCACACTGTAGGTATCGAGCGCGTCTAGTTCTTTATGATGTTTGGACGGAACCATGGCAATTTGCAAACTCTGATTATCACCAACGAATGCTTGTATTGGTGGCCGAGCGGAGAATATAGCATGGACCTCATCTTCCGAGTCGCTGCCAAAGATCAACATAGGAGCGGACGGTCCTGGCTTGTTGTGCTGGGGTGGACCGGAATAAACTATCTCTTCCTCTTCCTCAGTATCACTCCCGAAGACAGGAATGGTGGTGATAGCTTTGTTCTCTGGTTTGCGACATCTCTCCATGTCCTCGAAATCTGGAAAAAAGTATTTTGCATCTTCGTACTTGCGGACTTCGTTCACGGAGAATGGATTCAGCTCTCCTGTTACGGTATACTCGAGACCATCCTTAAAGTATTTCATACACTGATGTTGTGTAGAAGGGATGATGTTGTACTCGTGTAACCAAGACCGGCCGAGCAAAGCATTATAGCATGTCTTGGCGCCAATGACATGAAACTTGATATCCATGACAAGTAGCCCGAATCGTAATGTCAATATCACAGACCCGAGAGTCCGTGATGACTGGGAGTCAAAACCAGAGATGGTGATTTTATCACGAGCGAGATGCTGGACGCTCATGCAGATTTCCTTCAACACTCGCACGTTGAGGAGATTAACGGAAGACCCATTGTCGACCATGATTTTGCCTATCGTTATATCATGGCAGTATCCCGAGACATAGAGGGGACGGTTGTGCTCGCACGTCCCAAGGAGGAGGTCTTCATTGCCGAAGGTGATATCGGCTGTGTGTACTTCTTCTAGCTCGTCCTTCATCTTTTCTTCGGCGAGGGAAGCTTGGAATCGTTCTGGTTCTTGTAGCTCCTTGATCAATGAATCTCTCGCTTCTTTGGATAGTAGAAGGGCGTTGAGAATACTGAGCTACGAGGGTAACTTCCTTAAGTGCATCAGAACGTTGTAGTCCGCCTTACTTTTCTTTGGCAGGTCCTTGGCGGTCAGCTCTTTCATGACTTGGTCCTCTAGGGCGATATCCTCAGAGACCTTTTCTTTTCCCTTATCTTTTCTATTCGTGGGTCCGAGATTCTTTTCTGGAAGCGTACGGTTGCGCAGCTGAATGTTTTCACAGGCCTTCGGTTCTTCCTCCTTTCCCAAGGTGGATTCTTTAAAGAGAGGGCCAAGAGCCATTTCCTCGTCAGAGTCGCTTCCGAAGGTGAGAACCTGCGATCCGCCGGCGTTGACCGTGCGACAGTTGCTGGTAATTCTTTTATGCTCCTCGGTCGTACTTCTCTGCTCCCGACGAGTTTTGCGTTTCATCCGCTTAAAATATTGCCGGTGAGCAACATATCCCTGCCACCATCTTTTAAAAGCGTCGCACTCTTCGGTAGGGTGCGAAATCTTTCGATGATATAAGCAGTAGCTAGGATGTGTTTCTGCTTCACCGGGAGTGTTTCCTTCAGAGGGTAGTAGCTTCATTCCCATTGATATGGCTTTAGCAAACCTTTTCCTCGTCTTGAACTTGTTTTTATCCGCGACAGATGTTCCTTGATTCAGCGGGAGTGTCTCGATTCTTTCATCTAGTCGCCGGCGTTTGGCTTTTTCAAGTATGGCCATCTCACGCTCCCGATCGGCTTTACTTTTCAGATGAATCTCATTCAGGAAGGCGTCGATCATTTCTTCTGACGGCCATAGAAGTTCCGGCTCAGAACTTGCCTCCAGTCTCTCTGTGCAGGGAGCTTCTTCATTGTTTAGCGATGAATGAGAGATCACATGGCAGCTTGGTACGTAATCCTCAGACCCATCCGATGAGTCTTCTCCATCATCTTCGTCCTCAAGGACGTGGCCGAGGAACTCTTGAAGCGTGATTAGGGTTCGCATCTTCTGATTATACTCTTCCAGCGCGTCAATCTGTTTCTGTAGGTCCGTGCGCTTGTCGCCAGGCTTCACGGGCTTCTTGGATTTCTTCTTCTTTTTCGAAGATTTCGGCGGCTGGGTGTGAGCGCTTTGGCTATCACCACTAATCTTTGGAGTTGGGTACGGCTTCAGCATCCCTTCGATGATCTGGGGTTCTAGCGGGTTCTTCCACCTGATCACCGGGCATGTCTGAAGATCATTCAGCATCCTTTTGGTTTTGGCTGAAAGCACGATCTCCCACGGAGCTTCTTCAACAAAAAAGCATGTTGCCCCCGGTGTGTCCGTCTTCTTAGGAGTGTGCGGTTGTGGTGGGTTTACTTTCCACTTCTCAGACAACGCAAACTTGCCTTATAGGTACTGATCCTCTATCCATCCCTTAAAGACGAAGCAATCCTCGATCGGATGGCTTACCGTTTAGTGGTAAGGGCAGTAATTGTGATTATTCACTTCGCTGGGTTGCGGTGGCCGTCTTGGATTTGGCAAGTTGATAAGCCTGTTGCGCATCGCCAGCTCGAACAGCCTCTTCGTTTTATCCCGTGTGAATGAGTAAGGACTCTTCATTTTCTCATTGTAATAGCGCCGTCTCTCCTCCAGTTGATCCGCTAGCTTTGGAGCACTGGGCTGTTGTTGGGTGTTTGCAACGAAGATCGCCTTCCCTTTACCCTTTTCGTTCCGCGGTTCTGGCTTCGGGGGAGATGGTCTGTGACCCATCTGATCCATCTAGGCCAACTTATCGATTAAAGCCTGGAACGTGGTCGGTTTGAAGAACATCATGAACTGTGAAATAGTTGCATGAGGGTCTAGGGTGCCTACGAACATGCCCACTGCTGGTGCTTTTTCGATGCGATGTTCGCACTTCGACTACAGATTTCGCCATTGGATTGCATATTGAACCCAAGTTTCGCCTGGATTCACCCTGGCATTGATTAACGCTGTTATCAGGGTGCGTTCACTTGCGCTCGCGAATCGCTGGGTGAACAATAACTCCATTTCTACGAAAGTTTTGACGGAGTCGTTAGGAAGTTCGGAGTACCACTCAAACGCCGTCTTCGATAAGCTGCCGACGAATTGGTGGAGCAAAAGTTTATCATCGCCACCGGTGTTGCCGCATAGAGCTCTGAACTGGGCGACGTGTTGATGGGGATTGCCTGTCCCCTTGTAGACATGGAATTTTAGGATTGTGTATCCCGGCGGGTACTTTATCTGATCATACCAGCCTGGATACGGCCGCCCTGTTTTCATGACCTGGCCAGCCGCTTCATTTGCCTGGTGAATCGTATTTGTTGAGCAATATAATCATCCAGGGCAGCTTTAGAGATTGTTTCCTCCTTGGCTGCTGAAAGAGCCGGAGGTGGATTTGATGTTTCTCCTCTGTCGTCTTCGAGGATAATCGGAGGATCTTCAGCTAGAGGGACCTTCTGGATTATCATCCCGACCATGTCTTGGAACAGAAGAGCTATTTGCTTTATATTGGCCGCTTGTTCCGCAGCCTTCTTGTCCTTCTTTTCGAGCATTCTCCGAAGGAATTCAGCATCAGTCTCGTGTTCGTGACGTTGTTCTGATGACGCCTCCGAGCTTTCTTTTGGCCCGGTGAGTGCGGCCATTGCGGTCAGCATCTCCTGAAGCTTCTGCTGTTGCTGTTCCTGAGCTCTTGTGATGGATCGAGTGAGTGGTCGGTGGCCCGTAGAAGCGCGGCTATTCTCTTTCCCGGATGCCATGTAGACGGTATGCACCATTATGCCCCCAGACTTAGGGCGTTTGGGCTCAGTGCCTTTGACATTTGTCGCAGGCATGGGGATCTTCTCCGGCCTTCTCCTCTTATAAGCGGTCGAAGTTGAAGGGACCGTTGCAGTGGGCACCCAGATAGCTTCTCGCACCTTGGCAGGATGGCTTTCTTCTTGTTGAACCTTCGCCCTTTTCTGTCGGCGAGGGTAATCTTGATCAACTACTGAGTCCCGAACATGTTGCCAGACTTTGTAGATTTTGGAGGACAACCGCTGAGGGGATTGTTCTGGCTTCGCTTCCGCAACATTCTCCACGGATGGAGGAGATCTTTTCAGTATGGCGGTAGGAGAATTCCTGCGCATCCTGTTCAGCAACTCGAAGCTGTTCCCAGTTGGAACAGCGGCATTGATTTCCACCGTTGGGGCTGGTGGAGTTAGCCCAGAGGGGGAGTTGCCCCCGACCTTCCTTACTCGGCGCCAGTGACGACGTCGAGCATGTCGAGCTGATGGAGTTGGTTCGGTGATGAGGATGGCTTTGTCTGGCCCCCTGTTCGGGTGAGGGGCTGCTGCTGGCGTCAGCCTGTTGAAGACTGATGTCCCTTGAGTAGTAGGAGCGGGAGTTGGGACAGTCAGTCTTGTAAAGACCGACCCCTTGGTAGGAGAAGCCGTCTTGACGACTTCAGGAGCAGGGTTGGTCACTCTCTTCGGGATAACCTTCTCTGGGATTGCAGGCTTCATTGTGGGCCCACAGGAATTTTGGCCAAATCTGGCGAAGACCGAGGCGCTGGTGCTGGACGACCCGTTGAGAGGGGCCGCAGTAGGTGTAAGCCGATCAAAGACCGACTTCTTGGGATCTTCCGGTGTCAGCACAGGAGCAGTGAAGCTCGTTGGCGGGAGCATGGTCCCAAAAAACAACCCTGTAGTGGCTTGAGTGACCTGTTCCACCGGCATTGTGAACAGGGAAGCAGCTTGGGGCCCGTAGGCTATGCCCCCAATTGAGGCAGGACGCGGGTTGCAGTTGCATGTGGAACACTTTACACAAGTAGACGCCATTGCTGTTTTGATTTCTGCGCCAAGCAAGAAACCAAATCTTAGTAACTCGAAACCCAAGGGCAACCATTGGCAAACCGCGATTAGTTCGCGAACACGACATACGAAGTGTGGAGTGGAAAGAGGAAAAGGTCCCACCGGGCGTGCCAGAATCTGTTCCCCTCCGAATCACGGAGACGCGGCCTCGCAGGTCCGTCTTGCCTGAAATTCGGGGCAGATGCTAATTGGTGCTATCCGTCCACCTCTCCGAAAATGCCAAGTTGATTTATGACACCATGTATCGAAGGTTTAAACGGATGCGGCCGATGTAGCAAACTTCGTCAGATTCCCCCTCGCTTGAGGGGTTTTTTGATTGTGGGGACGCTTTTCCCTGCAGGCGCAAGCCCCTGCAGTTAATTACGCTACCGCATCGCGGTAACAACTTTCTCCTTCTCCATATGGTCACTTCGTGTCGTGGGTGTTTGTTTTGTGTTTGGTTGCCCGTGGATTGTATACAGAGACTAAGTTATGTTGTCGCCCGTAGGGTGTGGACTAGTCCCAATCCGTATCTTTCTTAGATTTGGGTTTGGGGAGTTGTGTTTAAGGATACGTTAGCCTTATTTGAGGCTAAGATCAACTTAAACGTTTGTTAAGGACACGTTAATCTAATTCTAGACTAAGATCAACTTAACGGGATCATTTAGATCCGACAAGAGAGCAATTGGGCTCTATTGTTTAGTTTAGTGACATTGCGGTCGATAATTAGTTTAAGGACACCACGGTCCAATTTTAGTTTTAAGACATCGCGGTCGAGGTTAAGGACATCATAGTCCGTGAGTTTAAAGACCTCACAGTCCGGTGTTAGTTTTAAGACATCGCGGTCGAGGTTAAGGACATCATAGTCCGTGAGTATAAGGACATCACAGTCCGACGTTAGTTTTAAGACATCACGGTCGAGGTTAAGGACATCATAGTCCGTGGATTTAAGGACTCCACAGTCCGATGTTAGTTTTAAGACATCACGGTCGAGGTTAAGGACATCATAGTCCATGAGTTTAAGGACCCCACAGTCTGTAGCAATGTATGGTTGCCGGGACCCGTCACCTCTCTGACGACGTTGAAGGATTACAACGACAGATATCAGAGGAATAAAGAGATGTACCATCGAACCGGGTGTAAATTGATTGGAAGAGCAGATGAGCTCAGTTCAATTTAAATTGAGGACTTATGGCCAGAATTGGGCTAAGTCCAGTTAAAAAACATTTTATTTTTTTCCTGCCTGTTAGGTTTTTGTTTGGGCTTTGCCTTTTTAATAATGCTAAGCATTGGGCTCTGACATTTTGTCTGGTATTAAATGCATAGCATTTATCTGAACAAAGTATGTTCTGACAGCGCGCCACGTGGCGCACTAGGTGCTTTGCGCCAGTCAAAGAGCGCATTGCACTTCTGTCGGTTAGCGCACACGAGGAGGACACGTGTCGCTTATCGCTAAGTGCCAGTTTGTTAGCGCACTGCGCTTTTAATTTATGAGCGTGCTGCGCTAGTTTATGGGTGCGCCAGTGAGTGACACGTGGCGCGCTTGGCGCTGAGCGCCAACCCAAGAGCGCAGTGCGCTATTTTCAGGAGCGCAAAGCGCAAACCGTGTCTATGGTTGACACATGGCATGTTATGGCGCTGAGCGCCAGTCCAAGGAGCGCAAGGACACAGTTCATGAGTGCAAAACACTTTCCAATAGCGCGAAGCGCATTTTGATCAAATTTATGATCAGAGAACAAGTCTATGTTCTTCAAAGGAGGCCTTGCCTCAAGATCCAAGAACAACAGTTCTTGTTTTTTATTAAAAGGCTCTGCCTTTATAGATCAGAAGATCTGTGAAGTAAAAACACTTCTTTTTATGATTAGATCTTGATCTTTTCTTTTTATTCAAAGACCTTGGTTTTTTTGTTTTTAGATCTATGATCTTTTTAGAAGAGGATTCTTCTTTTTATGAGATGTTTTCATCTCTATATTTCAAGAATATAGTTCTTTTTTTTTACCTTGAGTATGAAGAAAACTCTTCTTTTCTTAAGAGCTCGCTCTTTTTTTTTGGCAGAGGGTTTTTCTCTTGTTGTTCTGTCTCTCCTTTTAGACTTGAAGTCTAGGGTCCTTTATATAGGGCCAAATGATTTGTTAAATCAGTTGAAGAGATCTTTCTCTGATTGATTTGGGAATATTTCCCACCATTGGATCTTTGATCCTAAAGCTTCTTTTTGACAGAAGATAATCTTCTTGTTTTTCAACAAGATTGAGAAATCTTTCTATGCAGAATTTATTCTGTTTTGGTAATTCATTCTTTATCATTGGATCATTGATCCAGCGGTGCTTAAAGCACAATCTGGTTAATAAATAATTTATTGTTATTAGATCTTTTGATCTAACGGTGGGAATTTTAATTCCAGCGCTGGCGCACCTACGTTAGACACGTGGTGCGCAGCGCAGAGCGCAGCACAACTGCGCTAGCGCACTCGTGCTTGCCACGTGGCACGCAGCGCGCAGAGCGCCGGATCTGAAGCGTTACTTCAGCAGAGCGCTGGATCTGAAGCGTTGCTTCAACAGAGGTGTCTTTTCACCTTCCTTTTTAAGTCAAACTTATATTCCCGAGAATCTTTCATTTCCCAATCTTGGAGATAGTTCCATTGTGCACAAAATTTTCTGTGCTTCGTCTTTATAACTCGAAGCAAAGCTTCCTCTTTTTCTCATCTCCAAAGAACTTTTCTCAACTATGGCTTGTAACCGCCCCCATGCTCGTAGACAGCCGTGGGAAGTGCCCATTCAGGACCCCGTTTCTCGCTTTGCTGCGCACTTGGTGGATCCTTTTCTCACGGATGGCAGTGCGACGCTGCACTGCACGATCTTTTGACTCGTGTGGGGTCTCCTCTTCCCCCACACTCTATCTGGTTTCGGATGATCCTTGCGTCTGTGCTCGCCGATCTTCCCCCTCCTCCAGCAGAGATGTCCTCGGCAATGCTGGATACTGTCGAAGACAAGATCGAGTGCTTCTTGGAAGTGCACTTAATCACTCAAGCCCTGAGGGATTGCTCCATCCACTTGCTGAGTCGGATACGGGCTCGTCGGGTTGTCATCACCACTTTCTCTGAGGAGTGCGGCGTCGACCGTTGGATGGCTACCCTCGGGAGGATCGCCGTTTCGACATGGTGGAGAGGACGGAGAGGGAACTGGATAATCTTCTCTTTAGCTTTGTGAACCCCTGTCCTTCTGATCCCATATTTGGTGATCTTTTTTAAATGTAATAACAATAATAATAATAATAAAAAGATGCTTTAATTTAGTATTTTATTATCTGTTAAGTGTTCTCTTGTTTTTTAATTCTTTGTTATTCCTTTGTGAGATATTTATGCGTTGCATAATCATGAAGCGTTGCTTCGCTTTTCAATCTTGGAAACAGAGCTTTGCTCTAATTTGGGGTGCGCAGCGCAATTGCGCTAGCGCTAGCGCATTCGTGTTTTGACACGTGGCGCGCAGTGCGTCTTGTGCTAGCGCACTCGTGCTCGACATGTGGCGAGCAGCGCAACTGCGCCAGCGCGCCTGTGTTAGACACGTGGCGCGCAGCGCAAAGCGCAGGATTTAAAGCGTTGCTTCAATTTTGACTCTTAAATTTCTAAAACAGAGCTTTGCTCTGATTGGGGGAGCAGAAGCGTCGCTTCATTTCCAGTCTCGGAATTTGAATAAAGCTTTGCTCTGATTCGGGGACGCAGAAGTGTCGCTTCATTTCCAGTCTTGGAATTTGAACAGAGCTTTGCTCTGATTGGGGGAAACATCGACAACCTCGGGAGAGAAGGGCAGGCGCATTCCGCCCCAAAAAGCTTCCAAATACAGGGCGATCTCCCTGCCCCGTACTTGGTCTGCCTTCTCTCCCTCCTTGGCCAGACGAAGTGTATAACGTGAGGGGATGTGGAAGCGAGCCCGAGCATTGACGAGCTCGTCCTCATGCCTCACCCAACACGAGGCGCTGGGGGCAGCATCTACCGCCTCCTTCCTGGGGGCTGCCCCCGCCGCACGATCCCGGGGAGAGGATCCAATCCCTACTCCTCGGGAGGACTCAGGCTCAACTAAAGGGTCCCTAGAACATACTCCTACGACATCTACTGACTCTACAAAGGAAGACATCTAATCTTGAGAAAAAAGATCCTCGGGAAACGAAAGCGGAAGAGAGAAGATGAGAGCTGAGCAACCAGGACTTAGAACGGGGAAATATGAAGGAGTAGGGGCCCTGGAACGGGCCCTATCCCTATTTATCACCGCAAGCGACCTCATCCAACGGCGCCCTTCATATCCCGCCAAAACGCCTCCTCGCGTCCAACGGCTCCGATTGCTCCACTTGTCGTTCCCACACTGGACCGCTCCCAGTCAGACGCCCAGGTCTGCACACGTTGCGTCA
This sequence comes from Agapanthus africanus, assembly GCA_030015575.1. NCBI lineage: Eukaryota > Viridiplantae > Streptophyta > Magnoliopsida > Asparagales > Amaryllidaceae > Agapanthus > Agapanthus africanus. The sequence continues at coordinate 44,628,267 of JASDDO010000024.1, read as the reverse complement.
GCCAACCGACGCTCGACACGTGGACCATCGCTTCAGTGGCAGGATGCACGAACCGACGCACTTTCCTTAAATGCAGAGATCTCGCTTTGATTCGCCGGCAGAAAAGACAGCTGACAGCCCGGGGACGCGTCCCGACGAAACCTTAGGAGGGAGCTCACCCCGGACGGCCCGGCAGTCCACTCCTGACCCGGCCCGCTAGCTGGTCGGGACAAGAATGGGGGGCTAATGATGATGCTCAGTATTGGCGATCTCCAAGATCAGGACACGTGGCAGATGACGTGTCCCAGAGCTTAGAAGAAAGGTCCGCAGGGGTCGATCTGGCCACCCCTGTACCCGACCTGCAAGCACAAGCTGGCTCACCTCAGAGACCCTTGGAAATTGGCCTCCTCGGCCTCTAAGCTCGCCCCGATCTGCCACAGGACCAAGATTCCTCGGCCCTCTCGCTCGTTCCCGAACTCCCCAGCCGAAGCCATCTTCCCAGGTCCTCCAACCAACCGATTTCACTACTCACAGGCGTAACCGCCGCTCCGCAAATCTCGCCATGCGCAGATTCTCCGCCAGCAACAACCCACGTTCCACGCCATCACGATCCCCATTAATGGGCGATCCGCTCTTTACGCAGGCGTGACGTCGGGAGCGTAACTGCCGGCGAGATTCTCATGCCTGTTGCTGCGTGTTACCGCCACTATATAAACCCCCGTCACAAAGGGGTCAAGTAAGCCATTTTTATTCCACTTAGCCGTTACTCTGCTCGAATCTAGTACTAACTTGATCGTCGGAGGATCCTCGGTGGTACCAAACCATCCCGGGACTTCTTTGCAGGTACTCGGCGTTAAACTCCCCAAACCACCAATCTCCTAAAAACCCATTGAGATCCGCACGCAACAGGAGATCACCTTCCAAATCCACTGGAAGATCGACGGAAGACAACATCTGAGGAAGACCCGAAAAGGACCTCCATCAGCGCCTCAAGCAAATCCTTATCTGAAGAAAGTGTCAAAAAAAATTCACCACGATCTGCAGATAAGATTCCACAAAGAAATTATCCTTCCATTTCAATTGAACTTCCACAGAGAAATTATCCTTCCATTTCAATTGAACTTCCCTCTTTTGACAAAGAATATTTTATTGCAGAAGGTAGAAAGGCCATTATGCAAGTTGAAAATTTTCTTCAAAAGAAAAACCTCACCGTGGAAGGTACATCTGAGAATGCAAGCTGGCTAATTCTAAAACTGAAAAAACAGCATGTTGAGATTATAAAGAAAAGGAGAGAAGGATTAAGGTCCAAAATGACCCTAAAAAAATTCTATGACTCCTCTTAATTCATGGATAAATGTTTTTGGTATGTTAGAGGGATTGCAAATTCTCAAACTCAAAGGAGAATTAAATTACTAAATCAGGAACACAAATTGAAGATATGTTGCTTAATAGAACCATTGATTGATTCTCAAAGAGCAAATTCCGTAGCTATACAGATTGGTTTTTCACATCGCTATATGAATTCTAACAGCAAAATTTGGATTCTGGTGCAAGCTGGTGTCAGTACTTCTTTATTTGTCTCTTCTGAATAACAAGTGTCTATTAAAGTTGCGGTTCCATCGAGATCAGAATACATTCTAACAGCGGTTTATGGTAAATCAACACATATACAAAGAAAAATTCTTTGGGAAAAGTTGTAATGTTTAAATACCGCTATATCCTTGCCATGGGCCATTGGGGATGATTTTAATGCTATTAGGTCAATACAAGAAAGAAAAGGAGGTAAACCCAATTTAAAGAGCATAGGTGGCTTTAATGATTTGATTAATGGTTGTGCTTTATTGGATTGTGGCTATAATGGTACTCCTTTTACCTATTGTAATACACAAGATGAGCCTTATAAAGCTTGCTTAAGGATTAATAGGTGTTTGATTAATCAGAATTGGTTGGATCCATTTCATGTGCACCATCTCAGTATTGGTTGTTCCGATCACCTAACCATTATTTTTGCTGATTCAGAAACTTTCTGTGGTCCCAAGATGTTCAAGTTTCAAAATATGTGGGTTTCCCATCATTCTTTTCTGCCTACTGTTGAAGAGAGCTGAAGCAAATCTATTGAATCTCAAGTGGATCCCATTTTCAATTTTCATATCAAGCTCAAAAGATTAAAGGGTCATTTAAAACGCTGGAATAGAGACATTTTTAGCAACATTGAGAACAATGTTAAAGAAGCTGAAACTAAAGATCTGAGGCTCAATTAGCTTATGATCAAAACTCTTCTTAGGATAAATATAATGCATTGAGGCAAGCTAAAAAAGATTTTAAACTTTCAAGAGGAGATTTTCTGGAAACAAAAATTTAGAGTTAAGGTGATAAAAATACAAAGTACTTTCATAATGCCAGCAAGAATAAGACAGAATTCCAATAATATTTTTAAGCAACAAAACGTTGAAGGAGAATGGGTTGAAGGCCAAAATAACTTGATTAAGCTTGCAGCGGAACACTTTCAGAAAGCATTTACAGGGCAGGGTTGTGGTATCGATTTTGACATTTCAACTATTATTCCTTCCATAATGACTGATGAAGACAATATTATTCTCAATACTGCTCCTACTGAGGAAGAATTAAAGAGTTGTGTTTTCTTTATGGAGGTAGATAGTACCTCAGAACCTAATGATTTTTTCAGCAAAGTTCTTTACTACCACATTGGAAATTATCAACAAGGACTTACTTGAAGCAGTAAGATACTTCTTTTCTTATGGCAATATTCCAAGAGCTATCAATTCTACTCTTATTTGTCTACTTCCAAACAAAAAAGATTGCAACTTTATCACTGATTTCATATCTATAAGCCTTTGCAACATTCTATACATGATTTTCATAAAATTGACGAATGATAGGCTTGCAAATTTCTTACCAAACCTAATTTCTTCAAAACAAGGAGCTTTCACTAAGGGGAGGGACATTTCTGATAATATCCCTCACATAAAAGTTGCTCATGATTTAAAAAGAAAATCAAGGGAACACAACGAGTTGTCTTTAAGTTAGACATGGAAAAAGCCTTTGACAGGCTAGAGTGGGAATTTATATTTAAGATCCTAGTGGCTTTTGGCTTCTCTATCCACCTTATAAAACTTGTTAAAAGATGCCTTAATCATCATCATTTTTCAGTATTGATGAATGGTCAAGCAGGAGGTTACTTCAAAGGCTCCAAAGGGATATGGCAGGGAGACTGTCACGTCCCGCTTTCCAGAATACGCAAACTACGGCACGTGACAGAGTCAAACATGCTACCTGTGGCTAGGAAACATCCATCTACAGTCACATTACGGCTGTCTATAGAATATCAAGACAAAAATATATAAAACTAGCTAGTACATGTCCATTTGCCACAGTAAAAAGAAGAGTCAAGAAAATATATAAGCGGAAACGAATTAATATCAATAAACAACATCTGAAAAATACGTCCCAATACGGGCCCACATCAAAAAATAAAAGCTACAGAAAAATAAGCTAAGAGTCTAAAAGCTAAACATCTCTAAACTCAATTCCTCACTACTCGGCTTGACGGCTAAAGTACTCATGTTCAATCTATGATAGAAATAGAGGCACCGGGCCATGCAAAACCCAGACGTCAGTGCGTAATAATATCAAACAATAGTAATAATCAGGATGTAACAAGATATGTAGACATGAATATAAATCAACAACATGAATATAAACACTGAGGTGTGTATGTGTATGTGATGTGTAACCTAAAACTAGGCTTTTAGGTTATCTAATCTAAAGTCTTCGAAATCAGTTAATGTAATTCTCATCATAACCCATCAGTCTATGTCCCGTTCATTCCCTACGAGACCACGGTAACAGGATTATTCCGTAACGTCCAGAAAAAAGACAAACAGGATATTCCGTAACGCCCAGAAAAACGACAAACATATAATAATAGCCTTTTGAGGTACGCTTTGGATACATTCTTGATTTTCCTTTTACCCTTAGGTTTGTGTTCAAGTCAGGTATTGGATCTAATGCCAACACAGGATCAAGCAGGTACAGATTTTCGTTTATGCAGACAACATGTAACGTCTGTCGGGACAATAAGTCAGGATTATTGGCATTAGTAACTAGATCCAAGTAATGAGTCAAGTAGTTTGTCGTGAACATGTCATGTGATGCATATGTATCAGATAGATATCCAATGTAATACGGTAACGAATATCTGAACACAGTAAGCACGACAGATATCAGGATGCATATGTGTTTATCTGTAATAACATGTATACGTATCCATGACTACGTATGATGCAACTAGACAGCATGTTGCACTAATATAAATGTAATATGATATAATGAGGTTCCGACATGCAACTAGATATTCAATTGTTAGTACGGATATGAATGGGTATCGTAAAACGGTAAAACTATAATATGGGATGCATAATTAAAATATATGTATTATTTTTATTCATATGAATATAAATATAGTAGCATGGCATGTAGCAAGATAAACTTGCTTGATCGGATCTCATATCGGGGTACGTATATCACGTTCGGCGTCGGGTAAACGTCGTGATGCAACCACGTGCGTACAGAACTGTACCGGGCTACTTAAAGACGTGACCACGCTGGATGAGAACGACGACTGGGTCGCCCGGATCGTCGGCGACGTGCGCGACTCCGGCGACGACCAAGAACAAAAAAGAAAAGAGAGAAAGAAAGAAAAAGAAGAAGAAAGAAAGAAGAGAAGAGGGAGAAAAGTAGGGGTGTGGCTTGGATTGGGGTTCTAGGACTAATGATGCTCGTAGGTGGGAACTCCCCGGATCGTGACACATGGCAGATGCCGTGTCCCGATGCACATGGAGAGAGTGCAAGGACCACACATTGGAGGCGTCCCCCGAGCTATCGTCCCTCTGCCTGGACCCGACCTTTGAGAATTCCATGAAGAGTCCTGTGGTCGGTGGTTAAATGACTATTGGCTCACCTCTGAGCCCTCCTACAAGCTGAGCTTCCTCAGCCCTTTCAGCTCACCTCCGAGCTATCACAGAACCGAGCTTCCTCGGCCTCCCGCTCGCCTCCGAGCCTCCCGCCGAGCTAAGCCTCCTCGATTCTATTGAGCGACCCAGAACGCGAATAACAGGCGTCTCCGTCATGGCTCTGCGAATCTCGCCAGACGCAAGATATCCGCCGCCCACGATTCCCCGTTCCAAGCCGTCGAATCCCCCCATTAACGAACGTATCTCGTCATTAATAGGGGATCCCGCCATTCTCGCAGGCGCAACGCCAGGGGCCAACGGCCGGCGAGAATCTCACGCCCGCTAGCCCACGGCTGCCGCTATATAAACCCCTCTCTCAGACGACTCAGGTAAGGCAATTCTTATCCAATAGACCGCTACTTTGCCTAAATACCCCGACTAACTTGATCGTCGGAGGGTCCACGGTGGTACAACCACCCCGGGACTTCTTTGCATGTAGCTCGGCTTCGCACCAGACAAAACCCATTGAGATCCACACGCCTCAGGAGACAATCCTCAAACCCAATCTCAGCTGTTCGCCTACGCCATCGGCAGATCGTTGGAAGACAACGTCTGAAGGAGATCCAGAGCTCCATCAGTTGGCGCCATCTGTGGGAACCAAAAATTCCACTCATCGAAAGTTGATCTTTCGATCTCGAGCTGATGGCGAGTGATCATCGCGACGATTCCAGCACTAGCCGTCGTCCTCCCCACAATAGAGACGCGGACGGATCCTCTCCTCCCCCTAACGCCGTTCATGCCCTATCTGCACGGATCGACAGGCTCGTTTCCATCACGGATGCTCTTGTCCGTGTCTAAATAGCTCGAAAAGACCCCCAGGTCGCCGTTCCCCCACCTCAGGACCATGACTTCCGCAGAGAGGGAGATGACACTGCCCACGCTGGCACGATTGAACAGCGTCTTGCTATTTCCGACGACCACAGATCCCCCGTGACGACCAATTCAATGACCCGCTGGGCACCTCGCAGCTTCGTGCCGAGGTCTCATGAAAGAGCACCCCGTCCCGAGGCCCATCGTGCTCCTGTCCTTCCCAAGTAGGTGTCGGTCAGCTCGCTTGCTCCCAGGCATGGCCGACACCCTCTCCCTCAACAAGGTCGCACGGACGGCACTCATCATGGTGGCTCGAGGACGACCTCACCAGGGGACCTGAGGAACCTCATAGAATAGAACCAGAACCGTGGCCAGGCGCAGGCCGCCAGTAGGAGGGGCCATAACTCCGAGTGTGCCGAATCTTCAGGATATACCACCTCGATGACCTCAAAAAGAAAATCGAAGGTATACATCGGGAGAGTCTTCCTTCAAGCGAGGGGGCCAGGTATGCCGCCGACTCACTTACGAAGCCCTTCACTGAAGAACTGCTCGCTTTCCGCATCTCCTCCAGAAACAAGCCTCCAAAGGTGGCCCTCTTCGACGGAAAGTCCGACCCAAAAGACCACCTAGACGCGTTCACGGCGGGGATGAGCTTTCAAGACAACTCTGACGCCGTCCAATGCCGAGCGTTCCCGCAACTCTCATCCACGCCGGACGAGATTGGTTCCGAGGACTCACGCCACGCTCCATCTCTACCTTCGATGAGCCGGTCGCCCAGCTTCTCGGATATTTCGTCGGGAACAGACGGCAGAAGCAGACCATCGATTATCTCTTCATTATAAAGAGCGGGGATAAGGAATCCTTCAAAGGATACATCACCCGCTTCTGCAACGCTCTTCTTGAGGTCCCAGAGTACCGGGACGAGACTGTCATCAAAACCCTTAGGTCGGGTCTTAGGTACAAGCAGTGGCTCCGCTTTTTTGTATTGGCGTAACCTAAGACCATGGCCGAGGTAAAAGCCTGGATCGAGCGAGAAATCCAGCTCGAATTCGAGGTAAATGAGAACCTACCCTGGAGCGACCAGGCCGATCAAAAGAAGAGGGGTAAAGAAGAGAAGAAGAAGATTGACCGGCCAAAACCATACTTCCCGAAGTTCCAGAAGTATACCCCGCTTAACATCTCCCAGACAGAACTGTTGGAGAGGAGGCAAAGGGCGAGCAATTTTTCAAACTCCCTCCGGTCACCAATAGAGCGGCCAAACGGACTCGAGGCCTTTACTGCGCCTTCCACAGTTCGTAGGGACACCCCACCGAGAATTGAAAACAGCTCCGCGACTAGATCAAGGAGTTGATTTTTTCAAGGCACCTGGCAAAGTACTTGCGGGAAAAGCGACAAGCAGACCGGGAGCAAGCAAACCATCCCCCACCCGGCGAGTTGACGATCAGCCAAATCATAGTCGTATCAACGGAGAGTGTGCTTGGGGCCGGTGAGATTCGACGCCTCCTGCCGGTCGAGAGGACTAGCAGCCAGCCCCGGAAGAAGACAAAGCAGCCGAGCCCATCACCTTCACCGACGAGGACCTCCACGGGATATCCTTGCCTCACAACGACCTTCTGGTAATTACAGCACGGGTCCACCGCTATGAGGTTCAAAGGATATGGTCGACTCGGGGAGCTAGGCAAACATCCTTTTCTACGACTGCTTTTTAAGTATGGGGCTCGATCCGTTGGACCTGAGGCCGACCGCCCACATTCTGTCGGGGTTTACTAACCACTTCATCCCGGCAGAAGGAGTGGTTACCCTCCTACTTAACATCGGGGAGGCAGGCCGTACACGAACCGTACCAGTGGAGTTCATCGTCGCTAGAATTCCATCGACCTACAATATTCTCCTGGGACGCCCGACGCTAAACTCCTTTCGGGCCCAGATCTCAACATACCACCTCGCGATCAATTTTCCACTCGACCAAGGCGGAATAGGACAGGCCCTACGGGAACCAGAAAACCGTAAAGATTTGCTTCACAACGACATCTATGCTCGAGGAACGAAGTGACGACCTTGAAAGCACGGGTGATTTCTACGGGTCCTTAGATACTCGGGATGAACAAAAAGAAATCCGAGGGGCCCCGGTGGAGCCACTAACAGAGGCCCCCTCGTCGAAGGGGACAATGAACGAACCGTCCAAATCGGGTCACTCTTAACGGGGGCCCGGCGCGACGACCTAGTCCACTTCCTTAGAGGGAACTCAGACATGTTCGCTTGGGCGTCCGCCGACATGTCCGGGATCGACCCCAAAGTAATACACATAAGCTCGGGGTCGACCCAACGGTCCGACCCGTCAGGCAGAAGAAACGAAGCTTCGCTCTGATCAAACAAAAGACGATCGAGGACGAAGTTGACCGGTTACTTGCAGCCAACTTTATTCGAAACGTGTCCTACTCAGAATGGATAGCGAATGTGATCATGGTTAAAAAGGCAAGCGGAAAGTGGCACATGTGCGTCAACTTCACAAACCTCAACAAGACTTGCCCGAAAGACAACTATCCTCTCCCTCAGATAGATCAGCTTGTCGACAGTTCGGCAAGCCACGAGTTACTCAGCTTCAGGGATATTTTCTCTGGCTACAACCAGATCTGTATGAACCCGGCAGATGAAGAGCTCACCGCATTCACAACGGACCGGGAGGTATACTGCTATAAAGTGATGCCCTTCGACCTCAAAAACACCGGGGCTACATACCAACGCTTGGTCAACAGGATGTTCAAAACACAGATCGGGAGGAACATGGAGGTTTAAGTTTACGAAATGCTCGTTAAATCGACCTTGTCAGATAAGCACGCCAAAGATTTTGGCAAGACTTTCGACAACCTCCGCAAATACAAAATGAAGCCGAATCCCGCCAAGTGCATGTTCGGGGTCACTAGTGGAAAGTTCATCGGATTCATGGTTACCCACTGAGGAATCGAGGCTAACCCGGAGAAAATCAGCGCCATCCTCAACATGGCCACACCAAAAACTAACATCGAAATCATGCGGCTCACTGGGAGGATAGCCGCTCTGAGTCGCTTCATGTAAAGGTCCGGAGAAAAGTGCCTCCCATTATTCAAAGCCCTGAGAAAGATCCTAAGATTCGAATGGTCGGAGGAATGTCAGATCGCTTTCAAGAAATTGAAAATACACCTGGCGACTCCCAAACCACTCACCCAGCCAATTGAGGGAGACGAGCTATCACTGTATCTAGCGGTATCCGATCAAGCAGCAGGCTCGGTGCTCGTCCGAGAAGTCGAAGGAGTCCAGAAGCCGGTCTACTACGTAAGCCACGTCTTTAAGGACATGGAAACAAGGTACCCGGCCATAGAAAGGATTGTCTTGGCGCTTGTCGTGGCCTCAAGGAAACTACGGCACTACTTCCAGGCACACACCATCCTCGTTCTCACCGAGCGTCCTTTAGGGGCTATTCTCACCTCCTTCGAGTCTTCTGGTCATTTGGAGAAGTGGAGGTGGGAGTTATCTCAATTCGACATCAAATACCGCCCAAGACATGCTATCAAAGCATAAGTCCTGGCCGATTTTATTGTCGAATGCACTATCCCCAACAAGAAGGCGGTGTCGGTGCCGACCCCCGGATCTCAACCCTCGATCGAAGAGAGGCCCGACTCCGCCCTCGATTGGGTCCTTTACGTCGATGGGTCGTCAACCGAGGATGGATATGGTGTCGGCCTCATCATTCGAGGTCCGAATGAGGCAGAGATGGAGTATTCTTTGAAGCTCGGGTTCAAAACCTCAACAACGCCGCGGAGTATGAGGCTTTGCTATCCGAATCCGCAATGACTTCGCCCTGGTTGTAAGCCAAATGACTGGCTGTTTCGAGGCATGGGAGCTTCTGATGGTGAAATATTTAGCCGAGGTAAGAAAACTGCGAAAAGACTTCGACGAAGTTCAGGTAGAGCAGATCCCCCGGCACCTAAACGCCCAGGCCGATGCACTGAACAAGCTAGCTTCCTCCTATACGGCCAACAATAAGAGAAATATCCTCTTCGAGGTCTTGCCACGCCTCAGCGTGGAAGACAGAGCGACAACACTTCAAGTTTACGCTGCCTGGAAAGAAGACCGGGATTGGAGGAAGCGGAGCCGTACTTGTCCCCGACGATCCGAGTAATCCAGTGAACAACCCCAGCCAGCGTGGTCGTGCTCTTGCCTTGCCTGGACCCGTCCCGTGCGCGCGTGTGGTTTTGCGACGTTTACCCGACGTCGGACGTGTCGTACACATCCATCCTGTGATCCGATCGAGGCAAGTTTATCTTGCTACATGCTATGTTACTGTATTTACATCTATTTGAATAAATATAACACTTGTTTTTTAAATCATGCATCCCATGTTATAGTTTTACAGTTTTACGACGTCCGTTTGCGTCCATACAATCTATTTTCTATTTAGTGCATACAAACTTATCTTGTTACATACTATACTACAATATACTGCATCCAATTGAATATTTCCATTTCATATTATTTAGTTATGCATCCCGCATTTACCAGTTTATCATTTTACGGTTATATGACATCCGTATGCATCCATATCAGTATTTACATATTTATTCGCATGATATTTCATCTCGCTACGTGCTAGGTATAGTATTGTGCATCCATATGAGTAAAATGTTACCCGTTTATCACATTATGCATCCATTTTACAGTTTTACTGTTTTCGGATACCCGAATCCATCCATAGCATTTAAAATATATATAACTGCATCTATAGATCACATTAATTCATATTATTATTTTAGTAACACCTCATGCTTAATAAAATGCATCCTAATTAGTATTGGAACTGTAAATGTAACCCCTAATCAATATTTGTGCATCCATACCATTAATTCTATATCTATTCGCATACCATGTCACATTATTACATATTGTTGTTATATCGACACCCCATGCTTGATATTGTACACCCTACATAGTCATGATGTAATCTCTGATCGATATTTGTGCATCCATGCTTTTATTGTACATCCGTACTTCCACCCTGATTCAATACTTGCTACAGTTTGATTATGAGCACCCGTTTGATACCTGTGCACTATTTGACATGACTTGATACATATACAATACTTGACATGACCTGATACACCACTACTTGACATGACTTGATATATGTACACTACCTGATATGACCTGATCACTACTTGACATGTTACCTGATCCTGTTTCTAATGCCGATAATCCTGACATGTTGTCCCGATGGACATATCCTGTTGTCTGTATAGACAAACCTGTTTCTGCTTGATCATGTGTTGGCATTAGCTCCAGATTTATCAATACCTGACCTGAACACATAACTTGGGGGTATGGGAAAATCAATGATGAAACCTGACTTGTAACTCGACAGTTCGATACTTATACTGATCAGTTTTACGGACTAGGCTAGCCCGGGGATGCTGCTGCTGACATCATTCATCTGTACATGTTTCTTGTTTAGTGCCTAGCGGCATGTCTCGGTTCAGCCCGAGAATCTGGACCGTGGTCCCGGGCACGCACGGGATACTATTGAGTTACATCGACGATTCATTAAATTGATTTCACAGACTTGAGAGTAGTTAACCCAGTAGCTTAGTTCAGATTACTCACTGCACGTCATATATGCTTTTACCCTTCACTGCTCCACATTCGTGTTACTGTTATACCGTTATTACTATTCATACTCATGGCTGCATGTTTGCTACCCCTGATTATATTATTGTTGATATTATAATGCACTGACGTCTGGGTTTTGCATGGCCCGGATCCTCTACCCTTGCAGCTGACCGATCAGGAGTATTTCAGTGTACAGGCCGAGCAGTGAAGACCTGTTAGTATTTTAGTTTAGTTTTCTTCCAGCATTTTCATTCCTGATGTGAGCCCGTATTTGGGACGTACATTCCAGATTATTATTGTTTATTGGATCTATTGCTTCCGTATTTTATTTCTTGACTCGTTTATTCTGGCGTATGGACATGTACTAGATAGTTTATTCTATTTCTACTGTTCTTGATATCTCTAGACAGCCGTAATGTGACTGTGGAGGGATGTCTCCTAGCCACAGGTAGCATGGTTGGCTCTGTCACGTGCCGATCTTAGCGCACTCTAAAAAGCAGGGCGTGACAGAATTCCCCTATGAGACCCTCACGGCTCATAAGATTCAAAAGCCTTAAGCAACAGGGATCTAAACATGTTCTTAAGCCGTCATACACCTCGATATTGACGTACAAGCGGTTCAATATTGACCCTTGTATACAATCCACGGGCACGAATAAACATTTCCCCAACAGAGTCCCACCAGCAATGAGTGATATCATCACACGATGAACGACCCTTGTGAGTCCTCTCGACTTATAAGGAGAAAACACTCTTGCAGGATCCTTATGACTTACAAGAGAACATACACTTAAGGATCCCCACGATTCCTAAGGAGAAATTACACTTACGAGATTCTCACGACTCGTAAGGAGAATCCTCTTATGAGACCCTCACGACTCATAAGATTCAAAAGCCTTAAGCTACAGGGATCTGAACCTGTTCTTAAGCCATCACCTTTTCCAGATTGCCCTACAAGCGATTCAATACTTACCCTTGCATACAATCCACAGGCACAAATAATCATTTCCTTGCCGAGTCCCACCAATGACGAGGAATGCTCTCATTTGATGAACAAACACTTGTAGGTCCTCTCGATTTATAAGGAGAAAACACTCTTGCAAGATCCTTACGACTTACAAGAGAACATACACTTAGGAATCCTCACGATTCCTAAGGAGAAAAGACACCTACGAGATCCTCACGACTCGTAGGGAGAAACACCTTTATGATACCCTTACGGCTCATGAAGTCAAAAGCCTTAGTCGACATAATCTTAACCCTATTTTCTAAGCCACCTTTGTTCGAACCGACAAAGGAAGATGATGATTCGCTCCTGGGAATATCCCAGTTGTAGCGATGCTGATGCCTAAATCGGTATCAAATTCCAAGTCTTTTCATGGCAAAAGATGATTCACTCCTGGCAACATTCCTGTCGCAGCGATACTAATGCAAGATCGGTATCAGACCATGAGTTCCATACTCGAAAAAAATGCATATGAAATAGCCGAAATGTTTGGGCAACTCGCAATAAAAATCAGCGAGTAAAATATATGCATAAAAAAATAGCCGAAATAATTGGGCAACTCGCAATAAAAAACAGCGAGTAAAAAGGGAAAAAAAAAGAGCCGAAATGGTTGGACACCGCGAAAAATAGTCGAAATGATTGGGCAATCGCGACTTTCGCGATATAAAAAGCTGAAATGATAGAGCATCGTGGAGAAAAATAAAAAAAATGAAATGAAACTTTTTGCCCTACAGGCGAGTCCATACCGACCCCTGTATACAATCCATGTGTTTAAACGAAAAGGGAACCACATGTCCTAACAAACTTTATCAAAGGGAGAGTTGGGTCTCAGCGGCAATATCTGCATCCCAGAAAACGAGCAACTACGTTCCTCCTCATGCCAGGAGGACACGGACGCGACACTACCAACTGGAGCCACGACAAAGCCCCCAGTTCCAAGACTCTGCGGTTCACAGACAACCTAGAGTCAACCCTGACACCGTAGAAAACGGAGAAAGTCGATCCCGACACAGTAGAAAACGGATACATGTCAACTTCTGACCTCCCTGTCATCAAGCAACGCTTCGATACGGATACATGTCAACTCCTGACCTCCTTGTCGTAAAGCAACGCATCGACACGGATACATGTCAACTCCTGACCTCCTTGTCATAAAGCAACGCTTCGACTCGGATACATGTCAACTCCTGACCTCCTTGTCGTAAAGCAACGCTTCGACACGGATATATGTCAACTCCTGACCTCCCTGTCGTCAAGCAACGTTTCGACACGGATACATACCAACTCCTGATCTCCTTGTCGTAAAGCAACGCTTCGACTTGGATACATGTCAACCTCTGACCTCCTTGTCGTAAAGCAACGCTTCGACACGGATACATGTCAACCCTTAACCTCCTTGTCGTCAAGCAACACTTCGACACGGATACATGTCAACCCCTGACCTCCTTGCCGTAAAGCAACGCTTCGACACGGATACATGTCAACTGTGACTTCCTTGTCGTAAAGCAACGCTTCGACACGGATACATATCAACTCCGGACCTCCTTGTCGTAAAGCAACGCTTCGACTCGGATACATGTCAACCCCTGACCTCCTTGTCGTAAAGCAACGCTTCAACACGGATACATGTCAACCCCTGACCTCCTTGTCGTCAAGCAACGCTTCGACACGGATACATGTCAACCCCTGACCTCTTTGTCGTAAAGCAACGCTTCGACTCAGATACCTGTCAACCCCTGACCTCCCTGTCATAAAGCAATGCTTCGACTCGGGAACCAGTAAACTCATCAATCACTTGCGAGTCCTCTCGACTTGTAAGGGAGAAAATTCTCTTGCGAGATCCTTACGACTTTCAAGAGAAAGCACACTTAGGAATCCTCACGATTCCTAATGAAAAAAATGCACCTACGGGACCCTTTCGACTCATAGGAAGAAAAGTCTTTATGAGACCCTCACGGCTCATAAAGTTGAAAAGTCTTAGGCAGCAGACCTGAACCTGTTTCCTAAGCCATCGCTACTCTATAAAGAACTTAAGATGGACTGCTATCTACTATCTACAAGCCACACTTGCCAAAATTACATGCCGTCGAAATCGAGGTGCTGCTCAAGAGTACGTAAACTGCTTTGCGCCAAGTCAAAACAAAAAGGCATAACTCACGAACGTCAATCACATATTATGCAAGGCATTAAGGAAAACATTTGATTTACATCCAATTGAGCGTCCGACGCGTACCCACTCATGTATGTGTGAAAAGGATAAAATAAACGCATGGAAAGAAAAAATTTGTTATGCATACCTCAGAAAGTTCTTACATTGATGAAAATAGTAAACAAAAGCATCATTAAAATATTTACAATGGCAAAACATTGAATCCGGGATACGGATTAAGAAATTTAAAAGTGAGGCCGTCTAAAGTGTTTATGGCCTTTCTGACCATTCTTGTGTGCATCCTCTCACGATCACAAGCGTCAGGATCTTCACCGATATCCTCGCCGATATCCTCCACTCTCTGATAAGAAGTGATTATCGTCGTCTATTGGAATGTTTGATGCAAGATATCAATGAGATTATCTCTCCGCTTCTTCGAGATCAGGCCCGTCAGATACACTGAGTACACCTTATCTTCAGCGTCATCCAGTGCATTAAGCGGCATGGTTTCATAAAATCCAGGAAGTGCTCCCCAAATCGCTCTCACTATAATCTTCAAGAGAACGGAGCGACGAGAAAGTAGTCGACCGTTGTGTGCATTGAAACGATTCATAATTTCAGCGCATTGGGAATTTGTAAACTCCTGGTTTTGACAACGGCCTTATGCGCGAATGTTCTCATAAGAAATGATTTCGTTAATACAGTACAGTTGAGCGGCCATAGCGCCTGAAAATGAAAATCAGTGAGGGTTTAGTGGATGGACTGATCAAGAAAATGCTTATTGAAACAGATACGGGGATTTAAACAACTCTTGATATCCGCATGAAGAAAACAAGCGCTAATTAAGACACCCAACAAATTCAAATTTATGCAATTAAGGAGGGAATCTTAAAAAGATTCTCATTTAATGAGAGACTCCTCGAGAGCAACGCTCTGCAGATAAGAGTGACATTTGTCAACTCTAATTATGAGGGAATAAAAATTCCCCCAAAAATTCTGAAGAGCCATGCTTTGCAAGGAAGATGGAACAATCCATCAAAAAACCCTAAAAGCAAAGCTTTTTATATAAGTTAAAAACTTTAGGATCTTTAAAGATCTGTAAAGCGAACTCTAAGAGTTCTTCGTTAATGGGTTAAAAGAACCCTAAAAAGGATTTCTTTTTCTGATCTATGATCTAGAAAGAGCAAAGCTCTGGTTTTTAATTAACGAGTTGAGAAACCCTAAAAATCTTGAAGATCTGTGATTTAAGTAGAGCAAAACTCTGTTAATGGGTTCAAATCTAACCAAAAATTTTGACAGAGTCTTAACTCTAAATGAGTTTTCTGAGGCAGAGAGCTTGGCTCTGAAAGAGAATTAATTCTCAATAGAAAACAAGAAGATGAACAAGTAGTCATCTCAAGGGCCAAAAGCTCTATTTATAAGCGCTGGAAGTCGATCCAACTTCCAAGACAATATAACGGAGCCACGTGAGCGCAACGGTGGTGGGGCCATTTGTTTCCCCCTATCAGAGCAAAGCCCTGTTCAAATTTTGAAATTTGAAATGAAGCAGCGTTTCATAAAAGCGCTAGCGCCAGGAGCACCAGCACTAATAGTCAAAGACTCTGAGGCAGCGCTCACATGCAAAACACGAGAGCGCCAGCGCCAAGTGCACCGGCGTTAAGAGTCAAAGACTCCGAGGCAGCGCTCACGTGCAAAGCACGAGAGCGCTGACGCCAAGTGCGCCCGCGCTAAGAGTCAAAGACTCTGAGTCAGCACTCACGTGCAAGCACGAGAGCGCTGGCGCCAAGTGCGCCCGCGCTAAGAGTCAAAGACTCTGAGGCAGCGCTCACGTGCAAAGCACGAGAGTGCTAGTGTTGGAACTAAAATGTTCCCTACCCTTGGATCAAAGATGATTAAAAATCATCAGAAAGAAAGTTATGTTGAGGAAATACTCCTCAAATCTTTACAAACAGGAAAGATTGTCCTCTGAAAATCAGAGCACCGTTGGATCAAAGATCCAATGGTGATTAAAAATCACCAAGATACAGATTAAGTTCTATATGAAAAAATATTTTCCCAATCTTGTTAAAAACAAGAAGATTGCCTTCTATAAAACAGAAGCCCTTGGATCAAAAATCCAACGGTGGGAAACATCCCCAAATCAATCAGATGAAAGATTTTCTTAACTGATTCAACAAATCAGCCTCCCTAATATAAAGGACCCAAGACATCAAGTCGAAAGTGGAGGAACCCCCTATAAACTTCAAAAAGGAAAAGAGAAGAGCAAGCTCTGAAAAGAAGAATTTCTTCAAGGTAAATAAAACAGAGAGATCAAAGCATCTCATAAAAAAAGAACTTAGTTCTTTTTATAGATCATAGATCTACAAAGACAGAAGTCTTTCATAAGAGTAGGAGAGATTGGAGTATCTCATCATAAAAAAGGAGTGAGAAGAACTTAGTTCTATTTAGATCACAGATCAATAAGACAAAGACAAAGTCTTTCACAAAAACAGAAGATATCATAGAATCTCCTATTAAAATAAGAACTTAGTTCTTAGATCCACGAGACAAAGTCTCTTATAAACGAGAACTTAATCCTCAGAGCACAGAATTAATCAAGAGCGCTTTTCACTCATTGGCTAGCGCTCAGCGCCAAGCGCGCCACGTGCTCCTTACGTGAGCGCTACTTAATAAAGAGCGCTCTGCACTCCAAGTCTGGCGCTCAGCGCCAAGCGCGCCCCTTGCTCCTGACGTGTGCGCTATTTCATAAGAAGCGCCTTAGCGCTCCAAGTCTGGCGCTCAGCGCCAAGTGCGCCACATGCTCCTCACGTGTGCTCTATTTTATAAGAAACGCCTTAGCGCTTCAGGTCTGGCGCTCAGCGCCAAGCGCGCCCCGTGCTCCTCACGTGTGTGCTATTCAATAAGAAGTGTCTTAGCGCTCCAAGTCTGGCGTTCAGCGCCAAGCGCGCCATGTGCTCCTCTCATGTGCGCTATTTCATAAGAAACGCCTTAACGCTTCAGGTCTGGCGCTCAGCGCCTAGTGTACCACGTGCTCCTCACGTATGCGCTATTTCAGAAGAAGCGCCTCAGCGCTTCAAGTTTGGCGCTCAACGCCAAGTGCTCTGTACATAAAGGCTCTGTACATAAAGCGTTCTGTGCTATAAAGAGTGTTCAACACTCAATAAAAGACCAAAGAAGAAGGGGTGTCAGAACCCAAAATTAATGCTCTGCATTATTGAACAAAAAAGGGCCTGAGCCCAAACAAATGTTAACATTTTGTTAAAAAATGAATGGACTGAGTCCAAATAAATGTTCAAACACTATAACTGAATGGGCTGAGCCCAAGTAGGCCATAAATCCCCCAATTTAGATTAACTGAGCCCATGTGCTCCCAATATTTTTAATTGGTCTTAGTCCCAAACCTGACTATAGATCCCCCAACCAACATTGGTTCAAGAGTACATCTCTTCATTCCTCTGATATATGTTGTTGTAATTCTTCAACGTCTTCAGAGAGGTAACGGGTCCCGACAACCAGATACTCCATGGACTATGATGTGTATAAACTTATAGACCGCAACGTCCCTAAACTAAAACCCCATAGACTATGACGTCTTTAAACTATGGACTATGATGTTCTTAAACTCCACGGACTATGATGTCCTTAAACTTATGGACCGCAACGTTCCTAAACTAAAACAATAGAGCCCAAATGCTCTTTTGTTGGATTTAAATGATCCTGTTGAGTAGATCTTAGTCTAAAATTGGATTAACGTATCCTCAACAAACGTTTGAGTTGATCTTAATCTAAAATAAGATTAACGATCATTAAACCAACCCAAACCCAAATCTAAGAAAATACGGATTTGGATGAATCCACACCCTACGGGCGACAACATAAATTAGTCTCCGTATACAATCCACGGGCAACCATAAATAAAACAAACACACACGACACGAAGTAACCATCTAGAGAAAGAGAAAGTGGTTACCGCGATGCGGTAACGTAATTAACTGCAGGGGCTTGCGTCTGCAGGGAAGAGCGTCCCCACAATCAAAACCCCTCAAACGAGGGGGAATCTGACGAAGTCTTCTACAACAGCCGCATCTGTCTAAACCTCCGATACACGGTGCCATAAATCAACTTGGCATCTTCGGAGAGGTGGACGGATAAAACCCAAATAGAATCTGCCCCTAAAATTCAGGCCTGACGTCCCAACGTCCCGGTCGCGTCTTTCGGCGGAGAACAGATTCTGGCACGCCCAGTGGGACCTTTTCCTCTTTCCACTCCACACTTCGTGTGTCGTGTTTCGCGAACGAATCGCGGTTTGCTATGGTTGCCCCTGGATTCGAGATACTAAGATTTGGTGTCTTGCTCCGTGCAGAAAACAGAAGATCGATGGCTTTCAACTGCACTAACTGCAACAACGGCAATAACTCCCACTCCGTCCTTACTGGAGGAGTGACCTATGGGCCTCAAGCGGCCTCCGTTTTCATGATACCAGTGGAACAGGTGACGCAGGCCACCACTGGGTTGTTCTTTGGGACCATGCTCCCGCCCATGAGTTTCAACGCCCCGCTGCCGTCGCAAGAAGCTCAGAAGAAGTCGGTCTTTGATCGGCTTGCAACTACCGCGGCCCCTCTCAACGGGTCACCCAAATCCAACGCCTTAGTCTTTAACAGACTGGGCCAAAACTCCAATGGGCCCGTGAAGAAACCCGCGATACCTGAGGGGGTTATCCCGAAATGGATTGTCATCCCTGTTCCAACAAACGAAATCATCAGAGAGGTTTCTCTTGCTAAAGAATTGGTCTTCGCTAGACTGTCCGCTCCAACTCCCTCTTCAGGCGAAGTCACCAAGGCCGCTTCTCCTGATCAAAAGTCCGCCTTCGACGGGTTGGCCATCCCCACTCAACGGACGTCAGTTTTCAATAGGCTGACACCAACGGCAACCCTTCACCAGGACAGAGGGCATGAGGGAGTCACTCACATAACTGAGCCAATACCATCTGCAAGATATGCTCGACGTCGCCACTGGCGCCGAGTGAGAAAGGCTGGGGGCAGTTCCCCTTCTAGACTTACTCCGCCGGCTCCAACGATGGAAGTCGATGCTGCTGTTCCAATTGGGAACCGTTTTGAACCACTAAGGAGGGTGCGCAAAAATTCTTCGACCGCCATGCTAAAAAGATCTCCTCCGCCTGTAGAGAACGTTACAAAGGCAAAGGTAGAGCAACCCCCTCGGCGGCTATCCTCTAAAATTCACAAGATCTGGCAACAGGTCCAAGACTCGGTGATCAATCAAGACTACTCCTGCTGACCGAAAAAGATGAAGGTTCGGCAAGAGAAGGACCACCCTGTTATACCACAAAAGATGTCGTCTGCTTGGGTACCCGCTGCAACAGCCTCCTCAACTTCGATTCAATCCACGTTCTTAAAACAATAATCGAAAGGTGGAGTTAACTTGTAATCTTTTCTTTTTAACCAATTTTTGTCACCTTTGATATGTTAATATTTCACTTTAACCCTCAAATCTCACCTTGAAATATTAATCACCTCATTGATCTTTTTATTTAATTAAAGTTTCATGCGCAATAAACACATATTGAATTTTTTTCATAAAAATACCATGAACTCTAAATACAACATTTTAACCGATAACTAGCATACATACCTCTAGAACTTTCACGGGGTAATGACCCACCCCACATGCATACTTCTGATTCATAACACGATATTTGATTAGAAATTTTCATCTAAATGAACAATTTGTAATAAAATACCATCATTTTGTAAAAAATACGTTTTTAATCGATATTTGAAAACCTTTTGCAATTACGCCTCTACAACTCTCTTTAGGGGACCCACTTGTGGATGGTGCGGATTATCGCACGTTCTTAGGATAATAGAGCGAGATGCAGAGCTCCTCACGGAGAATTCGGTTTCGTAAGAAATGAAAATACGATTTAAAAGAAATGCGACTTTTTTTAAAAATAAATTAACTTTGTAAAATTATATGTAATTATGAATCCATATTTTCAATAAAAATAAATGGTGAAAATTATCTTTTAAAACGAAATATTAAAATTTTAATAAAATACCACCAAGTTTACAAAAGGAGTAGTTTTCATAAAAATACCATAAACTTTTAAAATCTAGATTTCATCTCTAAAATACCATTAAAATTAAAATACATGTTCATAAAAAACTCTAAATATTTTAAATCACTCGCAAGGTTTATTTTTAAACGATATTAAAATATTTTGCATAAAACCCCCTTAAAAAATGCAAACAATATAAATAAAATGTAAACAACAAAATATAAATATTTAAGGACTCTAGATTAATATAGATTTAAGTGGAATCAATTCGCTTGAGCCTCAGGGAGCCGGATAAAGTGAGTACTTGCCTATTCAGATTAGACAAATTAACGGAGTTATCAATGGCAATTGTCTTGGAAAAAGACACAAATCCTGCCGTCCATATGCAATAGTTTTCTGATTTCTCTTGAACTTAAGATGTTCAAAAGTTAAATCTATTCACAAGAAATGTCTATAATTTGAACACAATCTCGAATCTAAACTGGACTTTAAACTTAACTCAAATCCAAACTCGAACCTAAACTTGAACTAGAAATCGAACTCAATTTACTCGATTAATTTGACTCGACCCAAGATTGCAATTGACTTGATTCACATTCTACTCAACTCACTCAACTTTGTTCTTTAACTTTTGCAATCTATGATTTCGATCAAGACATGTTATATTCAACTAATCATATTAATTAAGGATATCTTACAGTTATAATATATTATACTCGGAGTGTTTAGGATAGTTTCTTGTGTGAATCCAACGGAGTTTCAGGAGTTCTGTATTAACCTATTTTTTCATTTACTCGAATCTCAGTCGGGTCGACTCCTCCACTACTTGGAGTCCCGATGCTAACCTATAAAATAGGCCCGTGTTTTCTTGCTCCTGAGGCCTACTCTTAAGCTTGTGAATATTTCTATGGTTGCGTTGACATTCACACTTGGAACTTAACGTTAACATAATAACCATATAGAGATTTATAGTATGTATAACCTTGTTCATTTTACATATACTTTTACTCGTCACAAATATTATTTTTATGGTTATTATGTACCTGTCACTTTTCACCATTACTCTATCTTTGGGATTTACCGAGCGCTGGTTCGCTGACGGATATTCCACCAACCTTTGTTTTCTTTGAATGATCGTCAAATACAGTCGAGACGGAGGAAGTGGATGTTACTCAGGAGGATTACGATTAGATAGCTACTCAGGATTAACTTAACTTATTTTTCTTTCAATTTATATATGCCACATGTTTAGGCAATTTTTTATTGTATTTTTATTTTTCCAGTTGAACTCATGTATCTGTATATATTTTAAGTTTGAATGTAAATAAAGATGTTTGTTGAAAATTATGCAGTCTCCATTTATTCTTGCATTGTATATTATTGTTTCAATACGCTTAGTATATTTACTTAAAGAATGACCTTCTCTGAATAAATATGTCGCTGGATTGCCACGTCATCATTTCCGTCTATTAAGAAGCGGGGCGTGACAGTTTTGATGGTGTCCGGAGTTCGTCGGCGATGAGTGGTCGACGGCGGTGAGAGCACGGCGGTGAGAGCTCGGCAGTATACAACGATGGGGAGCTCGGCTTGGAGCTGGAGGAGATGGGCTCAGGAGCTTGGTGAATGAGACGTGGAGTAAGAAGCTCGGGGTTGTTGATGGAGGTGGGTCGCCGGTGGTCTCATCGGAAAGGGGCCCACGACCAAGAGGTGGTCGGTGGTGATGGTCTCGATGGTGACTGTACTCGAGTGGTGGTCGCGGAGAGGGATGTAGGGCTCGATTGCGGTTGGGTGGAGGAAGTGATAGTGGTTGCGGTGTGGTAGCGAATGAGGAAAGGACGATGGTGATGGTTGCGGTGATCACCGGAGGAGTTGGTTGGCGCAATGTTCATTTGCTGCAATCGGTAAAACAATAGTGATCATAAGTTCTCCATATAGGATATGGATATGTGTTTTTCTATATAAGATATGGATATCAGTCCAATCCGGAAGAAACATAGGGTAACAGTGAAGAGCATTTGATATTCTTGGTGTATGGTAATGGCAGCCTCTTGAAGGAGATGGTTACCGATTCTAGCTTCCCATAGAAGACAGAGCATCTGTCTCGAGTTATAAGTTTACCCTTTTTTAAGGAGCAGTATATTGGAAAAAGTTCTGGATGGGATACTGAGGTAGTCGTGGCGCTAGATACTGATTGTGAATCGGCAAAGGATACCGTCTAAGAATTCACTGGATTTAATTGTTCATTTATGAACATGATCCCATCATCTGTCCAGGCAAATACTAAAGCAGACATTGCTCGGTTCGGAAGATATTTGATCTCCGCGAAGTTGAGATTCAGGAAGAAACAGAGAGATGCGTTGTGCCGGGTTCACTTATTTAGGCTAGTTCTCGAACACAGTTTGCGAAACTGTTGGTAGAGAAGTTGGTATGAGATACCGCAATAATTGGCTTTAAGTGTAAGTGGGAAATTGTTGGATATAGGTGCTCTCAAGTCAATTATTGTAATTGAAGGAGGATCTATACGAGAGAACAATCTTACTTGAGATGATAATATGCTATCCGGTTTATCTTTATCTTTCATGTGATGTGTATATTCATTATCACGTATCGTCAAGACATGAGATAAATCCCTTAGGATTTTGCTTGACTATCAGGATGATGATGGAGATCATATTAATGGGGCCTGAGTAGTTGATAAGCACATCCTTAAACATCCCTAGTCGTAGGAGTATCAAGACTGGGCATCGGTACTCTAGTTTAGAATAGTGTGTACGTTTCCTGAACTGGTTGGAGGGTGATAGCTGATCCTGCAGCTATTGGTGTTTGACATCAAGGATTGTATAGAAATGCTCATTGGATGGGTTACAGTGGATGGACTCATCGAGAACTCCTAGTTGGTAATATACCAATGTCAGGTAGCAGTTCTATAGTGATATGAGTACAGGATAGTCCCTAACGCCGGCGCTACCTATCAGAGGGCCGTGACGAAGATCTTCGATGAACTCATACATGAAATTGTCGAATGCTATATCGACGACCTCGTGGTGAAAAGTAAATCGCACGGGGGAGCATTGGGAGCATCTGGAGATAGTGTTCCAGCGCCTTCGAAAATAGAACCTGAAGATGAACTCTCTCAAATGCGCGTTCGGAGTTTCCTCGGGCAAATTCCTAGGATTCATTGTACGACACCGGGGTATCGAAATAGACCCATCAAAGATCAAAGCGATCATGGAAATGTCTTCGCCAAGAAATCTCAAGCAACTGCGGTCTCTACAGGGAAAGCCCGCGTATATCCGGCGGTTCATAGCCAATCTCTCCGACAAATGCCGTCCCTACAGCCATTTAATGAAGAAAGGGACCCCGTTCGTCTGGGATCGCAAATGCCAAAACGCACTAGACGAAATCAAGTAATACCTGCAGAATCCGCCAGTACTGACCGCTCTGGTCAAGGGAAAGCCTCTCATCCTGTACACAACAGCCCTTGAAGGTTCCTTAGGCGCGCTATAGGCACAAGAAAACGACCAAGGGAAGGAGAGAGCCCTCTACTATTTGAGTCAAGTTCTCCTGCGAGCAGAAAATAATTACTCCCCCATCGAAAAATACTGCCTGACACTAATGTTCGCGATAACGAAGCTTCGACACTATGCATTGGCGCATGAGGTCCACCTCATATCAAAAGTGGACCCTATCAAATATTTGATGTCAAGAGCCATACTAACAGGATGGCTCGCTAAATGGGCCCTCCTCTTGATGGAGTTCTCAATAACATACCGACCTCTCAAGGCAGTGAAGGGCCAGGCCATCGCCGACTTCCTCGCTGAGCATCCGATACCTGGAAATTCACCCATAAATTGTGAATTGCCGGACGAGCACGCGTTTGACACAATCGACAGGGAGAGAGAAGGGAGTGATACCTGATGGGAACTTTATTTTGATGAGGCATCTTCTATGAAGAAGCGAAAGCACAGCTCCCCCATAATCAAGTCCGGGATAAGCTTCATCTTCGTGACTCCACAAGGAGGGATAATGCGCTTTGCCTTTTCCTTTACAGAACCAAGGACAAATAATGAAGCAGAATATGAGGCTTTGATAGCGGGCCTTGAGATCGCTGTCAACATGGGAATCGAAAACCTCCTCATATACGGAGACTCCCAGTTGGTCGTTAGTCAAGTAAACAGCGACTATCAAACGTGCAAACCAGAGTTGGTGAAGTACGGCGAGAGAGTACAATAATTGTTGACTCAAATTCCTTTCTACGTTCTGGAAAGCATACCGCGTACAGAAAATAGCAAAGCGGATGCGTTAGCCAAACTCGCTAAAGAACTGGCTGACGAAAACCTCGATGACGTAAGGATCGTTGTGCAAAGCCGTCGGGTTCTTACACCAGCGGAAATATCTCCGAAGTCGTCTGAAGAAATGGGAGCAACCAAGGAGACAGCCTTATAAACAGAGGACCAGAAAAAGGTTAAGGATTGGAGAGAAGTCTTTATAGACCACTTCAAATCCCGTCAAACCCATGAAGATGCATCCTCAAGACATCAGCTCATGAAACGAGCTCTGTCTTTTGCATTCGTCAATGATATGCTGTATAAGAGATCGTTCGACTCTCTGTGGCTAAGATGCCTAGGACCGGAAAAAGCAAAGAAAGTCGTCCAAGAAACTCACGACGGACTCTGCGGTTCTCATCAAGCCGGGCCGAAGATGAAGCTGAAGATCAAAAGGATGGGCTACTATTGGCCCACGATGATTCAGGACTGCCTCGAATATGCGAAGCAATGCCACTCATGCCATATTCACGAAGACTTCATCCACCAGCATCCAAATCCGCTACACCCAATGGTGGCTAGCTGGCCGTTCGAAATGTGAGGAACCGACATAATTGGGCCCATAGAACCAATATCGTCCAGAAGACATCGGTTCATATTGGCGACAACCGATTACTTCTCTAAGTGGGCATAAACAATCCCACTAAGAGAAGTGAAGACAGAGAATATTCTTCATTTCTTCAAGACACGCGTCATCTATCGCTTCGGTACTCCGCGACGGATTATCTCCGATAACGGGCTAGCCTACAGAAGTCACAAAATCAGCCGCTTTGTACAGCAGCATAATATAGACTGGAGATACTCTTCGGTCTATAATCCACGAGCTAACGGTCTAGCTGAGGCTTTCAACAAGACCTTGACGAAGATCATAAAGAAGATGGTGTCCCGAAATAAGGACTGGCACGAGAGACTGCATGAAGCTCTCTGGGCGTATCAGACCACGTTCAAAACGGCCACGAATACAACGCCATATGCGTTGGTATTCGGCACAGAAGCAGTACTCCCCTTAGAGATAGAGCTACCCTCGCTACGAGTAGTGGTTCATTATGAGCTGACAGACGAAGAGAATGCTCATCTCCGGCTTGAGGAGCTCGATACCCTCGATGAAACTCGTCTCATGGCGCAACAAAACTTAGAAGCTTACAAAGCAAAGATGACGCGCTCATACGAAAGATTGACTAGACCGAGGACATTTCGCCAAGGCGAACTCGTGCTAGTGGTCAAGAGACCTATGATCCCCAATCGTGCCAAACGGGGGAGGTTCGAGCCGAATTATGAGGGCCCGTATATCATAGACAAGGTCTACCAAGGTGGGGCTTACTTGCTTATGGATTTGCATGGCGAAAGACCCTTCAGGCCAATAAACGACCGGTTCTTGAAAAAATACAACGCCTGACGAGTCACGGCCTAGGCCAACGATAGATGACGACGCCTATGTCCACTCACTATCTTCCCAAGCCCAAACTCTATAAGTAGTATCCGGTGAAACCTCGCCTCGAAAACGTGCGATGGACCGAAACGCCCCTAAATTAATAGTGGACCGAAACATCCCTAAACTAACAATGGACCGTAATGTCTTAAAACTACTTATGGAACAAAATGTCCTAAAACTAACTACTGACCGAAACATTTTTAAACTACTAAAAATCCGCAGCATCTTTGGGCTAACGCGTTAAAAAAACGGTACATCCATAAGCAAAATGGGCACGGATAAAAACCCGAAAGGGCCCCATGAGTAAAAACAGCAGGCCTACCGGCGGGTTTGTGAAAACCAAAAAGGGCACAGACTCGTAAAAAAAGGTACGTCCATAAGCAAAATGGGCACGGCTGAAAACCCGAAAGAGCTCCGTGAGTAAAAACAGCAAGGCTACCGGCGAGTTTGTGAAAACCTGAAAGGGTGCAATCTCGTTAAAAGACACTTGCAAGGTCCTCTCGACCTTGTAAGAAGAAAATACCTGCGTGAGATCCTTACGACTCACAAGGGAGCAACACACTTAGGGATCCCCACGATTTCTAAGGAGAAGTTACACTTACGAGATACTCACGACTCGTAAGGAGAATTCCCCTATGAGACCCTCATGGCTCATAGGATTCAAAAGCCTTAAGCTACAGGGATCTGAACCTGTTCTTAAGCTGTCATACACCTCGATATTGCCCTACAAGCGGTTCAATATTGACACTTGTATATAATCCACGGGCACGAATAAACATTTCCCCAACAGAGTCCCACCAGCAATGAGTGATATCATCACATGGTGAACGACCCTTGTGAGTCCTCTCGACTTATAAGGAGAAAACACTCTTGCAGAATCCTTATGACTTACAAAAGAACATACACTTAAGGATCCCCACGATTCCTAAGGAGAAATTACACTTACAAGATCCTCACGACTCGTAAGGAGAACCCTCGTATGAGACCCTCACGGCTCATAAGAATCAAAAGCCTTAAGCTACAGGGATCTGAACCTGTTCTTAAGCCACCACCTTTTCCAGATTTCCCTACAAGTGTTTCAATACTTACCCTTGCATACAATCCACGGGCATAAATAATCATTTCATTGCCGTGTCCCACCAACGACGAGGAATGCCCTCATTTGATGAACAAACACTTGTAGGTCCTCTCGATTTACAAGGAGAAAACACTCTTGCAAGATCCTTACGACTTACAAGAGAACATACACTTAGGAATCCTCACGATTCCTAAGGAGAAAAGACACATACGAGATCCTCACGACTCGTAGGGAGAAACACCTTTATGAGACCCTTAAGGCTCATGAAGTCAAAAGCCTTAGTCGACAGGATCTTAACCCTGTTTTCTAAGCTGCCTTTGTTCGAACCGACAAAGGCAGATGATGATTCTCTCCTGGCAATATCCCAGTTGTAGCGATATTGATGCCTAAACCGGTATCAAATTCCAAGTCCTTTCATGGAAAATGATGATTCGCTCCTGGCAACATTCCTGTCGCAGCGATACTAATGCAAGATCGGTATCAGACCATGAGTTCTATACTCGAAAAAAATGCATATGAAATAGCCGAAATGTTTGGGCAACTCGCAATAAAAATCAGCGAGTAAAATATATGCATAAAAAAATAGCCGAAATAATTGGGCAACTCGCAATAAAATCAGCGAGTAAAAAGGGAAAAAAAAAGCCGAAATGGTTGGGCACCGCGAAAAATAGTCGAAATGATTGGGCAATCGCGACTTTCGCGATATAAAAAGTTGAAATGATAGAGCATCGCGGAGAGAAATAAAAAAAATAAATGAAAAATAAAAAAATGAAATGAAATTTTTTTCCCTACAGGCGAGTCCATACCGACCCATGTATACAATCCATGTGCTTAAACGAAAAGGGAACCACATGTCCTAACAAACTCTATCAAAGGGAGAGTCAGGTCTCAGCAGCAATATCTGCATCCCAGAAAACCAGCAACTACGTTCCTCCTCATGCTAACAGGAAACGGACGCGACACTACCAACTGGAGCCACGACAAAGCCCCCAGTTCCAAGACTCTGAACTTTACAGACAACCTAGAGTCAACCCTGACACCGTAGTAAACGGAGAAAATCGATCCCGACACCGTATAAAACGGATACATGTCAACCTCTGACCTCCCTGTCGTCAAGCAACGCTTCGACATGGATACATGTCAACCCCTGACCTCCTTGTCGTCAAGCAACGCTTCGACACGGATACATGTCAACTCCTGACCCCCTTTTCGTAAAGCAACGCTTCGACACGGATACATGTCAACTCCTGACCTCCTTGTCGTAAAGCAATGGTTCGACTCGTATACATGTCAACTCCTGACCCCCTTGTCGTAAAGCAACGGTTCGACACGGATACATGTCAACTCCTGACCTCCCTGTCGTCAAGCAACGCTTCGATTCGGATACATGTCAACCTCTGATCTCCTTATCGTAAAGCAATGCTTCGACACAGATACATGTCAACCCCTAACCTCCTTGTCGTCAAGCAATGCTTCGACACGGATACATATCAACCCCTGACCTCCTTGCCGTAAAGCAACGCTTCGACACGGATACATGTCAACTCTGACCTCCCTGTCGTAAAGCAACGCTTCGACATGGATATATGTTAACTCCTGACCTCCTTGTCGTAAAGCAGCGCTTCGACTCGGATGCATGTCAACCTCTGACCTCCTTGTCGTAAAGCAATGCTTCGACTCGGATACATGTCAACCTTGACCTCCCTGTCGTAAAGCAACGCTTCGACACGGATACATGTCAACCCCTGACCACCTTGTCGTCAAGAAACGCTTCGACACGGATACATGTCAACTCCTGACCTCCTTGTCGTCAAGCAACGCTTCGACACGGTTACATGTCAACCCTTGACCTCTTTGTCGTAAAAGTAACGCTTCGACTCGGATACATGTTAACCCCTGACCTCCCTGTCGTAAAGCAATGCTTCAACTCAGGAACCAGTCAACTCATCAACCACTTACGAGTTCTCTCGACTTGTAAGGGAGAAAATTCTCTTGCGAGATCCTTGTTCCCCTCTGAAAGACGGCCAAGACTGACGTCTTTCCTGAAATTCGGGGCAGATGCTAATAGGTGCTATCCTTCCATCTCTCCGAAGATGCCAAGTTGATTTATGGCACCGTGTATCGGAGGTCTAAACGGATGCGTCCGATGTAGCAGACTTCGTCAGATTACCCCTCGTTTGAGGGGTTTTTGATTGTGCGGACGCTCTTCCCTGCAGGCGCAAGCCCCTGCAGTTAATTACGCTACCGCATCGCGGTAACAACTTTCTCATTCTCCAGATGTTCACTTCGTGTCGTGGGTGTTTGTTTTGTGTTTGGTTGCCCGTGGATTGTATATGGAGACTGAATTATGTCGTCGCCCGTAGGGCGTGGACTAGTCCAAATCCGTATTATCTTAGATTTGGGTTTAGGGGTTTGGGTTTAAGGATACGTTAGCCTCATTTAAGACTAAGATCAACTTAAACGTTTGTTAAGGATACGTTAGTCCAGTTTTAGACTAAGATCGACTTAACGGGATCATTTAGATCCAACAAGAGAGCAATTAAGGGAGCCATGTTGTTTAGTTTAGTGACATTGCGGTCGATAGGTAGTTTAGGGACATTGCGGTCCAATGTTAGTTTTAAGACGTTGCGGTCAAGGTTAAGGACATCATAGTCCGAGGATTTAAGGACTCCACAGTCCGGCGTTAGTTTTAAGACATCACGGTCAAGGTAAGGACGTCATAGTCCGTTGTTAGTTTTAAGACATTCCGGTCAAGGTTAAGGACGTCATAGTCCGTTGTTAGTTTTAAGACATTCCGGTCAAGGTTAAGGACCTTATAGTCCATGAGTTTAAGGACCCCACAGTCTGTATCAGTGTGTGGTTGTCGGGACCCGTCACCTCTTTGAAGACGTTGATGAATTACAACGACAGGTATCAAAGGAGTGAAGAGATGTACCCTTGAACCAAACTAGATTAAGTGACCTGTAGTCCAATTTGGAACCCAGACCAATTAATTATATTATGAGCCCATTGTCCCAGTTAAGTTTGAATTGAGGACTTATGGCCTTCTTGGGCTAAGTTCAATCATGTTTGAAATATTGGCCCTCTGTTTGTTCATTGGAGGAGAGTCTTTGCCTATGAAACTTAGCCAATTGGGCTAAAACTAGTGTTAAACACTAAAGACCAACAGTGTTGAACACTGGGAATAAGGTTAGCAAATTATTGTTAAACACTAAAAAAAATCAGTGTTAAACACTTGAAACAGGGTTTTCACATTAGTGTTAAACACTAAAGCAAATCAGTGTTAAACACCGGAAACAGGGTTTTCAAATTAGTGTTAAACACTAAGAAAATCAGTGTTGAACACTGGAAACAGGGTTTTCAAATTAGTGTTAAACACTACGAAAATCAGTGTTAAACACTGGAAACAGAGATCTCAAATTAGTGTTAAACACTAAAGCAAGAGGGGTCACGTGTGGACACGTGAGAGCGCCCTGATTCGTTTTATTTTGTTCTGCCAAAAGTATTGAATACTTTGGAGCATCAC
This sequence comes from Agapanthus africanus, assembly GCA_030015575.1. Taxonomy (NCBI): domain Eukaryota; kingdom Viridiplantae; phylum Streptophyta; class Magnoliopsida; order Asparagales; family Amaryllidaceae; genus Agapanthus; species Agapanthus africanus. The sequence continues at coordinate 44,597,213 of JASDDO010000024.1, read as the reverse complement.
GTGCTGTCACGTGATGGGAATTTGGGTGTTTGTCTGTTAGAGCTTTAGCCAAGGGGTCACGTGGTAGCACGTGAGAGCGCCCATAGCTTCTGTTTCTTTTGCTTTTTCTTTGTGTGCTTCAGGGGTCACGTGGGGCACGTGAGGCGTTGCCTCAAAATTCTTTTCTGTGGATCTTTATAGGGGCCACGTTGTAGCACGTGACCCTGCTTTTTTTTAAAGATCCGTTCATCTTTTAAGAATTAAATTCTTCATAGGGTTAAACCCTAGCAATAACTTCAAAAGAATTAAATTCCTACTTTCTTTTGAAGAATTATATTCTTAGATAGGGTTAAACCCTAATTTCTTTTCTGTAGGAATTAAATTCCCTATATATTTAAAGAATTAAATTCTGGCATAGGGTGAAACCCTAATTTCTTTTTTAAGGGAATTAAATTCCTGTGAGTTTGAGATAATTAAGTTCTCAATTAGGGTTAAACCCTGGTTCTGTCCATTTTGAAGGAATTAAATTCCTATAATATAGAGATAAACCCTAATTTTATCTCAAGGGAATTAAATTCGTATAACTTTGTGAGAATTAAATTCTCAGAACTCAATCCCTCCTCTATGTTTTAGATCTGCATGGCGGGATCTCAACCTAATGAGATTTAAATTCTCAATTTATGGGGAGATGTGCACTTTGCAGATCTTCAACAAGAGAAAGAACTAAGTTCTTTTCTTTTATATATGAGTTAAACTTTTTTGAGAATTAAATTCTCTTTTTGAAATCTCTCTTTTCTTACTTAAGGTTTTTCTTTGCAGAGAATCAAATTCTTCCTTCTGAATTTTTAAGATTCCAAGGCTCTATATCTCTCTCTGTCTGTTTCTCTATTTCCATCTCTTTTTTAGAACTCTCTCATTTGGCTCCTATTTATAGGAGAAGGAAAAGAATCAATCTGTTTTAGTAAATCATTCATTGAAAGATCTGATATGTTTATTGAGAGATTTGATTTATTCTCATCATTGATCTGGGCCTTTAGATTATTAGGTGAATTTTATTCACCATTGGATTTTAAATCCAAAGATATCTCTTTGTTATTTCGGTGAGATTTAGGGGAAATCTTTCCATGTCCAAGATTTTTCCATAAATTGGTGATATTTAATCACCCTTGGATTCTTGATCCAACGGTTTTATGTAATTCTTCTCCATTTTAGAAAGATTTGAACAATCTTATTCAGAATTCAATTCTGTTTTACAGCAAGGCTTTTAAATCCAGTCACGTGCAACCATGTGACCCTCGGTCACGTGCAGGCACGTGACCCTTTAAATGGGCTTCTCTTCTGCGCTTTCTCTCTGCCGCTGCTTGAAATGTCACGTGCCAACACGTGACCACTGGTCACATGTGAGCACGTGATGCCTCTTCTGAATCTTTTCCTGATTTTTTAATCAGGGAACAAATGCCCCCACAGCATTGCTCTCACGTGTCTGCACGTGAGTGCAACGCTGTCACTTTTGTGATCGTTGGATCTGCCTTGGGAGTAGGGGAGATGAAGCGTTTCCATCACATCCTATAAATATGGGGGTCTCTTCAGAAACGCCTTGTAACACTTTGAAAATCGTTTAGGCAGTTTTTCGGTAATCGGCTAATTTTTCGGCTTTTTCCGTAAAAAGTCAAAATAGGTATTTTTTCATTGTAGACCTAATTATACAAAATTTAGATAAGATATTACTATAATTTGGTCACTAAAATGTTACTTAAAATTTTCTAGTTAAATAAAAAAAAATTCGTAAATAATTATTTTTAATATTATTTTAAGCTTTTAAAAATACATTAAATTAGTGATAAATACAAATTTAATTAGGTAAATTTCATAATTAGGAATATTTATAAGCTAAAATATGGTGTTAATAAAATTATATCATGCTTTGCAAGATTTTAGTTTTATGGTTTGAAATTTATGAAAAAAATGAGGTAAAAAGGGTTTTTTTTGAAAAAGGTTGATGTGAAATGCATTAAATGAGACTTGAGGGGTTTTATTGACCTAGAAACATCTACACAAAACCCCCCATCACTTTCCTTAGCTGCTAGCCGAGCTAAACCTGCAGTCCTCCCCCATTTTTCTCATTCTTTCTTGCTTCATTTTCATGTCAAAATTCATTAAAAATCCACAAATTCATTCTCCCATTCAAAGCAAAACCCTAATCCACTCTCTCCTCAAGCCAAATTAGTTCACAACTTGAAGAAAGGAGGCATCTTTGGTGGTTTGTGCAAGCTAGGGTTCAAGCTTGTGAGGTGAAGATTCTAATCTATTTGTTAACTTGTAGTTTAAATGTGCTAAAATTGAAATTTGAAGTATTAATTTAGTAGTAATTGTTTGTTTAGGAAATTCAAGAATGGGATTTGATTTTTAATTAGGGTTTGTAGCATGGTTGATGGAGTTAAGTTAGGGTTTGGTTATCTAATTAGTTAGAGTGGTGAATTGTGCGATGTTACGCTCGCTAAATCGATAAATTGCGATATTTGCATCGAATCGGTATGCTTTTTGCTTACTAGATTTTTATTAAAATTAGGATGTGATCTAATTGCGTTATATTAGCGATATAATTAGCATCATTTACGTCTATTAGTGTGCGCGAACGCGGGGTTTTGTCTAGTCGGGTTTTAGTTTTGTCGATTTCCCCGAAATGACGATTCTAGTTAAGATTTAGCGATTTTCGTGTGTTTTCCCGCGCACCGAGTGCACGTTATGTTTAAGTCGAGAGCGTCGATATTTGTATATTGTCACTTGCATCGTTTTAGGATATGTAATCTTATGCTTGATGTTGTGCAAATATAGGATCGGTCGGGGAAACATCGAACACGGCGCGTAAAGGCAAGGCGGTGGTCGGATCGGATTAGCGAGGCATTCAGGTGAGTAGATGTATTCATCTATGGGGGAATCATCTGGATGGAGCGAGGCGCCCCCTAGTTAGGATTACCCTATTTCTTGCAAGACTTGTATTGCTAGATAGCTTACCCCTTTATTTACATTGCATACCCTCACAGCTAACCGTATACTAGATTGCATGGACATTCATATAACATTCATATACACATATGCGATATCACTTCGTAGGACAAGAACACCATTACCATTGGTATCTTTTGCACGCGCACTATTCATGTGACACACACGCCTTTGGTAATTGCCATGCCACGTGCACCATAGAACCTGTTTAGTTTAGTATCGCCACTTGCATCATACATGATATATGAAATTGCATAGCATGTATATACCTCGCATCATCATCATACTTACATGGATTTTTAGCCACAATTCGCATCGCATACCTTGTTATCATAGACATTTATTATATATAACATGTGGACATTATGATTTTTCTTGAGGATTTCAGTATTGCTGCGATTTCTGGATTTTTGGGGAAAACCGCAAGAATTTAACAAAAGCTTATATTTATCATTTTGAAAATAAAGTTGCGGTTTTCTCCTGATGTATGTGTCGTCCACCATGAGTTTTCATGTTTTCTGTTGGATTTCGAGTCCCGATTCGAGGAGTGGATGAACCGTCTCGGGTACATGGTGGGCCCGGTATGGTACCCAGGGGCAAGAAGATCGAGTTGTAGACGATGAGCCTGGCATGGGAAGACTACCTACCGGTGATGTCTGGCGCGGCGGATATCCGGAGGATGCCGACCGTTGTCGTGAGATTTGATGACATTGGCCGATCCGGACTGACGGAGCCCGATATTTTGAGACATTGATACAGTGAGACATTGAGACAGAGGTGATTTCATATTTGGTGTCGATGCTCGACACGGTTTTCAGATGATTTCTTGATGGTATTTAGCTATTATACAGATATTCCTTTTTCTAAAGTTAAGAATGCAGAACTCTTAACATTTAAAACACTAAAAGATTTAGTAATGACATTGCATACATGTGCATGCATACTAGAGGTATTATATCACATCCGAACATACATGCTGTGACGCATTTGCGTGCATTCTTACGATTGCCTTATTAGATGTTATATTCTACTCACGAGCTGGCAACTCACCCCTGTTGTGCCACAGTGTCTTGCAGGTCGGACCCGTCACCCTTGTAGCGGCGGGCTATCTTATCATCAGCTCCTTTTGCTCAGACTCGCGACATCGCCCGTAGGTGGGTTGCGAGCACACTTTATTTCTTTTTGCTCCATCATTGTATCTAGTATTCTCCATCTACCACTTTATATTGTATATGCGACCTAGTGATGAGACTGAGAGATTTGTATATTTGTGGTTTCTTTTGGGTCGAGCTCACTTGAGCCGGCGTTGTGTTTTCTGATATTTTGCGTTTCTTTTATACTCTTTTCTTGATATTACTTATATATTGCATGTGGTTGTGATCCGCCTTGGGCGAAGAGCTAGCTCCCGCTTGGGGATGCCATTTATGATTACAGGTTATATATATCTTGTGTACCCATTTTGGGGGATAGAAAATACAGGGGAGACTCTGCCGAAATTTTCGGAAATTTTTGATGTTTTTTTTTAAAAAGGGTTCAATGCAACTTAATTGATTTAAAGATCGTTTTCATGTAAGGTTTTCCTTCACTCTCTTTTGATTTTGGTTTAGATTTTTCTGGGCTTTGGCTGACTTAGGTTACGGTACGTCTTTAGACGTCTCATAATCTAAGTGCCAGTCACGTTCTGTACTTTCAGGTCATGACAAAGTTGGTATCAGAGCCTAGGTTTTACCTTCCTTAGTGTAGGACGACCTTGGTAGATGGAGTAGGTGACTTAAGCAGAGTGGCGTAGCGTGGGTATGATCCGCGGCATACTTACGATACGGTACTCCGCCTAAGTGACCTTAGGACATAATTGCTTGTATTTCCTTTCTTGATTCCTTGCATTCCTTGATTCAATTGCAATGTTTTTATCAGTCCTGTTTCTTATTCCAGCTTCGATGCCGCCAAAGACTACGAGAGCTCAGCGGGCTGCCGCTAGGGATAAGATTCGAGCGGGCTCGTCTGAGGCGAGGATCGAGCGGGATGATACGCCTACCCCTCAGGGTCATACTGATCCACCTTATCCAGACCGTATTGCCAGATTAGAGGCCGGTATGCAAGAGTTGCGACAGATGATGGGATCTTTAGTTGAGTCCAGCCGGGCACAGAGATCCGAGGACGTTCCTTCCACCACACAGACCACGATTGTACCTGCTGCACAGATGGTTGCTCCTGCTACTACGGAGACTATCCCTGTTTCACTACAGGAGTTCATGAGATTGAGACCTCCAGCTTTTACTGGTACGGATGCGACAGAGGACCCACAGGCATTTCTTGATAGGATGGCTCGGATTTGCCGTTCGTTGAGGTGTTTTGATGATAGATTGGTGGAGTTCGCGAGTTTTCGTCTGGAGGGTCTTGCCCAGACATGGTATGACTCAGTAGAGAGAGGCCGAGCTGCAGGTCTACCTTCTATGTCCTGGGACGAGTTTACAGCTGCATTTCTTGCCCGTTTTCTTCCGGAGAGTGTCCGAGATGCTCGAGCCCGTAGTTTTGAGTCTTTGCGCAAGACTCCTGGGATGACGGTGTCGGAGTATGATATACAGTTTACACAGTTGTCTCGATATGCTCCGTACCTAGTAGACACAGAAGAGAAGAGAATAAAGAGGTTTGTGCGAGGGCTTGATACACAGCTATTCCTTGCCATCGGCACCCAGCACTTTGACACATACGCAGCCGCGATGGATGCAGCCTTACTTTTGGAGGAGCGTATTTCTGAAACTCCGGTCATTTCTGGGACGAAGAGGATCCGTACTGACACGCCAGCTCAGCGGCAGATGGGCAGACATCGTGATAGACTATTTCCGGGAGATGGTGGAGGCAGAGGATTGAGACGAGGTCAGTTATTTGGTTCATATCCACAGACCCAGCAGTCGTCGCCAGGATGTTTTCGGTGTGGGAGTCAGTACCACCGTGTCAGAGACTGTACCATGGGACGTCAGGGCGCGGCGACAGTCCTGCATATGACCTTACCACCCTCACCACCTCCTCAGAGAGCTCTACTTCCTACTCTTGATGATGCTCCACGCTAGCCAGATGCTTCTAGAGATCGTGGGCGTGGCGGTCCGGTTTAGAGAGGACGAGGCGACAGAGGCAGAGGCAGAGGCCGAGGTAGAGGTAGAGGACAGCCAGCTATTAGTGGCGGACAGGCCCGAGTGTTCGCGTTGACTCCTCAGGATGCACAGGCATCCAATGCCGTCGTGACAGGTACTCTTCCAGTATGTTCTTTTGATGCACGGGTATTATTTGATCCAGGATCCACACATTCTTATGTATCCACATACTTTGCACCGAGGTTGGGCCAAGAGTCTTCTCCATTAGATCAGTCGCTTGTCGTTATTACACCGGTAGGCGAGTCTTTTGTTGCCCGTTTTGTGTACCGATCATGTTCCGTTCGTATCGGGGAGAGAGATTCTTCAGTTGATTTGATTCTCCTCGATATGCTAGACTTTGACGTTCTTCTTGGTATGGACTGGCTAGCCACCTGTTATGCATCTGTGGACTGCCGTGAGAAGGCAGTCAGATTCAGTTTTCCTGTTGAGCCGGTTCTTGTTATTCAGGGAGATTGTAGCGCTACCCTTCCCAGCTTGATTTCTTCTCTTCGCGCTAGTCAGCTCTTAAGGAAAGGGTGTCAGGGATTCTTAGCATATGTTTATGATACTAGCTCCACAGAGGTTCCGTTAGACCAGGTCCCTGTTGTGAGAGAGTTTCCTGATGTTTTCCCTGACGAGCTGCCTGGTCTGCCACCAGAGCGCGAGATTGAGTTCTGTATTGACTTGATCCCCGGCACGGGACCTATCTCTATACCGCCTTATCGGATGGCCCCGGCGGAGCTGAGAGAGCTAAAGGATCAGTTACAGGACTTGCTGGACAAAGGGCTTATCCAACCGAGTGTGTCACCTTGGGGTGCTCCCGTCTTGTTCGTTAAGAAGAAGGACGGAAGTATGCGTTTATGCATTGATTATCGTCAGCTGAACCAGGTTACTGTGCGGAACAGGTATCCCTTGTTGGAGATAGTGCCCTCATAGTCAATTATTGGATCGCAGGTACGTGATTGCAATGATTGCGGAGGACCTATCCCGGTAGGACAGTCTTACTCGAGATGATAGTATGCTATCTGGTTTGCCTTTATCAGTCGTGTACATGTTCAGGTGACTGATTGCATGTTACACTTTGATAGAGCCCTTAGGATCTTGCTTTACTACCAACAGTATGATGGCGATCATATACGTAAGAGTTGGGTAGTTTATATGCATATCCTTAATTGTGGTCCCTAGTCGTGGGAGTTTCGAGACAGGGCATCGATACTCCGGAGTAGACTAGTGTATACAGTCGAGACCCCGACGAGGGGCGGTGGCCGGTCTCACAAGCCACTGGTGTCAGTTGGATCACCTAAGATGTATACAGGTGCTCATTAGGTTATGAGTACACCGGACAGGACTCGCCGGGAATCTGCTAGTTAGTATTATATCTACCGTCAGATAGCAGTTCCCTGGTGACATGTGTACAGGTTAGTTCATCGACCTGAGGTCGTCATTTGTCTCGTGTGAGCTCCCACTGTGCTTTGATTTCTACCCTACCACGGCTCAAAGGAGTCGTGCAAACAGGTAGCTTTTGGGTACAGTCCCGAGCCATATGGAGGCACGTGAGCGGATCGGCAGGGGATTCGTCTCTCCCGGTATTGGGGGCGAGGTCGTGCTGTGTCTAGGAGAGCCATTACAAAAAGCCCACGGCCGTGGCAGGAGATTTACTGGTAGGTACTCCAGTAGTATCTCAGGGTGTTATTGGGCTTCACTCCGACATGACTTATACTGCTCTTGGGGGTCTGACGTTACTAGCCCCCTAGGCGGATATGCGATACTCATTGACGAACGGACCGGAATGTATATACATTGTCACTGTTAGGCTCAGTAGGGTTTTCCGGATGAGTGCGCTCATCGGCATCCCTTGAGGTCAGTCCATGGGCAGCCGTTACGCATTGCTAGTGCCGCTGACGGTTTGTGGTTAAACCCACTGCCAGGGTGCTGACGAGTCATTAGAGTCCCCCACAGGCAGTTTCCCAAGTTCGGGCGAAACGTTGTAGAGGTCGTATGGTTTTATGGCAAGGTTCGGAAAATGCACGTGCGTTTACGCACGTGTCGATTTTCGGACAGGTGATACTGGTCGGCTTTGGTTTAAGCCGGATCCAAGTATTATATTGAGTAGGTATAATATCTTTGTCTCAGTTGCATTTGTATTCGGTCGTAATACAAATGCGGGTATATTTATACAGTTTCGGGGTTTTCCTGAAAGTTGTTTCAGGATCTCTTTTGGAAGTTGCCAGTTTCCAGTTTTCTATCAGCCGTCTTTTAACATTCGGTTAAAGACGGATTTATCTTTTCTTCTGATATGAGTGAGTCATCATTCTAGAAGCTTCTAGAAGTGATGATGAGGCATATGACTCATTAGTGCATTAATGGTTTCATTAAAGGCATGATGAGGTGTTTAAGTGACTCATGGTTTTCATTAATGAGTTTTGTTTAGCTAAAGATATTTCTTCTTGATCTTTTGAGTGAGAAGCTTTCTTATAGTCACCCTTTGCTCCTACACTCACTCTCCTCCTTCATATATGAATGGAAGGCCTCCTCTCTCATTGATACTCTCACTTGATGTTTCATTTTAGAGAGAAAAGATTATGATAGTATTCAGGGTGTATGGAATCCACAGTTCATTTCATTCCATCACCCAATTCCCTCGGCAACTTCATTAACCGATCGTCCACGGATTTGGACGAAGTGAGACAAAGTCATCTACTCATTCTCTACATCATTCTTGGTCGTCTCTTTTAGCAAACTTGACGATCGAGTTGCCTCGAGTCAGAGGCGGGAGCCCGTTTAAAGAATCGATCATGTGGTGCCACCTCGACGAGGAGATCGGAGATCGACGAGATCGGAGCAGCCGCAACGGAGCGTGGGATGATGGTTGAAGAACGAAGGACTCGGATCGTTCGGTATACCTTTTCTACACTCTTTACAGCTTGTTAGTTTAGCAATAATGGCAGATCCGGGTTAAAGTATACGATAGCGCCAAGTTTAAAAGTTTTTGTTCCGCATTTGGCGTCTGTTGACTGCCGGGGCGCTAGCGTAGACTTACAGTGGTATCAGAGCCTAACCATTTTGCTATACTAACTTGTGCTAACGTGTTCAAAACATCGATCGAACCGAAACTCAAAAACGACAAAATCCTAAATTGACAGTTTCTGTTGATTTTAAACGGTCTCAAAATTATTTCTGGATGTCTTAAAAATCCGTGCAGGGAATTCTAAGAGCCACGACAAAATTTGGGGTCGTGATCCCTCCAAGTCGCCGCGGAAGGGCGGCCAAACCCATGGTTTGGCCGCGCAACCGCGGCCACGTGGGGAGCACGTGCTCCCAAATTTTGTCAGTGGGTTCTGTTTGGGATTTTGGGGTTTTTGGTATATAAAGTTTTGGCCCAGATTTTGTTACTGTTCACCAGTAAGCTGTGGGGCCCACTTTTTGATATTTGGTCTTTGGTCGATCGTAATTTAAACACGTTAGTTTACAGTGCTTATATTATATCTCCGACCGGGAATGTCATTTGATCGGTAAACCGCGTCTGATTGCTATAATTCTTTTAGACGGGTTTGCGAACGTGACATTCGCGTTGATGTTCTGTGTTGTGCTGTGATGTTGCGGATTTGTCGTGGTGGATAGCAGTGTGCAATGGTAGTACAGTTTGAGTTTATTTGTACATTTGATATTGCGGGGCGAGCGTCCAACTTGTGGACAGCCGACACTGCCTGTTGTATAATATTCTTTTGGGGCACGACCATGTTGCGGTCGATGTACCTATTGTACTATTTTTCATTACTGTACTAGGTTTTGCCCCGCGACGGAGTGCACGGATAGCCGGGTTCGGGAGGGCAACGGGTCCGCATCTCATGGCTTTGAGAGGCAGAGGGGTCCCACTTCAGAATTGGCAGACTATTCGCCGCACTCGTAGGGGGTACAGGTTGACCCAAGGAGGGGTGCCCAAGATTACCGGATTCCGTGAAGTGCCGGGTGTTCCATTCACTATGCTGTGGGGACTACCTCGCTTCAGGTTTTGGCGGGTAACTTGCCGCACCCGTAGGGGTCTAGGTTTCATTGCACAGGCTATCCACACGACAGGGGAACGTCGAGTTTCAGCAGCGGCTCTGTGAAACTCGGGGATCCCAGATATCTGTATTGTTCTGTGATGCTTATTACTTTTCTGTAATGTTGCATATTATCACGCCTGGAGCGATTATGTATATTGGTTTATATACTATTAGATGTTGTATATGTTTTACACCCGCGCTAGTCCAGCCCCCGCTCTGTCGTTAGTTAAGTAACCTAACGAGTGATGACGGGACCCAGTGACGAATGCGGATGGCATATACGTACATTTTATTTTCGTTCTTTTCTGGTGTGATTAATGATGGGACTGCGTTGATTCTGATCAATGCAAAGTAAAACAAACCTGTATACAGTTGTTGGAACAATTTAAAAAGTGTTGTTACAAAGACGTTTCCTTTTGTTATGCATAGCGGTATTCAGTGGAATATCCTGCACCTCATTCGACGGGGCAAGGGCCGATATCCCTTCACCGGGACTGACCCCTTGGACAGAAGTTTGCGTCAGAGTAATAACTTCACTATAGTCGATTACAAGTTGCTTTGCATAGCGGTATTCAGTGGAATATCCTGCACCTCATTCCACGAGGAAAGAGCCGAGATCCCTTTACCGGGAGTGACCTCTTTAGCAAAAGGTTTTCGCCACTATATTTTAAAAAGCTATCAGGTTCCTTCAGCGATATCAAGTTCACTACGCTAAAGGTTTTTCGCCAAAAATCAGCCGTAGCCCTCCGTCACTTCTTTTGGGTATTCAGTAGTATTCAAGCTATGTATTTTGACCTAACGCCAAGGCATAGTGTTTGGTAGCTGCTGGGTATTCAATTGTTGCATAAATAGATGAGTTGGTTTGGGACAGCCGTTCTGCCATTTTGACCTAACGCCAAGGGCATGTGCGGGTGGGTTCAAATTAACAAGATAGTGATGGGTAGAACTTGGCATGTAACTTATGACATTTTGACCTAACGCCAAGGTTATAAGAGCATGGGGCAAAAACAATATCAGGAGTTTCTAAAGAAACTGAAACTTGCCGAGTATGCGCATACCTTCTGGAGTATGAGTAACGTGGATGCATTCCATCACGTTATCATGCGATGAGAGTTGGATCCTGATTCCCACTGATGAGTTGGTTTACTCTTCGGGTGATCCCGATTGATTCTTCTTTAGGTTTGGAGGAGAATTTGACAGGACAGTGGGAGGTTTCCGGATTAGATAAAAAGATGACCATTCTGATCTAGGTTAGAGTGCACGCAGAGTGTTTCTTTTCTCTCTCTCTCTCTTTGGCAGCGACCTTTGACCGACCCTAGACTATGACTCAGTGACCAAGTTGACCGAACCTTCTTAAAATACTGGCTTTTGGATTGTCTGAGTTGCATAAGTCATTGCCACTCCTTCTTTTACCCTTTGCATTTCTCAGAACACCCTATTACTACGGATATCCACTTCCATTGGATAGATCCATCGTATGGTTATATACGAACTCGAAGGGACTTCTTCGGGGATGGATCCAGGTTCAGGAGAAAAAGAATTGGTTTATTCAGTTGTCTTTTATTATCACCTTCTCTCAGGTTGCGAGAGCTCCTTGGTTTAGGAGAGTACACCTATTACGCTTATTGGATAGTCTTATTCCAAACTATAGGCTGGTGCCGAAAGGTAGGGAATGAAGAAAACCAATTAGCCTAAGTAGGGTGTGCAGAAGGTAATATGTAAAGACAAAATAAAGGGATTAGAAAGAGGGCAAAGTAAATTGCGACTGATATCATTCACGACTAAAACCGCGTACTTCATCGCCGCTCCTATTTCACCTTTAAAAAGAATAAGGTATTATTCAGTTGTCTTTTATCGTCACCTTCTCTCGAGATACGAGTACTCCTTGGTTTAGGAGGGTACACCTATTATGCTTACTGGATAGTCTTCTTCCAAACCATAGGCTGGTGCCGAACGGTAGGGAAGGAAGAAAACCAGTTAGCCTAACGATGGTGTACAGAAGGTAACGACTAAAGACAAATAAAGGGGATTTGGAGAGATGACAATAAAATATACGGATGAAGTCATGAATTGGATTATGGTAGAGGCATTACTATGAATACCAGGATACCCCTACGAAACATTTTCATGTTTCAGTGCATTGTTAAAGGAAAAACTGTTTTCCCGATTAGACACTTACTCCAAGGGTATGTATTTACCAGGTTTCATTCTCATATCTGTATGGTTTTACAGATGATGAGTGGGAGTAAGATATTGGGAATTGGGTGATCATCCTCATTATATCGGAATTCGTTGTAATTGGTGATATTTGAGGAAATCGCCAGGGTACAGTTTTCCACCTACAACGCACAGGTTTTGAGTTGTTTAACTCAGCGGACTTATACAGAGTATTGTATGTTGTCCAAGTGTCCATCAGGACAAAGGGGTAGGTCCTCGTACTATGTTCTGTTTACTTATAACTTCTCTAGTATTTAGACGAGTGTTTCGTAGAAATACAAGGTCTAAGTTTTGAGAAGTTGTGGGTATAAGAATAAAGTAGAGAACCAGGTATCACAAGTATCGGGATTCTTCAAAGAGATCGAAGATGTAGATTCTTGTGATTGGTATTCAGATGATAGTGATGGTTTTGAGAAACGTGTTTCTCTTTCAGGTTACTCATAATTGGATGGATTCCTAAGTTGAGTAATGCTGATTAGCCTCTTTCCATTAAGTTGATATGCACTGGAGACAGCTGCATGATTTGAATATGGTTCCAATTAAATTAGTGCCAAAGTTTCTATATTGGATATAGAATAGTTCATACCTTAAAAGAAATTAAGGTACGGGGAGTTGTCCAGCTTATGATTAAAACCAGACACTGGATAACTCAGGGCACGTTTCTGTAATGGCTGTTTGTGGGTTGACCCTAGTTATGACGAGGGTTGATATTCTACCATTTGGAAGATCAATAGTGATATTGTTCTTGACTCGCCACAGTTTTAGTAAAAATGGATCTTTTTCAGAAAACAGTAGTGGGAGTATGGCAGAACTGGAAGTGATTCCAGAACCGCGAACGATTACGGAAAATTTAATAGGACCTATACATTCAATCAGGTTTGACATTCCTATAGCCACTCCGCAGATATGGTAGGTAACCTCAGACACCCGAGAGGTACTTCGGTAGGCTCAAGGACGGTGACAGGGAGGTTCTTATCTACCCAGACTTGACACTACTGTTGTTCCAGGATATGAGACCCGGTAGGAGGGTTGTCGTAGTCAGTGGGAGCAACAGAAGCATGGTGGGCAAGTAGCTTATGTCTATTTATAGACTAGAGCAGTTATAGCGGAGATAGATCATCTGATTTTGATGTGGCAGTCATGGGTTTGACTTCAATCAGAATAGGGGATGGATCAGTTAAGAAGGTAGTAGGGTGTGATGTCATGGTATCTGGATGACATACACAGAGTAGGAAGTAAAATTCCTGTACTACGATCGGTTGTACTATGGTAGTTACACAGTTGTTTCTCCAGACAGGACATGGATATAATATTAGACATTCTGGTTTCTGGATCTATGGTTTTAGATCTGGATTTGGGTAGTTTCCCAATGTGGGTACTTTGACAGATATTCTAATGGTTTTTGGAATAGTTGACTCCTAGCATGGTGGTGTACCTGCAGGTGATGGAGTCACCCTCTCTAAAGGTGTCTTACAGACTAAAGAGGAGAGGGATGTGCATGATTGGCAGATCACTTGCTTAGGCAATTGAGTCAATCATGAGATGTCAAGTACCACACCAAATGTTGTTTTTGCACTAGATGCAATAAGTTTGTATTAATCCAATCCTGGAAAAACATAAGGAAGCAGTTTTAGAACATTGGTACATGTTCTACGGATTTGATAACGGCAGCCTCTTTCGGGAGACGGTTATCATTCCAGGCTTCAAAGGTGACATGGATGACAGAGTGATTATCAGAGTTTTTAGTTTTCCCTCTGACGAGGGACAGTATTATGGACAGGTGGTTCCAGAGGATACTGTGGGTGGCATGGTGCCGGATACTGATTAGGTTCAGTGATCCATACAGTCTAAAAAGTTTGGATATGGAGTTCATTTATGAACTAAGGTCCCATCAGATATCCAGACATATTCTAAGACAGGTACTACTCAATTCGGGAGATGGCTTTCTCCGCGAACTTGAGATTAAGAGAGATACAGAAAGATACTTCTAGGCGGATCCACTCACCGAGGCTATTTCTCGAACACAATAGTTTTACAAACGGGCTTTGTGAAACTGATTAGTAGAGGAGTTGGATGTTCGGTTTCACACGGGCTGTGAGTAGTCGACATCGCAATATTAGCCTTGAGTGCAAGTGGGAGATTGTTGGAGATAGTGCCCTCATAGTCAATTATTGGATCGCAGGTACGTGATTGCAATGATTGCGGAGGACCTATCCCGGTAGGACAGTCTTACTCGAGATGATAGTATGCTATCTGGTTTGCCTTTATCAGTCGTGTACATGTTCAGGTGACTGATAGCATGTTACACTTTGATAGAGCCCTTAGGATCTTGCTTTACTACCAACAGTATGATGGCGATCATATACGTGAGAGTTGGGTAGTTTATATGCATATCCTTAATTGTGGTCCCTAGTCGTGGGAGTTTCGAGACAGGGCATCGATACTCCGGAGTAGACTAGTGTATACAGTCGAGACCCCGACGAGGGGCGGTGGCCGGTCTCACAAGCCACTGGTGTCAGTTGGATCACCTAAGATGTATACAGGTGCTCATTAGGTTATGAGTACACCGGACAGGACTCGCCGGGAATCTGCTAGTTAGTATTATATCTACCGTCAGATAGCAGTTCCCTGGTGACATGTGTACAGGTTAGTTCATCGACCCGAGGTCGTCATTTGTCTCGTGTGAGTTCCCACTGTGCTTTGATTTCTACCCTACCACGGCTCAAAGGAGTCGTGCAAACAGGTAGCTTTTGGGTACAGTCCCGAGCCATATGGAGGCACGTGAGCGGATCGGCAGGGGATTCGTCTCTCCCGGTATTGGGGGCGAGGTCGTGCTGTGTCTAGGAGAGCCATTACACAAAGCCCACGGCCGTGGCAGGAGATTTACTGGTAGGTACTCCAGTAGTATCTCAGGGTGTTATTGGGCTTCACTCCGACATGACTTATACTGCTCTTGGGGGTCTGACGTTACTAGCCCCCTAGGCGGATATGCGATACTCATTGACGAACGGACCGGACTGTATATACATTGTCACTGTTAGGCTCAGTAGGGTTTTCCGGATGAGTGCGCTCATCGGCATCCCTTGAGGTCAGTCCATGGGCAGCCGTTACGCATTGCTAGTGCCGCTGACGGTTTGTGGTTAAACCCACTGCCAGGGTGCTGACGAGTCATTGGAGTCCCCCACAGGCAGTTTCCCAAGTTCGGGCGAAACGTTGTAGAGGCCGTATGGTTTTATGGCAAGGTTCGGAAAATGCACGTGCGTTTACGCACGTGTCGATTTTCGGACAGGTGATACTGGTCGGCTTTGGTTTAAGCCGGATCCAAGTATTATATTGAGTAGGTATAATATCTTTGTCTCAGTTGCATTTGTATTCGGTCGTAATACAAATGCGGGTATATTTATACAGTTTCGGGGTTTTCCTAAAAGTTGTTTCAGGATCACTTTTGGAAGTTGCCAGTTTCCAGTTTTCTATCAGCCGTCTTTTAACATTCGGTTAAAGACGGATTTATCTTTTCTTCTGATATGAGTGAGTCATCATTCTAGAAGCTTCTAGAAGTGATGATGAGGCATATGACTCATTAGTGCATTAATGGTTTCATTAAAGGCATGATGAGTTGTTTAAGTGACTCATGATTTTCATTAATGAGTTTTGTTTAGCTAAGGATATTTCTTCTTGATCTTTTGAGTGAGAAGCTTTCTTATAGTCACCCTTTGCTCCTACACTCACTCTCCTCCTTCATATATGAATGGAAGGCCTCCTCTCTCATTGATACTCTCACTTGATGTTTCATTTTAGAGAGAAAAGATTATGATAGTATTCAGGGTGTATGGAATCCACAGTTCATTTCATTCCATCACCCAATTCCCTCGGCAACTTCATTAACCGATCGTCCACGGATTTGGACGAAGTGAGACAAAGTCATCTACTCATTCTCTACATCATTCTTGGTCGTCTCTTTTAGCAAACTTGACGATCGAGTTGCCTCGAGTCAGAGGCGGGAGCCCGTTTAAAGAATCGATCATGTGGTGCCACCTCGACGAGGAGATCGGAGATCGACGAGATCGGAGCAGCCGCAACGGAGCGTGGGATGATGGTTGAAGAACGAAGGACTCGGATCGTTCGGTATACCTTTTCTACACTCTTTACAGCTTGTTAGTTTAGCAATAATGGCAGATCCGGGTTAAAGTATACGATAGCGCCAAGTTTAAAAGTTTTTGTTCCGCATTTGGCGTCTGTTGACTGCCGGGGCGCTAGCGTAGACTTACATCCCTTACCCCGCATTGATGACTTATTCGATCAGCTCCAGGGTGCAGGGTTTTTCTCGAAGGTTGATTTACGGTCAGGTTATCACCAGTTGCGGGTTCGGAAGGAGGATATTCCGAAGACCGCTTTCCGTACTCGATATGGTCATTATGAGTTCTTGGTGATGTCGTTCGGGCTCACCAATGCCCCGGCAGCATTTATGGATTTGATGAACCGTGTATTCAGGCCGTATCTCGATCAGTTCATTATTGTGTTCATTGACGACATCTTGGTTTATTCTCGGAGCCGGGAGGAGCATGAGCAACACTTACGTATCACATTACAGACTTTGAGGGAGCATCAGCTGTTCGCTAAGTTTTCCAAGTGCGCATTCTGGTTAGACAGTGTCGACTTCTTGGGTCATGTGGTGAAGAGAGATGGTATTTGTGTGGACCCGAAGAAGATCGAGGCAGTTCAGCGTTGGCCTAGACCAGTATCAGTTACAGAGGTTCGCAGCTTTCTAGGTCTGGCCGGCTATTATCGACGTTTTGTCCAGGATTTCTCCCGCATTGCTGACCCTTTGACCGGGTTGACCCGGAAGGGGGTTCCTTTTGATTGGACCCTGGCATGTGAGGATAGTTTCCAGCAGTTGAAAACTCGTCTGACTACTGCACCAGTGTTAGCATTGCCTTCAGGGTCAGGCGGGTTCGTGGTATATTGTGATGCTTCTCGAGTGGGGCTGGGCTGTGTATTGATGCAGCACGACAGAGTTATCGCGTATGCTTCTCGGCAGCTGAGGAAACACGAACAGAACTACCCTACCCATGATTTAGAGATGGCTGCAGTGGTATTTGCACTTAAGATCTGGAGACATTACCTATACGGTGAGTCGTGCCAGATATTTACTGACCACAAGAGTTTGAAGTATATCTTCCAGCAGCGAGATCTGAACCTGAGACGGCGCCGTTGGATGGAGTTGGTGAAGGATTATGACTGCGAGATTCTATACCATCCGGGCAAGGCGAATGTGGTGGCAGATACTTTGAGTAGAAGGCCCGGAGGTAGCTTATCTTGTTTGAGCGCAGTGCAGATGCAGTCGACGGCGGATTGGCAGGTTTTATGTGATAGCAGAGTGCAGTTCGAGTTTACTCCTAAAGAGGGACAGCTGGCCCATTTTAGAGCACGCCCACAGTTACTTGACCGTATCCGCGAGACACAGTCCGGCGATGCCCGTATCTTAGAGATTATTGAGCAGATTCGGCAGGGCAGAGTTTCTAAGTTCGTGATTGACGATCAGTGGATACTTCGATTTGGGACTCGACTGTGCGTGCCAGATTCAGAGGGACTAAGGCGTAATATTCTCGAGGAGGCACATAGATCAGTATACAGAGTGCATCCAGGTTCCACCAAGATGTACCATGATTTGAGAGAGGTTTACTGGTGGGACGGGATGAAGAAGGATGTTACAGACTTTGTGTCGAGATGCCTGACTTGTCAGCAAGTCAAGGCCGAGCACCAGAGGCCAGCCGGCGAGTTACAGCTTTTGCCCATCCCTGAGTGGAAGTGGGAGCAGGTCTCCATGGACTTTATTGTGGGTCTACCCAGGACCAGTCGAGGGTATGACTCTATTTGGGTGATTGTGGATCGACTGACGAAAGCGGCTCACTTTCTGCCAGTGAAGACCACTTTTGGATTTTCTCAGTACGCCCAGGTTTATATTGATGAGATAGTGCGACTGCATGGCGTTCCGACTTGCATCGTGTCCGACCGGGGCACCCAGTTTACCAGCCGATTGTGGCAGAAACTCCAGGAAGCTTTGGGCACCCGATTGAGTTTTAGCACAGCCTTTCATCCGCAGACTGACGGTCAGTCGGAGCGTACTATTCAGACTCTTGAGGACATGCTCAGAGTTTGTGTTTTAGATTTCGGTGGTAGCTGGGATCGTCATTTGCCTTTGATCGAGTTTTCCTACAATAATAGCTTCCAGGAGACGATTCAGATGGCACCTTTTGAGGCTTTATATGGGAGGAGATGTCGATCGCCTGTATGTTGGACAGAGCTCAGGGAGAGCAGTGTTTTGGGGCCGCAGATCGTACATGAGACGACCGAGAAGATACAGCTGATTCGGGACAGGATGAGAGCGGCACAGAGCAGGCAGAAATCATATGCTGACAGGCGCCGTCGCCAACTCGAGTTCGCTGTTGGCGATCATGTTTTCCTGAAGGTCTCTTCGATGAAAGGTATGATGAGATTTGGGCGGAAAGGGAAACTGAGTCCTAGAGCGTGTTGGTCCAGTCGCTTATCGGTTAGCTCTTCCGCCCAGCTTCCCCGATGTTCACCCCGTATTCCATGTCTCGATGCTCCGCAAGTACCTTCATGATCCTTCCCATGCGATTCAGCACCAGACGATCCAGCTAGAGCGTGATCTTTCATTCACCGAGCAGCCGGTGGTCATTCTGGATCGGCAGGTGAAGAAATTGAGGTCGAAGGTTATACCGTCCGTCAAGGTCCTTTGGCGTGGCCCGAACAGCGAGGAGGTCACCTGGGAGACCGAGGTCGAGATGAGGAAGAGATATCCCCATCTTTTTGAAGGTACGCGTAATTAAATTCTAAATTCGGGGACCGAATTTCTTTAAGGGGGGAGGATTGTAACTCTTCGAAAATCGTTTAGGCGGTATTTCAGTAATCGGCTAATTTTTCGGTTTTTTCCGTAAAAAGTCAAAATAGGTATTTTTTCATTGTAGACCTAATTATACAAAATTTAGATAAGATATTACTATAATTTGGTCACTAAAATGTTACTTAAAATTTTCTAGTTAAATAAATTTCTTTTCATAAATAATTATTTTTAATATTATTTTAAGCTTTTAAAAATACATTAAATTAGTGATAAATACAAATTTAATTAGGTAAATTTCATAATTAGGAATCTTTATAAGCTAAAATATGGTGTTAATAAAATTGTATCATGCTTTGCAAGATTTTAGTTTTATGGTTTGAAATTTATGAAAAAAATGAGGTAAAAAGGGGTTTTTTTGAAAAAGGTTGATGTGAAATGCATTAAATGAGACTTGAGAGGTTTTATTGAC
Organism: Agapanthus africanus; assembly: GCA_030015575.1. Classification (NCBI taxonomy): domain Eukaryota; kingdom Viridiplantae; phylum Streptophyta; class Magnoliopsida; order Asparagales; family Amaryllidaceae; genus Agapanthus; species Agapanthus africanus. The sequence goes on along the minus strand of JASDDO010000024.1, from coordinate 44,577,500 downwards.
CTAGAAACATCTACACAAAACCCCCCATCACTTTCCTTAGCTGCTGGCCGAGCTAAACCTGCAGTCCTCCCCCATTTTTCTCATTCTTTCTTGCTTCATTTTCATGTCAAAATTCATTAAAAATCCACAAATTCATTCTCCCATTCAAAGCAAAACCCTAATCCACTCTCTCCTCAAGCCAAATTAGTTCACAACTTGAAGAAAGGAGGCATCTTTGGTGGTTTGTGCAAGCTAGGGTTCAAGCTTGTGAGGTGAAGATTCTAATCTATTTGTTAACTTGTAGTTTAAATGTGCTAAAATTGAAATTTGAAGTATTAATTTAGTAGTAATTGTTTGTTTAGGAAATTCAAGAATGGGATTTGATTTTGAATTAGGGTTTGCAGCATGGTTGATGGAGTTAAGTTAGGGTTTGGTTATCTAATTAGTTAGAGTGGTGAATTGTGCGATGTTACGCTCGCTAAATCGATAAATTGCGATATTTGCATCGAATCGGTATGCTTTTTGCTTACTAGATTTTTATTAAAATTAGGATGTGATCTAATTGCGTTATATTAGCGATATAATTAGCATCATTTACGTCTATTAGTGTGCGCGAACGCGGGGTTTTGTCTAGTCGGGTTTTAGTTCTGTCGATTTCTCCGAAATGACGATTCTAGTTAAGATTTAGCGATTTTCGTGTGTTTTCCCGCGCACCGAGTGCACGTTATGTTTAAGTCGAGAGCGTCGATATTTGTATATTGTCACTTGCATCGTTTTAGGATATGTAATCTTATGCTTGATGTTGTGCAAATATAGGATCGGTCGGGGAAACATCGAACACGGTGCGTAAAGGCAAGGCGGTGGTCGGATCGGATTAGCGAGGCATTCAGGTGAGTAGATGTATTCATCTATGGGGGAATCATCTGGATGGAGCGAGGCGCCCCCTAGTTAGGATTACCCTATTTCTTGCAAGACTTGTATTGCTAGATAGCTTACCCCTTTATTTACATTGCATACCCTCACAGCTAACCGTATACTAGATTGCATGGACATTCATATAACATTCATATACACATATGCGATATCACTTCGTAGGACAAGAACACCATTACCATTGGTATCTGTTGCACGCGCACTATTCATGTGACACACACGCCTTTGGTAATTGCCATGCCACGTGCACCATAGAACCTGTTTAGTTTAGTATCGCCACTTGCATCATACATGATATATGAAATTGCATAGCATGTATATACCTCGCATCATCATCATACTTACATGGATTTTTAGCCACAATTCGCATCGCATACCTTGTTATCATAGACATTTATTATATATAACATGTGGACATTATGATTTTTCTTGAGGATTTCAGTATTGCTGCGATTTCTGGATTTTTGGGGAAAACCGCAAGAATTTAACAAAAGCTTATATTTATCATTTTGAAAACAAAGTTGCAGTTTTCTCGTGATGTATGTGTCGTCCACCATGAGTTTTCATGTTTTCTGTTGGATTTCGAGTCCCGATTCGAGGAGTGGATGAACCGTCTCGGGTACATGGTGGGCCCGGTATGGTACCCAGGGGCAAGAAGATCGAGTTGTAGACGATGAGCCTGGCATGGGAAGAGTACCTACCGGTGATGTCTGGCGCGGCGGATATCCGGAGGATGCCGACCGTTGTCGTGAGATTTGATGACATTGGCCGATCCGGACTGACGGAGCCCGATATTTTGAGACATTGATACAGTGAGACATTGAGACAGAGGTGATTTCATATTTGGTGTCGATGCTTGACACGGTTTTCAGATGATTTCTTGATGGTATTTAGCTATCATACAGATATTCCTTTTTCTAAAGTTAAGAATGCAGAACTCTTAACATTTAAAACACTAAAAGATTTAGTAATGACATTGCATACATGTGCATGCATACTAGAGGTATTATATCACATCCGAACATACATGCTGTGACGCATTTGCGTGCATTCTTACGATTGCCTTATTAGATGTTATATTCTACTCACGAGCTGGCAACTCACCCCCGTTGTGCCACAGTGTCTTGCAGGTCGGACCCGTCACCCTTGTAGCGGCGGGCTATCTTATCATCAGCTCCTTTTGCTCAGACTCGCGACATCGCCCGTAGGTGGGTTGCGAGCACACTTTATTTCTTTTTGCTCCATCATTGTATCTAGTATTCTCCATCTACCACTTTATATTGTATATGCGACCTAGTGATGAGACTGAGAGATTTGTATATTTGTGGTTTCTTTTGGGTCGAGCTCACTTGAGCCGACGTTGTGTTTTCTGATATTTTGCGTTTCTTTTATACTCTTTTCTTGATATTACTTATATATTGCATGTGGTTGTGATCCGCCTTGGGCGAAGAGCTAGCTCCCGCTTGGGGATGCCATTTATGATTACATGTTATATATATCTTGTGTACCCATTTTGGGGGATAGAAAATACAGGGGAGACTCTGCCAAAATTTTCGGAAATTTTTGATGTTTTTTTTAAAAAAGGGTTCAATGCAACTTAATTGATTTAAAGATCGTTTTCATGTAAGGTTTTCCTTCACTCTCTTTTGATTTTGGTTTAGATTTTTCTGGGCTTTGGCTGACTTAGGTTACGATACGTCTTTAGACGTCTCGTAATCTAAGTGCCAGTCACGTTCCGTACTTTCGGGTCGTGACACGCCTCCACTCTTGCTTATCTTCTTCCTTGCAACTTTTCTTCTTGAGAATTTAATTTTCTTTTCCGTAGCTTAGTTCTCTGCCTCAAAAATTCCCAGAGTTTAACTTTGTTCAAGGATCCCCTTTTCTTCAGGTAATGATCTTTGGACGATCTAGGCACCTTCATAGAACTCTCAGGATTTTAAATCCGTACTAAGGTTTTTTTTTTCCTTTTTTAACAAAAACCCATTTTTCTTCAAGTTCTTCAACAGAAACATAAACCATTTAATCTTCAAACAGTAGATCTTTTAGGGTTCATCTGATCTTTAGGGAGATGATGGTGGCGGTTTAATTCCATGGAATTTAATTCCATCTCAAAAAAAATATTTCTGGGAATTTAATTCACCTTTTCAAAAGGAATTTAATTCCTACGAAGAACTGAGTTCTTCCCATGGGGGCTTCTTAGGGTTTTCTTGCCCTGGGTTGTCCTCTTGCAACCAATGAAGAAGAAGCTTGCAATGGTGTTTTCCCCTAGGGAATGTGTAGAGTCCACTATCCATCTAGACAAGAATTCTTTTTGATTGGCTTGTCCACTAAATTCTCATGATTTTTATTTCAGATACTATGGCTGACCATTGGTATGATCTTGACGAGATCATTTCTTACGGAAACATTCGTGCATTGGGCCGCAACCAGAACCAGGAATTCACTAACGCTCAGTGTGCTGAGATCATGAGCCGCTTCTACGAGTACAATGGCCAGCTAATCCCTCGTCGCTCTTCTCTTTTGAAACTCATCGTGAAGGCGATCTGGGAAGCGCTCCCTCTATTTTGTACTGGCGTACCGCTCAGGGCATTGGACGCCGCCGAGGATAAAGTACACTCGGTGTATCTGATGAACCTAATCTCAAAGAAAAGGCGAGACAATCTTATTGATCTCCTGCATCAGGATTTTCAGCAATCGGCCATACTTGCTGCCTATCGGAGGGTGGAGGACATCCGTGAGGATCCCGATGCTTGTGATCGCGAGAGAAAACATACTAGGGTGGTTCGAAATGCCTGGAATATTTTGGACAAAGTCACGTTTGAGTTTCTCAATCCATGCCCCGCGTCTGAGGTCTTGCCGTTGTAGTCGTTTTCTCTTTTATTTTGTATGAACTTTTAAAGTATAAGTGATAAGTTTCATCGTCCCTTTCTGTGTTTGCATGCCTTTCTGTGGGATTTTGTCATCATTTTTTTTATTGCTGCTGATGTGTTTAGCGCGCAGGGCATTATTTCACTTTCTAGTACACACCAAGCATGGTGCTCACGTGCTCCACACGTGGGGGGCCTTTTATAGGGCTATTTAATTTTTCATGCCATATTTCTGTGCATGGCATTAGATGCAGAGAAGGCGCCTTGGAAATAGTTCCTTTTCCTGATTTCCAATGCCTTTCCTTTTTTGGGCCTTGAGAATGGTTCCATCATGCAATTTTCTCCGCGCGTAGCATTTAATGCTCCCCTTTATAGTCTTGAGGCCATAGCCTATTTCCTCTTCACAGAGAAATCTATCCCCATTTTGGCGTGATTTATTTTGAGAAACAACTGAGTGCCATGGCCTGCAACCGCCCTCATGCTCGTCGACAGCCATGGGAAGTGCCTATCGATGAGATGATCCCGCGTTTTGCCGCACAATTGGTGGATCCCCTCCTTACTGACAACGAATGCGACTCAGCGGTATATGAACTCTCGACCCGTAGGGGGTTCCCTCTCCCAATGGGCTCGCTCTGGCTCCGGATGATTCTTGCTGTCGTGCTTGCCGACGTCCCTCCTCACCCGGCGGAGATGACCCTGGCGATGCTTGACCCGGCTGAAGAAAAGTTCGAGGGTTTTCACGAGGCGTGCCTGATTACTCAGGCTTTGAAAGATCACTCAGTTCGCCTTTTGAGCGAAATAAGAGCTCGGCGGGCTGTTATGTCTGCTTTTGCGGACAAACATGGCGCCAATCGGCGGGGAGAAACTCCTCGCGAGAACTGTCGCTTTGACGTGTTGGAGAAAGAAGAGAGAGAGATGGAGAATTTTGTTCTTTGTTTTGTTAACCCTTACGCTACCGATCCTTTGTTTGGCGACCTTTTCCCACTAGCGTAGTATATTCAAATTAGTTTCTGCATGCTTTATGTTGAACTTTCATGTATGCTGGGTACTCGTATGTATGTTTTTGCTTGCATAAATAAACTTTGTGTTCTTCCCATGAGAACTTTCTTTAATTACGAACATTATCACCACGTTGCATGCACATCAGAGCTTCAGGTATTATTTCTTTTCGGATATTCATATAGTTGCGAATGCATGCTTGATAGGATATACATCGGAATTTTTTTTGTTGCTTCCCATACCAGATGATGTGCGCGTGTTTTAGATCGACTATTGCTATCAACCGGGGACTTGTTTATGCGGTCTTGAGCGTATACGTCCTGTTTCAAAGGCTGCGATCGTGAAAGCGGTCTTGCGTAGTCTGATAGAGCGATGTGTGGCGAACATACTGTTGTGCGAGAAGAGGCTCGGTCGCAAATTCTCGGAAAGGGAGCTGGCCTCTAAAGCACTGAGCGAGCTCCACACCAGCCTTACAACCAAAGTCAATAAAGCGTATGAACTCTGGCGAGTGCTTCAAGAGTCTGTCAAAGAGGTGGTGGCCCTCGATAAAGCTGCCGTGTTCACTCGCGAAAGAGTTGAGGCTCACAAGGCTACTGCGAAAGAGCTCGAAGGCCGGCTTGCCTTGTATCATGCCCAGCAGGCTCAGGTGGAGGCCCGTCTTCTGGCGATCCTGAATCATGAAGCCGGGACTCAGCAAAAGAAGGATGAGCTAGTAAAATTACTAAATCGCCCGCCGGCTTGAAGACTTGTATCTTTTCCTTTCTTTTTGTACATACTCCTGAATGAGAGTATATTCTTTTTGCTTTTTCATGAATTGTACTTTGTATCCATTTTGGTTCATGAATAAAAGACATATTTTTTTCTTCTCAATGGCGTGTCTCTTTTTATTGAATGTGTTCTGCGGACAATTTATCTTGGTCTCCTTGCAGGGTAGCGATGGCTTAGGATTCAGGGTTAAGATCTGCCCCCTAAGACTTTTGAGCTTTATGAGCCGTGAGGGTCTCATAAAGAGTTTTTCTCCCTACAGGTCGAGAGGATCCCATAGGTGTAAATTCTTCTTAAGAATCGTGAGGATTCTTAAGCGGATTTTCCCTTGGGAGTTATAAGGATCTCACAAGAGAGTTTTTCTTCCTTACAGGTCGTGAGGACCCGCAAGTGCTGGATGCGGTCACCCTTATCCGTACTTCACGGGGTCAGGGGTTGCTTTGGGATGTTTTCCGGGGTACCGTAATTTAAAGACATCGTGGTCAAGGTTAAGGACCTTATAGTCCGTGGGTTTAAGGACTCCACAGTCCGAGGTTAGTTTTAAGACATCACGGTCAAGGTTAAGGACATCATAGTCCGTGGATTTAGGGACTCCACAGTCCGATGTTAGTTTTAAGACATCCCGGTCAAGGTTAAGGACATCATAGTCCGTGGATTTAAGGACTCCACAGTCCGATGTTAGTTTTAAGACATCACGGTCAAGGTTAAGGACATCATAGTCCGTGGGTTTAAGGACCCCACAGTCCAATGTTAGTTTTAAGACATCACGGTCAAGGTTAAGGACATCATAGTCCGTGGATTTAGGGACTCCACAGTCCGATGTTAGTCTTAAGACATCCCGGTCAAGGTTAAAAACATCATAGTCCGTGGATTTAAGGAATCCATAGTCCGATGTTAGTTTTAAGACATCACGGTCAAGGTTAAGGACATCATAGTCCGTGGATTTAAAGACTCCACGGTCCAATGTTTGGTTACTGGGACCCGTCACCTCTTTGAAGACGTTGAGGAATTACAACGACAAATATCAAAGGAGTGAAGAGATGTACCCTTGAACCAAGGTAAAATCAATCTAGAATCATCATGGTTGATCGTTAGTTTTAAGACATTACGGTCGAGGTTAAGGACATCATAGTCCGTGGATTTTAAGGACTCCACAGTCCGATGTTTGCTCTGGATGCTTCACACGGGTTCACTGCCGTGTTCAGCGAGGAACAGGCCCCGCTCTGGGCGTTTTCCGCGGGATCAAAGAGTGACGTTATCCGCGTTCCACGTGACCAGGAATTTTACACTAGATGCTTCACACGGGTTCACTGCTGTGTTCGGCGAGGACTAGGCTCCGCTCTGGACGTTTTCCACGGGGTCAAAGAGTGACGTTATCCACGTTCCACGTGACCAGGAATTTTGCTCTGGATGCTTCCCACGGGTTCATTGCCGTGTTCTGCGAGGACCAGGCTCTACTCTGGACGTTTTTCACGGGGTCAAAGAGTGACGTTATCCGTGTTCCACGTGACCAGGGATTTTGCTCTGGATGCTTCCTACGGGTTCACTGCCATGTTCTGCGAGGACCAGGCTCTGCTCTGGGCGTTTTCCTCAGGGTCAAAGAGTGACGTTATCCACGTTCCACGTGACCAGGAATTTTGCACTAGATGCTTCCCACGGGTTCACTGCCGTGTTCTGCGAGGACCAGGCTCCGCTCTGGGCGTTTTCCACGGGGTCAAAGAGTGACGTTATCCGTGTTCCACGTGGCCAGGAATTTTGCTCTGGATGCTTCCCACGGGTTCACTGCCGTGTTCTGCGAGGACCAGGCTCTGCTCTGGGCGTTTTCCGCGGGGTCAAAGAGTGACGTTATCCGCGTTCCATGTGACCAGGAATTTTGTTTTGGATGCTTCCCACGGGTTCACTGCCGTGTTCTGCGAGGACCAGGCTCCGATCTGGGCATTTTCCACGGGGTCAAAGAGTGACGTTATCCGCGTTCCACGTGACCAGGAATTTTGTTAATTATATCCGCATTTCACGGGGTTGGGATTTGACTCTCGGTGATCTGTACACCGCCGAATCATGGAACTGAGAATTGTCGTTGTTCCGCTTTGCTTGATGTTGTGTCCGCAATAAGACGAATGTTGAGACGATCTTTGTGGTTCGTCGAGATTTGGCTTCCTCTTTTGATGAAACCTGGGGAGGAGGAGTGTGACTCTCTCTTTGTTTGCGCCCCTGGATTGTATACAGGGATTGATATAACATCTCCTATAGGGCATAAATTTCATTTTTATTTTATTTCTTTTTGCGCGATGCTCTATCATTTCAGCTTTGATATCGCGAAGGTCACGATTGCCCCATCATTTAGGCTATTTTTTTGCGGTGCCCAATCATTTCGGCTATTTATTTTATTTTTACTCGCTGCTTTTTATTGCGAGTTGCCCAATCATTTCGGCTATTTATTTTATTTTTACTCGTTGCTTTTTATTGCGAGTTGCCCAATCATTTCGGCTATTTTTTTTATGCATACATTTTTACTTGCTGCTTTTTATTGCAAGTTGCCCCATCATTTCGGCTATTTCACATGCATTTTTAGTTCTCTGATTTTTTTATTGGGCTCTGGTGCCAATCTCAGCATCAGCATCGCTACAACTGGAATATTGCCAGGAGCGAATCATCATTTTCCATGAAAGGACTTGGAATTTGATACCGTTTTGGGCATCAGCATCGCTACAACCGGGATATTGCCAGGAGCGAATCATCATTTTCCTCTATCGATGTCGAACAAATGTGGCTTAGTAAACAGGGTTAGGATTCTGTCAACTAAGGCTTTTGACTTCATGAGCCGTAAGAGTCTCACGAAGGTATTTCTCCCTACAAGTCATGAGTATCTCATAGGTGTGTTTTCTCCTTGGGAATCGTGAGGATTCCTAAGTGCGTGTTCCCCTGTAAGTCGTAAGGATCTTACAAAAGGGTTTTCTCCTTATAAGTCGAAAGGACTCACAAGGGTTGTTCACCGTGCGATCATATCCCCGGTCACGGATGGAACTTGGTTAGGGAAATGTTTATTCGCGCCCATGGATTGTATACAAGGGTCGGTATTGAGACGCTTGTAGGGCGATATCGAAGGTTGGGGGGTTTCTTAAGAACAGGTTCAGGTTTCTGTAACTTAAGACCTTCAAATCTTATGAGCCGTGAGGGTCCCATAAGAGAGTTCTCCTTACGAGTCGTGAGGATCTCGCAAGTGTAATTTCTCCTTAGGAATCGTGAGGACTCCTAAGTGTGTTGCTCTCTTATGAGTCGTAAGGATCTCACGCGGGTGGTTTCTCCTTACAAGGTCGTGAAGAACCTGCAGGTGTCCTTTAACGAGGTTGCGCCCTTTCGGGTTTTCACAAACACTCGCTGGTAGCCCTGCTGTTTTTACTCACAGAGCCCTTTCGGGTTTTTATCCGTGCCCATTTCGCTTATGGACATACCATTTTTATTTTTATATATATATTTTTTATTATTATTTTTATTTTTTATTTGTATCGACTTTGAGATGCTGCAATCCACCGTAGTTTATCGACATCTCGGTCAACAGCTAGTTTTAGGACATAGTGGTCCATTGTTAGTTTAAGGACGTTTCGGTCCGTCGTTAGTTTAAGGACGTTTCGGTCCGTCGTTAGTGTAAGGATGTTTCGGTCCGTCGTTAGTTTAAGGACGTTTCGGTCCGTTGTTGAAGAAGGCCAGTTACTACTTATAGAGTTCGGGCTTAGGAAGATAGCGAGCGGACATAGTCGTCGTCATCTATCATTGACCTAGGCCTTGACCTGTTAAGCGTAGTATTTCTTCAGGAAGCGACCGTTTATTGACCTGAAAGGTCTTTCACCGTGCATATCCATGAGTAGATACGCTCCACTCTGGTAGACCTTGTCTATGATGTACGAGCCTTCATAGTTCGGCTCAAATTTTCTCCGTTTGGCGTGATTGGGGATCATAGGTCTTTTGACCACTAGCACGAGTTCGCCTTGGCGGAATGTCCTCGGCCTAGTCAATCTTTCGTATGAGCACGTCATCTTTGCTTTGTAAGCCTCCAGATTTTGTTGCGCTATGAGCCGGGTTTCATTAAGGGCATCCAGCTCCTCAAGCCGAAGGTGAGCATTTTCTTCGTCCGTCAGCTCGTAGTGGACTGCCACTCGTAGAGAGGGTAACTCTATCTCGAGGGGGAGTACTGCTTCTGTACCGAATACCAACGCGTACGGCGTTGTGTTTGTGGCTGTTTTGAACGTAGTTCGATAAACCCAGAGAGCTTCTTGCAGTCTCTCGTGCCAGTCCTTCTTATTTCGGGACACCGTCTTCTTTATGATCTTCGTCAGGGTCTTGTTGAAAGCCTCAGCCAGACCGTTAGCTCGGGGATTATAAACCGAGGAATATCTCCAATCTATATTATGCTGTTGCGCGAAGCGACTGATCTTGTGGCTTCTGTAGGCTGGCCCGTTATCGGAGATGATCCGTCGCGGAATTCCAAATCGATATATGACGTGCATCTTAAAGAAATGGAGGATATTCTCCGTCTTCATTTCCCTCAACGGTACTGCTTCTGCCCATTTGGAGAAGTAATCAGTGGTCACTAGGATGAAACGATGTCCCCTGGACGATGCCGGTTCGATAGGACCGACTATATCAGTTCCCCACATCTCAAATGGCCAGCTAGCCACTGTTGGGTGTAGAGGATTTGGATGCTGATGGATAAAGTCCCCATGAATCTGGCATGAGTGGCATTGCTTCGCATATTCAAGGCAGTCCTGAATCATCGTGGGCCAATAGTAGCCCATTCTTTTAATCTTCAACTTCATCTTCGGGCCTGCCTGGTGAGAACCGCAGAGTCCGTCGTGAACTTCCTGAACGACTCTTTTCGCTTCGTCAGGTCCCAGGCATCTCAACCACAGAGAATCAAATGACCTCTTGTACAGAGTATTATTGACGAAGGCGAAAGACGGAGCTCGTTTCATAAGCTGATGTCTTGAGGACGCATCTTCAGGCGTTCGACGGGATTTGAAGTAGTCTATAAAGACTTCTCTCCAATCATCAGCCTTTTCCTGGTCTTTTATTTGCATAGCCATTTGCTCAGTCACTCCCTTTTCCTCAGATGATTCCGGAGATATTTCTGCTGGGTGAGGACCCGACGGCTTTGTACCACGATTCTGACGTCATCGAGGTTCTCATCAGCCAGTTCTTTAGCGAGCTTGGCTAACGCGTCCGCCTTGCTATTTTCCGCACGCGGTATGCTTTCCAACATGTAGTAGGGAATTTGAGTCAGCAATCGCTGTACTCTGTCGCCATACTTCACCAGCTCTAGCTTGCACGTCTGGTAGTCGCCGTTTACTTGGCTAATGACCAGTTGGGAGTCTCCATATATGAGGAGGTTTTCAATTCCCATGTCGATAGAGATCTCGAGGCCTGCTATCAAAGCTTATTACTCGGCTTCATTGTTCGTCCTCGGCTCTGTCAAGGAGAAAGCAAAGCGCATTATCCCTCCTTATGGGGTTACGAAGATGAGGTCTACCCCCGATTTGATTATAGGCGTATTTTGTTTGCGCTTCTTCATGGAAGATGCTCCATCGAAGTAAAGTTCCCACCGGGTACCACTTCCGTCGATCGCGTCAAATGCATGTTCATCTGGAAGTTCGCAATTCAAGGGAGAATCGGCCGGTATTGGATGCTCAGCGAGGAAGTCGGTGATGGCCTGGACTTTCACCGCCTTAAGAGGCTGATAGGTTATCGAAAACTCCATTAAGAGCAAGGCCCATTTAACGAGTCGGCCCGTCAATATGGCTCTTGACATCAAATATTTGAGAGGGTCCACCTTCGAAATGAGACGGACTTCGTGCGCCAACGCATAGTGCCTGAGCTTTGTTATCGCGAAGATCAACGCCAGGCAGTGTTTTTCGATGGGAGAATAGTTGCTTTCTGCCCCCAGAAGAACTCGACTCAAGTAATAGAGAGCTCTTTCTCTCCCTTGGTCGTTCTCTTGTTCCCATAATGCGCCCAAAGAACTTTTGAGGGCGGTTGTATAAAGAATAAGGGGCTTTCCCTTGACTGGAGCAGCTTACACCGGTGGGTTCTGCAGGTATTGCTTGATCTCGTCCAGTGCGCCTTGGCATTTGTGATCCCAGACGAACAAGGTTCCTTTCTTCATCAGGTGACTGTAAGGGCGGCACTTGCCTGAAAGATTGGCTATAAATCGCCGGATGTATGCAAGCTTTCCTTGGAGAGACCGCAGCTGCTTGAGAGTTCTTAGCGGAGGCATTTCCATGATTGCCTTAATCTTTGACGGATCTATTTCGATACCCCGGGGTCGGACGATGAACCCTAGGAATTTGCCCGAGAAAACTCCGAATGCGCACTTGAAAGGGTTCATCTTCAAGTTGTATTGTCGAAGGCGTTGAAATACGGTCTTCAGATGCTCCAAATGCTCCTTGTATGATTTACTTTTAACCACGAGGTCGTCGATATAGCATTCGACGATTTCATGTATGAGGTCATCGAAGATCTTCGTCATGGCCCTCTGATAGGTGGCACCGGCGTTCTTTAAACCGAAGGGCATAACTTTGTAGCAGAATATACCTAGAGGAGTCCGGAAAGCGGTGTGCTTCTAGTCTTTGGGATGCATCTTTATCTGATTGTATCCTGATGAGCCGTCCATGAAGAAGAAAACCTCGTGAGTGGATGTGTTATCTATCATCAGCTCGGTGACCAGTACTGGGAAATCGTCCTTCGGGCAAGCTTTATTAAGATCCCGGAAGTCCACGCATATGCGCACTGTCCCATTTTTCTTCATTACCGGGACGATGTTGGCGATCTAATCAGGGTACTGAACCTCCTGGATAAACCCAGAGTCGATCAGCTTCTTGACTTCGGCATTGATGCTCATCTCAAGCTCGAGCCGCATTCTTCTCGGCGCTTATTTGACTGGCTTGATTTCCAGGGATATTGCCAATTTATGTACAGCTATTTCTGGATCCAGTCCTGGCATTTCGGAATAGTTCCATGCGAAGCAATCTCTATGCCGCATAAGCACGTCTTTTAACGCAGCCACCCTTTCTTCGGATAGCAATTTGCTGACAAATGTCGGTCGCGGGTCGTTTGCCGTCCTTAACTCAATCTTCTTGAGGTTATCTGCAGTAGTATGTATGCCATCTTCTAGCTCTTTCGGCGCTGATGGAAATTCTGAGATTACCTCGTCGTCATTGTTTTCGAAGCACCAAGGAAGGTCATCCATATTCTCGGGCTCTCCTTTTGATATTGTTATCATATGACAAGTACGAACTCGCTTCCAAGACTGATGTGGATCTGGTTCTGCTCTTGTGGCTTTGGGTTCGTGTTTTTGTGGCGGCGTTACCCTCCAACTGCTGGATAGAGCAAACCTTCCTTGCCGGTACTGGTCTGTGACCCAGTTCTTGAAGGTGAAGCAGTCTTCGATAGGGTGTCCTATGGCTTGGTGATAAGAGCAATAACCTGAATGAGAGACCTCGTTAGCTTACTCAGGGTGCTTAGACTCCGGAAGTGTAATCATTCGATGTTTTAAAGCGAGATCAAGTATCTTCTTCGTCTTGTCTTGAGGGAAAGAATACGCTCGACTCATCTTCTTTATGAGGGACAAATCCGGACCGCGCAATTCCCGATCACATGACTCTTTGATCCCACGTTGTCGTTGTCGAATCCCTTTTCTGCTCTTTGACTTATTTCCGCCTCTGCTTCGGGCCTTTTGCACAGCAGGTTGACAGGGAGGAGCATTTTCGTCTTTTGCGGCCTGTTGAAGAAGACGTTGCGTCCTGACTTTCTCGTAGATGGCCATTTCGCGATTATGGTCGTGACCCGCTTTCCTGATAAGCTTATCCATTCGTTTTTCAAACGACGGACTCGGCATTTTGATTGTGGGATCTAGTTTTGATACGGGGTCGGTGTCTTCTGACAGGGCATCCTCTTCTTCATCGAAGTTATATATGGCGTAGCTACCATGGACTCGTTCCCGTTTCCCGGATTTCACATATCCAAGCCCAAGTGTTTCCATTCTTCCGTTGGGCAATTTGCGCTGAGTCCCAGGGACATCTCAAATCCTGTTGTAGAACCGAGCTTGTCGAATAGTCTGTTTTAAGGGTACCCCTTGGCGCTTCAATAGCCTTTTTAGTCCGTTCGTGTAATATCTGGGCAAACGGATGGGTTGGAGCCTGTTAAGTGTAGAATCCGCGCCGTGCCAGATTTCTTTCTCGACTCTTGTTTCCGTGGACCGGTAGAACAGGATCGTCTTTTCACCTTTTCGCTTGGGAGGGGCGTAAAATGTCTGCAGGTCTTGCACATTATAAGCTTCAAGTGCGTCAAAATCTTTGTAGTGCTCCCGCGGAATCATGATAATTTGCAAACTCTGATCATCGCCAGGGGATGCTTGTATTGACGGCCGACTGGAGAACATGGCATTAACCTCATCTTCCGAATCGCTTCCGAAGATCAATATGGGAGCGGACGGTCCCGGGTTGTTGCGTCGAGACGGCCCAGCGTAAACTATCTCTTCTTCTTCTTCGGTATCACTCTCGAAAACTGGAATGGTGGCGGCGGCTTTGTTCTTCGGTTTGCGACACCTCTCCGTGTCCTCGAAATCTGGCAAAAAGTATTTTGCATCTTCGTACTTGCGGACTTCGTTCACGGAGAATGGATTCAGCTTACCTGTTACGGTATACTCGAAACCATCTTTGAAATACTTCATACACTGATGTTGTGTAGAAGGGATGATGTTGTACTCGTGTAACCAGGGACGACCGAGCAGAGCATTGTAGCAGGTCTTGGCGTCAATAACGTGAAACTTAATATCTGTGACGAGTAGCCCGAAGCATAGTGTTAGTATCACCGATCCGAGGGTCCGTGATGACTGAGAATCGAAACTGGAGATGGTAATCTGATCACGAGCGAGGTGCTGAACGCTCATGTAGATTTCCTTCAACACCGGTACATTAAGGAGATTGACTGAGGATCCATTATCAACCAGAATTTTGCCTATCTTAATATCGTGGCAATATCCAGAGACATATAGGGGACGGTTGTGGTCACACGTCCCAAGGAGAAGGTCTTCATCACCGAACGTGGCATCGGCTGTGTGTACTTCTTCCAGTTCATCCTTCGTCCTTTCTTCGGCGAGGAAGGCTTGGAATTGCTCGGCCTCTTGCAGCGCCTTGATTAATGAATCTCTTGCTTCTTTTGATAATAAGAGGTTTGTGATTTGACAGGACGGTTCTTTTCTTCCTGAACTTTCACCTTCTTCTGCCGGTGAGAGTGATCCTGAATGATTACCGAGTCCTGAACCCGTCGCCAGACCTTGTAAATTTTGGAGGGCAGCCGTTGAGGAGGCTGCTCCGGCTTCGCTTCTGTAACACTCTCCGCAGGTGGAGGAGATCTTTTCAACGTGGCAGTCGGAGAGTTCTTGCGTACCCTCTTTAGCGGTTCAAAGCTGTTCCCAGTTGGAACAGCAATATTAAATTCCACCATTGGAGCCGGTGGGGTTAGCCCTGAGGGGGAGTTGCCCCCGGCCTTCCTTACTCGGCGCCAGTGGCGACGTCGAGCGTGTCGAGCTGTTGGGGCTGGTCCGATGATGGGGGTAGTTTCATCTTTCCCCCTGTCTGGATAAGACGCCGCTGGTGCCAACTTCTTAAAGACTGACGTCTTTTGAGTGGCGATGTCCAATCTGTCAAAGACAGACCCTCGAGCAGGAACGGGAGCCAGAATAGTCAGCCTTGAAAAGACCGACTCTTTAGCAGGGGAAGCCGTCTTGACGACTTCAGGAATGTAGATGGTTGTCTTCTTCGCGATGGCCACGTCAGGGGTCATGAGCTACTTGGCATGCCCATCAGAGTTCAGGCTCAGCCTGGTAAAGCCCGAGGCTGCCGGCTTGGCATTGGACGACCCGTTGAGAGGGGCCGTAGTAGTAGTGAGCCGATCGAAGACCGACTTCTTTTGCGCTTCCTGTACGGGCACTGGAATGTTGAAACTTGCTGGCGGGAGCATGGTCCCGAAGAACAGACCGGTGGTGGCCTGAGTCACTTGTTCCATCGTCATGGCAAGGATGGAGGCCGCTTGAGGCCCATAGGCTACACCTCCAGGTGAGGCGGAGCGTCGGTTGCACTTGCATTTCGAGCAGCTCGAGCAGTTGGATACCATTGATGCTTGATTTCTGCGCCAGGCAAAAGTCCAAATCTTAGTAACTTGAAACCCCAAGGCAACCATTAACAAACTGCGGTTCGTTCGCGAAGACGACACACGAAGTGTGGAGTGGAAAGAGGAAAAGGTCCCACCGGGCGTGCCAGAATCTGTTCCCCTCCGAAAGACGGCCAAGACTGACGTCTTGCCTGAAATTCGGGGCAGATGCTAATAGGTGCTATCCGTCCATCTCTCCGAAGATACCAAGTTGATTTATGGCACTGTGTATCGGAGGTCTAAACGGATACGTCCGATGTAGCAGACTTCGTCAGATTCCCCCTCGTTTGAGGGGTTTTTGATTGTGGGGATGCTCTTCCCTGAAGGCGCAAGCCCCTGCAGTTAATTACGCTACCGCATCGCGGTAATAACTTTCTCTTTCTCCAGATGTTCACTTCGTGTCGTGGGTGTTTGTTTTGTGTTTGGTTGCCCGTGGATTGTATACGGAGACTGAATTATGTCGTCGCCCGTAGGGCGTGGACTAGTCCAAATCCGTATTATCTTAGATTTGGGTTTAGGGGTTTGGGTTTAAGGATACGTTAGCCTCATTTGAGACTAAGATCAACTTAAACGTTTGTTAAGGATACGTTAGTCCAGTTTTAGACTAAGATCGACTTAGCGGGATCGTTTAGATCCAACAAGAGAGCAATTAAGGGAGCCCTATTGTTTAGTTTAGTGACATTGCGGTCGATAGGTAGTTTAAGGATATTGAGGTCCAATGTTAGTTTTAAGACGTTGCAGTCAAGGTTAAGGACATCATAGTCCGAGGATTTAAGGACTCCACAGTCCAGCGTTAGTTTTAAGATATCACGGTCAAGGTTAAGGATGTCATAGTCCGTTGTTAGTTTTAAGACATTCCGGTCAAGGTTAAGGACGTCATAGTCCGTTGTTAGTTTTAAGACATTCCGGTCAAGGTTAAGGACCTCATAGTCCATGAGTTTAATGACCCCACAGTCCGTATCAGTGTGTGGTTGTCGAGACCCGTCACCTCTTTGAAGACGTTGAGGAATTACAACGACAAGTATCAAAGGAGTGAAGAGATGTACCTTTGAACCAAAGTAGATTAAGTGACCTGTAGTCCAATTTGGAACCCAGACCAATTAATTATATTATGAGCCTATTGGCCCAGTTAAGTTTCAATTGAGGACTTATGGCCTTCTTGGGCCAAGTCCAATCATGTTTGAAATATTGGCCCTCTGTTGGATCATTGGAGGAGAGGCTTTGCCTCTGAAACTTAGCCAATTGGGCTAAAGATAGTGTTAAACACTAAAGACCAACAGTGTTGAACACTGGGAATAAGGTTAGCAAATTATTGTTAAACACTAAAAAAAATCAGTGTTAAACACTAGAAACAGGGTTTTCACATTAGTGTTAAACACTAAAGCAAATCAGTGTTAAACACCGGAAACAGGGTTTTCAAATTAGTGTTAAACACTAAGAAAATTGGTGTTGAACACTGGAAACAGGGTTTTCAAATTAGTGTTAAACACTAAGAAAATCAGTGTTAAACACTGAAAACAGGGTTTTCAAATTAGTGTTAAACACTAAGAAAATCAGTGTTAAACACTGGAAACAGAGATCTCAAATTAGTGTTAAACACTAAAGCAAGAGGGGTCATGTGTGGACACGTGAGAGCGCCCTGATTCCTTTTATTTTGTTCTGCCAAAAGTATTGAATACTTTGGAGCATCACGTGCTGTCACGTGATGGGAATTTGGGTGTTTGTCTGTTAGAGCTTTAGCCAAGGGGTCACGTGGTAGCACATGAGAGTGCCCATAGCTTCTGTTTCTTTTGCTTTTTCTTTGTGTGCTTCAGGGGTCACGTGGGGCACGTGAGGCGTTGCCTCAAAGTTCTTTTCTGTGGATCTTTATAGAGGTCACGTGGTAGCACGTGGCCCTGCTTTTTTTTAAAGATCTGTTCATCTTTTAAGAATTAAATTCTTCATAGGGTTAAACCCTAGCAATAACTTCAAAGGATTTAAATTCCTACTTTCTTTTGAAGAATTATATTCTTAGATAGGGTTAAACCCTAATTTCTTTTCTGTAGGAATTAAATTCCCCATATATTTAAAGAATTAAATTCTGGCATAGGGTGAAACCCTAATTTCTTTTTTAAGAGAATTAAATTCCTGTGAGTTTGAGATAATTAAGTTCTCAATTAGGGTTAAACCCTGGTTCTGTCCATTTTGAAGGAATTAAATTCCTATAATATAGGGTTAAACCCTAATTTTATCTCAAAGGAATTAAATTCCTATAACTTTGTGAGAATTAAATTCTCAGAACTCAATCCCTCCTCTATATTTTAGATCTGCATGGCAGGATCTCAACCTAATGAGAATTAAATTCTCAATTTATGGGGAGATGTGCACTTTGCAGATCTTCAACCAGAGAAAGAACTAAATTCTTTTCTTTTATATAAGAGTTAAACTCTTTTGAGAATTAAATTCTCTTTTTGAAGTCTCTCTTTTCTTACCTAAGGTTTTTCTTTGCAGAGAATCAAATTCTTCCTTCTGAATTTTTAAGATTTCAAGGCTCTATATCTCTCTCTGTCTGTTTCTCTATTTCTATCTCTTTTTTAGAACTCTCTCCTTTGGCTCCTATTTATAGGAGAAGGAAAAGAATCAATATGTTTTAGTAAATCTTTCATTGAAAGATCTGATTTGTTTATTGAGAAATTTGATTTATTCTCATCATTGATCTGGGCCTTTAGATTATTAGGTGAATTTTATTCACCATTAGATTTTAAATCCAAAGATATCTCTTTGTTATTTCGGTGAGATTTAGGGGAAATCTTTCCATGTCCAAGATTTTTCCATAAATTGGTGATATCTAATCACCCTCGGATTCTTGATCCAACGGTTTTATGTAATTCTTCTCCATTTTGGAAAGATTTGAAAAATCTTATTCAGAATTCAATTCTGTTTAACAGCAAGGCTTTTAAAGCCAGTCACGTGCGACCACGTGACCTTTGGTCATGTGTGAGCACGTGACCCCTTGAATGGGCTTTTCTTCTGCGCTTGCTCTCTGCCGCTGCTTGAAACGTCACGTGCCAACACGTGACCACTGGTCACGTGTGAGCACGTGATGCCTCTTCTGAAGCTTTTCCTGATTTTTTTAATTAGGGAACAATCCTTACGAATTTCAAGAGAAAGCACACTTAGGAATCCTCACGATTCCTAAGGAGAAAATGCACCTACAGGATCTTCTCGACTCGTAGGGAGAAAAGTCTTTATGAGACCCTCACGGCTCATAAAGTTGAAAAGTCTTAAGCAGCAGACTTGAACCTGTTTCCTAAGCCATCGCTACTCTAAAAAGAACTTAAGTTGGACTGCTATCTACTATCTACAAGCCACACTTGCCAAAATTACATGTCGTCGAAATCGAGATGCTGCTCAAGAGTACGTAAACTGCTTTGCGCCAAGTCAAAACAAAAAGGCATAACTCACGGACGTCAATCACATATTATGCAAGACAATAAAGAGAACATTTGATTTACATCCAACTGAGCGTCCGACGCGTACTCACTCATGTATGTGTGAAAAGGATAAAATAAATGCATGGAAAGGAAAAATTTGTTATGCATACCTCAGAAAGTTCTTACATTGATGAAAATAGTAAACAAAAGCATCATTAAAATGTTTACAATGACAAAGCATTGAATCCGGGACACGGATTAAGAAATTTAAAAGTGAGGTTGTCTAAAGTGTTTCTGTCCTTTCTGACCATTCTTGTGTGCATCCTCTCACGATCACAAGCGTCAGGATCTTCGCCGACATCCTCCACTCTCTGATAAGCAGCGATTATCGTCGTCTGTTGGAAATTTTGATGCAAGATATCAATGAGATTATCTCGCCGCTTCTTCAAGATCAGGCCCGTCAGATACACTGGGTGCACCTTATCTTCAGCATCATCCAGTGCATTAAGCGGCATGGTTTCATAAAATCCAGGAAGTGCTCCCCAAATCTCTCTCACTATAATCTTCAAGAGAGCAGAACGACGAGAAGATAGTCGACCGTTGTGTGCATTGAAACGATTCATAATTTCAGCGCATTGGGGTTTGTAAACTCCTGGTTTTGACAATGGCCTTGTGCGCGAATGTCCTCATAAGAAATGATTCGTTGAGACAGTACAGATGAGCGGCCATAGCGCCTGAAAATGAAAATCAGTGAGAGTTTAATGGACGGACGGATCAAGAAAATGCTTATTGAAACAGATACGGGGATTTAAACAACTCTTGATATCCGCATGAAAAAAACAAGTGCTAATTAAGACACCCAACAAATTCAAATTTGTGCAATTGAGGAGGGAATCTTAAAAAGATTCTCATTTAATGAGAGACTCCTCGATAGCAACACTCTGCAGATAAGAGTGACATTTGTCAACTCTAATTATGAGGGAATAAAAATCCCCCCAAAAATTCTGAAGAGCCGTACTCTGCAAGGAAGATGGAACAATCAATCAAAAAACCCTAAAAGCAAAGCTTTTTACAGAAGTTAAAAACTTCAGGATCTTTAAAGATCTGTAAAGCAAACTCTAAGAGTTCTTCGTTAATGGGTTAAAGGAACCCTAAAAAGGATTTCTTTTTCTGATCCATTATCTAGAAAGAACAAAGCTCTGGTTTTTAATTAACGGGTTGAGAAACCCTAAAAACCTTGAAGATCTATGATCTAAGTAAAGCAAAACTCTGTTAATGGGTTCAAATCTAACCAAAAATTTTAACAGAGTCTTAACTCTAAAGAAGTTTTCTGAAGCAGAGAGCTTGGCTTTGAAAGAGAATTAATTCTCAAGAGAAAACAAGAAGATGAGCAAGTAGTCATCTCAAGGACCAAAGGCCCTATTTATAGGCACTGGAAGTCGATCCAACTTCCAAGACAATCTAACGGTGGAGAGGCTGCCCCGTTGCACTCATGTGTAATCCACGTGAGCGCAACGGTGGGGGGCATTTGTTTCCCCCTATCAGAGCAAAGCTATGTTCAAATTTTGAAATATAAAATGAAGCAGTGCTTCATAAAAGCGCTCGAGCCAGGAGCGCCAGCACTAAGAGTCAAAGACTCTGAGGCAGCGCTCACGTGCAAAGCACGAGAGCGCTCGTGCCAAGTGCGCCAGCGCTAAGAGTCAAAGACTCTGAGGTACCACTCACGTGCAAAGCACGAGAACGCGCCAAGAGCGCCAGCACGAAGAGTCAAATACTCTGAAGCCGCGCTCACGTGCAAAGCACGAGAGCGCTAGCGCTAAGTGCGCTAGCACCAAGAGTCAAAAACTCTGATGCAGCGCTCACGTGCAAAACATGAGAGCGCCAGTGTTGGAACTAAAATGTTTCCCACCCTTGGATTAAAGATCCAACAAAGATAATTAAAAATCATCAGAAAGAAAGTTCTGTTGAGGAAATACTCCTCAAATCTTTCCAAATAGGAAAGATTGTCCTCTGAAAATCAGAGCACAGTTGGATCAAAAATCCAATGGTGATTAAAAATCACTAAGATACAGAATAAGTTCTGTATGGGAAAATATTTTCCCAATCTTGCTAAAAACAAGAAGATTGCCTTCTGTAAAACAGAAGCCCTTGGATAAAAGATCCAACGGTGGGAAACATCCCCAAATCAATCAGAGGAAAGATTTTCTTAACCGATTCAATAAATCAGCCTCCCCTATATAAAGGACCCAAGACTTCAAGTCGAAAGTGGAGGAACCCCCATAAACTTCAAAAAGAAAAAGAGAAGAGAAAGCTCTAAAAAGAAGAATTTTTTCAAGGTAAATAAAACAGAGAGATCAAAGCATCTCAATAAAAAAAAAGAACTTAGTTCTTTTTCTAGATCATAGATCAACAAAGACAGAAGTCTTTCATAAGAGTAGGAGAGATTGGAGCATCTCATCATAAAAAAAAGGAGGGAGAAGAACTTAATTCTCTTTAGATCACAGATTTATAAGACAAAGAAAAAGTCCTTCACAAAAACAGAAGAGATCATAGTATCTCCTATTAAAATAAGAAATTAGTTCTTAGATCCACGAGACAAATTCTCTTATAAACGAGAACTTAATTCTCAGAGCACAGAATTAATCAAGAGCGCTTTGCACTCATGGACTAGCACTCAGCGCCAAGCGCGCCTCGTGCTCCTTATGTGGGCGCTACTTAATAAAGAGCGCTCTGCACTTCAAGTCAGGCGCTCAGCGCCAAGCGCGCCCCGTGCTCCTCACGTGTGCACTATTTCATAAGAAGCGCCTTAGCGCTCCAAGTCTAGCGCTCAGCGCCAAGAGCGTCACGTGCTCCTCACGTGTGCGCTATTTCATAAGAAACGCATTAGAGCTTCAGGTCTGGTGCTCAGCGCCAAGCGCGCCATGTGCTCCTCACGTGTGCGCTATTTCAGAAGAAGCGCCTCAGCACTCCAAGTCTGGCTCTCAACGTCAAGTGCTCTGTACATAAAGGCTTTGTACATAAAGCACTCTGCGCTATAAAGAGTGTTCAATACTCAATAAAAGACAAAAGAAGAAGGGGTGTCAGAACCCAAAATTAATGCTCTGAATTATTGAACAAAAAAAGGCCTGAGCCCAAACAAATGTTAACATTTTTTTCAAAAATGAATAAACTGAGTCTAAATAAGTGTTCAAACACTTTAACTGAATGGGCTGAGCCCAAGTAGACCATAAATCCCCCAATTCAGATTAACTGAGCCCATGTGCTCCCAATATTTTTAATTGGTCTTAGTCCCAAACCTGACTATAAATCCCCCAACCAATATTGGTTCAAGGGTACATCTCTTCATTCCTCTTATATGTGTCGTTGTAATTCTTCAATGTTTTCAGAGAGGTGACGGGTCCCGACAACCAGACACTCCATATACTATGATGTGCTTAAACTTATGGACCGCAACGTCCCTAAACCAACCCCCCATAGACTATGACGTCTTTAAACTATGGACTATAATGTTCTTAAACTCCATGGACTATGATGTCCTTAAACTTATGGACCGCAACGTTTATAAACTAAAACAATAGAGCACAAATGCTCTTTTGTTGGATCTAAATGATCCTGTTGAGTAGATCTTAGTCTAAATTAGACTAACGTATCCTCAAAAAATGTTTGAGTTGATCTTAATCTAAAATAAAATTAACGGTCCTTAAACCAACCCAAACCTAAATATAAGAAAATACGGATTTAGACGAATCCACACCCTATAGGCGACAACATAAATTAGTCTCTGTATACAATCCACGGGCAAACAAAAATAAAACAAACACATACGACACGAAGTGACCATCTGGAGAAAGAGAAAGTGGTTACCGCGATGCGGTAGCGTAATTAACTGCAGGGGCTTGCGTCTGCAGGAAAGAGCGTCTCCACAATCAAAAACCCCTTAAACGAGGGGGAATCTGACGAAGTCTGCTACAACGGCCGCATCTGTCTAAACCTCCGATACACGGTACCATAAATCAGCTTAGCATCTTCGGAGAGGTGGACGGAAAAACCCAAATAGCATCTGCCCCCAAAATTCAGGCCTGACTTCCCAACGTCCCGGTCGCGTCTTTCGGCGGAGAACAGATTCTGGCACGCCCGGTGGGACATTTTCCTCTTTCCACTCCACACTTCGTGTGTCGTGTTTCGCAAATGAATCGCGGTTTGCTATGGTTGCCCCTGGATTCGAGTTACTAAGATTTAGTGTCTTACTCCATGCAGAAAACAGAAGATCAATGGCTTTCAACTGCACTAACTGCAACAACGGCAATAACTCCCACTCCGTCCTTACTGGAGGAGTAACCTATGGGCCTCAAACGGCCTCCTTTTTCATGATACCAGTGGAACAGGTGACGCAAGCCACCGTTGGGTTGTTCTTTCGGACCATGCTCCCGTCCATGAGCTTCAACGCCCCACTGTCGTCGCAAGAAGCTCCGAAGAAGTCAGTTTTTGATCGGCTTGCAACTACCGCGGCCCCTCTCAATGGGTCGTCCAAATCCAACGCCTTAGTCTTTAACAAACTGGGCCAAAACTCCAATGGGCCCATGAAGAAGCCCGCGATACCTGAGAGGGTTATCCCGAAACGGATAGCCATCCCTGTTCCAACAAACGAAATCATCAGAGAGGCTTCTCCTGCTAAAGGATCGGTCTTCGCTAGACTATCCGCTCCAACTCTCGCTTCAAGTGAAGTCACCAAGGCCGCTTCCCCTGCTCGAAAGTCTGCCTTCGACAGGTTGGCCATACCCACTCAACGGACGTCAGTTTCAATAGGCTGGAACCAAAGGCAACCCTTCACCAGGACAGAGGGCATGAGGGAGTCACCCCCATAACTGAGCCAATACCATCTGCAAGACATGCTCGACGTCTCCACTGGCGCCGAGTGAGGAAGGGTGGGGGCAGTTCCCCTTCTGGACTTACTCCGCCAGCTCCAACGGTGGAAGTCGATACTGCTGTTCCAACTGGGAACAGCTTTGAACCACTTAAGAGGGTGCGCAAAAATTCTCCGACCGCCATGCTAAAAAGATCTCCTCCTCCTGTAGAGAACGTTAAAGGCAAAGCTAGAGAAGCCCCCTCAGTGGCTGTCCTCTAAAATTCACAAGGTCCGGCGACAGGTCCAAGACTCGGTGATCAATCAAGACTACTCCTGCCGACCAAAGAAGATGAAGGTTCAGCAAGAGAAGGACCACCTTGTCATACCACAAAAGATGTCGTCTACTTGGGTACCCGCTGCAACAGCCTCCTCAACTTCGATTCAAACCACGTTCTTAAAACAATAATCGAAAAGTGGAGTTAACTTGTAATCTTTTCTTCTTAACCAATTTTTGTCACCTTTGATATGTTAATATTTCACTTTAACCCTCAAATCTCACCTTGAAATATTAATCACCTCATTGATCTTTTTATTTAATTAAAATTTCATGCGCAATAAACACATATTGATTTTTTTTCATAAAAATACCATGAACTCTAAATACAATCTTTTAACCGATAACTAAAATACATACCTCTAGAACTTTCAATGGGTAACGACCCACCCCACACGCATACTTCTGATTCATAACACGATATTTGATTAGAATTTTTCATCTAAATGAACAATTTGTAACAAAATGCCATCACTTTATAAAAATACGTTTTTAATCGATATTTGAAAACCTTTTGCAATTACGCCTCTACAACTCTCTTTAGGGGATCCACTTGTGGTTGGTGCGGATTATCGCACGTCCTTGGGATAATAGAGCGAGATGCAGAGCTCCTCACGGAGAATTCGGTTTCGCAAGAAATGAAAATACGATTTAAAAGAAATATGACTTTTTTTAAAAATAAATTAACTTTGGAAAATTATATGTAATTATGAATCCGTATTTTCAATAAAAATAAATGGTGAAAATTATCTTTTAAAACGAAATATTAAAATTTTAATAAAATACCACCAAGTTTACAAAATGAATAGTTTTCATAAAAATATCATAAACTTTTAAAATCTAGGTTTCATCTCTAAAATACCATTAAAATTAAAATACATGTTCATAAAAAACTCTAAATATTTTAAATCACTCTCGAGGTTTATTTTTAAACGATATTAAAATATTTTGCATAAAACCCCCTTAAAAATTCAAACAATATAAATAAAATGTAAACAACAAAATATAAATATTTAAGGACTCTAGATTAATATAGATTTAAGTGGAATCAATTCTCTTGAGCTCCAGAGAGCCGGAGAAAGTGAGTACTTGCCTATTCAGATTAGACAAATTAACGGAGTTATCAATAGCAATTGTCTTGGAAAAAGACACAAATCCTGTCGTCCATGTGCAATAGTTGTCTGATTTCTCTTGAACTTAAGATGTTCAAAAATTAAATCCATTCACAAGAAATATCTATAATCTGAACACAAACTCGAATCTAAACTGGACTTTAAATTTAACTCAAATCCAAACTCGAAACTAAACTTGAACTTGAAATCGAACTCAATTTACTCGATTAATTTGACTCGACCCAAGATTGCAATTGACATGACTCACATTCTACTCAACTCACTCAACTTTGTTCTTCAACTTTTGTAATCTATGGTTTCGATCAAAACATGTTATATTCAACTAATCACATTAATTAAGGATATCTTACAGTTATAATATATTATACTCAGAGTGTTTAGGATAGTTTCTTATGTGAATCCAACGGAGCTTCAGGAGTTATGTATTAACCTATTTTTTCATTTATTCGAATCTCAGTCGGGTCGACTCCTCCACTACTTGGAGTCCCGATGCTAACCCATAAAATGGGCCCGTGTTTTCTTGCTCCTGGGGCCTACTCTTAAGCTTGTGAATATTTCTATGGTTGCGTTGACATTCACACTTGGAACTTAACGTTAACATAATGACCATTTAGAGATCTATAGTATGTATAAGCTTGTTCATTTTACATATACTTTTACTCGTCACAAATATTATTTCATGGTTATTATGTACTTGTCACTTTTCACTCTTACTCTATTTTTGGGACTTACCGAGCGCTGGTTCGCTGACGGACATTCCACCAACCTTTGTTTTCTTTGAATGATCGTCAAATACAGTCGAGACGGAGGAAGTAGATGTTACTGAGAAGGATTACGATTAGATAGCTACTCAGGATTAACTTAACTTATTTTTCTTTCAATTTATATATGCCACATGTTTAGGCATTTTTTTATTGTATTTATTTTTCCAGTTGAACTCATGTATCTGTATATATTTTAAGTTTGAATGTAAATAAAGATATTTGTTGAAAATTATGCAGTCTCCATTTATTCTTGTATTGTATATTATTGTTTCAATACGCTTAGTATATTTACTTAGAGAATGACCTTCTCTGAATAAATATGTCACTGGATTGCCACGTCATCATTTCCGTCTATTGGGAAGCGGGGCGTGACAGTTTTGATGGTGTCCGGAGTTCGTCGGCGATGAGTGGTCGACGGCGGCGAGAGCTCGGCGGTATACAACGATGGGGAGCTCGGCTTGGAGCTGGAGGAGATGGGCTCAGGAGCTTGGTGAATGAGACGTGGAGTAAGAAGCTCGGGGTTGTTGATGGAGGTGGGTCGCCGGTGGTTTCATCGGAAAGGGGCCCACGGCCAAGAGGTGGTCGGTGGTGATGGTCTCGACGGTGACTGTACTCGAGTGGTGGTCGCGGAGAGGGATGTAGGGCTCGATTGTGGTTGGGTGGAGGAAGTGATAGTGGTTGCGGTGTGGTAGCGAATGAGGAAAGGACGATGGTGATGGTTGCGGTGATCACCGAAGGAGTTGGTTGGCGCAATGTTCATTTGCTGCAATCGGTAAAATAATAGTGATCATAAGTGTTTCTCCATATAGGATATGGATATGTGTTTCTCCATATAGATATGGATATCAGTCCAATCCAGGAGAAACATAGGGTAACAGTGAAGAGCATTTGATATTCTTGGTGTATGGTAATGGCAGCCTCTTGAAGGAGATGGTTACCGATTCTAGCTTCCCATAGAAGACAGAGCATCTGTCGCGAGTTATAAGTTTACCCTTTTTTGAGGAGCAGTATATTGGAAAAAGTTCTGGATGGGATACTGAGGTAGTTGTGGCGCAAGATACTGATTGTGAATCGTCAAAGGATACCGTCTAAGAATTCACTGGATTTAATTGTTCATTTATGAACATGATCCCATCATCTGTCCAGGCAAATACTAAAGCAGGCATTGCTCAGTTCGGGAGATATTTGATCTTCGCGAATTTGAGATTCAGGAAGAAACAGAGAGATGCGTTGTGCCGGGTTCACTTATTTAGGCTAGTTCTCGAACACAGTTTGCGAAACTGTTGGTAGAGAAGTTGGGTATGAGATACCGCAATAATTGGCTTTAAGTGTAAGTGGGAGATTGTTGGATATAGGTGCTCTCAAGTCAATTATTGTAATTGAAGGAGGACCTATACGAGAGAACAATCTTACTTGAGATGATAATATGCTATCCGATTTGTCTTTATCTTTCATGTGATGCGTTTATTCATTATCCCGTATCGTCAAGACATGAAATAAATCCCTTAGGATTTTGCTTGACTATCAGGACGATGATGGAGATCATATTAGTGGGGTCTGAGTAGTCGATAAGCACATCCTTAAACATCTCTAGTCGTAGGAGTATCGAGACAGGGCATCGGTACTCCAGTTTAGAATAGTGTGTACGTTTCCTGACCTGGTTGGAGGATGATAGCTGATCCTGCAGCTATTGGTGTTTAACATCGAGGATTGTATACAGATGCTCATTGGATGGGTTATACTGGACGGACTCATCGATAACTCCTAGTTGGTAATATACCAATGCCAGATAGCAGTTCTCTGGTGACATGAGTACATGATAGTCCCTAAGGACGTGAGATCGCCATAATATCTCATGTGTGTTCCCACTATACTTAGATTTCTATCCCACCACGGCTCAAAGGGATCGTGCAAATAGGTTTTTATTGGGTATAGTCCCGAAACATGTGGAGGCAGTAGGCGGTCGAGTGGATTTGTCTTTCCCGTTATAGAGTGTTGATATCGCGTTGTGCAGGACAGACTACAACTATAAATCGGTGGCCACCGTAGTGGAGATAAACTGATAAGTGTTATCAGTTGTATCTCCGATCAGTTATGAGTCCTCAGTCGTATGACTTATCGAGTTATTGGGGTCCGACAGATTCCAAACCCTACACTCGATATGCAATGCTCGTAGACGAAGAGACCGGACTGTACGATAATGTCACTGATAGACTTTGCAAGGTTCAGATGAGTTTGCTCGTTGATCTTCTTTCGATCAATACCTGGATAGCCGTTACATGCAACTAATACCGCTGACTTGCTTGTTGGCCGTGGATATGATCCTAACCTGCTGTCAGCGTATTGTCGAGTGTTTAGAATCCCACACAGAGATTTCCCAGCATAGGCGAAACGATGTGGGGCACATATGAGGATACGTGCAAGTGTTCGATTAAACACGTGTATATGATACACACATTTTAATCGGGTTTTTAATGATATTAGCCAGTATATATATGATATAACCGGATTATTAAATCAAGTCTTGATTTAATAATTAAATGTATATTTATATATTGTTATATTTATATATTAACTAATAGCATGCTCACTTTATTATTTTCTTCTCTTTATTGATATTTATATTTGATATAAATATTATGACGAGTATGTTGATACATATGATATGGGTGTATGATACTTATGTGGTTTAGACGAGAACATTCTAAAAGAAAATGAATCATGGACATTTAGATGGTGGTAGAATTCTTTAGGTGTTTTCTTTGATGACTCATATTTAGTGACTCATTTTGGATGACTCGTTTTTGTTTTGGATTTTGTTCTCATCTTAAAAACATTCTTCTTGATACTCTCATCTCCATGGCAACCTCTCTTGAGTTTTGCTCAAGTGAAGGAAAGAATAGAAAAGAGAAGAATTTAGTGAGTTAATTATTCTACATCTCCTACTAATCATCATTAGCAAGTTTAATTAGTGGGTTGTTTTATTTTGATAAGATCAATTTGAAATTAAACCTTGTGTTGGAGTTATCTCAAGGTGAATTATCTTCGGTAAGGAGATCATCGAGCAAGTTTGTTCCGGGTTTCGTGGAGACTGGCCGGAGTTCAAGAAGAGATGGCTAACACGCTACAAAGGTTGTAGTCTTTTTAAATTTGTAGAATTAGCTCACTAGTTTTGTTGCATGCTATAGTTGTTGTTGATTATCCTATATTTGCCTGTACTTTCTCTCTAGATTTTTAAATTTATCGTTTCCATCGTGTTATAAACCTTATTGCAGAGAGCATAGCGAATTTACAGAATATTGACTTCTAAGACACCATTTGGCATGATGATGTCCTGCTTAAAGATTATGCTATGGGTTCAATAAACTCAATAATGGTTAAGGATGTCCTCAATGAAGAAGGCTGGGATTTTTCAAATGTTCATTATTCTATACCTCAGAAATTAATGGATGAAATTAAATCCAGGAATTATAAATTGGACTCTGATCCAGATTACTTGGTATGAAAGCCTGATATTCATGGGAAGTTTTCTTTAAAGTCTGCATGGCTTATGTTAAGAAGCAGAAATGGTATTATGCAGCATGCAAAGTTTCTCACCAACTCCTATGTTCCTAAAAATATTCTTATGTTTTCATGGAGAATGTTTTCAGATGCATTGCCATTAGATTCTACAATTCAGAAAATTGGCTTTCTTCTTCCAAGTAAATGTGCATGTTGTACTAATCCAGCACAAGAAGACTCAGTGCACTTGTTTTTTCAAGATGATATGGCTAAAGCACTATGGGAGAAAGCACTTGCTGCCTTTCAGTTTGATTCTAATTTGTGTACATGGTGGACAACTATTGAATGCTACAATTTCTGGTATAAGGTCCCATATTTGCCAAAGATTGCACACTTGATACCTCATTTAGTACTCTCGTATATTTGGAAAGAAAGGTGCAAGGCTAAATTTCAAAACTATACTATCTCAATTAGCTCTGTTTGATACATGGTTTTACAGGATATCAGAAATCTGGTGGCCATCCACAAATCTCATATATTCACTTGATCAAACCCTGCTATTCTGGAAAATCTGTAGATTATTGATTTGTTTACGCCTCACAAAGACATGCAGCTTATATGCACTAATTGGGTTCCACCTATTGTAGACAGACATAAGCTGAATATTGATGGTGCTCAAACACAGGAATCAAAAAATTCTGCTGGTGGTGCTATTCTTCGAAATTCAAAAGTGGAAGTTAAATTTGCTTCTAAGTTTTACTATGGAAAAGGGGAAAGTATTGAGACTGAATCAAAAGCCATGCTTGATGGGCTGCTTCAATGCTATTATATGCAAATCAGGAACCTTGATGTTGAAACTGATGCTAAACTGCTCTCAGATTATGTGAACGGTCAATGTAGGATTCCTTGACTATTGAAACACATTATAAAGGCAATTCAGCACCTATTGCAAGAGATTGGAGCTACAGTGTGTGTGTGTAAAAGAGGGAATTTAGTAAACGGAGAAGTCAAAACCATATTGGTATAACATTGGAAGGACAAGAGATATCACCGAGCGACCAGTTTAGATATCTAGCTTCCATCATACAAAAGAATAGGAAGATCGATGCTGATGTTAATCAAAGGATCCAAGCTAGTTGGTTGAAATAGAGGAGTGCAACAGAGATTTTGTGTGATCGTAACTTTCCGTTAAAATTGAAAGGGAAGTTTTATCGGAGCGCTATTCGGCATGCCTTATTATATAGTACAGAATGATGGGTTCCTAAGAAGCATCATACACAGAAGATGTACGTAGCGGAGATGCGCATGCTTCGTTGGATATGTGGTAACACTAAAAAAGATAAGTTGCGAAATGAGGATATTCGTGCAAAAGTTGGTGCGGCACTTGTGGAGGAGAAGATGCGGGAAAATCAGCTAAAGATGGTTTGGTCATGTATGACGCAGACCTATGGAAGCACCGGTTTGATAAATAGATACTCTTGATATGGGCAATGGCAAAAGAACAAAAGGGAGACCGAAGAAAACATGGATGGAGGTGATACGAAACGATATGGTTGCCAAAAGCCTCAATGAAAGTATATTGTTCGATAGGAGTGAGTGGAGGCGGAGGATTCATGTGCTGGACCCGGCGTGATTCTCATGTTGGTTCATGTAGCCTACCCCATATGCTTGGGATAAAAGGCTCAGTTGTTGTTGTTGTTGTATAAAAGAGGGAATTTCCTCCTATTGCGTCGGCAAAATGCATCCTCCATGATTTTTTTCGACGATCGGCATACATCACATCCATCTTTATCTTCTAAGATGTGGATACACCAAATTTATGTGATTATACAATTTTTTCACCGTTGATTTAGTTGGTGCAAAATTAACGGTTTACTGACAATAGAACTTTTTACATTGCTAATTCAACGATGAAAAAGTGGTGGAATCACATGAAATTTGGTGTACCCACATCTTAGATGATAACGATGATGATGATGGATGCCGATCGTCGGAAAAAATAGTGGAGATTATATTTTTTCAACGCCATAGGAGGTAATCCCCTCTTATGGAATCTTTCCTCCATTATATATATATATATATATATATATATATATATATAATGAAGGAAAGATACTATAGGAGGGGGTTTCTTTCTATGGCGTCGAAAAAATACACCCTCACTCATTTTTTCCGACGATCGGCATCCACCATCTTCATCATTATCATCTAAGATATGGGTACACCAAATTTTATGTGATTCCACCACCTTTTCACCGTTGATCTAGCAATGTAAAAAATTCTATTTTCAGTAAACTGTTAATTTTGAACCAACTAAATCAACGGTGAAAAAATTGTAGAATCACATGAAATTTGGTGTATCCACATCTTAGAAGATAAAGATGGAGGTGATGTATGCCGATCGTTGAAAAAAAATCATGGAAGGTGCATTTTTCCGACATAGGAGTAAATTCCCTCCTATGGCCTCTTTCCTCCATTATTCTCTCTCTCTCTCTCTCTCTCTCTCTCTCTATATATATATATATATATATATATATAAATAAAGAGAATAACAAGGTAGCAGATTATTTAGCCAAAGCTTTAAGTGATCAATGTTCTTGCACATATATAAGCTTTACGCTTCCAGGGTGTTTGCAGAATCTATTGAAGCGATCTCTCTTCTTTGCCAAATTTCAGAGTTGAATAAATCTTCAAAATCTTTTGTGCAGGATACCTTTTGTGCAAGGGTGTAGATGTTGAGTTGATGTATTTTGGTTATTGTTAGAGTTAGGAGTAGTGCCTTGCCCTTTTGGCTGTAATTTTTCATAAATCAATGGAAAATAAAGGCAACGAGGGAAAAAATATGATACACCCGCAAAACATAGAGGGTTTTACAGAAATTTAGCCAAAAATTATTTTTAAAATTAAATAATATAATATTATTATGTTAGCATGTCTAGCTTTTGTTTTCCATATTTGAGGAGTTTTTAAGATACAGTACCACCATCTTTATGATGATCCAAACTCTTAATAAATGTTAGTTAATAAATATCTTTCATGAGTAAACAAATTACCTTCCTTAATCACATGGGCCCACAAGGGTGAAATTTAACAAGGTCACTTTTTTACCCACCAAAGTCCCAACTAACTCGAGCCGCCCTTATAAAAAAACCACCATCTCGCTCTCTCCCCCCAAAAAAACCTCAATCTTCTTCTTCTTACTTTCTCTCTCCTCAGATGACACAGGTCGATCTGGAAACCCTAGCCCGCTGCAACAGCGGCGACAACAAGGTCTCCTGCGAGACCCTGATCTCGACCCTGATCCTATCGGCTCCGGATCCGGATCGGGATCCGAATCTCCCGCCTGAATCCATCCGCATCCCGATCCACCAGCACTCCCTCGACTACATCGACATCTCCTACGACCGCGACGACTCGGCGAAGGAGTCGACGAACCCCAAGTCCCAATCCCACGCGAACCCCAACCCTAACCCTAGCTTCACCACGCGTTCCGGCTCGCAGAGGTACGCCAAGGCCAACGGCCCCATCCTCGGCCTCCCCAACAAGATTAAGCACGTGACCTGCACGGTCTCCCGCCACGGCCGCCCCCAGACGAGCTCCCGGATCTTCCCCAAGAAGAAGAACGGCAAGAAATCGGCCGTGCCAGAGTTCGAGCCGGGCTCGCCTAAGGTGTCGTGCTTCGGGAAGGTCTTATCGGACCGGGAGCGGGAGAAGTGCCGGCTGCGTCACGAGCGGCCTCGTGAGGGCACGTGCTGGGCGGCGATCTTCGCCTGCGGGAGGAAGCAGGGGGCGGCCGATGACGCCTATGAGAGCGATGACGTGGCGAGAAGGAATCTTCCGTTGAGGAAAAGGAATCTTCCGTCGGTGGAGGCGCCGGAACCGGCTCCGGGGATAGGAGGGATGAAGAGGTTCTCGTCGGGGAGGCGAGCGGCGTCGTGGGGAGGCGACGAGGAGGTGGAAGGAGGCGGACACGTGGCAGTGGTTCTGGGGAGGCGGTCGTTGGACGGGAGGGGAGTGGGGCCCGCAGTGGTTTGATTGTGTTGGAAGTTTTGGGATTTTATTGAACTTTTTTTTTGGTTTTGGGAATTTCACAGATAGGAGCAGATTCCATGATTAGGAGGTTGATTTGATAATCGATGGAATTATTTGTCCTTCTTTATTTACTAGTTTAAAGTTAGTTGTTGGAATCTGATGAAGTATCATAAATGCTTATGGAAGCTGTTTTGGTGATAGAAAATAATTCAATCAAAAGAAAAATAATCATTTCTCTTAGCCAGTCAAATTATCTTGTATTTTGCATCTTTCCAACAATGAGTCTAAGTAAATTGAAAATATGTACATTCAGTTCTACAGTAAAAATCCGAAATCTAACCAGACTCGGATTATTTTTCACGCGATTCATAATTGTTTTGTCAACGTCTAGTCTACGATTTCACATCAATAAAACAAAACAAGACCCCCTGTTCCATTATTAATGGGGACCATGCAAGAAAAAGAATGCCCCTATGAATACGAGACATATTCTAAAATTTTGAGTGAAAATATATTTAGCTTTAGATGATTTAGATATCATGACATAAGAAAAGGTTGCCCTATCCAACAACCCATTAGACATTGGTACGTATCTTATTAATAAAAAGCAGGCCATGGTTGAGTAGTAGTTGGCAACGTTAACTTAGGGCCCACTGATATTTGACAAAATCAATCTAGATATTTGTTTCCTTGTACGAGTCAAACAAGTTAGTGCGCCCATTGTTTTTTAGCTCCAATTTTTCAAAATGCTGTTGTTGCCGCAGTTTCATACATCAGTTAGAGCTATAACATACCGGCAGACTTAAACTCGACAATACAACGATTACTGTGTGTTTATATTTGCAATGGAATTCTACTCAAACTTGCATGAGACGCAGCCTCTTATGTTACATAACATAATTAACTAGAATCCAAGATTTAGCATGACCTAGGTCTATTGCTAAAAATACAGAGACTTTTTAAAATGGAAAAAGCGTTGATGCAAAACCTGTCTGTTTTAAATTTCGGAAATGAATCAAAGTCTCAAATAGGATGGTGCCAAATTGCAGTATATTGATTGAATTGTAAGTGTGATTTAAGAAAATCATACCCATCATTGCACTTTCAAATTCTCTGTGAAGATTAAGATCCAATCGTGAAATAATATAAGCCTTTTGTAACAACAAGCAATTAAATGGTTTTAAATAAATAAAGGTCAAAATAAAACGTGAAAGGGTCCATAGCTCGATGGTAGAACATTTGGCTGCTGATCAAGAGGTCGCCTGTTTGAACCCGGTTGTGCGCCCCCCTTACATATTTCTAATTTTATTTTTGTTTTTTTATTCAACTGTTAATTATTTCCATAATCATTTTTTTGGTTTTATGGCCGGACGGAAATTGCTTCACATGGTTTTGGTCAGAAAAAAGATTGAATGCAACAGCAGTTTGCAACCTCGCAATTGTTGCTACATTATTTAGATACAAGGATAAGCCTTTAAAAACGGGGTAACAGTTCTCAAAACCTGTTTTATAAGATTTCGAACCTAAACTCCAAAATTTCTAATTGAGGCATGTTTGGCAACCAAAATAGAGTTTTGCAAACCATGTTTCAAAAAGTTTCGAGGAAAACCCCTTTTTTAAACTCTAAAGATCGCAGTTTCGCAAAGTTTCAAATTGCTCTCTGTTGTAAACCCTAATTTTAAATGACACCTTGGTTTCAAAGCAATGTTGCGAAACGGCCCTAACTTTGAGAAACAACATTTTTATGAATCCTCGATTTGCATGTATACAAAATATGGTTTGATTAATACTTTACCTATCGGCTTAAAATCGTATCATAATCTATCCAAGAGACAAAATGTTAGGACCCATAGCACCTAGATACTAGTGCCAAACAAGTGAGCCCATGGTGTTTGGTAGGATTGCAAGCCCGGTAGGTTAAGCATTTTTCATATGGTTTTGTTTTAGTGATTTCGTTTTTAACTTAACATGAAACCAGAGTTTCAGATACCATGTAGCAACTGGGCCTAAAATAGTTAATCAAGAACAGCATTCTCATGAAATAATAGAGTAGCTGTGGGTTCAGGATCATGGAATATATTTCTAACATTTTCAATCATAAAATGCATTAACGATGTGTAATATACATATAAATTATACATTATACTCATAGTATAGGTGCTGGATAAGATTTCAGAATTGATGGCACACGTTTTAGTTTAGTATGCTTGTTGAAGAGCATAAGTTGCTTTCAGGTATTCAATAATGTCTGCACTTTCAAACATTTTTACTCCAGTGTTTGGATCTTGTAAGTAGGGTGCCTGCCAATCAAAATATAATGAGAACCTAAAGTAAGTCTATTCAAGATCATTTTTTTTAATAAAAAATGACAGTGTTAACCACACCAGCATTCATTAAAGATTAATAATGAAACTCTATTCAAGATCATGCTCCAATTAAACAAGAAAAATATACGCTAACCTGAAAATGTCCTACTCTGTCAAGCAGAATCTGCCGTTTTGGGCTGCCTCGGGCGCAACTGCAATGCAAATATGTATAAGAGAATGTTTCTTTAAAACGATTTAGGACTAAACTGCTACCAAAGTAGCTCTTTTCAGATTAGGAAAGAAAATTAAGATGCTTTTCTGGCCTGGGGAACATTTAACTATCTGAAACCATATTCAAATACAAGTCCAAAAAAATATTCAGATTTTTTGCAGTCATACAAAAGAAGAAGTTAGTTGATGAAAACCTTCAAAGCGCTAGCAAAAGAAATTGGCAGCAGCGCAGGGCCGTCGTATATGAATGACTTTTTGCGATGTTATGTATATAAATATACTATTAGCTACCGATGCATATAACGTGGAAAAGCAATGAAACTTCACCTATGAAGTATGTGGGGCAATTCCAATTCAACTAGAACTGCACGCGCAAGTTTGCAAAAAAGGGGAACCCTGAAAGAGTAAACTCATCACTAAGTTGAACCTCCCAAGTTAAAAAAAACCGAAGTAAAGCATGATTGCTCCAAATAATGAGTATTATAATCAATATAATCATAATGTACATATCCTTGAGATAAACACCTCATGTGCCCATATCTCAAAGTGGTTGTGCTGGGAGTTTGGAAGGGGTATAAGAAGAGCCCTGCACAAAGAAACATTAAATAACTTGAAAAATAACACAAAAAGATAAATAAATACCTTAAATCATCACCACCACCACCACCACCACCACCACCTAAGCCTTTTCCCATCCAAATGGGTCGGCTATGAAGTAAAAGCTTTAAAAAAAGTTTTACGGACGGCTATCGACCTACGTTAAATCTCTTTAAACCAAGTCAGAATTCCTGGTTCAGAAAATGATGACAAGGGGCTTCTCATAGTCCTAGATGGCCAGTTGGCATTCTCCATATTCTCACAAACTACAGAGAAGTCTAAAAAAAAGGGGAAAAGATTGCTTTAAGGAATTATGTTCAACTCTGAGTTACAAATATAGCCAAGAGAGAAGTGGAACATATTCCATAAAATGAAACCTTAAATAAGATGCTTAAATTTACCACGGAACTTAATATTAAAAAAAGATTAATTTTTCTAGCCTTCCCTGCCCGACCAATCATTGCAAGTCCAGCAGTTATTGTTTGTAAAAGGAACAGGTTTAAGACTAATCTTGAGAACAAAATAATAAGGTTACAAAATGAAATAATCGTCAATTATTTGAAGAAGATTCTTACTGTAAGCAAACCAAGCGACAACGCTAGAGGAACGGTACCATCACCGGAAAAGATTAGAATAGTAGTTTTAAGGTCCAACCACCATTCAAGGAAGAGGAGCACTAGAACATAATCATTTTTTTTGTATAATAATAACAACAGGTTCATTTTCAAGATGTTTTTTTAATTTAAATTTATTATTATTTTGGGTGATTGGGATGTAGTTCATGTTATAGATTCTACATAAATTTTATCAAATCAAATAAGGGAATGCATGACAAGACATACCATATGTGTTAGCCAGATACCGTATTATGTCATCTGATTCATACATAGCAACACTTGTATTTGGGTCTACCTGCAATTTTTAAATCCATACAAAGAATCAATAACAGCATATATCAAGCTATTACAGTATGAATATTGAGCAAACAAAAATGAAGTA
This sequence comes from Agapanthus africanus, assembly GCA_030015575.1. NCBI lineage: Eukaryota > Viridiplantae > Streptophyta > Magnoliopsida > Asparagales > Amaryllidaceae > Agapanthus > Agapanthus africanus. The sequence continues at coordinate 44,539,598 of JASDDO010000024.1, read as the reverse complement.
GGAACGACATAGATACTTTTATAGAAAGCTTACTGAAAAGCGGTATGAAAATTATCCTAAGAATGGGACAGAATCCGTAAGTTTGGACATCACATTCTTGCTCATTAATGTGATGAAATAATCATGGAATATATAGTTCTTCAGAATAGCATTAACAAATGTTGTCCTTGCTACATGGGGATGGCATTATATGTAATTTTTCTTCACCACTCGCTCTCCTATACCATCTCTGTCATCTACAAATAATATACAGTGAAAATAATTTTGTTCAACTGAGTTGAATTAAGCAATTAACTATCAATTGGCAAATGTGTCATATTAAAGTTAAAATGAATCTGCACAGGGAAAGATCAGGCAAAGGATTACATCTCAAGCCAAAGCCAATGAGATGTCCATAATTTCTTATAGATATCAGTATCTTCTCCATTATTAAGCACCAAGAAATTGGCCAAATAAGTACCAAAAGACTACGGATAATCTAGAATTGAATTCAGCATCTAACTCAATTTCATGTTAGATACCACTAGGATCCTTGAAAAATTCTAGCAGTGAACACACTTAAGCGGCAAGTGTCAATATTCTTATTTTTCTTAGAGCATATAAATACTATATGATCTTCTAACTTACCATGTAAGGGAATTGTTGCTTTCCACCCATCTCTAAGACTTTTGCCCGGAAGTTTGGGCCATTTCTTGGGCAGGGATAGAACAAAACATCAAAGGTCCAACACTGCTACAATCTCCCTAACCTACAGTCAGAATACAAATGATTTCAAAAAAAAAATACTATCAGAATACAAAAGATACGGAACAACAATTTTTCCCCTATTACACAAAATCCTAAATAAAAAGACCAGAAGAGCAAAAAATGACAGAAAGAAAGAAAAGGGGGAAAAGGATGTGTATTAATAGAACATTTGTTTCTTCAAGATTTGAAGAAATGGCCCACCTTTCTACAAAAAGGACAGCTGAAGTTTCCAAGCGATTCATCGTATGCCATAAGCGGTAGAAGCATAACAAGTCGGCTATATTACTTAATTAACACAAAAGGTTATAGATTACTATAGACTTCCTTTTTAACCGACACACAAACAATAGAAGTATTACGTTGAAGCGTTATTAAAGTAAAACAAATTCACATTAAAAAAACATACCTCTCAAATTCATAAATTTCGATAGGCTTCTCTGGTCGAGGCCCTAATTTTGCAGTCTCTCTAAGCTTATAACCTAGTCAAGTGCATTATTTCATGAAATACTAGTTAATAAATGAAGCAAACACTTTGGTATTAGATTCTAGAAAAACATGTAAACAAAGAGGACTAATTATATAACATTGCCGATCAGGAGATGCATCTAAATCTTGGTTAAAGATTAAGATAACAATTTAACTGACATACTCATAACATATTCTCCTGCCAGGAATTTGTCCTCGGGTATAAAAGATACAGAATATCTGCAATCATTCACACATAAAGAACATAAGGATCCTGGTGTGCACAAATGTATTATAAACACGTATAATAGCCCTAGTTCTATGTCTATATGATCGGTTCACATCTACTATCGTTTAATTCCTAGGGAATTTTGTCAAATGACACTACAAGTGAAAGATCACATAATTAATGACTGATTCTCTTTTTTTCATGAGAAATGTGATGCAAATAATTAAAAAGAGGAACTTTATGCTGTACAGTATCATTCCAACAAACAACGCCCAAAATCCAAATTTTAATTCTCTAAAATAAATTCCTTACACTAAAAGGAAAATTTTGTGTGCAACATCCGACTCGAGTCGAAGTATCATTTCCCAATTTAAAAATTAGGGTTTCAATAGATCCTGGAGGTTCATCTCAAATCCAAACATAACATATAATCGCACCTAATTCAAACCATAATTGAAAAGAAAAGCGATAAGAAATCACAAACCCTTCAGCGAAAACCCCAGTACCGAGGCGAAAGAGCAAGGCGAGAGAAGCTCCTGACACGTCGCCGGCCTTATCGGGCCGAACAAAGAACATCTTTGGGTCCGACAGCTTGAAATCCTTGGGAGGAGAGATGATCGAAGAAGTGGTTGACGCTTCGAGAGAAGGGGGTTCTTGGACCTCCGCCGAAACCCTAAACCGCTTGGTGGTTTTCAGGCGGCAGTGGATTGGCCGGAAAACCGGGAATGAGCAGGAGGTCAGAGCTCCGGCCATGGTTTTCCGGCGAGGGAAAGGGGGAGGTTTTTTTTTGGAGATGAGCATAGAGATTTTTTTCAGTGGCGCGAAAGAGACGAGGAGAGTGAGGATGTTAGTTTTTGAGGGTTGTGGGTCAAAGATCCGTTTTGTTTATTGGGTTTGCACCCGTAATCTTATCTCGTTTATATAAAAGGTTTATCGCCCGCTCTGCACATGCTATGCTATGCAGGTGTATATATATGTTAACATTCCCGAACCAAAATTTAGGATTTTGAAATAATTTTAGTTACAATAGTAGATATTCTTTTAATGATTTACTAAATTATTTATTACATGATTTTTTCGATTTATGTACCAAAATTTTCGACATGACATGATGAGCGCAAACAAACTCGAATTTACTTTTACCAGCACCGTATATTATTTTCTTTTTAATCTCACCTCGACACCAACAAGAATCAAAGGGGAAAAATGGGTGAAAAGTTAATTTAGAGTACAAGTTTTACAACCGATCTTAATACGACATGTTAGAGGCAGAGTCTCTTAACTCAACACATCTTAAGAATGCGACTTAGGCTCAACTATTTTTTGTTTTTGTAAATCCCTAGTTCCATGATACATCTTGTATTTAAAATTTTGGTCCCAATAAATTTTCCGTTTAATTCCCAATTTAAATTCCTAAATATTTTTTTCAAAATTTTCTAATTCTTTCTTTAAGCCTTAACCTAATTTTTCCAAATTTTTCTATTTCTATATTTTTACCTTAACCCCCCTTGCCCAGCCCAAACCCACACACCAACTCGAACCCGACCTGACCCTAACCTTCCCCCCACACCAACTCGAACCCGACCCGTCTCCTCCTTCCTTTTCTTCTTCTCCTTTTCGTCTTCTCCTTCCTTTCTCCTTCTTTTCTGAACGAGCCTCACGTTCTCCTCCTTCCTCGCAGCCGCCTCCCCATAACCCGCGCTCGACCACGTCTTTGCCTCGTTGCCAACCAACACGAGATCCCCCTCCAAAATCCCCTCTTCTTTCCCTCCCGTTCTCTCTTTCTCTCAATCAACGAACACCTCCTCTTCCTCGCAACGAGCGCCCGCGAGACCTGCTCCACCCACGACGAATTCCCGCTCCAACTGACCCTGAGATCTCAGCGCCGACCTCCTCTCTCCCCTCAACGTCGCTCTCTCACTCTGTCTTAATCTCTCTCGCTATCTTTTACTCTCTCACTCTCCAAAAAAAAACTCACCGAGCTCCCCTCCTATTCCTCTCACCGCAAACTCTCGCTGGCATCCTCTTCACCGTCGATGAGCCTCTCGTCAGCGCCACCAACTTCTCCATCCGCCACCTTCTTCATCTCCAAACACCCCGAGCTCCTCTACAACCTACAACACCCCTATGAGGCCAATTCACCACTGCCGCCACCAACGACCTCTATCCACCACCGCGGCAACCTCCATAGATCACGACGAGCCCAGCTACTCCTCATCACCCTCAATCCTCACCATCACCATTTCCCCCTCTCCAAACCCATCATCACAGCCCCCGTCCATTGTCGAGGCCACCGCCGCTGTCACCACCTCCGACGACCACCTCGCAGATCGCCGCTGCCGCTTCTCATTGCCACCACCGCACCGCACCGCACCACCCCCTCTCTCCTATACCCATCTGAGCCAAGTCGCCACCCATCGCCGTCTGCGCCATCTTCGAAGCCGAGTCTTATGTTGTCCATACCGTTTGCCGCACCACTATTGTGCACACTTCGTGTCGTCACTGTGCACACCTATGCACCACGACCATACCCACTACCACTCCAGCACCGTGCCCAGTAGTGCCTAGCACTACGTCCAGTACCCTGTCGCCCCGTGCTACACCCGCACCACGCACCGAGCCAAGACCGTGCCCAGTACCGTGTCAAGCCCGCGTCATCACCACGCCCACTACCGTATCACGCCCGCGTCGCCACCGCATCCAGTACCGGGTCACCACACATCGTGTGTGCACGCACCGTGTCCAGCATTGCGCCGTCTCGTATGTCGAGACGAATCATGCACGTTGTGTCGCTTCTATATTAGCGACAGAAGGCAAGTGAAATCTCCACTTGTTTATTATGCTACTTCAAACCATAGTTATGAAATTTACTGTAACTAGATTTATGTATAGCTATAATTAGATAATAGTTCATTATTGAAATTGTGTAGCGTACCATACTACCATCTTGTTGATTGAAACCCGATTAGGGTTTATTATTATTATTATTGTGTAGGTATCATGTAAGAGTTATACGGTCCTTATCTACATTCGTTTGGCTAAATGAAACGGGAGTTGCGATCGATAACCGAACGTTACCTAGATGTTCAATAGGTTAACCGAATGAACATCCTATTTTAACACGTCCATGTTTGTGAACGTTTAATTCCGTTACTTTTGATGATATTGTGTAGTGATTTAAGTCTAAAATATTGAGAATATCGTCACGAAATATCGCCCCAAAGAGGCGATGCCAAATCTGGGTTTTACTGTACACGTCGTGGTGTTAAATTAATACAAAATTAGATACATATCGGAACGTAATGTTCTACAGCTCATATCGAATCCGAGTTGATAAGTTAGAACCCCATATAGTTCATCCTTCGATACTGATAGATCGCAACAACGAAAACAGATTTGGAACGCGGCTCTGGACTGCAGTCCAGAGCAGCATTCCACATTGATACCTGACCTTATATGAATGTGTAGCGCTGTATGAAAATGGAATTATGCGTAACCCTATACCATTGTAAAGATAATCCTGTTAGATAACTATAGGTTTTGGTTTCGTTTTATTTTACTACCGTTTGATATTTTAATTGCAATTTAAACCGTCAAAGTGTACTGCAGTCCCAAGCAGGGACAGAACGTATGCCCTGACCTTGAATAGAACATATCTCCCAGAACACAGCGGATATTGTCAATCCGTCTGGTGTGATGAAAACTTAATTAAAATATCTAAATTTCACTCAACTGTAGCGTTGCCTAATTATCATCCCAAAAGGGTGAAAAATGTATTACGAACTGGACTTTCAGTTCAGGATCTGAATTTCCAGCGATGAAAACTTAAAATGAAACGACCGCATCTCCCAAACCTGAAACCCGATTGACCTGGAACCAATTTTGTTAGATCTCTGTTTGAGTTTACTTTTTACCTCTTTTGTAACATTTTGTCAAAATACGATCATGTATATTAATATATTTTTCTGAAATCATAAGGTGCATTGTGTTCTATATCGCATATGACTTGCTATGTTGCATCATTCTTGTATTTTACCCGGGCGTGATACCTTTAGTGAAAGCGAACGTTCATAGTGATTTTAGCGAACCTTGCATTATCGAACGTGAGTAGTATTGGATTAGTCGTGTCAAGTACGCCAACGATAAGGGATTGATTTATGAAAGTGAACAGTGCAATGAAAGTGAATAAGACCGTGATTTGGTACGTGCTTGTATACAAATAGTCCTATACGTATGGTTATTGCGACCTGGGGAAAAGGGGAAATCAAGGTGGGATTGAACTCGTATTTAGCGAGGTACAGTGACTTAGAGAATGATCATTCGATATTAGTGACACACACACACACACACACACACACACATTAGGTCGTGGGCCTAGCGACACGGTTGCAGGGTTATGTTCCGGGCAACAGTGGATCGTAGTCTCGGGTACGCATGAGACCCCACGAGCATCCTTTTCCACCGATTGATTTCAATTGAATTGGTGACTGATAAGTAGCGACAAACACATTGCCTGGTTTGCTGACATGATACATATACCGCATAGTTCATTTCACTTGATATTTCTTATTCTCATGTTACTGTATTCTGCCGTGCATTTCACGTTTAATAACATAGTACACACACTATACATTTATTGCTATATGTGTCGTCCTGACGACATGAGTGTGCATGCCCAGAGGATGAAGTGGACCCCGCTCAGGAACAAGACCTGTCATTCGAGATCGTGGAGGTTTAGACAGCGACATCAGCGTTATCGCCTTCTGCATGCTATAAGAACACTGTTATTTCTTTGGTTAGTTATTTCTTTCATACAAATAAATGTATCCCGAACTCTATTATTTTAATGTAATAAAGTTGTGAACTGTGATTTCATTTACTCTAGTGTTGTGTTTACTGATTCATGTAATGCTAGAAGCCGAAATGTGATTACGGCGGGATTATTCCTTAACCATAGGAGCATGGCTGGCCTAGTCACTCCCCGCATTCCGTATTTTGGGAAGCGGGATGTGACATGGTTTTGTTGGTATTAAAACCATGTTAGGATGAAATTACAGTTCCGTCGAGAGATCCCTAGATTGAGTTACACCCTTGGTTTATGCTTCATTTCATTTTCACTTTTCTAATCCTCGTTGAATCATCCTATAATCCTTTCTTGAATATGATTCCTTTCCTTGATCATCTTTCAGTGATATAGACTCCTCAGGCAACTCCTCAGGTGCCGGTTCCCACGATCGTACAGAGAAAATTCTCAACACACTGACGACCCTAGCACAGGCTCAGGAAAGAAAGACCGATCTCTTGGCTGAGGGATTGAAGGTGGTACAAGAGACCGCAATTACCGCTCTGGAGAGATCTACAGCTGTCCCCGCCGCCCTCGAGGGTGCCCTCATAACGGTTACACGGGATAGGGCTGGTACCGTTTCTGATTTTAGGAGAATTCACCTAGCGGTTTTCACAGGAGCAGCAAATCCACATGAGACCGAGCAATGGCTCATCAACGTGGAGAATCTTTTGACGACCGCTCAGATCCCTGATGATGATAGAGTGAGCATGGTGAAGATCCATCTAGAGGACGAGGCTCGAACGTAGTGGTCCGTAGAGGAAAGCCGGCTAGAGAAACCTATCGGATGGGACACATTCTCCGCGTGCTTTCTAGATCACAATTTCTCGGCCACTGTCAAGGCCGAGATGGAGGAGAAATTCATCATATTGAAGCATAATAGACGCTCAGTGGATGTCTACGCCGCAGAGTTTAACCGGCTGAGTCGGTTTGCACCGTACATGGTAGCTACCGAAGCCACGAGGGCTAGACAGTTTCAGCACGGGCTCGATATCGAGCTGCAGCAGCTTTGTTCCCGCCAAATTTTTTGGCTCAGAGCTTGCTGTTCCCTTATAAAAAAAGGAGAGAAAAAAAAGAGGAAAAGAATCCTCATAATTTGGCATCATGTGTTAAACACGTGGGAATTTATATGCAAAACATATAAGCACTGAAAACAAATAATTAAGGGCCAAATTGGCCTCACGTGTTAAACACGTGAGCGCTCATATCCAAAGCATATAAGCGCTAACAAACCTAAAGGCCAAACCGGCCTCACATGTTAAACACGTGAGCACTCATATGCAAAGCATATGAGAACCGAAAACAAATAAGTAAAGGCCAAACAGGCCTCACGTGTTAAATACGTGAGCGCTCATATGCAAAGTATATGAGCGCTGAAAATAAACAAGCTAAAACACACACTAAAGGTCACGTGTTAAACATGTGAGTTCTCTTGCCACTTTCTTTGGCAGCGCTCACATGCAAAGCATGTGAGCGCCCCAATTTAAAATGCTCCCATCTGATAGAATTAAATTCTATTTGGGAAATATTTTTCTTGATCTTTCTAATATGGTAAGATCTTTCTCTAACAGAGAATCTTGGATTTAAAATCCAATTATGATAAAATATCACCAATTATACCATTTGATAGAATTAAATTCTATATGGGAAATATTTTTCTGATCTTTCTCAAACTAGAAAGATGTTCTTTGTTAAACAGAGGACCTTTGGATCAAAAATCCAACGGTGATTATAAAATCACCCATCGATCATCTGATAAAATAAAATTCTATCTCAGGAAAATATTTTCCTAATCTTGTTAAACCAACAAGATATTCATATAACATAATTAAATTTTATGTTAGGAAAATATATTTCTAATCTTGTTAAACTAACAAGATATTCATATGATAGAATAAAATTCTAATCTTATTAAACTAACAAGATATTCATATGATAGAATAAAATTCTAATCTTATTAAACTAACAAGATATTCATATGATAGAATTAAATTCTATGTTGAATAAAATTCTAATCTTGTTAAAATAACAAGATATCCATATGATAGAATTAAATTCTATATTAGGAAAATATTTTCCTAATCTTATTAAACTAACAAGATATCCATATAATAGAATAAAATTCTAATCTTGTTAAACTAACAAGATATTCATATGATAGAATAAAATTCTATCTTAGGAAAATATTTCCTAATCTTGTTAAACAAACAAGAAATCTTCTCTGTTAAACAGAGAGTCTTTGGATTAAAAATCCAACGGTGAATAAAATTCACCGACTGATCTAAAAGATCATTTTGATTGATCATGAAATCAATCAAGATCACTCAATGAAAGATTTTCTCAACAAATTGATTTTTCTCTTCTCCTATATATAGGAGCAAAGAGATTAATCAGGAGAAGAAAAAGGAAGGGGGGAGGAAAAAAGGAGAGGAGACCCCCCATAAACTTCTGTAAAAATACAGAAATCTCTCAAAACAACAGAGAATTTAATTCTCTCAAAGAAGAAGATTTCCTTCCTAAAAACCCTAGGTAAAGAAAAAAGAAGATATCAAAATATCTCATTTACCTAACATACCATATCTAAGGGTTTAACCATTTTCAAAGAACTTAGTTCTTTCTCTGGATCTGAGATCCACAAGACAAGTCTTTCACAAGTTGAGAATTTAATTCTCATCGAGAATATCTTGTTCTTGAGAATCAAAGATTCAGGGAAGAACAAGGTTGAACATTGACTCCATAATACTCCAAGAACTTAGTTCCTTCAAATCAAGAACTCGGTTATTAAAGAACATGATCCCAGATCCTCAAAATAATGATCTTGGTGGTCGCTAATGGTCAAAATATCATTAACAGAGATTTAAGTTCTCTAAAAAATATCAACAGAGATTAAATCTCCAAAAACATAGCGCCTCACGTGAAACACACGTGAGCGCCAGAGAAAATTAGCGCTTAGCACTATTGTAGCGCCTCACGTGAAAAGCACGTGAGCGCCCAAAACTAAAAACTCAGCGCCTCATGTGAAAAGCACGTGAGCGCCAGAAAAGATTAGTGCTTAGCACTATTATAGCATCTCACGTGAAAAGCATATGAGCGCTCAAGACTAAGTTACATAGAGCCTCACGTGAAAACACGTGAGGGCCCAAAAGATCCCTCCCCAACAGAAGGTTAGCGCCTCACGTGCTCCTTATGTGGGCGCTCAAACCAGCGCCCAACACCTCACGAGCTCCTCACATAGGCTCCATACAAAAGTACTTAGCACTTCATATACAGCCAAAACGGCCAAGTGCTTAGCACTTATTGGGCAACGCCCATATTTGAGCTCCTCGCGTGAAACACATGTGAGCGCCAGAGCTCCAAACAAGTGCTCAACACTTCTGCAATAAAAAGAAGACTGAGCAGACCAAGTCCAAATTGGCTAAGTTCCTCTGGAGTCAATTGCAACTGAGCCCAAATGCTTTGTTGTTGGATCTCAACTAAAATTTGATGATCCTTAAATGTTGTTAAGTTGATCTTAGTCTCAAATAAGACTAACGTATTCTTAGTTAAAAATAAATTGAGTCTAAACACTCATATGTTTAAGTTGATCTTAATCTCAAACTAGATTAACGGTCTTTAAACCAAACAAAACATTTTTGAACTAAAAGAACATATAACCTAAGTTCAAAACCCAAAACCCGATCTTAGCCCAAATTAGCTAAGCTTATGTTTGTGATATCCAAACTGATATCCAAACCAATCTTCATCCCATACCTCTTAAGATAATCTTAGTCTCAAATATGACTGACGATTCTTAGGTCCATCACCCCCTTTCCCTTAAATACGGGATTTGGTTCAAGGGTACATCTTTTCACACCTCTGATATATGTCGTTGTAATTTTTCAACATCTTCAGAGAGGTGGCGGGTCCCGACAACCAACAACTCCTTTCATCACATTGATACCCTTCCAAATTGACGTGCACACCTCAAGTCGGATTGCTTCCCAAATCGGGCGCATTCCAGGTCACCATCGTCCACTCCGCCACGTAACAAATACACGTGCACGCAAGATGAATAATGGATCGAAATGTCCTTAAACTAATATCCGCCTCAAATACGGCGATAAGGGACCGAAACGTCCTTAAATCGACATTCGTTCCCAAAATGGGAATATTGGACCGAAATGTCCCTAAACTAATATTTGCCTCAAACATGGCAATAATGGACCGAAATGTCCTTACACTAACATTCGTCCCCAAAACGGGAATGTTGGACCGAAATGTCCTTAAACTAATATTCGTCCCAAATACGGCGATAAGGGACCGAGACGTCCTTAAACTAACATTCATCCTCAAAATGGAAATGTTGGACCGAAATGTCCCTAAACTAATATTCATCTCAAACATGGTAATAATGGACCGAAATGTTCTTAAACTAACATTCGTCCCTAAAACGGGAATGTTGGACCGAAATGTCCTTAAACTAATATTCGCCTCAAATACAACGATAAGGGACCGAAACGTTCTTGAACTAATATTCGTCCCCAAAATGGGAATGTTGGACCGAAATGTCCCTAAACTAATATTCGCCTCAAACATGGCAATAATGGACCGGAATGTTTTTAAACTAGCATTCGTCCCCCAAACGGGAATGTTGGACCGAAATGACCTTAAACTAACATTCGTCCCCAAAACCGGAATGTTAGACCGAAATGTCCTTAAACTAACATTCGTCCCAAACAGGGAATATTGGACCGCGACGTCCTTAAACTAATATATCTTGCCCTGCGGACTGTCTTCATAATAACTACAGTATACTATCCATGGGCTATTCATATATGATCTAATGATCAGTTGAGCCCATATGCTCACTGCTCATAAGTCGATCTTAGTCTAAAATATGGCTAATGATCCTTAGATCAAACCCACATATCTCATGAACCGATGGACCTCATAAATGTGAGATCTGCGTCCTAGGTTCATTCCCGTTGGCAAACCAAGCTATCAACGTGTGCCCCGTCAAGAAAAATTCTTGACCTTAACCCAAATCCCAAATATACGGATTTGGACTAATCCGCGCCACACGGGCGACGACATAAATTAGTCTCCGTATACAATCCACGGGCAACCAAAACAAACAAAAATACACATGACACGAAGTGAACTTCCGGAGCAGGAGAAAGTGGTTATCGCAATGCGGTAACGTAATTAATTGCAGGGGCTTGTGCCTACAGGAAAGAGTGTCCCCATAAACAAAACCTCCTCATAAAACGAAGGGGAATCTGACGAAGTCTGCTACAATGGCCGCATCCGTCCAAACCTCCGATATACGGTGTCATAAGTCAACTTGGTATCTTCGAAGAGGTGGACGGATAAATCCAAATAGCATCTGCCCCCAGATTCAGGCAAGACGATCCATCCCGGTTCGTCTTTGTTTCCGGTGGTGAACAGGTTCTGGCACGCCCGATGAGACCTTTTCCTCTTTCCACTCCACACTTCGTGTGTCGTGTTTCGCGAAAAAAATCGCGGTTCGCTATGGTTGCCCTTGGATTTGAGGTACTGAGATTTGGTGTCTTGCTCCTATGCAGAAGAAAAAATCAATGGCTTCCAGCTGCACAACTTGCAACAGCAACTCCCGCTCCGCCCCAACTAGAGGAGTGACTTATGGGCCTAACACGGCCTCCATATTTTCAATGCCGGTGGGACAAATAACTCAAGCCACTACCGGATTGTTCTTCGGGACCATGATCCCACCAACGAGTTTCAGCGCCCCAGCGCCGCAAGATGAAGCTCCCAAGAAGTCGGTCTTCGATCGACTTGCAACCACAACGGCCCCTCTCAACGGGCCATCCAAAGCTGACGTCTCAGTCTTCAACAGGATGGGCAAGAACCCAAACGGGCCCGCAAAGAGGCTCGTGATACCTGAAGGGGCTTCCCCAAAACGGATAGCCCTCCCAACTCCTCCTGCAGGTGAAGTCGTCAAAAGTGCTTCCCTTACCAGAAGATCGGTCTTCGGAAGTTTGGTCGTTCCTCCGCAAACACTACCAAGGACGTCAGTCTTCAATAGGCTGACACTAGCAACGACCCCTCAGCAAAGCAGGGGGCACGAAGAAGCCGCTTCCAAAACTGAGGTGGTCCCCTCTGCAAGACACGCTCCACATTGCCACTGGCGCCTGGTGAGAAAAGCTGGGGGCACCTCCCCCTCTGGACTTACCCCGCCAGCTCCAATGGTGGAAGTTGATGCTGCTGTTCCAACCGGGAACAGTTTTATCTGCTTAGGAGGATGCGGAAGAACTCTCCGACGGCGGTGCTAAAGAAATCGCCCCCGCCTACAGAAACCACAGTGCAGGAAAAGCTGGAGCAGCCCCGTCAACAGCTCTCCTCTTAAATTCACAGGGTCTGGCGAAAAGTCCAAGACTCTGTAATCAACAAAGCCTACTCTTGCCGACTGAACAAATCAAAGGCTCGGCAAGAGAAAGATTGTCCCTCCGTCATACAGCGAGGGACTTCCTCCACACGGGTGCCTGTTACAGCGGCTCCTTCAATTTCGACCTCTTACAAAAGGATGAGGCCAGAGAAAATCCCACCGTCGGCGGTAAACTCCAAAGGCGATGGACCCAAACGCCCCAAGTCTAGGGGCATGATTGTGCATACGGTCTACATAGCTTTCGGGAAAGAGGAAAGCTGTGCTTCTGTGGCTCATCGACCGCAAACTCGGTCGCTAACAAAAGCTCAGGAGCAACAACAAAAGCTCCAGGAAATGCTGACCAAAATGGCAGCACTCACCGGACAGAAAGAAATTCTAGAACCAGCATTTGAACAGCGCCAAGAGCAAAAGACAGATACAGAGTTCCTGCGAAGGGTGCTTGAAAGAAAGGACAAGGAAGCTGCTGAGCAGGCTGCTAACATAAAGCAGATGGCTCTCTTATTTCAGGATATGATTGGAATGATGATCCGGCCAGAACCTCCAGCCGAGGATCCGCCGATAATCATCGAGGATGACAGAGGGAAAACGTCAAACCCTCTCCCGGCCTTATCGGCAGCCAAGGAGGAAATGATTTCTAAGGCTGCTCTTAATGATTATATAGCTCAACAAATACGAGCTCATCAAGCAAATGAAGCAGTTGGCCAAATCGTCAGAACTGGGCGACCATATCTAGGCTGGTATGACCAAATCAAATACCCTCCGGGATATACGATCCCCAAGTTCCATGTGTACAAGGGGACAGACAACCCACACCAGCACGTCGCTCAGTTTAGAGCTTTGTGCGGCAACACTGGAGCAACGGCAAATTGTTGTTTCGCCAGTTCGTTGGAAGCTTGTCAGAAACGCCTTTTGAATGGTATTCGGAGCTCCCAAATGACTCCGTAAGAACATTCACAGAGATGGAACTGCTGTTCACACAGCGGTTCGTCAGTGCAAACGAGCGCACCCCGATCACGACATTAATCAATGCCAGGGTAAAACCAGGAGAAACCTGGGTCCAATATGTGATCCGGTGGCGGAACCTATGGTCAAAGTGCGAACAACGCATCGAAGAATCCCCTGCCGTGGGCATGTTCATCGGGACCCTAGATCCTCAAACGACTGTGTCCCAGTTCATGAAGTTCTTCAAGCCAACGATCTTTCAGGCTTTGATCGATAAACTGGCCCAAATGGACCAGATGGGCCACGGGCCTTCCTCCTCAAATAAGGACCCTCGAAACGCCAAGGGTAAAGGGAAAGCGGCCTTCGTCTCCAACAATCAACAACAACCGAGCGACCCAAAATCGGCGGTTCGCCAAACCAATGCACGTCCACGCCTATCCCTGGAAGAAGGGCTATGACGCACTTACTCGTTTCCCCGCGATAAGACGAGGAGACTATTTGAGTTGGAAATGCGTAACAAACTCATCACATTTCCATACCCACGGCATCCACCGCAGCCCGACGACATCAACAACCCCAACTACTGCTCCTATCACAGAATGGTGAGCAACCCAATTAAGGATTGCTACATCTTCAAGAACTGGGTCGAGGACCAGTATCAACAGGGGAAGTTCGCGCTGTCTGAGAATTGGAGGGTGAACCCACCATAGAAGCACACTCCCAAAAAGTGGATGCGCCAAAGACATCATGCTCGCTCGTGGAAGAAACTCCATGGGAAGTCGTTCTTTCAGCTAAAACCAAAATAATGCTGAAGGATTTACAGGCATGTCCGACAGTTAGGTGGAAAGGCCCACTTGAACCTAAAATCATCGAAGGGATGCTGAAACCGTGTCCCATACCAAAAGCTGTTGACAAAGGGCAAAATCCAAAAGTCAAGCCTTCAGTTTTCGAAGAAAAAGAAGTATACCAAGAAGCCTGTGCAGCCTGTCGAGTATGATGACAAGCGCACAAACATACAAAAGTACATCGACGCGTTGGAGGAGTAAAACAAGAAGGCGCGGCTACCAGTCATCCTCAAAGAGTTTCTCAAGCATATTCTTGTGAACGAAGATAGTGACGACGATGAGGAAAATGACCCATCAGAAGAAACCAAAGACTACGTAGAAAGTTTCCACATGGTCTCCCATTCATCATTAAATGGCGAAGAAGCTCCCTCAGCATTAGAAAACAGCACGGAGGAACTGGGGGCAGAATTGGCGCTAAAATCCCCGGAACTGCCAGAAGACCCGATCGATAGGCTGTTAAACGAAGCCTTTCGAAAAAGCAAAGCTGTCCGAGAACGCGAAACAACCATATACAAAAAGGCTAAGTGTTAACGCTAAGATGAAGAAGTTGCGGTAAGGAGGAGTCGTAAAGTACTCTAACCAAACCAATGCACACTTGGGACAAATAAAGGCAGGATCAAGGCAGAGAAGCGGTTCACCAAAGCCCTGTCAATGGGAATGAAGCTGCCACCTCTCGTAAGAAACGCTCCCGGGGTCATATGCCTTGACGAAGAGGATTCACATCCAAACTACTGCCTATATCATCGGAGGGTTACCCACCCCACCGAGGAATGCAGTGCATTCAAGAAGTGGTGGAAAGAATATGTTGCCCATAAAAATACTTCAAGAGAATGAAGCGCGAAGATCGTCGACAGCAAAAGAATACGACAGATGTGCATGAAAAAATGACTGGCAACTGTCATATGGTTGATACCAGTTCGGAAAAAGAAAACCCCCAAGTTCTTACTTTCGGGAGCGATTCTGAGGATGAAATAACCCTTAGCCCTCCCTTCAAAGACTCCACCTCCGAAAAAGAAGAGGAGGAGAAGAACCGTGAGAACATTCGGCTGCATAACCGCACGCTACCTGAGAAGAATCTCGGACCTACAAACAAAGGTTCGAGCGAAAGAGACAAAGGGAAAGAAAAATTCCCTGAGGAAATTTCCCTTGATGATGGAGTTGTCAAAGAGCTCGCAGCCAGGGACCCGCCTAGGAAAAACAAGGTGGATTACAATGTCCTAGCACATCTGAGGAAAATACCCTCACAGTTGAGCATATTGGATGCTTTCCTCTTGTCTAAAGAAGCACGAGAGTCTCTGATCAATGCATTACAAGAGCCCGATCAGTTCCAAGCTTTCCTCGCGGAAAAGAAGATGAAGGATGAGCTGGCAGTGGTTCACACAGCTGACATTACATTTAGCGATGAAGACCTCCTCCTCGGTACATGCGAGCATAACCGCCCGTTATACGTCACCGGGTACTGCCATGACATCAAGATAGGGAAAATCCTTATCGACAACGGATCCTCCGTCAGCCTTCTCAACGTGAAAGTGCTGAAGGAGATTTGCATGAACGTTCAGCACTTAGCCCGAGACAAAATTACTATCTTCGGGTTTGACTCACATTCATCACGGACGCTTGGGTCCGTAATACTGACGTTACGCTTCGGATTGCTCATCACTGACATCAAATTTCACGTCATTGACGCCAAGACTTGCTATAACGCTTTGCTCGGCAGGCCCTGACTGCATGAGTATAACGTCATCCCTTCTACACAACATCAGTGTATGAAGTATTTCAAGGATGGTTTGGAATGCACTATCACAGGGGAGCTGAATCCGTTCTCCATAAACGAGGTCCGGAAATATGAAGACACAAAGTACTTTCTACCAGACTTCGAAGATACAGAAAGGTGTCATAAGCCGGAAGATAAACAGAAGTCCGTCGCCACCATCCCGATCTTTAGAAGCGATACCGAGGAAGATGAAGAAATAGTTTACTCGGGGCAACCCCAAAATAACAAGCCCGGACCATCTAATCCCATCTTGATCTTTGGCAGCGACTCTGAGGATGAGGCCGATGCAGTGTTCTCCATCCGCCCGCCAATGCAAACCCTTGATGAAGCAGATCAGAGCCTGTAAATCACAATGGTTCCGTCTCGGCATTACAAGGAACTTGATGCACTCGGTATAAACAACGTACAAGAACTACAGACTTTCTACGTGCTTCCCAGGCAAAGAGGTGAAAAGGCGATCCTCTTTTACTTATCTACGGAGACCAGAATAGAGAAAGAAGTCTAGCACGGTGCCGATTTTGCACTCGACAGGCTTCAACCAATCCGTATGCCAAGATACTACGCAGAGGGATTGAAAAGGCTGTTAAGATACCAAGGTGTATCTCTCAAACAAACTGTTCGACAAGCCCAATTATACAAAAAGATTTGGAATATTCCCGAGACTCAACAAAAGATGCCTAACGGGAAGATGGAGACAACCGGGCTCGGATACGTTCAGTCTAGGAAATGGGAGCATTTCTATATCTGTCGCGTCATAAACAGCTCCAGAGAAGAGGAAAATGCTCTTCCAAATGGCCGCGACGTTGAAACAGAGCGAAATCCCGCTCTAAGAACGTTAAGTCCGTCACTTGAAGAACAAATAGACAAGCTAATAGAGGAGGCTTGTCAAAAGAGTCGAGACACCCACATCTACGAAATGGCTATTGATCAGTCGAAAATACTGCATTTTTAACACGGTAATTTCCCTATCAATTGCATTCATCTAGAGCTATTCGGTATTCATATTGCACATATTAGCAAATCGGTCGTAAAATATCAGATTGCATGTGTTAGACTTTAAAACCGACATTTCTAGGGAAATTGACTGTATTTTATGGCATCGCATCATTCCTATATTGCGCAACTCTTGTCTCGAGAAATTGTGCAGAAAATTGCATGAACAAAGCCAAAATTGGGAAAAGAGCTGATAAAAAATACACCAACTCCAAGATGTGAGATCTGGTAGTGATACAGAAAGTCAAATACAATTTAACATATCATACAAAGGCCCAAATGTCAGCCTAAGGCCACAGTTGAAGACACAAGCCCTGAAGCTTCAATAGCACCGCGGTTCCGCGGCGGGAGCCCGCTTGCGCCGCGGATCCGCGGCGGGAGCCCGCTTGCGCCGCGGATCCGCGGCGGCTTGATGGCGCCAACTCTCCAGATTTCGTACACGTGTCTCCTCTAACGGCCCAAGCTTCCATAAGACTCCCGATTCGCCACGTGGCTCATCTAGAAGGCTCGGATTAACAAACTTCATCTAGAAGGCTCTCTTTAACAAACTTTTGGAGGGAAAATTCAAATTTGAAATCCTAGATCTAGGGTTTTGATGGTCTATAAAAAGGAGCCTAGATCTAGGGTTAATGGCTAATCTTCATCTTCCCCAATTCTTCCATCTACAAGTTGAGTGACACATCTTGTAGCCCTAATTCTAAATCTAAGCCAAATTCAAGATCCCGAGTACCAATCAAGCGAGAAGCCTTCAACCTTTTAGGAGCGGAGCCGATCTTCAATCGAGCAAGTGATCCAAGCCGATCCGCGACTCAAGGAGCCGAGCGAAGCCAAATCGACGATCGAGTTCTTCCTCTTGTAGTTCTTGAGTGATTGTAATGGAATTGTTGATATAAATAAAAGGTGAAATTCGTTAATCTCGCTTTCTTTAAATTCTTGCATCATGATTCGATCTCAATGTGTGATTGTAGTTCTTGTTGTGATGTTTGAGTAAAACTCCGCTCGAAAAGGAGTCGAGACGATCAATAGAATGATGATGTAACTAATCTTAAACGATTCTTAAGTCCTACGAGTTTTGTAAACCCTAGCAAATTGAAGAATCGATGACCTAGTTTCGTTGCGATACTTTCTTGATTGTGATCGCTCGAAATTAGGGATCCACGATCAATTCTTGAATTTACTAGAGGCTAGAATGTGAATGATATTGACGAAGGAACAAGGGATAAATGATGAAACCCTAGTTTCACTAGAACTCCCTAATTCTCATCGATCATCATCGATCTAGAATCAATTCATCGATGGATAAGAATACGCCATCGCGAGATTACATCACATCTTTAGATCCGATGGATTCCTACGAGCCTCATTTAGATTCTTGATATTTGGTTTGGAAAATCAACAAATTCTCAATTCTTGATTCTATCGTTTTCTTGTTATTAGATCTAGATTTTCTAATTCTTGAACTTCAATTACAAATCATGAATTGCTTGTTTTCTTTTCTTTAAAGTTTCAATTCAAACAAAACAAAATACGAACGAATCGCACAATCCCTGTGGACGATCCGCACTTATTAACGCGCTATATCCGACACCGTTATTGATTGCGGTCAAATAATTCTTTGATTGTGAATTCTATTTTCTAAACCGACACACAAAGAATCATTCAATCAAATGGCGCCGTTGCCGGGGATCGCGCGCTAATTCGTTCTTTATTTGAAATTTGAATTGAAAGATTTATTCCATTACAATTTTGTGATCAAAATTCGCACAAACTCTAATACGAGTTGTTGTGATTTGTTGCGAGGAAATCTGGAGCTTGCTGTGCAATTGGAATAATTTTTGGAGAATTCCATAGAGCTTGGGGAGTGAACAGGGACATTCTGTGAAAAAGTTGTGCAGTGATCCCAATACTTCACCACGTTTTCGCGGCCTAAGGCAGCTCCCACCGCGGTTTCGCCGCGTGATGACATCATCAATGCACCAAATTTGCTCTGTAACTTCCTAACTTTCTTATCTCCTCCTAAATCTACTCCAATTAACAATTTGCTGCAGGTTTCTTTGGAAAATTCGCAGTGCCGCAAAAGCAAAATAAATTGTGCGTGTTTTTGATTTCTTGGTTGTTTGCATATTAATACGGATATTAAGGGGCACGGCCAAATCCAGATTAGGTGGGGAGTTCATTACCCTTCCTAAGCCCTAAAAAATCACAAACTTGCATCCGCATAACTCTCATTAACTAAAAAATATCTAGAGATGACTCTAAGGACCGTCGCGCTCACTTAGGACAAGAGAAGGCCGTGGGTAATTCATTGCTTATCCGCGTTTCTTTTGTGGTGTCTAAGGCAAGTGTGTCGAAGGCTAGTGGTTACTTAATTAGGCCCACTACTTACGTAGTGGAGAACCTCCCACTTACCTGGCCACAGGAGAGACAAAGAGGCAGTGGAGGATTTATCCTACGACTTGTCTTTTGGCAGTTAGGAGCGGTCTAGAGCTTTGACCTAGGTGACCACTAGATTTTAGGGTTTTGCTTGTTGCATTTGTTGTGATCGCATCATATTTTCAAAAATCCGTATCATTTTTCAAAACAAACACCAACATTCATCATTTCCCCTAATTATAATTCACGCTGCCACTTGTACTAACCCTTTTTAGTGCAAGATAGGCTGGACACGGGATTCTAGTGCCCGTTAAGTCCGCGTTTCCCCTGATCGACCCTAAAGTCGGTATTTCTACGTTTACCTCTTCTTTACCCACCACCACACCTATATCGATGGATCCGTCTCCATCGAATTTCTTTACCACTACTCTGCCACCGTCCGTTGGTGCGCAGATTCCACCCCGCATCTCTCTCCAAGAGAGGTGCTATCCTGCACGAGGTCCCCTTTCCACCTGTTTTTCCATTCCACCAGCCAACGGGGAAAATTTTGAAATAAAACCCCAATACATCAACCTTCTACCAAAATTTCACGGTCTCGAGTTTGAAGACGCATATGCCTTTATCACCAAATTTGAAAATGTATGCGCAATGATGGGTACCTCACAGCTTTCTATGGATGCGATGCGTCTACGTCTTCTCCCATTCACCTTGTGCGATATAGCCGAGAAGTGGCTTTTCAACACTACCGCACATTCCATTTCAAATTGGGAAGAATTCGTCAAAGCATTCCTTAAGAAATTCTACCCACATCATAAAATAGCTCGAGTCCGTAGCGAAATAAATCAATTCACCCAGCTTCCAAATGAACCATTTTCAAAATGTCTTGAACGCTTCAAGGATCTGTTAGTCCAATATCCACATCACGGAATCCCTAGATGGGAACTGTGCAGAATCATTTATGAGGGCATTAATCCTAACGCAAGACAGACCCTTGAATCCATGTGTCAAGGCAACTTCATGACCAAAGATGATGGGGAAGCCTGGAAATTTCTAGAAGATTTCGCTGAAAAATCTTTACAGTGGGAGGGTGTGAGTCAATCGTCTAGGGATGACAATGATATTTCCATAGGAGTTAGAGCTGAAATTTCAGCTTTACACAAGAAATTCGATGCTATGGAAAACAAATTTTTAGCTGCCGCCCTAAATCAAATGTCACTCTCCAAAACTGTATGTGGATGCTGTTCTGATCCTTCTTATTTGACGAAAGAATGTCCACTAAATTCTCCGTTTCAAGATCACGAGCATACCAATGCCGCATTTCAAAGACCTAGGAACGATCCTTATTCTTCCACATATAATCAGGGTTGGAGGAATCACCCTAACTTTGCTTGGAACCAATCACAATCTCAAAACACGGTTCCAACCCAAAACAATTTCCAATGGGTCCCTCCACCACAACAGCAACCACCACTTCAATTGAGTCAGCACCCCTTCCAATCACAAAACTTCCAAAATCCGGCCAACACTTTTGCACCACATGAAAACTCTTTGCAATTGACCGGTACAGATAACATCTCTGCACTAGCACAAACCTTGGTTACTTTCATGAAACAATCCATCCAAGGGACGGCAAGTTTGCAATCTTCCGTCGAGAATGTGATGAAGATCATTGTCTCTCAAAATGAGAATATCAAATCGATGGAAGCATAAATTGCAAAACTAAAAGCCGAAATGAGTGCAAGAGAGAAAGGGAAACTTCCAGCTCAACCTTTACCCAATCCTGACTATTCACATATTGTGAATGCAATCACGTTAAGATCTGGAAGAGTGCTTAACAATCACGTTGGGGAAGAGTTTGATGATACTAATAGATCTATCAATAATACCCCGGCTGGGACCTTTCCTTCCACTTCTACTTCTAATTCTGACCCCAGTTCTTCTACCCCACCACCTTCTTGCGAGCCTATTCTTCGTTTCCCACATGGCTCGCCACCTCAGCCTAGCTCTTCTAGTTCTCCACGGACGATCCCCACTTCTATTCTGGGATCGGGTCCACACACACTTCCTTCTCCTATGATGGACCCAGCGCTTATTGCTAAAGCACCTTATCCTAACCGGTTAAGGGCTAGCAAATCGAGTCCACATATGGAGAAGATTATGGACATGTTTAAGCAAGTTAACATCAACATCTCTCTCCTAAATGCCATCCAACAAGTTCCGTCCTATGCTGTAATACCCGGTTCTTTTATATACACCTATATCCGTATATCTCTTTAACATATAAAAGTTATTTATAATTATTAAATTATTTTCAAAATCCCATTGAACCCAAACCCTAATTCTAATTACTTTTTCCTAAACCAATCCCAAGCCCATCCTTTTTATAAACTTAATCCATCTTATTAAAACCCAAAACCCATTTTTCTTTTATATCTAAACCCAGCCCATTCCCCTTATTCAAATTAATTAAAACCCATTCCGGCCCAAATCCCCAGCAGCCCATCTCCTTATAAACAAAAATTTTCTTTCATATTAATCCAAGCCCGGCCCCTTTTCTCTCCTCAAATTTCTCTTATATTCCCTCAACCCAGCCCGTTCTCATTTCAATTTATTTCCCCAGCTTTTTTTTTTCCAGCGGCCCAGTGCCTCGGCCCACTCTTTTCCCCCTCACCCGCGCTTCCAACCCGAACCTCTTAACCCCATCTTCCCCAACGGCTACCCCCTTTTCTCGCCCACCGTTTTTCTCGACCCGCCTCCTCCGCCCATGCCCGCGCCCTTGCCCACGACGCGCACGTTTCCCCTGCGACCCGCTCCCCCAACGTTCACTCCTCCTTACCCCCTCACACCCTCTTCATCATCTCGCTCTCTCTTTCCCTCGTCCTCCTTCCTCCTCGAACTCACCTGCAACCACTCGTGCCCCTGCACACCCGGTTCCTGTCGCCGACGACGACGAGAACGACCACCGTCACTACTCTCGTCTCCTCACACATCAACTCCTACCCTTCTCCTCATCTCCTTCCTCCTCAACCCAAAATCCCCGACCGCATCCCTCACTTCCCCTGCACACCCGAGCTCGGCCATCCGTACCCGACGCCCTGATCCGCCTCAGTCGACTCCCCTCACCCGCTTCCGCAGCATCATCCTCATCATCATCACCGTCGCCATCATCCTCTCTCTCGATCACTCTCTCTCTCCTCCTCTCTCCCTTTCCTCTGTTTTCTCTCTCTCTCTCTACACTTCTCTCTCTCTCTCTTCCTCACCCTCTCTCTTCCTCTGTTCTCTCTTCCTCACTCTCTCTCTCACTGATCTCTCACTTTCTCTCTCTCTAACTCTTTCTCTCCCTCTAACTTTTCTCTCTCTAACTCTTTCTCTATCTCAATATCTCTCTCCCTCTGCAATCCCTCACCATCGGCCTCGGCACACCAACGACCACCACCCTCGCCGTCAAGACCGTGCCAAGTTTGAGCCGAGACTCGAGTTCGAGCCAAGTCAAGTTGCCGTGCCGCGCGTGTGTCGCGATCGTGCCGTTGCCGTTGTAGTACCGTCGTCGACACGTCCCCAGGCAAGTATTTTACTTGCTTACATGCGATATACTCAAGTACAATCTTTAATTACATAGATCATAAAGTTACAATTTTAGATCAATTATGTGCCATACCTGTTCGACGTGTGTTCCCAATGAAAATACTCATCAAATTTGACGGAACTAAATGGTATAGTTTGGCCCGTATGGCTGTGAATCTAGTGTGTGAATTTCGTTGGATAATATGACCGTTAACGACTAAAACGACTACCCCCAAGTTTACTCGTAAAACTGGAATTTTATTGTACCTGAAAGCCGTTAAAATCTCCATAAATTATATACACACTGGAATGATGAGTTCGAGGGCTCAAATTGAATCCGACTCGACGAACTATAACCCTGTGCAAGTTTCAAATTGTTTATGTACTCAAACTGTGTCAATATTTGGATCGGAGTGCGACTCTGGACTGCAGTCCAGAGCGACTCTGTTTACTGTATGCTGAACCCGTGATGAGCACCACCCTATTTCCTTAACTCGTAGGCTGCGGAACTCCGCAGTTTATTAAAGATGAATCCATTATCTAGACAATACAAGTGGTTTCACCCTGTTTCGTCAACATTTGCTATTTAACCTGTAATTTAAAAGATGTGGACGTATAACAGTCCCAACAGAATCAGAATTGATATACTAGTATTGAACAGTGTATATCTTCTGACGTACAGACGCGATTGAAGATGCGTCTATTGAGTTGAAAACCTTACTGAAAACCCTAGATTCCATTCAACTGTAGCGTCGCTAAATTCTGATCCCAATTGGGATTAAAATGCGTTGCGAAACGGACTTCCGATTCTGCAACCGGATTTCCAGCCGTGAACGCTTAAAATGAAGTGGCTATAATTAGTGATCCTGAAACCCGATTGGCATGAAACATAATTCACTGAATAGACAACTGAACCTACTATTTATTCTCCATTCATTGTTTCATTAAACTGTAAACATATGACTTATGATAAATCGTGCAAGTGGTAAATTATTGATTCATGACACCCTAATCATGCTTTACATACTGTTTCCTCATCATATCATACATATGTCACTGCATTGATAACCTAGTGATAACGTGCATTACCCAGTGTTAGGATTAGTGATGATTGTGGCGAGTACGTTAGTGTTCGTGTATCAGTGAATAAGTGAAAGTGATACGTACTTGTACACAATCAGTGAACCTTATTATTCTATTGCATTGTCGACGTCTGTGGGACGCGTGTACGTGTAACTATAAGTGGTATGGGACACTTATGGAAGCTCTTGCATGGGTGTCACAGATAAGGCACCAGACACTGCCATTTATCTTAGGTATTAGTCGGGACGTGCTTGATGGAGGTCCTGCCTCCAGTTCTCGCGCAGACTTGTCACAGACCGACTGGTATTTAGGGTTATGGTTAGCGTTTGATGTAGACCACGGGGTGTGGGGTAGTTTGAGTGTGAGTTCAACAGAATCTCGGGAGTCCCTTGCCGGCTTATATATATGGAGATATATGGAGATTTACAGGGTACATGATTATTACCGTGAGTTACATGTTGGGCCCGTGGTCCCTTGCCCTTGGGTTCTACCCTTGGGTGGAGGACACTCGCGAGTGGTTGACTCTCACACTTGGACTGACGATAGGTTTAGTGACCTGTACAGTGAGACTTAGAGACTGATAGGGATAATGGCATTGATATACCTTACTTACTGTGTTGACATATGTGGCATATCATTCTACTGCTTTTACTGTTCCGCTGCATTGATTACTGCATGTTCATACCTATATCGTCATTGATTTACTGTTATATATATCTATTATCACTGTTAGAATTGTCACATGATTTTATATATTATATTGCTATTGTGTCGCTCTGACGACCTGAGTATGCATGCTCAGTGTGAGGAGAAGATTTAGCCTGGACCAGGACTAGACGTATATCACAGACACCTCGATTTGCTATCCAGAGTTATATTCTTTTGTTTCCCCTCAGGTCAGTTCTTTACATTGTCTCATTCAGTTATTGCATTTATCATTACCTGCGCATCATTTACTGTTTACCATGAAAAACTAGAAGCCGAAGTGTGACTACGGCAGGACATTTCCTTGACCGTAGGAGCATGGCTGGCCTTGTCAACCCCTCGTATTCCGTATTTTGGGAAGCGGGGCATGACATGGTTTAGTTGGTATCAGAGCCCAGGTTTTGCTTCGATTGGGATTGCAGTTTTCCGTGTATAGCTTGACAATCTAAGACATCCCTTGGTCTAGGTTGTAAACTTATTATTCTTGATCCATTTTCACATTGAGTGTTCTGCTATCCATTCGCTAGGGTTTCGGGTGACTTGGCAAGGTTACGTGGTTGCAATTGCACTACCATACTCTGTTTAAGTGACTTAGAATGCTACAGTTGATTTCCACTTGTAATAAATTTCATCACATTTGATATTCTTGAATCTTTGTCCAATCCATATTATATTCTTATAGCTTGTGCCTTATATCGTTCTCAAAATTATTGTTTCCAGGATCATGTCTTCCAGCGACTCTTCCTCTATCTCCACTCCCCAGAATCAGACCGTTGAGATTCTGAGTGTACTGCAAGGTCTGAAGGAAGCCCAGGAGCGAACAAAAGACTTGTTAGCTGAAGGACTGAGAAGGCAAGTGAATCAGGCACCAGTGGGAGTCTCCAATCATAAAGGGATTCATGTTAGACGAGGAAAAGAGAAGAAGATGAAGCGCCAAATTGTTTCCTCGCGACATAAGCAACAGAAGACCCAGTGTTGCGGGTACTGTAAGAGGCCAGGACATCTTCAGAGGGATTGTCGCCGCGCCCAAGGGAAATGTCTGATTTGCGGATCCAGCGAACATCTCATCAACGGTTGCCCAAAAAGGAAGGAGCTACAAGGAGGAGACTCGTCCACACTCCACACTTCTGCCAAGTGATGTTTATTGCGTAGTTTGAACTTTGAGAATAAGGCGGACCCAGCCCAGGATTCAACTCGCGTGACGAGAATGCAGCGGTCTAGCAACCGAAGAAGAATTTTCATGTTTTCTAATTTCAGTAATAATGTTGTCATCCTTTTAAAAAATATTTCCTTCCGTTTGAAATCTTGTATCTGTCGAACTTTTAGTTGAATGAAATAAAAACTTGAATCGTAATATATGTATCATTTTCTTGTTTTTCCATTATTCATACTATTCATTGCCACAGCATTTTAATCCTGATTTTTCCAGTTTCCTGCCTATCGCATATTTTCCTATACTCCGTACCCTTAGCTATTTTTGATGTGTTCCACTATCTAATCATGACTCTTTCCTTTCAGGCCATGGCCCACCATGGAGCAGCGCCGTATCTAGATGAGGATGCACAGTCATGCGTTTCCTTAGAACGCACGCTGATGAGTTCTGATGATGAGATCAACGATCCCCAGGCCGTTTTCGGGAACAGCGATTCCGATGACGAAGGAGCAGTCTCCCCAGAGTTTAACATGATAGACGATTCCGACGAAGAGGAAGGAGACCTTGAAGAGAACCCGATAGAGGAAGATTCCGAGGTAGACCCGATAGAAGAAAATCCAGTGGAGGAAAATCCCATGGAAGAGAATCCAGAAGAAGAGAATCACATGGAATCAGACCTCGAAGAAGAAGCTCCAGCCGAGGAAGAAGGACCAGAAGATCAAGACCCTGCCGCGGAAGAACTCCCAATGGCAATCCCTGCGAGTCGCTATGGAAATGGACGCCCCTACCTGAGCGCGCGAGCCTACCGCAACCTGCTGAACCTCCACAACCGCGACTGACGGGATTTTTAGCTGTTGTCCTTGCTGGCCAAATAAATCTGTGTATAGTTTAGGGCCACCTTTCGTTTTTGAGAATGCTTTGTTTAGAATCTTCTGGAATGGAATAAATTGCTGAGTTCGCAAATCTTTCAATCTTCTTAGCTCACTTGCTACTTGATTATTTATTATATACAATTATTTCCTCTACTGAGATCTGTCCATCTCTACTCCTTACTTTGTCTTAACCCTCACTAAGATTAACTAGTACCACACCCGATCTTTTAGAGGTCCACCCTTCATCCTCCGTCTGTGCCTCGTTTGAGATCCTTCTGGGAGGAGAAAATTTTAGGGAAACTTCCGAGTTCGCTAACCTTTCAAATTTTGATTCGTGTGATGTACCGACTGTTGTTTCCCCCATATTTTTCCCCTTGTAGTCTTTGCTGCTCACCCTTACCCCAATCTCTTTGACCGTTAGTCTAAAGCCGCCATACTCCAACCTTTGAATGATCCACACTTCCTTGTAATCCTTACCCTAGCTAGCGCTATGCTTTTTTATGTGTTTTTTTCTATTACCCTATATATATTTAGGGACTTTATTATTGAAATTTGGTTTTCATTATCTTGTATTTGTCGAAGAGTGCGTGTTATTGACTACTTAGTTTTATGTATTTCAAAGCACACTACTATTATCCTCATTTTCAGTACTACTATTATCCTCATTTTCAGTAGCGCAACCTTACATCGCGCCTATTTTCGTTCCGTGTTTCTTATTTTCACTATATGAGTTTCTTACGTTATTTGACCGATACATTATCCTAAAAAGTTTTAACCTACCGACTAAGCTTTCACTACCTCATTGTCGTTACTTTATTTTCGGGTGTTGTGTCTATGGTTACTATTATAAATGGTTGTACTTTATACTTATTATTTCTGCTGTGCTACTTTTAATATACTTATACGTGCACATAGTTGAATTTCGATTTTATCGAGTACGCCTCGAATAATATTGTTCGTTATTGTTGTTATTTATATTTCCGTATATATGTAGTTACCCTTATAGTTGTTCCTGCTTTATACCTATTTAGATCTATATTTTTGTATGTTATTCTTACGTATTTATACCTTCAAATTTCTTCGTCCACATATTTCTAATAAATCTTTATGTGTTAGTTTGCAATATAATAGCTTTCGCCTATGTTTGTATAACTTATCGTTTATTTTAAATTTCGAGGACGAAATTTTTGTAAGGGTGGTATGATATAATACCCGGTTCTTTTATATACACCTGTATCCGTATATCTCTTTAACATATAAAAGTTATTTATAATTATTAAATTATTTTCAAAATCCCATTGAACCCAAACCCTAATTCTAATTACTTTTTCCCAAACCAATCCCAAGCCCATCCTTTTTATAAACTTAATCCATCTTATTAAATCCCAAAACCCATTTTTCTTTTATATCTAAACCCAGCCCATTCCCCTTATTCAAATTAATTAAAACCCATTCCGGCCCAAATCCCCAGCAGCCCATCTCCTTATAAACAAAATTTTCTTTCATATTAATCCAAGCCCGACCCCTCTTCTCCCCTCAAATTTCTCTTATATTCCCTCAGCCCAGCCCGTTCCCATTTCAATTTATTTCCCCAGCTTTTTTTTTCCAGCGGCCCAGTGCCTCGGCCCACTCTTTTCCCCCTCACCCGCGCCTCCAACCCGACCCGCTCACCGACCCGACCCGCTTAACCCCATCTTCCCCAACGGCTACCCCGTTTTCCCGCCCACCGTTTTTCTCGACCCGCCTCCTCCACCCACGCTCGCGCCCTTGCCCACGACGCGCACGTTGCCCCAGCGACCCACTCCCCCAACGTTCACTCCTCCTTACCCCCTCACACCCTCTTCCTCATCTCGCTCTCTCTCTCTCCCTCCTCCTCCTTCCTCCTCAAAATCACCTGCAACCACTCGTGCCCCTGCACACCCGGTTCCCATCGCCGACGACGACGAGAACGACCACCATCACTACCCTCGTCTTCTCACACATCAACTCCTACCCTTCTCCTCATCTCCTTCCTCCTCAACCCAAAATCCCCGACCGCATCCCTAACTTCCCCTGCACACCCGAGCTCGGCCACCCGTACCTGACGCCCTGATCCGCCTCAGTCGACTCCCCTCACCCGCCTCCGCAGCATCATCCTCATCATCATCACCGTCGCCATCATCCTCTCTCTCGATCACTCTCTCTCTCCTCCTCTCTCCCTTTCCTCTGTTTTCTCTCTCTCTCTACACTTCTCTCTCTCTCTCTCTTCCTCACCCTCTCTCTTCCTCTGTTCTCTCTTCCTCACTCTCTCTCTCACTGATCTCTCACTTTCTCTCTCTCTAACTCTTTCTCTCCCTCTAACTTTTCTCTCTCTAACTCTTTCTCTATCTCAATATCTCTCTCCCTCTGCAATCCCTCACCATCGGTCTCGACATACCAACGACCACCACCCTCGCCGTCAAGACCGTGCCAAGTTTGAGCCGAGACTCGAGTTCGAGCCAAGTCAAGTTGCCGTGCCGCGCGTGTGTCGCGATCGTGCCGTTGCCGTTGCAGTACCGTCGTCGACACGTCCCCAGACAAGTATTTTACTTGCTTACATGCTATATACTCAAGTACAATCTTTAATTACATAGATCATAAAGTTACAATTTTAGATCAATTATGTGCCATACCTGTTCGACGTGTGTTCCCAATGAAAATACTCATCAAATTTGACGGAACTAAATGGTATAGTTTGGCCCGTATGGCTGTGAATCTAGTGTGTGAATTTCGTTGGATAATATGACCGTTAACGACTAAAACGACTACCCCTAAGTTTACTCGTAAAACTGGAATTTTATTCTACCTGAAAGCCGTTAAAATCGCCATAAATTATATACACACTGGAATGATGAGTTCGAGGGCTCAAATTGAATCCGACTCGACGAACTATAACCCTGTGCAAGTTTCAAATTGTTTATGTACTCAAACTGTGTCAATATTTGGATCGGAGTGCGACTCTGGACTGCAGTCCAGAGCGACTCTGTTTACTGTATGCTGTCCCGTGATGAGCACCACCCTATTTCCTTAACTCGTAGGCTGCGGAACTCCGAAGTTTATTAAAGATGAATCCGTTAGCTAGACAATACAACTGGTTTCACCTTGTTTCGTCAACATTTGCTATTTAACCTGTAATTTAAAAGATGGGGACGTATAACAGTCCCAACAGAATCAGAATTGATATACTAGTATTGAACAGTGTATATCTTCTGACGTACAGATGCGATTGAAGATGCGTCTATTGCGTTGAAAAACTTACTGAAAACCCTAGATTCCATTCAACTGTAGCGTCGCTAAATTCTGATCCCAATTGGGATTAAAATGCGTTGCGAAACGGACTTCCGATTCTGCAACCAGATTTCCAGCCGTGAACGCTTAAAATGAAGTGGCTATAATTTGTGATCCTGAAACCCGATTGGCATGAAACATAATTCACTGAATAGACAACTGAACCTACTATTTATTCTCCATTCATTGTTTCATTAAACTGTAAACATATGACTTATGATAAATCATGCAAGTGGTAAATTATTGATTCATGACACCCTAATCATGCTTTACATACTGTTTCCTCATCATATCATACATATGTCACTGCATTGATAACCTAGTGATAACTTGCATTACCCAGTGTTAGGTATTAGTGATGATTGTGGCGAGTACGTTAGTGTTCGTGTATCAGTGAATAAGTGAAAGCGATACGTACTTGTACACAATCAGTGAACCTTATTATTCTATTGCATTGTCGACGTCTGTGGGACGCGTGTACGTGTAACTATAAGTGGTATGGGACACTTATGGAAGCTCTTGCATGGGTGTCACAGATAAGGCACCAGACACTGCCATTTATCTTAGGTATTAGTTGGGACGTGCTTGATGGAGGTCCTGCCTCCAGTTCTCGCGCAGACTTGTCACAGACCGACTGGTATTTAGGGTTATGGTTAGCGTTTGATGTAGACCACGGGGTGTGGGGTAGTTTGAGTGTGAGTTCAACAGAATCTCGGGAGTCCCTTGCCGGATTATATATATGGAGATATATGGAGATTTACAGGGTACATGATTATTACCGTGAGTTACATGTTGGGCCCGTGGTCCCTTGCCCTTGGGTTCTACCCTTAGGTGGAGGACACTCGCGAGTGGTTGACTCTCACACTTGGACTGACGATAGGCTTAGTGACCTGTACAGTGAGACTTAGAGACTGATAGGGATAATGGCATTGATATACCTTACTTACTGTGTTGACATATGTGGCATATCATTCTACTACTTTTACTGTTCCGCTGCATTGATTACTGCATGTTCATACCTATACCGTCATTGATTTACTGTTATATATATCTATTATCACTGTTAGAATTGTCACATGATTTTATATATTATATTGTTATTGTGTTGCTCTGACGACCTGAGTATGCATGCTCAGTGTGAGGAGAAGATTTAGCCTGGACCAGGACTAGACGTATATCACAGACACCTCGATTTGCTATCCAGAGTTATATTCTTTTGTTTCCCCTCAGGTCAGTTCTTTACATTGTCTCATTCAGTTACTGCATTTATCATTACCTGCGCATCATTTACTGTTTACCATGAAAAACTAGAAGCCGAAGTGTGACTACGGCAGGACATTTCCTTGACCGTAGGAGCATGGCTGGCCTTGTCAACCCCTCGTATTCCGTATTTTTGGAAGCGGGGCGTGACATATGCGAAAACCCATAGGAACTTGTGCATTAGGAAGAGGAAGACTCAAGTGCCCAAGAAGATATTCATGGCAAAGACTGTAGACACGGCTTCCCCCCAACAAGTACCGAGGAAACGTAAGGACCCTGGCTGTCCTACTATTTCTATTTCTATTGGGGAAAAACACATCAACCGTGCTCTACTAGACCTTGGCGCTAGTGTTAACTTGCTTCCATACTCGGTTTATGAGCAACTAGGTATCGGAGTGTTAAAGCCCTCGAGCATAACTCTCCAGATGGCTGACCGATCAATCACCAAACCTAGGGGTGAACTGGAGGATGTGTTAATAAAAATCGGGGAATTTGTATTCCTTGTAGATTTTATTGTAATTGATACACAGCCTGTAGTGAACCCACGGAATCAAATTCCGGTGATTTTAGATTGCCCCTTTTTGGCCACTTCCAACGCTATCATCAACTGTCGTAATGGTTCTATGACCCTATCCTTCGGGAATAGGTCAATTGAGCTGAACATTTACAAGTTGGAAAGTGTACCCTCCGAACCTACTGCTCAGGTCTGTTCTGTCAACTTAATGGATGTCGACAGCAGCGAATTTGATGATCCTCTTGATACTGATCTAGACTCTTTTCATACGTTATTGTTTGACCCAACTATGTATCAAACACATACGGACTCTTCCACCGAGATGTCCGGGTCAACAATTAACACTGATTATGAACTATTTTAGAGTCTGAAGATCACCCCGCACTTTGTGATGACATTATTCATCGGGGTATAGATGGAACTTTTGAAGAGATCTTCGCTGATGAACTCGCATTTTTGAATGACACGGGTGTTGAGATGAGTTATCTCCCAATCAATGAAATTGAACCTCCTCCCCTTCTTCTAAACTGTAAAAAGAATGCGAGTAATCCATCACATTCACTGCATTGTCTCTCCAAAATGAGACGCACCCACATTCTATTCCACCACTTAACCTTTCTCCACTTCTTCTTCCACCAACCAGAGCACTGCATTGATAAAATCTTCGAATGGTTGGTGTTGACCTACGGTTTTTGCAAAGCTTGGCATCAACCACTGATTTTTGACCCCCTCATGTGATTTTCAAAGATTAACATTGCATAACTCAAATTTGGGGGGGCATTTTTTCTGGCTCTTGAAAAGAAAATTTTTACAAAATTTTGAGCCAAAAATAAGTTTGGGGGAGGTTCTTCACTTAAATATTTTGCCCCCACTAATAAATTCCTCCCAAGCTTACTGGTTTTTCGAGATTTAGCAGATGGCAACAGTGAGGACACTGTTGAAAACAAGTTTGGGGGAGGTTTGTGCTTATTTTCGCATCATTTGCATATCACTTTGCATAAGCACAAAACATTTTCAAAACCTATAAAAATTTAAAAAATTTCAAAAATAAAAACATTTTTTGTACATAAATAAGATAATAAAAGTTTAGATAGTGAAAAATTACATCCATGAGATTAGAAAAATTTAAGAAAACCAAGAAAATTAGAAGTTTTCTTATACGAACTAGTAATAAGTAGTTATGAGCCGTTGTCCCAAAGGTTAGTAAGATGAAGGACGTCACTAATCTGAGGATAAAAATAAGTCTGAAAAATAGTTCTTATTCTGGAAGCCAAACATTTTGAACGTTGATACCCTGCTATTCGCACTTACACACGTCTTAAAGCCTGAGATAGTAGAGGATACCTTGAAATGCTCTTGTCTTAAAGCCAAAAGTATGAAGGAAATAAAAAATGAAGAAAATATAAAGTGGTGAGAAAAATGAACACTGGTTTTGTTATTGCCAAGACAGAAATAAAAAAAATATAGCGAGGGTGCCTTTTCACCTAGTGCCCTAAGGCCAACTGGTCTGGGAGTCACTGCTAAGCCTTAGGTGGTGCAAGACGAGGAAATACACCAAATAAGCAAGCACATGAGTAATCGGTCGGTTAGTACCTTAAGAAGTATTAACGGTCGCATGAAAGTGTGTGAGCAATCTCATCTAAATATTCATTAATTAAAAAGTACTGAGGCTGATGGGCAAGAGTATGATAGCTTGAATTGAATTCTCCGGGTGTAGGGATGTCCTTTACACACACGCAGGGTTATATGATCGATGTTTGGAAGAAAGATAGGAATGAAGAATAAGACGATGTTTTATTGAGGGATGAGGTGATTTCTGACATCTTTTCATGACTATTAAGATAGGGCTCATGACAACCGAAAAGCTAGCTTAGTTGGAAACCCTAATTTTCAAAGCTTTTCTTTCACAATTCTTTTCTTTAAATGTAATATTCATGATCTTCCTTTTATTATTGGATTTTGTGGGTGCAATCCGCTGAAAACCCCCAGGAGACAATACTCCTCCTACTAGGGACACCTAGAGGTTTAAAGGCTTGTTGCACGTGCTCAGTGCAATCGTGTTGCCTACGAAAGTGTGCTAGTTAGTTTTTCTCTTTCTTTATTTTCTCCTTCTCTTTTTAATAAACAGTTCGCTCGAGACGACTGAAAATAAGTTTGGGGGAATTTGATCAGTCGAAAATACTGCATTTTTAACACGGCAATTTCCCTATCAATTGCATTCATCTAAAGCTGTTCGGTATTCATATTACACATATTAGCAAATCGGTCGTAAAATATCAGATTGCATGTGTTAGACTTTAAAACCGGCATTTCTAGGGAAATTGACTGTATTTTATGGCATCGCATCATTCCTATATTGCGCAACTCTTTTCTCGAGAAATTGTGCAGAAAATTGCAGGAACAAAGCCAAAATTGGGAAAAGAGCTGATCAAAAATACATCAACTCCAAGATGTGAGATCTGGTAGTGATACAGAAAGTCAAATACAATTTAACATATCATACAAAGGCCCAAATGTCAGCCCAAGGCCACAGTTGAAGACACAAGCCCTGAAGCTTCAATAGCGCCGCGGTTCCGCGGCGGGAGCCCGCTTGCGCCGCGGATCCGCGGCGGCTTGATGGCGCCAACTCTCCAGATTTCGTACACGTGTCTCCTCTAACGGCCCAAGCTTCCAGAAGACTCCTGATTCGCCACGTGGCTCATCTAGAAGGTTCGGATTAACAAACTTCATCTAGAAGGCTCTCTTTAACAAACTTTTGGTGGGAAAATTCAAATTTGAAATCCTAGATCTAGGGTTTTGATGGTCTATAAAAAGGAGCCTAGATCTAGGGTTAATGGCTAATCTTCATCTTCCCCAATTCTTCCATCTACAAGTTGAGTGACACATCTTGTAGCCCTAATTCTAAATCTAAGCCAAATTCAAGATCCCGAGTACCAATCAAGCGAGAAGCCTTCAACCTTTTAGGAGCGGAGCCGATCTTCAATCGAGCAAGTGATCCAAGCCGATCCGCGACTCAAGGAGCCGAGCGAAGACAAATCGACGATTGAGTTCTTCCTCTTGTAGTTCTTGAGTGATTGTAATGGAATTGTTGATATAAATAAAAGGTGAAATTCATTAATCTCGCTTTCTTTAAATTCTTGCATCATGATTCGATCTCAATGTGTGATTGTAGTTCTTGTTGTGATGTTTGAGTAAAACTCCGCTCGAAAAGGAGTCGAGACGATCAATAGAATGATGATGTAACTAATCTTAAACGATTCTTAAGTCCTACGAGTTTTGTAAACCCTAGCAAATTGAAGAATCGATGACCTAGTTTCGTTGCGATGCTTTCTTGATTGTGATCGCTCGAAATTAGGGATCCACGATCAATTCTTGAATTTACTAGAGGCTAGAATGTGAATGATATTGACGAAGGAACAAGGGATAAATGATGAAACCCTAGTTTCACTAGAAATCCCTAATTCTCGTCGATCATCATCGATCTAGAATCAATTCATCGATGGATAAGAATACGTCATCGCGAGATTACATCACATCTTTAGATCCGATCGATTCCTACGAGCCTCATTTAGATTCTTGATATTTGGTTTGGAAAATCAACAAATTCTCAATTCTTGATTCTATCATTTTCTTGTTATTAGATCTAGATTTTCTAATTCTTGAACTTCAATTACAAATCATGAATTGCTTGTTTTCTTTTCTTTAAAGTTTCAATTCAAACAAAACAAAATACGAACGAATCGCACAATCCCTGTGGACGATCCGCAGATACTAACGCGCTACATCCGACACCGTTATTGATTGCGGTCAAATATTTTTGGTTGTGATTTCATACAAGTTTCTAAATACCGACAACGGAAAATAAGATCAATCAAATCTATGAAAAAGTCAGGACGCGGCGCCTCAATCAGCAACCTGTAGAGAAAGAAGACTACAATGCCCTTTATCCCCTACTCGATATCCTCGCAAAAAGGAAAAATCCCGAAATAGAGGCAAAAACAGGATAAAGAAAGCAAACAACGTTCGCAAACAACAAGGCAGATCTAAGAAGCCGCGCTATCAAGAAAAACGTGGTTAGAACCCGTCCTTTATAAAGAAGATAGGGCGGGAATACTCTTTCCTTCAAGATAAGACAAGAAAAATATTCAACCTTGTCATGATGCACCAAATGATGACGATTCCGGAGTCTCGGCACACCGAAAAAATAAACGAGGTCCATCGCCCGGATTATTGCTCCTATCACCGAGAAATAGGTCATCCCCTTGAATACCGCTTCATCTTCAAAAGTTGGGTCGAAGACCAGTATCAATAATGCAAGTTCGCTTTATCCGACAGCTGGAGAGTAACCCCACCGCAAAGGCATGAGTCAAAGAGGTCCTATACCTTGAGAACAGGACTAGCTCAACATCAAGGATGGAAGCGAACCCGTACCTTCCATGTGATAACACTCTCAAAGGAGGGAGGGCACGAGACTATAGATGACCCCTTCAAGTGCTTCGCAAATGAAGATGAGGACGAGGTAATCTCAGAGTTTCCACCAGCACCAAAAGAGCTGAAAGACGGGATACACACCACGGTGGACAACCTAAGGAAAATTGACTTTGGAACAGAAAATGAGCCGAGGCCAACGTTCATCAGTGAGCTGCTATCTAAAAAATAGGTAGCCATGTTAAAAGATGTGCTCATGCAGTATAAAGACTGCTTCGCATGGAACTATTTCGAAATGCCGGGTCTAGATCCAAAAGTAGCAATACATAAACTGGTCATATTGCCGGACATAAAGCCAGTCAAACAGGTGCCAAGAAGAATGCGGCTCGAACTTGAGATGAGTATAAATGTTGAGGTCAAGAAACTAATCGACTCCGGCTTCATCCAAGAAGTTCAATATCCTGACTGGATCGCCAACATCGTCCCAATGATGAAGAAAAATGGGACAGTTCGTATCTGCGTAGACTTTCAGGACCTCAACAAAGCTTACCCGAAGGATGACTTTCCAGTACCTTTTACTGAGCTGATGATCGATAACATGTCTACCCATGAGGTCTTCTCCTTCATGGATGGATCTTCAGGGTACAATCAAATAAAAATGCATCCTGAAGACCAAAAACATACCGCCTTCCGGACTCCGCTGGGCATATTCTGCTACAGGGTGATACCTTTCGGTTTAAAGAACGTTGGCGCTACCTACCAGAGGGCCATGACGAAGATCTTCGATGACCTCATCCATGAGATTGTCGAATGCTACATCTGCGACCTGGTGGTGAAGAGCAAGTCTTACGAGGAACATTGGGAACATCCAAACGTAGTGTTCCAATGTCTTCGGAAGTACAATATGAAGATGAGTCCTCTGAAATGCGTGTTTGGAGTCTCCTTAGGCAAATTCCTAGGATTCATCATACAGCACCGGGGTATCGAAATCGATCTCTCAAATATCAAGGCGATTATGGAAATGCCCACGCCAAGGACCCTCAAACAGTTGCGATCCCTTTAAGAAAAACTCGCATATATCCGGAGGTTCATAGTTAACCTCTCCGGAAAATGCCGTCCCTACAGTCATCTGATGAAGAAGGGGACCCCGTTCATCTGGGATCAAAATTGCCAAAATGCACTAGAAGAAATCAAACAATATCTGCAAAATCCGCCGGTATTGACCGCTCCAGTTAAGAGAGAACCCCTTATCTTATATAAAACAACCCTTGAGGGTTCTCTAGGCGCGCTATGGGCACAAGAGAACGATCAGGGATAGGAGAGAGCTTTGTACTATTTGAGTCGAGTTCTTCTGGGGGCAGAAAACAACTACTCCCCCAATCGAAAAGCATTGCTTGGCACTGATCTTCGCGATAAAGAAGCTCAGACATTACACCTTGGCACATGAGGTCCGTCTCATATCAAAGGTGGATCCTATCAAATATCTGATGTCAAGGGCCATATTAACAGGAAGGCTTGCCAAATGGGCCCTCCTCCTGATGGAGTTCTCGATAACGTATTGACCTCTCAAAGCAGTGAAAGGCCAGGCCATCGCCGACTTTCTCGCTGAGCATCCGATACCAGCCGACTCCCCTTTAAATTGCGAGTTGCCGGATGAACATGCGTTCGACACAATCGAAGGAGAGAGAGAAGAAAATGATTCCCAATGGGAACTCTACTTTGACGGAGCATCTTCCTTGAAGAGGCGAAAGCAAAACACCCTCATAATCAAAGCCGGGGTGGGCCTTATCTTCGTGACTCCGCAAGGAGGGATATTGCGTTACGCCCTCTCCTTAATGGAGCTAAGGACTAATAACGAAGCTGAATATGAAGCTTTGATAGCAGGTCTCGAGATCGCTGTCGACATGGGAATCAAAGACCTCCTCATATATGGAGACTCCCAGCTGATCGTTAGCCAAGTAAATGGCGACTATCAAATGTGCAAGCCAGAACTGATAAAGTACGGCAAAAGAGTGCAGCAGCAGCTGCTGACACAAATCTCCTCCTACATCCTGGAGAGTATACCGCATGCAGAAAACAGCAAGATGGATGTGTTGGGCAAATTGGCTAAGGAATTAGCCGACACAGACCTCGATGACGTAAAGATCATCGTGCAAAGTCGCAGGATCTTCGCGCCAATAGATATATCTTCTAAATACTTAATAGAGCCATCCGAAAGAAAAGAAACGACCGAACAAGCAGGCCTTCAAATAGGGGACAAAGAAAAGGTCATCGATTGGAGATAAGTCTTCATAGACTACTTCAAATCTCGACGAACGCCCAAAAATGCGTCGTCTCGACATCAGCTCATGAAACGAGCTATGTCCTTCTCCTTCATCAATGATACTCTATATAAGAGATCGTTTGACTGTCTGTGGCTAAGATGCCTGGGGCCAGAAGAAACGAAGAGAGTCATCCAAGAAACTCACGACGGACTCTGTGGTTCTCACCAAGCTGGGCCAAAGATGAAGCTGAAAATCAAAAGAATGGGTTAATATTGGCCAACAATGATTCAGGACTGTCTTGAATATATGAAGCAGTGTCACTCGTGCCAAATTCACGGAGACTTCATCCATCAACACCCAAATCCGCTAAACCCAACGGTGGCTAGCTGGCCGTTTGAAATGTGGGGAACCGATATAATTAGCCCTATTGAACCGGCATCGTCCAAAGGACATCGGTTCATACTGGCAACGACCGACTACTTTTCTAAGTGGGAAGAAGCAGTATGACCAAGGGAAGTGAAGACAAAGAATTTCCTCCATTTCTTCAAGACACATGTCATTTATCGGTTCGGCACTCCGCGACGAATTATCTCGGATAATGGGCCGACCTACAGGAGCCATAAAATCATTCGCTTCGCACAACAGCATAAAATAAATTGGAGATACTCTTTAGTCTATAATTCTCATTCCAACGGTCTAGCTGAAGCTTTCAATAAGACCTTGACAAAAATTATAAAGAAAACGGTGTCCAGAAACAAAAAAGACTGGCACGAAAGGCTGCATGAACCTCTCTGGACGTACTAAACAACGTTCAAAACGGCCACGAATACAGCACCGTACGCGTTGGTGTTCGTCACGGAAGCAGTGCTCCCACTGGAAATAGAGCTCTCCTCTCTACGAGTAGCAGTTCGATACGAGCTGACTGTTCCCCTCCGAACGGCGGCCGCACAGGACTGCTGAGGTCCTGGCGCTGAGGTTCGGGGCAGATGCTATTTGGTTTTGTCCATCTATCTTTCCGAAGATGCCAAGTTGATTTATGGCACCGTGTATCGGAGGTTTAGACGGATGCGGCCGATGTAGCAGACTTCGTCAGATTCCCCCTCAGGGTGAGGGGTTTTTGATTGTGGGGACGCTCTTCCCTGCAGGCGCAAGCCCCTGCAGTTAATTACGCTACCGCATCGCGGTAACAACTTTCTCCTACTCCAGAATTTCACTTCGTGTCGTGTGTGTTTGTTTTGTTTGTGATTGCCCGTGGATTGTATACGGAGACTGAGTGATGTCGTCACCCGTAGGACGTGGATTAGTCCAAATCCGTATTTACTTAGATTTGGGTTTGGTGTTTTTAGTTTAAGGATACATTAGTCGCGTTGCGACTAAGATCGACTTAAACGTTCGTTAAGGATACGTTAGTCTTGTTTTAGACTAAGATCAACTTAACATCATGATTGATTTAATTATCCGGCCATCGGGACTCGTCACCTCTCTGACGTCGTTGAGGGATTACAACGACAGGCGTCTGAGGAGTTCAGAGATGTACCCTTGAACCAAAGTTAATTTGGAGTTTTATCGTTTATTTAAATGTCTAAGGACACGTTAACCGTATTTGGGGTTAAGATCAACTTAGGCGGGACCGTTTAGATCCAACAAAGGAGCATTTGGGCCCTATTATACCAGTTTAGGGACATGGCGGTCCATCGCCAGTTTTATGGACGTGGGGGTCCATTATTAGTTTAGGGACGTTTCGGTCCGTCGCTAGTTTAAAGACGTAGTGGTCCATATTCCAGTTTAGGGACGTGGTGGTCCGTCGCCAGTTTAGGGACGTTTCGGTCCAATATTAGTTTAGGGACGTTTCGGTCCGATATTAGTTTAGGGACGTTTCGGTCCGATGTTAGTTTAGGGACGTTTCGGTCCGATGTTAGTTTAGGGACGTTTCGGTCCGATGTTAGTTTAGGGACGTTTCGGTCCGATGTTAGTTTGAATGGTCGTTGGGACCCGTCACCTCTTTGACGTCGTTGAGGAATTACAACGACAGGTGTCAAAGGAGTTTGGAGATGTACCCTCGA
Organism: Agapanthus africanus; assembly: GCA_030015575.1. Lineage (NCBI taxonomy): Eukaryota > Viridiplantae > Streptophyta > Magnoliopsida > Asparagales > Amaryllidaceae > Agapanthus > Agapanthus africanus. The sequence goes on along the minus strand of JASDDO010000024.1, from coordinate 44,498,772 downwards.
ACCGGTCATGACTTGTTTTATGAGAGGCATTTAATTTAAGGACTTACAGCCAGGATTGGGTTAAGTCCAATTTTTATTTTTCAGGCTCTGCCCGATTAGAAGAATCGATCTAAACAGGGCTCTGCCCCTTTCATTATTTCGCGAGTCTGGTTTGGGCCAGGCCCTTTTAATGAGTTACAAGAACTCAAGAATTCTCCAAGCAGGGCCTTGCCCTTTTAAATAATGAGTTTCAGAAACTCAATAATTTCCTTGGGCCAGGCCCTTTTAAATGATGAGTTGCAGGCATTCAAGAAATTTTTACAAACAGGGCTTTGCCCTTTTATTGTTCTGCAGTTTAGTTTGGGCCAGGCCCTTTTAAATAATGAGTTTGCAGAAACTCAGGAATTTTTCCAAACAGGGCCTTGCCCTTTTATTATTTCAACTTAATTTGGGCCTGGCCCAAAACAAGGGGTTGCAAAACCCTAGAAATCTTCAGATTGAAGAACACAAGTGCATGGCACTTTTGATTTGAATTTGGATCAAAGGAAAAACAAGTTCTTGTTTTTTCCTGATCATACAGAACCAAGGGTTCATATTAAGTGCAAGGCACTATTTATTATTCTTTTATTTATTTATTTTTTTTCTTTAGAACCAGGGGTTCATATCAAGTGCAAGGCACTATTTATTTTTTATTATTCCCTTTTTTTTTTTTTAATCTTCTGTTCTTCAGAAATTTTACCTTCTTTTTGTTCTTGATTAATCTTCAAGAGCCTTTTCTTTCAGAAGTTTTTCCTCCTCTTGATGATTGATTGTCTCTCTGATTATCTCCTCCCTTCTTCCCTTTTTTTTTTAAGTGAGGCTTGGGGTCTTATTTATAGTGCCCACAAATTTGTTGGATTTGTTAACAAAATCTTTCCTGAATAATTTTGGGAATCTTCCCACCATTGGATCTTCGATCCAAGGGTTCCTGTTTTACAGGAGAACAGAAAAGATTTATCTAAATCTTCATTCAGTTGCTGCGCAACTCACCAGCAAATGACACGTGTCGCGCATCCGAGCGCTTGCGCAGTTGCGATTGCGCAACTGCGCAGACACGTGTCGCGCATCCGAGCGCTTGCGCAGTTGCGATTGCGCAACTGCGCAGACACGTGTCGCGCATCCATGCGTTTGCGCAGCTGCGTTTGCGCAACTGCGCAGACACGTGTCCCGCATCTGTGCGCTTGCGCAACTGCGACTGCGCAACTACGCAGACACGTGTCACGCATCGGTGCGTTTGCGCAGACACGTGTCGCGCATCGGTGCGTTTGCGGAGCTGCGACTGCGCAACTGCGCAGACACGTGTCGGGCATCCATGCGCTTGCGCAGACACGTGTCGCGCATCCGTGCGTTTGCGCAGTTGCGACTGCGCAACTGCGCAGACACGTGTCGTGCGTCCATGCGCTTGCGCAGACACGTATCGCGCATCCGTGCGTTTGCGCAGTTGCGACTGCGCAACTGCGCAGACACGTGTCGTGCATCCATGCGCTTGCGCAGACACGTGTCGCGTATCCGTGCGTTTGCGCAGTTAAGTCTTTAATTACGTTTTCTGAAGAGCCTTGCTCTGATGGGACGCACTGTTTCGGGCGTTACGCTGACCATTCAGCTTCTGCCACGTGGCAAATTGCGCGCTGCGCTCGGAAACCGAAGCGTTGCTTCGAATTTTTGAATTTTCAAAATTCAACAGAGCCTTGCTCTGATTGGGGGAAACAGATGCCCCCCCACCGTTGCGCTCACGTGGCGCGCGCGTGGGTGCAACGGTGGCAAGATCCTGACCGTCGGATCGACGAGTCAGGTGAACAGGCGCAGGCGCCTATAAATAGGACCTTTGGTCCTTGGTAATTTTTTTACCATTCTCAAGAAATTGAATTTCAGAGCCTTGCTCTTACTTGAGAACTTCCAGAGCCTTGCTCTTGTGATTTCCTTAAGAACTTCCAAGTTCTATCTTCAGAACCATTATAGGTAAAATTAAATTAATTTAATTTAAATTAAATTTAACTAATCAGAGCCTTGCTCTTATAGATCTTTGATCTAAAGGAAACCCTTTTGGGGTTTCTTCAACAGAGCCTTGCTCTTATAGATCTTTGATCTAAAGGAAACACCTTTGGGGTTTCTTTTTTATTCACAGAGCCTTGCTCTCCAAATTTACAGAGACTCTGTTCTTAGGTTTTAACCCATGAACAGAGCCCTGCTTCATAGATCAACTAGAAAACTTTTTAAAAGTTTCCATGGATCTTTAAGATCCCAAAATTTTAATTCTTAGGAGTTATAAGTTTTTATCACTACTGCAGAGCTAGGCTCTTTTTAAGAAGTTTTATTCCTCTGAAACAGGGGTTTGACAAATGTCACTCTGTGGCAGAGCTTTGCTCTGAAAAGAGGAGATCTTCTCCTTGTCTCCAGGGGTCCCCCCCAATGGGGATATTCTCTTGGGGGTCTTTTAATTGACTGACAGTCTCATCCAATGGTGGGATTGTCTTATCAAATGATGCGCCGTCATCTTGATTTTGTGGGTCCCCCTTTGATTCACTACCCACTGCCTCACAGCGTGGAGCCAGATTTTTATTTATTATTATTATTTTTATTATTAGATTATTTTTTTTTTTATATATTATTTTTATTGAATGTTCAGTGTCAAGCCACTAATGATATATATATATTTTATGCAGGAAGGATGTCTGACGACTTGTCTTTTCCCTTCGTTCGCTCAGAAGGAGGGTTCCCACACGCACCGGTGGACCGGGTCGTGTTTGCCTTGATCAAAGATCGTGATCCTGAGTGCAAACATCTCCACCTATGGGGAAGGTGGTATAGCCAAATCATCCAGGGTCGTCGCAGTTTTAGTTCTGCCTCGCCCTCCGAACCTATAGTCACGATCCCCTACGCAGATAAACCCCCGGTGGAGTATGCCGTGGAGGTTAAAAATTGGAATTCGGACGATCTTCTCCAGCCCGCAATCGGCGCTATTCCGGTACAGCCGCCGCCGGCCATAGACATCTTAGGAAGGCGAATCTGTCAGGGTGAAGCACGCCCTTGGGGACAGGCCTATAATATTGGATTGAATCCGCGACCGCTTGCTGGATACCTGCCATGGGCCCGGTACATCTTAGCGGCGAAAAGAGCTCATCTGACGAAGATCGGTTTATACTCCGCCGTCTATGTCTCGCTTTTCGAATATCCTACTCCTCCAACGTGGTGGACAAGGGCTTTCATTGAACAATGGAATATCCCCACGCATACTTTCCTGACGGCGGATAGGGAAGTTTCTATTTCTTTAGAGGAGTTCGTTGAGCTTTCGGGTCTACCGGCGAGGGGGGAGCATTATGAGGAGCTGCTTCCTCCTGATGAGTACGTCTTTGCCACCAAGCAGGTGGTACTCGACTTAACTCCGGAAAATGCCATCCAGCATCAGCATCCGGGCCTGGTGAGGGTTTTGGAGATTTACGAGGAGCTTCATTTGGAATTGGGCGACCGAGGCGTTAGTTTCGCGGACTTCATTGCTCGCTTTATTCGCCCGGAATTTTTATCAGAGCGAGGTGATAAGTTCGCCCAACTTGCTGACCCTTTTGGTTTCGGCTTGGATCGTCGGCCTTCATCAGAAATTGATCAGCGGAGTTTCTACCTTCCCGGGACTGCTATCGTCCCTTTCTCAGAGATCGCCGTCCCTGGCATGGATGAGGAGACCTTCTTCATAGGGTTCTTAGGTCTGTGGCTGTGCAGCTTCGCGCTTCCCATGCACCCACGCCTCATCCGGTCTTCTGTATTTTACCCGGCGCATCGGATGGTGGCCGGCCTGCAGTTATCAGTGGGGATCGCTGGGTTGGCTTACCTTTACAACGGACTTAGCATAGCGGCGGACGCTAATGAACCTGGGGTACAGCCTGCTAACTTCCCGATGCACTACTTCACTTCTTGGATGGAGCTGCATGTTCGGGGAGTGTTTGGTGCCCATAAAACTCCTCAGTTCTTTGAGAGATTCAAACTTCCAAGAATCATGCGATTGGTCGGGGCTTCCATCGTTTTTGCACCTCCACGGGAGTCCAGGGGACTGCTTCTGCGTTCTCATTTAGTCGGGGCGAAGACCTCTTTTGTGGATAAGGTCATCACCATGGGTTCCGAGACCACTAAGTCAGTGGTGTCGCTGCGTGATGACTTCAAAGGCGGTGTTTCCGTGTTGAAGGCTCGGGAAATTCTTCACCTTTATTCCATTCGGCCGGGCTACTTGGTATTTAGGCAGAATGACACGGCCCTCTTCATGAGGTATAACCCGCATCGATTTGCCCGGCAATCGAGTTATAACCAAGGGGTCCCATTGGAAGCCTTCTTGGGAACACCTGCAGTCGGTCCAGAGGGGGTACGGAATGCGATGCATCACTTCATCCGGCTAAATACAGGCTCTTACTTTTTCATCAGCGAGCCCAGCTGTACCCCCAAGATACTCAATTCGTATGTGGCCTGGTACGCGCACGCGATGGGACCAATCATCTTAATGGAGAAACGTCTATTGGTCGATCGTAGGGCTGCGCCTCCCGGTGGCAATCGCAAGGCTCCATTGCAGCCCAGGGTTCAGGTTATCCCTCCGACGAAAGAGGCTGGAGCCGATCGACCACGCGTATTGGCCCCTCCGCGTGGACTGCCACTGCCCACTGCGGTGGATGCTCCGACGGTACCCCGTGCTCCGACGAAGACGGCTAAAGCGGCCTCACCGGAGTCGGGTGTAGGAGCGGACATCGGGACTCGCCGCCCGAAAGTGACTGCCAAAACTGGCAAGCGTAAAGATGCTCCGGGTGGATCCAAGGCTGGTGGACAGAAGAAGAAGAAATCCATCCTATCCCTTGACGCGATCCTTAACTTAGAACCCGCGGCTCATCCTGCCGAGACTATATGCGAGTACGGCAGCAATGAGGGCTTCGTGGTGGACCCTGAGGACACCAATCTAGCCGCTGCCATTGCAGCTTCGGAGCGATCAGCGAGGCTCGAAGCGATGTTAAGCAGACTCGCTGAATCAGGTAATCATCAGCCTCCTTATTTGTCATTTTATCCCACTTTTTATTACTATCTTTAGCTAATATTTGCCTCATTTTCAGCAGGTGAATCTACTGAACAGGCCATTAATGCCTCTCTGAAGACCTTCCAGGCGGAGGAGAAGAAGCGCGCCTTAGCAAGCGTCGGTATTTTTTACTTCGTTCTCTTTTATAAGGAAAGTTTGTTGTCTTTTTATGATAGTCGACCTTACCTTCTCTTGTTTCTCTACAGGGGTTGTATTAATCGGCGCAAGGACCCTTCCCAAGCCTGTCATCGGAGTCCCAGCTCCGTCGAAACTGCCGCAAGAGCCTCAGCTTGATAGCGCGACGATGGATGCCTTGAAGGATTTGGAGGCATCCCTGTATACGGGCGAAGAAGCCTCCCTTAAGGAGGCCCTGGTGGCATCCGTCTCGTCGGCTCGAGAGGAGCAGAAGCGGTTTAGACGCGAAGCTAAGGCGCGCAGAGCTGCTTTGGCCGTAGGAGCGGGCCCTAGCACTACTCTTCACGATAATGCTCCTTCTGAAGAGCCCCCTGTGGCCCTGTCTACTGCTCGTCGGCAAGTGGCGCGCGCGGTTCGGAGTGCCAATGACAAATCCACTTCAGGTAGTACTTCTTTCAGAATCTCGTCGTACGAATTGTAGAGCTGTTGGCTTATACGTATTCCATTTTGTAGGGTCAAGTCCAACTGAGGGGGAGGCGGAGACGACCGTCGAGCCCAGGGGAGCGGAGGAAGCGGTACTCGCCGACCCCGAACCGACAGTGGACAACTTTGTCGAGGTCATGGAGCCTGGAGCCGAGATTGAGGAACCTACCGCGGAGCAGGTCATTGATGCCGTACCCGAAGTGGCGGTAGATGAGATGATTGTCTCAACCGTGCCGGAGGCGGTAGAGGGCGAGGTACTTGAGGCTGGGGACCTCGTGGTGCCGATGGACGGGACAGCTGTAACCGCTGATCCTAAGGGAACAGCAGGTGATGCGGCCATGATTCCTGAAGACGAGCGAGGTGTTCCTTCTCAGGAATCGGGCAATGTTCCTATCTTGGCCCTCCCTGCTTATGGTTCCCCGCCGCCTGCAGCGCTTGAGAGCGTAACAACGGTTCCCCTTGAGTCGGGTGACGAAGCTACAGGCGGTGGTCTTCCGTCAGTGGAGGAAGGGACTACCTCAGTTTCTGCTGGCAGCTCGTCAGGTGAATTTTCGAGTCACCAGCGTTTCCATTTTTTTGTATATATATCTCGTGATCTCTTCTAACAAGCTTGTCTTTGCAGGTGCGGTCAGTGCCGACGCTCCATTGCTTGAGGGAGCACCGTCAACTACTGCTTTGGCGGTGGTCACTTCCCCGTTTTCCCTCGTGCCGTCACGGATGTTGGAAGGTACGGATTCACGACTCATGCATTAATCTTTCAAAAATGTGGCTTTTGTACTAATGCTACGCCATTGTGCCTTTTCAGGAGGGCTCTTTGATCATCTATATCAGGTGTTGCTCCCACACTTCTCCTTCCCATCCGAGCTCGCTTCTCCCTCTAAGGGTACCGGTGAGTGCCGTCTTGGTCTTTTTCGAGGGAATATAGGATCGTATCTGACTTTTCTTCTTCCTGACTGCAGTGCCTCAGATCGAAGGAGGGGACGCCGGGCTTGTGCTGCCACCGGCGCTTCCGGCTTTGACGTCCGTTGCGACTGGTACAGATATTCCTTTCCTCTTTTTATATGATCTTTCATCGACTTTTCGAATCATTGTTTGACCATGTTTCGTTTTTTGCAGCTATTGTCCCAGCTCCAATTCCTTTTGAATCTCAGGTCCTCTCACCGGCGGGTCCTTTCTCGCGACGCCCGTCTTCAAAGGGTGCTGTAATGAGCCTGGGTATGTTGAGCGGGTACATCGAAGAGCTCAACATGGATGCCCTTCCTTCGGCCGTAGATTTCGCTGTGGACGTTAACCCAATGTTGGCGGCGCTCGTAACTTTCCATAACGAAGGCGTCGTCGAATCGTGGGTTAACCACTGCAGAGAGATCGAAGCTCGCCTGCATCGGTTGGAGTCGACACGCCCTTCTCCCGAGGCTTTGGCCGCGAGCGCCGAACGGATAGCTTGGCTTGAGCAAAGCACCTCTTATCTCCACCATTTGGAGCAGAAGGCAGCTTTACGGCTAAAGGCGCATCAGAAATCTTCAAACGTGACCGCTTGCCTTCGTGCCGAAGTTAGGACGAATGCTGCTGAGGTGAAAGCTGTCTTTGAAGGTCTTCTTAAGCGTATATCTAATGGGCTAGCGTTGAAGCGGAAACTTGATGCTGCTGAGCGCGATGCCCAAGGCCAAGAAGCAGCTCATCAGGTTGTTGGGGAAGAGCTCGCATCCTTCACGCAACAGCGGGCTCAAGTAGAGGCGGAGCTGGCAGTGGCAGTTGATCAGGAGAAAGCATGGAAGGACGTATGCGACCAATTGCTACATCTGTGCAAGACGCTTCCTTCCCCATAATCCCCCTTGTATCATTTGTCTTTGTAAATTATATGTATATTTTTTTTTCTTTAGCACAATGTATCCTGTACTCAACCAATTTTTTATGAATAAAACATACACATTTTGTAATGTCTTGTGTCATTTCTCTGTCTTTCTTTTCTTTTATAATCAGTACGCCGCCTTAATAACCATAATTGACGAACGATTGGGACGAGTATCCCGACCTTATTAAGAAATAACGATGGCTTAGGCCGCAGGTTTAGATCTGCTGCCTAAGACTTTCCAACTCTATAAGCCGTGAGGGTCTCATAGAGACTCTTCTCCCTACGGATCGAGAAGATCTCGCAGGTGAATTTTCTCCTTAGGAATCGTGAGGATTCCCTAGTGTGATTTCCTCTCATAAGTCGGAAGGATCCTATAAGAGAATTTCTCCCTCTTACGAGTCGAGAGGGCTCGTAAGCGGTTGTTTCCCTCTTTGTCGAGAATCGACTTCAGAGAGTGAGGCCCGTGGATAGTATGCAAGAGACCATTTAGGATTGACTTGCAGGGTCCCATTGTTCAGGAAGCAAGTTTTGAATCCTTACTGCCCAAGATGTGAGTCATAGAAGCTCTGGTCACGGAGTGTTTGTATCCATGAGTTGAGAAGTTTTGTGAGGGATTATTTGTTTCCCAAGCGCCAAGGATTATTTGTGTCCTTGGGGTTTGAAACGAGTCAAGGGTTCCTACGGAGGCAGTGGTGGCTCTGCGGGTCGACGCGGATCAGGAGGCTCTCGTCAAGGAGTGTTTGTATCCGTGAGTTGAGAAGTTTGCCGGGATTATTTGTTTCCCGAGCGCCAAGGATTATTTGTGTCCTTGGGGTTTGAAACGAGTCGAGGGTTCCTACGGAGGCACTGGTGGCTCTGCGGGTCGACGCGGATCAGGAGACTCTCGTCAAGGAGTGTTTGTATCCGTGAGTTGAGAAATTTGCCGGGATTATTTGTTTCCCGAGCGCCAAGGATTATTTGTGTCCTTGGGGTTTGAAACGAGTCGAGGGTTCCTACGGAGGCACTGGTAGCTCTGCGGGTCGACGCGGATCAGGAGGCTCTCGTCAAGGAGTGTTTGTATCCGTGAGTTGAGAAGTTTGCCGGGATTATTTGTTTCCCGAGCGCCAAGGATTATTTGTGTCCTTGGGGTTTGAAACGAGTCGAGGGTTCCTACGGAGGCACTGGTGGCTCTGCGGGTCGACGCGGATCAGGAGGCTCTCGTCAAGGAGTGTTTGTATCCGTGAGTCGAGGGATTTTCGTTGAAGTCACTGGTTTCTTCGGTTGGAATGAACCTTTGAGGCTTGGTTTCGTCATTTGACGGAATCCACTGGGGAGGTATGGTTTCTTCTTTGTTTACGCCCTTGGATTGTATACAGGGATCGATGTGATCTTAACTGTAGGGCCGAAGTTTTATCATTTCTTATTTTTTTTTTTATTTTATTTCCGCGATGCTCTATCATTTCAGCTTTTATATCGCGAAGGTCGCGATTGCCCAAACATTTCGGCTATTTTTTCGCGGTGCCCAATCATTTCGGCTTTTCATTATTTTGTTTTTTACTCGTTGCTCTTTATTACGAGTTGCCCGATCATTTCGGCTATTTTGCATGCATACATTTTACTTGCTGTTTTTTATTACAAGTTGCCCTATCATTTCGGCTATTTCGTATGCATGAGCGGTTTACCGGCTTTCGCCGTCAACCTGAAATTGGACGTCGATTTCGGCATCAGCACCGCTGCGACTGGGATATTACCAGGAGCGAATCATCATTTGCTTCTATCGTTGTTGGACAAAGGAGGCTTAGCGACCGGGGTTAGGATCACGTCGGCTAAGGCTTTTGACTTCATGAGCCGTAAGGGTCTCGTGAAGGTATCTCTCCCTACAAGTCGTGGGGATCTTGTAAGTGTATTTTCTCCTTAGGAATCGTGAGGATTCCTAAGTGTTCGTTTCCTCTGTAAGTCGTAAGGATCCTACAGGAGGGTTTTCTCCTCATAAATCGAGAGGATTTACAAGGGTTGTTTACCATGCGAACATATCCCCAGTCACGGATGAGACTTGGTTAGGGAAATGTTTATTCGCGCCCGTGGATTGTATACAAAGGTGAGTATTGAGCCACTTGTAGGGCAATATCGGAAGTTGTGGGGGTTGCTTAAGCACAGGTTTAGATCTCTGTAACTTAAGACTTTCAACTCTTATGAGCCGTGAGGGTCCCATAAGAGAGTTTTCCTTACGAGTCGTGAGGATCTCGTAAGTGTATTTTCTCCTTAGGAATCGTGGGGATCCCTAAGTGTGTCGCTCCTTTGTGAGTCGTAAGGATCTCACGCAGGTGGTTTCTCCTTACAAGGTCGAGAGGACCCTATAAGTGTTCTTGACGAGGTTGCGCCCTTTCAGGTTTTCACAAACACTCGCCGGTAGTCCTGCTGTTTTTACTCACGGAGCCCTTTCGGGTTTTCGTTCGCGCCCATTTTGCTTATGGGCTTACCGTTTTTCTTTATTTTATTTTTATTTTTATTTTTATTTTTATTTATATATATATATATATATATATATATATATTATTTTTTTTTTATCTCGTCAGCCCAAGGATGCTGCAGTATTAGTTTAAAGACGTTTCGGTCTGCTATTAGTTTAAGGACATTTCGGTCCGCCATTGAGAGGGTTGGCTACTACTTATAAAGCTTGAGCTTAGGAAGATAGCGAGCGGACATAGTCGCCGTCATCTACCATTGACCTAGGCTGTGGCTCATTAAGCGTAGTATTTCTTTAGGAAGCGTCCGTTTATTGGCCTGAAAGGCCTTTCACCGTGCATGTCCATGAGTAGATAGGCCCCACCTTGGTAGACCTTATCAACGATATACGGTCCTTCATAGTTTGGCTCAAATTTTCCCCGCTTGGCGCGATTGGGGATCATGGGCCTTTTGACCACCAGCACGAGTTCGCCTTGGTGGAATGTCCTCGGGCGGCTCAATTTTTCATATGAGCGCGTCATCTTTGCTTTATAGGCTTCCAGATTTTGTTGTGCTAGAAGCCGGATTTCATCAAGGGAGTCAAGCTCTTCAAACCGAAGGTGAGCATTTTCTTCGTCTGTCAGCTCGTAGTGGACTGCCACCCGTAGAGAGGGTAATTCTATCTCGAGAGGGAGTACTGCTTCCGTCCCAAATACCAACGCGTATGGCGTTGTGTTTGTGGCCGTTTTAAACGTAGTCCGATACGCCCAAAGAGCCTCCTGCAATCTTTCGTGCCAATCTTTCTTATTTCGTGATACTGTTTTCTTTATGATCTTCGTCAAGGTCTTGTTGAAGGCTTCAGCTAGACCGTTAGCTCGCGGGTTATAAACTGAGGAATATATCCAGTCTATATTGTGCTGCAGTGCGAAACGGCTAATTTTATGACTTCGATAGGCTGGCCCATTATCAGAGATGATTCTTCTCGGGGTTCCAAACCGGTAGATGACATGCGTTTTGAAGAAATGGAGGATGTTCTCCGTCTTCACTTCCCTCAATGGTACTGCCTCTGCCCATTTGGAGAAGTAATCAGTCGTCGCCAAGATGAAACGATGTCCCTTTGACGATGCTGGTTCGATGGGACCGACTATGTCAGTTCCCCACATTTCGAATGGCCAACTAGCCATTGTTGGATGTAGTGGATTGGGATGCTGATGGATGAAGTCCCCATGAATTTGGCATGGATGACATTGCCTCGCGTATTCCAGGCAATCCTGCATCATCGTGGGCCAGTAGTAGCCCATCCGCTTTATCTTCAACTTCATCTTAGGGCCTGCTTGGTGGGAACCGCAGAGTCCGTCGTGAACTTCTTGGACGACCCTTCTCGCTTCGTCAGGTCCTAAGCATCTCAACCACAGAGAGTCGAATGACCTCTTGTATAGAGTATCATTGACGAAGGCGAAAGACAGAGCTCGTTTCGTGAGCTGATGTCGCGTGGACGCCTCTTCAGGTATTCGGTGGAACTTGAAGTAATCTATGAAGACTTCTCTCCAGTCCTCGGTATTTTCCCTGTCTTTTATTTGCAAGGTTGTCTCCTCTTTCGCTCCTTTTTCTTCAGACGATTTCGGAGATATTTCTGTCGGGGCGAGCACTCGACGGCTTTGTATCACGATTCTAACGTCATCGAGGTTCTCGTCAGCCAATTCTTTAGCAAGTTTGGCCAGTGCGTCCGCTTTGCTGTTTTCCGCACGCGGTATACTTTCCAAAGTGTAAGAGGGAATTTGGGTTAGCAGTTGCTGCACTTTTTCACCGTATTTTACCAATTCCGGTTTGCACGTTTGGTAGTCGCCGTTTACTTGACTAACGACCAGTTGGGAATCGCCGTATACGAGGAGATCTTCAATTCCCATGTCAATGGCGATCTCGAGGCCTGCTATCAGAGCTTCGTATTCGGCTTCATTGTTTGTTCTCGGCTCCGTTAGGGAAAAGGCGTAGCGCATTATTCCTCCTTGTGGAGTTACAAAGATGAGTCCTACCCCTGATTTAATTATAGGGGCACTTTGTTTGCGTTTCTTCATGGAAGATGCTCCATCGAAATAAAGCTCCCATCGAATATTATCGCCGTCGATCGCATCGAACGCATGTTCGTCTGGAAGATCGCAATTCAGAGGAGAATCGGCGGGTATCGGATGCTCAGCGAGGAAGTCGGCGATGGCCTGGCCTTTCACTGCCTTGAGAGGTTGATACGTTATCGAGAATTCCATCAAGAGCAGGGCCCATTTAGCGAGTCGTCCTGTCAATATGGCTTTTGACATTAGATATTTAAGAGGGTCCACTTTTGAAATCAGACGGACCTCGTGCGCCAACGCGTAGTGCCTAAGCTTTGTTATTGCGAAGATCAACGCCAGGCAGTGTTTTTCAATGGGAGAGTAGTTGCTTTCTGCCCCCAGCAGGACTCGACTTAAGTAGTAAAGTGCTCTTTCTTTCCCTTGATCGTTCTCTTGTGCCCATAATGCGCCTAAAGAACCTTCGAGGGCGGTTGTATAAAGGATAAGAGGCTTCCCCTTAACTGGAGCAGCCAACACCGGAGGGTTCTGCAGGTATTGCTTAATCTCATCCAGTGCGCCTTGGCATTTTTGGTCCCAAACAAATGGGGTTCCCTTCTTCATCAGGTGGCTGTAAGGACGGCACTTTCCTGAAAGGTTGGCTATAAATCGCCGTATATACGCGAGTTTCCCTTGGAGAGACCGCAGCTGTTTGAGAGTCCTCGGCGGAGGCATTTCCATGATCGCTTTGATCTTTGACGGATCTATTTCGATACCTCGGTGTCGAACGACGAATCCCAGGAATTTGCCCGAGGAAACCCCGAACGCACATTTAAGAGGATTCATCTTCAAGTTGTATTGCCGAAGGCGCTGAAATACAGTCTTCAGATGCTCGAGATGTTCCTCGTATGATTTGCTCTTGACCACGAGATCGTCGATATAGCATTCGACGGTTTCGTGTATAAGGTCGTCGAAGATCTTCGTCATGGCCCTCTGATAAGTAGCACCGGCGTTCTTCAAACCGAAAGGCATCACTTTATAACAAAATATACCAAGCGGAGTTCTGAAGGCCGTGTGCTTCTGATCTTCAGGGTGCATTTTTATTTGATTATACCCCGAGGAGCCGTCCATGAAGGAGAAAACCTCATGAGTGGATGTGTTGTCTATCATCAGTTCGTAACTGGCACTGGGAAATCATCTTTTGGGCAGGCTTTATTGAGATCCCGAAAGTCTACGCATATGCGCACTGTCCCATTTTTCTTCATCACTGGGACGATGTTGGCGATCCATTCAGGGTATTGGACTTCCTGGATGAAGCCTGAATCTATCAGCTTTTTGACTTCGGCATTGATGCTCATCTCAAGCTCGAGTCGCATTCTTCTCAGCGCTTGTTTGACTGGCTTGATGTCCGGGGATATCGCCAATTTGTGCACAGCGATTTCTGGATCTAGTCCCGGCATTTCGGAATAGTTCCACGCGAAGCAATCTTTGTGCTGTAGAAGCACATCCTTTAACGCAGCCACCCTTTCTCCAGATAGCAGTTCGCTGATGAATGTCGGTCGCGGGTCATTTTCCGTCCCCAACTCAATTTTCTTGAGATTATCTGCAGTGGTATGGATTCCATCTTCCAGTTCTTTCGGAGCTGGGGGAAATTCTGAGATTACCTCATCGCTGCCGCTTTCAAAACACCAAGGGAGGTTGTTCATGTCTTCGGACCCTTCTTTCAATATTGTTATCACATGGCAGGTGCGAATTTTCTGCCAATCCCAATGCGGAGTTGGTTTTATTCTTGTGTTTTCAGGTTCGTGCTTTTGCGGCGGCGCTACCCTCCAACTGTCAGACAACGCGAATTTGCCAAGCTGATATTGGTCCTCAACCCAATTCTTAAAGGTGAAGCAATCTTCAAGCGGATGCCCTACTACTCGATGGTAAAAGCAATACTTTGGGTTGGAGACTTCGCCTGCTTGTTTAGGGTGTTTAGACTCTGGCAACGTAAGCATTTGATGTTTTAGAGCGAGATCGAATATTTTCCTTGTTTTGTTCCGAGGAAAAGAGTATGCTCGACCCATTTTCTTCCCGAGGGCTAAGTCAATAACGCTCGATTCTCGGATGCGCGGCTTCTTAGCTCTGCTTTGTAGTTGTCGAGCGCCTCTCTTGCCTTTCGACTTGTTTTTGTTCTCGCGTCGAACCTTTTTTATAGCAGGTTGACAAGGAGCGGCATCTTCGTTCTTTACTGCCTGTTGGAGGAGGCGCTGTGTCTTAGCTTTCTCATAGATTGCCATTTCACGATCGTGATCATCTCGGGCTTTTTGACTCGCATCCCTTATAAGTTTGCTCATCTGGTCTTCGGACGATGGACTGGGCGGTTTTGTATCCGGAACTTTTGCTGGTTCAGGATTAGCGTCCTCCCATTGAGCGTCCGCCTCTTCATCGAAGTCATACATGGCATAACAGCTGTTTACTAGCTCTCGCTTCTTTGGCCGGATGTACCCAAGCCCTTTGGTTTCTACTTTCCCGTTAGGCAGTTTGCATTGGGTCCCGGGAATGTTCCAGACCTTGTCATAGAATTTGGCTTTTCTAACGGTCTGTGTGAAGGACATCCCCTGGCGTTTTAGCAGTTTCTTCAGACCTTCGGTATAATACCGGGGAAGACGGATAAGCTGAAGCCTGTCAAGCGTGGGATCCGCGCCATGCCAAACTTCTTTTTCTACTTTGTTCTCTTCAGAACGGTAGAATAAGATTGCCTTCTCACCCCTTCGTCCGGGAGGGATATAGAATGTCTGCAATTCTTCTACGCTGTTGGTGTCGAGTGCATCCAGTTCTTTGTAATGTTCAAGTGGCACCAAGGTTATCTGCAGACTTCGCTCTTCATCAGCGGAGATCCGTATTGAAGGCCGAGCAGGGAATACAGCATGAACTTCATCCTCTGAATCACTACCGAAGATCAACGAAGGAACGGATGGTCCTGGCCTGGTAGATTGGGATGGACCTGAATAAATTATATCCTCCTCCTCGGTATCACTGCCGAAGACAGGGATGGTGGCATTAGTTTTGTTCTCCGGTTTGTGACACCTTTCCGTGTCTTCGAAGCTCGGCAAGAAGTATTTGGCATCCTCATACTTGCGAACTTCGTTCACGGAAAACGGATTCAACTCTCCGGCCACAGTGTACTCGAGGCCATCCCTGGAATATTTCATACACTGATGCTGTGTAGAAGGGATGATATTGTACTCGTGTAGCCATGGTCGGCCGAGCAGAGCATTATAGCACGTCTTGGCATCTATAACATGGAATTTGATGTCTGTGACGAGCAACCCGAAGCGTAGCGTCAATATCACAGATCCAAGAGTCTTTGAAGATTGAGAGTCGAAACCGGAGATAGTGATCTTGTCCCGGGCAAGGTGTTGGATGCTCATGCAAATCTCCTTTAACACTCGTACGTTGAGTAAATTGACGGACGATTCGTTATCGACCAAGATTTTACCTATCTTTATGTCATGGCAGTATCCTGAGACATAAAGAGGGCGATTGTGTTCACACGTCCCGAGAAGAAGGTCCTCATCACCAAAAGCAACGTCGGCTGTGTGCACTTCTTCCAATTCGTCTTTCATCTTTTCTTCGGCTAAGAAGGCTTGGAACTGGTCCGGATCTTGTAGCGCCTTAATCAAAGAGTCTCTCGCCTCCTTTGATAGTAACAAGGCATCGAGGATGCTGAGTTGTGAGGGTAGCTTCCTCAGATGCGCTAGGACATTGTAATCCACCTTACTCCTCTTTGGCGGATTTTTGGCGGTTAACTCTTCCGCGACTTGGTCATCCAAAGTGATGTCTTCATAGAACTTCTCTTTCCCTTTATCTTTTCTATTCGAGGGTCCGAGGTTCTTTTTAGGCAGTGTCCGATTCCGCAGCTGTATATTTTCGCAAGACTTCGGTTCTTCTTCTTTTCCCGAAGTTGACTCTTTAAAGAGAGGGGCAATCTCTAGTTCCTCATCAGAGTCGCTCCCAAATGTGGGCACTTGTGACCTGGTAGTGTTAACCATGTGACAGTTGCCGGCAGTTCTTTCAAGCACTTTGGTCGTGTTTCTTTGATCCCGACGAACCTTGCGCTTTTCCCGTTTAAAGCGTTGTTGATTAGCGACGTATCCTTGCCACCATTTATCGAACGCTTTGCACTCTTGGGTAGAATGTGAGACCTTCTGATGATATGAGCAATAAGAGGGGTGCATTTCTACCACGCTAGTAACTTTTCCTTCTGAGGGTGGTAGCTTCATGCCTATCGATATGGCCTTAGCGAACTTCTTTTTTATCTTAAATTGGCTTTTGTCAGCGGTGGAGGCATTTTGCTCCAGTGGGATCATCTCAGCTCCTCCCTCAAGTCGCTGGCGCTTGGCCGTTTCGAATATTGCCGTCTCGCGTTCTTGATCAGCTTTACTTTTCAATCGAGCTTCACTAAGAAACGTGTCAATCATTTCTATTGATAATTCCGGAACCCTTGACTCAGTATTTGCCCCCGGCGTTTTGGTGTCAGAAGTCCCTTCATCGTCCGAGGTCGAGTGAGAGATCATATGACAGCTCGCCATATCTCCGTCGGACTCATCTGATGAAGCTTCTTCCTCCTCTTCTTTTTGAAAGACGTGATCAAGGAAATCTTGGAGCGTAATGGGAGTCCGCGCCTTTTGGTTATACTCGTCCAGTGCGTCAATCTGCTTCTGTAAGTCCGTCCGCTTGTCGTTGGGCTTCACGGGCTTCTTAAATTTCTTCTTCTTCTTTTTCGAAGATTTTGACGGCTGGTTATGAACGCTTGAACTACCACCATCGGCTTTCGGAGTCGGACGTGGTTTCAACATCCCCTCAATAACCTGCGGCTCTAAGGGGTTCTTCCACTTGACCGCCGGACAGGTCTGAAGATCATTTAGCATTCTCCTCGTTTTGGCTGATAATACAACCTCCCAGGGAGCTTCTTCAATGACGGAGCATGTTGCCCCTGGCGTATTCGTTCCCTTATAGGTGTGGGGTTGCGGAGGATTCACCTTCCATTTGTCGGATAGCGCAAACTTGCCCTGACGGTACTGGTTTTCGAGCCAATTTTTGAACACGTAACAGTCTTCGATTGGATGTCCTAGCACTCGATGGTAAGGGCAATAATTAGGCTCGTTAACGTCACTTGGTTGTGACGGACGTTTTGGATCTGGCAGATTTATAAGCCTATTGCGCAATGCCAGCTCAAATAACCTCCTTGTTTTATCACGGGGGAAGGAGTAAGCACGTCCCATCCTGTCCTCAAGGGGTACGTATGGGCGTGTATTATTTGGACGAGCAACCGGTTTCGAGTCGTTCGGTTGCTGTTGGGCATTAGCGACGATGATCGCTTTTCCCTTCCCTTTGTCGTTTCGAGATTCGGGCTTCGGGAGAGGGGGTTTATGGCCCATCTGGTCCATCTGCGCCAATTTGTCGATCAAAGCCTGGAAAGAAGTCGGCTTGAAGAACATCATAAACTGCGAAATGGTCGCTTGTGGATCAAGGGTTCCAACAAACATTCCCACCGCGGGGGCTTCTTCTATACGCTGTTCACATTTAGACCATAAATTACGCCACCGTATAGCGTACTGGACCCACGTCTCGCCGGGCTTTACCCTGGCGTTAATCAGCGCCGTCATCGGAGTACGTTCGCTGGCGCTTGCAAAGCGTTGGGTGAAGAGCAGCTCCATCTCTGCGAAGGTTTTAACGGAATCGTTGGGGAGCTCGGAATACCACTCGAAAGCCGTATCTGATAAACTTCCCACAAACTGGCGCAGCAAGAGCTTGTCGTCGCCTCCAGTGTTACCACAAAGCGCCCTGAATTGGGCAACATGTTGATGGGGATTGCCGGTCCCCTTGTAGACATGAAACTTTGGAATTGTGTAACCTGGCGGGTACTTAATTTGGTCATACCAGCCCGGGTATGGCCGCCCTGTTTTTACAACGTGGCCGGCTGCCTCGGCCGCGTGATGAACTTTTATCTGCTGGGCTATATATTCGTCCAGATCTGTTTTAGAGATTGTGTCTTCTTTAGCCGTCGATAGAACGGGCTGAGGGTTTGATGTTTCTCCCCTATCATCCCCAAGGACGATCGGGGGTTCTTCAGTCGGGGATTCTGGTTGTATCATCATCCCTATCATATCCTGGAAGAGAAGGCCCATGCGCTGTATATTGGCTGCTTGTTCAGCAGCCTCCTGGTCTCTCTTTTCGAGCATTCGGCGAAGGAACTCGGCATCAGTCTCCTCCTCTTGACGTTCATCTAAGGATGTCTCAGGATTCTCTTTTGGCCCCGTGAGTGCAGCCATGGTAGTCATCATCTCCTGGAGTTTTTGTTGCTGCTCCTGAGACTTGGTCACTGACCGGGTAAGCGGTCGGTGACCCGTAGAAGTACGGCTTTCTTCTTTCCCCGAAGCCATATAGACCGTATGAACTGTGATGCCCCCTGACTTGGGGCGTTTAGGTTCACCGCTCTTAGATTTTGTCAGCGTTATGGGAGCTTTTTCTGGCCTCTTCCTTTTATGGGCCTTTGAGGTTGAAGGAGCCGTTGAAGCGGGCATCCTAGCATTTGTTGCCCCCTGTCGTTGAGCGGGGCGGTTTTTGTCTTTTTCCACCCTTGCCCTGTTCTGGCGACGGAAGTGGTTTGAGTCAATCACGGAGTCTTGAACCCTCCGCCAAACTTTATAAACTTTCGCTGACAGCCGTTGAGGGGGCTGTTCCTGTTTCATCTCCGGAGCTTTTTCCTTGGGTGGAGGAGACCTTTTCAACGTAGCTACCGGGGAGTTCTTTCTCACCCTCCTCAGCATTTCAAAGCTGTTCCCAGTTGGAACAGCAGCATCGACTTCCACCACTGGAGCAGGTGGGGTTAGCCCTGAGGGGGAGTTGCCCCCTGCTTTCCTTACTCTCTGCCAATGGCGACGTCGCGCGCGACGAGCCGCCGGGATTGGCTCGGAGATTGAGGTGGTATCTTGTTGCCCCCTGTTTGAGCGCGGGGTAACTGTTGATGTCAGCCTATCGAAGACTGATGCCTTCTGACCAGCTGGAGGAGGAGTAGGAACCGTCAATCTTATGAAGACTGACTCTCTAATGGGAGAAGCCGCTTTAACGACTTCCAAAGCAGCGGCCATTGCCCTCTTTGGGACAGCCACTTTATAGTTCTGACCCAGCCTGGTGAAAACGGAGGCTGTTGGTCCAGTAGCAGGCGACCCGCTGACAGGGGTTGGAGTAGCAGTGAGCCGGTCGAACACCGACTTCTTGTTCGCTTCCAGTGTGGGTATCGGTGCCGAGAGGCTTGTAGGTGGGACCATGGTCCCGAAGAACAAGCCGATGGTGGCCTGAGTCAACTGGCCCACCGGCAGTGTCAGGAAGGAAGCCGCCTGGGGCCCATATGCTACACCTCTAGGTGAGGTGGAGCGTCCGTTGCAGTTGCACTTCGAGCAGTTGGTGCAGTTGGTGGCCATTGAATGCTTGAGTTCTGTACCAAACAAAAGACCAAATCTTAGCAACTTGAAATCCGAAGGCAATCATTTAACAAACCGCGATTGGTTCGCGAAGACGACACACGAAGTGTGGAGTGGAAAGAGGAAGAGGTCCCACCGGGCATGCCAGAATCTGTTCCCCTCCGAACGGCGGCCGCACAGGACTGCTGAGGTCCTGGCGCTGAGGTTCGGGGCAGATGCTATTTGGTTTTATCCATCTATCTTTCCGAAGATGCCAAGTTGATTTATGGCACCGTGTATCGGAGGTTTAGACGGATGCGGCCGATGTAGCAGACTTCGTCAGATTCCCCCTCAGGGTGAGGGGTTTTTGATTGTGGGGACGCTCTTCCCTGCAGGCGCAAGCCCCTGCAGTTAATTACGCTACCGCATCGCGGTAACAACTTTCTCCTACTCCAGAATTTCACTTCGTGTCGTGTGTGTTTGTTTTGTTTGTGATTGCCCGTGGATTGTATACGGAGACTGAGTGATGTCGTCACCCGTAGGACGTGGATTAGTCCAAATCCGTATTTACTTAGATTTGGGTTTGGTGTTTTTAGTTTAAGGATACATTAGTCGCGTTGCGACTAAGATCGACTTAAACGTTCGTTAAGGATACGTTAGTCTTGTTTTAGACTAAGATCAACTTAACATCATGATTGATTTAATTATCCGGCCATCGGGACTCGTCACCTCTCTGACGTCGTTGAGGGATTACAACGACAGGCGTCTGAGGAGTTCAGAGATGTACCCTTGAACCAAAGTTAATTTGGAGTTTTATCGTTTATTTAAATGTCTAAGGACACGTTAACCGTATTTGGGGTTAAGATCAACTTAGGCGGGACCGTTTAGATCCAACAAAGGAGCATTTGGGCCCTATTATACCAGTTTAGGGACATGGCGGTCCATCGCCAGTTTTATGGACGTGGGGGTCCATTATTAGTTTAGGGACGTTTCGGTCCGTCGCCAGTTTAAAGACGTAGTGGTCCATATTCCAGTTTAGGGACGTGGTGGTCCGTCGCCAGTTTAGGGACGTGGTGGTCCATTATTAGTTTAGGGACGTTTCGGTCCGATATTAGTTTAGGGACGTTTCGGTCCGATGTTAGTTTAGGGACGTTTCGGTCCGATGTTAGTTTAGGGACGTTTCGGTCCGATATTAGTTTAGGGACGTTTCGGTCCGATGTTAGTTTGAATGGTCGTTGGGACCCGTCACCTCTTTGACGTCGTTGAGGAATTACAACGACAGGTGTCAAAGGAGTTTGGAGATGTACCCTCGAACCGGTCATGACTTGTTTTATGAGAGGCATTTAATTTAAGGACTTACAGCCAGGATTGGGTTAAGTCCAATTTTTATTTTTCAGGCTCTGCCCGATTAGAAGAATCGATCTAAACAGGGCTCTGCCCCTTTCATTATTTCGCGAGTCTGGTTTGGGCCAGGCCCTTTTAATGAGTTACAAGAACTCAAGAATTCTCCAAGCAGGGCCTTGCCCTTTTAAATAATGAGTTTCAGAAACTCAATAATTTCCTTGGGCCAGGCCCTTTTAAATGATGAGTTGCAGGCATTCAAGAAATTTTTACAAACAGGGCTTTGCCCTTTTATTGTTCTGCAGTTTAGTTTGGGCCAGGCCCTTTTAAATAATGAGTTTGCAGAAACTCAGGAATTTTTCCAAACAGGGCCTTGCCCTTTTATTATTTCAACTTAATTTGGGCCTGGCCCAAAACAAGGGGTTGCAAAACCCTAGAAATCTTCAGATTGAAGAACACAAGTGCATGGCACTTTTGATTTGAATTTGGATCAAAGGAAAAACAAGTTCTTGTTTTTTCCTGATCATACAGAACCAAGGGTTCATATTAAGTGCAAGGCACTATTTATTATTCTTTTATTTATTTATTTTTTTTTCTTTAGAACCAGGGGTTCATATCAAGTGCAAGGCACTATTTATTTTTTATTATTCCCTTTTTTTTTTTTTAATCTTCTGTTCTTCAGAAATTTTACCTTCTTTTTGTTCTTGATTAATCTTCAAGAGCCTTTTCTTTCAGAAGTTTTTCCTCCTCTTGATGATTGATTGTCTCTCTGATTATCTCCTCCCTTCTTCCCTTTTTTTTTTTAAGTGAGGCTTGGGGTCTTATTTATAGTGCCCACAAATTTGTTGGATTTGTTAACAAAATCTTTCCTGAATAATTTTGGGAATCTTCCCACCATTGGATCTTCGATCCAAGGGTTCCTGTTTTACAGGAGAACAGAAAAGATTTATCTAAATCTTCATTCAGTTGCTGCGCAACTCACCAGCAAATGACACGTGTCGCGCATCCGAGCGCTTGCGCAGTTGCGATTGCGCAACTGCGCAGACACGTGTCGCGCATCCGAGCGCTTGCGCAGCTGCGTTTGCGCAGCTGCGTTTGCGCAACTGCGCAGACACGTGTCCCGCATCTGTACGCTTGCGCAACTGCGACTGCGCAACTACGCAGACACGTGTCACGCATCGGTGCGTTTGCGCAGACACGTGTCGCGCATCGGTGCGTTTGCGCAGCTGCGACTGCGCAACTGCGCAGACACGTGTCGGGCATCCATGCGCTTGCGCAGACACGTGTCGCGCATCCGTGCGTTTGCGCAGTTGCGACTGCGCAACTGCGCAGACACGTGTCGTGCGTCCATGCGCTTGCGCAGACACGTGTCGCGCATCCGTGCGTTTGCGCAGTTGCGACTGCGCAACTGCGCAGACACGTGTCGTGCATCCATGCGCTTGCGCAGACACGTGTCGCGTATCCGTGCGTTTGCGCAGTTAAGTCTTTAATTACGTTTTCTGAAGAGCCTTGCTCTGATGGGACGCACTGTTTCGGGCGTTACGCTGACCATTCAGCTTCTGCCACGTGGCAAATTGCGCGCTGCGCTTGGAAACCGAAGCGTTGCTTCGAATTTTTGAATTTTCAAAATTCAACAGAGCCTTGCTCTGATTGGGGGAAACACTGACAGATGAAGAAAATGCTCATCTTAGGCTTGAGGAACTCAACGCTCTCGACGAAACTCGCCTTGTAGCACAGCAAAATCTGGAGGCTTATAAGGCAAGGATGACACGGTCATACGAAAAACTGACCAGACCGAGAACATTCCGCCAAGGCGAACTCGTGTTGGTCGTCAAAAGACCAATAATTCCCAATCGTGCCAAACGGGGAAAATTCGAGCCGAATTATGAAGGCCCGTACATCATAGACCAAGTCTACAAAGGTGGAGCCTACCTGCTCATGGATATGCATGGCGAAAGACCCTTCCGGCCAATAAACGGCTGATTCCTCAAAAAATACTATGCCTAACGAGTCATGACCTAGGTCAATGATAGATGACGACGCTCGTGTCCGCTCTCTATCTTCCTGAGTCAAAAACTCTGAGAGTAGTATGTGACGAAACTCCGTCGCCCCAAACATCGCAATAACGGACCAAGATATCCCTAAACTAGCACGTTGCCTCCAAAATGGTGATATGCTTCCTTGAGATCTATATGGCAATCGAAGTCTCAACGGTAAAGGTTGCAACTCAAGTCCCACTGGCTACACAACTACTTTAGCGATGAAGCCACCCCCAATTCTCACCAGTAAAGAGATGGGTCACCCGCGGTGAAACTGCTTTCGAGAGTTCCATCGTTCGAAAAAAAAGATATGTTCACAAGTGAAATAGGCACGGATGAAAACCTTAAAGGGCGCCGTGAGTAAAAACAGCAGGGCTACCGGCGAGTTTGCAAAAACTCGGAAGGGCGCGATCTCGTTAAAAAAAGGAAAAAAATGGGTATGTCCACAAGCAAAATGGGTACGGATAAAAAAACCCGAAAGGGCGCCGTGAGTAAAAATAGCAGGACTGCCGGCGAGTTTATGAATACCCGAATAGAGCGCAAACTTGTAAAATAAAAAATTCATCTGCACTCGCAAGGTCCTCTCGACCTTGTGAGGATAAAATACCCGCGTGAGATCCTTATGACTCACAGAATAGCAACAAACTTAGGAATCCTCATGATTCCTAAGGAGAAATTACACTTGCGGGATCCTCATGACTCGTAAGGAGAATTCCCCTTATGAGACCCTCACGGCTCATAAGATTCAAAGCTTTAAGCTACATGGATCCGAACCTGTTAAGCCGTTATATCCCCCTAAGTTGCCCTACAGGCGGTCTAATATTGACCTTTGTATACAATCCACGGGTATGAATAAACAATTCTCCACCAAGTTCCTCCAATGGCGAGAAATGTCCCCATATGGTGAACGACACTTGTAAGTCCTCTCGACTTATAAGGAGAAAATACACTTATAAGATACTTACGACTTATAAGAGAACACAAACTTAGGAATCCCCATGATTCCTAAGGAGAAAATACACCTACGAGATCCTCACGACCTGTAGGGAGAAATAACCTTATGAGACCCTTACGGATCATAAAGTCAAAAAGTCTTAGTCGACAGGATCCTAACCCTGTTTGCTAAGCCACCTTTGTTCAAATCGATAAGGGAAAATGATGATTTGCTCCTGGAAATATCCCAGTTGTAGCGATACTGATGCTTAAACAAGTGTCAAACTTCAAGTCCTCTCACGGCAAATGATGATTCCCTCTTGACAATATTCCAGTTGCAGCGATGCTGATGCCAAGATTATTATCAGATCTCAAGTCCCTGACTCGTAATAAAACCCAGCAAGTCAAAAAAATGCATATGAAATAGTCGAAATGATGGAGCAACTCGCAATAAAAATCAGGGAGCAAAAAATAGGCATAAAAAAAAAGAAGAGCCGAAATGTTCGGGCAACTCGCAATAAAAAGCAGTGAGTAAATAAAAAATAGCCAAAATGATTGGGCAATCGCAACTTTCGCGAAATGAAAAGCTGAAAAGATAGAGCATTGTGGAAATAAAAAAGGGTATAAAATGAAATTTCCTCTGCCGTGCAAGTAGGTCCATATTAGCTCTTGTATAAGATCCATGGGCACAAATGAAAGAAAGGGAATCATATTTTCCCTCCAGGCTCCGTCAAAGGGAGAGCCAGATCTCGACGGTTCATATACAACCTAGATAACAACTCGACGTTCCTTCTCGGTGTAGACGCGACGTCAACAAAAGCTCCAAAAGGCCAAATAAAAAAGGAGTGATTGCAAAATCCTAACTCCGTCTCGACGTGCTTCTCATGCCAGCAGGATGTAGACGCAACGTCATTAAAGACCCAAAGGTCAAACAAAAAAGGAGTAATGGCAAAATCCCAGCTCCAGCTCAACATTTCTTTTCGGTGCAGACGAGACGTAAACAAAGGCTCCAAGGAGACAAATCCAAAAGGAGTAACGGAAAAATCCTAACTCCAGCTCGACGTGCTTCTCATGCAAGCAGAATGTAGAAGCAACGTCATCAAAGAGCCAAGGGTTAAACAAAAAAGGAGTGATGGCAAAATCCTAACTCCATCTCGATGTGCTTCTCATGCCACCAGGATGTAGACGCAACGTCAACGAAGACCCAAGGGTCGAATAAAAAAGGAGTAATGGAAAAATCCCCGCTCCAGCTCGACGTTCCTTCTCGGTGCAGACGCGATGTCAACAAAGGCTCCAAGGAGCCAAATCAAAAATGAGTGACGGCGAAATCTTAACTCCAGCTCGACGTGCTTCTCATGCCAACAGGATATAAACGTAACGTCGTCAAAGACCCAAGGGTCGAATAAAAAATGAGTGACGGCAAAATCCTAATTCCAGCTCGACGTGCTTCTCATGCAAGCAGGATGTATATGCAACGTAATCAAAGACTTAAGGGTCAAACAAAAGTGGAGTGATGGAAAAAATCCTAGCTCCAGCTCGACGTGCTCCTCATTTCAGCAGGGTGTGGACGTAATTGTCAAATTAAATTGGAACCATGGCAAAATCCTAGCTTCAGATCTCAATGGCGACATCTACAACGTAGAGATCAGCTCGACGTTCTTCTAATTCCAACAGGGTGCACGACGTCAACAAAGACCCAAGGGTCAAATAGAAATGGAGTCACGGCAAAATCCTAGCTCCAAGTCTTGACGGTTCATATACAACCTAGAGACTATCCCAGGGTCCCTTCTCACTCTAGCAGGATGTAGACACAACGTCAACAAAAGACACAAGGGTCGAAACAAAAATGGAGCAATGGCATTTTCCTACCTCCAGACTTCAACTGCGATACATATAGCATGGAGGTCCTACAGATGTCTACCCTACTTCAGCAAAGAATCGGCGCGACATCGTCAAAGCAAAAAATGAAGTGACGACATATTCCTAGCTTCGGGTCTTGACGACAACTCATATAAAACCCAAAAGACTATTGGAGATCATCCGACCCCAGAAGGGTGTGGTTATGACTTACCGGGGCTCCAAATTGAGCATAACCTCAAGTAAAAAGCGTCATGGCAAATTCCTAACGCTTGCTCTTCTAACGGTAATATAACCTAAGGAGATTACTTGAAGAAGTCTTGTCCAGCCTCCGAAGGGATCAGAGACACGACAGTCGTGGGGCGATGGCATATTCCTAGCTCCGGACTTTAACTGCGATACATACAGCATGGAGGTCCTACAGATGTCTACCCTACTTCAGCAAAGAATCAGCGCGACATCGTCCAAGTAAAAAAATGAAGTGACGGCATATTCCTAGCTTCGGGTCTTGACGACAACTCATATAAAACCCGAAAGACCATTGGAGATCATCCCACCCTAGAAGGGTGCGGTTATGACTCATCGGGGCTCCAAATTGAGCCTAACCTCAAGTAAAAAGCGTCATGGCAAATTTCTAACGCTTGCTGTTCTAATGGTAATATAACCTAAAGAGATTACTTGAAGACATCTTGTCCAGCCTCCGAAGGGATCAGAGACACGACAGTCGTGGGGCGATGGCATATTCCTAGCTCCGGACTTCAATTGCAATACATACAGCATAGAGGTCCTACAGATGTCTACCCTACTTCAGCAAAGAATCGGCGTGACATCGTTAAAAAAATGAAGCAACGACATATTCCCGGCTTTGGGTCTTAAAGACAACTCATAGAAAGCCTAAAAGACTATCGGAGATCATCCCACACCAGAGCGGAGTGGTTATGACTCATCGGGGCTCCAAATTAAGCCTAACCTCAAGTAAAAGCGCCATGGCAAATTCCTAACGCTTGCTCTTCCGACGGTAATATGACCTAAGGATATTACTTGAAGACGTCTTGTCCAGCCTCAGAAGGGATCAGAGACACGACAGTCGCGGGGCTACGTGAACAGCACCTTAAAGACTGCATATCGAGGAATACATAAGTCAATGCGATGGTACCACGGACTAAAACCCTAGTACCACAAACCTAACGGACCCCTGTCGTAAAGAATATGGGTTATCTATATTTCACGTTAGGATACACCTGCGAGATTCTCTCGACTCATCTCGACTCGTAGGGAAAAACATCTTTATGAAACCCTCACGGCTCATGAAGGTGAAAAGTCTTAGACGACGGGGATATCAAACTATTTCCTAAGCACTGTGAACCTACAAGTAGGTCCAAAATGACTCTTGTATACTATCCACGGGCCACATTCTCCAAAGTCGCATACCGACGAGGAGGATAAACCACTTACAAGTCCTCTCGACTCGTAAGGGAAAAATTCTCTTGTGAGATCCTTACGACTCTCAAGAGAAAACACACTTAGGAGTCCTCACGACTTCTAAGGAGAAAATATACCTACGAGATCCTCTCGACTCGTAGGGAGAAAAGTCTTTATGAGACCCTCACGGCTTATAAAGTTGAAAAGTCTTAGGCGACAGATCTAAACCTGTTTTCTAAGCCATCGCTGCCCTACAAGTAGGTCCAAAATGACTCTTATATACTATCCACGGGCCACATTCTCCGAAGTCGCACACCGACGACAAGGAGAAACCACTTACGATTCCTCTCGACTCATAAGGGGAAAATTCTCTTGTGAGATCCTTACGACTTTCAAGAGAAAACGCACTTAGGAGTCCTCACGACTTCTAAGGAGAAAATACACCTACGAGATCCTCTCGACTCGTAAGGAGAAAAGTCTTTGTGAGACCCTCACGGCTCATAAAGTTGAAAATTCTTAGGCGACAGATCTAAACCTGTTTCCTAAGCCATCGCTTCCCTACAAGGAGGTCAAGATGGACTCTTGTATACTATCCACGGGCCGCATTCGCCAAAGTTACATGCCAATGAAATGAAGAGGCTATTTACGGGTCCTCCCGACTCGTAAAGAAAAAAATACCCGAGTGAGATCCTTACGACTCACGGAGGTGATGAACACTTAGGAATCGTTATGATTTCTAGGGAGAATATACACCTATGAGATCCTTACGACTCATAAGGAGAAAAAAACCTTCTTGATACCCTTACGGCTCAGGAAGATGAAAAAAGCCTTAGGCTACAAGGACCATAAACTTGTCTCCTAAGCCATCTATTCTATGGCCAGGCATAACTTTGCACTACTTCACTCACGTACATACTTACGTGGGTAAAGTAGTGGGGGGCATTTGTTCCCGCCAAATTTTTTGGCTTAGAGCTTGCTGTTCCTATATAAAAAAAAGGAGAGAAAAGAAAGAGGAAAAGAATCCTCATAATTTGGCATCACGTGTTAAACATGTGGGAACTTATAGGCAAAGCATATAAGCGCTGAAGAAAAAAAAAGGGCCAAACTGGCCTCACGTGTTAAATACATGAGCGCTCATATGCAAAGCATATGAGGGCTGAATAAATAAACCTAAAGGCTAAACTGGCCTCACGTGTTAAACACGTGAGTGCTCATATGCAAAGCATATGAACGCTGAATAAACAAACCTAAAGGCCAAACTGGCCTCACGTGTTAAACACGTGAGCGCTCATATGCAAAGTATATGAGAGCTGAAAACAAATAACCAGAGGCCAAACATGCCTCACGTGTTAAACACGTGAGCGCTCATATGCAAAGCATATGAGCGCTGAAAATAAACAGGCTAAAACCCACACTATGGATCACGTGTTAAACACGTGAGTTCTCTTGCCACTTTCTTTGGCAGCGCTCACATGCAAAACATTTGAGCGCCCAAATTTAAAATGCTCCCATTCGATAGAATTAAATTCTATTTAGGAAATATTTTCCTTGATCTTTCTAATATGGTAAGATCTTTCTCTAACAGAGAATCTTGGATTTAAAATTCAATTGTGAAAAAACATCACTAATTAAACCATTTGATAGAATTAAATTCTATGTGGGAAAATTTTTCCTGATCTTTCTCAAACTAGAAAGATCTTCTCTGTTAAACAGGGGACCCGTGGATCAAAGATCCAACGGTGATTATAAAATCACCCATCGATCATTTGATAAAATAAAATTCTATTTTAGGAAAATATTTTCCTAATCTTGTTAACTAACAAGATATTCATATAACAGAATTAAATTCTATGTTAGAAAAATATATTCCTAATCTTGTTAAACTAACAAGATGTTCATATGATAGAATAAAATTCTAATCTTATTAAACTAACAAGATATTCATATGATAGAATAAAATACTAATCTGGTTAAACTAATAAGATATTCATATGATAGAATAAAATTTTATATGATAGGATAAAATTTTATGTAATAGAATTAAATTCTATATTGGAATAAAATTCTAATCTTGTTAAACTAACAAGATATCCATATGATAGAATTAAATTCTATATTAGGAAAAATATTTTCCTAATCTTATTAAACTAACAAGATATCCATATGATAGAATAAAATTCTAATCTTGTTAAACTAACAAGATATTCATATGATAGAATAAAATTCTATCTTAGGAAAAATATTTCCTAATCTTGTTAAACAAACAAGAAATCTTTTCTGTTAAACAGAAAGCCTTTGGATTAAAAATCCAACGGTGACTAAAATTCACCGATTGATTTAAAAGATCATTTTGATTGATTATGAAACCAATCAAGATCTCTCAAAGGGAGATTTTCTCAACAAATTGATTTTTCTCTTCTCCTATAGATAGGAGCAAAGAGATTAATCAGGAGAATAAAAAGGAAGGGGAGGAGGAAAAAAGGAGAGGAGACCCCCCATAAGCTTCTGTAAAAATACAGAAGGCTCTCAAAACAACAGAGAATTTAATTCTCTCAAAGAAGAAGATTTCCATCCTAAAACCCTAGGTAAAGAAAAAAGAAGAGATCAAGATATCTCCTTTACCTAACATACCATATATAAGGGTTTTAATCCTCATCGGGAAGATCTTGTTCTTGAGAATCAAAGATTCAGTGAAGAACAAGGTTGAACATGAAGAACATGGAGTCCATAATACTCCAGGAACTTAGTTCCTTCAAATCAAGAACTCGGTTCTTAAAGAACATGATCCCAGATCCTTAAAATAATGATCTTGGTGGTCGTTAATGGTCAAAATACCATTAACAGGATTTAAGTTCTCTAAAAAACATCAACAGAGATTAAATCTCCAAAAACATAGCGCTTCACGTGAAAAACACGCGAGCGCCAGAGAAAATTAGTGCTTAACACTATTGTAGCGCTTCACGTAAAAAGCACGTGAGCGCCCAAAGCTAAAAACTCAGCGCCTCACGTGAAAAGCACGTGAGCGCCAGAAAAGATTAGTGCTTAGCACTATTATAGCGCCTCACGTGAAAAGCACGTGAGCGCTCAAGGCTAAGTTACATAGAGCCTTACGTGATTACCAAGTCACGCCCTGCTTCCCAATATACGGAATACAAGGGTGAAAAGGCCAGCCATGATCCTACGATCAAGGAAAAATCCTGCCGTAGTCACATTTTGGCTTCTAGTATTATATAGTAATCAGTAAAATACAACACGGATAAAGAGAATGCAGTCACTAAAACTATCGGATATAAAGAAATCTGAGCTCAATGGAAGTAAACAAGAGGGCAACTAACCAGGAATATCAAAGGAGAAATATAATTGGTTCACTGGTCTGGATCTTCATGGTCTTCTCGAGATCAGATGAATCTACTTCTATCACTGAGTATGCATACTCAGGTCGTCAGGGTGACGCAATAGAATTATTATAATAGTATTAATGAGGCAAGAAAAATAAAATTAATAATGATGGAGATAATAAATGCATGCAATCGATATGTCAATAAACAAATGCAATGTATGATCTGTGTCCCCATCGGTCTCTAAGTCACTTTGAAATCGAGTTGTGGAAAGGAGTGATCGTATTTAACGAGGGTCTCGTATGTACCCGAGAGTACCGCCCTCTGTTGTCCGGGACATAACCCTGTCAGCCGGACTGCTAGGTCCAAACCTAATATATAAGAGTCGCTGTTCGAATGATCATCCTCTAAATCACTGAACTTGCTAAATACAATTCGCTTTCCACTTCGATTTCCCACTTTTTCCCCAGGTTTCACTATCTATGAGAATGGGCTAGTTGTGTACAAGTACGCATCAATAACACGGTTTTATTCACTATTCACTGTATTGTTCATTATCACGAATCACTCACTTTTCACTGGCGTACTTGACACAACCAAACCGATACTATTAACGTTCGACAATGCATTACACTCTGAAAATAAATAAGGATACTCACTATCGCTGGAGGTATTACAGTTGGGTAAAAGTGTGAATCATGCCGCTAAACAATTTATATGCAATACAAGTCATTATGCGTCTCAAGAACTTATAAAAATCATATTAAACCATACGTTCAGAATTAAGTAAAATGATACAAAAGCGGTAATAAGTAAACTCAGTCGGAAGTTCAAATAAATTGATTTCAAGTCAATTGGGTTTCGGGTTCGCAAATTACAGTCGTTTCATTTTAAGTGTTCGCTGCTGGAAATTTAGTTCCTAAACTGAAAGTCCATTTCGTAACACAGTTTTCACCCTGTTGAGATCAAAATTAGGCAATGCTATAGTTGAACAATATTTAGGTTTATCAGTTAGGTTTCCAATTCATCATACGGATCGATAATATTTATAGTGTAATGGATGTTATGCATTATATAATATTGGGGTATACGTTCTGTCCCTGCTCGGGACTGCCGTATGTACTGAAGGTTTAAAATATGATTAAAATAGTAAACGATAGTAAAAACAAATGAAATCACTTCCAAATGTTATATAACAGACTTATATTCGCTATGGTATAGGGTTTCGTATAATAACATTTTCACACAGAAACGTGGAAGCATTTCAAATTGAGTATGGACAGCCAGTGCTGCTATGGACTGCATTCCAGAGCCGCAATTATCCCAGATTCTCTTTATCATTACTCATTAGGATTTAGTGGGAAAAAATATATTAAAGTAGGTTATTACGTTAGATTCGATATGATTCCTGAAACGCCACAATACAATTTATAAATAATTTATTATAAATTTTACGGGTTAGCATGTACGAAAAATTTCTGAATTTACGACGGAAATCGGGATACCATTTTACGTGAGCAAACGACATTGTTTTGCAACCAAAATCTTATAGGATATTCGTTAACCTTACCTGGGTTTATTAACCCAAGTTTCTATATTTTAAAATAGATTTTAGTCTAGGATATGTTCGAAAACTAGCTTAAGTAAACGGTTATCAATGAAAAGTCGATTTCTTACTTGACGAGCATGAGATTTGAACCATATGAATTATGAGCGTTTTCAAATACAGGGTAAAATCCACTAAATGGATTAAATCGCTAAAAGCAATGACGCGTGCTCATAGTAGCAAATGATTCGATTACGGTATTCGATTCAAGCATAAAATCATAATAGAACTACTTGACTAATATATTTATATAGCATGTAAAAGCAAGCGTAATTCACTTGCCTGCGAAGACCGATGGTCATGAAGACGATGATGGAGGTGACCCACAACAACGGTACGTACAAGGCTACACACGGCTAGGATTCAGGCTTGGCCTCGGCGGTGGAGACGAAGCTGCAGGGACGATGGCAGTGACGGTGTCGAAAACAGTGGAGGTAACGGCGATAGTGGAGGCAGCATCATGGTGAGGAGCTCAAGCAATGTAAGCTCGGTTTAAAGCACGACAAGGTGTCTCAGTGGCGTTGGGTGCAGAGATGTGGCCGGCAAGGAGTATGTCGGAGGCAAGAGGAGGCGTGGGCTCGGCTGGGGCTCGGGAAAGTGGCAGGTGATGGTGATCGGTTCTAAGGAGTTCGTCAGCGATGAGGTGATGGGGTGCGATGGCGAAGTGGGTGGTCGGCGCGGTGCTCGGAGGAGGTACGACTGCGGTGATGGGTTGTAAAGTGGGTGTCGCTGCGCGGAGATGGGTTCGCCGGTGTTGTTGAGGTTGGTGGAGAGAGGCGCTGGAGGTGGAGGTGAGGATGGTGAGGGATGGTTGGCGGTGAGGTGGCGACGATGACGAGGCTAGGGGTTAGGGTTCTCGGGTCATGGGTTTCGTCACGAGGAGGCGAGGCTGTGGGTTCGAAGGTGGGGTTGCTCAGGGTCGGGGACCTTGTTGGGAAAGAGGTGAAGGGGGGAGGAAGGAGGCGTGTTGGTGGTTGATGGGTCCGCCGGAGGTCGAAGGTGAAGGTGTAGGTGGTGAACAGCGGCGGCTGTTTGGTGGTAGGTTAAGCTGGAAAAGAGAAGGAGTAGGGTTCGGTTGGTGGTGTTGCGGTTCGGGTCGATGGTGGAGAGGAGGAAGGAGCTGGTAGTGGCATTGCGGTGGTGGTCGGCGATTGAAGGAAGCGGCAAGGGTGCTCGGGTGATGAGGAGGTGGGGTGAAGTGCAAGGGTCGGTTATGGAAGAGGATGTGGCGAAGTTGAAGATTGGAGGAGGGAGGTGAGAATAGAGGGAGGGAGGTGTTCGGATCCAAGGAGAATATTTTATGGGTATAATGAGAGGAGAGATGGAGAGTGAATGCGAGGGAGAGAGAAGAGTGAGCGTGATGAGAGGGAGAGAGAGAACGTACGGGTTTTTAAAAAAAAAAATTAATTGAAAAATTATAAAAGAGAGAGAGAGAGAGAGAGAGAGAGTAACAGGAAATATATAATTATAAGGTTTTAATGAAATTAAATTGTGTAGGATTTGGATTTAAATGAGAATATATTTTTTTTGAATTTGAAAGGAAAAGAGAATCTAATCTGTTGGTTAAGATAAGGTTTTGGATTGTTGGGCTTGGGCTCAAGAAAATTTTGAAGGAAAGAGTGGGATTTAAATATGGACTTGGGCTTAGGTCCATAGGAAAAAAAATAGTTAGAATATAATTCAAAATTTAAAATGGGTAAAACATTTTATTTGAATACAGGTATTGGCGTAGATAAGGACCGGGTATTACAAAAATTCTCTCAAATTCTCTAAGTGCCAAGTGGAGTTAAGCCCCCCAAGTTGAGCAGCAAGCCAAACTCGACGACCGGAGCATCTCCGATGAAACCACGACCCTCGAGGGCTTCTTCGATCTTTTATTAACCACCTAAAACCGTAAGCCTCCTCATCTCTGTCCTTTTCCATCTCAAAACAACTTTTTAAAACAAATCGACAAAAAAGGAGTTATCTCCTATACAATATTCTTTTTAATCTTCGTAATACATGTGACAGGCAAATTAAATCAAACTAACATGCTACACAAATCTTAACCTCATTCACATCATTTAGTTTTTTTAGTTTAACAAAAATTTCATAGAATACAAGCATATAACGAACGTTTTCATTAAAATACCATGAACTTTAGTATAACACTTCTCGATAATTAGTTTAAATACCTTTAGAAAAACATCACGGGGTAACGAACTACCCTACACGCACACTATGTTTCAATAGCACGGTATCCTAGATTTATGGTTCATTTAAAGTATAGGTTTTTACATTAAAATACCACACTTTTACAAAACGGGTTTCTTTTAATCGGTATTTTGAAATCCTTGGCAATTGCGCCTCTACAACCCTCGTCAGAGAACCCGCTAATAGAAGATGCGGATTATCGTACATCCTTAGGACAGTAGGGCGAGATGCAGAACTCCTCACGGAGTATTCTGTCTCGAAAGGAAATAAAAATACGGTTTTTAAGAAACGCGACTTTTCTAAAAAAAACTAATTTAAAAAAAATTATATAAAAATTATGAATCCGTATTTTCAATAAAAAAAATTAAGAAAATGAAAAATTAGAATTTTTAATAAAATACCACCAAGTTTCCAAAAGCAGTAGTTTTTATAAAAATACCATAAACTTTCAAAAAGCTAGATTTTATCACCAAAACACCATAACAATTAAAATACATGTTCATGAAAACCTTAAATATTACAAATCACCCTCGAGATTTATTTTTAAACTATATTAAAGTATTTTTCATAAAACCCCCTCGAGATATGCAAACAATATTTTAAGGACTCTAGAATTAATATAGATTTAAGTGGTATCATTTCTCTTGAGCCCCAAGGAGCCGGAGAAAGTGAGTGCTTACCTATTCAGGTTAGACAGGTTAACAGAGTTATCAATGCCAATTGTCTTAGAAAAAGACACAAATCCTGCCGTCCATGTACAGCAGTTGCCGATTTCATCCGAACATAAGATTTTAACAGTTTAAATCAATTCCTATGAAAAGACATGAACTCGAATCCAATCTCGAATCTAAACTTGAACTCGAACTCTAACCTAACTCAAAACTAAACTCAAATATGAACTTGAACCCAAACTACTCGAACCAACTTGACTCGAACCAAGATTGCAATTGTCATGACTCGCATATTATTCGACTCACTCGACTATATTCTACACCTTTTGCAATCTATGGTTTCGATCAAGACATGTTAATCAATCAATTAAACCAATTAAGTGTATAAACCAGTTATATATATTATACTCGTGGTGTTTGGGGATAGTTTCTTGTGTGGATCCAACGGAGTTTCAGGAGTCCCGTATTAACCTCTCTTTTTTATTTTACTCGAATATCAGTCGGGTTGACTCATCCACAGCCTAGATGTAACATTTCAGGAAATATAAAATATTATTTTTGGAATTTAATATTAAAATAATATATTTCGCGAAAACTATTCAATTTGCGAATAGAGATTTTTCGTAAAGTGGTATAAGTATATACCAATATTTGGAAATTTATCGGAGATTAAAATGATTTATTTATTTTAATGATATTTATCGGATTTTGGATAAAATCCGTATTTTTAAATTTTTCATGATTTTGTACCATGTCATGTGCATGTGTGCATGTGTGTATTTGTGAGTTTTGTGAGATAGAGAATGAAAAAGGAAATGAAAAGGAAAAGAAAAGAAAAGAAAATGAATTGAGTGTGAATGGAATATGAAGTTGATGCCATGATATATTTTGTGAGTAAAACAAAAGAGATATTTGTTTTGTGAGAGAGTGAGTGTAGGAGAGGGTGATGCTAAGAGTGAGAGAGAGAGAGAGAGAGCCTTGGATGCCCCAAATCCTTCATCTCCCCATTATTTCTTCATCTCTTTGCTTCTCATTCAACCCCTCACTACCCCATTGCCACATCTTCAAATACTTGCCAAAACCTTATGCCCTTTTCATTAAAAACATGCACAACCTCATCCTCAACACATTGGACCAACCAAGTTTGGATTTTGAAGACTTGGACAACTCAAGAAAGTTCTTTGGTTGCAAATAAGGTCATCCATACACTTTAGTTTAGTTTTTGGTGTTAAATATCGCATTTTTAGTTAGAAATTGAGTTAATTAGGTTATCGATTATAGAAAATTATATGGTGCTGTCTAATGGTCAATTGAGGTGTAGGGAGTGTTTACAAGACCTTATAGAGTGTTCTATTGACCTGGAATTGAGTTTAGAACCTGATACATGAAGTTAGAATTGTTCCGTGTCGGTTTTGTGAAACCTTAAGGCCTACAGGGAATCTGGGATGACCTGGGAAGTTTATGAGGAAAAAAAACAACTCCAGAGACCTATTTAAGACACTAGGAGACCACCATGAGAAGACGGACCCAAACGGAGTAGAACGGGCCGAGCTCGCCGGATATTTGGTGTATGTGGCCGGCCCCTTGGTGGTGGTTGGTGCTGGAATTGGTCTAGTAGCACACACACTCCATATACCACACCCTATACTAGTTTGTTTAGTTCCAGTTGACTTGAACCAAAATCTGTGAGCTATTGTGTGTGGTTTTTGGTTATATTTTCCGTATTTTGGAATTCTTGGTTTTAGTATTTGATATTGTATTGGGTCGTTGGATGGTTGTACGTCAACGACGAGGGTTGTTTGGTTGGTTTTGCATGCATAGGCTATAGGTTCTAACCTATGAGCGCACCGCGTGCCGTATTGGATTTCGGAACTTGATTTTAATGGTATTGCGATATGTGTTGATATTGTAGGTACCTTCATGTGGATTCCGAGACGATGAAGCACATCGACTACGGCTAAGCGCGGAGTTTAGCAGGTGAGTAGATTTATATCTACAAGGGAAGTCGGGTGGATGGCGTATAGCACCCCCGCAAATATTGATATGGAAGATCGTTTGATTATTATATCCTGATAAATGATATGCGACGGACATGATTATAGGATTTAATAGCGATAATATGATAAAAGTTGACACTAATGAACATAGTGACATATGAGAGTATGAAATGGGAAGTGAATCATGATAGGTACGAATTGAAAGAGAACGAGTATACGATGCGATATGATGACTTAGTGTGATATGTCGTTATATGGATGCGAGTCGATATGAGATAGTTGATACCTTTGTCGGTTGACGATATGAGATTGATACGGATGTGACCTGGGATATAGGTATATAGACATATATGTTGTGAATCTTGAGTGATATGCCGTACGCTGGATTATACCATACGTGATGTTGTGAGGCTAGATGCCGATTGATAGATTCACCGACTCGGATATATTGTAGACACGTATACCTTGTAGCGTTTCGCTTACGATGTACCTTATGCTACGCGCATGATATTCTCATTGCATTACATATACCTGTGCTAGTACAACTACACCGTTATTGATGATGCGTATGTTACACCTACACAGATTGGCCAGCCCACAACCTTTCATCATCGATAATTTCTATGTCACTACACAATAGAATTGCTACATCATGCCATGATATACTTGCTATGCTCACATTACTATGCTATGTTCCATGATATACTTGCTATGCTCACATCACTATGCTATGTTGCATGATATACTTGCTATGTTCATATCACTGTTCCACATTGCATAATATACGGATATGCTTACATTCTGTTATATGTCGCATACATCATGCTTTATGATTATACGCATTGAGATATGCTGTTTTCATGAGATTCTGGATTTGAGAACCGTGGTTATGTTTCAAAGGAAGTATGTATTGTTTTAAAAACCCGGTTTCTCTTGATATGATATTTCAGTGTATCCACCATGTGTTTTCTCGGTTTTGAGATTGACATGTGAGACCCGAGGCGAGGAGTGGACGAGGCCGTTTGCGGGTATATGGTAGACCCAGTATGGTACTACGGGACAAGAAAGGTATGTCGATGGATTAGCCGATGAGCCTGGCAGAGGGACTACTACCTACCGGTGATAGTATTTGGACTCGGCGGATATCTGGAGGATACCGACCGGAGTTATGAGATGAGATAGGACGATTCGTACTGCCGGAGCCTGCGGGCCGATCCCGCAGGCGGAGCCTATGGTTTCATGATGTTGCGAGTGTCGATGTTGGACACTCAGGTTCCATGAGACATACATATTTGAGGGTCGATCTGAGGATGCGGTGCCCGAGATATGAGGATTTACGTGTCGATGTTGGACACGAGTTTCATGATGTTTCGAGTATCGATGTAGGACACTCAGGTTCCATGATTTTTATGTGTCGTTGCTGGACACACGTTGATTTATATCCTCATATTTTCATGCATATGCTTTTATGATATTTACATGCATGATGTTGTTGTGTCATTGGTTGACACGTGGACGGGATCCACATGCATACATGCATTGATTATATGGTTGGATGATATCCACTTGCTGATAGGCATTGATTATATGTTGGCACATATGCAGATACGGTCACCCTAAATATCATAGTATTACCTTTATGATATAGTTGACCTAGGAATCATTGTTTATTTCGATTTCTACCTGATGATGTTTTCTACTCACGAGTTGGCAACTCACCCCCGTTGTGCCACAGTTCTTGCAGGTTAACCGCATGGATTAGTAGCGGCATCGCTGGCACACAGCTGCATTCGGGTGATTTGCTTGGTAGGTGGTACATGTTGGATCGTGCCACTCTTGTATTATTATTTCTATTGTATCTAGTCAACTCCATCAATCAGAAACTAGTATTTGTATAAGTAGTAAGACTTAGCAAGATTTGTAGTTGCAAGACTTGAGCGATGGGTTTTATGTTCTCTTGGTGGGTTTGATGTCTTGCTTTACTTTATTCCTTGTGTTGATCTTCGCCGTTGGGTGTCGTATACATATTTTCTTTCTTGCGTGGTTGTGACCCCGCCGAATGGCAAAGAGCTAGCTCCCGCTTGGGGATGCCTATATATTGTTGTATATCTGTTTTGGATCAAAATATTCGAGAGAGGTGCTGCCCGAAATTTTAAAAAAGGTTTAGATTTCTGGGTTTCGGCTTACTTAATTTACGTTGCGCTTTTAGACGTTTCGTGATTTAAGTGCCAGTCACGAACTATATTTGGGTCGTGACACTAAAGCCTTGATGCTAACACATGAAACGGGACCGTGTTTTCTTGCTCCTGGGGCCCCACTCTTGAGCTCGTGAATACTTCTACGGCTGCGTTGACATTCACACTTGGAACTTAACGTTAACATAGTGACCATATAGAGACCTATAGAATATATTTACCCATGATCAAATACTCTTACTCGTCATATATATTCTACACTTGTCATTTTCTTTACTCTTACCTATCTTTGGGACTTACCGAGCGTTAGTTCACCGACGGGCATTCTACCTATTTTTCTTCTCTTGGAATGTTCGTCAAATACGGTCGAGACGGAGGAAGTTGAAGCCACAGAGGAGGACTACAACCAGATCGCTACTCAGGGCTAATATGCCACTTGTTTAGGCATTTTCCTTATTGTATTTACTTTCCAGCATAAACTCATGTATTTGTAAATATTGAAAGTTGAATGTAAATAAAGATATTTGTTGAAAAAATTTACAGTCTCCATGTATTCTTATATTATGTATTATTGTTTCAATACGCTTTGTATATTTATTTAGGGAATGACCTTCTCTGGATAAATATGCCGCGGGCTTGCCACGTCACCGTTTCCGTCTACTGGGAAGCGGGGCGTGACAGGTTTTGTTGGTGGCCCATGGAGGCCCGTTCTGCATGAAGTCGTAAACAATATACCACAAGAATTAATGAATTCAACAAACATTTACATTCCTTACATTTCAAATTCTTTGAATCTATCCTAACCTATCTTTTATATCAAGATGATGGAATTTCCGAACAATACCAGCACAAACGTCAACGGCACTGCTCCACCACCTACACTACCACTACCACCAACCGTTGCAACTCTTATGAATGAGCAAATGGTACTGCTTGAGACTATCAAGAGCCTATTGAAGGGTCAGCAGTAGCAGAATGCTATCCTTATGAACTGCCCCGAAGCCGAAGCACCCGGAGTTAAGCAGTTTCGGGCACTGCACCCAAAGAACTTCTCGGGTAAAGTGAGTCCGCTTAAAGCAGAAGAATTGGCTCAAGCGATCGAGGATGAGCAGCAATTCATCCATTTACAACAAGGTTCGATGTGGGTCAAGTTAGTGGATAAATATGATACCGAGTTTACCATGCTCAGCAGGTAAGATATTGTCTCAAATTCAATTTTCTGATATCACTTACTACACTGCTAACACAAGGCCGTAACAGGTTCGCTGCATACCTTATTCCTATTGTTGAGATCCGGGCATGACGATTCCAGCAAGGGTTGGACCCTGAAATCCAAGCTGCACTCGCTACAGCGGATTTCCCAACCCATGAGCTTGCTTTGAAGGCTGCCTGACGCTATGAGGCAGTTGTGAAGAAGAAGGGCAGGCTGCAGACTGCCAGTGTGAAACTCCCTATGCACCAGATCACAGGAGGGGCCTCTTCCAGGTCAGTTTTTAATGGATCATCTCGGAGGACAGTAGGTTCGTTCGCCAACAACAGGCCAGACTTTTGCATCTACTGCAAGAGAACATGGAACCTTGTGAAGAACTGTCGCAGGGCGAATAAGTTTTGCCTGATCTGTGGGTCTTCTACTCATGCCATTGGAGCTTGCCCACAGAACCGAGGACCCAACAACCCTCCAGCTAGACCGGTGATCCAAGCTCCTACTGCCCGGTTAGCCCTACCGGCTCCAACTCCCCGCACCCAGACCATTCAACCCAACACCGAGTGTTTAACCAGGAACAAAAGAAAGTGTCGCAATGCCAAGCATTCACCATGTCAGTTGAAGAAGCCGAAGCTACTGTTCCCTCATGGGAACTGAATAAAACATATGAATAAAGCAACGAGGAAAGACCCCAAGTGGAGCATCACGTGCCCACACGTGATAGGCGCTGTACTTGGCAAAACTGAACTAAAAATCGGGCCTCACGTGTAGACACTGTTAGTTATATGTATGCCCTAGAGGCCATTACTATACATATGATGTATATTGTAGTGGATGCTTGGACATATATAGGAAGGACTTTCTTGCTCGACATGATAGTATGCTATCTGGTTGCTCTTTACCTTAACGTGTACACTGATTGTCTCTCTGTTACATATTGGTAAAGCCCTTAGGATGTGTACTTGACTACCTGGACTGTGATGCGGATCATACTAGTGGGGACATGGTAGTCCATAAGTACATCCTTCAAGGTCCCTAGTCGTGGGTGTATCGAGACGGGGCATCGATATACCAGAGTAGACTAGCGTATACCTTCTCGACCCATACAGATGGGCGATGGATGATCCCATATCCATTGGTGTTTGACATCAGAGATGATATACGGGTGCTCAGTAGAGACTGGGTACACTGGACGGACTCGCCGAGAACTCCCAGATGGTATTATACCTTACGTCAGATGGTAGTTCTCTGGTGACACTGGTACAAGTTAGTCTGTAGACCCGAGATCGTCATAGAGTCTTGTGTGATTCCCACTGTACTTTGATTTCCACCTTACCACGTCCAAGAGGGCGTGTAAAACGGTGGCTTTTGGGTACAGTCCCGAATCACATGGAGGCAATGAGCGATAGGAGGGGATTCGTCTCTCCCGGTATAGAGAGTTGATGTTGCGCTGTGTTCGATTAGCTATAACCGGAAATCCCTGGCCAGGGTTGCTGAGATTTACTGGTAAGTGTTACCAGTAGTTTCTCGAACTGTTATAGACCTCATATCGACACGACTTATCGAGCTATTGGGGTCTGACGTTTACCACCCCTAGGCGACATATGCGACATATCAGACGACGAGACCGGACTGTACGGTAAGTGTTACTGGTTGGATTCATAGGAGTGTGAGCGGGCTTGCTCGTCGATCTTCTGATCGCTCAATACCCGGGTGGCCGTTACGTTTAGCAGACCGTTTGCGGCTTGTGGGTGTTTGATATGATCATCATCTGCTGCCGGCGTATTGACGAGTCTTTAGAGTCCTACACAGAGGTTTCCTGGCTCAAGCGAAACGAAATAGGAGCGCATATGAGATATGTGCGGGATCGAGAATAATGCGTGTATGTGATACCGTATTCCATTCTCGCGAATTGTATCATTGGTCGGTTATATGTGATATAGCCGGGTTACCGAATCAAGTGTTGATTCGATACATTGATACACTTGATATTAGTCGGTTATATGTGATATGACCGGATCGTTAAATCAAGTGTTGATTTAATGATTTAATGTATAATTATATATTTGATATATTACTTTACATTAACTAGTATTTGTTCACTTTAAATGGATTTTCTCACTTGATGTGCATATTGTATATGTGATATATTTTTGTGCACTTGTTTGTATCATGTTTGATGATACATGCTCACTTGGGTTTGTGTAAAGATTAAACCATGGTTGTGTAATGGTTAGGGTTTTCTTTTTATTCATTCATTTATTCTTTTGTTTATTTTGGCAAAAGAAAATGATAAAGGGAAAATGGTGGCTTTCTTTGTTTGTTATTGAAGCTTCATGAAGCTTTGACTAAGTGACCATTTTGTCTCATGCTTAACCCTAACCATCCCATTTAACCATAGTCTATTCTCTACACATAACCATGGTTGCAATATGATAAGTATTCATTTATTTTTCTATTTTGAAAACTAATTATGATATTCTTTCTCTTCTTCTTCTTCTTCTTCTTCAAGAAGAAGAGAGCTTGCAACCTTCAATGGTGATTTGATGAAAAGAGTGAGAAATCCAATTCTAAAGTGAACCCATCTCCTATTTCTTCATCCTCTACCTCTTGCCAAGTAGTATAGGGTGTTTTCTTCACAAGTTTCATGACTTGGTGAAGTGGGAGCTTGATCTTGTGATGCCTCGACGTAGATCATCTTCGGTATCGTAGTCGATGACCTAGCCCGCCCATCTCTCCGATGAAGCCGACAGTAGAGTCCAAGATCCGATTTGTACAGCGAGGAGACTTCATCGCGGAGCCATGGAGGTGGAGAACCGGATATACAAAGGTTGTATGTTCGTTCACTTCTTAGTTAAGTAGTTAAGTAGTTGTTTGTTTTGCCTAAAATCCTAGTTAACGATCTAGTCTAGGGTTTCTCGGCACCTCTAAAATTTGAAATTGGTATGGTTGATGCCTTATGAGACTTCATTAGTGTGCCTAGGAACCCTACAGTGGTATCAGAGCCTAGCTAGAGCCTTAGGCGATGCGTAGACGGAGTTAGAAGTCTGATCGAACCGAAACCCTAACTCCAAAATGCTCTCTGGACTTTTTTCAAAAACTGGGTTTTTTCCAGATTAAAAATGCTTAAAAAATTCAGCAGGAAATTCTAAGAATTACGGTGCAAAAATTACCTAATGATGTGTCTAAAGCGCGGCGGAACCGCGGCATTAGCCGCCTATTGCGGCGGTTCCGCGCCCATTTAGTCTCTTCAGTCAACCATTTTTGCACAGTAACTTCTTTATTTAAATGCCGAGTTTTATGGGAATTTTTAATATTTACTCAAGAGTTGAGTTTTCTGGGTTGTATTAGGGACTCGGTATTTTGATCGGATTGTTTAATTTTGTCTGTGTGCTTTTCCGGATAATTTAGAATATGTTAAAAAATTCGACTGGATATAAATACCCACTTTTTCCCCTGCCGGAAAATTTCCAATTGTTGGATTTTTCCATAGTTTAATGACGTTCTAAGTAGTGCAAGTAACGCGATGGTCCCTCTAGAAGACAACAAACCTTAACTCGATTATGTAACCGTCTTGAACTGCCCTTTGAACCTTCGAGTTTGGGGCAGTACGGCGTGCCACATGTGAGGCGTTGGCTTGACCCTTCTACGGCTGGACCGTTGGTACTGAGGCATGAATTGAATGTTTTTAGACTTATTTCATGTGTTGAGCTGTATCGGGAAAACTTGGGTGTTCGATTGTTCGATCGGAAAGTTTAACATTTTCTATTTATCTGGAATGTGATACAATAATTGGAATTCATAAGTAGTTATGAGATAACTAATATAAATGTTATAAACACAGCAGTTTAGTCTCACTTGATCGGTTGCCATGGAATTTTGATGTGATCAAAAGTCCGTCGCAATCACGTAGCGTACGCGGATACTCGCCGGGTAAACTTAATAGACAGCTACACTCCATAGCCCCGACCAAG
This sequence comes from Agapanthus africanus, assembly GCA_030015575.1. NCBI lineage: Eukaryota > Viridiplantae > Streptophyta > Magnoliopsida > Asparagales > Amaryllidaceae > Agapanthus > Agapanthus africanus. Next base: position 44,454,553 of record JASDDO010000024.1, on the reverse strand, counting down.
TGACTGTAGGAGAACCCCGTCGCCAAAAGCATCCGTTCGGGTGCTCGCGGCAGCGGTGTTCCGCCTTGGTGCACTTCGTCGACGGTATCGGGGGTGCGGCCGTCTACTAAAGTTTGCGACGAGCATTTGATCAGGATGCCGGGAATCTTGTTGAATTGCCCGACTTTGTATTGAAAATTGTTTTCGATAATGAGACTAAAATGCGGGGTTTATAATTGTTAGGCATGTGATATCTAAGGAATTCATTTGATTAGGCATGCGATATCTAAGGAGGTTGCGGATTCCAACTGTTGTAGTTTTACACTTTCTTTTCTGTGACCGTAAGTTTAATATGTGATATCGCCGGTTTCGTTGCTATATGTCAACGATAATTGGGATGTGCATATTTACTTACGTTGATGACATGTGATGTTATGTGTTGCTGGATATGTTATATTGGATCGTCGTGTTCGAATAGCCAGGGGTTTTTATGTGAGATGAGTGTTTTTCATTTTCATTCATGTAAAATCTTGTATGTAATATTCATTAATCGGGGCACTTCCAGGTTGCGGAAGTTGTCACCGTTTGTATATTATTTACTTTTCCGCACTAGGATAGACCCAAGGAGAAGGGCACAAGTAACCGGGTTCTGGAGTCCAGTGGGAGACCAACTCGAGGAGTCGAGTCCGGGTCTCCTAACTCTAGAATTGGTAGGGTTGCTTGCCGCTCTCGTAGGGGTCTAGGGGTGTGGGTTTAGCTATTCATCGCGACCGTGGAATCCGTGTTTTATACTGGCTCGTATTGAAAACACGGACGTCCTAGTATATCCAATATTTCATATGTTTCTTCTGCTGCATTATCTGTGATGTGATCATGTGATGTTCTGTGATAGATACTGTATATAGTATATATGTTATATTATATAGACGTTACTTATGTTTTACACTCGCGCTAGCCCTGCCCCGCTCTGCCGTTAGTTACCTAACCTAACGGTGCACGAGGGGACATCGAGGCGAATGCGGATGGCATAAGTGTACGTCGTATTTATCTGTGATGTTTAGGTACTTAAATGATGGGACTTCATTAATGTGATTAATGAAATAAAAGTAACCTAAAGATGTTGTAGAATCGAATTTCAAAATAAAACAGGTAGCTACAGTTCTTGCTTTGCATCGCGGTGTTCCTTGTAGAACATCCTGCACCTTATTCGATAGGGAAAGGACCGAGATCCCTTCACAGGGAGTGACTCCTTTAGCAATAACTGGCAGATGCTACACACTCGGTTTGTCTTTTGATTGCTTTTAAGAGTTTTTGCTTTGCACAGTGATATATATGATATATCCCGCACCTCATTCGACGAGGAAAGGACCGACGATCCCTTCACCGGGAGTGACTCCTTTAGAAAAACTAGAAAAGCCTAAAAAACACTCCATTTTAAAATCATTTGATTCTACAACGATATCAAGTTCATTACGCAATAGGTTTTCAGAAAAACCTGTCGTAGCCCTCCGTCATTTCAGATAAGTAGTAGTTAGTATTCGTGCTACGTTTGTTGGCCTGCGTCAAGGCGTAGTGTGCGGTAGCTAACTAGTATTTATTTGCTTATGCATATGATGCAGATTGGATTAGGGTAGTCGTGCTACTTTGTTGGCCTGCGTCAAGGGTCGTGCGGGTGGGTTTAATTCAATCAGGAAATGACGGGTTGAACTTGACTAGCGCACTATGGTTTGTTGGCCTGTGTCAAGGTCATAGGACGCTAGGGGCAAAATTATCGGGAATTTCAAGTGTTGAAATTTGCAATAAGATTGCATACCTTCTATGAGATAGTTGGATCCCGATACCCGCTGCGAGTAATTGGTACTCCTGGGAGAGTTTTACACATTACAATTAGCCGATCAAGTAGGTGTCTAGAAAGGTGTCAACGGGGTTACGCCTCTGGGAAAACGAGGTTTACTTTAATTAGGTCCGTGCGAAAGCACGGGGAACCTCCCTCAAAGTACCGACACTGGCCTGGCTGAAAGATTGGCGAACTTGTAGCGTGTAATTAATCCCGGCTAGTCTTTACTTTTAGGGTTTGAAGGAAGATTTGATAAAAACAGTGGGAGCCATCCTGATTAGATAAAATAATAACCAATCTGATCTTGCAAGAGCGCACGCTGAGTGTTTTCTTCTCTCTCTCTCCAGGTAGCGACCATGTCACGCCTTAATCAAGATAATAATATGGATAATTGACCGAACCCGCTTGTTATACTGAGCTGGGGAACGTTGGTCCCGCTCCAACTTATAATTGTTATAAGACAGAGCAGGAAATTGGGGAATACCAGATTTCCCGTGCCGCCCAAACGAGGAAAGTGCATATGATGCATCATCTTCGGGTGTGTTCGTTACACAGAACTGTTTCTCAATATTCTTTACGTCCTGGGTATCCCAGATATGTAATCTGTTACATAGGGCTACAGAAAGGTAAAGAACTGAGAACGGGTGATAAGTTTCATGAGGCAGAAAACGTGGCAAGTGTTGCAGCCAAGTCTGTTGGTCACTGTCACCCTGTATTTTCAATACATTGATTCTGAACGAATGTTATTAGATACCGAACCTGATATACAAAATCATATCAGTCTCTTTATTAGTAAAGAAATGATAAAATTTTGTATTGTTGGATAATGTTTTGAACATTTACTATATCAAAAGTTGATCGATTCAGGCACGTTATCTAAAATCATTGATGTTCTAAATCAAACTACAGTTCTTAGTATATAGAACACACACAAGAGGAAGAGTTCAGAAATGAACGGATCCTTCTTGAGGTATTGTAGACTAGGTCATATCAATGCGACCCGACTAGCTAAGTTTCATTTAGATGCATATTTAAATCAGTTTGAATTTACATCTTGTGAAACTCGCCAGTCATGTCACAAAGATAAGATGACCATAGCTCTGTTTATTGGAAACAGAGAAAGAGTTAGTGAACTTTTGGGATTGATACATGTTGATGTATGTTAGGTCCCCTGTCTACACATGCCAAGACCGGTTCTTTGTACTTCATTACATTCTCTGATAATCTCTCAAGATTCAAACATATGTTCCTGTTGAAACACAAGTCCGAACCTTTTGAGATATTCACAGAATATAAGTTAGAAGTAGAGAACCAAATACGGGTATAAGTATTATGTCCTTTGATGTGATCGAGGAGGAGAATACTTGAGCACGGAAATCCTGGACTATTCTAAAGGAGAATGAGATTCTCTCTCAGAATTACTCCTCCGTATACACCATAGCACGATGGTATATCGGGGTGGAGCAATCACACCCTATATGATATGGTGCGCTCTATGATGAGTACTACTAAGTTACCTATTTCCTTTTGGAAGTTATGCACTTATGAAGTTGCATACCTATTAAATAGGGTTCCGATCAAATCAGTTGCCTACCACTTCATATGTGATATGGAAAGGGAAGAGCCCATATCTTAAGTTGGTTAAGATTTGGGGTTGTCCGGCCTATGTCTAAAAGCAAAATCCGGACAAGCTCGAGGCAAGGTCAGTGATGTAGAACTGGAAATGTTCCAGCTATACAAACTGCAGCTGATGATTTAACAGAACCAAAGGATTCAATAGTTTCCAACGAACCTCAGCCTCTCCGCCGATCTAGTAGGGTTCCTCACCCACCTGAGAGTTACTACGGTTTCTCTATGACAGTGGGAGCGAGGATTTCATCATGAGATGATGACCCAACTAGTTTCGAGCAGGCCATCAGGAGTGGGACTCTGTAAGAATGGCTGGATGCTTAGCGATCTGAGATGGAATCCTTATACACCAGCAAAGTATGGACTTTGGTTGCTATATCTGAAGGGTTAAATCCCCATCAGGAGCAAGTATATCTTGAGAAGATTACTTGGTGTACATGGAAAAGTTGAGACTTTCAAAGCTAGACTTGTTAAAGGTTTGCATCATTGACCAGGTATGGATTATGTTGAAACCTTTTCTAAGGATCTAAGCGTAAGTCCATCCAGATCCTACTTGCCACGGCTACATACCATGACTACGATATCTGGTGGTTGGGTGTCATGACTGTTTTTCTAAATACTGATTTAGAAGAGAACGTCTATAAGTACATAGCCAGAGGGCCTCGTAGACAGTGGGAGCAGCGGAAACGCGTGCAAGATGTTTTATAGGATAAAGCAGGCATCGCGGAGTTGGAACGTCTGTTTTTGATGTGGTATTCAAACAGTTTGACATCATCAAAATGGTAGATGAACCTTGTATATACAAAAAGGTAGTAGGGAGTATGGTGGTGATCCTCATAGAGTACGTGGATGACATAGTCTTGATATGGAAGAAGTTTCCTATGCTACGCTCGGTCAATCTCCGCTTATCACAATGATTCTCCATATAGGATCAAAGAGATACCTACTAAATCCTTGGTTTTGGATCCATGAGATAGATCTAATTGGATATTAGGATACTCACTAGTTGTAGTGAGATGGTATCAATCGATCCTGGGGAGAATCACTGGAAAGGTTCCAGGGTGATAAAGATGACTGAATATCAGTCACAGGCATTGTCTTTACCCTCAGTGCAGGGACGGTATGTTGGAAGAGTTCCAAGCTAAATACCGTGACATACTAGACGATAAAGGCTGGATACATCGCTACTTAAGACGCTACCAAAGAGGAAGTCTGGGTGTATATTTGTTCATGAGATGAACTTCGTTCCTCCCATTGTGTGACAATGGAGTTGTGGCTTATGCCAAGGAACGTCCGTCCCATCAGTGATCCAGACGTATTCTAAGGCAGCATCACCTGATCATGGAGATAGTTGATCTCCAGGGTGATCGAGGTTAGGAGAGCAGACTCAGAGGATAACACGGCGGATCCACTCACGAAGACCTATTCCCAGAGAGAGACTTTTATGGGATGGTTGAGTATGAGATACTACAACCACTGCTACAGATGGCCCTAGTGCAAGTGGGAGATTTTTAGTTATATGTATGCCCTAGAGGCCATTACTATACATATGATGTATATTGTAGTGGATGCTTGGACATATATAGGAAGGACTTTCTTGCTCGACATGATAGTATGCTATCTGGTTGCTCTTTACCTTAACGTGTACACTGATTGTCTCTCTGTTACATGTTGGTAAAGCCCTTAGGATGTGTACTTGACTACCTGGACTGTGATGCGGATCATACTAGTGGGGACATGGTAGTCCATAAGTACATCCTTCAAGGTTCCTAGTCGTGGGTGTATCGAGACGGGGCATCGATATACCAGAGTAGACTAGCGTATACCTTCTCAACCCATACAGATGGGCGATGGATGATCCCATATCCATTGGTGTTTGACATCAGAGATGATATACGGGTGCTCAGTAGAGACTGGGTACACTGGACGGACTCGCCGAGAACTCCCAGATGGTATTATACCTTACGTCAGATGGCAGTTCTCTGGTGACACTGGTACAAGTTAGTCTGTAGACCCGAGATCGTCATAGAGTCTTGTGTGATTCCCACTGTACTTTGATTTCCACCTTACCACGTCCAAGAGGGCGTGCAAAATGGTGGCTTTTGGGTACAGTCCCGAATCACATGGAGGCAATGAGCGATAGGAGGGGATTCGTCTCTCCCGGTATAGGGAGTTGATGTTGCGCTGTGTTCGATTAGCTATAACCGGAAATCCCTGGCCAGGGTTGCTGAGATTTACTGGTAAGTGTTACCAGTAGTTTCTCGAACTGTTATAGACCTCATATCGACACGACTTATCGAGCTATTGGGGTCTGACGTTTACCACCCCTAGGCGACATATGCGACATATCAGACGACGAGACCGGACTGTACGGTAAGTGTTACTGGTTGGATTCATAGGAGTGTGAGCGGGCTTGCTCGTCGATCTTCTGATCGCTCAATATCCGGGTGGCCGTTACGTTTAGCAGACCGCTTGCGGCTTGTGGGTGTTTGATATGATCATCATCTGCTGCCGGCGTATTGACGAGTCTTTAGAGTCCTACACAGAGGTTTCCTGGCTCAAGCGAAACGAAATAGGAGCGCATATGAGATATGTGCGGGATCGAGAATAATGCGTGTATGTGATACCGTATTCCATTCTCGCGAATTGTATCATTGGTCGGTTATATGTGATATAGCCGGGTTACCGAATCAAGTGTTGATTCGATACATTGATACACTTGATATTGGTCGGTTATATGTGATATGACCGGATCGTTAAATCAAGTGTTGATTTAATGATTTAATGTATAATTATATATTTGATATATTACTTTACATTAACTAGTATTTGTTCACTTTAAATGGATTTTCTCACTTGATGTGCACATTGTATATGCGATATATTTTTGTGCACTTGTTTGTATCATGTTTGATGATACATGCTCACTTGGGTTTCTGTAAAGATTAAACCATGGTTGTGTAATGGTTAGGGTTTTCTTTTTATTCATTTATTTATTCTTTTTGTTTATTTTGGCAAAAGAAAATGATAAAGGGAAAATGGTGGCTTTCTTTGTTTGTTATTGAAGCTTCATGAAGCTTTGATTAAGTGACCATTTTGTCTCATGCTTAACCCTAACCATTCCACTTAACCATAGTCTATTCTCTACACATAACCATGGTTGCAATATGATAAGTATTCATTTATTTTTCTATTTTGAAAACTAATTATGATATTCTTTCTCTTCTTCTTCTTCTTCTTCAAGAAGAAGAGAGCTTGCAACCTTCAATGGTGATTTGATGAAAAGAGTGAGAAATCCAATACTAAAGTGAACCCATCTCCTATTTCTTCATCCTCTACCTCTTGCCAAGTAGTATAGGGTGTTTTCTTCACAAGTTTCATGACTTGGTGAAGTGGGAGCTTGATCTTGTGATGCCTCGACGTAGATCATCTTCGGTATCGTAGTCGATGACCTAGCCCGCCCATCTCTCCGATGAAGCCGGCACTAGAGTCCAAGATCCGATTTGTACAGCGAGGAGACTTCATCGCGGAGCCATGGAGGTGGAGAACCGGATCTACAAAGGTTGTATGTTCGTTCACTTCTTAGTTAAGTAGTTAACTAGTTGTTTGTTTCGCCTAAAATCCTAGTTAACGATCTAGTCTAGGGTTTCTCGGCACCTCTAAAATTTGAAATTGGCATGGTTGATGCCTTGTAAGACTTCATTAGTGTGCCTAGGAACCCTACAAACACGTGACCTTTATAGGCAGAGTCTGTAGGCGCCTGAATGAAATAAACAATTGGAGATGCTTAATTGGTGAGGTCACATGCCAACACGTGATGGGCTCTTGAGCCCTCTGAACTAATAGAATTAAATTCTAATTAGAAGGTTTATGCTTAATTGGTGAGGTCAAGTGTTGGGATTCTGAGCCCTCTGAACTAATAGAATTAAATTCTAATTAGAAGCCTTATTCTTAATTGGTGAGGTCACGTGACAACACGTGATGGGCTCCTGAGCCCTTTGAACTAATAGAATTAAATTCTAATTAGAAGCTTTATGCTTAATTGGTGAGGTCACGTGCCAACACGTGATGGGCTCCTGAGCCCTCTAAACTAATAAAATTAAATTCTAATTAGAAGCTTTAAGATTAATCGGTGAGGTCACGTGCCAACACGTGATGGGCTCCTGAGCCCTCTGAACTAATAGAATTAAATTCTAATTAGAAGGTTTATGCTTAATTGGTGAGGTCACGTGCCAACACATGATGGGATCCTTAGCCCTCTGAACTAATAGAATTAAATTCTAATTAAAAGGAATCAAAAACTCTAATTGGAAAAATATTTCCCTAGATCTTTCCAAACAAGAAAGATTGCGCTCTGTAAAACAGAACGCCGTTGGATTACAATCCAATGGTGATTATGTAGGGTTCTTAGGCACTAGAACAAGGTTCCACTGAAATTCGACGTTAGACTCCCCACATGATGCGGGGAGTCGGAATAGGTAAAACAATCATTTTGTTTAAGTTAACATCGATTAACTTTACGGATCTGTGCTAAAACCTAACTAACAACTATATAGAAGTGATTAGCTACTATGATAGATGATTATACCTAAAGATTCAAGTCCTTCTTGTTCTTGTAGTTCACCTCCTCGTCGGCCTCCTCGATGTGATAGAAGATCCACCCGAGAGCTCCTTCTCCAAGCTTTAACCTCTCACTTGAGGTAACTAGGTGACTATGAGTGCTAATCAAAGTAACCTAGAGGATATAGAAATGGATTAGGGATCTATTAGTCTTGCTAACCCTTGGATCTCAACACATGAGAGGATTAGGGTTATGTCTTTGAAGAGAGAGAGCTTGAGGAGAGAGAATGTGAAAGTGAGAATCATAATGAATTATGTCTCATTTCTATATATGATGAAGCATAAAGAATATCAAATAAATCATTATGTGATATTTACAACTATGCTTCATTTAATATATACAATGAATCATCTCATGAGTCATTAAGCAATAAATGCTTCATTAACTCATTTGGATGAATCACTTCATGAGTCACTAATCCATTTAATGCAAATAACACCTAAGCTCTCCACCTCATCTTTCTTCTAGAAGCTTCCCGACTAATTACGAGAATGCCCCTCTATCCATGAAAACACGGAAATACTGAGACTGTATAAATCCAATAATCCAATACTAGAATCTGGATTAAACTAAAGCCTGCTAGTAAAACCTGTCCGAACATCGTACGTGCATAAATACACGTATGTGTCCGAACCCTGTCGTAAAACCATACGACCTCTATATCGTTTCGCCTGAAGCAGGGAAACTCTCTGTGTGGGACTCTAAAGACTCGACACTACGCTGGCAGTGGGTTTAACCACAGGCCGCAAGCGGTACTAGCTGTACGTAACGGTCCCCAGGTAGATGTCGATAAGAAGGCCGATGAGGAAACCCATCCGAACTCCTACTGAGCCTGATGTGACAATCTTCGTATAGTTCGGTCTGTTCGTCTAGGACTATTGCATATCGGGCCTAGGGGGGAGGCAAGCGTCAGTCCCCTAAAAGCGGTATAAGTCGTGTCGGAGTGAAGCCCATTACACCTTGAGAAGCTACTGGAAATCCTACCAGTAAATCTCGTTTTCCCTTGCCAGGAACTTTGCATAATGGCTCTCCAAACACAGCGCGATATCAACTCCCAATGCCGGGAGAGACGAATCCTATCTAACCTCCACTGCCTCCAAGTGCTTCGGGACTGCACCCAACTGCTACCTATTTGCACGACTCCTTTGAGCCGTGGTAGGGTAGCAATCTAAGAACAGTGGGAACACACTCGAGACGAAGCAGCAGTATCAAGTCAACGGACTATGCTGTACTCATGTCACCTGGGAACTGTTAACTGACGACGGATATAAAACCAACCAACAGTTCCCTGCGAGTCCTATCCGGTGTACCCGTAACCCAACGAGCACCTGCATACTATCTCCAGTACAACGTACTAATGGCTGTGGGACAGACCATCTCCCATGCTGGGATGAGAAGCGTATACACTAGTCTACTTTAGAGTATCGATGCCCTGTCTCGATAATCCTACGACTAGGGACCTGAAAAAGGATGTGCTTGTAGACTACCCAGCCCCCACTAGTGTGACTGCCATCATAACGCTGGTAGTCAAGCAAGATCCTATGGGCTCTATCAATATGTATTCGTGATATTTGTTCATATCATAATTTTGCATTATTATATCCCCATTCTTATTCTATTTACAAATAAACAGGTGCTTTTGATCCATGTCTGCCACATAGTTGCAGATTACAGGTTCTCGGAACAAAAACAGTGAAAATGATGAAAAGACGGCACAAAAGTGAGACTATGACCAACAAATGGAAGAATCTTGATCATGCCTACAGTTTGAAGAATAAACGAAGATTAATGGACAATTTCACAAAACACAAAGGCAGTGCAAGGTTCAAGACTTCGACACGAAGCAAAGGGTAAAAGTCCACGACGTTATGCACTGTGGAAATCTGGAAGAAAACTAGAAGACAATCTGAGAAACCAAGTGAAGGAAGAAGTAGGAAAATGCAACAGGAAGAAAACCAGTCAAATTCAGCCAATGAACCCTCTACATGGCCGCGAAACCGCGTCCAAACAGGGCATTTGGTCGCGGTTCCGCGGCCATAGTGAGCACGTGTCGGTGCTAAAAAAGTCGGCGCGGCGGTGCGTTGACTAGTCTTCTTTAGGGTATATTTATAAATGCAGATGTGAATCGAATGTAACCCTAGGGTTTCTATGATCTATAAATAGAAACCCTAAACCTCTTTTTTGGAGTATGCCTCTTTTTATTTCATCTATTCAGAATTTTAATTCGGAGTAAATGTTTGAAGAGAGCCATCAAATAAAGTAAGATTTTTATTTCTGCCATAGTATAAATTTAATTATCTACCCTAGTTAATTAGTTTAGCACTTTTAATTAATTGCCGTAGATAAAAATGTTTCTTTTAATCAATTCCCTAATGAGTGATTAGTTCCTCACTTGTTGGGGTTAGGAATAGGGAAGGTTTGAGAGATGAAAATCTCTCACCCCTTTCTTGCCCATCTCATATTAATTCATAGAACTCCATGCATACATACACACACCGCTCCCTACGGAACCCTACCCCACGAGGTAGCGGTGATACCGTAGTTTAAAAGACCGGTTGTATATGTTTTTCCATGGAGGTTAGGGTAAGAATTAAGAAAGGACGGACAAGAACCTAAAGGAAGAAACCTAGTTTCTTCCCGATGGTATTAATCCTTTTATTAATTATCACCATAACACCTAATGAGATCTAAATTAGGGCATTGAAAGCGGTGGGAAATCTTAAATTTCCAAACTTAACCTAAACCTAACCCCAGTAAGATTCTAATCCTAGTTTAAATCAACTTTAGTTTTTAGTGATAATCAACCAAACATCGTTTGGAATTAACTCGTTAGAACAAATTGAGAATACACAAAATCCCTGTGGACCGACCCGTACTCACCGGCTAGCTATCAAGCGATGCCTTTCTTGATTGCGGTTAACAATTCTTTGATCACAAAACATCTAAAAATCAAATGGCGCCGTTGCCGGGGATGGCGTAGTATTTTCTTTTTGCAATTTCGAGTTAATATAAAATCATAAAATTCATAAAAACTGAAAAATTAAAAATTAATTTTTTTTATCATCTTGTTATTGTTTGAAAGGTGTTTCGTTTGAATTTTGCAGGACCGACAAACGAATTCAGATCTGGAAAAATCCAGAGAGCAAAACAGAAAACCCTAGATCTGAACAACATAGGAGTACCTCAAAAAATCAGAAGAAGAAGTTTGGAGGCCTGAGGCGATGCACCGACCGCGGAACCACCGCAGATCGTGCCCTTTGGCCGCGCAACCGCGGTCTGTTGACGTCAGCAGTTGACCAAATCCCCCCTGTGAGCTTCTTTTCTCCTTCTGAACCCCATTATCTCCTCTATAAAATTTTCCTGCAGGATTCTTTGCGCAGAAAAAAAAAACTTTCCCCTTCTCCAATAACTTGATCTTGTGCAGGCTTCTTTGCGCCGCGCTAAAAAAATTGTTTGCAAGTGTTTGATTGTGTTTACTGCTTTGCATACTTTAAATTGACTTTAAGGGGCTTGAACGCCAATCCAGATTGGGTGGGGATTTCATTACCCTTCCCAGGACCCCAAAAATCACATAAAGCATATTGCATTGACCATCAAGTTAATTAAAAAAGATTAGACTCGGCTCTAAGGACTTCGCGCTCAATAGGACAAAGGAATAGTTGTAGGCATCGACCGTTGATCTAAACCTGACTTTGTGGTGCCTAGGCTAGACAGGTAGGGAAAGGTAACTTTAAAAGACCCGTCTCACGGTGATTCGTGAGCGGATCCCTCCTTTCTCTACTTGTGCTTACCTGGCCACAATTGGCGGTGAAGAGGCGGTTTGAGGTCCTCACATCTTGCCCTTTGGAACAGTTAGGAGCTGTCTAGCTAACCTAGGTGACCATAGATCTAGGCTTGATTGTGTATTTGTGATTGATTGAACGTGTGTCTAAGCCTTTTATTGAAAATCTTTTTGCAAAAAGCCCCTTATAAAAAAACACAAAAAGGAAATTTTTTTACAAAAACTTGCAACTTGTCGCTAAGAAATCCGTGCACCCCACTTACACCCACTTTCTTCTCATTGACGTTTTCTTACCCCCACCTTCTGTTTTTCACCTTTTGACTACACTACCTCTTTAGTGTATGTCCGGTTGGACTAGGGACACTAGTGCCCGATTAGTCCGTGTCTCGTTAGTACCGACTGACGACGCTTTCGACTCCGAAATCGAAATTCCTTCCACTTCCTTAACTTTACCTTCACATTCTTCGTCTTCTAAGGAGATATCAGGATTTAATCCTAAGAACCCCTTACCCGCGGAACTGATTCCACCTCCGCTAGGTGCGAATAACCCACAACACCCACCTGTTGAAACGCCCCAACGAATCGCGCTCCAGGATCTTTTCTACCCTATCCGCACCGCCTTACCAACTTGTCGTTCACTCCCACCGGCAAATGGGGATAACTTTAAGATCAAACCCCACTTCATCAACATGTTGCCAAAATTTCACGGACTGGAATCCGAAGATGCCTATATCTTCATAAACAAATTCCAAAACGTTTGCGCAATGATGAAGACAACACAACTCTCTGATGATGCTATTAGGCCACGTGTCATTCCATTCACTTTATGTGATCTAGCCGAGAAATGGTTGTATAGCACAACATCACACTCGATTAAAAATTGGGAAGAGTTTGTTAAAGCTTTTCTTTAAAAGTTTTATCCACATCACAAGACCGCGAGAATTCGCAATGAGATCATTCAATTTTCCCACCTTCCTTTCGAACCCTTTTGGAAGTGTTTTGAAAGATTTAAAGACCTACTTGTTCAATGCCCTCACTACGGTATCGAGAATTGGCAACTTTGCCAAACTTTATACGAAAGATTGAACCCAGCAACGAAGCAGTTGTTGGAAACCATTTGTCAAGGTCACTTTCTAACAAAATCTAGCGAGGAAGCTTGGCAGTTTCTCAACGACCTTGCCGAACAAACACTTCAGTGGGAAAGCACTAAGACCACCTCATCCTCTTCAACAGGTCAGCCTAGGGCAGGCATACATCAATTAGATATGTCGATTACAATGAAGGCCGAAATGGCCGCACTTACGAAAAAGCTAGAAGCAATTGAGACCAAAATCTCATCGCCTTCTCCTGCCCCTGCTTTACCCCCACGAACTGTTTGTGCTTTTTGTTCGGATCCATCCCATCTCACCGAAGAGTGTCCTTACAATCCACATGTTCAAGGACAAGATCAAGTCAATGCTGCCTTTCAGCAAAGACAAAGAAATGATCCATACTCTTCGACTTATAATCCGGGTTGGAGGAGCCACCCAAATTTTGCTTGGAATCAAAATCAACAATTCCAAGGAAATAACAACTTTCAAAGGCCTTCTCCACCACAACAAGCACCCCAACAAACTCAATACCAGCAACCTTTCTAACCACAACCTTATCCAAACCAAATGAACAATTTTGTGCCCAACAACTCTTACCCTCCAAACAATTTTGTTCAACTAAACGACGATAAGGTTACCTCGCTAGAAAAAAGTCTAGATGCGTTTCTAAAACAATCTACATAATCCGCAACAAGGTTGGAGACTTCCATTCAGTCTTTGGTGCACAACAGTGCTTCACATGATCAAAGTATCAAATCAATCGAGGCGCAAATTGCACAGCTAAATGCTGCGTTGAGCGAGCGAGAAAAGGGAAAGCTTCCATCTCAACCATTGCCAAATCCCGGTCACACACACAACGCACATGTTGCTTATGAACAACAAAATCATAATATAAATGCTGTGACTACGTTGAGATCTAGAAGAGTGTTGCACACTAACGTGGGTAATAGTGAAGATACCCCTGCCGGTGCTTCTTCGTCATCTTCTTCCTCTTCATCTTCATCTTCATCTTCTTCGTCAGAGCCTGTTCTTCATTCTTCAAAAGGCTCTTCTTCTTCTAATCCGAACGGACCCACATCTCACGTCACGAACACACCAACACTAGGATCCGTTCCAACTCCACAATCTACTCCACAGACATTGGACTCAACAAATTTTCAAAATGTTCCATTTCCAAACAGGTTGAGATCCAATAAACCAACTCCACAAATGGAGAAGATTATGGAGTTATTCAAACAGGTTAGCATAAACATACCTCTCTTGGATTCAATCCAACAGGTCCCTTCTTACGCGAAAATCTTAAAGGGCTTATGCACCTCGAAGAGAAAGTCTCAGATACCCAAGAAAGTGCTAGTAGCTAGTGCCGTGAGCAATGCTATTACCCAACCTCAACCCTTACCCCAAAAACGAAAGGACCCTGGCTGTCCTACAATTTCAATAACAATTGGGGATAAGAACATCAATCGAGCACTTTTAGATCTTGGTTCTAGTGTTAACCTGCTTTCCTATTCCGTGTATGAGCAATTAGGTGTTGGAGAGTTGAAACCCACTCATTGTACTCTCTAAATGGCTGATCGATCAATCACCTATCCTAGGGGTGAGTTAGAGGATGTGTTGATCAAATTAGGGGACTTCATATTCCCCGTTGATTTTATTATTATGGACACACAACCTGTTGCTAACCCATGGAACCAAATTCCGGTGATCCTCGGTCGACCATTTTTGGCCACTTCAAATGCCGTAATCAATTGTCGCAATGGCTCTATGACTTTATCCTTCGGGAAGATGTCAGGTGAGTTCAACATTTACAAGATAGGAAGTCTGCCCTCCGTGCCTAAAGCCAGTATACATGAAGTTTGCTCGATCCACGAAATCACGCAGGAGGACTGCGAGCTTGAAAAATTTTTGTTTGATCACAACAGTTTTGACGCCACTAGTGTGTCCCTCCCTGAATTTGACACAGTTCTTGCAACCGATAACGATTATGAATGTTTCATTTTTTCGGACGATTTTGAAGACTCACTACCCGAGTTTGAGTCTTTTGAATTTTCGGATGAGTTAGTTGAACCATCCGACTCGGTTGTCTACAGTGATTTCGAACCATTGATGGAATCCTTCGAGTTCGAGACAGTTTCACTAATTTTACCTTCAATTCCAAAACTCAAACTCAAGCCTTTGCTATCTCACCTTAAATACGCTTACCTAGGTGAGAATGAGACATTTCCCATTATCATATCGGCCTCTCTAGCCCTCGAGCAAGAGACAGCCCTTTTAATGGTCTTACAAAATAACCGGCAAGCTTTTGGATTGACTATGACGGACATCGAGGAGATTAGTTTTCTCATAATTGAACATCATATACATATGATGGATGATGCCAAGCCAGTAAATGATCCACAGAAACACCTCGGGGATTTTGTGGTTAATCAATCTCCACCTCTAAAAGTTGAACCACCATCTTTTCTTCTAATAAAATACGAGAATGCCAATATTCCACACATAAATGATCATTCACATTCTCGTTCTTATTTATCATCACCTTTAATCTCCTCACATCCACGTTCACGCAAACACTTTCCATATCAGCACTTATCTTTTCCCCACTTCTTCTTAGATCTTTATAACATGTTCTTCCACCGACCTATACGTTACACAGATAAATTTTTCAACTGGTTGGTGTTGACTTTTGGTCTTTGCAAACCTTGGCATTGACTTGTAACATTGTTTACCTCAAGTTTGAGGGGGACCTTTTTGTATATATGTTTTGATTTTCTTTCAACAATAAAAAAATAAAAAAATAAAAAAAATAAACAGGGGAGTGCCGACAATTTTGACCCTCTTGGTGTAGCCTGACAGTGAGGACACTGTCAAGTTTAAGTTTGGGGGTGTGCTCGGTAAGCTTTCTTCCTTCGCATTCATGTGTATTTTTTTGCATTTGCATACTTATTTTAAAACCCATAAAAATTGAAAATGTTGAAAAATTATAAAAATTGAAACATTCAATTTTGGCTATAATTGACTTGAGTTTGACAAAAAGGTTAACTAGCTAGGAACAACTAGATCTTAGACTTAGTAAATTAAAAACCCTAAAAATAACCTTTCTTAAAATTTAACGGTAGAAAGTATATGTCTTTGTAATTTATTTAGAAATAGGCAAATTTCGAGTTGACTTCTTGGGCTAAGTTAAAACAAACGAAAAGTATTGATATTTTTATTAAAATGTAAGTCTGAAAAATAACTCCTAAGCTTAAGTCTAAATTCTGAAAATATATACCCTACAACTTGTACAAACACGCACCTTGAAACTTGGAATAGTAGAGGATACCTTGAAATGCTCTTGTCTAAAATCCTTAGTATGAAGGAAAATAAAATTATAAGTGTGAATAAAGAGATATAAAAAAATGAACACTGGTTTTGTAATTACTTAAAGCTGCGTAAAATAAAAAATATATAGCGAGGGTGCTTTATCACCTAGTGCCTTAGACCAACTGGTTTAGGAGTCACTGCTAAAGCCTTAGGTATTACAAGACGAGGAATTACGCCTTAATGTGCAAACATATTTTGTAATCGGTCGTTAGTACCTCAAGAAGTATTAACGATCACATGAAAAATGTGTGAGTAATTTCATCTAAAAATTCACCAATTGAAAAGTACTTTGGACGATGAACAAGAGTATAATAGCTTGATTTGAATTTCCAAGTGTAGGGGTGATATACACACACACGTAGGGGTATGTGATTGGGGTTTAGATAAGAGATAGGAATGAAATATAGGTCTTATATCTTGAGTAGAGATGTAAAAATTCCTAAGTTGAGATGGAACCCTAGAAGGAAAAATCAAAAGATGCTAAAAGCTAAGTAAATCTACAAATCATATATAATCTTAAGTTAAATTATAAGGAAGCGTGAAAAATACGGGTTGATAATTCCTGAGTCGAAGATAATAGAGTTTATTGTTAGAAAAGCTAATTGGAGAATAAAAGTCAATGGGCCGAATTGATAGGATTTTGTGGGTAGTATCCGCTGAAAACCCTCAGGAGACAACACTCCTCCTACTAGGGACACCTAGAGGTTTAACGGCTTGTTGCACGAGCTCAGTGCAATCGCGTTTCCCTGTGAAAGTGAGGTTAGGTCTTTTTCGAGAATAAAACTAGTTTTGCTCGAGGACAAGCAAAAGATAAGTTTGGGGGTATTTGTTCATATTATAATTTTGCATTATTATATTCCCTATTCTTATTCTTTTTACAAATAAACATGTGCTTTTGATCCATGTCTGCTACATAGTTGCAGGTTACAGGTTCTCGGAACAAAAACAGTGAAAAAGATGAAAAGACGGCACAAAAGTGAGACTACGACCAACAAATGGAAGAATCTTGATCACACCTACAGTTTGAAGAATAAACGAAGATGAATGGACAATTTCACAAAACACAAAGGCAGCGCAAGGTTCAAGACTTCGACACGAAGCAAAAGAGTAAAAGTCCACGACGTTATGCACTGTGGAAATCTGGAAGAAAACTAGAAGACAATCTGAGAAACCAAGTGAAGGAAGAAGTAGGAAAATGCAACAGGAAGAAAACCAGTCAAATTCACCCAATGAACCCTTTACATGGCCGCGGAACCGCGGCCAAACAGGGCATTTGGCCGTGGTTCCGCGGCCATAGTGAGCATGCGTCGATGCTAAAAAAGTCGGCGTGGCGGTGCGTTGACTAGTTTTCTTTAGGGTATATTTGTAAATGCAGATGTGAATCGAATGTAACCCTAGGATTTCTATGATCTATAAATAGAAACCCTAAACCTCTTTTTTGGAGTATGTCTCTTTTTATTTCATCTATTCAGAATTTTAATTCGGTGTAAATGTTTGAAGAGAGCCATCAAATAAAGTAAGATTTTTATTTCTGTCCTAGTATAGATTTTATTATCTGCCCTAATTAATTAGTTTAGCACTTTTAATTAATTGCCGTAGATAAAAATGTTTCTTTTAATCAATTCCCTAATGAGTGAGTAGTTCCTCACTTGTTGATGTTAGGAATAGGGAAGGTTTGAGAGATGAAAATCTCTCACCCATTTCTTGCCCATCATATATTAATTCATAGGACTCCATGCATACATACACACACCGCTCCCTACGGCACCCTACCCCACGAGGTAGCGGTGATACCGTAGTTTAAAAGACCGGTTGTATATGTTTTTCCATGAAGGTTAGGGTAAGAATTAAAAAAGGACGGACAAGAACCTAGAGGAAGAAACCTAGTTTCTTCCCGATGGTACTAATCCCTTTATTAATTATTACTATAACACCTAATGAGATCTAAATTAGGGCATTGAAAGCGGTGGGAAATCTTAAATTTCCAAACTTAACCTAAACCTAACCCTAGCAAGATTCTAATCCTAGTTTAAATCAACTTTAGTTTTTAGTGATAATCAACCAAACACCGTTTGGAATTAACTCGTTAGAACAAATTGAGAATACACAAAATCCCTGTGGACCGACCCGTACTCACCGGCTAGCTACCAAGCGACGCCGTTCTTGATTGCGGTTAACAATTCTTTGATCACAAAACATCTAAAAATAAATATGCTAAAAGAAACATATACACATATTAAGATAGATATAAACCAAGTAGTGTACTACCATTTTTAGCAAGACTGTCAATACAACTGTGAATATCCCAAGCTTCCATTAAGTATTATACAAACTAGTATGATACAGTAATGGCCTCTAGGGCATAAACACTAACAATCTCCCACTTGCACTAGGGCCATGTACTGGCATATCGCAGACCTATCATCTCGAATAGCCTCTCGAACTGCGTCTGAGGAATGACCTTTGTGAATGGATCAGCCGTGTTATTCTCCATATCTACTCTCTTCACCTCGATCTCCCGTCGATCTATGATCTCCCTGATCAGGTGATACCGCCTTAAGATGTGTCTGGACTTCTGATGGGACCTGGGTTCCTTTGCTAAAGCTATAACACCGTTGTTGTCGCAACACAGAGGTATGGATCAACACTGGCAGGAACCACCTGAAGTTTTGTTAGAAACTTCTTCATCCATACAGCTTCTTTTACGGCATCGCAAGCAGCTATGTACTCCACATCCATTATTGAGTCATCAACGGTGTCCTGCTTGGAACTCTTCCAACAGACCGTCCCTCCATTGAGGGTAAAGACATAACCCGACATGGACTTGGAGTCATCCTTGTCACTCTGGAAGCTGGAGTCAGCAAAAGCCTCGATCTTGAGGTCTTTTCCGCTATAAACCAAGAATATATCTTTAGTCCTTCTCTGGTACTTGAGAATTTTTTTTACTGCTACCCAGTGCTTCTCCCCTGGGTTTGCCTGATACCGGCTTACAACGTACAATGCGTATGCTACATCTGGTCTAGTACATAACATCGCATATATTATAGAGCCTACCGCAGAAGCGTAGGGTATAGTCGACATGCGAGCCCTTTCCAAATCAGTCTTGGGAGACATCTCTTTGAAGAGGGTGATTCCGTGACAAGCCGGTAGGTTACCGTGCTTAGAATCTTCCATACTGAATCTTTTCAATATGGTGTCTATATACCTGGACTGCGAAAGTTCCAACATCCTTTTTGATCTATCACGATAGATCTGGATCCCCAGAATGTAGGTGGCATCACCCAGGTCCTTCATGGAGAACTTCTGTGACAAGAATCCTTAGACTGACTGTAATATAGGAATATCATTTCCTATTAGGAAAATGTCATCCATGTACAAGACGAGGAATACTATAGCTCTCCCTACAATCTTACTGTATATGCATGGTTCATCTGGATTCTTGATAAAGTCGAATTCTTTAACAATATCATCAAAACAGATATTCCAACTCTGCGATGCCTTCTTTAGTCCATAAATGGACTTAAGAAACTTACACACTTTACCGCTGCTCCCGCTCTGAATGAATCCCTTTGGCTGATCCATATAAACGCACTCTTCTAAATTTCCATTTAGAAAAGCCGTCTTTACGTCCATCTGCCAGATCTCATAATCGTGGAAGGCAGCAATGGCAAGAAGGACTCGAATGGATTTGAGCATAGCCACTAGAGAAAAGGTTTCGTCATAGTCCAAACCAGGTCTTTGACAAAAACCCTTTGCAACATGTCTAGCCTTATAGGTTTCAACCTGTCCATCTACACCAATCTTCTTTCTGAAGATCCATTTGCATCCTACGGGTTTTACCCCATCTGGAGCAATGTCCAAAGTCTATACTTTTTTAGTGTACATGGACTACATTTCGGTCCGCATTGCATCCAGCCATCTTACTGAGTCGCCGCTCTGAATGGCTTGCTGGAAGCTAGCAGGGTCATCATTGCCAATGATGCAATCCTCTCGATCCCTATCTATGAGAAAACCGTAGTATCTCTCGGGCGGATGAGACTGCCTACTACTTCTATGGATAGGCGCTGGGATATCCCTTTCTTCTGAAACTTCTGGTTCTACCATACTTTCAGTAACAGCTTGTGGTTCTGGAATTTCTTCCAGTTCTATTGCGCTCCCACTATTCTGATTTTCTAAAAATTCAGCTTTCAAGAAGTGGGCATGACGAGAAACAAAAACCTTTTGTTCCTCTGCGTAATAGAAATAATATCTTTTGGAGTTCTTTGGATATCCCACAAACTTACACTGTACTGAGCATGCCTCGAGTTTGTCCGTATGCTGTTTTTTTAACAAAAGCTGGACATCCCCATGTCCTAAAGTGTTTAAGAGAGGGTTTCTTCCCACTCCACATCTGATATGGTGTGGTAGGCACAGTCTTGGTTGGAACTTGGTTCAAAAGATATGCAGCTGATTCTAGTGCATAACCCCAGAAAGATCGCGGTAACTCAGCCTTACTCATCATGGAATGAACCATATCCAATAGGGTTCGATTCCGCCTTTCCGATACACCATTGTGTTGTGGTGTGTATGGAGGAGTAAGCTGAGAGAGAATTCCATTCTCTTTTAAGTATCCCAGGAACTCGGCACTTAAGCATTCACCACCTCGATCAGATCTCAGTGTCTTGATACTTTTGCCTATCTGTTTTTCCACTTCATTCTTGTATTCTCGGAATTTCTCAAAGGCCTCAGATTTATTCTTCATCAAGAAGATATGTCCATACCTGGAGAAATCATTCGTAAAAGTAATGAAGTAGGAATAACCACCTCTTGTATGTGTAGACATTGGACCGCACACGTCACTGTGTACGAGTCCTAAGAGCTCGCTCGCTCTTACTCCGTGTCCAGTAAACGGAGTCTTTGTCATCTTTCCCATGAGACAAGATTCACAAGTAGCATAAGATTGATATTCGAACGGATTCAAATATCCTTCTCTATGTAACTTAGTCAATCGTGTTTCATTGATGTGATCTAGTCTACAATGCCATAAGAAAGCCTGATTTATTTCCGGAGACTTTCTTTTAAGTGTGTTCTAGACATTGAAAACCTGAGCTTGATTTAATACGTATATACCGTCATCTAATGTACCGGACCCAATCAGAACTTGATTTAGGTGGATGTTTACTACATCGCTTACGAATGTAAAATCATATCCCTCTCTCGAAAATGAGGACACTGATACGATATTACAAGTCAAACTAGGTACATACAAACAGTTACGTAGAATCAATATCTGCCCACTTGTCAAACCTAGGCGATATTCTCCCACGGATTCAGCTTCCACGCTCATTCCGTTCGCAACTCTGAGAGACAAATCGCCTACCCTTATAACTCTACGGTTTCTCAAAGCATGTAATGAATTACAGATATGAGATCCTGCTCCGGTATCTAGTACCCAGGAAGTAGAGTTAATTGACAAACAGTTCTCAATCACAAACACACCCGAGGCTGAAGCCACAACGTGCTTCGAATCCTGGCTATTGGCTTCCAAAGCCCTGCAATCTTTCTGCCAATGTCCATTCCCATAACAATAGGAACATCCCTCCTTCCCTACACCAAGTCCCGAAACTTTTGCTCTTCCTTTTCCTTCTACTTCACTGACACCGCATATCAGCTTCGTGGAGGTCTTCTTCTTTTCACCCTTTGCTTTCAACCTGGATGTAGAAGAAGAAGGTCCCCCATTAAGCAGAGCGGGTGTCTCCCTGGTTTCTTTCAAGGTGTAAGTAGAGGGTAGGGACTGTGGAAATAAGTCAGCATATGACCCGTTTCCCAACGTGGTTTCCAGGTCCGTGAGCTCATCAATATAGCTAGTCATTGTAAGGACGTCGCCCCCTACAGATGATCCGACAGCCAACCTCGCTTGAACCAATTTGTTTGAGATCTCATATCTTGCGATAAGAGATTGCTCTCCATATAAATCTTTGTTATGGAGGAAGATGGAAACTAAGTCCATCTTCTCGTGCTACTTCTGGTATACACCATCAACTGAAGCCAACACGAGGCACTTGGCATTCGCACTGTCTTTTTCCCTTGTCTGACGGATATTCATATCCGCGACGGTGGGAACTGGACCTGGGACGGTGGGGGCTTGAGTAGTAATAGGGTGGTCCAACTTGTCATAGGCAATGGACATCTGGACAGACCTTTGCCAGTCATAAAAGTCAGATTCAGTCAACTTGTTATCTAGATGTAACCTAGTCATAGTCACAAGGTCGCTGCAGTTAAGAGAGAGAGAAGAAACATTTTAGCATGATGCTCTTGTAAGTTTAGATTGGTTTTTAGTTTATCTAAACTGGATGGCTCCCACTGTTTCTCGAATCCCTCCTCAAACCAAAAAGGAAGAACTAGTCGGGACTATTCTCACCGTGCAATACTTGCTTAACCGTTCAGCCAGGATAGTGTCGGTACTTCGAGGGAGGTTTTACGACGCTTTCGCGAAGTTCCTTAATTAAATAACCTCTTTTCTCTGGAGGCTTAGCCCCGCTAATATCGTTCTAGACACCTACTTGGTTTATAGCATTGATCGTTAAGTGACAAATCTCCCGATAAGTAGTATATACTCACAGTAGGATCGGGATCCAAATATCATCGTGTGATAATGCTGAAGGAATCCTACCAACATTATCAAAATCCAAATGGTATGCAACACCAGCAAATTTCAGTTTCTTTAGAAACCCCCGATGTGAATTTTTGCCCCATGCTCTTATGACCTTGACTAAGGGCCAACAAATTATAAGTCACATGTCAAGTTCTACCCTTCATTATCCAGGTTGATTTGAACCCACCCGTATATACTCTTGACTAAGGGCCAACAAAGTAATACGACTGTCCCAAACCAACGCATCTATCTATGCTACATGTGAATACCCCAGCAGCTACCGATCACTATATCTTGACTAAGGGCCAAACAAACATAGCTTGAATACTACTGACCATTCATATGAAATGACGGAGGGCTACGAATGGTTTTGGCGAAACCATGAACGTAGTGAACTTGATATAACCGAAGGAACCTGATAGCTTTTTAAAAGGAGTGGTTAAAGCTCCGCAATTAAAAATTCTGCTCTTTTAAAATAACCGAGTGGTTTCTTTTAAACTGTTCCAACGATTCAACTTTGGTTTATTTTATTTGCATTAATATAATGCGTCCCATCAATTAACCTATCATTGCAGAAAACAACGAAAATACAACGTTCTTTTATGCCATCCGCATTCGCCACTGGGCCCCGTCATTCACCCGTTAGGTTACTTAACTAACGACAGAGCGGGGGCTGGGCTAGCGCAGGTGAAAAACATAAGTGACGCATACTAGATGTCATATATAGATATTGTACCTTCGTAAGACGCAATAATAGTCATTCCAGATCATAAATGAACATATTGGATTTTCTACGAATCCGCATTCCTTTTGAGCCTGCAAAGAAAGACGGATTACACAGTCGCGATGAATAGCCAAAACCCCACCCTAGACCCCTACGGGTATGGCAAACTACCCGCCTAGTACCCGAAGTGAAGCGGTCTCCCTCAACGACGTGAGTAGGCCACTAAACACTTCAAAGTATCCGGTAGTTTGTGCACCCCGCCTTGGGTCTATCCTAGGAGCAGAAAACAGTAAATGAAATAATACAACGGTGGCTACAACCTCAACCCGGATGTGCCCGGCAAAAGAATATTAAAACAAATTACAATTTACATTTGAATGAAAGAAACACTCGTCTCACATCCCCGGCTATCCATTCACGACAATCCAACAAGTCCACATTCACAAACCAGTAAAAACCATTATAGAAATGTGCAACCCCCTGCTAACCGACATACTAGCAGTTAGGGGAGGTTTACGAACACATTAAACACAACACAGATATAATCAAATTAGCCAAACATCTTAGAATTTCGATCAAGCAACTCAAATGAATCTACTCCAAACAATTCTCTGTGCACATGAAATCTGAGCAGAAAAAAAACATTCCAGAAAACACAACATCAACACAGAAGAATAACTGAGCAAATTTGGGTTGACTCGGAGTCAACTCGGCCGCGGATCCGCGGCGGATCGCTTGGATAGGCGGCGGTTCCATGGTGCTATGGCCGATTCACAGTCCCAAATTTCTTCACAATTCTTAAAAAACCCTGCTTGTATTTTTAAGGGTCCCTGAAAAATTTTTAGACCCCGTTTTAAAAACGGCAGAAACTATGTGAAAATGATGTTTTTTCGGGTTCGCTTTGCAATCGAATTTCTAACGACTTTGCTAACATGTTAGTTATGGTTTAACTAGGCTCTGATACCACTGTAAGTCGACGTTAGACTCCCCACATGATGCGGGGAGGCGGAATAGGTAAAAAAATCATTTTGTTTAAGTTAACATCGAATAACTTTACGGATCTTTGCTAAACCATAACTAACAACTATATAGAAGTGATTAGCTACTATGATAGATGATTATACCTAAAGATTCAAGTCCTTATCGTTCTTGTAGTTCACCTCCTCGTCGGCCTCCTCGATGTGATAGAAGATCCACCCGAGAGCTCTTTCTCCAAGATTTAACCTCTCACTTGAGGTAACTAGGTGACTATGAGTGCTAATCAAAGTAATCTAGAGGATATAGAAATGGATTAGGGATCTATTAGTCTTGATAACCCTTGGATCTCAACACATGATAGGATTATGGTTAGGTCTTTGAAGAGAGAGAGCTTGAGGAGAGAGAATGTGAAAGTGAGAATCATAATGAATTATGTCTCATTTCTATATATGATGAAGCATAAAGAATATCAAATAAATCATTATGTGATATTTACAACCATGCTTCATTTAATACATACAATGAATCATCTCATGAGTCATTAAGCAATAAATGCTTCATTAACTCATTTGGATGAATCACCTCATGAGTCAATAATCCATTTAATGCAAATAACACCTAAGCTCTCCACCTCATCTTTCTTCTAGAAGCTTCCTGAAGGGTTCCTAGGCACTCTAACGAGGTTCTACAAGGCATCTATCATGCCCGATTCAAAAATTTAGCCGTGCCGAACAACCCTAACCAAGATCGTATACTAGAGATTATGCGAAAACTAGCAAGTTAAACACTTTAACACTAAGTGAAAGGGATTACAACCTTTTTAGATCCGGTCCTTCACTTCTAAACCTCCGTGTTGACGTCCCTTCGCTGCGATCATCGAGATCTCGGACTCTAGTGATGGTTTCCTCGGAGAAATGAACGGGCTAGGTCGTTGACTTCGAGGCCGAAGATGATCTACGTCGAGGAGACTCAAACTCAAGCTGCATCTTCATTAGGTCAAGAACTTTGTGAAGAGAACACCATAAACTAAATGGCAAGTAGTAGAGGATGATTAAATAGGAAGTGGGTTCACTTGGGATTTTGATTTCTCACTTTGTTTCTTCACTTGATTAAAATCTAGTAAGCTTTTCTTCTTCTTGAAGAAGAAGAAGAAGAAAGAAAGAAAAAAGAAAATGAATTATGTAAAAAGAATAATCAAGTGAAGTCTATCATAATGCAACCATGGGTGAGTTTACCTTTGTAGAGACTAAACCATAGTTTGAGGTAATGGTTAGGTTAATGAAAATCTTATGCAAAATAAAATGAGTGGACTTTGTCAAAGATGCTTAAAAGCTTCATGAAGCTTCAAGCCAAGACAAAGAAAACCACCATTTTGTTTTACCAAAATAAATAAAAACCTAAACCATTATCTTAAATATGGTGTAAGTCATACACACACCCAAGTTTGCATGTATCATCAATCATGATACAAACTAGTGCACAAACATATATCACATATACAACTTGTGCACATCAAGTGAGAAAAGCAATCTTAAGTGAACCAATACTAGTTAATATAAAATAATATATCAAATATATAATTATACATTAAATCATTAAATCAACACTTGATTTAAAGATCCGGTCATATCGCATATAACCGACTTATATCTAATGTATCAATATATCGAATCGACACTTGATTCGGTAACCCGGCTATATCTCATATAACCGACTGATGATACAAATCGCGAGAATAGAATACAGTATCACATACTGGTATTATTCTCGGTCCCGCACATATCTCATATGCGCTCCTATTTCGTTTCGCTTGAGCCAGGAAACCTCTGTGTAGGACTCTAAAGACTCGTCAATACGCCGACAGTAGGTGGTGATCATATCAATCACCCACAAGCCGCAAGCGGTCTGCTAAACGTAACGGCCACCCGGGTATTGAGCGATCAGAAGATCAACGAGCAAACCTACTCACACTCCTGCGAATCCAATCAGTAACACTTACCGCACAGTCCGGTCTGTTCGTCTGATATGTCGCATAGCTTGCCTAGGGGTGGTAAACGTCAGACCCCAGTAGCTTGATAAGTCATGCCGATGTAAGGTCCATAACAAGCGTGAAACTACTGATAACTCTTACCAGTAAATCACTGCAACCCTGGCCAGGGATTTCCAGTTATGTCCAGTCGAGCATAGCGCAACATCAACCCCCAATACCGGGAGAGACGAATCCCCTCCTATCGCTCATTGACTCCATGTGAATCGGGACTGTACCCAAAAACCACCTGTTTGCACGACTCAGTAGAGCCATGGTAGGGTGGAAATCAAAGCACAGTGGGAGACACATAAGACTCTATGACGATCTCGGGTCAACAGACTAAGCTGTACCAGTGTCACCAGAGAACTGCCATCTGACGTGAGGTATAATACCATCTGGGAGTTCTCGGCGAGTCCGTTCAGTGTACCCAGTCTCCACTGAGCACCCTCATACTATCTCTGATGTCAAACACCAATCGATATGATATCATCCATCGCCCATCTCATGGGTCGAGAAGATATACGCTAGTCTACTCTGGAATATCGATGCCCCGTCTCGATATTCCTACGACTAGGAACATTGAAGGATGTACTCATGGACTATCCAGGCCCCACTAGTATGATCTACATCATAGTCCTGCAAGTCGAGTACACATCCTAAGGGCTTTATCAACATGTAACAGAGAGACAATAAGTATACATATTAAGATAAAGAGCAACCAGATAGCGTACTATCATGTCGAGCAAGAAAGTCCTACTTATATATGTCCCAGCATCCACTACAATATACATCTCATGTACAGTAATGGCCTCTAGGGCATACATATAACTAATAATCTCCCACTTGCACTAGGGCCATCTGTAGCAGTGGTTGCAGTATCTCATACTCAACCATCCCATAAAAGTCTCTCTCTGGGAAAAGGCCTTTGTGAGTGGATCCGCTGTGTTGTCCTCTGAGTCTACTCTCCTAACCTCGATCACCCTGGAGATCAACTATCTCCATGATCAGGTGATACTGCCTTGGAATATGTCTGGGTCACTGATGGGACCGTGGTTCCTGGGTCAAAACCACACTTCCATTGTTATACAGTGGTAGGAACCTAGTTCATCTCATGAACTAATACACACCCAAACTTCCTCTTTGGTAGTATTTTTGATAGCGATGTCAATAGCCTTTATCGTCTAGTTTGCCACGGTATCTAGCTTGGAACTCTTCCAACATACCGTCCCTCCACTGAGGGTAAAGACAATGCCTGTGACTGACATTCAGTCAACCTTACCACCCTGGAAGCTGTCCAGTGATTCTTCCCAGGATCGATTGATACCATCTCACTACACCTAGTGAGAATCTTAATATCCGTTTAGATCTATCTCATAGATCCAAAACCCAGGATTTAGGAGGTATCACCTTTATCCTATTTGGAGAATCTTTGTGATAAGAGGAGATTGACCATGCGTAGCATAGGAAACTCTTTTCCTATCAAGAGTATGTCATCTACGTACAATACGAGGATGACCACCTTACTCTCTACTACCTTTTTGTATGTACAAGGTTCATCTACTATTTTGATTTAAGTTAGAAGAGAGGA
The DNA here is from genome assembly GCA_030015575.1 of Agapanthus africanus. NCBI lineage: Eukaryota > Viridiplantae > Streptophyta > Magnoliopsida > Asparagales > Amaryllidaceae > Agapanthus > Agapanthus africanus. The sequence continues at coordinate 44,426,296 of JASDDO010000024.1, read as the reverse complement.
TGAAGGTGAATGAAATCATAATGAAGATGCATAAAAGTAAGTGCAGAAATTAAATGCGGAAAATAAATGCAAAAAGAATTAAAATAAAAACTACATTTATTAATCAACTATTGTATTTACAATTCTCCTTAGAAAGTAGAATACAAGAACCCTAGTTTGCTTTAGATCTCTCTCTTGTTGGAGGTAGATGAATAGATGATGAGCACTCGGATGTGTGGATCTCTTGGATCTCTTGATCTCTTCGGTGATGATCTTTAATTTGAAGCTCTCGGTCCTATATATAGTCACTAAACCAGAAACCCTAGATTTACTATGTGAATATATGCTGTTAAGATCCATACTACAAAATATCACATCCAACGGCCACAAAACCGCCGCGGATCCGCCGCAAAACCCACACTTCCGCTGCCCTTCCGCCGCAACCTACTAGAATCAGGATTTGGGATTTTTTCTGGTGTTTTGTATTGATATTTGGAGATCCTCTCGATGTCTGGATTCTGAGAATAATGCTCTAAGTCTCTGCCGTTGCTAGATCTCATGATTTGCTTCAATATTTTGGCAGATTTGATTCTGACATCCCGATTTAACTCTGATCTCTTGGATTCCAGACCTGAGCTAATATCTGCACAATATCTCAAGTCATAGTGTTAGTAGTATTTGGTATTTTTGAGATATTATCCTAACCATTTTATATGATATCAAATCTTAAGAATATTGATTAGAAATATTTGATATGATATGCATATTTTAATTACTAATTTTTCATTTAAATATTATATGCCTATATTTTCCCTAATTTTGTTTATTAAAATGTAGAAACATATGATTATAATCTTTTTACAAATAAACCCACATATGTTCTATATTTACAATAAACACCTTTTAGTACTTAACAATAGTAGAGAACATGTTCATTCAAATGTGTAATATTTTATACTAATCACTGGTTAATATACTTAATTGGTTTGATTGATTGATTAACATGTCTTGATCGAAACCATAGATTGCAAAAGGTGTAGAATGTAGTTGAGTGAGTCCAGTAATATGCGAGTCATGACAATTGTAATCTTGGTTCGAGTCAAGTTGGTTCGAGTAGTTTGGTTTCGAGTTCATATTCGAGTTTAGTTTCGAGTTAGGTTAGAGTTCGAGTTCAAGTTTATATTCGAGATTGGATTCGAGTTCATGTTTTTTTCATAGGAATTGATTTAAACTGTTAAAAATCTTATGTTCGGGAGAATTCGGAAACTGCTGCTCATGGACGGCAGGATTTGTGTCTTTTTTCAAGACAATTGCCATTGATAACTCCGTTAAACTGTCTAACCTGAATAGGCAAGTACTCACTTTCTCTGGCTCCCTGAAGCTCAAGAGAAATGATACCGCTTTATCCTATATTAATTCTAGAGTCCTTAAAATATTGTTTGCATATCTCGAAGGGTTTTATGAAAAATACTTTAATATAGTTTAAAAATAAATCTCGAGGGTGATTTGTAATATTTAAGGTTTTCATAAACATGTATTTTAATTTGTAAAGTTCTTAGGCACTAGAACAAAGTTCTACAAGGCATCAAACATGCCGTATTAAAAATTTTCAAGTGCCAAAAAACCTAAGCAAAGATCTTTACTAGAGAATTAGGGTTAGAAACAACAAGTAAACTACTTTACATCTAAGTGATAACGGAATACAACCTTTGTAAACCGGTCCTTCACTTCAATTGCTCCTTGTAGTGGTCCCTTCGCTGCGATCATGGAACTCCCGGACTCTTGCATGGCTTCTCAAGGTGAAAGGAACGAACTTGCTTGAAGTCTTCGAAGCCGAAAATGATCTATGTCGAGGAGACACTAACTCAAGCTACTATTTCACTAATGAGAGATTAGTGAAGCAACACCCTATACTAAAGTGCTAATCTAGTAGAGAATAATGAAGTAGGAAGTGGGCTCACTTTAGTTTTATTTTTCTCATAATAGTTTCTCACTTTGGAAAAAGCTAGCAAGCTTTTTCTCAAGGACGAAGAAGATGAAGTCAAGAGATGAGAATGAACTAATGAGATGAGAGAGTCAACCATGGGTGAGTTTGTATCATATATCTAACTCATGTAGAGACATAACCATGGCTAAGTTATAATAGTTAGGTTAATAAATATCTTTAGTAAAACAAAATTAGCGGACCAAGTCAATGCATCCACAAGCTTCTACAAGCTTCATGCATGTGACTAATTATCCACTAATTTGGATTTACTTAAATATCTAAACCCTACATTATAATTAGTATGGTGTAAGTCTCATACACCCATGTAGTGTGTGTCATTAACCATGACACAAAATAGAACACAATTAATATATATCACTTATATATTAAGTGTGCACATGTATGAAAAATAAATGCTTAAGTGAGCTAATATTAGTTAATGTAAACTAGAATATCAAATATACAATTATATACTAAATTAACAAATCAACACTTGATTTAATAATCCGGCTATATCACATATAACCGACTAATATTATATGTACCAACTTATCGAATCAACACTTGATTCGATAACCCGGCTATATCACATATAACCGACCGATACAAATATCGCGAGAATAGAATACGGTATCACATACTCTTATTATTCTCGGTCCCGCACATATCACATATGTGCTCCTAATTCGTTTTGCCTGAGCTAGTAAAACCTCTGTGTAGGACTCTAAAGACTCGTCAATACGCCGACAGTAGGTGATGATCACATCAAGCACTCATAAGCCGTCAGCGGTACTAGCTGGACGTAACGGCTACCCGGGTATTGAGCGATCAGGAGATCAACAAGCAAGCCCGCTCTAGCTCCTGTAAATCCTGTCAGTAACACTACCGCGTACAGTCCGGTCTCCTCGTCTGATATGTCGCATATCAAGTTTAGGGGTGGTAAACGTCAGACCCCAATAACTCGATAAGTCATGCCGATACGAGGCTCATAACGGGGCGAGAAACCACTAATAACACTTACCGGTAAATCTCTAAATCAGCTCTGGCCAGGGACTTCCCTGTTATGGCCAATCGAGCACAGCGCAATATCAACCCCCAATACCGGGAGAGACGAAATCCCTCCTATCGCTCATTGCCTCCATGTGACTCAGGACTGTACCTAAAAACCACCGTCTTGCACGTTCTCTTGAAAGTGGTAAGGTGGAAATCAAAGCACGGTAGGAATCACACAAGACTCTATGACGATCTCGGGTCTACAGACTAACATGTACCACTGTCACCAGAGAACTGCTATCTGACGTGAGGTATAATACCATCTAGGAGTTCTCGGCGAGTCCGTCCAGTATACCCAGTCTCCACCGAGCACCCGTATACCATCTCTGATGTCAAACACCAATGGATATGGGATTATCCATCGCCCATCTTATGGGTCGAGAAGTGTATACGCTAGTATACTCTGGTATATTGATTCCCCGTCTCGATACACCTACGACTAGAAACATTAAAGGATGAATTTATGGACTACCATGGCCCCACTAGTATGATCTACATCATAATCCTGGTAGTCAAGTACACATCCTAAGGGCTTTACCAACATGTAACCACAAGACAGTATCAAGAGACAAGTATACATGTTAAGATAAAAAGCAACCAGATAGCATTTTATCATGTCGAGCAAGAAAGTCCTCTCTATATATGTCCAAGCATCCACTATAATATACATCATATGTACAATAATGGCCTCTAGGGCATACATACAACTAACAATCTCCCACTTGCACTAGGCCAGCTGCTGCAGTATCGCATACCCAACATCCCGAAGAGTCTCTCGAACTATATCTGGGGAATGGCCTTCGTGAGTGGATCCGCTGTGTTGTTCTTCATGTCAACTCTCCTGACCTCGATCTCCCGGTGATCAACTATCTCCCGGATCAGTTAATACCGCCTCAGAATATGCGTGGATCGCTGATGGGACCTGGGTTCCTTGGCCAAAGCCACCGCTCCATTGTTATCACAATACAAAGGTATTAGATACTCAATGGATGGAACTACTCTAAGTTCAGTTATGAACTTCTTCATCCAGACAGCCTTTTTGGCAGCATCGTTGGCAGCAATGTATTTAGCCTCCATCGTCGAGTCTGCCACGGTTTCCTGCTTGGAACTCTTCCAGCATACCGCCCCTCCATTGAGGGTAAAGACAAATCCCGAGTGCGACTTAGTGTCGTCCTTATCACTCTGGAAGCTCGAATCGGTAAAGGACTCCACTTAGAGTTCTCCGTTACCATACACCAAGAGCATCTCTTTAGTCCTTCTCAAGTACTTGAGAATGCTCTTCACAGCTGTCCAGTGACTCTCCAGGATCTGCTTGATACCTACTCACAACACTTAGTGAATGTGCTACATCGGATCTGGTACATAGTATCGCGTACATGATAGAGCCTACTGCCGAAACATAGGGTATCCCTTGCATGCGGGCTCTCTCCAAATCAGTCTTGGGAGACATCTCTTTGGAGAGAGTGAGTCCTAAGATCGTGGGTAAAAACCCACTCTTGGATTCTTCCATACTAAACCTCTTTAGTATGGTGTCAATGTACCTTGATTGGGACAATCCCCGTATCCGTCTAGATCTATCTCTATAGATCTTAATTCCCAAGATGTAGGAGGCATCACCTAGATCTTTCATTGAGAATCTTTGTGATAAGAAGAGCTTGACTGATTGCAGCATAGGAATGTTATTTCCTATCAAGAGTATGCCATCCACGTACAATACGAGAAAGACAACCTTACTCTCTGCCACCTTCTTATATATACAAGGTTCATCTACGTTTTTTACGAAATCAAACTCTTTGATAACGACATCAAAACAGATGTTCCAACTCCGCGATGCTTGCTTTAACCAGTAGAGGATTTAAGCAGCTTGCACACCTTTCCGCTGCTCCCACTGTCTACGAAGCCCTCTGGCTGAGTCATGTATACGCACTCTTCCAAATCACCATTTAGAAAGGCGGTCTTAACATCCATTTGCCAGATTTCGTAGTCATGGTATGCAGCGATGGCAAGTAGGATCCGGATGGACTTAAGCATAGCCACTAGAGAAAAGGTTTCGTCATAATCCACACATGGTCGTTGACGAAAACCCTTTGCAACAAGTCTAGCTTTGAAAGTCTTAACTTTTCCATCTACACCAAGTTTCTTCTTAAAGATCCATTTGCTCCCAATGGATTTTACCCCTTCAGGAGCAACTTCCAAAGTCCATACTTTGTTGGTGTACATGGATTCCATCTCAGATCGCATTGCATCCAGCCACTTCACAGAGTCTCCACTCGTGATGGCCTGCTCGAAGCTAGTTGGGTCATCATCCTCAATGATGCAATCCTCGCTTCCACCATCAATGAGAAAAACGTAGTATCTCTCAGGTGGATGAGGAACCCTACTAGATCGGCGGAGAGGCTGAGGTTCGTTGGGAGCCATCGAATCCTCTGGTTCTACCAAATCATCTGTCGTAGTTTATATAGCTGGAACCTCTTCCAGTTCTACCTCCTTGCCACTAATTTCCTTTGCAAGAAATTCCTTTTCTAAAAAGGAGACATGTCGAGAAACAAACACCTTTTGTTTCTCGGGGTGGTAAAAGATATACCCTTGTGAGTTTTTGGGATATCCTACAAACTTGCACAGAACAGACCTTGCCTCGAGTTTTTTTGGATTGTGACTTTTGATATAGGCCGGACAACCCCATATCTTAACATAATTAATACATGGTCTCTTCCCCTTCCATATCTCATATGGAGTGGTAGGCACAGATTTGGTAGGGACCATATTCAATAGGTGTATGGCTGCTTCAAGCGCATACCCCCAAAAGGAAATAGGTAACTCAGCGGTGCTCATCATAGAGTGCACCATATCGAATAAGGTGTGATTCCTCCGTTCCGATACACCGTTGTGCTGTGGTGTATACGGAGGAGTAGGCCGAGAGAGAATCACATTCTCTTTTAGAAAGTCCAGGAACTCCATGCTCAGGTATTCACCTCCTCGATCAGATCGAAGGATTTTAATACTTTTACCAGTTTGGTTCGACTTCGGATTTATATTCCTTGAATTTCTCAAAAGTTTCAGACTTGTGTTTCATCAGGAACACATGTCCGTATCTTGAGAGATCGTCAGTGAAGGTAATAAAGTACGAAGAACCATTCCCAGCATTTGTAGACATGGGACCGCATACATCACTATGTATCAATCCAAAGAGTTCCGTAACTCTTTCTCCGTGTCCTGTAAACGGAGTTTTGGTCATCTTGCCTTTGAGACATGACTGGCAAGTGTCATAAGATGAAAATTCGAACGGATTCAAATATCCATCCTTATGCAACTTAGCTAGTCGTGTCGCATTGATATGACCTAGTCTACAATGCCACAAGAAGGATTCGTTCATTTCTGAACTCTTCCTCTTGTGTGTGTTTTGTACATTGAAAATTGTGGTTTGATCTAGAACGTATATGCCATTATTTAACGAGCCTGATCCAATCAACTTTTGATTTAGGAAGATGTTCATAATATTATCCTGTACTACAAAATTATATCTTTTTTACTTAATAAAGAAACTGATATAAGATTGCATATCAGGGTCGGAATGTAATAGCATTCGTTCAGAATCAATGTATTACCATTTGGTAATACATGGTGACATTTGCCAACCGCTTTGGCTGCAACATTTGTCCCATTCCCGACTCTTACGGAATGATCACCCATTCCCAGTTCTCTACCTTTCCTTAGCCCATGTAACATATTACATATGTAGGATCCTGATCCAGTATCTAATACCAAGGACATAGAGTGAACTGAGAAACAGTTCTCAATAACTAACATACCCGAAGAAGATGCATCATCATGCTTATTCTTCATTTGGGCGGCGTGGGAATCCGGATATGTCCATATTCCCTGTTCTGTCTTATAACAATTATAAGAAAGAACGGAACCAACGTTCCCTAGCACAGTATAACATGCGGGTTCGGTCAATAATCCATATTATTATATTGATTAAGACGTGACATGGTCGCTACCTGGAGAGAGAGTGAAGAAAACAATTTAGCGTATGCTCTTGCAAGATCAGATTGGTTATTATTTTATCTAATCAGGATGACTCCCACTATTTTTATCAAATTTTCCTTCAAACCCTAAAAAGAAAGACTAGCCGGGATTAATTACACCCCACAATTTCGCCAATCTTTCAGCCAGTACTGTGCCGGTACTTTGAGGGAGATTCCCCGTGCTATCGCACGGACCTAATTAAAATAAACCTCATTTTCCTAGAAGCATAGCCCCGTTGATACCTTTCTAGACACCTACTTGATCGGCTAATTGTAAAGTGCAAGACTCTCCCAAGAGTAACACTTACTCGCAGTGGGTATCAGGATCCAACTATCTCATAGAAAGTATGCAATCTCATTACAAATTTCAACACTTGAAATTCCTGATAATATTTTGCCCATAACGTGCTATGACCTTGACGAAAGCCAACAAACCATAGTCCGCTAGTCAAGTTCAACCCGTACATTTCTTGATTGAATTAAACCCACCCGCACGACCCTTGATGAAAGCCAACAAAGCCGTACGACTACCCTAATCCAATCGCATCATATGCTGCAGATAAGAAGTAAGTAGCTACCGTATACTACGCCTTGACGAAAGCCAACAAACGCAGCACGAATACTAAATATTACTTATCTGAAATGTCGGAGGGCTACGCAGGTTTTTCAGAAAATCATGAGCGTAATGAACTTGATATCGTTGTAGAAACAAGTGATTTTTGAAAAGGGAGGGTTTTTGAGGGTTTCACTAGTTTTGCTAAAGAGGCCACTCCCGGTGAAGAGATCTCGGCTCTTTCCTTATCGAATAAGGTGCATGATATTTCATAAAAATCACTATGCAAAGCAGAAACTATAAAAGCAATCAAAAGACAAACTGAGTGTTGTAGCATCTGTTAGCCTTTTGCTAAAGTGGTCACTCCCGGTGAAGGGATCTCGGCTCTTTCCTTATTGAATAAGGTGCTAGATATTCTACAAGGAATACCGCTATGCAAAGCAAAAACAAGAGCTACCCTTTTTAAAAATTTGATTCTACAACATTTTTTAGGTTTCTTTTCTTTCATTAATCTCATTAATGAAGTCCCATCATTTATGATTCCTAAGTATCACAGAAGAAATGAAAATACAACGTACGCTTATGCCATCCGCATTCGCCACAGTGTCCCGTTATGAACCGTTAGGTTACTTAACTAACGGCATAGCGGGACGGGACTAGCGCGGGTGCAAAACATAAGGAACGTCTACTATATATCTCATATATAATGTATATCCATTTGTAACAACTCAAATTTTAGTGTACAAAGATTTATTTAAAAGTTGATGTATACTTGGAGTAATTATATTTCTGTGAGTGCCATAAATATTTGTTTTGCTAATTAATTCCAAGAAACAACTTGTAGCTCATTGGTAATACCTTGCACTGCTGAACCAAGCCACCAGAGTTCAATCTCATACCCCATAATATTGTTTTATTTTGAATTTTTAGAATACCAAGGGTTTACACGTGCATATCTTACAAAAACCCCACTACACTAAAAAAAATCTAACAGTACCGAAGGGATAATGAAGCGGCAAGGGACACTCCGGGCACCGGACTCGGCCGGGATCGGCCGAGTCGACCGGCGACTCGGCCGACTCGAGCCGACGCCGCCGGCCGGACTCGGCTGGACCGCCGAGTCCCCAACACGATAAAGTTGTCTCTTCACCTCCCCTGTACACTTGCACACTTAACTCTCTTGGATCGGTTCCAGAGACTCCTTAAAACCCTAATTACTATGTTTTAATACATTTTATCACAATTTAATACAATTTTTTCTTTACAACCCTTCACCTAACCCTAACCCTAGCCTAACCCTATAAATACAACCCTTAAACACTACCCCCTCACTCCAAAATTCTGAACAAAACTCTCAAGAAATTTCCTAGAACCCTATTGTACTTTGGAAGAAGCGAAAGGCGAAGCTCCGACGATTTTTCCGGCGACAAACTTAGGAGATCCCGGCGACGAAACGACGCACCGGAAGCTACGTCCACTCCCTCTCCCTCTCCTCTTTAAGCTAAACCCGTAAATCCCCCTCCCACTTCTCTAATCTTGTTCTAAAAATACGAAATTTCAAACCCGACGGAATCGGTGTTAAACCGATTTCCGATTGGGTTCTTTCTAAAAACCCAACATTTTCTTAAATACATTCATACAAAACTCTTACATGTTGACTATTAAACATTAATAAATATGTTGATCAAGTTTCACGACAATCTAATTCATTTTGTAACTTTTACCGTACTTTTTCACTAAAATACCATATAGTTTCATTTCGACATTTAAACATCACAAACTTGCTATACCTTTAAGTAGATCACGAGGTAATGACTTATCTCCTCACAACACACATATGCAATATAGCACAATACCTTTCGGGAACATAGAATACGGGAAAACGAAACATTTCAAATAAATACCATGAATTAATAAAACCGTTTTCTAAAGGATTAAGTATTTTTATATATCTTTGCAAAGCGCCGCTACAACCCATTTTGGGGAACCCGTTCGGGATGGTGTGAATTATCGCACATCCTCGGGCTTAGTAGTGCGAGATACAGACCTCCGTAAGGAGCATTCGGTCTCGAAAGATTTAAAATAAGAAAATCTTAAGAAAATAAGATTTCTAAAAATATAATATATATGAAAAATTATTTTTATAAATATATATATATGTGTAATATCAAAATATCTATTTTTGTTATAATATAAATATTCCAACTTTTCCAAATCAAAGAATCACTTTACATTAAAATACCATGAATTCCATACAAATTCAATATTACAATTTAATACCATATATTATGAAAATTAGGTTATTCTCATTAGGAATATCACAAATATAAAATCTACAATTATTACAACTCTAAATACGATAATTAAATATTTGGGGTGTATTTTGAAAAGTATATAAAAGTATTTTTACATAAACCCCCCTCAAGTTCTATAAATTACCTTAAGGACCCTAGTAAACATAGGTTTAAGCGGGACCAGTCTCTTGAGCCTCAGGGAGCCGGAGATATGGGTGCTTGCCTATCTAAGGTAGACAGTTAACAAACGGTGTTATCAATACGGTAATCGTCTTTGAAAAAGACACAAATCCTGCCGCCCATGTGCAGCGGTTACCGATAACATCAAAACCATCAGGACTTCAATTTCTTTTCTAATTGTTCTGACTCAGACTGAGTCTCTTCTTAATAATCTGACTTGAATATAATTCAAGTACAATCTACAATCCAACATGAATCCTGAATACATATATTCAATCTATTCAACTTGACCGAACCGAACTATGGATATATTTCCATTTACATGATTCTCCAGTTACATCCATGATTCTACAGTTACATTCATTTACTGATATCATGGTTTCGGTAAGTCATCAAATTATACAATCTATATAGTTTACAATACAACTATACAACAAGACATCTCGGGGTTTAAGGGGTAGATTGGTACAGAAGGTGTTAGAAGTGGCACGAGACAGTAAGATTTAATACACCTAACCTGAATCCATTTTCTGTTGTACCGTGGCATAAACGGTTCCTTGTAATACACTTGCCTCTAGTCTCTGGCATATAGAGACTCCTCTCGTATACACTGGCATCCTTCTGTACCAAGCTACAAACAACAGCATTAACACCAAACACTCATATAATACAACTTTAAAAGCTACCTTCTCTTTCTGTCTATTCTATTTCTCCCTTATCGTTGGGACTTACCGAGTGATTTATTTGCTGACGACATTCTCCTTCTTTCTTCTTTGAATGTCGTCAGGTGATCTGAATACTCCGGAGATCGAGCCCACTAGTGAAGACTTGGACCACTTCATTGAAGACCCAGAGCTTTAGTTCATTGTACACTTTTATTTCAGTACTTTTCCTTTTCTATTATGCCACTCTTTAGGCATTGCTTCTTTCAGATGTATTTACTTTTCCATGCATTGTACAAAAAGAATGTGAATAAATAAAGTTGTTGTTTTATTATATCTTGTCTCTTGTGCATTTATATTTATATTACTTAGATACGCTTAGCGTATTTACTTCAGAGTAAATACGTAGCGTCCTCGTCGCGTCCTCTTCCTGTACACTGGGAAGCGGGGCGTGACAGGTTTTGTTGGTGGCCCATGCAGGTCAGAGTTGTATGGAACACTACCATGCAATTCTGTTCTGCGTGAACAACTTAAGTAATATAACACAAGAATCAGCAACTAAAACATTCTTTACAATTCATGTTCCTTGAATCTTATCATTTCATATATTTTGAATATGTCCTAACCCAAATTTTTCTTCAAGGTTATGGATTATCCAAACAACACCGGCACCAACTTCAACAACACTCCACCTCCACTACCAATCACACCTGCCGTTCCAGCTCCACCCAACGAGCAAACGGTTCTGCTTGAGGCAATCCGCAGCCTCGTAGAGGGACATCAGCAGCTCTTGATCCGTCCCGAGGCTGAAGCACTTGGGGTGAAGCAATTTAGAGCTTTACATCCCAAACAGTTCTCAGGAAAGGGGAGCCCACTGGAAGCTGAGGAATGGGTTCAGAGTATAGAAGATGATCTGGCAGCGGCACAAGTGCCAGAAATAGCTTGGGTTCGTGTTGCAAAATTACAGCTCACGGAAAATGCACGAAACTGGTGGAAGGCGGAAGAAATCCGTCTTGAACAACCCATCGAATGGAAGACTTTCCGCGATATGTTCGACGTGAAGTACTTCCCTGAGACTGCCATGTTTTCATTCATCTGCAACAAGGTTCGATGTGGACCAAGTCGGTAAATGAATATGACGCTGAGTTCACCATGCTTAGTCGGTAATATATGTATCAATAATTCGAATTGTTCAATATATCACATATTACACAGCTAACACAATAAGAGGTGCATAAACCGATCTATCAGCATGGGTAGGAGTCAATACGCTTCTTTCATCCAATACCAAAAATGTGGCCCCTTAAGCTGATCAAGCTGCTGATCACTCTGGTCACCCGGATCTTGCTGACTCTATGAAATCGGAGAATTCTGATGCTGTCTCACATAAACTCCTCCATAGTTCTCCCCCTAAGGGGAGACAAGGGAACATAATATGCAACATGTTGATCAAGTTTCACGACAATCTAATTCATTTTGTAACTTTTACCGTACTTTTTCACTAATATACCATATAGTTTCATTTCGACATTTAAACATCATAAACTTGCTATACCTTTAAGTAGATCATGAGGTAATGACCTAACTCCTCACAACACTCATATGCAACATAGCACAATACCTTTCGGGAATATAGAATACGGGAAAACGAAACATTTCAAATAAATTCCATGAATTAATAAAACCGTTTTCTAAAGGATTAAGTATTTTTATAAATCTTTGCAAAGCGCCGCTATAACCCATTTTGGGGAACCCGTTCGGGATGGTGCGGATTATCGCACATCCTCGGGCTTAGTAGTGCGAGATACAGACCTCCGCAAGGAGCATTCGTGTCACTTCCCGAAAGTACGGAACATAACCGACACTTAAACTACGAAACGTCTCGAGGCGTACGTAATTTAAGTAAGCCGAAAACCCAGAAATCCAAACCAAGAAAAGTAGTAGAGTGAAGGAAAACCAATTTAAATCAAGTAGTTTTAATAGCATAAGCCGAATTATGCATTTTTAAAAACATCAAATATTTACTGAAAATTTCGGCAGAGTCTCCTTTGTAAATACTAGCCCCCAAACGGGATATAACATGAATAGTATACGAAATCAATAAAAGGCATCCCCAAGCGGGAGCCAGCTCTTCGTCAAACGACGGTCACAACCACACAAGCAATATAATATACAACGCCAAGGGCGAGGATCAAAACTCAAAGGAAACTCAAAACAAAAAGAAATCCACAGAAATATAACGCGCGACTCTAAGGTCGAAGAATAACATCACTGGTCTCTATCTCAAAAATAAATACATGTTTGGTTGATGGAAATTCTAGATACAACTGAATAATAATATATACAAAGTATACTGATGGGTATGGCACAATAAACCCACCTACTAGCAAATCTTGGAAGTAGTGCCAGCAAAGCCGTAATGAAACCTGTACGGTAAAACCTGCAAGAAACTGTGACACAACGGGGGTGAGTTGCCAACTCGTGAATAGAAACATCTACGAACAGAAATCGCATGAACACCGCAATCCTAAGTCATACAATCATAATATATCCTCAAATATATAACCAGCAGCCTATAATAATGGCTAGGGTAAATTTCTAACCCGAGTGTAATCCCATGTGCCCGTGTCAGTGCCTCAGGTAGCAATATATCATATGGATGATGTATGAATGCATGAAACAGAATGCATGTACTGAAGAAAACTGCTTTCATAAATTAGTGAGATTTCTGTATCTTTTAAAAGAGGTATCATAAATGAAATCAGCATAAACAGTGTCTAGCATCGACACAAAACATAAATCTCAATGTCTCAAAATCTCAGGCTCCGGCTATCCGGACTGGCCTGTATCATCAAATCTCAGTACCTCAATATCTCGAAATCTTAATGTCTCAATCTCAATATCTAGGGCGCCGTCAGTCCAGACCGTCCCCTACCATCCATCTCAAGACTACGACGGTATCCTCCGGATATCTGACACGTCGGGTAAAATCACCGATCGGTAGTGCTCCCCTGCCAGGCTCAACGCCATCATCTGCGATCCTCTTGCCCCGGGGTACCGCACCGGGTCCACCATGTACCCAAAATGGTTCCTCCACTCCTCGAACTCGGGTCTCGAAATCCATCAGCAAACTCATGGTGGACGACTCATACATCATGGGAAAACCACACTTTTTATTTAAAAGAGAGAGAAGAAGTTTATTTATGTTTTTGCGGTTTTCCTCCAAATCCAAGAAATCTCATGAAATCCGAATCCAAATCATCAATAGCACGTAAAACAATGAATATAGGCATGAAAATCTAGGAATGCGGCATAACAATGAATAATAGTATGCATGAAGTGACAAGTAATAACTACAATGTCTAAACTGGCATATAAGGCAGGTACACTAATATCATGCCAAACTACTAACTAACAAGCTAAGTCAAGCAATAATATTTTCTAAGGTGTACGTGACATGGCAATTACCGATGAAGATGTGTGTGAGCCGGCAAGTAAGTGTACATGGTACATACGCATCATCGGTAATGGTGCTGGTGTCCTAACAGCATAATATCAACAATGCAATATGAAATAGCAATGTAAGTATGCGATGCGAAGCGAACAACAATAATGAGCGGGAGCTGAATACTAGGTACAACAATAACTAATCTGCATTTAATATAAACCTAGTCTAACAACTACACTAAACTATAGGGCTAAGCTAATAGACTAACTGAAGGTAAGAAAACCGCCTAACATCTGAGTCGATACATATATATATGTATGTATATATATACATTAGTCGGTGATCCCGCCTCAATAATATCACATCCGGTACCATATCTATAATCAATCATTCCCATGTCAAGAATGCGGATCAAACATCAAAATATAGCTCGTACGTAAATCCGTCGTACGGCATCCCCAAATCTGGGTACAGGTCAGTATCACATTCATCAAATTAATCATTTGGTATCCTATTTATCAAAGATCAAAATCCGGGGTACTGATCTACGTCTAGTACAATACTAATATCATCAATCTAATCATGATCTGACTGCTGATCTACAGCCTCATACAAACCGATATCATCATCATATATCGTCATAAAGAAGTATACATCGCCTAATGCGACCTATTATGAATATCTTAACATATCTTATCTCATATCACGATCACATTTCAACCATTCAATGTATGTATCGTCGTCCCAAGATCCGCTATAACCTCAGGACGTATCTCAAGTACGAATCCTGCCATATCACCGTTCTCGCGGTCTCAGTCAAATCTTATCGACTCATCTCAAATCCCAAATACTATCCTCAAATCCAGTATGTGAACGCATAGTCCCATACCCATGTGAACACATAACAATATAAACCCATAAAGACACATATGAAAGAAGAATGTATGCAAGTATGTGTGTGTGTAAATGTGGTGCGACCTCTACTCTGGGTCTCACAATACTAAACCTATCCAATCATACCTAAAATCTATCTTTATCATCAATAAACTCAACAATATAATCAATATATATGTGTGTATACGTATTCGTATACATCACTACGAACTGCGGGGGTGCTACACGCCATCCACCCGACTTCTCCCCGTAGATATGAATCTACTCACCTGGTCCACGCTCGCCGGTGCCGACGTCGCCACCCGCTTGCTTGTCGTCTCGAAGTCCACATGGGGTACCTACATATCATAACGCACCGTATCGCATTAAAACCAAATTTGAAATCGAAACGGCATACGAAAATCAACTCGGCACGCGTATCACGCATAGGTCAAAACCTATCGCCTACGCATGCAAGAATAGCCAAACCAACCCTCGATGTCGATGTACAGACGTCAAACCATCGAGAAAACCCAAACACACTCATTTGTGCATTCACGAACACTGATTATAATATAAAATAGGTTAAAATTTACAAAAACCCCAAACTCACTTTAAAAGTCATTTTTTCGAAAATCTAGCAAGCAAAAATTACCCGTTTTAGAACAAAACTCGACGTTTAAACAAATCTAGCGGCCATAATACTTATTAAATATCTTAAATAAGTCATACAACCCATTTCAAAAATTTAATCTCATCAATTCTTATAAAACTAAAAATTCTAGTTTTGCAATTTATCTAATTTTAACAATTTCAACTAAAAATGCACAAAACAACAACTGCGCTTGGTTTTGCATGGTCCAAAGGCATTAAACCACTCATTAATAATATTAATAATGACATGAAACCATAATTATATTTTAATCTAAAGCATTTCATAATTTTCCAAAAACTCTAGTTAGCAAAATAGCTTAATTAGGACATTTTATAAATAATGGTTTCTAATTAACAACTAGATTAGCTTTATACAAGACTTAAGATGTTAATCCACATCACAAAACCATGCACAATTTATCACAACCCAATTCCACAACAAAACCCTAACTTGAATTCCTTAATCATGCAATTAAACTCATCTAAAACCTAATTATCACTTAATTAACTTAAATTAAAGCAACTAGACAACAAATTTAACAAAAGCATGAGATTATACCTCCCATGTTTGAGATCAAACTCAAGATCTAGACCTCCAATTTGAAATCCTTGCACCAAGATCCATACTAAAAGAGATGAGGGAAAATGGGTAGGGCTTTGATTTGAATTTTTGTTTGGATTTTAGATGGAAATGGGTGAATTTTTTTGAGGGAAAATGAGGGGAGAAGAAAGAAGAGGGGCTGCTGTTGGTTCCCTGCAATTTTCGGCTAGGTGTGTATGTGTGGGGGGGGGGTTGAGGGAGGAGAGAGAGTGAGGTGGGGAAAGTGCGGGAAAAGTCAAAGTCCACATTGACTTCTTTCATTTCATTTCATTTCATTTCTTTTGAAAAGTGAGGTGATTGGAGAGAGAGAGAGAGGGCTGTCAAGGTGGGGCCGACCACATGGGGAGAGGGAGAGAGGGTGAGGTGTGGGTGTGTGGGTTAGGAAAAAAGATAAATGTATTACCCCAATTCCCGCTAACACAACATTCACTAAATAAGCCATTTTTCTTTGATATTTTCCAAACCGTTTTGGCAAACCATTTCGTTTCAGAAACAATATTTTACATGTCAGTTTAGTGTGTCATGAATTATAAAATTTGTATCAACCCATTCCAATTTGTAATTTTACCTAATTAAATGTATTAGCGACGGCTTAAAATAATATTAAAATAATTAATTTCGGAAAAAAATTCAGAAAATTTGAAATTTCACCAATGGCTCAATAAACACCAAATACTAGCAATTAAATATCTAGAATATGTATATTTAATTTTATAATAAAGATATTTGTATTTTGACTTTTTTTACAGAAAACCCCCTTATTTTACCGATTTTCCGAAATTTCACCGAAACGATTTTCAAAACGTTACAATTCGGTCTCGAAAGATTTAAAATACGAAAATCTTAAGAAAATAAGATTTCTAAAAATATAATATATATGAAAAATTATTTTTATAAATATATATATATATATATATATATATATGTAATATCAAAATATTTATTTTTGTTATAATATAAATATTCCAACTTTTCCAAATCAAAGAATCACTTTATATTAAAATACCATGAATTCCATGCAAATTCAATATTATAATTTAATACCATATATTATGAAAATTAGCTTATTCTCACTAGGAATATCACAAATATAAAATCTACAATTATTACAACTGTAAAGACGATAATTAAATACTTGGGGTGTATTTTGAAAAGTATATAAAAGTATTTTTATATAAAACCCTCTCAAGTTCTATAAATTACCCTAAGGACCCTAGTAAACATAGATTTAAGCGGGACCCGTCTCTTGAGCCTCAGGGAGCCGGAGATATGGGTGCTTGCCTATCTAAGGTAGACAATTACCAAACGGTGTTATCAACACGGTAATCGTCTTTGAAAAAGACACAAATCCTGCCGCTCATGTGCAGCGGTTACCGATAACATCAAAACCATCGGGAGTTCAATTTCTTTTCTAATTGTTCTGACTCAGACTGAGTCACTTCTTAATAATCTGACTTGAATATGATTCAAGTACAATCTACAATCCAACATGAATTCTGAATACATATATTCAATCTATTCAACTTGACCGAACAGAACCATGGATATATTTCCATTTACATGATTCTCCAGTTATATCCATGATTCTACAGTTACATCCATTTACTGATATCATGGTTTCGGTAAGTCATCCAACTATACAATCTATACAGTTTATAATACAAGACAATACAATACAACTATATAACAAGACATCTCGGGGTTTAAGGGGTAGATTGGTAAGGAAGGTGTTAGAAGTGGCACGAGACAGTAAGATTTAATACACCTAACCTGAATCCATTTTCTGTTGTACCATGGCATAAACGGTTCCTTGTACTACACTTGCCTCTAGTCTCTGGCATATAGAGACTCCTCTCGTATACACCGGCATCCTTCTGTACCAAGCTACAAACAACAGCGTTAACACCAAACACTCATATAATACAACTTTGAAAGCTATTTTCTCTT
Source organism: Agapanthus africanus (assembly GCA_030015575.1). Lineage (NCBI taxonomy): Eukaryota > Viridiplantae > Streptophyta > Magnoliopsida > Asparagales > Amaryllidaceae > Agapanthus > Agapanthus africanus. Next base: position 44,408,037 of record JASDDO010000024.1, on the reverse strand, counting down.
TCTGTCTATTCTATTTCTCCTTTATCTTTGGGACTTATCGAGCGATTTGTTCGCTGACGACATTCTCCTTCTTTCTTCTTTGAATGTCGTCAGGTGATCTGGACACTCCGGAGATCGAGCCCACTAGTGAAGACTTGGACCACTTCATTGAAGACCCAGAGCTTTAGTTCATTATACACTTTTATTTCAGTACTTTTCCTTTTCTGTTATGCTACTGTTTAGGCATTGCTTCTTTCAGAAATATTTATTTTTCCATGCATTGTACAAAAAGAATGTGAATAAATAAAGTTGTTGTTTTTCTTATATCTTGTCTCTTGTGCATTTATATTTATATTACTTAGATACGCTTAGCGTATTTATTTCAGAGTAAATACGTAGCGGCCTCGTCGCGTCCTCTGCCCGTACACTGGGAAGCGGGGCGTGACACCATTCTTGTCAGAATCCACAGTGATCACATCACAGAGCAGCAGAAGAAACATATGAAATATTGGATATACTAAGAGGTCCGTGTTTTATTTTGAGCCTGTATAAAACACGGATTCCACGGTCGCGATGAATAGCCAAACCCACATCCTTAGACCCCTACGAGAGTGGCAAGCAACCCTACCAATTCTAGTGTTAGGAGACCCGGACTCGGCTCCTTAAGTTGGTCTCCCACTGGACTCTAGAACCCGATTACTTGTGCTCCCCTCCTTAGGTCTATCCTAATGCAAAAAAGTAAATATTATACAAAAATGGTGACATCATCCTCAACCCGGAAGTGCCCCAATAAAAGAATATTACATACAATAAATTTTACATGAATGAAAATAAAAACTCTCATCTCACATAAAACCCCCGGCTATTCAAAACACGACGATCCAATATAACATATACAGCAACACATAACATCACATGTCATCAACGTAAGTAAATATGCGTATCCCAATTGTTGTTGACGTATAGCAACGAAACCGGCGATACATCACATACTACTCTTACGGTCGCAGAAACGAAAATGAAAAACTACAACAATTGGAATCGTAACTGCCCTCAGACATCATAAACCCGGGATATCACATATCTAAGATTTCATGCCTAACAATGTAAAGCTCGCATTTAGGTCTCACCCATGAAAACATCTTTTCAAAATAAGTCGGACAATTCAACAAGATTTCCGATTACACCCAAGACCGAAATGTTAGATTTACACGCAACAAATATATTTGTGGATTCCAATTATTGTATCTTATTACAGAATGCTAGAAGACGTTAAACAATTCGATCGAATCAACGAATTCCTAAAATTCCCAGAGAGCTCAACTCTTAAGCACTATTAAAAATTCCCAGAAGCATGCTCCAGTACCAATGGACCAACCGTTGAAGTGTCGTCCATTGCCTCCTTAGTGGCGCCGCAGAACCGCCACCAAAATCATGTTTTGGCCGCGGTTCCGCGGTCACTGAAGCGAGTTAGAAACTCGTTCTTCAAGAGGATCCATAGAATTACCTGCATGATTTTCTGAATATTTTTAATATGAAAATTTTCAACTTTTGAAAAAATTTCCAGAAAGTGGGAAAATTTGATTATTCGGAGTTCGTTCGGACTTTTAATTTCGCCTACGCAACGCTTAATTCTCTAGATAAGCTCTGATACCACTGTAAGGTTCTTAGGCACTAGAACAAGGTTCTACAAGACATCAAACATGCCGTATTAAAAATTTTCAAGTACCAAACAACCTAAGCAAGGATCTTTACGAGTGAATTAGGGTTAGAAACAACAAGTAAACTACTTTACATCTAAGTGATAACGGAATACAACCTTTGTAGACCGGTCCTTCACTTCAATTGCTCCTTGTAGTGGTCCTTTCGCTGCGATCATGGAACTCCCGGACTCTTGCATGGCTTCTCAAGATGGAAGGAATGAACTTGCTTGAAGTCTTCGAGGCCGAAGATGATCTACATCGAGGAGACACTAACTCAAGTTACTACTTCACTAATGAGAGATTAGTGAATCTAACACCCTATACTAAAGTGCTAATCTAGTAGAGGATGATGAAGTAGGTAGTGGACTCACTTTAGTTTTATTTTTCTCACAATATTTTCTTACTTTGGAAAAAGCTAGCAATCTTTTTCTCAAGGATGAAGAAGATGAAGTCAAGAGATGAGAATGAACTAATGAAGTAAGAGAGTCAACCATGGGTGAGTTTGTATCATATATCTAACTCATGTAGAGACATAACCATGGGTAAGTTATAATGGTTAGGTTAATAAATATCTTTAGTAAAACAAAATTAGTGGACCAAGTCAATGCATCCACAAGCTTCTACAAGCTTCATGCATGTGACTAATTATCCACTAATTTGGATTTACTTAAATATCTAAAACCTACATTATAATTAGTATGGTGTAAGTCGCATACACCCATGTAGTGTATGTCATCAACCATGACACAAAATAGAACACAATTAATTTATATCACATATATATTAAGTGTGCACATGTGAGAAAAATAAATGCTTAAGTGAGCTAATATTAGTTAATGTAAACTAGTATATCAAATATACAATTATACACTATATTATCAAATCAACACTTGATTTAATAATCCGGCTATATCACATATAACCAACTAATATTATATGTACCAACTTATCGAATCAACACTTGATTCGATAACCTGGCTATATCACATATAACCGACCGATACAAATACCACGAGAATAGAATACGGTATCACATACTCGTATTATTCTCGGTACCGCACATATCACATATGTGCTCCTACTTCGTTTTGCCTGAGCTAGTAAAACCTCTGTGTAGGACTCTAAAGACTCGTCAATACGCCGGCAGTAGGTGATGATCACATCAAGCACTCACAAGCCGTCAGCGGTACTAGCTAGACGTAACGGCTACCCGGGTATAGAGCGACAAGAAGATCAACAAGCAAGCCCGCTCTAGCTCCTGTAAAGCCTGTCAGTAACATTACTGTACAGTCCGGTCTTCTCGTCTGATATGTCGCATATCAAGTCTAGGGGTGGTAAACGTCAGACCCCAATAACTTGATAAGTCATGCCGATACAAGGCTCATAACGGGTCGAGAAACTACTGATAACACTTACCAGTAAATCTCTAAATCAGTTTTGGCCAGGGACTTTCCTGTTATGGCCAATCGAGCACAGTGCAACATCAACCCCCAATACCAGGAGAGACGAAACCCCTCCTATCGCTCATTGCCTCCATGTGACTCGGGACTGTACCCAAAAACCACCGTCTTGCACGTCCTCTTGAACGTGGTAATGTGGAAATCAAAGCATGGTGGGAATCACACAAGACTCTATGACGATCTCGGGTCTACAGACTAACATGTACCACTGTCACCAGAGAACTGCTATCTGACGTGAGGTATAATACCATCTAGGAGTTCTCGGCGAGTCCGTCCAGTGTACCCAGTCTCCACTGAGCACCAGTATACCATCTCTGATGTCAAACACCAATGGATATGGGATTATCCATCGCCCACCTCATGAGTCGAGAAGCGTATACGCTAGTATACTCTGGTATATTGATTCCCCTTCTCGATACACCTACGACTAGGAACATTAAAGGATGAATTTATGGACTACCATGGCCCCACTAGTATGATCTTCATCATAATCCTGGTAGTCAAGTACACATCCTAAGGGCTTTACCAACATGTAACCACAAGACAGTATCAAGAGACAAGTATACATGTTAAGATAAAGAGCAACCAGATAGCATACTATCATGTCGAGCAAGAAAGTCCTCTCTATATATATCCAAGTATCCACTATGATATACATCATATGTACAATAATGGCCTCTAGAGCATACATACAACTAACATAATTGTTATGGTGTTTTGGTGATAAAACCTAGTTTTTTTTGAAATATTATGGTATTTTTATAAAAACTACTGCTTTTGGAAACTTGGTGGTATTTTATTAAAAATTCTAATTTTTCATTTTAAAAATATAGTTTCTTAATTTGTTTTTATTGAAAATACGGATTCATAATTTTTATATAATTTTTTAAAAATTAGTTTTGTTTAGAAAAGCCGCGTTTCTTAAAACCTGTATTTTTATTTTCTTTCGAGACCGAATACTCCGTGAGGAGTTCTGCATCTCTCTCTACTGTCCCAAGAATGTGCGATAATCCGCACCATCCATTAGCGGGTTCCCAGACGAGAGTTGTAGATGCGTAATTGCCAAGGATTTCAAAACACCGATTAAAAGAAACCCGTTTTGTAAAAGTGTGGTATTTTAATGTAAAAACATATACTTTAAATGAACCATAAATCTAGGATACCGTGCTTTGGAAACATAGTGTACGTATGGGGTAGGTCGTTATTCCGTGAAGTTTTTCTAAAGGTATTTAAACTAATTATCGAGAAGTGTTATACTAAAGTTCATGGTATTTTAATGAAAAAGTTCGTTATATGCTTGTTTCCTATGAAATTTTTGTTAAACTAAAAAAAACTAAATGATGTGAATGAGGTTAAGATTTGTGCAGCATGTTAGTTTGATTTAATTTGCCTATCACATGTATTACGAATATTAAAAAGAATATTGTATCGGAGATAACTCCTCTTTTGTCGATTTGTTTTAAAAAGTTGTTTTGAGATGGAAAAGGACAGAGATGAGGAGACTTACGGTTTTAGGTGGTTAATAAGAGATCGAAGAAGCCCTCGGGGGTCATGGTTTCGTCGGAGATGCTCCGGTCGTCGATTTTGGCTTACTGCTCCACTTGGGGGGCTTAACTTCACTTGGCATTTAGAAAGTTTGAGAGAATTTTTGTTAGAAATTTCAGAATGGAGAAGAGGTAGGGCATGGGGTGGTATTTATAGTGAAGAATAAGGGTTTAGGAATTAAAATTTTGGATTAAAGTGAATGAAAATGGTGTTAAATGGTGAATTGAAGAGTCTCTGTTTGATTATAGGAAAATCAAACAGTGCAGGGGAGTTAAGGGGAGTTGAAGAGTCAAGTGTGCAAAGCACGGAGGCAAATAGGAGCATTGGGACTGGCGGCGGCGGCCAAAGAGGCAAAATGGGTGGTCAAGATTTGATGGTCCGTCTCGAGATTTGTGCAACGTATCAAGTTGGGTATGTACACCTCATTGCGCCTGTTTGATTTTTCTGAAATTTTTTGTTTCTCCATTTATTGCACGTGCAACTCTTGGGCTTCCAAAAAATTAAAAAGAAAAATCTGAAAAATTAATTAGGTCTGATGGGATTCGAACACACAGGCTTTGCTGCAGCAGTGTAGAGGCTTTAGCAGTGAGCTACAAGTTACCTCTTCCTTTTATTAAACAAATTTAACTTATAACTCTTACACATGTTGTAATACCCTTTTCTGTACAATAATAAGAAATTTATGTACAGCGATCTCAGAGTCGTTACATTCTACCCTCCCTACAAAAATTTCGTCATCGAAATTTACAATTACATAGGGACTAATCTTCGAATAGCTGAGGGTATCGTGTTCACATATCTTCTTATTTTTTCCAAGTTGATTCTCTTGGCGAATCCTTTCTCCACATCACTCGTACCAAGTTTACCTCCTTGTTCCGTAATGTTTTCACCTTTCGGTTCAGGATCTCAATTGATTGTTGCTCGCAGGTTAGGTCGGTTTGTACTGTGAGCTCTGAGTGATCAAGTATGCGGCTAGGGTCGCTCATATATCGTCGTAGCCGGGGTATGTGGAACACGTTGTGCACTCTTTCTAATGAGGATCGTAGTGCTAAACGGTATGCCACTTCTCCAACTCGTTCGAGTATATTGAACGGTCCTATGCACCATAGACTTAATTTACCCCTCTTGACAAAATGGATCACTCCTCTGTTTGGAGAGATCTTCAGGAATATATGGTCTCCAGGTTGGAACTCCAGATGTCGACGCTTTGTATATGACCAATGTTTCTATCGGTCTTGGGCTATGCGCATCTTTTCCCTGATCGTGCGAACCACATCTACAGTTGCCACGATCATCTCTGGTCCAAAGAGTTCACGATCTCCAATGTCGTCCCATATTAGCGGTGAACGACACTTCCGTCCATAGAGTGCTGCGAAAGGTGACATCCTAATGCTTACCTGATAGCTGTTATTGTATGAAAACTCCATAAGGTGTAGGTGATCTTCTTACGATCCTCCGAAGTCTAACATACAGGCTCTCAGCATATCATGTAATATCTGAATTGTTCACTCGAACTGTCCATCGGTTTGTGGATGATATGCCATGCTGAAATTCAGACTTGTTTTCAGGCTAGCTTGCAGAATCTGCCAGAACTGTGATCGGAATCTTGTATCACGATCGGAGACGATGCAAACAAGTACTCCATGTAATCTCACAATCTCCTCCATGTACTTCCTTGCCAACATCTCAGTTGACTGGCCAACTCAAAATGGAATAAAGTGAGCCGACTTGGTGAGTCGATCCACAATAACCCAAAATGCATCGTTACCCTTCGTGCTGTGAGGGAGAGCAGTCATGAAGTCTATGGTAATGTGCTGCCATTTCCATTCTAGGATTGGTAACGACTGAAGTAGACCAGCAGTTCTGTGATATTCAGCCTTCACTTGCTGACACACTAAACACTTGGCTACGCTCCTTGCTACTTCGTGCTTCATTCCATGACACCAGTAGTGTTGCCGTAGAACCTTGTATATCTTTTTACCACCTGGGTGTACCGAATACGAAGAGCTGTGAACTTCTTTCATTAACTCTTCTCGAATAAGTCTGATTGGCACGCATAAACGACTTCCATATCGCAAGGATCCATCTTCGTGGATGATGAAGTTAGTTTGAAGTCCACTTTCTACTTGTTCTCGGATCTTTTGTAGCTTGGCATCATTTGCTTGAGCTGCCTTGATCTGATTTACAAGAGTGGACTGTACTTGTAAGTTAATCAAATATGAAGCGTTACCTAGCATAACTACTTCAATCTCCAATCCGTGCAATTCTTGTTGTAGTCTCCACTGAGCGGTGAGGTTCATTGCTAATGGCTGGCGACTAAGGGCATCAGGAACTACGTTCACCTTCCCAGGATGATACTGTAGATTGATGTCGAAGTTCGCCATGAGTTCTATCTTCTCTGCCGCATGTTGAGTTCCTTCTGAGTAAATACATATTTAAGACTTTTATGGTCAGTGTATATATTCACTCGTTCTCTCAAAAGATAGTGGCGCTAAATCTTGAGTGCGAAGATGACGGCTGCCAATGCTAGATCATGTGTTGGATAGTTGCGTCCATGAACTTTTAACTGCCATGATGCAAAAGCCACAACTTTTCCATGCTGGTGTAGAACACATCCTAATCCTTTACCGGACGCATCGCAATGTACATCGAATCCGCCAGATTGATCCGGTATTACAAGAATTGGTGCAAAAGTTAACCTCGACTTGAGTTCTACAAATGACTTTTCACATGCTTCTGACCACACGAATGCTTCGTTTTTATGTGTGAGCTTGGTCAGGGGTGCCACGATCCTTGAGAATCATCGGTAGTATCCTGCTAATCCTAAAAAACTTCGTATATCTTTTACTGTCTTTGGTTTCGGCCACTCACTGACAGCTGACACCTTAGTTGGATCTATAGAGATTCCTTCGCCTGAAACGATATGTCCGATAAATCCGACTTGATCTAGCCAAAATTCACACTTGCTGTACTTGGCGTAGATCTGATGTTGTCGTAATGTCTCCAAGACAATCCATAAGTGCTGGGCGTATTCTTTCCGATTCTTTGAATACACCAGGATGTCGTCGATGAATATAACAACAAACTTGTTTAAGTACTCTCGAAAAACTTAGTTCATCAAGTTCATAAAGATGGCAGGTGCATTAGTCACTCCAAATGGCATTACGAGATATTCATAATGACCATAACAAGTCTTAAACGTCGTCTTCAGAATGTCAGACTCTTTGGCCTTTACTTGATGGTAACCCAAACGAAAATCTAGCTTTGAAAAGACACAAGATCCACTTAACAGATCGAAAAGGTCATCGATGCGCGGTAGTGGATACTTGTTCTTAATTGTCACTTCGTTCAGAGCTCGATAATCCACACACATCCTGTAGGAACCTTCCTTCTTCTTCACCCAGTAGCACCGGAGATCCCCTGCTCGAAGTACTGGGACGAATCCAACCTTTCTTCAGGAGTTCGTCCAACTGAATGCGGATCTCTTTCAATCCCTTCAGACTTAATCGGTATGGAGCTTTTATTACTGGTTGTGTGCCGGGTTGTAAATCGATACTGAATTCAATAGCCCGATCGAAAAGCAAACCTGATATATCTTCCAGGAATACATCCTCGAACTCTTGAACTACCTATGGCTTCGTTTCTTCCGCTTGCAACGCTGTAATCTCTGTCTTCTTTGGTTTTGCTTGGTAGATGCTAGGCTCCAGGTCCAGTCTCCACTCTTGAAATAGAACACTGGATGATCTAGTATTTCGATCACTACCCTCCTTTGGCGATAGTCGATGGTAGCGAAGAAAGTTCCTAGCCAGTCCATTCCCAAGACTACGTCGAAATTCGGTATGTCCAGCACCTTGAAGTCCGCATATTCTCGATTACAGACGACCACTGGACACATATCGTATCCCAAAGTTGCTTGTAGAATGTCGTTCCCCGAACTAATGTTCCAGCTGGATACGAGCGGTTTAACTAGGATCGCATGAGTTCGGACGAACCGTTGCGACATAAAGCAATGTGATGCCCCAGTGTCGAATATCACGAGTGCAGGTAGGGAGGCTACTAAGATTGTACCTAAGTTGTGGGGAGATCTACATGGCAGAATCTCCCCGATGAGAATTAAATTCTCAACTTGTGGGGAGATCTGTTTCTGCAGATCTTAACCAGAGGAAGAACTAAGTTCTTATTAGAAGAGTTAAACTCTTAGCTTGAGAATTAAATTCTCTTTTTATTTTTCTTCTCCTACCTAGGGTTCCTTCTTCTCTTTGAGGAGATCTCCTTTTCTCTGGAGAATTAAATTCTCTTTTCTTTTGCTTACGAGGTTTTTTTTTTCTTCTCTCCCCCTTTTTTTATCTTCTTCTTCTTAGCTCCTATTTATAGGAGCAAGAAAAGAATAAATTTGTTTTATTTTAAAACAGAAATCTCTTATTGAGAGATTTTGAGTGATTTTATAATCAACCAAAAAGATCTTTTAGATCAATCAGTGATATTTATTCACCGTTGGATTTTTAATCCAAGGACTTCTGTTTTGCAGAAGATCTCCCTTTTGTTATTCTTAACAAGATTAGGAAGATATTTCCCTGTGCAGAATCTTTCTGTAAATTGGTGATCTTTAATCACCATTGGATTGTTAATCCAATGGCGTTCTGTTTTACAGAGCGCAATCTTTCTTGTTTGGAAAGATCTAGGGAAATATTTTTCCAATTAGGGTTTTTGATTCCTTTTAATTAGAATTTAATTCTATTAGTTCAGAGGGCTAAGGAGCCCATCACTTGTTGGCACGTGACCTCACCAATTAAGCATAAAGCTTCTAATTAGAATTTGATTCTATTAGTTCAGAGGGCTCAGGAGCCCATCACGTGTTGGCACGTGACCTCACCAATTAAGCATAAAGGTTCTAATTAGAATTTAATTCTATTAGTTCAGAGGGCTCAGGAGCCCATCACGTGTTGGCACTTGACTTCACCAATTAAGCATAAAGATTCTAATTAGAATTTAATTCTATTAGTCCAGAGGGCTCAGGAGCCCATCATGTGTTGGCACGTGATCTCACCAATTAAGCATAAAACTTCTATTTAGAATTTAATTCTATTAGTTTAGAGGGCTCAGGAGCCCATCACGTGTTGGCACGTGACCTCACCAATTAAGCATCTCCAATTGTTTATTTCATTCAGGCGCCTACAGACTCTGCCTATAAAGGTCACGTGTCTACACGTGAGGCCCGATTTTTAGTTCAGTTTTGCCAAGCACAACGCCTATCACGTGTAGGCACGTGATGCTCCGCTTGGGGGCTTTCCTCATTGCTTTATTCATATGTTTTATTCAGTTCCCATGAGGGAACAAATTCCGCCACAGCGTTGTTCTCACGTGGTTTGCACGTGAGTGCAACGCTGTCACCTTTATAGCCATTGGATTTGCCCAGGGATCGGGGAAGATGAACCGTTTCCTATCATGTCTTATAAATGCAGGGGTGTCTTTCTTGAGGCAGCCACTTGTTTCGCTCATCTTCTTCCTTCTTCATCTTCTTTGAGAATTTAATTCTCCTCCTCGGAGCTTAGTTCTCTGCCATTGTAATTCCAGAGTTTAACTCTGTCAAAAAGAAACCCCTTTTTAGGTAAGGACCCTCTGCTAAAAAAAAACTTTCTTTCTGAACAAAAATTTCTGGATTTTAAATCTATCATGAGAGCTTTGCTCTCCTTAGAGACCCATTCGCTTAGGGATCCAAAGATGTGATCTTTGATTAGTATACTTCCATATCTCGAACATTCACTTTTGTTTTTTTAAGGATTCATGGGATTTTTTTTCTCATATAAGTTTTTTTTGTGAGTTTCTGGAATTTAATTCCATCATGTAAAGGGAATTTAATTCCTAAGGTGAAGGGCTTAGCTCTGAAAGATCAGGAGGACCCTTTGGGAATCTCATTCCTTGGTTTTCTTGACAATCTTTTCATAGGGTTTTACCCTTATTCGCGCAGATTTTTAATTTTGTTAGGTATCTTATCAGAGGTTGTTTTCCAAGAGTTGTTTGAATTCCAATGTCTGTTTAATGAGGATCTTTTTTGATTCTCACAATGATTGCCTTGTCTCATCATTAGTGAGCCGCCATATTGATTTTGTGGGGTCCATGTGTTTCGTAGGCAGTGGCCCCGCAAAATAGACATCCTGTTTTGTTATTATATATATGTGTGTGCGCGCGCGGCGCGCGCGCATGGGTTTCATTAATAGCTTCTTCTTTTCCTTATTTCAGGCACAATGGCTTCTCTTCCTTATTTCCCTTACACCCACTTAGACGCCGCTTTTCCACAATCGTCGTCAGATGAGGAGGCAATGGCAATGATCAGAGCTCATGATACAGACCGGACAATTCTGCTCTTATGGGGCACCTGGTACGGCCACATCATCCGGGGTCGTCGAAGTTTTATTTGCGAGGAGCCAGCGGAACCTCTTCGCCCTATATTGCCGATGGAACGCCCACACACTGCTTACGCAGTGGAGGAAACCAATTGGACTCTTTCGGGTCAGCTGGAGCCCTCTACACCTGGGATAACCAACCAGCCCTTACCGGCTATAGACATCTTCGGGCGTCGGATTTGCCAAGATGAAGCTCGACCTTGGGGGCAGGTCTATAAAGTGGGCGTTACTCCCTGGCACCCAGTGGGCTATCTTATTTGAGCACGCTATATTATTTCTGCCCACCGCGCAAGATCGCCGAAGGTTGGGCTCTATCTGGCGGTATACGCGTCGCTATTCCATTATCAGGCTCCTCACGTTGGGTGCATCAAAACTTTCGTAAACCAATGGAATTTGCCTACCAACACCTTTCTGTTGGGGGATCGAGAGGTGTCTATTTCATTAGAGGAATTTCGTGAGATTTCGGGGTTGCCTATCATGGGTGAACATTACGAAGAACTACTGCCTACAGATGAATATGTTTTCTCCACCGTGCCGGTTATGCTCGATGGACTGACGCCCGAAACTGCTGTCCGTCATAAGTACCCTAGTCTTATCAAGGCTCTGGGTATTTTTGACGGATTGTTTGCGAAGTCAGGAAGTCAAGGCGTCACTTTCGAGGGTTTTATCGCATGTTTCATCCGGGAAGATGTTCTATCCAAGGAGGCCCCGAAGTTTGCGATCATCGACGACCCTTTTGGGTTTGGGTTGGACAAACTGCCGGCTAAAGCAGAAGATCTACAGCAATTTTATATTCCAAACACGTCGTCAGTGCCTTTTGATGCAGTTGCGGCCCCCGGTATAGATGAAGAGACCTTTTTCGTCGGCTTTATTAGTCTCTGGCTTAGTTGGTTTGCGATGCCAACCCACCAACGCTTCATGAGAGCTTCTGCTTTCTACCCCGCCCATCGTGCAACCGAAGGGGCAAGGTTGGCCGTTGGTCTTGCAGGATTATCACATCTTTATCACGGGTTAAGTGTTGCAGCCAACACTTCGACTCCAGGTGTAGATGTTGTGAATCTCTCCCTCTATTACTTCACATCATGGATCGAAATGCATGTGTTGGGTGCATTCACAGCACATCGACGGCCGAACTTCTATGACTCCTACACCTTTCCTCGAGTTATGAGATTGGTAGGTGCCTCCGCTTCCGATCAAGGAAGAACGTGAAATTCTTTTTCCTTTCCGTAGGGACCAGGAGATTGGATCTAACCATAAGAAGTTGCCGCCCAGCAAACTACAGCTCGAAAGCCTACTTGTTATTGATCCTTACCTTGTTGAGGGCTCTATCGTCGATGCAAAGTCGAAGACTCCCACTCAATTATGGGCCCTCCGTGTCCTGCTCAATACATATGCTAACGAGGGAGGGATGGTGTTCACTAATCGCGTTCTTTCTGCTCTGGCGGGTCCCATCCAATAGCTATTCGACTTGTCGAAAGGGGGAGCACCATCTTTAAAGCCTAAGGAGATCATGCATCTGTATTCAATCAGGCCAAGCTATTTGGTGTTCCGCCGGAATGATACGGTCCTTATCATGCGGTATAATCCACATCGTTTCGCTCGGCAATTGGGCTACAATCAGGGCGTCCCCTTCGAAGCATTTTTGGTTGAGTCAACCTCATCTCCGGGAGTTATTCGCGACTTCATTCATCACTTCATGCGGTTGAACACTGGCTCTGTGTTTATGATCCCAGAACTTGACTACCTCCCACGGTCTGTGGGGTCCTTTGTGGGCTGGTATCGCCACCGGGTTGGTCCTGTCATTGCTGAGGAAAGGCGAGTATTCTTCGAGTATAAGACTCCTGCCCCATCCCAAGCTGCCAGCGTTCCATTGTGACCACGGTCAGTTGTTTGTCCTCTCTTGAGGGATGGTGGTGTGGTCCTTATCTCGCAAGACGCAGAAACCGAATCGATTCCTCCCATTGCAGGGATGCTGATGCGCACTAGAGCTCAAGCAAGGGTTTCCGATAATGCGCCAGCAGTAGTTTCACCAGTTGCAGCATTATCAATGGCAGTGTCATCCTCGGTGGTGTCGCCAAAGGAGGATACTGGAGGAGAGGTTGGGCAGCGCCGTATCAAAGCACCAAAGGGGAAGAAACGGTCCTCCTCCTCTAGTGTCAACTCCGCCTCGAAAAGGAGGAAGAAGACGGTTACTGGTCTGCTCGACCTCATGCTTGAATCTGAAGTTGTCGCTCAAGACGAACCCATATCCATGTAAGAGCCAGATGATGGTCTTCTTTTTCCGGGCTCATCTGCCGAGGAAGCCGCACAATTGGCTGAGGCTATAAGGCGCTCACAGGACGAAACTGAGAATGTGGGCGTCCCGAAGAAACCTTATCCTTCCGTCATATTCTACGAAGATCCCGAATCAATACGGCGAATATTTATAGGTCCCCTGGAACAAGGAGCTGAGATAGCCCTCAAACAGCCTATCTCAGCCGCTTCCGAAGATGAATTGTCGTTGTGGACCGGCGACCACAAATCTATATTTGAACCCCGACGAGCAAACCTTCTCAGGAAGGAACGTCGGCTTGAAAAAGCCATACTAGAGGCATCCTGGCGTATCGGTATGCATGATTTTTGTATTTTTCCTTTGGTAAGTAATTTGTATCGCTTTTTATGTCATCTTATCTTCGTAAAACTTTGCAGGGACTTCAGCAATGGCAGAGAATCTGAGTTCGAGTTGCGTCCTGGCTGTGGACTCTGCAAATATCCCTGATGAGACACCATTAGGTGTAGAGGGGGTCGTTACAGCTGTTATTCCTGCTGTGGAGCTTCCTCTGGCGGCCTCTGTTCTCCCGGTGTCCGTTCTCCCGAAAGAGGTGCCCATACCGGCCGTAGATTTAATAGACCTTTCCGGTGATGGCCTGGAGATTGTGGAACAGGTAATTGAGATCGTTGTTCCTGAAGTGGCGGCTGTTTCCCCTCAACTGGAAGCTGTCCCACCAGCAAATGTCTCCGATGATGTTCCTGAGGGAATGGAGGAGGCTGCCAAAGCTGCTATCCCTCCGGCTCAAGGCGGAAAGCGTATAGAAGGTAGTCTTCTTATTTTGATTTAATGATCTCTCTATTATCTAACTTATTCTGTCTTTTTAGAATTGCGAGGATTGGCAGCGTCCATCATGAATTTATCTCCCAGAAGATCCTTTCAGCGTCTACTCGAGATGGCCGCCCCACAGGCAATATCCCCACAAAGCATCGTCCTCTCTTCTGGGCAAGGTTGGTGTGATCTGACCCTTTCATCGTATTATTATTATTTCGCATAATGATGCTGATATGTCTTCTGTAGTTCTGGAAGCTGATGACGAAGTTGAGATCCTTGACAGGCCTGGAGATTCGTCTAATCCTCCTTTCATGACCGTGGGTAAGTAAGACTTTGACGTCGCTTTATATATTCTTTGGGCATAAATCTCATAAATTGTTCATGGATCTTGATAGCCTTGCCCGCTCTTGCCCCGCTGGAGTCTCGCATCATTATGCCACCAGGCCCTTATGCCCTATACGCATCTGAATGGATGGAGAAGCAAAGCCTTCACTCCTTGTCAGCTCTCATCGAAGATCTTCATGCTGGTAGCTCGATCACAGCCGAAGAATTTGCTGCCGAAGCCAACATTTCTCTGCCCTTTCTTGCCGCCTACCATGATGAAACATTGGTGGATGTCTGGGTTGAGTTTGTCGTTCAGTGGAGGCTTGTTTACATGATCTCGAGTGCACACGCCTTCCGTCAGAGGTCATGGCTGTGAAGACGAGCTTGAGGGGGCTAATCGAACGGTGTGCCGTGAATCTTCAATCATATGAAAAGAGGCTTAACCGAAAATTCTCGGAGGGGGAACTGGCCTCGAATGCTTTGGGGGAGCTTCAAGCTGAGCTCACTGCTAAGACCACCCGTGCGTACGAACTTTGGCAGTTGCTCCAAGAAGCTATCAGAGAGGTGGTAGCTGTTGATAAAGCCGTCATCTATACCCAGGAGATAGTTGAAGCTCACAAAGTTGCTAGAAAGGAGCTTGAGATTCGGCTCGCCTCGTATCAGGCTCAACAGTCTCAAGCGAAGACCCGTCTCGTGGCGATAATCAAGCTTGAAGCCGAGGCCAAGCGGAAGGGTGATGAATTGAGGAGCTTATTGTGTCATCCGCCCGCTTAAAGAATTTTTTGTAAAAAATTTCTTTTCTTGTATCCACCCCTGAATGAGAGGGTTTTTTTTGTATTCATTTCGATTATTTTTACGATATGTATCTTGTATTCACTTTGAATTCACGAATAAAAGACATATATGTTCGTTTTATCTCGTGCTTGCATGTAGCTCTGATGGATGTGGTTCATATGTAGTTTATCTGGATCTTTTTGCAGGGTAGTGATGGCTTAGGAAACAGGTTTGGATCTGCCGCCTAAGACTTTTCAACTTTATCAGCCGTGAGGGTCTCATAAAGACTTTTCTCCCTACGAGTCGATAGGATCCCGTAGGTGTATTTTCTCCTTAGGAATCATGAGGATTCCTAAGTGTGCTTTCTCTTGAGAGTCGTAAGGATCTCACGAGAGAGTTTTCTCCCTTACAAGTTGAGTGGACTCGTAAGTGGTTGATGAGTTGACTTATCTCCGAGTCGAAGCATTGCTTTACAACAGGGAGATTAGGGTTGACATGTATCCGTGTCGAAGCATTGCTTTATGACAAGGGGGTCAGGGGTTGATATGTATCCAAGTCGAAGCGTTGCTTTACGACAAGGAGGTCAGAGGTTGACATGTATCCAAGTCGAAGCGTTGCTTTACGACAAGGAGGTCAGGGGTTGACATGTATCCAAGTCGAAGCGTTGCTTGATGACATGTATCCAAGTCGAAGCGTTGCTTTATGACAAGGAGGTCAGGGGTTGACATGTATCCAAGTCGAAGCGTTGCTTTACGACATGGAGGTCAGGGGTTGACATGTATCCAAGTCGAAGCGTTGCTTTATGACAAGGAGGTCAGGGGTTGACATGTATCCAAGTCGAAGCGTTGCTTGACGATAAGGAGGTCAGGGGTTGACATGTATCCAAGTCAAAGCGTTGCTTGACGACAAATGGGTCATTGGCTAACTCTAGGTTGTCCGTGAACCGTAAAGTCTTGGAACTGGGGACTTTGTCGTAGCTCCGATTGGTGATGTCATGTCTGTGTCCTGCTGGAATGAGGAGGAACGTCGTTGTTGGTCTTCTGGGATGCAGATGTTTTTGTCAAGATTTGGAACTAGGGGATCTACCATGGCTCCGCTTCGTTGCGACCCTGAGGTCGGTTGTTGTTGTTATATTTGCATCCTGCCGAAGTTGAGAAGGAACTCTATGTTGCTATTCTGGGATGTTGATGTTGTCGTCGAGATCTGGACCTAGGGGCTCTACCATGGCTCCGCTTCGTTGCAACCCTGAGGACGGTTGTTGACGTTACGTTTGCATCTT
Source organism: Agapanthus africanus (assembly GCA_030015575.1). Classification (NCBI taxonomy): domain Eukaryota; kingdom Viridiplantae; phylum Streptophyta; class Magnoliopsida; order Asparagales; family Amaryllidaceae; genus Agapanthus; species Agapanthus africanus. The sequence goes on along the minus strand of JASDDO010000024.1, from coordinate 44,391,487 downwards.
GCCGGATTTGAGAAGGAACGCCGTGTTGCTCTTCTGGGATGTTGATGTTGTCGTCGAGATCTGATCCTCCCTTTGACAGAGTTTGGCGGGACAACATGATTCCCTTTTTTGTTTATGCCCATGGATTGTATACAGGGGTCGATGTGGACTCATCTGCAGGGCAAAATTTTCATTCTATTTTTTTTCTTTCCGTGATGCTCTATCATTTCAGCTTTTTATATCGCGAAAGTCGCGATTGCCCAATCATTTCGGCTATTTCTCGCGGTGCCCAATCATGTCGGCTATTTTTCTTTTTACTCGCTGCTTTTTATTGCGAGTTGCCTAATCATTTCGGCCGTTTTGTATGCATATATTTTACTTGCTGATTTTGTTGCAAGTTGCCCTATCATTTCGGCTATTTCATATGCATTTATAGCTCGCTGACTTTTGTTGCGAGTATGGAACCTGGAATCTGGTGCCGATCCTAGCATCAGCATCGCTGCGACTGGAATATTGCCAGGAGCGAATCATCATTTGCCGTGAAAGGACTTGGAATTTATTCCCGATCTAGGAATCAGCATCGCTACTACTGGAATGTTGCCAGGAGCGAATCATCATTTGCCTTTGTCGGTTCGAACAAAGGTGGCTTAGCAAACAGGATTAAGATCCCGTCGACTAAGGATTTTGGCTTCATGAGCCGTAAGGGTCTCATAAAGGTATTTCTCCCTACGAGTCGTGAGGATCTCGTAGGCGTGTTTTCTCCTTAAGAATCATGAGGATTCTTAAGTGCGTGTTCTCTTATCAGTTGTAAGGATCTTATAAAAGTGTTTTCTCCTTGCAAGTCGAGAGGACTTACAAGTGTTGTTCACGAAATGAGGACATTTCGCGCCATTGGCGGTAATGGTGGGGGAGATGTTAATTTGTGCCCGTGTATTGTATACAAGGGTCAATATTGAACCGCTTGTAGGCCAGATTAGGGTGTATGTCGGCTTAAGAACATGTTCAGATCCCTATAGCTTAAGGCTTTTGAATCCTATGAGCCATGAAGGTCTCATAAGGGGAGTTCTCCTTACGAGTCGTGAGGATCTTGTAAGTGTAATTTCTCCTTAGGAATCATGAGGATCCCTAAGTGTGTTGCTCCCTTGTGAGTCGTAAGGATCCCATGCAGGTATTTTCTCCTTACAAAGTCGAGAGGACCTTGCAAGTGTCTTTTAACGAGATTGCGCCATTTCGGGTTTTCATAGACTCGCCGGTAGCTCCGCTGTTTTTACTCACGGAGCCCTTTCGGGTTTTCATCCGTGCCCATCTCGCTTATGGACGTACCGTTTTTTATTAATTTTTTTTGCGTCATCCCTAGGATGCTGCGGTTTGTAGTAGTTTAACGATGTTTCGGTCGGCTATTAGTTTTAGGACATCTCAGTCGACAACAGTTTTGCTTATAGAGTTTGAGCTTAGAAAGATAGAGAGCGGACATAGGCGTCGTCATCTATCATTGATCTAGGCCGTGGCTCGTCAAGCGTAGTATTTTTTTAAGAACCGGCCGTTTATTGTCCTGAAGGGTCTTTCGCCATGCATATTCATGAGCAGGTAAGCCCCTCCTTGATAGACCTTGTCTATGATGTACGGGCCCTCGTAATTTGGCTCGAATTTCCCTCGTTTAGCACGATTAGAGATCATGGGTCTTTTGACCACTAACATGAGTTCGCCTTGGCGAAATGTCCTCGGCCTAGTCAATCTCTCTTACGAGCGCGTCATCTTTGCTTTGTAAGCCTCCAGGTTTTGCTGTGCCATGAGCCAAGCTTCGTCGAGGGCATTGAGCTCCTCAAGCCGAAGATGAGCATTCTCTTCGTCTGTTAGCTCATGATGAAATGCCACTCGTAGAGAGGGTAGCTCTATTTCCAAAGGGAGTACCACTTCAGTGCCGAATACCAACGCGAATGGCGTTGTATTCGTGGCCGTCTTGAACGTGGTACGGTAGGCCCAGAGAGCTTTATGCAATCTCTCGTGCCATTCCTTTTTTATTTTTGGACACCGTCTTCTTTATGATCTTCGTCAAGGTCTTGTTGAAGGACTCAGCTAGACCGTTAGCTCGGGGAATATAGACCGAAGAGTATCTCCAGTCTATATTATGTTGCTGCGCGAAGCGGCTGATTCTGTGACTTCTGTAGGCTGGCCCGTTATCGGAGATAATCCGCCGCGGAGTGCCGAACCGATAGATGACGTGTGCCTTGAAGAAATGGAGGATTTTCTCCGTCTTCACTTCTCTCAGCGGTACTGCTTTTGCCCACTTGGAGAAGTAATCGATTGTCACCAATATGAACCGGTGTCCTCTGGATGACGCTGATTCGATGGGCCCAATTATGTCAGTTCCCCACATTTCGAACGGCCAGCTAGCCACCGTTGAGTGTAGCGGATTTGGGTGCTGGTGGATGAAATCCCCGTGAATTTGGCACGAGTGGCACTGCTTTGCGTATTCGAGGCAATGTTGGATCATTCTGGGCTAATAGTAGCCCATCCTCTTGATCTTCAGCTTCATCTTTGGCCCGGCTTGATGAGCACTGCAGAGTCCGTCGTGAGTTTCTTGGACGACTCTCCTTGCATTTTCTGGTCCCGGGCATCTTAGCCACAGAGAGTCGAATGATCTCTTATATAAAGTATCATTGACGAAGGCAAAAGACAGAGCTCGCTTCATGAGCTGATGTCTCGAGGATGTATCTTCAGGTGTTCGACGGGATTTGAAGTAGTCTATAAAGACTTCTCTCCAATCTTTAGCCTTTTCCTGGTTTTCTATTTGGCAAGCTGTTTGTTGGGTCGCTCCCTTTCCTTCGGACGACTCCAGAGATATTTCTGAGGGTGCAAGAACCCGACGACTTTGTACAACGATCCTTACATCATCGAGGTTTTTATTAGCCAATTCTTTAGCGAGCTTGGCTAATGCATCTGCTTTGCTATTTTCCATACACGGAATGCTTTCCAAAATGTAGGAGGGAATTTGAGTCAGCAGTTGTTGTGCTCTCTTACCGTACTTTACCAACTCTGGTTTGCACGTTTGATAGTCGCCGTTTACTTGACTAACGACCAGCTGGGAGTCCCCATATATGAGGAGGTTTTCGATCCTCATGTCGACGGCGATCTCAAGACCTTCTATCAAAGCCTCATATTCTGCTTCATTGTTTGTCCTCGACTTTGTTAAGGAAAAGGCAAAGCGCATTATCCCTCCTTGTGGAGTCACGAAGATAAGGCCTACCCCAGCTTTGATTATGGGGGGATTGCGCTTTCGCTTCGTCATGGAGGATGCCCCATCGAAGTAGAGTTCCTATCGGGTATCATGCCCTCTTATGTCTTCGTCAATCATGTTGAACACATGCTCGTCTGGCAGTTCGTAATTTAGGGGTGAGTCGTCGGGTACTGGATGCTCATCGAGGAGTCGGCAATGGCCTGACCTTTCACTACCTTGATCGGTCGATATGTTATCGAGAATAAGGCCCATTTAGCGAGCCGTCCCGTCAATATAGCTCTCAACATTAGATATTTAAGAGGATCCGCTTTTGATATGAGATGGACCTCATGCGCCAAAGCATAATGCCGAAGCTTCGTTACTGTGAAGATTAACGCCAGGCAGTGTTTTTCGATGGGGGAGTAGTTGTTTTCTACCCCCAGGAGAACTCGACTCAAATAGTAGAGAGCTCTCTCCTTCCCCTGGTCGTTTTCCTGTGCCCATAGCGCGCCTAACGAACCCTCAAGGGCTGTTGTGTACAGGATGATAGGCTTTCTTTTGACTGGAGCGGTCAGTACCGGCGGATTCTGCAGGTATTGCTTGATTTCGTCTAGTGCGCTTTGGCATTTGTGATCCAAGACGAACGGGATTCCCTTCTTCATCAGATGACCGTAAGGACGGCATTTTCCAGAGAGGTTAGTTATGAACCATTGGATATACGTGAGCTTTTCTTGGAGAGACCACAGTTGTTTCAGAGTCTTTGGCGGAGGCATTTCCATAATCACCTTGACCTTTGACGGGTCTATTTCGATGCCCCGATGTCGTACGATGAATCCCAGGAATTTTCCTGAGGAAACTCCGAACACGCATTTGAGAGGGGTCATCTTCAATTTGTATTTTCGAAGACGTTGGAACACTATGTTAGTGTATATGCCCTAGAGGCCATTACTGTATCATACTAGTTTGTATATTACTTAATGGAAGCTTGGGATATTCACAGTTGTATATACAATCTTGCTCCAAATGGTAGTATGCTACTTGGTTTGTCTCTACTTTAATATGTGCATGTGTTTCTTTTAGCATATTGCTGTTATACATACTAGTAGAGCCCTTGGGATCTTTGCTTGATTACCAGCGTTGTGATGGCGCTCACACTCGTGGGAGCTGGGTGATCTATAAACACATCCTTATACAGGTCCCTAGTCGTTGGACTATCGAGACAGGGCATCGATACTCCGGAGTAGACTAGCGTATGCGCTTCTCATCCCAGTGTGGGAGACGGTCTGTCCCACAACTGTCAGTACGTCGTACTTGAGATAGTATACGGGTGCTCGTTAGGTTGCGAGTACACTGGACAGGACTCGTCGGGAAGTGTTGGTTGGTATTATACCTATCGTCAGTTATCAGTTCCCAGGTGACATGAGTACAGTTTAGTCCGCTGACTTGACACTGTCACTTTGCCTCGAGTGTGTTCCCACTGCACTTTGATTACTACCCTACCACGGCTCAAAGGAGTCGTGCAAACAGGTAGTTTTTGGGTGCAGTCTCGAAGCACTTGGAAGCAGTGACGGTTAGACAGGATTCCTCTCACCCGGTATTGGGGGTTGACATCGCGCTGTGTCCAGGAGAGCCATTACACGAGTAGTCCCTGGCCAGGGCAAGCGAGATATACTGGTAGGTTTCCAGTGTTATCTCAGGGTGTTCTGGGCTACACTCCGACACGACTTGTACCGCTATTAGGGGACTGACGTTCACCGCCCCCTAGGCCCGCCATGCGATGTATCAGACGAACAGACCGGACTGTACTGAGATTGTCACATACAGGCTCAGTAGGAGTTCAGATGGGGTTCACCTCGTCAGTCTTCTTATCGACATCTACCTGGGGACCGTTACGTAAAGCTAGTACCGCTTGCGGTCTGTGGTTAAACCCACTGCCAGCGTAGTGTCGAGTCTTTAGAGTCCCACACAGAGAGCTATTCGCCTTTAGGCAAAATGAGTAGAGGTCGCATGGTTTTGCGACAGGGTTCGTTCACATCCGCGCACTTGTGCACGTTTGCTGTCCGGACAGTTTATACTAGCGGGCTTTGGTTTAAGCCGGATCCTAGTATATGATTTGGGATTGGTTTTTCTCATTGTATTCGTGTTCCTCGGATCACGAATGCGGGTGCGTATGCACAGTTGCTTGAGACAGAGGGCGAGGACCTTGATTAGGGTTAATGGCTATTGTCATTTTATTAACCCTAATGTTTATGTGTGTATTATTGTTAATTGATATTAGTTTAATAATTGAGCATGGTTATGGTTGTTGACCATTTGACCTTATTGACTTGTTGACCTTAGTTGACACTTTGACCATCATCATTTCATTTGGAAGATGCTTTTTGATCCTTGCAATTTGCATTAAAAATGAAATGATAATGGTCATGTCTTGATTAACCATGACAATTATCTAGCTAATTATCTAATTAAAATAATATACACATATTAGTGAGAATGGTTCACATTATTCTCATTCTATCATTTCTTTTCTCTCTCTTGTTCTTCCTCTCCCTCAAGCTCTCCCCTCTCATGTGTTGAGAAACACTTGAGCTTGAGAAAAACCCTCTCTTGATCATCTCTACTCTCATCTAGGGTTCAAGGACTAGCACTTCTTGCACCCTAGTTACTTCTAGCTTGGAGTTGAAGCCAAAGGTTGAGGCTTTAGGGTGGATCTTTCTTCGACGTGAGAAGACGACCAAGGTGACCTCCTTCCACCACTCCAAGGAGCAAGGAGAGAAGGACTTAAAGCCCAAGGTATAACCTTTCTAGCACTTAACTAGTTTCTAGTTAGCTTTAGCTTGTTTTTGTTTAGCAAAGATCCTTCAAGTCTAGTCCATGTTGCCTATAGTTGATAAAAATCCGATTTTTATTCCGTTTTCCGCCTCCCCGTAAGCACCGGGGTGGGCAACGTGGACTTACACACTATCTTCATATGCTCCCAATGCTCCTCATGCGATTTGCTTTTCACCACAAGATCGTCGATATAGCATTCGACAATTTTATGTATGAGATCATCGAAAATCTTCGTCATGGCCCTCTGATAAGTAGCACCGGCATTCTTTAGACCGAAAGGCATCACTATTTAGCAGAATATTCCCAAAGGAGTCCGGAAAGCGGTATGCTTCTTTATTTGATTATACCCTGACAATCCGTCCATGAAGGAGAAGACTTCATGAGTGGACGTGTTATCTATCATTAACTCGGTGACCGGTACGGGAAAATTGTCCTTCGGGCAAGCTTTGTTGAGGTCCCGAAAGTCCACGCAGATGCATACCGTCCCATTCTTTTTCATCACTGGGATAATGTTGGCGCTCCAGTCAGGGTAGTGAACCTCTTGGATGAAACCGGAGTCGATTAGCTTCTTGACCTCGGCGTTGATGCTCATTTCAAGTTCGAACCGCATCCTTCTTGGGGCTTGTTTGACTGGCTTGACGTCAGGATATATCGCCAATTTGTGCACGACAATCTCTAGATCTAGTCCCGGCATTTCGGAGTAGTTCTATGCAAAGCAGTCTTTATATTGCATGAGCACGCCTTTGAGCATAGCCACCTGCTCTTTAGAAAGCAGCTCACTAACGAATGTAGGCCGTGGGTCGTTTGCCGTCCCCAAATCAATTTTTCTCAGGTTGTCCGCCGTGGTGTGTATCCCATCTTCCAGCTCTTTTGGCACCGGTGGAAATTTTGAGATTTTCTCATCATCATCGCCAGGACAGGTTATCCATGCTCTCGGGTCCTTTTTCTTCAGACAGCGTAATCACGTGGCAGGTACGAGATCGTTTCCAAGACTGACGTTGATCTGGTTCTACTCTTGCTATACACGTTGCTTTTGGCATATGTTTCTGTGGTGGGGTTACCTTCCAATTGTTGGATAGAGCGAACTTGCCTTGCTGATACTGATCTTCTACCTGGTTCTTGAAGATGAAGCAGTCTTCAAGGGGATGTCCAATTACTCGATGATAGGAGCAATAATCCGGCTGATGAACCTCGTTTGATTGTTCGGGGTGCTTGGACTCCAGAAGCGTCATCATCTGGTGTTTCATGACAAGGTCGAAGATTGTCCTCGTCTTGTCTCGAGGAAAAGAATATGCCCGACCTGTCTTTTTCATTAAAGACGGATTCTAGCTGACCTTTTCTTGATCGTGTGGCCTTTTGGACCCGTTTTCCCGCTGTCGAACGTTTTTTACGTTCTTTAACTTGTTTCTACCTTCGTGTCGGGCCTTTTTATTGTCTTGGGAATGCATGGCGGGCTGACGGTGAAGGGCATTGTCGTTCTCCATAGCCTTCTGAAAGAGGCGCTGCGTCCTGGCTTTCTCGTAAATGGACAATTCACGGCTGTGGTCATTCCGAGCCTTTTGCCTCGCTTCCCGTATTAGCTTGTCCATATGTTCTTCAAATGACGGATTCGACATTTTTATGGCAGGTCCGCATTTTGGTTCGACGTCAGCTTCTTTTAAAAGAGCATCTTCTTCTTCATCAAGGCCCTTGGCAGCCATGGAACTGCTCTCGTTTCTTGGACTGGATATATCCAAGCCCGATCGCTTCCATTTTTCCGTTGGGCAATTTTCTCTGAGTACCGGAGACATTCCAGATCCTATTATAGAATTGGGCCTATCGCGCGGTCTGTTTAAAAGGTACGCCTTGGTGCCTCAACAGTCTTTTTAATCCTTCTGTGTAGTATCGGGGCAGACGGATGGGCTGGGGTCTGTCACGTGCAGAATCGGCACCATGCCATATTTCTTTCTCCACTCTGGTTTCTGCGGATCGGTAAAATAGGATTGTTGTTTCACCTTTTCGCCTGGGAGGGACATAGAATGTTTGCAGCTCTTGCACACTATATGTTTCAAGCGTATCAAGCTCTCTGTAGTGCTGTCGCGGAACCATATCGATTTTCAAGCTTTGGTCTTCTCCAGTGAGGGTCTGTATCGGTGGCCAGACTGAGAACACTGCGTTAACTTCATCTTCAGAGTCGCTTCCAAAGACCAGAATAGGAGTAGATGGTCCCGGCTTGCTGCATTGGGGTTGCCCCGAATAAACTATCTCTTCTTACTCTTCGGTATCGCTCCCAAAGACCGGAATAATGGTGATAGCTTTCTGCTTATTCTCCAGCTTACGGCATCTTTCCGTGTCTTCAAAGTCTGGCAAGAAATACTTTGCGTCTTCATACTTTCGGACTTCATTTACGGAAAATGGGTTCAATTCCCCTGTCACGGTATATTCAAGACTATCTTTGAAGTACTTCATACACCGATGTTGTGTAGAAGGGATGATGTTGTATTCGTGTAACCAAGGCTTGCCGAGCAGAGCGTTGTAGCAAGTCTTGGCGTCAATGACATAAAACTTGATGTCAGTGACAAGCAGCCCAAAGCGTAACGTCAGTATCACAGACCCGAGCGTTCATGATGACTAGGACTCGAATCCGGAGATGGTAATTTTATCCCGGGCGAGGTGTTGAACGCTCATGCAAATTTCTTTTAGCACCCTCACATTCAGGAGATTGACAGAGAACCCATTGTCAACTAAGATCTTCCCTATCTTGATGTCGTGGCAGTACCCGGTAACATATAGGGTACAGTTGTGCTTGCACGTTCCGAGAAGCGCCAAAAGTGATGTCAGCAGTATGCACTTCTTCCAGCTCGTCCTTCATTTTTTCTTCGGCAAGGAAAGCTTGGAACTGCTCGGGCTCTTGTAGTGCCTTGATCAAAGAATCTCTCGCCTCTTTAGATAGCAGAAGGGCATCCAAGGTGCTTAATTGCGAGGGTATCTTCCTCAGGTGTGCAAGAATGTTGTAATCCACCTTGTTTTTTTTTGGCGGGTCCTTGGCTGCCAGCTCTTCGACGAATTGATCATTGAGGGCGATATCCTTAGGGACTTTTCTTTCCCCTTATCTTTTCTATTCGATCCCTTGTTTGCAAGTCCGAGATTCTTTTCGGGCAACGTACGGTTGCGCAGCTGAATATTCTCACAGTTCTTCGTTTCTTCTGTCTTGGAGGAGGGTTCCTTGAAGAGAGGGCCGAGAGCTATTTCTTCATCAGAATGGCTCCCGAAGGTGAGAACTTGTGATTCCCCAGAATTAACCATGTGACAGTCGCTGGCAGTTCTTTTGCGCTCATCTGTCGTGCCCTTCTGCTCTCAACGAGTTTTGCGCTTCATCCGCTTGAAATGGTGTCGATGAGCAACGTATCCCTGCCACCAACTTTTAAAGGCTATGCATTCCTCGATAGGGTGTGTGATCCTCCGATGGTATAAGAAGTAGTTCGGATGTGTATCTAGTTCGTCGGGGAACGTATTTTTTGAAGTTTCTTCTTTGAAAGGTGGCAACTTCATTCCCATCGATAAGGCTTTAGCGAACTGCTTCCTTATCTTAAACCTGCTTTTGCTGGCGGCAGAAGTGTTTATATCCGGTTAGGGTACTCTATGGCTTTTCAATACCGGAGCTTCTTCAATGTGACGCTGACGCTTGGCTCTTTCATATATGGCCATTTCACGCTCTCGGTCAAATTTGCTTTTTGAAGAGCTTCGCTCAGCAGTTTGTCAATCCATTCGTCTGATGGCTCCTGGGATTTTGATTCCGGTTCTGGATCTGCCCAATTTCTCTGTATCAGGAGCTTCTTTGCCATTCATTGATGAGTGAGAGATCATGTGGCAGCTTGCCACGTAATCCTCGAGCTCTTCTGAAGAACCGTCTCCTTCATGAGCGTCATCGGCCTCATTTTCAAGAACATGTTCAAAGAATTCATCCAACGTGATTGGGGTCCGTGCCTTCTGGTTATATTCTTCCAGCGCGTCAATGTGTTTCTACAGCTCTGTATGCTTGTCATCAGGCTTCACGGACTTTTTGTTCTTCTTCTTTTTCTTTAAAGATTTTGGAGGCTTAGCCTGAATTTTTGTCCACCTTCACCGACTTTCAGTGTTAGGCGCGACTTCAGCATCCCCTCAATGATCTCGGGTTCCAGCGGGCTCTTCCACCTAATCGCCGGACACGCTTGAAGATCTTTCAGCATTCTTTTCGTTTTGGCTGAAAGAGCGACCTCCCATGGAGCTTGTTCTATAAAAAAGCATGATGTCCCCAGCGCGTCCATCTTTTTAGGAGCGTGTGGATGGGGCGGACTCACCTTCCAATTCTCGGACAGCGCGAATTTGGCCTGTTGGTATTGGTCTTCAATCCAACCTTTGAAGACGAAGCAATCTTCGATTGGGTCGCTTACTGCTTGGTGGTAGAGGCAGAAGTTAGGATTGTTGGCGTCGCCCGGCTGCAACGGACGTCTTGGATCCGGCAGACTGATGAGCCTGTTGCGCACTGCCAGATCGAATAGTCTCCTCGTTTTATCCCGGGGAAACGAGTAAGGGCGTTTTAGTTTCTCGTTGAAGAATCGTTGTCTATCGCTTTGGCGATCAGCTGGTTTTGGACCACTGGGCTGCTGCTGAGCATTGGCGATGAAAATAGCTTTCCCTTTCCCCTTTTCATTTCAAGGCTCCATTTTCGAGGAAGACGGTCTATGGCCCATCTGATCCATTTGGGCCAGCTTGTCAATCAAGGCCTGGAAGGTAGTTGTCTTGAAAAACATCATGAACTGGGATATGGTCGCCTGCGGATCGAGGGTACCCACGAACATACCTACTGTAGGAACCTCTTCTATGTGATGTTCGCACTTCGACCATAGATTCCGCCACCGTATCGCGTACTGAACCCATGTTTCGCCTGGCTTCACCTTGACGTTAATTAGTGCGGTGATTGGGGTGCGTTGCTAGAGCTTGCAAATCTCTATGTAAACAGTAGCTCCATTTCTGCAAATATCTTGACAGAGTCGTTCGGGAGCTCAGAGTACCATTCAAACGCTGTCTCCGACAAGCTGCCAACAAATTGGCAAAGCAGTAGCTTATCGTCACCTCCGGTGTTGCCGCACAGAGCCCTGAATTGAGCAACGTGCTGGTGTGGATTCCCCGCCCCCTTATATACATGGAATTTAGGGATTGTATATCCTGGCGGATACTTTATTTGATCGTACCAACCCGGATAGGGTCGTCCAGTCTTGACGATTTGGCCGGCCGCTTCGCTCGCCTGATGAGCTCGTATCTATTGAGCTATATAATCATCTAGGGCGGCTTTTGAGATCGTATCCTCTTTGGCTACTGATAGAGTTGGAAGAGGGTTCGATGTCTCCCCTCTGTCGTCTTCAAGGATAATCGGGGGGTCTTCAGCTGGAGGATCTGGTTGTATCATCATCCCGACCATATCTTGGAATAAAAGCGCCATTTGTTTTATATTGGCCGCTTGTTCTGCGGCCTCTTTGTCTTTCTTCTCGAGGATTTTGCGGAGGAACTCGGCATCGGTTTCCTGCTCCTAACGCTGCTCCGATGATGTCTCCGGGCTTGCTTTTGACCCGGTGAGTGCAGCCATAGTTGTCAGCATCTCCTGGAGCTTTTGTTGTTGTTACTCCTGAGCCTTTGTTACTGATCGGGTGAGCGGCCGGTGACCCGTAGAGGCACGGCTTTCCTCTTTTCCGGAAGCCATATAAACAGTATGCACTACCATGCCCCCAGACTTGGGGCGTTTGAATTCAATGTCCTTGCGATTCGTCACAGACGCAGGAACCTTCTCCGGCCTTCTCCTTTTGTGGATGGTTGAAGTTGAGGAAGCTGTTGATGTAGGCACTTGTGCAGACGATACCTTTCATGGCGTGGTGGAGGGATGGTCCCCCTCTTGCGGAATCTTTATTTTTTTGGATCGACGAGAGTAGTCTTGATTGATCACCGAGTCTTGGACCTGTCGCCAAACCTTATGAATTTTAGAGGACAGCCGCTGAGGGGGATGCTCTAGCTTCGCCTTTGTAACGTTCTCCACAGGTGGAGGAGATCTTTTCAGCACGGCGGTCGGAGAATTTTTGCGCACCCTCCTAAGTGGTTCAATGCTATTCCCAGTTGGAACAACAGCATCAATTTCCACCATCGGAGCTGGTGGAGTCAATCCAGAGGGGGAACTGCCCCCAGCTTTCCTCACTCGGTGCCAGTGATGACGTCGAGCATGACTTGCAGACGGTATTGGTTCAGCTATGGGGTGGCTTCATCATGCCCCCTGCTCTGGTGAAGGGTTGCCGTCGGTGTCAGCTTCTTGAAAACTGACGTCCGCTGGGAAGAAGCGCTCAACCTGTCGAAGATTGACCCTTGAGAAGGGGAAGCAACTTTGGTGATCTCGCCTGAAGCGGGAGTTGGAATGGCCAGTCTTGTGAAGACCGACCCCTTAGCAGGAGAAGCCTTTCTGATGACTTCATTTACTGGAGCATGGATGGCTATCCATTTCGGGATAACCCCTTCAGGTATCACGGGCTTCTTCACCGGCCCATTGGAGCGTTAACCCAGTCTGTTAAAGACCGAGGTGTTAGATTTGGGCGACCCGTTGAGAGGGGCCGCGGAAGTTACAAGTCGATCAAAGACCGAATTCTTCGGAGCTTCTTGCGATGGCATCGGGACGTTGAAGCTCATTGGTGGGACCATAGTCCCGAAGAACAATCCCGTGGTGGCCTGCGTCACTTGTTCTACTGGCATCGCGAAAATAGAGGCCACTTGAGGTCCATAGGTCGCTCCTCCGGCGAGGACAGAGTGGGAGTTGTTGTTGTAGTTGGTGCAGTTGAAAGCCATTTTCTATACATGGGAGCAAGACACCAAATATTAGTACCTTGAATCCAGGGGCAACCACATTAAACCGCGATTCGTTCGCGAACACGACACACGAAGTGTGGAGTAGAAAGAGGAAAAGAGTCCCACCGGGTGTGCCAGAATCTGTTTACCGCCGAAAGACGCGACCGGGACGTTGAGACGTCCGGCCTGAATTTTGGGGGCAGATGTTATTGGGTTTTATCTGTCCGCCTCTCCAAAGATGCCAAGTTGATTTATGACGCCGTGCATCGGAGGTTTAGACGGATGCGGCCGTTGTAGCAGACTTCGTCAGATTCTCCCTCATTGTGAGGGTTTTTTTTATTTTGGGGATGCTCTTCCCTGCAGGCGCAAGCCCCTACAGTTAATTACGTTACCGCATCACGGTAACCACTTTCTCCTGCTCCAGAAGGTCACTTCGTGTCGTGTGTGTTTGTTTTATTTTTGGTTGCCTGTGGATTGTATACGGAGACTAATTTCTGTTGTCGCCCGTAGGGCGTGGATTAGTCCAAATCCGTATTTTCTTAGATTTGGGTTTGGGTTGGGTTTAAGGATCATTAATCTCATTGAGATTAAGATCAACCTAAACGTTTGTTAAGGATACGTTAGTCTAATTTTAGAATAAGATCTACTTAACAGGGTTTTGGGATCATTTAGATCCGATAAAAGAGCATTTGGGCTCTATTGTTTTAGTTTAGGGATATTGCGGTCCATGGTTTAAGGACGTCATAGTCCGTGGCAGTTTAGAGACATCATAGTCTGTAAAGTTTAAAGACATCATAGTCTATGAGTTTAAGGACCTCATAGTCCATAAAGTTTAAGGACATCATAGTCCGTGAGTTTAAGGACCTCATAGTCCATAGTTTAAAGACGTCATAGTCTGTGGGGGTTTAGTTTAGGGACGTTGCGGTCCAAAGTTAGTTTAAGAACATTACGGTCTAGATTTTTTGATATGATCATGGGTTTGGAAATGCACCAGATAATTATTGGTCGTCGGGACCCACCACCTCTATGAAGACGTTGAATAATTACAACGACATATATCAGAGGTGTGAAAAGATGTACCCTTGAGCCAAATGTCAGATTAAAAGGCTCTGGGATGGACATTACTTTGAATGCCATGTGAGATGATCAATTTTGGAAGACCAGAGTATAATTGGGGTTCAATTGAAAGGGGTTTTGGCTTTGGAAGACTTAGCTCAATTTGGGCTAAGGTTGGCTTCGTTATAGTGTTAGACACTAGAGTATGCTTAGCGCTCACGTGCTCTCACGTGAGGCGTTCGAAAGTTGGCACAGCTCCTTTTGGATTTGTTCACTTATTCTTGTCTGAGTGCTAAGCACATTGGGTTACATGAGATCACGTGAGGAGCCTCCAAAGAACGAAAACTGCCTTTGTTTTATTCTCTTTTTTTTTTTGAAAATGCTAAGCACTATTAAGGGGTCACGTGATATCACGTAAGGTGCCCTTAAAATAGAAACTGCCTTGGGTTTATTCTCTTTTTCTTTTGAGAGGCTTGTTCAAGGGTCACGTGGGAGCACGTGACCTGAACTCATTTGTTTTCTTTCATTCAGCTAGTGTGCTCACGTGGGCGCACGTGATTTTCCATTTATCATGTTGAGGAGGCTAAGCTCTTTTTCTTTACGTGCATGGAGATCTTGAGTTTTGAGACATTCAAATCCCTTGTTTAATAAGAATTAAATTATCAGGACTTAGTTTTTCTCTTAGGTTTGGGATCTGCATGGTAGAATCTCCTCGATGAGAATTAAATTCTCGACTTGTGAGGAGATCTACTTCTGCAGATCTTTCACCATAAAGAAGAACCGAGTTCTTATATGAAGGTTTACTCATTCCTATCGTAGACTTAACTCGCTCCAGCAACCGTCGATGAAAGTGGGCAGACAACAAGGGTCAGCATGGTAGTTTCCGTTGATGGTTCTGTTTAAACCCTTATTTTATCAGAGGAATTAAATTCCTATATACCTTTTGGGGAATTAAATTCTCTGAACTTGGATCTTCCCCTAGATTTTGGATCTACATGGCAGAATCTCCCCTATGAGAATTAAATTCTCAACTTGTGGGGAGATCTGCTTCTGCAGATCTTAACCAGAGGAAGAACTAAGTTCTTATTAGAAGAGTTAAACTCTTAGCTTGAGAATTAAATTCTCTTTTTATTTTTCTTCTCCTACCTAGGGTTCCTTCTTCTCTTTGAGGAGATCTCCTTTTCTCTGGAGAATTAAATTCACTTTTCTTTTGCTTACGAGGCTTTTTTTTTCTTCTCTCCCTTTTTTTATCTTCTTCTTCTTAGCTCCTATTTATAGGTGCAAGAAAAGAATCAATTTGTTTTATTTTAAAACAGAAATCTCTCATTGAGAGATTTTGATTGATTTTATAATCAACCAAAAAGATCTTTTAGATCAATCAGTGAATTTTATTCACCGTTGGATTTTTAATCCAAAGACTTCTGTTTTGCAGAAGATCTCCCTTTTGTTATTCTTAACAAGATTAGGAAGATATTTCCCTGTACAGAATCTTTCTGTAAATTGGTGATCTTTAATCTGTTAGTTATATGTATGCCCTAGAGTCCATTACTATACATGAGATGTATATTATAGAGGATGCTTAGAAATATACAGGGAGGACTTTCTTGCTCGACATGATAGTATGCTATCTGGTTACTCTTTATCTTAACATATACACTGATTGTCTCTCTGTTACATGTTGGTAAAGCCCTTAGGATATGTACTTGACTACCTAGATTATGATGAGGATCATACTAGTGGGACAATGGTAGTCTGAGAGTACATCCTTTAATGTCCCTAGTCGTGGGTGTATCGAGACGGGGCATCGATATACTAGAGTAGACTAGCGTGTAGCTTCTCGGCCCATGTAGATGGGTGATGGATGATCCCATATCCATTGGTGCTTGACATCAGAGATGGTATACGGGTGCTCAGTGGAGACTGGGTACACTAGACAGACTCGCTGAGAACTCCCAGGTGGTATTATACCTCACGTCAGATGGCAGTTCTCTGGTGACATTGGTACAGGTTAGTCTGTCGACCCGAGATTGTCATAGAGTCTTGTGTGATTCCCACTGTTCTTTGATTTCCACCTTACCACGTTCAAGAGGACGTGCAAAACGGTGTCTTTTGGGTACAGTCCCGAGTCAGATGGAGACAATGAGTGATAGGAGGGGATTTCGTATCTTTCGGTATTGGGGGTTGATGTTGCGCTGTGCTCGATTGGCTATAACAGGAAGTCCCTGGCCAGGGCTGATTCAGAGATTTACTGGTAAGTGTTACCAGTAGTTTTTTGACCCGTTATGAGCCTCATATCGGCACGACTTATCGAGTTACTGGGGTCTGACGTTTACCACCCCTAGACGAGATATGCGACATATCAGACGAAGAGACCGGACTGTACGGTAGTGTTACTGTTTGGATTCGCAGGAGTATGAGCAGGCTTGCTTGTTGATCTTCTGATCGCTCAATACCCGGGTGGCCGTTACGTTAGCAGACGCTTGCGGCTTGTGGGTGTTTGATATGATCATAACCTACTGCCAGCGTATTGACGGGTCTTTAGAGTCCTACACAGAGGTTTCATGGTTCATGCGAAACGGAGCAGGAGCACATATGTAATATGTGCGGAACCGAGATTGATGCGCGTATGTGATACCGCATTCTATTCTCGTGATTTGTGACATCGGTCGGTTATATGTGATATAGCAGGATTATCGGATCAAGTGTTGATTCGATAAGTTGTTGCATTTGATATTAGTCGGTTATATGAGATATAGCCGGATTATTAAATCAAGTGTTGATTTAATAATTTAATGTATAATTGTATATTAGATATACTAGATTACATTAACTAATATTAGCTCACTTATGATTTCTATTCTCGCATGTGTACATTAGTGTATATGTGATATATATTAATGTACAACTTTTGTGTCATGGTTGTTGATACACACTACATGGGTGTATGAGCCTTACACCATACTAATTATAATGTGTTGGGTTTATATCTATCTAAGTTAGTCAAAATTAGTGAGATTAAGTCACGTGGTTAAAGCTTATAGAAGCTTGTGGAACCATTGACCAAGTCCACTAAGTTTGTTTTACTTGTAGATATTTATTAACCTAACCATTATTAACTAGCCATGGTTTATTCTCTACATGGGTTAGTGTATGACACTAACTCACCCATGGTTGCTATTCTCACCTCTTGAGTTCATTCTATCATCTCTTCACTTGAGCTTCTTCTTCCTCATGAGAAAAGCTCACTAGCTTTTTTCAAGGTGAGAAAATATTGTAAGCAAAATAAATCTAAAGAGAGCCCACTTCCTATTTCATCATCCTCTACTACTTGCCATTTAGTTTAGGATGTTTGCTTCACTAATTTCATAATTAGTGAAGAGGTAGCATGAGCTTGAGTCTCTTCGACGTAGATCATCTTCGGTCTCGAAGACTTCGAGCAAGCTTGTTCATTTCTCTGGGAGAACCCATACTAGAGTTCGGAAGATCGATACTCACAGCGAAAGGACTACTACACGGAGCTTTAGAAGTGAAGGACCAGTCTACAAAGGTTGTATTCCTCATTCACTTAGAAGTAAAGTTGTTTACTTGTTGTTTCTTACCCTAATACTCTAGTTAGATCCTAGGTTAGGGTTGTTTGGCACACTAATTTTTCAAATACGGCATTTTAGACGCCTTGTGGAACCTTTTTCTAGTGCCTAAGAACCCTACAGTGGTATCAGAGCCTTGCTAGAGCATTAGGCGTTGTCTAGACGAATTTTAAAGTCCGATCGAAACTTCGAAAACCCGATTATACCCCCTTTCTGGAAATTTTTCAAAAAGTTGGATTTTTCCATGTTAAAAATATTCAGAAAATCATGCAGGTAATTCTATGGACACACCTGAAGAACGAAAACCTAATTCATCTAAGTGACCGCGGATCCGCGGTCAAAACATGGTTTTGGCGGCGGATCCGTGGCGCCACATAAGAGGCTTGGGTCGGGCCCTTCAGCTGTTGGTCCGTAGGTACTGGGGCATACTTCTGGGCATTTTTAATTCTGCTTAAGTATTGAGCTTTCTGGGAATTTTGGGAATTCGTTAATTCGATCAAAATATTTAACGTCGCCTAGCTTTCTGTGATTTTGATACAATACTTGGAATTCATAGTATTTGAATTTTGCAAATCTAGCGGTTTTGTCTCATTTGATCGGTTGCCACGGAATTTTGATGTTGATCAAAAGTCCGTCGCAATTACGTAGTGTACGCGGATACTCGTCGGGTAACCTTACTAGATAGCCACGCCCCATAGCCCCGATCAAGTGACTGTAGGAGAACCCCATCGCCAAAAGCATCCGTTCGGGTGCTCGCGGACGCGGTGTTCTGCCTTAGTGCACTTCGTCGACGGCATCGGGGGGTGCGGCCGTCTAATAAAGTTTCCGACGAGCATTCGATTAGGTTATCGGTAATCTTGTTGAATTACCCGACAAGCTATTGGAAAGAGTTTTCAATATCGAGACTAAAATGCAGGGTTTATAATTGTTAGGCATGTGATGTCTAAGGAATTCAATTGGCTAAGCTTGAAATCCAAAGTATGTGATACATTGCGTTTATGATGTCTAAGATGGTTGCAGATTCCAACTGTTGTAGTTTTTCACTTTCTTTTCTGCGACCATAAGTGTAATATGTGGGGTATCGCCGGTTTCATTGCTATATGTCAACGACAATTGGGATACGCATATTTACTTACGTTGATGACATGTGATGTTATGTGTTGCTGGGATATGTTATATTGGATCGTCGTGTTTGAATAACGGGGTTTTTATGTGAGATGAGAGTTTTCTTTTTCATTCATGTAAAATTCAATGTATGTAATATTCTTTTATTGGGGTACTTCCGGGTTGAGGATGATATCACCATTGTTTTATATTATTTACTTTTCCGCATTAGGATAGACCCAAGGAGGGGAGCACAAGTAACCGGGTTCTAGAGTCCAGTGGGAGACTATCTCGAGGCGTCGAGACCGGGTCTTCTAACTCTAGAATTGGTAGGGTTGCTTGCTGCTCTCGTAGGGGTCTAGGGATGTGGGTTTGTCTATTCATCACGACCGTGGAATCCGTGTTTTATACATGCTTAATATAAAACCCGGAAATCTTAGTATATCCAATATTTCATATGTTGTTTTCTGCTGCGATATCTGTGATGTGATCATTTGATATGTTGAGATAGATACTGTATATAGTATATATGATATATTATATAGACTTTGCTTATGTTTTACACCCGTGCTAGCCCTGCCCCGCTCTGTCGTTAGTTACCTAACCTGACGGTGCATGATGGGACATCGAGGCGAATGAGGATGGCATAAGCGTACGTTGTATTTATCTGTGATACTTAGGTAACTTAAATGATGGGACTTCACTAATGAGATTAATGAAAGAAAATAAACCTAAAGATGTTGTGGAATCGAATTTTCAAAAACTGGTAGCTCTAGTTCCTGCTTTGCATAGCGGTATTCCATGTAGAATATTTAGCATCTTATTCGATAAGGAAAGAGCCGAGATCCCTTCACCGGGAGTGACCTCTTTAGCAAAAGCTAGCAGATGCTACAACACTCGGTTTGTTTTTGATTGCTTCTATAGTTCTTGCTTTAAATAGTGATATTTGTAAAATATCCTGCACCTCATTCGATAAGGAAAGAGCCGGCGATCCCTTCACCGGAAGTGACCTCTTTAGAGAAACTAGAAAAAGCCTAAAAAACACTCCATTTTTAAATCATTTGATTCTACAACGATATCAAGTTCATTACGCAAGAGGTTTTCTTAAAAACCTGTCGTAGTCCTCCGTCCTTTCAAATAAGTAGTAGTTAGTATTCGTGCTGCGTTTGTTGACCTTGTCAAGGCGAAGTGTGCGGTAGCTGATTAGTGCTTATCTGCTAGCATATAATGCGATTGGATTAGGGTAGTCGTATGACTTTGTTGACCTTGTCAAGGGTCGTGTGGGTGGGTTTAATTCAATCAAGAAATGACGGGTTGAACTTAACTTGCGGTCTATGCTTTGTTGACCTTGTCAAGGTCATAGATCGGTTGGGGCAAAATTATCGGGAATTTCAAGTGTTGAAATTTGCAATGAGATTGCATACCTTCTATGATATAGTTGGATCCTAATACCCACTGCGAGTAAGAGTTACTCCTGAGAGAATTTTGCACTTTATAATTAGTCGATCAAGTAGGTGTCTCGAAAGGTTTCAACGGGGTTACGCACCTGGGAAAATGGGGTTTATTTTAATTGTGCGAAAGCACAGGGAACCTCCCTCAAAATACCGGCACTGACCTGGCTGAAAAATTGGCGAACTTGTAGGGTGTAATTAATCCCGGCTAGTCTTTCCTTTTAGGGTTTGAAGGAAGATTTGATAAAAACAGTGGGAGCCATCCTGATTAGATAAAATAATAACCAATCTAATCTTGCAAGAGTATACGCTGAGTGTTTTCTTCTCTATCTCTCCAGGTAGCGACCATGTCACGCCTTAATCAAGATAATAATATGGATGTATTGACCAAACCCGCTTGTTATACTGTGCTGGGGAACGTTGGGCCCGCTCCAACTTATAATTGTTATAAGACCGAGCAGGAAATAGAGGAATACCAGGATTCCCGTGCCGTCCAAACGAAGAAAGTGCATGTTGATGCATCTTCTTCAGGTGTGTTCATTACCGAGAACTGTTTCTCAGTATCCTCTACGTCCTGGGTATGAGTTACCGGATCAGGATCCCACATATGTAATTTGTTACATGGACTGCAGATTGGTAGAAAACTGAGAACGGGTGATAAAGTTTCAAGAGTTAGAAACGGTGCAATTGTTGCAGCCAAGGTGTTGGCAGTTATCACCCTGTATTTACAAAATACATTGATTCTGAACGAATGTTATTAGATACCGAACCTGATATACAACATCATATCGGTCTCTTTATTAAGTAAAGAAGGATATAATTTTGTATTGTTGGATAATGTTTTGAACATTTCCTATATCAAGAGTTGATCGGTTCAGGCATGTTATCTAAAGTTATATACGTTCTAAATCAAACTACAGTTCTCAATGTACAGAACACACACAGGAGGAAGAGTTCAGAAATGAACGAATCCTTCTTGAGGCATTGTATACTAGGTCATATCAATGCGACCCGACTAGCTAAGTTACATAAAGATGCATATTTAAATCAGCTTGAATTTACATCTTGTGAAACTTGTCAGTTATGTCACAAAGATAAAATGACCATAGCCCCGTTTATTGGAAATAGAGAAAGAGTTAGTAAACTCTTGGGATTGATACATAATGATGTATGTAGGTCCCCTGTCTATACATGCCAGGACTGGTTCTTTATACTTCATTACATTCACTGAAGATCTCTCAAGATTCGGACATATGTTCCTGTTGAAACACAAGTCTGAAGCTTTTAAGAAATTCAAAGAATATAAGATAGAAGTAGAGAACCAAAAAGGGTATAAGTATTATGTCTTTTGATATGATCGGGGAGGAGAATACTTGAGTATGGAGATCCTGAACTATTCTAAAGAAGAATGAGATTCTCACTCAGCATTACTCCTCCGAATACACCACAGCACAACGGTATATCGGGGTGGAGCAAAAGCACCCTATTATATATGTGCGCTCTATGATGAGTACTACTGAGTTGCCTATTTCATTTTGGGGGTTATGCACTTGTGAAGTTGCATACCTATTGAATAGCATTCAAACCAAATCAGGTGCCTACCACTCCATATGAGATATGGTATGGGAAGAGCCCATGTCTTAAGTAAGTTAAGATTTGGGATTGTCCGGCCTATGTCAAAAGCAAAATCCGGACAAGCTCAAGGCAAGGTCAGTTCTGTGGAAGTTTGTTGGATATCCTAAGCATTCGCAAGGGAATATCTTCTACCACACCGAGGAACAAAAGGTATTTTATTTCTCGGCATGCCACCTTTTTAGAAAAGGAATTTATTTTAGAAACAAATTTGTGGTCATGAGGTAGAACTGGAAGGAGTTCCAGCTATACAAACTACAGCCGATGATTTGGTAAAACCGGAGGGATTCAATAGAACCCGACGAACCTCAGCCTCTCCACCGATCTGGTAGGATTTCTCATCCGCCTGAGAGATACTTCGGTTTTCTCTATAACGGTGGGAGCGAGGATCGCATCATGAGATGATGACCTAACTAGTTTCGAGCAGGCCATCAAGAGTGGAGACTCTGTAAGAATGGCTGGATGCTATGTGATCCGAGATGGAATCTATGTACACCAACAAAGTATGGACTTTGGTTGGTATATCTGAAGGGTTAAATCCCTATCATGAGCAAGTATATCTTGAGAAAATTACTTGGTGTAGATGGAAAAGTTGAGACTTTCAAAGCTAGACTTGTTGTAAAAGATTCTCGTCATCGACCAGGATTGGTTTATGATGAAACATTTTCTGCAGTAGCTATGCTTAAGTCCATCCGGATCCTACTTGCCATTGCTACATACCATGACTACGATATCTGACGGTTGGGTGTCATGACTGCTTTTCTAAATACTGATTTAAAAGAGAGCATCTATAAGTACACAGCCAGAGGACTTCGTAGACAGTGGGAGCAGCGGAAACGTGTGCAAGTTGCTTTACAGGTTAAAGCAGACATCGCGGAGTTGGAACATCTGTTTTGATGTGGTAGTCAAAGTGTTTGACTGCATCAAAATGGTAGATGAACCTTGTATATACAAAAAAGCAGTAGAGAGTAAGGTGGTCTTCCTCGTTTGGTACGTGGATGACATACTCTTGATAGGAAAAGTGTTTCTTATGCTACACTCGGTCAATCTCCTCTTATCACATTGATTCTCCATATATGATCAATACCTCCTAAATCCTGGGTTTTGGATCTATGAGATATATCTAAGTGGATGTTAGGATTCTCACTAGGTGTAGTGAGATGGTATCAATAGATCCTGGGGAGAATCACTTGACAGATTCCAGGGTGGTAAGGTCGACTGAATGTCAGTCACAGACATTGTCTTTACCCTCAGTGGAGGGACGGTATGTTGGAAGAGTTCCAAGCAAGATACCGTGGCAGACTAGACGATAAAGGCTGGATACATCGCTACCAAAGATGCTACCTGTAAGTCGATGTACAACACCCCAGTACTTGTGGGGAGGCGGAAATTTTAAAAACGAACTTGTTTAAAGCACAAACATCGACTAACCGCTTGAATCGAAGCTAAACGATAACTAACATCAAACATAGAGTTTCTATGCTACTATGTTTAGGGATTATACCTAACGAATCGTGTCCTTCGTCTTTGCGAACTCCTCCTCCTCCTCCGGCCTTCTCGAAGTAGTAGACGATCCACCCGAGAGCTATACTCCAAGCTTAGCCTCTAAACTTGAGGTAACTAAACTTCTTTAAGTGCTAATCAAAGAAGCTAGGTGATATAGAGTAAGGGTTATGGTTTAAGTAGTCTAGCTAATCCTTGTACTCAACATATGAGAGGGGAGGATTAAGGTTTGAAGAGGGAGAGCTATAGGAGAGAGAAGATGATAATAATAATGAAGTGAGAATAATGAGTTATGATAATATATATCAAGCATTTCTTTTTATCAAGAAAAGAAAAGAAATGAATTTAACAACCATGCTTGATAATATCTAGTGATGATTCACATCCATGAGTCATTAAGCAATTAAGAAGCATTAATGACATGGATGAATCATCCATATGACTCACTAATCACATTCATTGTATATGCCACCTAAACCTCCTTAGACACCACCTTCTAGAAGCTTCTCGCGCAATTACGAGAACGCCCCTCCTGTCCGCAAAAATACGGAAAAACTTTAGACTGTATAAATCCAATAACCGGATACCAGTAACTGGCTTAAACCAAAGCCGACTGGTAAAAACTGTCCGAACGACGTACTTGTGTAAACACACGTATGTGTCCGAACCCTTGTCGTAAAACCAAACGACCTCTATATCGTTTCGCCTGGAGTAGGGAAACTCTCTGTGTGGGACTCTAGAGACTCGACTACTACGCTGGCAGTGGGTTTAACCACATACCGCAAGCGGCACTAGCTGTACGTAACGGTCCCCAGGTAGATGTCAATAAGAAGGCCGATGAGGAAACCCATCTAAACTCCTACTGAGTCTGATGTGACAATCTCCATACAGTCCGGTCCGTTCGTCCAAGACTATCGCATATCGGGCCTAGGGGGCGGCAAGCGTCAGTCCCCTAATAGCGGTATAAGTCGTGTCGGAGGGAAGCCCATTACACCCTGAGAAACTACTGGAACCTACCAGCAAATCTCGCTTGCCCTGGCCAGGGACTTTGCGTAATGGCTCTCTGACACAGCGCGATATCAACTCCCAATACCGGGAGAGACGAATCCTGTCTAACCGCCACTGCCTCCAAGTGCTCGGGACTGCACCCAACTGCTACCTGTTTGCACGACTCCTTTGAGCCGTGGTAGGGTAGCAATCTAAGAACAGTGGGACACACTCGAGGCGAAGTAGCAGTGTCAAGTCTGCGGACTATGCTGTACTCATGTCACCTGGGAACTGTTCACTGACGACTGGTATAAAACCAACCAACAGTTCCCTGTGAGTCCTGTCCGGTGTACCCGTAACCTAACGAGCACCTGCATACTATCTCCAGTACGACGTACTGACGGCTGTGGGACAGACCATCTCCCCAACTGGGATGAGAAGCGTACACACTAGTCTACTCCGGAGTATCGATGCTCTGTCTCGATAATCCAACGACTAGGGACCTGAATAAGGATATGCTTGTAGACTACCCAGCCCCCACTAGTGTGACTGCCATCACAACGCTGGTAGTCAAGCAAGATCCTAAGAGCTCTATCAATACGTATACTCACATATTAAGATAGAAAAACCAAGTAGCATACTACCATGTTTAGCAAGACTGTTATATACATGTGAATATCCCAAGCTTCCATTAAATAATATACAAACTAGTATGATACAATAATGGCCCCTAGGGCATATACACTAAAAATCTCCCACTTGCACTAGGGCCATGTACTGGCATATCGAAGACCGATGATCTCGAGTAGCCTCTCGAACTGAATCTGAGGTAGGGCCTTCGTGAATGGATCAGCAATGTTCTCTTCAGAAGCAACTCTCCGAACCTCGATCTCCTGACGATCAATAATCTCCCTGATCAGGTGATACCGCCTTAAGATGTGTCTGGACTTCTGATGGGACCTTGGTTCCTTCGCTAAAGCTATAGCTCCGTTGTTGTCGCAATACAGAGGTATTGGATCAACTATGGTAGGAACCACCTGAAGTTCTGTTAGGAACTTCTTCATCCAGACTGCTTCTTTTGCGGCATCGCAAGCAGCTATATACTCCGCTTCCATCGTCGAGTCAGCAACGGTGTCCTGCTTGGAACTCTTCCAGCATACCGCCCCTCCATTGAGGGTAAAGACATAACCCGACATGGACTTGGAATCGTCCTTATCACTCTGGAAGCCGGAATCAGCAAAGGCCTCCAACCTGAGGTCTTTTCCGCCGTAAACCAAGAACATCTCCTTAGTCCTTCTCAGGTACTTGAGAATGTTCTTTACTGCTATCCAGTGCTTCTCCCCTGGGTCGGACTGATACCGGCTTACCACGCTCAGTGCGTAAGCTACATCTGGTCTGGTACATAACATCGCATACATTATAGAGCCTACCGCAGAAGCGTAGGGTATAATAGACATGTGTTCCCTTTCCAAATCAGTCTTGGGAGACATCTCTTTGGAGAGGGTGATTCCGTGACAAGCCGGTAGATTACCGCGCTTAAAATCTTCCATACTGAATCTTTTCAGTACAGTGTCGATATACCTGGACTGCGAAAGTCCCAACATCCTCTTGGATCTATCACGATAGATCCGGATCCCCAGAATGTAAGAGGCATCACCCAGGTCTTTCATGGAGAACCTGTGTGACAAGAATCCTTTGACAGATGGTAGCATAGGAATGTCATTTCCTATCAATAGAATGTCATCCACGTACAAGACGAGGAATACAACACTTCTGGCTACAACTTTACTATATATGCACGGTTCATCTGGATTTTTGATAAAGTCATATTCTTTGACTGTTTCATCAAAACAGATGTTCCAACTCCGCGATGCCTGCTTTAGTCCATAAATGGACTTAAGAAGCTTGCATACTTTCCCGCTGCTCCCACTCTGATTGAAACCCTCTGGCTGATCCATATAGACGCACTCTTCTAAATTTCCATTCAGAAAAGCCGTCTTTACGTCCATCTGCCAGATTTCATAATCATGGAAGGCAGCAATAGCAAGAAGGACCCGAATGGATTTGAGCATAGCCACTGGAGAAAAAGTTTCGTCATAGTCCAAACCAGGTCTTTGACGAAAACCCTTTGCAACAAGTCTAGCCTTATAGGTTTCCACCTGTCCATCTACACCAATCTTTTTCTTGAAGATCCATTTGCATCCTATGGGTTTTACCCCATCTGGAGCAAAGTCCAAAGTCCATACTTTGTTAGTGTACATAGACTCCATTTCGGTCCGCATTGCATCTAGCCATCGTACCGAGTCGCCGCTCTGGATGGCTTGCTGGAAGTCAGTAGGTTCATCATCATCTATGATGCAGTCCTCTCTATCCCCATCTATGAGAAAATCATAGTATCTCTCAGGCGGATGAGACGGCCTACTACTCCTGCGGAGGGGTGCGGGAATGTCCTGTTCTTCTTGAACTACCGGTTCTACCAAACTTTCAATATTAGTTTGTAGTTCTGGAATTTCTTCCAGTTCTATTTCGCTCCCACTTATTTCCTTTTCTAAAAACTGATATTCTAGAAAATGGGCATTACGAGAAACAAACACCTTTTGTTCCTCTGCGTAATAGAATAGATACCCCTTGGAGTTCTTTGGTTATCCCACAAACTTACACTTTACTGATCGTGCCTCGAGCTTGTCCACATGCTGCTTTTTAACAAAAGCTGGACATCCCCATATTTTCAGATACTGAAGATAGGGTTTCTTCCCACTCCACATCTGATATGGCGTGGTAGGCACAGTCTTGGTAGGAACCATGTTCAGAAGATATGCCGCTGATTCTAGCGCATAACCCCAGAAAGATCGCGGTAACTCAGCATTACTCATCATGGATCGTACCATATCCAATAAGGTTCGATTCCGTCTCTCCGATACACCATTATGCTGTGGAGTGTATGGAGGAGTAAGCTGAGAGAGAATTCCTTTCTCTTTTAGGTAACCTAGGAACTCGGCACTCAAGTATTCACCACCTCGATCAGATCTAAGTGTCTTTATAATTTTGCCGGTTTGGTTTTCTACTTCATTCTTATACTCTTGGAATTTCTCAAAAGCCTCGGATTTATGTTTCATCAGATAAATGAATCCGTATCTTGAGTAATCATCCGTGAAAGTAATGAAATAGGAAAAACCACCTCTTGCATGTGTAAACATTGGACCACATACATCGCTGTGTATGAGTCGTAAGAGCTCGCTCGCTCTTACTCCTTGTCCAGTAAATGGAGTCTTTGTCATCTTTCCTTTGAGACAAGATTGACAAGTGTCATAAGTTTGATATTCAAACGAGTCCAAATATCCTTCTCTATGCAACTTATTCAACCTTCTCTCATTGATGTGACCCAGTCTACAATGCCATAAGAAAGCTTTATTTAAATCTGGAGACTTTCTTTTTAGTGTATTCTGGACATTGAAAATTTGGAGTTGGTTTAAAACATATATACCGTTATTTAGTGTACCTGACCCAATCAAACCATGATTAAGGTGAATGTTAACAACATCTCTTACAAACGTGAAATCATAACCTTTATTTGATAACAAGGAAACTGATATGATATTACACGTTAAGCTTGGTACAAAAAAACAGTTATGTAAAACCAAAATGTGTCCACTCGTCAATCCTAGGTGATAATCCCCGACGGACGCAGCTCCCACGCTAGCTCCGTTAGCAACCTTTAGGGTCATATCACCTTCCTTCAGCACTCTACGGTTTCTCAGTGCCTGCAATGAATTGCAAATATGAGATCCTGATCCGGTATCCAATACCCAGGAAGTAGAGTTGATCGACAGACAATTCTCAATTACAAACACACCTGAAGTCGAAGCCACAGCTTGCTTCGGTTCCTGGTTCTTGGCGTTCCACGCCTTGCAATCCTTCTTCCAGTGCCCTTTCCTATGACAATGGAAGCACTCATCCTGAGCCACTACTGGTACCGGCAACTTTTTCTTTCCCTTCCCTCCCACCTTACTTACACCTCCTCTAGGTCTGGGGACGGCCTTCTTCTTCCTTCCTTTGGCCCTAGCCTTGGACCCGGAAGAAGATGTACCGCCAACAAACATAGCGGGTGTTTCCCTTGCCTTCTGCAAGGTGCCCTCTGCACTCCTTAACATGTTCAGGAGTTCCGGAAGTTCAACTTCTTTTCTTTGAATGTTGAAGTTCAGGATAAACTGGGCGTAGGTGGAAGGAAGGGACTGGAGAATAAGGTCTGTATAGAGCTCATTATCCAAAGTCTTCCCAAGGTTTGCGAGCTCTTCTATATAGCCGATCATCTTTAGGACATGTTCTCCTACCGATGACCCGACAACCAACCTCGCTCGAAATAAGTTCTTTGAGGTCTCGTATCTTGCTATACGAGATTGCTCTCCATAAAGTTCCTTTGTATGGAGAAATATGGCGTCTAGTTCCATATCCTCGTGCCTCCTCTGATGTTCATTGTTCATCCAGGCAAGCACGATGCACTTGGCTTTCGCGCAATCTAAATCCCAGGTTTTGCGGATTTTCTTATCTGCATTACTGGATTTGGGACCAGGGACAGCAGGTGCCGTAGTGGTAAGGACATACCCCAATTTGTCATAGGTCAAAGCCATTTTGACATTCCGCAGCCAATCTTTATAGTTTGGCCCTGTCAGTATATTTTTCTCTAAAAGTAACTTAAGTCCAGTCATTTTCAGGGTCGCTGCAATTAGGAGAGAGAGAAGAAAACTCTTTAGCATGATGCTCTTGCAAGTTTAGAGTGGTTTTTAGTTTATCTAAACTGGATGGCTCCCGCTGTTTCTCGAATCCTTCCTCAAACCATAAAAGAAGAATTAGCCAGGACTATTCTCACCGTACAATACTTGCTTAACCATTCAGCCAGGCCAGTGTCGATACTTCGAGGGAGGTTTTCCAACGCTTTCGCGAAGTTCCTTAATTAAATAACCTCTTTTCTCTTGGGGCGTAACCCCGCTGACACTTTTCTTGACACCTACTTGGTTTATAGCATTGATCGTTAAGTGACGAATATCCTGATAAGTAGCATATACTCACAGTAGGATCGGGATCCAAATATCATCGTCTGATAATGTTGTAGGAATGCTACCAACATTCATCAAACTCAAAATGGTATGCATCTCTTTGCAAATTTCAGTTTCTTTAGAAATTCCCGATATATATTTTTGCCCTATGCTCTTATGACCTTGGCGTTGGTCAAAATATCATAAGTCACATGTCAAGTTCTACCCATCATTATCTTGTTAATTTGAACTCATCCGTACATATCCTTGACGTTGGCCAAAATGATCATACGACTGTCCCAAACTAACTCATCTATCTATGCAACAAATGAATATCCAGCAGCTACCAAACACTATGCCTTGGCGTTGGTCAAAATACATAGCTTGAATACTACTGAATACCCAGATGAAATGACGGAGGGCTACGAATGGTTTGGCGAAACCGTGAACGTAGTGAACTTGATATAACCGAAGGAACCTGATAGCTTTTAAAAGGAGTGGTTAAAGCTCCGCATTTAAAAATATCTGTTTTTAAAATTAACCGAGTGGTTTCTTTTAAATTGTTCCAACGATTAAAACTTTGATTTATTTTCTTTGCATTATAGATAATGCGTCCCATCATTAACCTATCATTGCAGAGAACAACGAAAATATGACGTCCTCTTATGCCATCCGCATTCGCCACTGGGTCCCGTCATCACCCGTTAGGTTACTTAACTAACGACAGAGCGGGGACTGGGCTAGCGCGGGTGTAAAACATAAGTGACGTCTAAAATAGCTATCATATACACTAGTAAAATAAGGGGTTGCCCCTACGGATAACAACATCCGTAGGGGCAGTTAAAGTTTAGACCTACGGATTAATCCGTAGGTCAAAGTGGTTGCCCCTACGGTCGTTCAATATTTATTTAAAATATATTAAATTTTAAAGTGTTTTTTGCCCCTACGGTGGCGCAAACCAAGCACCTACGGGTTAATCCATAGGGGTATATAAATAGGGATTTAAGAGATCGATCCCTACGCCGATTATTTCTTATTCTCTTTCTTTCGCTCGCACGAAACCAAATTCCCAAATCGAGATCGTCGTCGCCGCCGCGCTGCAGTGATCTCGTCGTCGCCGAATCCAAGCCGAATCGTCGTCGCCACGCCTGCAGTGATCTCGTGGTCGCCACCGTGCTCCGTTCTCGTTGTCGCCACCGCCCTCGTCGTCGCCGATTACCTCTCCGTCGTCGCCTACAGGTAATTAGTTAAACATTATTATAATGATGTTAGGGTAGCGATCGATGAGGGTTAGGATTAGGTATCGGTTGTGGTTAGGGTTAGGGTATGTGTTCGATCGGCGGTTGGGGTTCGACTGGTGTTGGGGTTAGGGTTAGGGTTAGGGTTGGGTTGGGGTTTGGTGTTGGGGTTAGGGTTCGGCTGGGGCTGGGTTGGGGTTAGGGTTAGGCCGGGTTAGGGTTTGGTGTTGGGTTGGGGTTCGGCTGGGGCTGGGTTGGGGTTAGGGTTAGGCCGGGTTAGGGTTTGGTGTTGGGTTGGGGTTCGGCTGGGGCTGGGTTGGGGTTAGGGTTAGGCCGGGTTAGGGTTTGGTGTTGGGTTGGGGTTCGGCTGGGGCTGGGTTGGGGTTAGGGTTAGGCCGGGTTAGGGTTTGGTGTTGGGTTGGGGTTCGGCTGGGGCTGGGTTGGGGTTAGGGTTAGGCCGGGTTAGGGTTTGGTGTTGGGTTGGGGTTCGGCTGGGGCTGGGTTAGGGTTAGGGTTAGGGGTGATATTGGAATCGAGAATATGGAATTTGAACACCCAAACTAGAATGAACAAATGTAACAAATCTACTCAATTTTGTGATCTTTGCAATACCTAGCTATAGTTTGATCCTCATGACTGCATATAACTGAAAAGGTTTGTGGTTTTGCAGGATGCTTCTATTATCAAGAATTTACATTGTGTAATTATCCTCATATATGATTTACAACTCTGTATGTGTCTGTGTGCATGTGCATGCGTGTGTGTGGAGGGGTTATTTGCCAGTGCATTTCAACTTGGCTCCTAGGCTTATGCCGTACCTCAGGAATGGGACACAATTCCCAATTGCAAAACTCTTTTTATCTCCCCCCTCATCAAGATGCTTTCCTGAGCTATGAGAGTATTTGGGGGACTGTACCTTTCTTTGCACTAGCTTAAACTGCATTATCCTTTCCTCTTTGTTGACTGGTTTGCTGGGGGTTCATCCCTTTGCACTAGCTTAAATTTCATCCCTTCCTTCACCAGGATGTGGGTAGGCTGGATACAGGTTCACTGTTAGTGATAAAATTTTGACAAAATTTCTAGCGATCCTTAATTTTTCTGTATGTAGTTTGATGTCGTTCCCAATAGACGGCTCTATTTTGACTACAAAATTTTTAATCCGTAGGGGCAGATTTAACTTGGCCCTACGGATTAATCCGTAGGGGTAACCCTTTAGGGTTACCCCTACGGGCACAGACGTTCAAGAATTAAAATATTAATTCTTAATTTGGTGTTTGCCTTAGGGTTAGGGTTGGGGTTCGGCTGCTGCTGGGGTGGGGCTGGGGTTAGGGTTTGCCTTAGGGTTGGTGTTGGGGTTTAGCTGGCCACGCTGGGGTTGGGCTGGGGCTGGGGCTGGGGCTGGGCCACGCGGGGTTTTGGGATCTTTGTAATTTGCTTGCTCTGTTTGGGGTTTCAGTTGATCCTCATTAAAAAATTGGTGATTGATATCTTCATTCATATTATTATCTGTATTTAAAATTTTTGTGAAGCCTTCAGAGTTTGGGAAAATTACTGGGGGAATTTTTCCTAAAATGTCTTGAGAGGGGGTTCAAGTGATGGGATAATTTCATTTGGTAATCTTTTACTTATTTTACATCTCTTATTTTTTCATGCAAAAATCTGAATAGGTTTCTTGCAATTTTGCCTATCGATCAATTATTATATTTATTTCTATTTTTTGTGGATGATTTGGCTTCAATTGAATGGAGGCGATGATGGCTTGCCCTCAAGCTTCCACTTTTATGAGCTTTATAGTTATGAGATTGGCGAGGCAAGCTGGTTTGTAGCCATCTTATTTCTTTTCCTAAATTCAAATCCAAATATAAACTGTCTGATTGAGAGAGAGAGAGTATGGGAGATTATGTATTATTCAATGTGTTTGGAAGCTGGCATGTTCTGAGCGTCATCTCTGCATGAAAGCTATGGTTTTGCAAAGGGTTTGCCCTAACTATTTTCTGTGGGGAAGCTGAAGGCCTGAAGCTTCATCAAACTCAGGATTGGATTCTGGTCGGGTATTGTAAATTCTTGTGAAAGTTCCGTTCAAGATTTGTTCAGAGCTTGCATAACATCCAATATATGATACTCGATGATAATATGAAACCTTCATATTCCCATCGATACTCATATATGAAACTAAAAGCGCCACTTTGTCCCTACGGTGCCCGACATTTTAATTTAAAAATATTATATCTTAATTTGTTGTTTGGCCCTACGGGCACCTAAATGGGAATTGAATTAAAAAAGGCACAGAAATGCCCTACGCCTCGATATCTTTCCCTCTCGTTCCCAAAATTTTATCTCGTTCCCGTGTCTCCAATTTTCTCTTCGTCGCCACCGCGCGCCCTCCGTTCTCAGCCCGCCACCGCCCTCGTTCTTCCTCGTCGAGTTCCTCGTCGCCGATATTTGTGCCTACATTGATGCCTCAAGCAACGAATCAAATGATGTGGATCACAAACTAATTAAATAAATTTTGAATACCAATCTGGACTGGGATTTGAATACCAATCCTAGTTTGCTATATTATATCTTGAATTTGCACGCGCACATAATAAGAAGTAGAAGAGAATAATGTGGCAGAAGAAGAAGGAGAAGACAGTAATGTGGCAGAAGAAGAAAAAAATGACATTCCTCGTTCTCTGTTTCAGCATCAATCTTCTGATATGAACTAATGATGGTTTTCACATAGGCTTTTCCCATTAGAGACTTCTTAGTGTCCAATGGAAAGCATACATCAGATTTGTGCAGGTCGGGTTCTTCTATGACTTTCAAGAGTCTCAACTGATTCTGTTAATTACACTCTAGTTGGGTGGTACTTTTACCACTTCTCACTGCAGGTGCGCTCTCTAATATCTCTAATATTACATTCAAAATGGATATTAGAGAGCGCACCTGCAGTGATAAGTGAGAAGTGGTAAAAGTATCACCCAACTAGGGTGTAATTTACAGAATCAGTTGAGACTCTTAAAAGTCATAGAAGAACCCGACCTGCACAAATCTGATGTATGCTTTCCATTTGACACTAAGAAGTCTCTAAAGGGAAAAGCCTATGTGAAAGCCATCATTAGTTCATATCAGAGGATTGATGCTGAAACAGAGAACGAGGAATGTCATTTTTTTCTTCTTCCGCCACATTACTGTCTTCTCCTTCTGCCACATTACTGTCTTCTCCTTCTTATTATGTTCGCGTGCAAATTCAATGACTATATTGAGAATATGGATTAATAGTGGGTAGGAAAAGTATTTCTCAAATGGCTTTTGCGTCTTAAAACCATAAACTACTAAGTAATGACATACATAATTTTTTTAGTATAAAGGTTGTTATTTTAAGTTTTCCCTTATAGAGATATGATCTAACTGCATCTATCAACTATAAGTGTGCAGAAAATTATGATAAGAAATCATAAGAAAGGGTCGTAGCCATGCATAACCTTGAATCTACATACCAAATCATGCAAAAGCATGCACTTATTGTCACCTTGCCTTGGAATATAAAATATCTTGGAAGACTATAAGCAAGCATTTAAATCTTGTTAGCTTTTGACTTCAACATATATTTTTCTCAAGTACCATGAAATATACTTGCTCCGTATAAACCGTTTTCAGGAAGATGGATTAATAATGACAAATTATCCATTGTGGCTCACTAGGTTAGAATTTTCTCTTCTATTAACCATCTTTCTAATCAGCTTGGTAAATTTATTCGGAACCGGCTGCGAATCATTAAAAGACATGCATAAGAAAGAAAACTAAAATACAGATATATAGCATACCGATACATCGAAACTTCATAGTTGCGATGGCAATCCAGAGATATTTATTTCTACACACGTGGTGCGCGTGCGAATGCGTCAGGCAACATGGACAAATATTTCATAACATGGAAAGTATTATTCGTATAAAGTAATTAAAACTTTTAAAAAGCTTGGGTAAGAGATATTTTCTTAGGTGATGCAATCATATCATGAGGACTAAATTTAAGCTATTATACATATGTTTATGTATTTTTCTAATCTAATATATCACACACACAGAGAGAGAGAGAGAGGGGGAGAATACCAGGTAGATAGAGAAATCAGTTAGCAGGATCCTGAAGAAATGGAGTCCACAGCATTGCTCATCATCATCATCCGTGATCCCTTTGAAAAAATATTATCAAAGGGATCATGGATGATGATGATGAGCAATGCTACGGACTCCATTTCTTCAGGATCCTGCTACCTGATTTTTTTACCTACCAGGTGTTCTCTCTATCTCTTTCTGTGTGTGTGTGTGATATTTTAGGTTAGAAAAATACATATGCATATATATAATAGCTTAAATTTAGTCCTCATGATATGATTGCATCACCTAAGAAAATATCTCTACCCAAGCTTTTTAAAAGTTTTAATTACTTTATACGAATAATACTTTCCATGTTATGAAATATTTGTCCATGTTGCCTGACGCATTCGCACGCGCACCACGTGTGTAGAAATAAATATCTCTGGATTGCCATCGCAACTATGAAGTTTCGATGTATCGGTATGCTATATATCTGTATTTTAGCTTTCGTTCTTATGCTACTCTTTTAATGATTCACAGCCGGTTCCGAATAAATTTACCAAGCAGATTAGAAAGATGGTCAATAGAAGAGAAAATGCTAACCTAGTGAGCCACAATGGATAATTTGTCATTATTAATCCATCTTCCTGAAAACGGTTTATACGGAGCAAGTATATTTCATGGTACTTGAGAAAAATATATGTTAAAGTCAAAAGCTATCAAGATTTAAATGCTCGCTTATAGTCTTCCAAGATATTTTATATTCCAAGGCAAGGTGACAATAAGTGCATGCTTTTGCATGATTTGGTATGTAGATTCAAGGTTATGCATGGCTACGACCCTTTCTTATGATTTCTTATCATAAATTTCTGCACACTTATAGTTGATAGATGCAGTTAGATCATATCTCTATAAGGGAAAACTTAAAATAACAACCTTTATACTAAAAAAATTATGTATGTCATTACTTAGTAGTTTATGGTTTTAAGACGCAAAAGCCATTTGAGAAATACTTTTCCTACCCACTATTAATCCATATTCTCAATATAGTCATTGAATTTGCACGCGAACATAATAAGAAGGAGAAGACAGTAATGTGGCAGAAGGAGAAGACAGTAATGTGGCGGAAGAAGAAAAAAATGACATTTCTCGTTCTCTGTTTCAGCATCAATCCTCTGATATGAACTAATGATGGCTTTCACATAGGCTTTTCCCTTTAGAGACTTCTTAGTGTCCAATGGAAAGCATACATCAGATTTGTGCAGGTCGGGTTCTTCTATGACTTTTAAGAGTCTCAACTGATTCTGTAAATTACACCCTAGTTGGGTGATACTTTTGCCACTTCTCACTGCAGGTGCGCCCTCTAATATCCATTTTGAATGTAATATTATAGATATCCATGCCTGTTTATGTCAAAATTACTTATATTGTCAATGTTTGATTGTCTAGTTGTTGGTGATGCGTCCATATCAGGGACAGAGGCCACTCCCGTTCCTCCAGGTATGTTTATATATTATATAGGGCATGTATATTGATTTAGAATGCTATATCATAAATATACACACATTTCTTTTGCTCTTAGTCGTCCAACTCATTATCATGGGCTGCTTGATGAGATTAGATTTGCGCCTGATGATCTACAAGAGCTCCTTCACTCCCTGTCATATGTGTAAGCAGCGCTATATGCGAGTTTACCTTGTTAGTATGTATGTACTGAAATTAATTAATATTATTCAAATTTTGATACATGCAGATACCAGAGGAGCACATCTTCTATCTCTGTAGATAAGGCTTTGAATTTGTTGATTTTGGTGTTTCTTGTCAATTTTATAGACCCGTATGTGCTAAATATAATGTTCTGACAGTTGCTAGGGGAAGGCAACATTCGAGGCTGCTGACCCCAGTCCTGGACGCCGCACACGGACGGCACCACGGAGGTTGGGAGAGAGGCCGAGGACTAGGCTCTAGCAGGGACCATATGAGGTTGGACTCCACCCCGGTGGTTACTTCCTCCGTCTCCAGTGAGCGACGTATCCATCATGAACTGGATAGCTTGAGGGGCAGCGTTCAGGAGTTGAAGGAGATGCTGGTATGTATACTACTTTATAGTAAAATATCATTTCATATTATATACATATCAACATATCCATAATTAGTACGTAGCTTGAGCTTATTTGGTTTTAGACTTAAGTTTGATTAATCATACATACATATGTAATTGAAATAAACAACGCTTTTCCAAACTAGATATCCAAACAGGGTTTCGAAATAACTTAATAATGATACGAATTCGAATAATAAACAGTTCTTACACGCTTCTTACACACGTTATATCCAGACGCGACAGGATAGATCGGCCGAGCCTCCACACGCAACTCCTTCGGCTGCGGCTCCGCAAGCCACTACATCGGCTGCGGTTCCGCAGACAGCTCATGTAGCTCCACCGCCCACTCAGACTCCCGCAGCCGCGGCTCCGCAAGCGACTACCTCGACGGCGGCTGCGCAGACCACATGCCGCTCAGACTCCCGCTCGCGACAAATTGCATAGTTTATTGACCGAGGAGCAGGCGCGCGTTATTCTATCGTTATTCAGAGGTGGAGCTGGACCGAGCTAGGGTAGATTTTTGGTTCTTTTTTTTTGAAACATGTATTTATTTATATCATACACATTGTACTACATTTTGAAACGATATTTGATATTGGTTTGTATTTATATCATATTCTGTTTTTGTGTTTCTTTTGTATATTATATATATGCGTGAGATATGATTATGAATACTGCAATATATGATTTGATTGATGTATATATTATTGTGCACAGGGCGGGAAAAATCAAACAGCCCATTTTTAAAAAAAAAATTCAGATAATATGTACCTACGGATTAATCCGTAGGCAAACATGTTACCCCTACGGATATCGCCGTAGGGGCAAAATATCAGCAGTAACTGATATTTCCCCCAGATCTCAGTACCAGGGGTTTGGGAAAGCCCCTACGGATATATCCGTAGGGGCTACTGACTATCCCCTACGGCTTTCTTCGTAGGGGCTACATATCAGGAATCCTGAATTTATGCCCCTACGGAAACGTACCTACGCATATATCCGTAGGGGGTAGTACATGCCCCGACGGGTATATCCGTAGGGCAAAGTAATTTATTAAAATAAACCGTAAATAATATAAAATCTTATACCCTACGGCTTACGCCGTAGGGGCAACAGGACCTACATAGATATCCGTAGGGGCAAGAATTTGCCCGTAGGGGCAAGTTCAGGGCCTCAACTTGCACCTGCAGCCTTTGCACCTACGGGGTATTTTTTCGCCCCTACGTATATATCCGTAGGGGCAGTGGGTTGCCCCAACGGATTTATCCGTAGGGGCAACCCCTATTTGTAGTAGTGATATATAGATATTTTACATTCGTCTGACGCAATGATATTCATTCCAGATCACAGATGAACTTAATTGGATTTGCAAGCAATCCGTGTTTGTTTTGAGCCTGCAACAAAATACGGATTAAACAGTTGTGATGAATAGCCATTACCCCACCCAAGACCCCTACGGGTGCGGCAAACTACCCGCCCGGCAGTTTATGCACCCCACCTTGGGTCTGTCCTAGGAGCAAAAACAGTAAAATGAAATAATACAACGGTGGCTACAACCGCAACCTGGATGTGCCCCGCAAAATAATATTACAACAAATTACATTTACATCAAATGAACTAAATAATAACCCATCACATATTCCCGGCTATACATCACAACAGTCCAACACAGTTCATATGCACAAACAGATAAAATCCATTACAGAAATGTGCAACCCCCTGCCAACCGACATACTAGCAGTTAGGGGAGGTTTACGAACACATTATACAAACACAGATATAATCCAACAAGAAAATACTGTATAATTTCGATCGATTAAACACTTTTAATTTTGCTCCAATACTTCTCTGCAAATCTGAAACCTGAGCAAAAATTAAATATTCCAGAAAATACCAAATATCACAGAGAAGCAACACAGGAAAATTGGGTTCCTGAATCGCCAACTCGGCGGCGGAAGCACGGCGGATCGGTGGGATCCGCCGCGGTTCCGCGGCTGTTCCCCTCCGAAAGACACGCGGGACGTGGGGACGTCTCGCCTGAGGTTCGGGGCAGATGCCAATAGGTGCTATCCGTCCACCTCTCCGAAGATGCCAAGTTGATTTATGGCACCATGTCTCGAAGGTTTAAACGGATGCAGCCGATGTAGCAGACTTCGTCAGATTCCCCCTCGTTTGAGGGGTTTTTGATTGTGGGGACGCTCTTCCCTGCAGGCGCAAGCCCCTGTAGTTAATTACGCTACCGCATCGCGGTAACAACTTTCTCCTTCTCCAGATGGTCACTTCGTGTCGTGTGTTTTTGTTTTATGTTTTATTGCCCGTGGATCGTTTACGGAGACTGAGTTATGTCGTCGCCCGTAGGGCGTGGACTAGTCCAAATCCGAGTTATCTTAGATTTGGGTTTGGGGGTTTGGTTTGAGGATACGTTAGCCACGCTTGAGGCTAAGATCAACTCAAACATTTGTTAAGGATACATTAGTCTAGTTTGAGACTAACATCAACTTAACGGGATCGTTTAGATCCGACAAAGGAGCGTTTGGACTCCATTTTTCCAGTTTTAGGGACATAGTGGTCCATCGTATGTGTGTGGCCGTCGGGACCCGTCACCTCTCTGACGACGTTGAAGGATTACAACGACGGGTGTCAGAGGGGTTCAGAGATGTACCCTCGAGCCAGAGTTAATTGGGGGAATTCGTAGTCCAGTCTGCTTGAAGGTTTAAGGATTCGTTAGCCATCTTTGAGGCTAAGATCAACTTAAACGGGACCGTTTAGATCCGACAAAAGAGCATATAGGGGCTCTATTGTTCTGGTTTAAGGACATCGCGGTCCATGGGTAGTTTAAGGACATTGCGGTCCATGGGTAGTTTAAGGACATTGCGGTCCATGGGTAGTTTAAGGACATTGCGGTCCATTGTTAGTTTTAAGACATCTCGGTCAAGGTTAAGGACGTCGTAGTCCATGGGTTTAAGGACTCCACAGTCCGGTATGTGCTCTGGATGCTTCACACGGGTTCACTGCCGTGCTTGGCGAGGACCAGGCTCCGCTCTGGGCGTTTTCTACGGGGTCAAGGAGTGACGTTATCCGTGTTCCACGTAACCAGGAATTTTGCACTAGATGCTTCACACGGGTTCACTGCCGCGTTAGGCGAGGACTAGGCTCCGCTCTGGATGCTTCACACGGGTTCACTGCCGTGCTCTGCGAGGACCAGGATCCGCTCTGGACGTTTTCCACGGGGTCAAAGAGTGACGTTATCCGCGTTCCACGTAACCAGGAATTTTGCATTAGACATGGGTTTAAGGACCCCACAGTCCATATCATGAGTGGTCATCGGGACCCGTCACCTCTTTGAAGACATTGAGGGATTACAATGCCAAGTATCAAAGGAGTGAAGAGATGTACCCTAGAACCGGAATAGCTTGAGTAGTCCCTGGCCCAATTTGGGGTCAAGACTGATTAATTATGTTATGAGCCCACTGGCCCAGTTAATCACGAATTGAGGACTTATGGCCAGCTTGGTCTAAGTCCAGTCAGGTCTGGAATATTGGCTTCTTGTTGGTCCATTGAGGGAGAGGCTTTGCCTCTATCCCTTTAGCCAATCGGGCCAAAGCCTAGTGTTAAACACTACAAAGCAATCAGTGTTGAACACTGGGAATGAGGTTGACAAGTTAGTGTTTAACACTAGAAGATAATTGGTGTTAAACACCAGCGACAAGGCTTTCAAATTAGTGTTAAATACTAAAACAGATCGGTATCAAGCACTGGCAACTAAGCCCTCAAATTAGTGTTAAACACTAAGGTAGTCAGTGTTGAACACTGCAAGTAAAGTTTTTTGATTAGTGTTGAACACTAAGGCCCAACAGTTGTTTTAACACTGGATTCGGGAGTTTCGATTTAGTGTTAAACACTAAGGCAAGAGGGGTCACGTGGCAACACGTGAGAGCGCCTTCCCTTCAGTGATTCTGTTGAGATTATCGCATTTTTCAGAGTATCACGTGCCCTCACGTGACGGGTATTCAAATGCTTATATGTTAACGCTTCTGCCGAGGGTCACGTGGGTCACGTGAGGCACTGCCTCAAAGGGCTTTCTGTAGATCTTTTTTTTTTGGGGGGGGGGGGTCACGTGGTGACACGTGACTCTTCTTTTCTGTGGTTGTTAGGAGATCTGTTAATCCCTTTCAGGAATTAAATTCCTCGTAGGGTTGAACCCTGACAATAATTTCAAAGGAATTAAATTCCTAGTTTCTTTTGAAGAGTTGAACTCTGAATTTTCTGTAGGAATTAAATTCCTTATATATGTGAAGAACTGAATAGGGTTAAACCCTAATAAAAGCTGTTAAGGAATTGAACTCCCATTCTCTGTTAAATTATGATTAAGGGAATTAAATTCCCACTGTTTCAACAGAACTAGGTTCTTAATTAGGGTTAAACCCTGTTTCTCTTTGTTCTGAAGGAATTAAATTCCCATGATACAGGGTCAAGCCCTAATTTTATTTTAAAGGAATTGAATTCCTATAGTTCTGCGAGAATTAAATTCTCATGCTTGCATTCCCTCTCTATGTTTTGGATCTGCATGGCAGGATCTCAACCCATTGAGAATTAAATTCTCAATCTAAAGGGGAGGTGTGCGCTTTGCAGATCCTCTATCAAAGAGAGAAGAAATATGTTCTTCTGTTTCATATATCAGAGTTAAACTCTGTTGAGAATTGAATTCTCTTTCTTTCAGAAAGCCTTCCCTTTCTTACCTAGGGTTTTCTTTTGCAGAAGATCCAAGTTCCTTCAAAGTATCAAGGCTCTCTCCTTTTTCTTCCCTCTGCGTATGTATGTATTTCTTGTGTCTCCAGGTTCCTATTTATAGGAGAAGCAGCCGAATCAATCAGTTTTCGATGAATCTTCATTGAGAGATTTGATTTGCATCCTTCATTCGTTCTGGACCTTTGGATTATTAGGTGAATTTTATCCACCATTGGATTTTAAATCCAGGGATTCTCCTTTGTTATTTCGGTTAGATTTAAAGGGGAAATCTTTCCAAACCCGAGATTTTTCCATAGATAGATGATATTTAATTATCTCTGAATCTTTAATTTGATTGGTCCCAGATAATCACTTTCCTTTGGAAAGATTCAAATTTCCTTCAGAATTTAATTCTGTCGTCAAAAATGGGCTTTGAAAGCCGGTCACGTGTGACCACGTGACCCATGGTCACGTGTAGACACGTGACCCTCTTTGGAATGAAGAATCCTCTTTCTTTCTGCGCTGTCTTCTGGTTGCTGTTTTAGCCATCACGTGTTAACACGTGACCATTGGTCACGTGTGAACACGTGACCCCCTGTTAGGAGCCCCTTTCCTTGACTCAACTGTAGCACGAGTCCTCTCCTTTGAGCGTCACGTGCCAACACGTGACCTCATCTGAAGCCCTTTTTCTTGACTTGATTAGGGAACCTTTTCTCTGACTTGATCAGGGAATCAATGAGCCCTTTTCCACTGCTTTTATATGTCACGTGTCAACACGTGAATGCTGGTCACGTGTAAGCACGTGGCCCCTCCCCCTGAAGATTTTCCCATAAGCTTTTTTTTTTTTGATTTTAAATCAGGAAACAGCGGCGCTTTAGACGATTCAGGGGCCCAATTTTCTTGGGTGTTCTTCTACTGTCATTTCAAGCTTTCTGAACATCCCTGAAAAATTTTTGGACTTCATTTAAAATTCGACAGAAACTTGTGATTTCGGGTTTTTCCGGTTTCGTTTTTTCCGTTCGAAATTCATACAAATTTGCAAGTAAGTTATTTATTGTTTAGCGAGCCTCTGATACCACTGTAAGTCGATGTACAACACCCCAGTACTTGTGGGGAAGCGAAAATTTTAAAAACGAACTTATTTAAAGCACAAACATCGACTAACCGCTTGAATCGAAGCTAAACGATAACTAACATCAAACATAGAGTTTCTATGCTACTATGTTTAGGGATTATACCTAACGAATCGTGTCCTTCGTCTTTGCGAACTCCTCCTCCTCCTTCGGCCTTCTCGAAGAAGTAGACGATCCACCCGAGAGCTATACTCCAAGCTTAGCCTCTAAACTTGAGGCAACTAAACTTCTTTAAGTGCTAATCAAAGAAGCTAGGTGATATAGAGTAAGGGTTATGGTTTAAGTAGTCTAGCTAATCCTTATACTCAACACATGAGAGGGGAGGATTAGGGTTTGAAAAGGGAGAGCTTGAGGAGAGAGAAGATGATAATAATAATGAAGTGAGAATAACGAGTTATGATAATATATATCAAGCATTTCTTTTTATCAAGAAAAGAAAAGAAATGAATTTAACAACCATGCTTGATAATATCTAGTGATGATTCACATCCATGAGTCATTAAGCAATTAAGAAGCATTAATGACATGGATGAATCATCCATATGACTCACTAATCACATTCATTGTATATGCCACCTAAACCTCCTTAGTCACCACCTTCTAGAAGCTTCTCGCGCAATTACGGGAACGCCCTTCCTTTCCGCAAAAATACGGAAAAACTTTAGA
Organism: Agapanthus africanus; assembly: GCA_030015575.1. NCBI lineage: Eukaryota > Viridiplantae > Streptophyta > Magnoliopsida > Asparagales > Amaryllidaceae > Agapanthus > Agapanthus africanus. The sequence continues at coordinate 44,348,314 of JASDDO010000024.1, read as the reverse complement.
CTGCATAAATCCAATAACCGGATACCAGTAACTGGCTTAAACCAAAGCCGACTGGTAAAAACTGTCCGAACGACGTACGTGTGTAAACACACGTATGTGTCCGAATCCTTGTCGTAAAACCATACGACCTCTATATCGTTTCACCTGGAGTAGGGAAACTCTCTGTGTGGGACTCTAGAGACTCGACTACTACGCTGGCAGTGGGTTTAACCACAAACCGCAAGCGGCACTAGCTGTACGTAACGGTCCCCAGGTAGATGTCGATAAGAAGGCCGATGAGGAAACCCATCCGAACTCCTACTGAGTCTGATGTGACAATCTCCATACAGTCCGGTCCATTCGTCCAAGACTATCGCATATCAGGCCTAGGGGGCGGCAAGCGTCAGTCCCCTAATAGCGGTATAAGTCGTGTCGGAGGGAAGCCCATTACACCCTGAGAAACTACTGGAACCTACCAGCAAATCTCGCTTGCCCTGGCCAGGGACTTTGCGTAATGGCTCTCTGACACAGCGCGATATCAACTCCCAATACCGGGAAAGACGAATCCTGTCTAACCGCCACTGCCTCTAAGTGCTCGGGACTGCACCCAACTGCTACCTGTTTGCACGACTCCTTTGAGCTGTGGTAGGGTAGCAATATAAGAACAGTGGGACACACTCGAGGCGAAGTAGCAGTGTCAAGTCTGCGGACTATGCTGTACTCATGTCACCTGGGAACTGTTCACTGACGACTGGTATAAAACCAACCAACAGTTCCCTGTGAGTCCTGTCCGGTGTACCCGTAACCTAACGAGCACCTGCATACTATCTCCAGTACGACGTACTAACGGCTGTGGGACAGACTATCTCCCCAACTGGGATGAGAAGCGTACACACTAGTCTACTCCGGAGTATCGATGCTCTGTCTCGATAATCCAATGACTAGGGACCTGAATAAGGATGTGCTTGTAGACTACCCAGCCCCCACTAGTGTGACTGCCATCATAACGCTGGTAGTCAAGCAAGATCCTAAGAGCTCTATCAATACGTATACTCACATATTAAGATAGAAAAACCAAGTAGCATACTACCATGTTTAGAAAGACTGTTATATACATGTGAATATCCCAAGCTTCCATTAAATAATATACAAACTAGTATGATACAATAATGGCCCCTAGGGCATATACGCTAACACTACCAAAGAGGAATTCTGGGTGTATATTAGTTCATGAGATGAACTTGGTTCCTACCATTGTATGACAATGGAGTTGTGGCTTATGCCTAGGAACCCCCGTCCCATCAGTGATCCAGACATATTTTAAGGCAGTATCACCTGATCATGGAGATGGTTGATCTCCAGGAGATCGAGATTAGGAGAGTAGACTCAGAGGAAAACACGGCGGATCCACTCACAAAGGCCTTTTCCAAAAGAGAGACTTTTATGGGATGGTTGAGTATAAGATACTTCAACCACTGCGATAGGAGGGGATTTCGTCTCTCCCGGTATTGGGGGTTGATTTTGCGCCGTGCTCGATTGGCTATAACAGGAAGTCCCTGGCCAGGGCTGATTCAGAGATTTACTGGTAAGTGTTACCAGTAGTTTCTCGACCCGTTATGAGCCTCATATCGGCATGACTTATCAAGTTACTGGGGTCTGGCGTTTACCACCCCTAGAAGAGATATGCGACATATCAGATGAAGAGACCGGACTGTACAGTAGTGTTACTGATTGGATTCGCAGAAGTATGAGCAGGCTTGATTGTTGATCTTCTGATCGCTCAATACCCGGGTGACCGTTACGTTTAGCAGACCGCTTGCGGCTTGTCGGTGTTTGATATGATCATCACCTACTGCCGGCGTATTGACGAGTCTTTAGAATCCTACACAGAGATTTCCTGGTTCATGCGAAACGGAGTACAAGCACATATGTGATATGTGCGGGACCGAGATTGACGCGCGTATGTGATACCTAAAGGGTTACCTAAAATGGCAGCAAGGTTTCGGGAGGTATCGTCCATGCCAAATTCAAAAAAAATTCGTTCTAGCTAACCCTAACCATGAATCGTTAACTAGAAATCGACGAAAAACATATGCAAACACTTTGCAATAAGAAGCGAGCAAGGAATACAACCTTTGTAGACCGGTCATTCACTTCAATAGCTCTGTGTAGTAGTCCCTTCGCTGCGATCGTGAACTCCGGACTCTAGAGAGGCTCCCATGAAGAAACGAACAAGCTTGCTTCGATGTCTTCGAGGCCGAAGATGATCTACGTCGAGGAGACACTAACCCAAGCTATTCCCTCACTAGGTCAAGAACTTTGTGAAGAGAACACCCTATACTAAATGGCAAGTAGTAGAGCATGAAGAAGTAGGAAGTGGGCTCACTTTAGATTTCATTTTCTCACACTTTTTCTCATACCTCCATTGAAGCTAGAAAGCTTTTTTGGAAGAAGAAGATGAAGAAGATAAACTCATCATATGAGAATAACTTATCCAAATGAATTATTTAACCATGGGTGAGTTAAGTCCTCATGCTTAACTCATGTAGAGAATTAACCAAGCTATAAGGTTAAAGGTTGGGTTAAGTAATATCTTAAGGAATGACAAAAGAGTGGACTTTGTCAATGTTTCTACAAGCTTCATGAAAGCTTGACAAAATTGACCAAGTCTTCTCTCTTTTGTTATTCTTTAAGCAATATATAAAACCCTAATTTAACCTTAATATAGTTTAAGTCTCATACACTCATCTTGTATGTATCATCAAGCATGACACAAACATGTACACTTGCATATATCACATATATACAATGTGCACAATCTAGTGAGAAAAGAAATCTTAAGTGAGCTAATACTAGTTAATTAAATGTAATATATGTAATATATAATTATACATTAAATTATTAAATCAACTCTTGATTTAATAATCCGGCTATAACCGACTAATATCTTGTGTAACAACTTATCGAATCAACACTTGATCCGATAACCCGGCTATATCGCATATAACCGACCAATGTCACTAATCGCGAGAATAGAATACGGTATCACACATTGTATTAATCTCGGTCTCGCACATATCACATATGTGCTCCTACTCCGTTTCGCTTGAGCCAGGAAACCCCTGTGTAGGACTCTAAAGACTCGTCAATACGCCGGCAGTAGGTGATGATCATATCAAACACCCACAAGCCGCAAGCGGTCTGCTAAACGTAACGGCCATCCGGGTATTGAGCGATCAGAAGATCAACAAGCAAGCCTTCTCACACTCCTGCGAATCCAATCAGCAACACTACCGTACAGTCCGGTCTCTTCATCTGATATGTCGCATATCTCGTCTATGGGTGGTAAACGTCAGACCCCAGTAACTCGATAAGTCGTGTCGATATGAGGCTCATAACGGGTCGAGAAACTAATGATAACACTTACCAGTATATCTCTGAAGCAGTCTTGGCCAAGGACTTCCTGTTATAGCCAATCGAGCACAGCGCAACATCAACTCCCTATACCGGGAGAGACGAAACCCCTCCTATCGCTCATTTCCTCCATGTGACTCGGGACTGTACCCAAAAGACACCGTTATGCATGTTCTCTTGAATATGGTAAGGTGGAAATCAAAGCACAGTGGGAATCACACAAGACTCTATGACGATCTCGGGTCTACAGACTAACCTATACCAGTGTCACCAGAGAACTTCCATCTGACGTTAGGTATAATACCATCTGGGAGTTCTCGGCGAGTCCGTCCAGTGTACCCAGTCTCCACTGAGCACCCGTATACTGTCTCTGATGTCAAACACCAATTGATATGGGATCATCCATCGCCCATCTACATGGGTCGAGAAGCTATACGCTAGTCTACTCTGGTATATCGATGCCCTGTCTTGATACACCTGTGACTAGGAACATTTGAAGGATGTACTTAGAGACTACTCTGTCCCCACTAGTATGATTTGCATCATAGTCCTGGTAGTTAAGTTCTCATCCTAAGGGCTTTATCAACATGTAACATAGAGACAATCAACGTACATGTTAAGATAAAGAGCAACCAGATAGCATACTATCATGTCGAGCAAGAAAGTCCTCCCTATATATGTCCAAGCATCCACTATAATATACATCGTATGTACAGTAATGGCCTCTAGGGAATACATATAACTAACAATACCGCATTCTATCCTCGCGATTTGTGACATCGATCGGTTATATGTGATATAACTAGATTATCGGATCAAGTGTTGATTCGATAAGTTGTTGCATTTGATATTAGTCGGTTATATGTGATATATCCGGGTTATTAAATCAAGTGTTGATTTAATAATTTAATGTATAATTGTATATTAGATATACTAGATTACATTAGCTCACTTATGATTTCTTTTCTCACATGTGTGCATTAGTGTATATGTGATATATATTAATGTACAACTTTTGTGTCATGGTTGTTGATACATACTACATGGATGTATGAGACTTACACCATACTAATTATAATGTGATGGGTTTATATTTATCTAAGTTAATCAAAATTAGTGAGATTAAGTCATATGGTTAAAGCTTGTAGAAGCTTGTGGAACCATTAACCAAGTCCACTAAGTTTGTTTTACTTGTAGATATTTATTAACCTAACCATTATTAACTAGCCATGGTTTATTCTCTACATGGGTTAGTGTATAACACTAACTCACCCATGGTTGCTATTCTCACCTCATGATTTCATTCTCTCATCTCTTCACTTGAGCTTCTTCTTCCTCATGAGAAAAGCTCACTAGTTTTTCTCAAGGTGAGTAAATATTGTGAGAAAAATAAATCTAAAGAGAGCCCACTTCCTACTTCATCATCCTCTACTACTTGCCATTTATTTTAGGGTGTTTTCTTCACTAATTTCACAATTAATAAAGAGGTAGCATGAGCTTGAGTCTTCTCGACGTAGATCATCTTCGGCCTCGAAGACTTCGAGCAAGCTTGTTTATTTCTCCGGAAGAACCCATACTAGAGTTCGGGAGATCGATACTCGCAGCGAAGGGACTACTATACAGAGCTTTAGAAGTGAAAGACCGGTCTACAAAGGTTGTATTCCTCATTCACTTAGAAGTAAAGTTGTTTACTTGTTGTTTCTTACCCTAATACTCTAGTTAGATCCTAGGTTAGGATTGTTTGGCACACTAATTTTTTAAATACGGCATGTTTGATGCCTTGTGGATGTTAGTGTTTATGCCCTAGAGGCCATTACTGTATCATACTAGTTTGTATATTACTTAATGAAAACTTGGGATATTCACAGTTGTATTGACAGTCTTGCTAAAAATGGTAGTACGCTACTTGGCTTATATCTATCCTAATATGTGTATATGTTTCTTTTAGCATATCGCGAATACATATTGATCGAGCCCATGGGATCTTGCTTGACTACCAGTGTTGTGATGACAGTCACACTAGTGGGGGATGGGTGGTCTACAAGCACATCCTTTTTCAAGTCCCTAGTCGTAGGATTATCGAGACAGGGCATCGATACTCCAGAGTAGACTAGTATATACGCTTCTCATCCCAGCAGGGGAGATGGTCTGTCCCACAGCCATTAGTACGTTGTACTGGAGATAGTATGCAGGTGCTCATTGGGTTACGGGTACACCGGACATGACTCGCTGGGAACTGTTGGTTGGTTTTATATCCGTCGTCAGTTAACAGTTCCCAGGTGACATGAGTACAGCATAGTCCGTTGACTTGATACTGCTGCTTCGTCTCGAGTGTGTTCCCACTGTTCTTAGATTGCTACCCTACCACGGCTCAAAGGAGTCGTGTAAACAGGTAGCAGTTGGGTGCAGTCCCGAAGCACTTGGAGGCAGTGGCGGTTAGATAGGATTCGTCTCTCCCGGTATTGGGAGTTGATATCGCGCTGTGTTTGGAGAGCCATTACGCAAAGTCCCTGGCCAGGGCAAACGAGATTTACTGGTAGGATTTCCAGTAGCTTCTCAAGGTGTAATGGGCTTCACTCCAACACGACTTATACCGCTTTTAGGGGACTGACGCTTGCCGCCCCCTAGGCCCGATATGCAATAGTCCTAGACGAACAGACCGAACTATACAGAGATTGTCACATCAAGCTCAGTAGGAGTTCGGATGGGTTTCCTCATCGGCCTTCTTATCGACATCTACCTGGGGAACATTGGTCCCGCTCCAACTTATAATTGTTATAAGACCGAACAGGAATTAGGGGAATACCAGGATTCCCATGCCACCCAAATGAAGAAAGTGCATGACGATGCATCTTATTCGGGTGTGTTCATTATAAAGAACTGTTTCTCTGTATCCTCTACGTCCTGGGTATTAGATACCGGATCAGGATCCCGCAAATTTAATCTGTTACATGGGCTAACGATAGGTAGAGAACTGAGAACGGGTGATAAGTTTCATGAGATAGAAACGGTGCAAGTGTTGCAGCCAAGTCTGTTGGTCACTATCACCCTGAATTACCAGAATACATTGATTATGAACGAATGTTATTAGATACCGAACCTGACATACAACATCATATCAGTCTCTTTATTTATTAAAGAAGGATATAATTTTGTATTGTTGGATAATGTTTTGCACATTTCCTATATCAAGAGTTGATCGGTTCAGGCACGTTATCTAAAAGCAAAGACGTTCTAAATCAAACTACAGTTCTTAATGTACAGAACACACACAAGAGGAAGAATTCAGAAATGAACGAATCCTTCTTGAGGCATTGTAGACTAGGTCATATCAATGCGCCCCGACTGGCTAAAGCTACATTTAGATGCATATTTAAATCGGTTTGAATTTACATCTTGTGAAACTTTCCAGTCATGTCACAAAGATTTGATGACCATAGCTTCGTTCACTGGAAACAGAGAAAGAGTTAGTGAACTCTTGGGACTGATACATAGTGATGTATGAAGGTCCCCAGTCTATATATACCAGGACTGGTTCTTTGTACTTCCTTACATTCACTGATGATCTCTCAAGAATCGGACGCATGTTCCTATTGAAACACATGTCTGAAGCTTTTGAGAACTTCAAAGAATATAAGAAAGAAGTAGAGAACCAATACGGGTATAAGTATTATGTCCTTTGATGTGATCAGGGAGGAGAATACTTAGGCATGGAGATCCTGGACTATTCTAAAGGGGAATGAGATTCTCTCTCAGTATTACTCCTCCATATACACCACAGCACGTAGGTGTATCGGGGTGGAGCAATCGCACCATATTAGATATGGTGTGCTCTATGATGAGTATTACTGAGTTACCTATTTCCTTTTGGGGGTTATGCACTTGAGAAGCTGCATACCTATTGAATTGGGTTCGAATCATATCAGTGCCTACCACTCCATATGAGATATGGTATGGGAAGAGCCCATCTCTTAAGCAAGTTAAGATTTGGGGTTGTCCGGCCTATGTCAAAAGCAAAATCCGGACAAGATCGAGGCAAGGTCAGTTCTGTAGAACTGGAAGGATTTCCAGCTATACAAACTACAGCTGATGATTTGATGGAACCAAAGGATTCAATAGTCGCCGACGAACCTCAGCCTTTCCGCCAATCTAGCAGGGTTCCTCACCTGCCTGAGAGATACTTTGGTTTCTCGATGACAGTGGGAGCGAGGATTGCATCATGAGATGATGACCCAACTAGTTTTGAGCAGGCCATCAAGAGTAGGGACTCTGTAAGAATGGCTGGATGCTTAGCGATCTGAGATGGAATCCATGTACACCAACAAAGTATGGACTTTGGTTGCTATATCTGAAGGGTTAAATCCCTATCAGGAGCAAGTATATCTTGAGAAGATTACTTGGTGTAGATGGAAAAGTTGAGACTTTCAAAGCTAGACTTGTTAAAGGTTTTCATCATCGACCAGGCGTGGATAATGATGAAACCTTTTCCAGTGCCTATGCTTAAGTCCATCCGGATCCTACTTGCCATTGCTGCATACAATGACTACGATATCTGGTGGTTGGGTGTCATGATTGCTTTTCTAAATATAGATTTAGAAGAGATCGTCTATAAGAACACAGCCAGATGGCTTCGTAAACAGTGGGAGCAACGGAAACGTGTGCAAGATGCTTTATGTGATAAAGCAGGTATCGCGGAGTTGGAACATCTGTTTTGATGTGGTAGTCAAAGAGTTTGACTTCATCAAAATAGTAGATGAACCTTGTACATACAAAAAGGTAGTAAAGAGTAAGGTGGTCATCCTCGTATTGTACGTAGATGACATACTCTTGATAGGAAAAGAGTTTCCTATGCTACGCACGGTCAATCTCCTCTTATCATAAAGATTCTCCAAATAGGATAAAGGTGATACCTCCTAAATCCTGGGTTTTGGATCTATGAGATAGATCTAAATGGATATTAAGATTCACTAGGTGTAGTGAGATGGTATCAATCGATCCTGGGAAGAATCACTGGACAGCTTCCAGGGTGGTAAGGTTGACTGAATGTCAGTCACAGGCATTGTCTTTACCCTTAGTGGAGGGACGGTATGTTGGAAGAGTTCCAAGCTAGATACCGTGGCAAACTAGACGATAAAGGCTGTTGACATCGCTATCAAAAATACTACCAAAGAGGAAGTTTGGGTGTGTATTAGTTCATGAGATGAACTAGGTTCCTACCACTGTATGACAATGGAAGTGTGGTTTTGACCCAGGAACCACGATCCCATCAGTGACCCAGACATATTCCAAGGCAGTATCACCTGATCATGGAGATAGTTGATCTCCAGGGTGATCGAGGTTAGGAGAGTAGACTCAGAGGACAACACAGCGGATCCACTCACAAAGGCCTTTTCCCAATGAAAGACTTTTATGGGATGGTTGAGTATGAGATACTGCAACCACTGCTACAGATGGCCCTAGTGCAAGTGGGAGATTATTAGTTATATGTATGCCCTAAAGGCCATTACTGTACATGAGATGTATATTGTAGTGGATGCTGGGACATATATAAGTAGGACTTTCTTGCTCGACATGATAGTACGCTATCTGGTTGCTCTTTATCTTAACATGTATACTTATTGTCTCTCTGTTACATGTTGATAAAGCCCTTAGGATGTGTACACGACTTGCAGGACTATGATGTAGATCATACTAGTGGGGCCTGGGTAGTCCATGAGTACATCCTTCAATGTTCCTAGTCGTGGGAATATCGAGACGGGGCATCGATATTCCAGAGTAGACTAGCGTATATCTTCTCGACCCATGAGATGGGCGATGGATGATCCCATATCCGTTGGTGTTTGACATCAGAGATAGTATGCGGATGCTCAGTGGAGATTGGGTACACTGAACGGACTCGCCGAGAACTCCCAGATGGTATTATACCTCACGTCAGATGGCAGTTCTCTGGTGACACTGGTACAGCTTAGTCTGTTGACCCGAGATCGTCATAGAGTCTTATGTGTCTCCCGCTGTGCTTTGATTTCCACCCTACCACGGCTTTACTGAGTCATGCAAATAGGTGGTTTTTGGGTACAGTCCCGATTCACATGGAGTCAATGAGCGATAGGAAGGGATTCGTCTCTCCCGGTATTGGGGGTTGATGTTGCGCTATGCTCGACTGGCCATAACTGGAAATCCCTGGCCATGGTTGCAGTGATTTACTGGTAAGAGTTATCAGTAGTTTCACGCTTGTTATGGACCTTACATCGACATGACTTATCAAGCTACTGGGGTCTGACGTTTACCACCCCTAAGCAAGCTATGCGACATATCAGACGAACAGACCGGACTGTTCGGTAAGTGTTACTGATTGGATTCGCAGGAGTGTGAGCAGGCTTGCTCGTTGATCTTCTGATCGCTCAATACCCGGGTGGCCGTTACGTTTAGCAGACCGCTTGCGGCTTGTGGGTGATTGATATGATCACCACCTTCTGCCGGCGTATTGACGAGTCTTTAGAGTCCTACACAGAGGTTTCCTGGCTCAAGCGAAACGAAATAGGAGCGCATATGAGATATGTGCGGGACCGAGAATAATACTAGTATGTGATACTGTATTCTATTCTCACGATTTGTATCATCAGTCGGTTATATGAGATATAGCCGGGTTACCGAATCAAGTGTTGATTCGATATATTGATACATTAGATATTAGTCGGTTATATGCGAAATGACCGGATCTTTAAATCAAGTGTTGATTTAATGATTTAATGTATAATTATATATTTGATATATTACTTTACATTAACTAGTATTGGTTCACTTAAGATTGATTTTCTCACTTGATGTGCACAAGTTGTATATATGATATATGTTTGTGCACTAGTTTGTATCATGATTGATGATACATGCAAACTTGGGTGTGTGTATGACTTACACCATATTTAAGATAATGGTTTAGGTTTTTATTTATTTTGGTAAAACAAAATGGTGGTTTTCTTTGTCTTGGCTTGAAGCTTCATGAAGCTTTTAAGCATCTTTGACAAAGTCCACTCATTTTGTTTTGCATAAGATTTTCATTAACCTAACCATTACCTCAAACTATGGTTTAGTCTCTACAAAGGTAAACTCATCCATGGTTGCATTATCATAGACTTCACTTGATTATTCTTTTTACATAATTCATTTTCTTTTTTTTTCTTTATTCTTCTTCTTCTTCTTCAAGAAGAAGAAAAGCTTACTAGATTTTAATCAAGTGAAGAAACAAAGGAAGAAATCAAAATCCAAAGTGAACCCACTTCCTATTTAATCATCCTCTACTACTTCCCATTTAGTTTAGGGTGTTCTCTTCATAAAGTTCTTGACCTAGTGAAGATGCAGCTTGAGTTTGAGTCTTCTCGCCGTAGATCATCTTCGGCCTCGAAGTCAACGACCTAGCCCGTTCATTTTTCCGAGGAAACCATCACTAGAGTCCGGGATCTCGATGATCGCAGCGAAGGGACGTCAACATGGAGCTTTAGAAGTGAAGGACCGGATCTACAAAGGTTGTAATCCCTTTCACTTAGTGTTAAAGTGTTTAACTTGCTAGTTTTCGCATAATCTCTAGTATACGATCTTGGTTAGGGTTGTTCGACACGGCTAAATTTTTGAATCGGGCATGGTAGATGCCTTGTAGATCCTTGTTAGAGTGCCTAAGAACCCTTCAGTGGTATCAGAGCCAAGCTAGAGTTTTAGGCGAAGTCTAGATGAAGTTTAGAGTCCGATCGAACCCGGAAACCCCCATGAATACCCTTCTCTGGATATTTTTTTAAAATGTTGATTTTTTAGTATTAAAAATGCTTAGAAAATTGAGCAGAGAAATCTAAGAATAACTGTAGAATACGACTTCCTAACTCCACTGTAGCGCAGCGGAACCGCGGCCGTACCCTCGTTTTGGCGGCGGTTCCGCGGCCGTATGTGGAGATTAGGGACTCGTTTTTCTACAGTTACACCCGTAGCTGTTTCCTGTTTTTTCTGGGAAGTTTTAATTCTACTCAAGAGTTGAGTTTTCTGGGTTGTATTGGGGACTCGTTGATTCGATCGGATAATTTAACTTCGTTTATGTTTTTCCGGGTAATTTTAGAACGTGTTAAAAAGTTCGAACGGATATCAATAACTCACTTTTTCCCCTGCCGGAAAATTTCCAAGTGTTGGATTTTTCCATAGTTTAAGAACGTTCTAAGTCGTGCAAGTAACACGATGGACCCTCTAGAAGACAACAAACCTTAACTCGATTATGTGACCGTCTTGAACTGCCTTTTGAACCTTAGGGTTTGGGGTAGTACGGCGTTGCCACATGTGATGCGTTGGCTTGACCCTTCTACGGCTGGACCATTGGTACTATGGCATGTGATGGATGTTTTTTTAAACTCCCCTCAAGTGTTGAGACCTATTGGGAAATCTTGGGTGTTTGTTTATTCGATCGGAAAGTTTAACATTGTCTATTTATCTGGAATGCGATACAATATTTGGAATCCACATGTAGTTATGAGATAACTAATTTGAATGTTATAAATCTAGCACTTTAGTCTCATTTGATCGGTTGCCATGGGATTTTGATGTGATCAAAAGTCCGTCGCAATCACGTAGCGTACGCGGATACTCGCCGGGTAAACTTAATAGACAGCCACACCCCATAGCCCCGACCAAGTGACTGTAGGAGAACCCCGTCGCCAAAAGCATCCGTTCGGGTGCTCGCGGCAGCGGTGTTCCGCCTTAGTGCACTTCGTCGACGGCATCCGGGGGTGCGGTCGTCTACTAAAGTTTGCGACGAACATTCGATCAGGATGTCGGGAATCTTGTTGAATTGCCCGACTTGATATTGAAAAGAGTTTTCGATAATGAGACTAAAATGCGGGGTTTATAATTGTTAGGCATGAGATGTCTAAGAAATTCATTTGGTTAGGCATGCGATGTCTAAGGAGGTTGCGGATTCCAACTGTTGTAGTTTTACGCTTTCTTTTCTGCGACCGTAAGTGTAATATGTAGTGTATCGCCGGTTTCGTTGCTATACATCAACGACAATTGGGATACGCATGTTTACTTACGTTGATGACATGCGATGTTATGTGTTGCTGGATATGTTATATTGGATCGTCATGTTTGAATAGCCGGGGGTTTTTATGTGAGATGAGAGTTTTTCTTTTTCATTCATGTAAAATTCATTGTATGTAATATTCTTTTATTGGGGCACTTCCGGGCTGAGGATGATGTCACCATTGTATATTATTTACTTTTCCGCATTTGGATAGACCCAAGGCGGGGAGCACAAGTAACCGGGTTATAAGGTCCAGAGGAAGACCATCTCGAGGAGTCGAGTCCGGGTCTCCTAACTCTAGAATTGGTAGAGTTGCTTGCCGCTCTCGTAGGGGTCTAGGGGTGTGGAATTGGCAATTCATCACGGCCGTGGAATCCGTGTTTTATACATGCTCAAAATAAAATACGGACGTCCTAGTATATCCAATATTTCATATGTTGTTTTCTGCTGCGTTATCTGTGATGTGATCATGTGATATGTTCAGATAGATATTGTATATAGTATATATGATATATTATATAGACGTTGCTTATGTTTTACACCCGCACTAGCCCTGCCCCGCTATGCCGTTAGTTACCTAACCTAACGGTGCATGACGGGATATCGAGGCGAATGCGGAAGGCATAAGCGTACGTTGTATTTATCTGTGATGATTACGTGACTTAAATGATGGGACATTCATTAATGAGATTAATGAAAGAAAATAAACTTAAATGATGTTTTGGAATCGAATTTCAAAAAATCAGGTAGCTCTAGTTGTTGCTTTGCATAGTGGTGTTCCTTGTAGAACATCCAGCACCTTATTCGATAAGGAAAGAGCCGAGATCCCTTCACCGGAAATGACCTCTTTAGCAATAACTAGCAGATGCTACAACCTTCGGTTTGTCTTTTGATTGCTTTTCTAGTTCTTGCTTTGCATAGTGGTATTGTGAATATCCTGCACCTCATTCGACGAGGAAAGAGCCGAGATCCCTTCACCGGGAGTGACCTCTTTAGCGAAACTGGCAGAAGCCTTAAAAACACTCCATTTAAAACTATTTGATTCTACAACGAGATCAAGTTCAAAGCGTTAAAGGTTTTCTTAAAAATCATCCGCAACCCTCCATCATTTCAGGAAGTAGAGTACTTAGTATTCGTGTTGTGTTTGTTGACCATAGTCAAGGCACAATGTACGGTAGCTAAGTGATGTCTTCCTACACAGCATATGATGCGATTAGTTAGGACAGCTATATGACTTTGTTGACCTTAGTTAAGGGTCATGTGGGTGGGTTTAATTAATCACGAAATGACGGGTAGAGCTTGACTAGTGCTTATGATTTGTTGACCATAGTTAAGGTCATAAGTGCTAGGGATAAAAACCTTTATCGGGAGTTTCAAGTATTGAAATTTGCAATGAGATTGCATACCTTCTATGAGATAGTTGGATCCCGATACCCACTGCGAGTAATTGTTACTCCTGGGAGAGTTTTGCATTTTCAATTAGCCGATCAAGTAGGTTCTAGAAAGGTGTCAACGGGGTTACACCGCTGGGAAAACGAGGTTTATTTTAATTAAGTCCGTGCGAAAGCACGGGGAACCTCCCTCAAAGTACCGGCACTAGCCTGGCTGAAAGATTGGCGAACTTGTAGAGTGTAATTAATCCCGGCTAGTCTTTCCTTTTAGGGTTTAAAGGAAGATTTGATAGAAACAGTGGGAGCCATCCTGATTAGATAAAATTTATAACCAATCTAATCTTGCAAGAGCGCACGCAGAGTGTTTTCTTCTCTCTCTCTCCAGGTAGCGACCATGTCACGCCTTAATCAAGATAATAATATGGATGTATTGACCAAACCCGTTTGTTATACTGAGCTGGGGAACATTGGTCCCACTCCAACTTATAATTGTTACAAGACCGAGCAGGAATTAGGGGAATACCAGGATTCCCATGCCACCCAAACGAAGAAAGTGCATGACGATGCATCTTCTTCGGGTGTGTTCATTACAAAGAACTGTTTCTCTGTATCCTCTACGTCCTGGGTATTAGATACCGGATCAGGATCCCATAAATGTAATCTGTTACATAGGCTACAGATAGATAGAGAACTGAGAACGGGTGATAAGTTTCATGAGATAGAAACGGTGCAAGTGTTGCAGCCAAGTCTACTGGTCGCTATCACCCTGTATTACCAGAATACATTGATTATGAACGAATGTTATTAGATACCGAACCTGACATACAATATCATATCAGTCTCTTTATTTATTAAAGAAGGATATAATTTTGTATTGTTGGATAATGTTTTGCACATTTCCTATATCAAGAGTTGATCGGTTCAGGCACGTTATCTAAAAGCATAGATGTTCTAAATCAAACTACAGTTCTTAATGTACAGAACACACACAAGAGGAAGAATTCAGAAATGAACGAATCCTTCTTGAGGCATTATAGACTAGGTCATATCAATGCCACCCGACTGGCTAAAGCTACATTTAGATGCATATTTAAATCGGTTTGAATTTACATCTTGTAAAACTTTCCAGTCATGTCACAAAGATTTGATGATCATAGCTCTGTTCACTGGAAACAGAGAAAGAGTTAGTGAACTCTTGGGACTGATACATAGTGATGTATGAAGGTCCCCAGTCTACATATGCCAGGACTGGTTCTTTGTACTTCCTTACATTCACTGATGATCTCTCAAGAATCGGACGCATGTTCCTGTTGAAACACATGTCTGAAGCTTTTGAGAACTTCAAAGAATATAAGAAAAAAGTAGAGAACCAATACGGGTATAAGTATTATGTCCTTTGATGTGATCAGGGAGGAGAATACTTAGGCATGGAGATCCTAGACTATTCTAAAGGGGAATGAGATTCTCTCTCAGTATTACTCCTCCATATACACCACAGCACGTAGGTGTATCGTGGTGGAGCAATCACACCATATTAGATATGGTGTGCTCTATGATGAGTATTACTGAGTTACCTGTTTCCTTTTGGGGGTTGTGCACTTAAGAAGCTGCATACATATTGAATTGGGTTCGAATCAGATCAGTGCCTACCACTCCATATGAGATATGGTATGGGAAGAGCCCATCTCTTAAGCAAGTTAAGATTTGGGGTTGTCCGGCCTATGTCAAAAGCAAAATCCGGACAAGATCGAGGCAAGGTCAGTTCTGTAGAACTGGAAGGATTTCCAGCTATACAAACTACAGCTGATGATTTGATGGAACCAAAGGATTCAATAGTCGCCGACGAACCTCAGCCTTTCCGCCAATCTAGCAGGGTTCCTCACCTGCCTGAGAGATACTTTGGTTTCTCGATGACAGTGGGAGCGAGGATTGCATCATGAGATGATGACCCAACTAGTTTTGAGCAGGCCATCAAGAGTAGGGACTCTATAAGAATGGCTGGATGCTTAGCGATCTGAGATGGAATCCATGTACACCAACAAAGTATGGACTTTGGTTGCTATATCTGAAGGGTTAAATCCCTATCAGGAGCAAGTATATCTTGAGAAGATTACTTGGTGTAGATGGAAAAGTTGAGACTTTCAAAGCTAGACTTGTTAAAGGTTTTCATCATCGACCAGGCGTGGATAATGATGAAACCTTTTCCAGTGCCTATGCTTAAGTCCATCCGGATCCTACTTGCCATTGCTGCATACAATGACTACGATATCTGGTGGTTGGGTGTCATGATTGCTTTTCTAAATATAGATTTAGAAGAGATCGTCTATAAGAACACAGCCAGATGGCTTCGTAAACAGTGGGAGCAACGGAAACGTGTGCAAGATGCTTTGTGTGATAAAGCAGGCATCGCGGAGTTGGAACATCTGTTTTGATGTGGTAGTCAAAGAGTTTGTAAACTTTATAATGAGCGAGTAATTCCTAGCTAGCTAGGGTTCGTAGGATAGAGTAGAACAATGGATGAGAAAATATTTTAACTTCTTTTATACATTTTAAAGTTTATAAACTTTAGCAAAATAAATATTAACCTCCTTATCGGACGCGCTACCAATTTATTGATAGTCACGACCACGATTTGAGATTGGTTTAACACTTGTTTTGTTAAGGGCTAGGCATGAATAGAGATCAATGCAAGGACAAGGGTTAATAGTGGGGAAACACTAGTTTCTTCCAATAACCCTAATCTACATTCATCACTATCGATCTAGTTTTAAACTATTAAAAAATAATGAGTCCTTTTTAATTATTCATCCATTATTACTAAGTCCTATGAACCCTACAAGCCTTTTTCATTATAAATTTTATATCCGTAACGACAAACAATCACCCTTCTTTTATCAACTCGTCTAAAGCAAGAAAAGAGTTCACGTTTTCCTGCGGATGACCCGTCCTCATCACGGCCAGCTACTAGCGACACCGTCTTGATTGCGGTTACTTTTGAACACTTTTTAACAATTAATCAAATGGCATCGTTGCCGAGGAAACGGTCGTAATTTTTTTCTTGTTTTCGGGTTGATTTCTTATAAAATCCAGCAACCATAAAATAAAAAAAATCGCATCTTGCGCTTTTAACGATTATTGTGCGAGTTTTGCAAGGGAATCTGGAGTAACTGGAGTAAGGAAACAGAGATTCAGAGACTATAAACTTGGACCATAGGAGTATAGGAGGGCACTGGAGAAATTTCAGCAAAAGAACTCCTTAACTTAAGGCGGAACCACGGCGGAAATAGGCGTTTTGCGGCGAAACCGCGGCGGCTTGGTGGAGTTGGCCCTCCAAAATCCTTAGGTATTTTCCTACTATCTTTCTCTTTCCTATAAAGCTCCAATAAACTGATTTTATTTGCAGGATTCTTTGCAAATATCGCCGCTAAAAATATTTTTACGTGTTTTAGATTTTGGTTTGTTTTACATATCTAAAACGAACATTAAGGGGAAATAAACCTAAATTCGTATTAGTTGGGGATTTCATCACCCTTCTTAAGCCCCACAAATCACAATCGTGCATACTATCATCCTACATTAAAAAAATATCTAGCCCTAAGGACAGTCGCGCTCATTTAGGATAAAGGAAGGTCGTGGGTAATTTATTGCTTATCCTCATTTTTCTTGTAGCGTCTAAGGAAAGTACGACTAAGAAAAGTGGTTATTTAATTAGGCCCGCTATTTCGGTGATTCGTATAGCGGATACCTCCCACTTACCTGACCACAAGATTGATAAGGAGGTAGTAGAGGATTGATCCTGCGACTTGTCTTTCGGAAGTCTAGGAGCAGTCTAGTGACTTGACCTAGGAGACCCTAGTTCTAGGGATTGATTGTGCATTTTGTGATTTGCCTCAAGTCCCTCTTTCAAAGCAAAACAATTTCCATAATCCAAAAAGAGCTTAAATCATTACCATTTCACCATCTTTTCTTTTCACTTTTTTATAATGGGTAACACAAACAGACGAACTCTTACCGAGCTTTGCTATCCAGAACAAGATATCTTGTGTTTTTGTAACTTCTTCGGTACGAAATTCGACTCTACCATGTCTTTAAGAGATAGGATAGAGTAAGCGGAAAAGAACAGTTGGATACCTCACTCAATGTCCTATCAACCGCATCAAAATTCAACATCTTCTTATGTTGATAATCCGTTTAAGGCGAGTGAGGGAACTCCTGAACGCATGTCTATGGCTGAGCATATTGCGAAGGCTGAAAGCCAAAGTTTCAATCCTTTCACTAATCCAAAACCGTTAGGACAACAAACACCATCATTTCCATATGAAAATATTGATACTCGTTTTGAGGCGAATATGACATTTTTTACACTCATGACCATTGCTGAACAAATAGCAATTTTCAGTCGCCAACTAACCAACCAATCTCAATATTCTTCATATCATAATGTTGATCCTAATCCTGTTTATGAAACTTGGGTTCAGCTTTCTAATTCTTATCCACAGTACCAAACTTTCACACGCTCTCATGTTGACACTTATGTTTAGGCTAATGGGACAAATTAGAAACGCATGTCAATTACGAAACACATTGAACTCGCCCGTAGCTAACAATTAATAGAATCTCTTCTTAACATTTCTCTCCAGGCTAATACAGAAAATCATAAACATATGTCGATTGCGGAACACATTGAACTTTCCCATAGCCAACAATTAGACACTTCTTAACCATACTCAACTTCCTCACCTTATCTAGACAGTGCTTCTGAAAACCAATTAGGAAGTTCTACGGTTCTAAGAGAATCCTTTATTAGAACTTCTTCAGAACCCATGTCCAGTCTTGAAGTAGAGTTGGAATTGAGTAGTGAAAAATATCAAGAGATCCATCAAAGTCAAAACAAAACCAATTCTTTTGACCTCGACACATTCCATCCTGCACCCCAACCGAATATATTCGATGTTCAACCGCTTCATAGTCTAAGTGATGAGGTACCCAAGAATAACATGTTTGACTTTGCTAATAGTGAGTGTGAAAGAGAGCTTGACACCATTTCAAATTAAACCGGTTCTTATTCGACTTCACTTGATATTTCAAACCTTCCAACTCCATCAAGTGAACCAAGTGATTTATCGATTGAGGATAGTATAATCGATGAATTCTTGAATACCTATTCGTTTGATTTGACCAAAGGCGTTAGTGAGAGTGGTGATGAGAATATCGTTGAAGATGAACCCGTTATGTTGGATGAGTTGGATTCTCCTACCCATCATGTCCATTTTATTGAATACGGACATCTTCCTGTACAAATAACCGACCCTATTCTTACCACCGACCTATCCGATAAGCAGAAAGATATCCGGCCTTCATCTCCCACATCTGGTTCAACAATGCTTGACACCCAAATTTGGTTACCCATTTCATCACCCACTTCTTTTGGTTCTTCTAATTTTCTTTCAACTCCACCGAGTTTTGATGATTCACACTTTGATATTTCGAGTTCTATGATTTTTGAAAGATCACTCGATTTAAATTGTTTTGAGAAGGAGGGAGACGATCATTTCAAATCTCCTACCTCTATAATTTCTGACGAATCGAGTGTTTTGAATCTTGGTGCGCAAAAGACTGACCATGGAACTTTCAACCGTTCTAATGAATCTGCATATTCCATTAATATAGATATCGATAAAATTATTACTCAGACCATTGATGAAAGTTTTGAAGACATTTTCACCGAAGAACTCGCATTCCTAACAGATATGGATGTTGTGACGAATCAACCTCCACCCGAAGAAGTTGAACTACCGCCCTTTCTTCTTATCAAGTACGAGAATGTGAATATTCCACTCATACCTAATCATTCACATTCTCATTTTCATCCGCCATCACTGTTTCGTCTCTACCAACCGAGACGTAAACCCGATCAATTACGCCTCTTATCTCCCCACTTCTTCACATCTATGATCTTCCACCAACTATGTTGTTATATCGATAAAATATTAGAATGGTTGGTGTTGACTTTTGGTCTTTGTAAAGTTTTGAAAAGACCAATAACTTTATCCCCCTCTTATAATTTTAAATGCTTAATTCTGTTTCACTCAAGTTTGGGGGGGGCATTTTGGCTCTTGAAAGAAAAACAAATTTTTACACAATTGTGAGCCAAAAATAAGTTTGGGGGAGGATTTTACTGTCATTGACTTTTGTCCCCATTTACTAATAATTGAGAACTTTTTCTTCTCAAGTCTATAAGTCTTGATATTAAAAGATGACATCAGTGAGGACACTGCTGCAGATCGGTTTGGGGAAGGTTTGTGCTTATTCACGCATCATTTTGCATTATACTAAATAAAAGCACACTATTTTTTTTGGAAATAAAAGTTAGAAAGTGATAAATACATATGAAATATAGGAAGAAATTTAAGAAAAGCAAGAAAATTAGATGTTTTACAATGAAGCTAGTAATAGGTAGTCATGAGCTGTTGTCCCAAGGGTTAGTAAGATGAAGGGAATCACTAATCTGAGAATAGAAATAAGTCTGAAAAATAGTCCCTATTCTTGAGTCCAAACATCTAAACGTTAATACCTTACTATTCGCACTTGCACACATCTTGAAACTTGGGATAGTAGAGGATATCTTGAAATGCTCTTATCTAAAAGCTTTAATATGAAGGAAAAAATATATAAACAAAATATATATGACATATAAATATAAATGGTGAAGAAAAATGAACACTGGTTTTGTAATTATTTAAGGCAGCATAAAAAAATATAGCGAAGGTGCCTTATCACCTAGTGCCTTAGACCAACTGGTTTGGGAGTCATTGCTAAGCCTTAGGTATTGCAAGACTAGGATATTGCTAATTACGCCGTAAAGAGTGAGCACATTTGGTAATCGGTTGGTTGGTACCTCAAGAAGTATTAACGGCCGCATGAAGAATGTGTGAGCGATTCCATCTGAAAATGTTCACCGTTTAAAAAGTACTAAGGAAGATGGACAAGAGTATGATAGTTTGAATTGAATTCTCTAAGTGTAGGGATGTCTTCTACACACACGTAGGGGTATATGATTGATGTTTGGAAAAAAGGTAAGGAGGAAGACTAAAGGCGATGTTTTATTGAGGGATGATGTGATTTTTGACATTTTTTCATGACTATTAAGATAGGGCTCATGACAACTAAAAAGCTAGTGTAGTTTGAAACTCTTATTTTCAAGTTCTTTTGTTTATATGTTCATTATCTTTGTATATAACTTTCATCATCTTTCTTTTATTATGGGATTTTGTGAGTGTAATCCGCTGAAAACCCTCAGGAGACAACACTCCTCCTACTAGGGACACCGAGAGGTTTAAAGGCTTGTTGCACGTGCTAAGTGCAATCGTGTTGCCTACGAAAGTGTACTAGTTAGGTTTTTCTTTTTCTCTTTAATAACTAGTTTGCTCGGGACGATCAAAAATAAATTTGGGGATAATTGATTAGTATAAAATATTGCACATTTGAATGCACATTTTCCCTACTATTGTTAGTAAATATAGAAACATATGTGGGTTTATTTGTAAAAAGATTATTATCATATGTTTCCAATCAATATTCTTTAGATTTAATATCATGTAAAATGGTTAGGATAATATCTCAAAAATATCAAATACTACTAACACTATGACTTGAGATATTGTGCAGATATTAGCTCAGGTCTGGAATCTAAGAGATCCGAGTTAAATCAGGATGTCGGAATCAAATCTGCTAAAATATTGAAGCAAATCGAGAAATCTAGCAACGGCAGAGACTCAGAGCATTATTTTCAGAATCTATACATCAAGAGGATCTCTAAATATCAACACAAAATACCAGAAAAAATCCCTAATCCTAATTCCACCAAGTTGCGGCGGAAGGGCGGCCAAATAGGGGGAATCGCGGCGGATCCACGGCGCTTTGATGGCCGTTGGATGTGAAATTTGGTGTCTTGGATCTTAACAGCATATATTCTCATATGGAATCTAGGGTTTCTGGTTTTAGGAACTATATAAGGGACAAAGAACTGTACATTGAAAATCATCAATCCGAAGTGATCAAGAGGTCCGAAGTGATCAAGAGGTCAAAAGCGATCCACGTATCCAGGTGATCATCATCTAGTCATCTACTTCCAACAAGATAGAGAGCGAGAGCAAAAACTGGGGTTCTTTGTAATCTACCTTCAAATGATTTGTAAATGCAAATAGTTAATTAATAAATTTAGTGTTTTTATTAGTCTTTTTGCAAATTAATTTCGGCACTTACTTTCTGCACTTACATTTCTGTATCTTAATCATGTTTTCATTCTTTAACCTTTCTTCTAAATCTCAAAGCATAAGTGAGTAATTCCTAACTTGCTAGGGTTTGTAGGCTAGGGCAGATCAATGGATGAGAAAAGCATTTAACTTCTTTTGAACATTATAAAGTCTATAAATTCTAGCAAAATAATTGTTAACATCCTTATCGAGCGCGCTATCAAATTATCGATAGTCTCGACTACGATTTGAGATTGGTTTAACACTTGTTTTATTGGGGTCTAGACATGAATATAGATTAATGCAAGGACAAGGGTCAGTAGTGGAGAAATCCTAGTTTCTTCCAAAGAACCATAATCTACATTCATCACCATCAATCTAGTTTTAAACTATTAAAAGATAAAATGGGTCATTTTTAATTATTCATCCATTACTACTAAGTCCTATGAACCCTACAAGCCTTTTCTTTATAAACTTTACATCTGTTTCAAATTAGATCTACAACCAATCAACCAATCTTTCATCAACTCATCTAAAGCAAGATAAAGATTCACGTTTCCCTGCGGTTGACCCGTACTCATCGCGGCTAGCTACTAGCGACACCGTCTTAATTGCGGTTACTTTTGAACACATTTTTTTAACGATTAATCAAATGGCGCCATTGCCAGGGAAACGGTCGTAATTTTTTTCTTGTTATTCGGGTTGATTTCTTATAAAATCCGGCAGCCATAAAATAAAATTAATAAAAACCGCATCTTGCGCTTTTAACGATTATTACGCAAGTTTTGCAAGGGAATCTGGAGTAACTGGAGTAAGGAAATAGAGATTCAGAGACTATAAACTTGGACCATATGAGTATAGGAGGTCACTGAAGAAATTTCAGCAAAAGAACTCCTCAACTTGTGGTGAAACCGCGACAGAAATAGGCATTTTGCGGCGGAACCGTGGCGGCTTGGTGGAGTTGGGCCTCCAAAATCCTCAGGTATTTTCCTACTATGTTTCTCTCTCCTCTAAAGCTCCAATAAACTGATTTTATCTGCAGGATTCTTTGCAAATATCTCCGCTAAAATCTTTTTGCGTGTTTTAGATTTTGGTTTGTTTTGCATATCTAAAACGGACATTAAGGGGCAATATACTCAAATTAAGATTAGGTGGGGATTTCATCACCTTTCCTAAGCCCCACAAATCACAATCGTGCATACTATCACCCTACATTAATAAAAAATATCTAGACCTAAGCTCTAAGGACTGTCGCGCTCAATTAGGACAAAGAAAGGTCGTGGGTAATCTATTACTTATTCGCAATTTTCTTGTGGTGTCTAAGGCAAGTGTGACTAAGGAAAGTGGTTATTTAATTAGGCCCGCTATTTCGATGATTCATATAGCGGATACCTCCCACTTACCTGGCCACAAGATTGATAAGGAGGTAGTAGAAGATTGATCCTGCGCCTTGTTCTTTGGAAGTCTATGAGCGGTCTAATGACTTGACCTATGAGACCCTAGTTCTAGAGATTGATTGTGAATTTTGTGATTTGCCTCAAGTCCCTCTTTCAAAGCAAAACAATTTCCATAATCCAAAAAGAGCTTAAATCATTACTATTTCACTCTCTTTTCTTTTCACTTTCTTATAATAGGTAACCCAAACAGACGAATTCTTGTCGATCTTTGCTATCCAGAACCAGATATCTCGTGTTTTCGTATCTGTTTCGATACAAAATCCGACTCTACCATGTCTTTAAGAAATAGGATAGACCAAGTGGAAAAGGACATTTGGATACCTCACTCAAGGTCCTATCAACCGCATCAAAATTCCACATATTCTTATGTTAATAATCTGTTTAAGGCGAGTGAGGGAACTTCTAAACGCATGTCCATCGCTGAGCATATTGCGAAGGCTGAAATCCAAAGTTTCAATCCTTTCACTAATCCAAAACCGTTAGGACAACAAACACCATCATTCCTTTATGAAAATATTGATACTCGTTTTGAGGCGAATATAACATCTTTTACACCCATGACCATTCCTGAACAAATAGCAATTGCCATTCGCCAACTAACCAACCAATCTCAATATTCTTTATATCCCAATGTTGATCCTAATCCTGGTTATGAAACTTGGGTTCACCCTTCTAATTCTTATCCACAGTACCAAACCTTCACACGCTCTCATGTTGACACTTATCTTGAGGTTAATAGGACAAATCAGAAACACGTGTCGATTGTGGAACACATTGAACTCGCCCATAGCCAACAAGTAAGGGCATCTCTTCTTAACATTTCTCTTCAGGATAATGCGGCAAATCATAAACGCATGTCGATTGCGGAACACATTGAACTCGCCCGTAGCCAACAATTAGACACTTCCCAACCATACTCATCTTCTTCACCTTATCTAGACGGTGCTTCTGAATTAGAAAGTTCCACGGTTCAAAGAGAACCCTTCATTGGAACTTCTTCACAGCCCATGTCTAGTCTTGAAGTAGAGTTGGAATTGAGTAGTGAAAAAGAACAAGAAATCCATCAAAGTCAAACCAAAACCAATTCTTTTGATCTCGACACCTTCTATCCTGCACCCCAACCGAATATTTTCGATATTCAACCGCTTCATAGTCTAAGTGATGAGGTTCCCAAGAATAATATGTTTGACTTTGCTAATAGTGAGTGTGAAAGAGAGCTTGACACCATTTCAAATCAAACCGATCCTTATTCGACTACACTTGATATTTCAAATCTTCCAACTCTATCAAGTGAAACAAGTGATTTATCGGGATAGTATAATTGATGAATTCTTGAATACCTATTTGTTTGATTTGACCGAAAGTGTTAGTGAGAGCGGTGATGAGAATATTGTTGAAGATGAACCCGTTATGTTCGATGAGTTGGATTCTCCTACCCATCATGTCCCTTCTATTGAATATGAACATCTTCATGTACAATTAACTGACCCTATTCTTACCACTGACCTATCCGATAAGCAGAACGATATCCGGCCTTCATCTCCCATATCTGGTTCAACAATGCTCGACACCTAAATTTGTTTAGCCATTTCATCACCCACTTTTTTTGGTTCTTCTAATTTTCTTTCAACTTCATCGAGTTTTGATGAATCACACTCCGATATTTCGAGTTCTATGATTCTTGAAAGATCACTCGATTTAGACTGTTTTGAAGAGGAGGGAAACAATCATTTCGAATCTCCTGCCTCTATAATTTCTGACGAATCGAGTGTTTTGAATCTTGGTACGCATAAGACTGACCTTGGAACTTTCAACCGTCCTAGTGAATCTGCATATTCCATCAATATAGATATTAATGAAATTATTACTCGGACCATTGATGAAAGTTTTGAAGACATTTTCGCCGAAGAACTCGAATTCCGAACAGACATGGATGTTGTGATGAATCAACCTACACCCAAAGAAGTTGAACCACCACCCTTTCTTCTGATCAAGTATGAGAATGCGAACATTCCACTTATACCTAATCATTCACATTCTCATTTTCATCCACCATCATTGTTTCGTCTCTACCAACCGAGACGTAAAACCGATCGATTACGCCTCTTATCTCCCCACTTCTTCACATCTATGATCTTCCACCAACTATGATGTTATATCGATAAAATATTCAAATAGTTGGTGTTGACTTTTGGTCTTTGTAAAGCTTTGCATAGACCGATAACTTTACCCCCCTTTATAATGCTTAATTATGTTTCACTCAAGTTGGGGGGGGGGATATTTTGGCTCTTGAAAGAAAGATATATTTTTTACAAAATTATGAGCCAAAAACAAGTTTGGGGGAGGTTTCACTGTCATTGACTTTTGTCCCCATTTTCTAATAATTGAGAACTTTTTCCTCTCAAGTCTACAGGTTTTGAGATTAAATGATGATATCAGTGAGGACACTGCTGCAAATAGGTTTGGGGGAGATTTATGCTTATTCACGCATCATTTTGCATTATACTAAATAAAAGCACAAAATTTTATTTTATTGATAATAAAAATTAGAAAGTGAAAAATACATATGAAAGATAGGAAGTGATTTAAGAAAAGCAAGAAAGTTAGATGTTTTAAAACGAAACTAGTAATAAATAGTCATGAGCTGTTGTCCCAAGGGTTAGTAAGATGAAGGAAATTACTAATCTGAGAATAGAAATAAGTCTGAAAAATAATCCATATTTTTGAGTCCAAACATCTGAACGTTGATACCCTACTCTACGCACTTACACATCTCGAAACTTGGGATAGTAGAGGATACCTTGAAATGCTCTTGTCTGAAAGCCTTAGTATGAAGAAAATAAATAAATATAAATGATACAGAAAATATAAATGGTGAAGAAAAATAAACACTGGTTTTGTAATTACTTAAGGCGGTATAAAAAAAATATAGTAAGGGTGCCTTATCACCTAGTGCCTTAGACCAACTGGTTTGGGAGCCATTGTTATGCCTTAGGTGTTGCAAGACGAGAATATTGCTAATTACGCCTAAAAAAATGAGCACATTTGGTAATCGGTTGGTTAGTACCTCAAGAAATATTAACAGTCGTATGAAGAATGTGTGAGCAATTCCATCTAAAATATTCACCGACTAAAAAGTACTAAGGAAGATGGACAAGAGTATGATAGCTTGAATTGAATTCTCTAAGTGTAGAGATGTCTTTTACACACACGTAGGGGTATATGATCGATATTTGGAAGAAAGGAAGGGAAGAAGACTAAAAAAGATGTTCTATTGAGGGATGATGTGATTTCTGACATCTTTTCACGACTATTAAGATATGACTCATATCAACTAAAAAGCTAGTGTAGTTTGAAACTCTTATTTTCAAATTCTTTCTTTTATGTGTTCCTTATCTTTGTATGTAACTTTCATTATCTTTCTTTTATTATGGGATTTTTTGGGTGTAATCCGTTGAAAACCCTCAGGAGACAGCACTCCTACTAGGGACACCTAGAGATTTAAAGGCTTGTTGCACGTGCTTAGTGCAATCGTGTTGCCTACGAAAGTCTGCTACATTTTTCTTATTCTTTTTCTTCTTCTCTTTTATAACTAGTTTGCTCGGAACAATCAAAGTTAAGTTTAGGGGTATTTGATTAGTCTAAAATATTGCACATTTGAATGAACATTTTCCCTATTATTGTTAAGTACTAAAGGATGTTTATTATAATTATAGAACATATGAGGGTTTATGTGTAAAAAGATCATTATCATATGTTTTTACATTTTAATTAACATAATTAGGGAAAATATATACATATAATATTTAAATAAAATATTAGTAATTAAACTATGCATATCATATCAAATATTTCTAATCAATATTCTTTAGATTTAATATCTTGTAAAATGGTTAGGATAATATCTCAAAAATATCAAATACTACTAACACTATGACTTGAGATATTGTGCAGATATTAGCTCAGGTCTGGAATCTAAAAGATTCGAGTTAAATCGGGATGTCAAAATCAAATCTGCCAAATTATTGAAGCAAATCGAGAGATCTAGCAACGGCAGAGACTCAGACCATTATTTTCAGAATCTAGAAATCAAGATGATCTCCAAACATCAACACAAAATACCAGAAAAAACCCCTAATCCTAATTCCACAAAGTTGCGGTGGAAGGGCGGTCAAATAAGGGGAATCGCGGCGGATCCGCGGTATTTTGATGGCCGTTGGATGTGAAATTTGGTGGCTTGGATCTTAACAGCATATATTCTCATATGAAATCTAGAGTTTCTGATTTTAGGGACTATATAAGGGACCGAGAACTGTACATTGAAAATCATCAATCCGAACTGATCAAGAGGTCCAAAGCGATCCACGCATCCAGGTGATCATCAGCTAGTCATTTACTTCCAACAAGATAGAGAGCGAGAGAAAAAACTAGGGTTCTTTGTAATCTACCTTCAAAGGATTTGTAAATGCAAATAGTTGATTAATAAAGGTATTGTTTTTATTAGTCTTTTTGCAAATTAATTTCCGCACTTACTTTCTGCACTTACATTTCTGCATCTTAATTATGTTTTCATTCTTTAACTTTTCTTCTAAATCTCAAATCATGAGTGAATAATTCCTAGATTGCTAGGGTTTGTAGGCTAGGGGAGATCAATGGATGAGAAAATCATTTAACTTCTTTTAAACATTTTAAAGTCTATAAACTCTAGCAAAATAATTGTTAACATCCTTATCGGGCGTGCTATCAAATTATCGATAGTCTCAACCACGATTTGAGATTGGTTTAACACTTGTTTTTTTAGGGGCTAGACATGAATATAGATCAATGCAAAGACACGGGTCGGTAGTGGAGAAACCCTAGTTTCTTCCAAAGAACCCTAATCTACATTCATCACTATTGATCTAGTTTTAAACTATTAAAAGATAAAATGAGTCATTTTTAATTATTCATCCATTACTACTAAGTCCTGTGAACCCTACAAGCCTTTTCTTTATAAACTTTACATCCGTTTCAAATTAGATCCACAA
Organism: Agapanthus africanus; assembly: GCA_030015575.1. Classification (NCBI taxonomy): domain Eukaryota; kingdom Viridiplantae; phylum Streptophyta; class Magnoliopsida; order Asparagales; family Amaryllidaceae; genus Agapanthus; species Agapanthus africanus. The sequence continues at coordinate 44,319,736 of JASDDO010000024.1, read as the reverse complement.
CCAATGAACCAATCATTCATCAACTCGTCTAAAGCAAGGCAAAGGTTCATGTTTCCCTGACCGTACACATCGCGGCTAGCTACTAGCGACACCGTCTTGATTGCGGTAACTTTCGAACACACTTTTTTAACGATCAATCAAATGTTTTGTATGCGCATATCTTTTAAATAATACAAATAATAACCAAATAATAAATTTGAATATCTAACATGGCATGTCATCGTACCCCATATCATATGGTTGCACCCATGTAGCATGTTCATGCCCTAATTTTTAAAACAGACTCGTTTGGATCGTTATGTATATTTACATAGATCCGTACTTGGGGGTATGCATTTTTATTGACCGGACATCGTATTATGGTTTTAACTTTTACGTATATGATCCATATTTTAAAACTAGATTTTTAAAAGAGTCCTGGGTAATTTTCGTACTGATGATCGTTTATCTACTTGCATGCCGAAACATCATGATATCATTATACTACTACATCTGTACAACATGTTATCTAGTTTGCATCATACATGGTAATGGATGTATAATGGTTATTACAGATAGATACATATGCATCCTGGCATCAGTCGTGTTTACCGTGTTCCGATACTGATTACAGTTTCACATTGGGTATCTATTTGGTTGATATACATCACATGACATGTTCTCGACACACTACCTGACTTTTTACTTGGATCTTATTACTAATACCAACAATCCTGACTTGTTGTCCCGACGGACGTAACTTGTTGTATGCATAGATAAGAACTGTACCTACTTGATCCTGTGGTGGCATTAGATTCATATCATTAATACCTGACTTGAACACAAACCTGGGGGAAAAGGGGAAATCAAGAATGTAACCGAAACATTACTTAAGAGGATATTATTATTGTTTGCCGTGATTCCGGGCGATCATCATTGTTTGCCGTTTTTCCGGGCGTTACGGAATAAATCATTGTTTGCCGTGTTTCCGGGCGTTGCGGAATAAATACGGTTACCGTGGTCCCGTGGGGAATGAACGGGATATATACTGTTGGGTTATGATGATGATTACATTAATTGATTTCAAAGACTTTTAGAATAAATAACCTAGAACCACAGATCTAGGAGACACATCACACACCCATACACACACATAGTTCACCGATTATATCTATGTTTGTTATTTATATTCTTGTTTAATCATAGCATTATATCCTGGTCATTACTGTTCTTTCGATATTATGATGCATTGACGTCTGGGTTTTGCATGGCCCAGTTCCTTTACCTTTATCTCAGGCAGATCAAGAGTATTTTAGCAATCAAGCCGAGCAGCGAGGAATTGAACGTGTATTATTAGAGATGTTTAGTTCATTTATTTCCGTAGTATTGTTTATTGATGTGAGCCCATATTGGGACATGATTCAGATATTGTATTATTGGATCTTGATTCGTTTCCGCTTTATGCATTTTCTTGATTTTAGTTACTGTGGCAAATGGACATATACCAGCTAGATTATATTCTTTTCTGTTCTTGATATCCGATAGACAACAATAATATGACCGTGGAGGGATGATTCCTAGCTAAAGGTAGTATGGTTGGCTCTGTCTCATTTCGTGGTTTACGTATCTTGGGAAGCGGGGCGTGACAGGGTTTGTTTGGTATCGGAGCCCTAGGTTTTAGGGTTAGTCGGGTTTGGTTCTTTTGTAGTTGGGTATTAAACCCAATACACTAACCAGGAAATCCGGAATTAGGAACATGTCCTGCCACATTTCTATCTTGCTAGTCTTGAATCTATAGCTATCTTGTTTATTGAATTCCGTTTACCGTTACTAATCCGATCAGTGTCTTGACTTCAGAATCATGGCGGATAGAGACTTGCGATCATACCAGAGGTGTGTTGATGATGCCGCATTGCTTGGTGTTGTATGTGGTATGCTTGAAAACCATAAGCGGCAGGCCGAGACTTTCCAGGAGGGTTTGCGGACAGTCCAGCAGTCCGTAGTTGCAGTAGCACCCAGGACAGCACAGTGTGAGGGCACCGTGGCGGACTTTTGAAGGCTCGGTCCATCCACATTTACGGGATTGGAGGAGCCATTACCAGCGGAACAGTGGCTAGTTGATACAGAGAATCTGCTTGTCACCACGCAGATTCCAGATGAGAAAAGGGTGGATGTAGTAAGCATCCAATCGGTAGATTACGCTCGCGAGTGGTGGCTCATAGAGGAGACCCGTCTGACCATGCCAATTAGTTGGGCAATGTTTTCACAAAGTTTCTTGGAGAAGTTCTTTCCGCAGTCTGCTCGGGAAGAGATGGAAGAGAAGTTTATTAGCCTGAAACAGAATGGCGGATCTGTTGATGCGAATGCGGCTGAGTGGACTCGGCTCAGTCGATTTGCGGGGCCTTTGGTTCCCAATAAGGCAGATAGGGCACGGAGGTTTATACGTAGCTTGGATGTAGAGATTGAGAGACACATCATATCTCTGGGATTGACCACCTTCTCCCAAGTTCTCAAGGCAGCCAGGGAGCAGCAGAGTTTATCGGTGAAAGCGAATGGTACTCAACAGCAAGCCTTCGTAGTATGAAAGCCGGTGTTTACGCCAAACAGAGCTCATGTACGCAGAAGCAATCCAGTGAACAAGCGAGGCATTGTACCCATGAAGAAGCCCGTTGTATCCGATCAGAAAAGAAGTGTGTTTTGTGACTACTGCCAACGACCTGGTTGATTGATCGTGAAAAGAGTGTTTGTAGTAACCGCAATCAATAACGGTGTCGTGTGTAACTAGCCGAGATGAGTATGGGCCGTCCGCAGGGATGCGTGGAACCTTTAATCTTGCTTTAGACGAGTTGATTAGAATGTCAAGTCTGTGGACTATGCTGTACTCATGTCACCTGGGAACTGTTAACTGACGATGGGTATAATACCAACTAACAGTTCCTCGTGAGTCCTGTCCGGTGTACCCGTAACCTAACGAGCACCTGCATACTATCTCCAGTACGACGTACTGACGGCTGTGGGACAGACCATCTCCCCAACTGGGATGAGAAGCGTACACACTAGTCTACTCCGGAGTATCGATACCCTGTCTCGATAATCCTACGACTAGGGACCTGAATAAGGATGTGCTTGTAGACTACCCAGCCCCCACTAGTGTGACTGCCATCACAACGCTGGTAGTCAAGCAAGATCCTAAGAGCTCTATCAATACGTATACTCACATATTAAGATAGAAAAACCAAGTAGCATACTACCATGTTTAGCAAGACTGTTATATACATGTGAATATCCCAAGCTTCCATTAAGTAATATACAAACTAGTATGATACAATAATGGCCCCTAGGGCATATACACTAACAATCTCCCACTTGCACTAGGGCCATGTACTGGCATATCGAAGACCGATGATCTCGAGTAGCCTCTCGAACTGAATCTGAGGTAGGGCCTTCGTGAATGGATCAGCAATGTTCTCTTCAGTAGCAACTCTCCGAACCTCGATCTCCCGACGATCAATGATCTCCCTGATCAGGTGATACCACCTTAAGATGTGTCTGGACTTCTGATGGGACCTTGGTTCCTTCGCTAAAGCTATAGCTCCGTTGTTGTCGCAATACAGAGGTATTGGATCAACAATGGTAGGAACCACCTGAAGTTCTGTTAGGAACTACTTCATCCAGACCGCTTCTTTTGCGGCATCGCAAGCAGCAATATACTCCGCTTCCATCGTCGAGTCAGCAACGGTGTCCTGCTTGGAACTCTTCCAGCACACCGCCCCTCCATTGAGGGTAAATACATAACCTGACATGGACTTGGAATCGTCCTTATCACTCTGGAAGCCGGAATCAGCATAGGCCTCCATCTTGAGGTCTTTTCCGCCGTAAACCAAGAACATCTCCTTAGTCCTTCTCAGGTACTTGAGAATGTTCTTTACTGCTATCCAGTGCTTCTCCCCTGGGTCTAACTGATACCGGCTTACCACGCTCAGTGCGTAAGCTACATCTGGTCTGGTGCACAACATCCCATACATTATAGAGCCTACCACAGAAGCGTAGGGTATAATGGACATGCGTTCCCTTTCCAAATCAGTCTTGGGAGACATCTCTTTGGATAGGGTGATTCCGTGACAAGCCTGTAGATTACCGCGCTTAGAATCTTCCATACTGAATCTTTTCAGTACAGTGTCGATATACCTGGACTGCGAAAGTCCCAACATCCTCTTGGATCTATCACGATAGATCCGGATGCCCAGAATATAAGAGGCATCACCCAGGTCTTTCATGGAAAATCTGTGTGACAAGAATCCTTTGACAGATTGTAGCATAGGAATGTCATTTCCTATCAATAGAATGTCATCCACGTACAATACGAGGAATACGACAGTTCGTTCTACAACTTTACTATATATGCATGGTTCATCTGGATTTTTGATAAAGTCATATTCTTTGAATCTTTCATCAAAACAGATGTTCCAACTCCGCGATGCCTGCTTTAGTCCATAAATGGACTTAAGCAACTTGCATACTTTCCCGCTGCTCCCACTCTGATTGAAACCCTCTGGATGATCCATATAGACGCACTCTTCTAAATTTCCATTCAGAAAAGCCGTCTTTACGTCCATCTGCCAGATTTCATAATCATGGAAGGCAGCAATAGCAAGAAGGACCCGAATGGATTTGAGCATAGCCACTGGAGAAAAAGTTTCGTCATAGTCCGAACCAGGTCTTTGACGAAAACCCTTTGCAACAAGTCTAGCCTTATAGGTTTCCACCTATCCATCTACACCAATCTTTTTCTTGAAGATCCATTTGCATCCTATGGGTTTTACCCAATCCGGAGCAAAGTCCAAAGTCCATACTTTGTTGGTGTACATGGACTCCATTTCGGTCCGCATTGCATCTAGCCATCGTACCGAGTCGCCGCTCTGGATGGCCTGCTGGAAGCTAGTAGGTTCATCATCATCGATGATGCAATCCTCTCTATCCCCATCTATGAGAAAACCGTAGTATCTCTCAGGCGGATGAGACGGCCTATTACTCCTGCGGAGGGGTGCGGGAATGTCCTATTCTTCTTGAACTACTGGTTCTACCAAAATTTCAGTATTAGTTTGTGGTTCTGGAATTTCTTCCAGTTCTATTTCGCTCCCACTTGTTTCCTTTTCTAAAAACTGATGTTCTAGAAAATGGGCATTACGAGAAACAAATACCTTTTGTTCCTCTGCGTAATAGAATAGATATCCCCTGGAGTTCTTTGGATATCCCACAAACTTACACTTTACTGATCGCGCCTCGAGCTTGTCCACATGCTGCTTTTTAACAAAAGCTGGACATCCCCAAATTTTCAGATACTGAAGATAGGGTTTCTTTCCACTCCACATCTGATATGGTGTGGTAGGCACAGTCTTGGTAGGAACTATGTTCAAAAGATATGCCGCTGATTCTAGCGCATAACCCCAGAAAGATCGCGGTAACTCAGCATTACTCATCATGGAACGTACCATATCCAATAGAGTTCGATTCCGTCTCTCCGATACACCGTTATGCTGTGGAGTGTATGGAGGAGTAAGCTGAGAGAGAATTCCTTTCTCTTTTAGGTAACCTAGGAACTCGGCACTTAAGTATTCACCACCTCGATCAGATCTTAGTGTCTTGATACTTTTGCCGGTTTGGTTTTCTACTTCATTCTTATACTCTTGGAATTTCTCAAAAGCCTCGGATTTATGTTTCATCAGATAAATGAATCTGTATCTTGAGTAATCATCCATAAAAGTAATGAAATAGGAAAAACCACCTTTTGCATGTGTAGACATTGGACCACTTACATCGTTGTGTATGAGTCCTAAGGGCTCGCTCGCTCTTACTCCATGTCCAGTAAATGGAGTCTTTGTCATCTTTCCTTTGAGACAAGATTGACAAGTGGCATAAGTTTGATATTCGAACGAATCCAAATTGTTAATGTATATGCCCTAGAGGCCATTACTGTATCATACTGGTTTGTATATTACTTAATGGTAGCTTGGGATATTCACCTTGTATATACAATCTTGCTCAAAATAGTAGTATGCTACTTGGTTTGTTTCTACTTCAATGTGTACATGTGTTTATTTTAGTATATCACCTATACACATTAGTGGAGCCCTTAGGATCTTTGCTTGATTACCAGCGTTGTGATGGCAGTCACACTAGTGGGGGCTGGGTAATCTATAAGCACATCCTTACGCAGGTCCCTAGTCGCAGGACTATCGAGACAGGGCATCGATACTCCGGAGTAGACTAGTGCATGCGCTTCTCATCACAGTGTGGGAGACGGTCTGTCCCACAGCCGTCAGTACGTCGTACTTGAGATAGTATGCGGGTGCTCGTTAGGTTACGAGTACACTGGACAGGACTCGTCGGGAACTGATTAGTTGGTTTTATACCTATCGTCAGTTAGCAGTTCCCAGGTGACATGAGTACAGCTTAGTCCGCTGACTTGACACTGTCACTTCGCCTCGAGTGTGTTCCCACTGTACTTAGATTACTACCCTACCACGGCTCAAAGGAGTCGTGCAAACAGGTAGTAGTTGGGTGCAGTCCCGAAGCACTTGGAGGCAGTGAAGGTTAGACAGGATTCGTCTCTCCCGGTATTGGGGGTTGACATCGCGCTGTGTCTAGGAGAGTCATTACACGAGTAGTCCCTGGCCAGGGCAAGCGAGATATACTGGTAGGCTTCCAGTGTTATCTCAGGGTGTTTTGGGCTTCACTCCGACACGACTTGTACCGCTATTAGGGGACTGACGTTTACCGCCCCCTAGGCCCGCCATGCGATGTATCAGACGAACAGACCGGACTGTACGGAGACTGTCACATTCAGACTCGGTAGGAGTTCAGATGGGGTTCACCTCGTCAGTCTTCTTATCGGCATCTACCTGGGGACCGTTACGCACAGCTAGTGCCGCTTGCGGTCTGTGGTTAAACCCACTGCCGGCATAGTGTCGAGTCTTTAGAGTCCCACACAGAGGGCTATTCGCCTTTGGGCAAAACAGAGTAGAGGTCGCATAGTTTTGCGACAGGGTTCGTTCTCATCCGCGCACTTGTGCACGTTTGGAGTCCGGACGGATATTACTAGCGGGCTCTGGTTTGAGCCAGATACTAGTATATGTTTTGGGGTTAGTTTTATCTCATTGTATTCATGTTCCTCGGAACAAGAATGCGGGTGTGTATGCACAGTTGATTGGGGCGGAGGAAGAGGATTTTCATTAGGGTTTCGGAACGGGTATGTATGCACAGTTGACAGTCGTCTTTTTCCAAACCCTAATGAATTTATGATATATCAATTAATAATATTAATTAAATGAAATTGTGTCATGGTTGGGTTTGTTGACTTGTTGACCAAGGTTGACTTGTTGACCATGGTTGAAACTTTGACTATCATCATTACATATCAAAGATGCTCTTTGATTCTAGCAAAACCATTTAATGTGTGTAATGATAATTGTCATTCCAAACCATCCATCAACTATTTCATTTAGATTATTATTATTAATTTGATAATTCATTTCATATTATGTTATGGTTGTAAAAAAGAGTTTCATTCTATCATAACACTTCTCTCTCCTCTCTTCTTCTTCCTCCTCCTCTAGTTCAAGGAGACTCACTCTCATGTGTTGAGAAACCCTCTCCTTGAGATAAAAACACCCCAAAACCACTTTCTACTCACTCTAGGGTTAGAGGTCTGGCAAGCCAAAGACCCTAGTTCTCTCAAAGTTCGAGAAAGGAGCCCGAAGGTTGAACCCTCAGGTGGATCCATCTTTGACGGAAGAAGGCGACGAGGAAAGCACCATCCAAGCTCTACAAAGGTTTCAAGAAGAAGGAGTTCAAGTTAGGTATAACATCTTTTCCGAGTAGCTAACTCTCTTTAGCTTGGTAGCTAGTTTAGTTTAGAAAAGATCCCAAAATGTTAGTCCATGTTGCCTAATGCGCTAAAAATTTGTTTTTTATACCGTTTCCGCCTTCCCGCAAGAACCGGGGTTGGCAACGTGGACTTACAGTGGTATCAGAGCCTAACTAAACTTAAACTAGCTAAGTAGTAAAGTGTATGGAAGTTCGATCGGAAAAATCACAAAAACCTAAACATCAAAACCCTAACTTTCTGTTGAAATTTTTTGTGCTCTAAAGATAAAAAGTTTTACTCCAAAAATCGGCTCAGGGTTTTGTGAAGACACCCACCAAAAACGGTCGCCTGAATCCTTCAAACCGCCGCGGTTCCGCGGCAATGAGTATACATTTGCCGCGGAACCGCCGCCATTTTGGCTCATCTCACGACCGGGTTTGGTGCAGTGTTCTTCTGGTAGGGTTTTGGGATTTTTAAGATGGTTTATTTGTGCCTAGATTTTCCAGAAAAGAAATTTGTTTTTGCGGACCTATAAATCCGTATTTTTGATCGAACTTCACTATACTTTGACTAATCTGTTATATCTGTGATGTTTATATGTATTGAACGTCGGCTAATCGCTATATGTCGATTAGTCGGGGTTATACATATCTGTGATCTGTGTTTGATGATGGTATGTGTATATGAATGCGTTGGACTGTCGCGGGTAAATAGCCGGGGTGGATGTGAGATGAGTGTTTCTTTTTCTTTCATTCATGTAATATGTAAATTGATGTAATATTATTTGTATGGCCGCACAACCGGATCGGGGTTGTAGCCGTCATTGTATAATTCTTTTTACTGTTTTTGCTCCTAGGATAGACCCATGGAGGGGTGCACAAACTACCGGGTATCTCGAAGTGCCGAGTGGCCTACTCACGGCGTTGAGGGAGGTTGCTCCACTTCGGGTACTTGGCGGGTAGTTTGCCGCACCCGTAGGGGTCTTGGGTGGGGTTTTGGCTATTCACCGCGACCGTGTAATCCGCTTTTCGTTGCAGGCTCGAACGGATTGCGGATTCCTAGTATATCCAATGTATTCATCTGTGATCTGTAATGTCTATCATTGCTATATATTTATAACTATTTAGGCGTTGCTTATGTTTTACAGCCGCGCTAGCCCAGCCCCCGCTCTGTCGTTAGTTAAGTAACCTAACGGGTGATGACGGGGCCCCGTGGCGAATGCGAATGGCATAAGCGTACGTCATATTTTGGTTGTTTTCTGCAATGGTAGGATTAAATGATGGGACGCATTAAAAGAACTAATGCAAGAATATCACGCATTAAAAGAACTAATGCAAGATAATAAACCAAGTAAAAGTCATTGGAACACTTTCGAAAAACCACTCGGTTCTTTTCAAAACTAACTTTTAAATGCGGAACTTGAGCCACTCCTTTTTAAAAAGCTATCTCGTTCCATCGATTATATCAAGTTCACTACGTTCACGGTTTCGCCAAAACCATTCGTAGCCCTCCTTCGTTTCGTATGAATATTCAATAGTATTCAAGCTATGTTTGTTGACCTTCGTCAAGGCATAGAGATTGGTAGCTGTTGGGTGTTCATATATAGCATAGATAGATGCGTTGGTTTGGGACAGTCATATTGCCTTGTTGACCTTCGTCAAGGGTATATACGGGTGGGTTCAAATTAACCTGGAAAATGACGGGCAGAACTTGACATGTGACTTATGATTTGTTGACCTTCGTCAAGGTCATAAGTGCATGGAGCAAAAATCCACATCGGGAGTTTCATAAGTACTGAAACTTGCTAGATTTGCATACCATTTGGAGTGTGGTGATTCTGGTAGGATTCCTTCAGTTTCGTCACGCGATGATATTTGGATCCCGATCCTACTGTGAGTATATGCTACTCCTCGGGAAATTTCTTACTAAACGATCAATGCTATAAACCTAGTAGGCGTCTAGAAAGGTGTTAGCGGGGCTACGCCCCCAGGGAAAAGAGGTTCTTAAATTAAGGAACTTCGCGAAAGCGTTGGAAAACCTCCCTCGAAGTACCGACACTGGCCTAGCTGAACGGTTAAGCAAGTATTGTGCGGTGGGATTGATCCCGACTAATTCTTCCTTTATGGTTTGAGGAGGGATTCGAGAAACAGTGGGAGCCATCCTGTTTAGACGAACTAAAAACCATTCTAAACTTGCAAGAGCATCGTGCTGAGTGTTTCTTCTCTCTCTCCTAATTGCAGCGACCAATCAACATGACTGGACTAAAGTTACTTTTAGATAAAAACATACTGACAGGGCCAAACTACAAAGATTAGCTCAGGAATGTCAAGATGGCAATCACTTACGACAAGCTGGGGTATCTTCTTACCACCAAAGCTCCCCCTATCCCAGGTCCCACCTCCAGCGTCGCGGATAAGGAAATCCGTAAGACTTGGGAGATTGATTGCGCGAAGGCCAAGTGCCTCGTGCTTGCCTCTATGGACAACGAACATCAGAGGAGGCAAGAGAATATGGACCTGGAATCCATATTTCTTCATACAAAAGAACTGTATGGAGAGCAGTCTCGTATCGCAAGATACGAAGTGTCGAAGAAGTTATTTTCGGCAAAGTTGGCCGTCGGATGATTGGTAGCGGAACACGTGCTTAAGATGATTGGCTACATTGAGGAGCTCGCAGAACTTGGGACCACGTTGGAGAGTGAGCTCTATACGGACTTAATTCTCTAGTCCCTTCCTTCCACTTACGCCCAGTTTATACTGAACTTCAACTTACAAGAAAAAGAAGTTGAACTTTCAGAACTCCTCAACATGCTGAGGAGCGCAGAGGGCATCCTACAGAAAGGTAGGGAAACATCCACTTTGTTTGTAGGAGAATCTTCTTCTTCTAGGTCCAAGGCGAAAGCCAAGGGAAAGAAGAGGAAAGCCCCCGCCAAACCAAGGGGCGGTGTTAGTAAAGTGGATACGAAAGGAAAGGTAAAGGCAACAAAGATAGCGGGGAAGCTTGTGGGTAAAGAAGAATGCTTCTATTGTCATAAGAGTGGACACTGGAAGAAAGATTGCAGGGCTTGGAAGGCCAGGACACAGGAACTGAAGCAGGTTGCGGCTTCAGCTTCAGGTGTGTATGTTATTGAAAACTGTCTTTCAATAAACTCTACTTCCTGGGTATTGGATACCGGATCAGGATCTCATATCTGTAATTCTTTGCAGGCGTTGAGAAACCGTAGGGTTTTGAAGGCAGGTGACATGACCCTCAGAGTTGCAAACGGAGCTAGCATGGATGCTAAAGCCGTGGGGGACTATCACCTGGGAATGTCAGATGGACATGTTTTGGTTTTGCGCAATTGCTTTTTTGTACCCAACGCAACTTGTAATATCATTTCTGTATCTTTGGTTTCTAAAGAATGTTATGAATTTGCGTTTGTAAGTAATGTTGTAAACATTCACCTTAATCAAGTTCTGATTGGGTCAGGTACACTGAGCAATGGTATATACGTGTTAAACCAACCACAGATTTTCAATGTCCAGAATACACACAAAAGAAAGTCTCCAGATATAAATCAGGCTTTCTTATGGCATTGTAGACTGGGTCACATCAATGAGACACGGTTGACTAAGTTACATAAAGAAGGATACTTGGATCCGTTCGAGTATCAGTCTTATGCCACTTGTGAATCTTGTCTCATGGGAAAGATGACAAAGACTCCGTTCACTGGACACGGAGAGAGAGAGAGCGAGCTCTTGGGACTCATACACAGTGACGTGTGTGGTCCAATGTCTACACATGCACGAAGCGGTTATTCATACTTCATTACTTTCACAGATGATTTCTCTAGGTATGGACATGTCTTCTTAATGAAGCACAAATCCGAGGCCTTTAAGAAATTTCGGGATTACAAGAATGAAGTTGAAAAACAAACAGGCAAAAGTATTAAGATTCTAAGATCGGATCGAGGTGGTGAATACTTGAGTGCCGAGTTCCTGGACTATTTAAAAGAGAATGGAATTCTCACTCAGCGTACTCCACCATACACTCCGCAACATAACGGTGTATCGGAAAGGAGGAATCGAACCCTATTGGATATGGTTCGTTCCATGATGAGCAAGGCTGAGTTACCGCGATCTTTCTGGGGTTATGCACTAGAAGCAGCTGCATATCTCTTGAACAAGGCTCCAACCAAGACTGTGCCTACCACCCCATATCAGATGTGGAGTGGAAAGAAACCCTGTCTTAAGTATCTTAAGATATGGGGATGTCCAGCTTTTGTAAAAAAGCAGCATGCGGACAAGCTCGAGGCACGTTCAGTACAGTGTAAGTTTGTGGGATACCCAAAGAACTCCAGGGGGTATCTATTCTATTCCGCAGAGGAACAAAAAGTTTTTGTTTTTCAATATGCCCGCTTCTTGGAAACTGAGTTTTTGGAAACCCAGATAAGTGGGAGCGCAATAGAACTGGAAGAAATTCCAGAACCACAAGCTATTACTGAAAGCTTGGAAGAGCCAGTAGTTTCAAAAGAACAGGACATTCCTACGCCGCTCCGCAGGAGTAGTAGGCAGTCTCATCCGCCCGAGAGATACTACGGTTTTCTCATAGACGGGGATAAAGAGGATTGCATCATAGATTATGATGAGCCTACTAGCTTCCAGCAGGCCGTTCAGAGCGTTAACTCGGTAAAATGGTTGGATGCAATGCGGACCGAAATGGGGTCCATGTACACCAACAAAGTATGGACGTTGGACATTGTTCCAAACGGGGTAAAACCCGTAGGATGCAAGTGGATCTTCAAAAGGAAGATTGGTGTAGATGGACAGGTTGAGACCTATAAAGCTAGACTTGTTGCAAAGGGTTTTCGTCAAAGACCTGGTTTGGACTATGACGAAACCTTTTCTCCAGTGGCTATGCTGAAATCCATTCGGATCCTTCTTGCCATTGCTGCCTTCCACGATTATGAGATTTGGCATATGGACGTAAAAACCGCTTTTCTAAATGGAAATTTAGAGGAGTGTGTCTATATGGACCAGCCAGAGGGTTTCATTCAGAGTGGGAGCAGCGGAAAGGTGTGCAAGTTGCTTAAGTCCATCTATGGACTAAAGCAGGCATCGCGGAGTTGGAACATCTGCTTTGATGAGACGGTCAAAGAATTTGGCTTTATCAAAAATCCAGATGAACCATGCATCTATAGTAGATTTGTAGCGAGAACTATAGTATTCCTCGTTTTATACGTGGATGACATTCTCTTAATAGGAAATGACATTCCTATGCTACAATCTGTCAAGGGGTTCTTGTCGCACAGGTTCTCCATGAAAGACCTGGGTGATGCCTCTTACATCCTGGGGATCCGGATCCATCGTGATAGATCCAAGAGGATATTTGGACTTTCACAGTCCAGGTACATCGACACCATACTAAAAAGATTCAGTATGGAAGATTCCAAGCGCGGTAACCTACCGGCTTGTCACGGGATCACCCTCTCTAAAGAGATGTCTCCCAAGACTGATTTGGAGAGGGATCGCATGTCTATTATACCCTACGCTTCTGCGGTAGGCTCTATAATGTATGCGATGTTGTGTACCAGACCGGATGTAGCTTATGCACTGAGTGTGGTAAGCCGGTATCAGTCAAACCCTGGGGAGAAACACTGGATAGCGGTAAAGAACATTCTCAAGTACGTGAGAAAGACTAAGGAGATGTTCTTGGTGTATGGCGGAAAAGACCTCCATATCGAGGCCTTTGCTGACTCCAGCTTCCAGAGTGACAAGGATGATTCCAAGTCCATGTCGGGTTTTGTCTTTACCCTCAATGGAGGGGGGGTGTGTTGGAAGAGTTCCAAACAGGAAACCGTTGCAGACTCGACTATGGAAGCGGAATACATCGCTGCATCTGATGCCGCAAAAGAAGCCGTCTGGATGAGGAAGTTCTTGAAAGAACTTCAGGTGGTTCCGTCCATTGTTGATCCAATACCTCTGTATTGCGACAACAACGGGGCTATAGCTTTAGCGAAGGAACCCAGGTCCCATCAGAAATCCAGACACATCTTGAGGCGGTATCACCTGATCAGGGAGATCGTGGATCGCCAGGAGATCGAGGTTCGGAGGGTTGCTTCAGAAGAAAACACTGCAGATCCATTCACTAAGGCCTTGCCCCAGACTCAGTTCGAGCGGCTGATCGAGATGATAGGTCTTCGATACGCCAGTACATGGCCTTAGTGCAAGTAGGAGATTGTTAGTGTATATGCCCTAGAGGCCATTACTGTATCATACTGGTTTGTATATTACTTAATGGAAGCTTGGGATATTCACCTTGTATATACAATCTTGCTCAAAATAGTAGTATGCTACTTGGTTTGTTTCTACTTCAATGTGTACATGTGTTTATTTTAGTATATCACCTATACACATTAGTGGAGCCCTTAGGATCTTTGCTTGATTACCAGCGTTGTGATGGCAGTCACACTAGTGGGGGCTGGGTAATCTATAAGCACATCCTTACACAGGTCCCTAGTCGCAGGACTATCGAGACAGGGCATCGATACTCCGGAGTAGACTAGTGCATGCGCTTCTCATCCCAGTGTGGGAGACGGTCTGTCCCACAGCCGTCAGTACGTCGTACTTGAGATAGTATGCGGGTGCTCGTTAGGTTACGAGTACACTGGACAGGACTCGTCGGGAACTGATTAGTTGGTTTTATACCTATCGTCAGTTATCAGTTCCCAGGTGACATGAGTACAGCTTAGTCCGCTGACTTGACACTGTCACTTCGCCTCGAGTGTGTTCCCACTGTACTTAGATTACTACCCTACTATGGCTCAAAGGAGTCGTGCAAACAGGTAGTAGTTGGGTGCAGTCCCGAAGCACCTGGAGGCAGTGACGGTTAGACAGGATTCGTCTCTCCCGGTATTGGGGGTTGACATCGCGCTGTGTCTAGGAGAGCCATTACACGAGTAGTCCCTTGCCAGGGCAAGCGAGATATACTGGTAGGCTTCTAGTGTTATCTCAGGGTGTTTTGGGCTTCACTCCGACACGACTTGTACCGCTATTAGGGGACTGACGTTTACCGCCCCCTAGGCCCGCCATGCCATGTATCAGACGAACAGACCGGACTGTACGGACACTGTCACATTCAGACTCAGTAGGAGTTCAGATGGGGTTCACCTCGTCAGTCTTCTTATCGGCATCTACCTGGGGACCGTTACGCACAGCTAGTGCCGCTTGCGGTCTGTGGTTAAACCCACTGCCAGCGTAGTGTCGAGTCTTTAGAGTCCCACACAGAGGGCTATTCGCCTTTGGGCAAAACAGAGTAGAAGTCGCATGGTTTTGCGACAGGGTTCGTTCTCATCCGCGCACTTGTGCACGTTTGGAGTCCGGACGGATATTACTAGCGGGCTCTGGTTTGAGCCAGATACTAGTATATGTTTTGGGGTTAGTTTTATCTCATTGTATTCATGTTCCTCGGAACAAGAATGCGGGTGTGTATGCACAGTTGATTGGGGCGGAGGAAGAGGATTTTCATTAGGGTTTCGGAACGGGTGTGTATGCACAGTTGACAGTCGTCTTTTTCCAAACCCTAATGAATTTATGATATATCAATTAACAATATTAATTAAATGAAATTGTGTCATGGTTGGGTTTGTTGACTTGTTGACCAAGGTTGACTTGTTGACCATGGTTGAAACTTTGACTATCATCATTACATATCAAAGATGCTCTTTGATTCTAGCAAAACCATTTAATGTGTGTAATGATAATTGTCATTCCAAACCATCCATTAACTATTTCATTTATATTATTATTATTAATTTGATAATTCATTTCATATTATGTTATGGTTGTAAAAAAGAGTTTCATTCTATCATAACACTTCTCTCTCCTCTCTTCTTCTTCCTCCTCCTCTAGTTCAAGGAGACTCACTCTCATGTGTTGAGAAACCCTCTCCTTGAGATAAAAACACCCCAAAACCACTCTCTACTCACTCTACGGTTAGAGGTCTGGCAATCCAAAGACCCTAGTTCTCTCAAAGTTCGAGAAAGTAGCCCGAAGGTTGAACCCTCAGGTGGATCCATCTTTGACGGAAGAAGGCGACGAGGAAAGCACCATCCAAGCTCTACAAAGGTTTCAAGAAGAAGGAGTTCAAGTTAGGTATAACATCTTTTCCGAGTAGATAACTCTCTTTAGCTTGGTAGCTAGTTTAGTTTAGAAAAGATCCCGAAATGTTAGTCCATGTTGCCTAATGCGCTAAAAATTTGTTTTTTATACCGTTTCCGCCTCCCCGCAAGAACCAGGGTTGGCAACGTGGACTTACAATCCTTCTCTATATAACTTAGTCAACCTTCTCTCATTGATATGACCCAGTCTACAATGCCATAAGAAAGCTTTATTTAAATCTGGAGACTTTCTTTTTAGTGTGTTCTGGAAATTGAAAATTTGGAGTTGGTTTAAGACATATATACCGTTATCCAGTGTACCGGACCCAATCAAACTATGATTAAGGTGGATGTTAACAACATCACTTACAAACGTGAAATCATAACCTTTATTTGATAACAAGGAAACAGATATGATATTACACGTTAAGCTGGGTACACAAAAACAGTTATGTAAAACCAAAATGTGTCCACTCGTCAATCCCAGGTGATAATCCCCTACGGACACAGCTCCCACGCTAGCTCCGTTAGCAACCATCAGGGTCATATCACTATCCTTCAGCACTCTACGGTTTCTCAGTGCCTGCAATGAATTGCATATATGAGATCCTGATCCGGTATCTAATACCCAGGAAGTAGGTTGATTGACAGACAATTCTCAATTACAAACACACCTGAAGTCGAAGCCACAGCTTGCTTCGGTTCCTGGTTCTTTGCGTTCCACGCTTTGCAATCTTTCTTCCAGTGCCCTTTCCTATGACAATGGAAACACTCATCCTGGGCCACTACCGGTACCGCAAACTTTTTCTTTCCCTTCACTCCCACCTTACTAACACCTCCTCTAGGTTTGGTGGCGGCCTTCTTTTTCCTTCCTTTGGCCCTAGCCTTGGACCCGGAAGAAGAAGCACCGCTAACAAACATAGCGGGTGTTTCCCTTGCCTTCTGCAAGGTGCCCTCTGCACTCCTCAACATGTTAAGAAGTTCCGGAAGTTCAACTTCTTTTCTTTGAATGTTGAAGTTCAGAATAAACTGGGCGTAGGTGGAAGGAAGGGACTGGAGAATAAGGTTTGTATAGAGCTCATTATCCAAAGTCGTCCCAAGGTCTGCGAGCTCTTCTATGTAGCCAATCATCTTTAGGACATGTTCTCCTACATATGATCCGACGGCCAACCTCGCTCGAAACAAGTTCTTAGAGGTCTCGTATCTTGCTATACGAGATTGCTCTCCATAAAGTTCTTTTGTACGGAGAAATATGGCATCAAGATCCATATCCTCGTGCCTCCTCTGATGTTCATTGTTCATCGAGGCAAGCACGATGCACTTGGCCTTCGCGCAATCATACTCCCAGGTTTTGCGGATTTCCTTATCTGCATTACTGGATTTGGGGCCTGGGACTGCAGGTGCCTTAGTGGTGAGGACGTACCCCAATTTGTCATAGGTCAAAGACATTTTTGACATTCCGCAGCCAATCTTTATAGTTTGGCCCTGTCAGTATATTTTTCTCTAAAAGTAAATTAAGTCCAGTCATTTTCAGGGTCGCTGCAAGTAGGAGAGAGAGAAGAAAACTCTTTAGCATGATGCTCTTGCAAGTTTAGAGTGGTTTTTAATTTATCTAAACTAGATGGCTCCCACTGTTTCTCGAATCCTTCCTCAAACCATAAAAGAAGAATTAGCCAGGACTATTCTCACTGTACAATACTTGCTTAACAGTTCAGCCAGGCTGGTGTCGGTACTTCGAGGGAGGTTTTCCAACGCTTTCGCGAAGTTCCTTAATTAAATAACCTCTTTTCTCTGGGGGCGTAACCCCTCTGACACCTTTCTTGACACCTACTTGGTTTATAGCATTGATCGTTAAGTGACGAATCTCCTGATGAGTAGCATATACTCACAGTAGGATCGGGATCCAAATATCATCGTATGATAATGTTGAAGGAATCCTACCAACATTCATCAAACTCCAAATGGTATGCATCTTTTTGCAAATTTCAGTTTCTTTAGAAATTCCCGATATATATTTTTGCCCCATGCTCTTATGACCTTGGCGTTATGTCAAAATGTCATAAGTCACATGTCAAGTTCTACCCATCATTATCTTGTTAATTTGAATCCATTCGTACATATCTTTGACGTTCGGCCAAAATGATAATACGACTGTCCCAAACTAACTCATTTATCTATGCGACAAATGAATACCCAGCAGCTACCAAACACTATGCCTTGGCGTTAGGTCAAAATGTCATAAGTCACATGTCAAGTTCTACCCATCATTATCTTGTTAATTTGAATCCATTCGTACATATCTTTGACGTTCGGCCAAAATGATAATACGACTGTCCCAAACTAACTCATTTATCTATGCGACAAATGAATACCCAGCAGCTACCAAACACTATGCCTTGGCGTTAGGTCAAAATACATAGCTTGAATACTACTGAATACCCAAATGAAATGACAGAGGGCTACGAATGGTTTTGGCGAAACCGTGAACGTAGTGAACTTGATATGACCGAAGGAACCTGATAGCTTTTAAAAGGAGTGGTTAAAGCTCCGCAATTTAAAAAATATCATCTGTTTTAAAATAACCGAGTGGTTTCTTTTAAATTGTTCCAACGATTCATCTTTTGGTTTATTTTCTTTGCATTATAAATGCGTCCCATCATTAACCTATCATTATAGAAAACAACGAAAATACAACGTCCTCTTATGCCATCCGCATTCGCCATTGGGTCCCGTCATCACCCGTTAGGTTACATAACTAACGGCAGAGCGGGGGC
Organism: Agapanthus africanus; assembly: GCA_030015575.1. Lineage (NCBI taxonomy): Eukaryota > Viridiplantae > Streptophyta > Magnoliopsida > Asparagales > Amaryllidaceae > Agapanthus > Agapanthus africanus. The sequence continues at coordinate 44,300,979 of JASDDO010000024.1, read as the reverse complement.
TGGGCTAGCGCGGGTGTAAAACATAAGTGACGTCTAAATAGCTATCATATATAGATATTGTACATTCGTCAGACGCAATAATAGGCATTCCAGATCTCATATGAACTTTATTGGATTTGCAAGCAATCCGCGTTTGTTTAGAGCCTGCAACAAAAGACGGATTACACAGTTGTGATGAATAGCCATTACCCCACCCTAGACCCCTACGGGTACGGCAAACTACCCGTCAAATACCCGAAGTGAAGCGGTCTCCCTCAACAACGTGAGTAGGCCACTAAACACTTCAAAGTACCCGGTAGTTTGTGCACCCCACCTTGGTCTATCCTAGGAGCAAAAACAGTAAAATGAAATAATACAACGGTGGCTACAACCGCAACCTGGATGTGCCCCGCAAAATAATATTACAACATATTACAATTACATTGAATGAATGAATATAACAACCCATCTCAAACCCCGGCTAATCATCACAACAGTCCAATACAGTTCACAACCACAAACAGTAAAAACCATTACAGAAATGTGCAACCCCCTGCCAAACGGCATACTAGCAGTTAGGGGAGGTTTACGAACACATTATACAATCACAGATATAATCAAATTAGCAAACATCGCAAGATTTCGATCGTGCAAACACTTTAGATTCTACTCCAAAACTTCTCTGTGCACCTGAGACTTGAGCAGAAAAATAAACATCCCAGAAAATACAAAAATATCACAGAAGAGTTACTGGAGCAAACTGGGTTGAATCGGCCCCAACTCGGCCGCGGATCCACGGCGGATCTGTGGGATCGGCCACGGTTCCGCGGCTGTATGGCCGATTCAGGAACCCATTTTTCTCCAATGATCTTATTTATCTCTGCTTGTTATTCTGCAGCTCCCTGAAAAAATTTTAGAGCCTGTTTTAAAATCGACAGAAACATGGTGATATCGATGTCTTTTTCGGTTCGTTTTGCGTTTGAAATTCATGCGACTTTGCTAATGAGTTAATTATTATTTAGCGAAGCTCTGATACCACTGTAAGTCGATGTACAATACCCCACGACTTGCGGGAAGGCGGAATAATGAAAAACGATCTTGTTCTTTGCGTAAACATCGACTAACCGAGAATCTTTGCTAAACTATAACTAACAAGAATCATAGAAGTTAACAACTACTATGAAAAGTGATTATACCTGATGAACCGTGTCCTTCGTCTTTTCGTTCTCCACGTCCTCTCCGGCCTTCTCTATGTAGTAGATGTTCCACCCGAGAGCTTTACTTCAAGCTTCACCTTTAACTTGAGGTAACTAGGTTTCTTAAAGTGCTAATCTAAGTAACCTAGGTGATATAGAGAAGAGTTATGGATTAAGTAGTCTAATTTAATCCTTGGTCTCAACACATGAGAGGGGAGGATTAGGGTTTGAAGAGAGAGAGCTTGAGGAGAGAGAAAGTGAGCAAGAGAATGCAATGAGATAACGATCTCTCATAATATATATGAAGCATTATATTTATCAAGATAAATCAAAAAAATGATTTAACAACCATGCTTCATAAATATAAATGAGTGATTCATCTCCATGAGTCATTAAGCATTTATGATGCATTAATGACAAGGATGAATCACACAAATGAGTCACTAATCCTATTTAATACTTATACCACCTAAACCCCCAAGTCACCAACCTTCTAGAAGCTTCTCGCGAAATTACGAGAACGCCCCTCCTATCCGTGAAAACACGGAAAAACTTTAGACTGTATAAATCCAATAACTGGATACTAGAAACTGGCTTAAACCAAAGTCGCTAGTAAAAAACTGTCCGGATGTCATACGTGCGTAAACACACGTATGCGTCCGAACCCTTGTCGTAAAACCATACGACCTCTATATCGTTTCGCCTGGAGTAGGGAAACTCTCTGTGTGGGACTCTAAAGACTCGACTACTACGCTGGCAGTGGGTTTACCACAGACCGCAAGCGGTACTAGCTGTACGTAATGGTCCCCAGGTAGATGTCGATAAGAAGGCCGATGAGGAAACCCATCCGAACTCTTACTGAGTCTGATGTGACAATCTCCGTATAGTCCGGTCTGTTCGTCTAAGACTATCGCATATCAGGCCTAGGGGGAGGCAAGCGTCAGTCCCCTAATAGCGGTATAAGTCGTGTCGGAGCGTAGCCAATTACACCCTGAGAAAACAACCGGAACCTACCAGTAAATCTCGCTTGCCCTGGCCAGGGACTTTGCGTAATGGCTCTCTGACACAGCACGATATCATCTCCCAATACCGGGAGAGACGAATCCTGTCTAACCGCCACTGCCTCCAAGTGCTCGGGACTGCACCCAACTGCTACCTGTTTGCACGACTCCTTTGAGCCGTGATAGGATAGCAATCTAAGAACAGTGGGACACACTCGAGGCGAGGTAGCAGTGTCAAGTCTGCGGACTATGCTGTATTCATGTCACCTGGGAACTGTTAACTGAGGATGGGTATAATACCAACTAACAGTTCCTCGTGAGTCTTATCCGGTGTACCCATAACCTAACGAGCACCTGCATACTATCTCCAGTACGACGTACTGACGGCTATGGGACAGACCATCTCCCCAACTGGGATGAGAAGCGTACACACTAGTCTACCCCGGAGTATCGATGCCCTGTCTCGATAATCCTACGACTAGGGACCTGAATAAGGATGTGCTTGTAGACTACTCAGCCCCCACTAGTGTGACTGCCATCACAACGCTGGTAGTCAAGCAAGATCCTAAGAGCTCTATCAATACGTATACTCGCATATTAAGATAGAAAAACCAAGTAGCATACTACCACGTTTAGCAAGACTGTTATATACATGTGAATATCTCAAGCTTCCATTAAGTAATATACAAACTAGTATGATACAATAATGGCCCCTAGGGCATATACACTAACATAGAAATAGGGTGAATAGGGGAGAGTGATTCTAGATCTATGTTGAACACGGATGTAGAATATATAAGAAGAGGGCTTGTAGGGTTCGTTAGGATTTAGTAGTTGATGGATGACTAATAAAGATGACTTCTTTTATCTTTTGATAGATTTAAAACTGGATTGATAGTGATGAATGAGGATTATGGTTCTTGGAAGAAACTAGGGATTCCCCACTATTGACCCTTGTCCCTTCATTGATCTCTATTCATGTCTAACCCTTAACAAAACAATTGTTAATCTAATCTCAAATCGCGGTCAAGACTATCAATAAATTGATAGCGCGCCCGATTATGATATTAACAATTCTTTTGCTAAAGTTTATAAATTTCATAAGATGTAAAAGAAGTTAAAATATTTTCTCATCCATTGTTCTACCCTAATCCTACGACCCTAGCAAGCTAGGAATTACTCACGCATGTTTGGAGAAGAAGGAGAAGGGATATAAAAGGAAATCATAATGCAAAAATTTAAATGCGGAAAGTAAATGCGAAATAATTAAGCAAATGATCTACCTTTATTAATCAACTTTACAAGTACAAATCCTTCGAATTTAGATTACAAGAGGAAGAAGTTGCTCTCGATCTCTGCCTCGTAGGAAGTAGATGTTCCGTCGATATTCACGTCGAATCGCGGACCTGTCATGGATCTCTTGTTCTTTGACGGTGATTTGCTTCGTATTAAAAGTGATGATTTCTAACTTTAGGCCTCGGTCCTTTATATAGCCCTCAAATCAGAAACCCTAGATCTCATAGGTTTAGATATGCAATCACGATCACCCACCAAAAATCTCAGATCTAACGGCCACCAATTGGCCGCGGATCCGCCGCATTTATGGCATATTGGCCGCAGAAGCGCCGCGCTCTGGGGGATTTAGGGTTTGAGATTTCTGCTGTGGCCTCATGTTGACAAGTGGAGATCTTCTAGATATCTGGATTTTGGAAATATTTCCTGAGTCTCTACCAGTATTGATTCTACGATTTTATTGGCAGATTTTTGATCCTGACGTCTTGAATATCTTGATCTCCTGACCTGAGCTAAATCTTGCACAATATCTCCATGAATAATGTTAGTAATATTTGTTATAGTAGAAATATAATCTTAATCATTTTATAAGGTAATAAATCACAGCATCCCTCAATAAAACATCACCTTTAGTCTTCCTCCCTACCTTTCTTCCAAATAACGATCATATACCCCTACGTGTGTAAAATACATCTTTATACTTAGAGAATTCAATTCAAGCTATCATACACTTGTTCATCTTCCAAAGTACTTTATAGTCGGTGAATAATTTCGATGAAATTGCTCACGCATTCTTCATGCGACCGTTAATACTTCTTGAGCTACTAACCGACATATTACCAAATGTGCTTGCTTAATAAGGCGTAATTATCCTCGTCCTGCAATACCTAAAGGCTTAGCAGTGGCTACCAAACCAGTTGGTCTAAGGCACTAGGTGATAAAGCACCCTCGCTATATTTTTTTATGCTGCCTTAAGTAATTACAAAACCAGTGTTCATTTTTTTCCCCTTCACCACTTATAATTTTTTTTATTTTCTTCATACTAAGGCTTTTAGACAAGAGCATTTCAAGGTATCTTTTACTATCCCAAGTTTCAAGATGCGTGAAAGTGCATATAGCAGGGTATCAACGTTCAAATGTTTGGCCTCAAGAATAGGGACTATTTTTCAGACTTATTTTTATCCTCATATTAGTAATTTCCTTCATCCTACTAACCCTTGGAACAACGGCTCATGACTACTTATTACCAGTTTCGTTTAAGAAAACATCTAATTTTCTTGCTTTTCTCAAACTATTCCTATCTTTCATATTTATGATAATGCAAAATAATGCGTGAATAAGCACAAACCTCTCCCAAACCTGTTTGCAGCAATGTCCGCACTGATAACATCTGTTAAGCTTAAAAAAAACCTGTAGACATGGGAGAAAAAGTTAGTAACGGGGAAATAAATAAATGATAGTGAAATTCTCTCCCAAACTTATTTTTGGCTCATAATTTTGTAAAAATTTTATTTCAAGAGCCAAAATATCCCCCCCCCCCCAAACTTGAGTAAAATAATATTAAGCATTTTGAAATTATAAGGAGGGGGTAAAGTTATTGGTCAATATAAAGATTTACAAAGACTAAAAGTCAACACCAACCATTCAAATATTTTATCGATGTAACGCACTGGTTGGTAGAAGATCATATCACCTATCGACGTGAAGAAGTGGGGAGGAGATAAGAGGTGTAATAGAACGGGTTTACGTCTTGGTTTATAGAGATGAAACAGTGATGGTGGATTACTCGCATTCTTGTTCCGGATAAGAAGAAGGGGTGGCAATTCAACTTCTTTAAGTGGGGGTTAATTCATCACAACACCAATGTCTTCTAAGAATGCGAGTTCTTCAACGAAGATTTCTTCAAAGCCTTCATCGATATCTCGAATAATAATCTCATCGGAAAGAACAGAATGATACTCGGACTCCATAAAAAGTTCATATTTAGCGTTAGATATTGACCCGGATAACTCGATAGAAGGGTCCACATGTGTATAATAAATAGCAGGTCAAACAACAACGTACTAGCGGAGTCAAGATCAGTATCGTGAAATTGTTCAAATTCGCTATTGTTGGAATCCATCCTTTCGACAGAACATACCTGAGGATAGGGTTCGGAGGGTTCACTTCCCAACTTGTAAATGTTAAGCTCAATTGACATCTTCCCGAAAGATAGGGTCATAAAACCGTTTCGACAATTGATTATTGCGTTGGAAGTCGCTAGGAAAGGTTCGCCACAGGATGTATATCTATAACGATAAAGTCATCGGGGAATATAAATTCCCCGACTTTGATTAACACATCTTCTAACTAACCCTTAGGTTGGGTGATAGATCGATCAGCCATCCGAAGAGTGCAGTGCGCCAGTTTTAACTCTCCAATCTCTAATTGCTCATAAACAGAATACGGAAGTAAGTTAACACTAGCACCTAAATCGAGTAGAGCACGATTGATATTTTTACCCCCAATAGAAATAGATATGGTAGGACTTCGGGGTCCTTTCGTTTCTTGGGTATTTGTTGTGTAAAAGCAGTGCTTACATTACTCACAATGAAAACTTTTTTAGGCACTTGAATTTTTCTCTTCCTAGTGCACAAGTCCTTTAGGATTTTCGCATAAGACGGAACTTGTTGAATAGTATCTAGGAGAGGGATATTTTTGTTAACTTGCTTAAAAATTTCCACAATCTTCTCTATTTGTGGACTTGGTCTGTTGCCCCTTAACCTGTTTGGATAAGGAGCTTTATCAATAAGGGTTGGGTCCAATATTTGAGAAGATTGTGGAGATGGAATGGATCCCAGAATTTGAGTTGGGATCGTTTTATGTTGACTCGAGGAAGTGGGTGGAGGGTTCGAGCCTAGTGGAAAACGAAGAATAGGCTCGGAAGAAAGTGGTGGACTAGACGAAGTAGGAGAAGAAGCAGAAACCGGGTTATCATTAATATCATTGACATCAACGTCATCAACATGTTCACCCACTTGGTATTTCAGCACTCTTCCTGGTCTCAACGTGGTTATGGCATACATATTATGATTTTGTGAGCGGTCAGGATTCGGTAGAGGTTGAGATGGAAGTTTCCCTTTCTCTCTCGCACTCATCGCAGCATTTAACTGTGCAAGTTGTGCTTCTATCGATTTTATACTTTCACCGTGGGAGGCGGTGTTCTGCATTAACGTTTGGATAGAAGACTTTAAATCATCCGTCGTTTGCATGGAATGTTTAATAAACGTATCCAAGTTTCATTCGAGTGCAGAGGAGTTTTCGGTACCGGCCGATTGGAAAGAATTATTATAAGGATCAAAGTTGTTGGCCGGGTTTTGAAAAGGTTGCGGTTGAAAGGGGTGCTGACTCTGTTGTGGTGGTTGTTGTTGCTGTGGGGGAGGTCTTTGATAGTTTCTTGGGAACTGGTTTTGATTTTGAGTTTGGTTTTGGTTCCAAGCAAAATTAGGATGATTCCTCCATCCCTGATTGTATGTGGAAGAATACGGATCATTTGTAGGTCGTTGCTGAAAAGTAGCATTAATTTTTTCTTGACCTTGAAATGGTGGACTCAAAGGACATTCTTCCGTCAAATGTGATGGGTCGGAACAGCAGCCATACATGGTTTTAGGAAGCGTAACTTAGTTTAGGGAGGCAAACGAGAATTTATTTTTGATAGCGTCGAGTTTCTTTTCTATCGCTGCTATTTCGGCTTTTACTGTGATGGAAACATCGAGCTGATGGATACCCCCTAGACGATATTGGTCTAACACTTTCCCACTGCAAAGTTTGTTCAGCGAGATCTTTCAGGAATTTCCATGCTTCACCATCGTCTTTGGACATGAAATAGCATTGACAAATGGTCTCAAGCATCTGTTTTGTCACTGGATTAATACCCTCATATATAATTCGGCAGAGCTATTAATTCCGTGATAAGGGCATTGGACTAGCAGATCTTTAAACCATTCAAAGCATTTCCAAAATGGTTCATTGGGAAGCTGGGTAAACTGGTTAATCTCGCTTCGAACACGGGCGGTCTTATGATTGGGATAAAATTTCTTAAGGAATGCTATAACAAATTCATCCCAATTGGCAATAAAGTGTGCGGCAGTGTTATAAAGCCATTTTTCTGTTAGATCACATAAGATAAAAGGGAGAAGACGTAGTCTCATAGCATCCACTGAAAGTTGTGAAGTATCCATCATTGCACATACGTTTTCGAATTTGGTGATAAATACGTATGAGTCTTCAAACTCGAGCCTGTGAAATTTGGGTAACAGGTTGATGAAGTGGGGTTTAATTTCGAAATTATCCCTATTGGCTGGTGGAATAGATAAACAAGTAGGAAGGGGACCGCGTATCGGGTAGCATCTCTCTTGGAGAGAGAGAGATGCGCGGTGTATTCTGCGCACCTACGGGTGATGGCAGGGATGTGTTGGTAAAATCTGATGGAGAACCGTCCATTTCGGTCGATGTGGTGGATGGAGGAGAAAAAGAAGATGAAGAAGTACCGACTTCGGAGTCGATAGCAGAAACGCGGACAAGACGGGACTAGAATCCCGTGTCCAGCCGAGCATGCACTAAACGGGTTTAGCGCACGTGGCAGCGTGAGTGAGAACTATTAAAAAGGTATGTTTTGAAAAGTGTCGGACGTGAGGCAAATCACACAAAAAATGCACAAACAACACTAGAACTAAGGTCACCTAGGTCAAGTCACTAGACCGCTCCTAGACTTCAAAAGGACAAGCCGCGGCATTAATCATCTACCACCTCTTTATCACTCTTATGGCCAGATAAGTACTAGGTAAGTGGGAGGTATCCGCTATACGAATCACCGAAATAGCGGGACTAATTAAGTAACCACTTTTCTTAGTCACGCTTGCCTTAGACACCACGAGAGAGATTCGGATAAGCGATAGATTACCCACAACCCTCCTTAATTTAGCGCGACGGTCCTTAGAGTCTTGGTCTAGATATTTTTTAATTAATGTGGGGTGATGCGGATACTCGTTTTGTGATTTGTGGGGCCTAGGAAGGGAGATGAAATCCCCACCTAATCTGAATTTTGGTTTTGCCCCTTAAAGTTTGTATTAAAATATGCACAAACAAACCAATTTCAAAACACGCAAAAAGATTTTTGAGCGGCGATATTTTGCAAAGAATCCTGCAGAAAATCAAATTATTGGATTTCTAGAGGAGAGAGAAAGATATGAAGAAGATACCAGAGGAGTTTGGGGACCAAACTCTACCAAGCCGCCGCCTTTCCGCTGCCAAATCCACCTTGTTGCCGCGGTTTCGCCGCAGAAAGGAGGGGTCTTCTATCAAATTTTTCTATAGTTCCTCCTTTGCTTCTCTGGTCCTCTTTGAAAGACTCTGAATCTCAAATTCCTCGTTCCAGTGACTCCAGATACCCTTGCAAAATTCGCACACTAATCGTTAAATATGCAAGTTGCGGTTTTGAATTTTTTTTATGGATCGAATAAGAATTCAAACCGAATAGCAAGAAAAAATTACGCACGTATCCCTGGAAACGGCACCATTTGATTGTTTGTGTGAAAAAAGTGTGTTTGTAGTAACCACAATCAATAACGGTATCGCATGTAGCTAGCCGAGATGAGTACGGGTCGTCCGCATTGCTTTAGACGAGTTGATTAGAAATAGGATGAATAGGGGAAAGTGATTCTAGATCTATGTTGAACACGGATGTAGAATATATAAGAAGAGGACTTGTAGGGTTCGTTAGGATTTAGTAATTGATGGATGCCTAATAAAGATGACTCCTTTTGTTTTTTGATAGATTTAAAACTAGATTGATAGTGATGAATGAGAATTAGGGTTCTTAAAAGAAACTAGGGATTCCCCACTATTGACCCATGTCCCTTCATTGATCTCTATTCATGACTAGCTCTTAACAAAATAATTGTTAATCTAATCTCAAATCGCGGTCAAGACTATCAATAAATTGATAGCGCCCGATTAGGATGTTAACAATTCTTTTTCTAAAGTTTATAAACTTCATAAGATGTAAAAGAAGTTAAAATATTTTCTCATCCATTGTTCTACCCTAATCCTATGAACCCTAGCAAGCTAGTAATTACTCACGCATGTTTGGAGGAGAAGAAGAAGAAGAAGAAGGGATAGAAAAGGAAACCATAATGCAGAAATTTAAATGCGGAAAGTAAATGTGAAATAATTAAGCAAATGATCTACCTTTATTGATCAACTTTACAAGTACAAATCCTTTGAATTTAGATTACAAGAGGAAGAAGTTGCTCTCAATCTCTGCCTCGTAGGAAGTAGATGTTCCGTCGATATTCACGTCGAATCGCGGACCTGTCGTGGATCTCTTGTTCTTTGATGGTGATTTGCTTCATGTTAAAGGTGATGATTTCTAACTTTAGCCCTCGGTCGTTTATATAGCCCTCAAATCAGAAACCTTAGATCTCATAGGTTTAGATATGCAATCACGATCACCCACAAAAAATCTCAGATCCAACGGCCACCAATTGGCCGCGGATCCGCCGCATTTATGGCATATTGGTCGTGGAAGCGCCGCGCACTGGGGGATTTAGGGTTTGAGATTTCTGTTGTGGCCTCATGTTGACACGTGGAGATCTTCTAGATATCTGGATTTTGGAAATATTTCCTGAGTCTCTGCCAGTACTGATTCTACGATTATATTGACAGATTTTTTATCCTGACGTCTTGAATATCTTGATCTCCTGACCTGAGCTAAATCTTGCACAATATCTCCATGAATAATTTTAGTAATATTTGTTATAGTAGAGATATAATCTTAATCATTTTATAAGGTAATAAATCTTTAAGAATATTTGATATGATATGCATATTTAAATTATCAAAATATCTTATAAATATTATATGCATATATTTTCCTTCATAATTTTAATTATAATATATAAACATATGGTAAATAGTATTTTGCAGATAAACCCACATATGTTCTATATTTATAATAAACACCTTTAAATATTTAAAAAAAAGTAAGGAAAATGTTATATCAAATGTGCAATATTTTCGACTGAACACTGGTCATTTCCGGAGGGAGTGTCGGATAAGGCTTAGGCAGTGTCTGATTTGCGGAGCTGCTGATCATCGAATGCATACTTGTCCATCGAGAGTTCAGTTGAAGAGTAATGCTCTGAGAGCACAGCAGAAGCAGATTACTCAGGGGCCTAATCAAGCTTACGCCTTCACTTTGACGGCGGAGGAGGCCAAAGCTTCAGACGAAGTTGTTTCAGGTATCCTACTAATTTATAATTTTCCCGTATTAGTATTATTCGATTCAGGTGCATCCCATTGCTTTATGTCGTCCGTGTTTATTAGTGCACACTCTATTCCACACACGACCCTGTCTAGTTACTAGGACATACACACTGGGAATGGGAAAATTATATCTAGTAGTGAGTGCAAGGATTGCTCGATTGTTATTTGCGGACGAGAGTTATTCACGGATTTCTTGGTGATTGATACTGGCAGCTATGATGTTGTGTTGGGAATGGACTTTCTTGGCACTTTCCACTCTCACATCGATTGTAGGGCAAAGAAAATGATTTTCCAGATTTCCGAACATCTGGAGTTCATATTTTCAGCAGGTAACAGATCTGTCGGACCAGTCGAATTTAGGGCTAGGACGACAAGTGCCGTTCTTTCGTCGATGAAAGTAAACAAGGAGGAAGCGCCAGCAGTAGTTCGGGAGTTTATGGATGTGTTCGAGGACATCGCAGGTTTACCTCCAAAATGAGATGTGGAGTTCGCGATTGATCTTATTCCTGGAGCAGCGCCGATTTCAAAGACTTATTATCCAATGGCACCGGTGGAACTAGAAGAGGTAAAGAAACAGGTTGCCGAATTGCTTGAGAAGGGCTGGATTCGTAGCAGCGGTTCACCATGGGGAGCTCCAGTTCTTCTAGTAAAGAAGAAGGATAGCACGCGGAGGATGTGCATCGATTATCTAGAATTAAATCCTGTGACTATTAAGAACAAGTACCCAATCCCTCACATCGGCAAATTATTCGATCAACTCAGTAGCGCAGGGGTATTCTCGAAACTGGATTTGTGATCCAGATATCAAGTTCGGGTAAATTCATAAGATATTTGCAAGACAGCGTTCCGAACTCGATATGGGCATTACGAGTACTTAGTGATGCCATTTGGAGTTACTAACGCACCGGCAATATTTATGGACTTGATGAACCGAATCTTTTCACCGTACCTGGACTAGTTTTTAGTAGTGTTTATTGATGATATTCTGGTCTATTCGAGGAGCAAAGAAGATCATGCAGAACACTTGGAGATCACACTGCAAACGTTGAGGCAAGAAAGGATATATGCTAAGATGAGCAAATGCGAGTTTTGTCTTGAAGAAGTGAAGTTCTTGGGTCATGTCATATCCGGAGATGGAATTGCCGTTGACCTTGAAAAGATTGCAGCAGTTCATGATTGGCCAATTCCAAAGAATGTAGGGGAGGTCAGAAGTTTTCTTGGGCTTGCCAGATACTATAGAAGGTTTATGGAGAACATCAATCGAATAGAAGAACCATTGACCAAGCTAACAAGAAAGGAGGTACCATTCGTATGGATGGAGAAATGTGCATCAGCTTTTGAAGCGTTGAAACAAAGATTGACCACCGCTCCTATCTTGACAGTGTCAGACAGTTCCGTAGGGTTGGTGTCACGCCCCGCTTCCCGGTTTATGGTAAGGAGACGCGACGGGTCACGTGACGTATTTACTCAGAAGTAAATACGCTAAGCGTAACTGTAACAACCCTAAACTTTCTGTGCAATTTTTTTTCAAAAAATGCAGAAAGGGGTACTTGAGCCTGAGCACAAGTTATAAGTTTGTTTTGCTTTAGAACAGCAAGAAGGAGCTTGTAGCTCATTGGTAAGACCTTGCACTGCTGAACCAAAGCACCAGAGTTCAAATCCCATCAGCCACACATTATTTTTATTGAAAATTCTTTTAATCTTTTAGAAGCCCAAGAGTCTACACGTGCACAATACGTAAAACCAAAAGTCACACATTAAACAAACGAGTCCACTGCAGTAGACCAAGCGTCAAGGGCACGTGGCGAAGAGACGGGCCCCGACTCGCCCTACTCGGACCGGCGAACCGCTTGAATCGGCCGGCACCACCAGGTCAACTAGGTTCGATCCCAATTTTTCTTGAACCCCCTGCACCCTTTGGCCTACCCCACTCCCCCTGCACTATTTAAATTCTCTGCAATTAACCATAGAATTAAAATACCCCCTTTTAATCCTTTTTAATGCAAATTTAAATAAAAATTTTATCACACCCTTTCACTATCCTAAACCCTAGATTCTCCTATAAATACCACCCTCAAATCACCCCTCCTCACTCCCAAATCCCTGCCCAAACTCTCAAGAAAATTCCCAAGTCTTTTGTGTGCAAATAGAGTTAGCAAAAGGGCGATGCTCCAACGAACTTCCGACGGCAATCCGAGGAGTTTCCGACGACGAAACGACGCACCGACAACTCCCACCTTTTCCTCTTTCTCTCTTCGAGTCAAATAACCTGTAAGTCCCTAATTCTTCTTCTTCTCTCTATTCTAAAAATATTCAAAACTAAAACCCGACGGAAGCGGAGTTAATCCGACTTCCGATTCGGTTTTTCCTTTAAAAGTTCTATTTTTCTTAAACACAATAATAACAAACTCTTATGTCATGACCATTAAACATTAACGAAGATAATAGAATAAGTTTGACATCAAAATAATAACCGTAGCAAGTTTTATTTCGCTTTTACATTAAAATACATTCATGTTTCATTTCGACATACTTGAACTTTTTAAAACCGTATTACCTTAGAAAACTCATGAGGTAATGACCTACCTCCTCACAACACTCATATGTAACATAGAACGATGGAATTTGGGAACATAGATCTGGGAAAAATACAACTTTACACATAACTACCTCCGACTTATAAAAACATTTTTCTATAAGATGTGTATTTTATCAAATCTTTGCAAATGCGCCTCTATAACCCATTTCGAGGAACCCATTCGGGATGGTGCGAATTATCGCACATCCTCAGGCTTAGTAGAGTGAGATGCAGACCTCCGCAAGGAGAACGATCTCGAAAGATTTAAAATACAATTTTCTTTAGAAAATGTGATCTCTATTATAAATAAAATTTATATTTTTAATAAATATATATATGTAATTAATATCAAAATATCTATTTTTAATATTTATAATATTCCACATTTCCAAAATTCAAGAAAAACGTCTCATTTACAAGAAAATACCATACGATTCCAATATTACAAATAAATACCATATATTATGAAATTAGGTTTATTTCACTAGAAATGCCACATTGATAAAATATACATCAATGAAAACTCTAAAGACGATAATAAAATACTTGAGGTGTATTTTGAAAATTATACAAAATTATTTTTACATAAAACCCCCTCAAGATATACTAAATTACAATAAGAACCATAGTAAACATAAGTTTAAGCTGGACCAGTCTCTTGAGCCTCGGGGAGCCGAAGATATGGGTGCTTGCCTATTTAAGGTAGACAACTTAACAAACAGTGTTATCAATACGGTAATTGTCTTTGAAAAGACACAAATCCTGCCGTCCATGTGCAGCAGTTACCGATAGCACCAAAACATAATTCAGGATTCAATTTCTTTTCTAATTGTCTGACTCAGAATGAGTTTCAATATAATCAATCTGACTTGAATATGATTCAAGTATCAAAATTCAATACAACATGGATCTATGAATCCGTCTATTCAATCTAATCAATCTATATTGACTGGACCGAACCATGGATATATTTCTTCTACATGTTCATCCATTATATCCGTTCCATTACTGATATCATGGTTTCCGCAAGTCATCCATCTATACAATTCAATTTACAAGACAATACAATACAAACAAGATATAGCGGGGTTTATAAGGGGTAGACAGGTACGGAACATGTTAAAGGTGGCACGAGGTGGTCACTTAAGACGTAATTATATCCATGTCGTTGTTCCGTGGTATTATCGACGGAGCCTTGTACTCCTGATACCTTAGTCTCCGGAATAGTGAGACTCCTCTCGTATACACTGGCATCTTATGTACCAAGCTACAAACAACAACGTTAACATAACAATCAACATTATAATAGTTATACTCTCTCTCTGTCTATTCTACTTTTCCCTCATCTTTGGAACTTACCGAGCGATTTGTTCGCTGACGATATTATCTTTCTTCTTCTTTGGAATGTCGTCAGGTGTTTTGGACTCACTGGAGATCGAGCCCACCAGCGAGGATTTGGACCAGCTAGCTTTCGACCCGGAACTCTAGTTACTTGTACATTTCATTTCAGTATTTTCCATTTCTGTTATGCCACTGTTTAGGCATTTCTTTTCATTCCATGTATTTACTTTTCAGATGTATTGTAAAAAGAATGTTAATAAATAAAGTTGTTGTTCAATTAAATCTATTGTCATTGTCTCTTGTGCATTTTACTTATATTGCTTAGATACGATTAGCGTGTTTACTTCAGAGTAAATACGTAGCGGTCTCGTCGCGTCCTCTGCCCGTATACTGGAAAGCGGGGCATGACAGGTTTTGTTGGTGGCCCATGCATGTCAGAGTTGTATGGAACCCTACCATGCAGTTCAGCTCTGCGTGGATAACCTAAGCAATATAACACAAGAACCAGCAACTGAAAACATTCTTTACAATTCATAATTCTTGAATCTCATCATTTCATATATTTTGAATCTATCCTAACCCAAATTCCTCTTTCAAAGGTTATGGATTCCAAAAACAACACCATCACGAATTTCAACAACACTCCCCCACCACTACCATTCACACCTGCCGTCGCTGCTCCGATCAACGAGCAGACGGTTCTGCTTGAGGCAATCCGCAGCCTCCTGGAAGGACAACATCAGCAGACTTCTATCTTGATGAACCGACCAGAGGCAGAAGCACCTAGGGTGAAGCAATTCAGAGCTTTGCACCCCAAACAATTCTCAGGAAAGGAGAGCCCTCTGGAAGCGGAGGAATGGGCTCAAAGCGTTGAAGATGACCTGGCAGCAGCACAAGTGACAGAGGTCGCTTAGGTACGAGTTGCAAAGCTGCAGCTCACTGACAATGCACGGGTTTGGTGGAAGGTGGAAGAAAGCCGTCTTGACCAACCTATCGAATGGAAGACTTTCCATAACATGTTCGATGCAAAGTACTTCCCTGAAACTGCCCGCTTTGATATGGAACAGCAGTTCATCCATCTGCAATAAGGTTCAATGTGGACCAAATCTGTAGATGAGTATAATGCTGAGTTTACCATGCTTAGTAGGTAAGATATGTCTCAATGTTCTATTTTATATCACATACTACACAGCTAACACAAGACCATATAAGTTTGCGGGCCATCTCATACCGACTGCTGAGATCAGAGCTAGAATATTTCAGCAAGGGTTGGACCCGGAAATCCAAGCAGCATTAGCTACAGAGGATTTCCCAACCCATGATTTGGATTTGAAGGCTGCCCGAAGATACGAGGCAGTAGTAAAGAGAAATGGCAGACCTCAATCTGCCGGAGTGAAGCGCCCTGATCAGATGGCAGGAGGAGCCTCTTCAAGGCCAACTGTTGAACTCAGAAGACTGGAAGAAGCCAATAATCAGCCAAGTCTTAACTTTTGCTTCTATTGCAAGAGGGAAGGATACTTGTGGAAGGACTGTAGGCGCGCAAAAGGCATGTGCTTAGTTTGCGGTGCTTCCAATCACGGAATTGGGACCTGTCCTTATAGACGCAACTCAGCTCCCACACACACCAACCATCCACAGCAGCCATCTATCCAGGCTCCTACAACTCGTCTTGCAATCCCAGCTCCACCACCTGCACAGTCTACTCAACAATTCCATTAGGCACTGAGGAACATACCTCGAAGGAAGAGAAACAAGCCTCAAGGACAAAGGAATGTGCCCCCAGCTAGGAGGAATGAACCACGGCGTCAGGCTTTCCTTTTAACGGCCGAAGAAGCAGAGGCCGTAGACCAAGGTAAACCTGGTAATTTCCTCAACTCTTTTCAAATCTTTCGCATTCTTTCATTCCTTCACACATTTATCATACACTACCAATGGTTCTATCACCAAACTTTCCTTAAATCTGTTACACTTTTCTTTTATAAATTTCGAAGACGAAATTTTTTAAGGAGGGTAGAATGTAACAACCCTAAACTTTATGTACAATTTTTTTTCAAAAAATACAGAAAGGGGTACTTGAGCCTGAACACAAGTTATAAGTTTGTTTTGCTTTAGAACAGCAAGAAGGAGCTTATAGCTCATTGGTAAAACCTTGCACTGCTGAACCAAAGCACCAGAGTTCAAATCCAATCAGCCACACATTATTTTTATTTAAAATTCTTTTAATCTTTTAGAAGCCCAAGAGTCTACACGTGCACAACACTTAAAACCAAGAGTCACACATAAAACAAACGAGTCCACTGCAGTAGACCAAGCGTCAGGGACACGTGGCGAAGAGACGGGCCCCGACTCGCCCGATTCGAGCGGGCGAAGCGCTTGAATCGGCCGGCGCCGTAGGGTCAACTCGGTCTGATCCCAATTTTTCTTGAACCCCCTGCACCCTTTGTCCTACCCCACTTCCCATGCACTGTTTAAATTCTCTGCAATTAACCAAAGAATTAAAATACACTATTTTAATCCTTTTTAATGAAAATTTAAATACAATTTTTATCACACCCTTTCACTACCCTAAACCCTATATTCTCCTATAAATACCACCCTCAAATCACCTCTCCTCACTCCCAAATCTCTGCCCAAACTCTCAAGAAAATTCTCAAGTCTTTTGTGTGCAAGTGGAGTTAGCAAAAGGGCGAAGCTCCAACGAACTTCCGACGGCAATCAGAGGAGTTTCCGACGACGAAACGACGCACCGGCAACTCCCACCTTTTCCTCTTTCTCTCTTCCAGTCAAATAACCTGTAAGTCCCTAATTCTTCTTCTTCTCTCTATTCTAAAAATATTCAAAACTAAAACCCGACGGAAGCGGAGTTAATCCGACTTCCGATTCGGTTTTTCCTTAAAAGTTATATTTTTTCTGAAACACAATAATACAAAACTCTTATGTCATGACCATTAAACATTAACGAAGATAATAGAACAAGTTTGGCATCAAAATAATAATCGTAGCAAGTTTTATTCCGCTTTTATATTAAAATACCTTCATGTTTCATTTCGACATACTTGAACTTTTTAAAACCGTATTACCGTAGAAAACTCATGAGGTAATGACCTACCTCCTCATAACACTCATATGTAATATAGCACGATGGAATTTGGGAACATAGATCTGGGGAAAATACGACTTTACACATAACTACCTCCGACTTATAAAAACCCTTTTCTACAAGATGTGTATTTTAACAAATCTTTGCAAATGCGCCTCTACAACCCATTTCGGGGAACTCGTTCAGGATGGTGCGGATTATCGCATATCCTCGGGCTTAGTAAAGTGAGATGCAGACCTCCGCAAGGAGCATACGATCTCGAAAGATTTAAAGTACAATTTTCTTTAGAAAATGTGATCTCTATTATAAATAAAACTTATATTTTTAATAAATATATATATGTAATTAATATCAAAATATCTATTTTTAATATTTATAATATTCCACATTTCCAAAATTCAAGAAAAACATCTCATTTACAAGAAAATACCATACAATTCCAATATTACAAATAAATACCATATATTATGAAATTAGGTTTATTTCACTAGAAATGTCACCTTGATAAAAATATACATCAATGAAAACTCTAAGGACGATAATAAAATGCTTGAGGTGTATTTTGAAAATTATACAAAATTATTTTTATATAAAATCCCCTCAAGTTATACTAAATTACAATAAGGACCCTAATAAACATAGGTTTAAGCGGGACCAGTCTTTTGAGCCTCGGAGAGCCGGAGATATGGGTGCTTGCCTATTTAAGGTAGACAACTTAACAAACGGTGTTATCAATATAGTAATTGTCTTTGAAAAGGACACAAATCCTGCCGTCCATGTGCAGCAGTTACCGATAGCACCAAAACATAATTCAGGATTCAATTTCTTTTCTAAATGTCTGACTCAGACCGTGTCTCAATATAATCAATCTGACTTGAATATGATTCAAGTATCAAACTTCAATACAACATGGATCTATGAATCCATTTATTCAATCTAATCAATCTATATTGACCGAACCGAACCATGGATATATTCCATCTACATGTTCATCCATTATATCCATTCCATTACTGATATCATGGTTTCGGCAAGTCATCCATCTATACAATTCAATTTACAAGACAATACAATACAAACAAAATAAATAAGATATCGTGGGGTTTATAAGGGGTAGACTGGTACGGAACATGTTAAAGGTAGCATGAGGTGGTCACTTAAGACGTAATTACATCCATGTCGTTGTGCCGTTGTATTATCGACGGAGCCTTGTACTCCTGATACCTTAGTCTCCGGAATAGTGATACTCCTCTCGTATATACTGACATCTTCTGTACCAAGCTACAAACAACAGTGTTAACATAACAATCAACATTATATTAGTTATACTCTCTCTCTATCTATTCTACTTCTCCCTCATCTTTGGGACTTACCGAGCGATTTGTTTGCTGACGACATTCTCTTTCTTCTTCTCTGGAATGTCGTCAGGTGTTTCGGACTCACTGGAGATCGAGCCCACCAGCGAGGATTTGGACCAGCTAGCTTTCGACCCGGAACTCTAGTTACTTGTACATTTCATTTCAGTATTTTCCATTTCTGTTATGCCACTGTTTAGGCATTGCTTTCCATTCCATGTATTTATTTTTCAGATGTATTGTAAAAAGAATGTTAATAAATAAATTTGATGTTCAATTATATCTATTGTCATTGTCTCTTGTGCATTTTACTTATATTTCTTAGATACGCTTAGCGTGTTTACTTCAGAGTAAATACGTAGCGGCCCCGTCGCGTCCTCTGCCCGTATACTGGGATGCGGGGCGTGACAATAACTAAGCAATATAATGTGAAAATATATAAAAGAGACATGAATGTAAATGAACAACAACTTTTATTTATTTAAAATTTCTTTACAAGTACAACTGAAAATGTAAATACAGGAATGGAAAGCAATGCCTAAACAATGGCATGAAAGAAAAGTAAAGTATGTACAAATGACTATAGCTCAGGATCTTCTTCGAGTTGCTCCAAGTCTTCGGTATTAGGCTCAACCTCTAGAGAGTCGGCTCCACCTGACAACATTCCAAAGAAAAAGAGAAGGAATGTCGTCTGCGAACAATCACTTGGTAAGTCCCAAGAGAGATAGAAAATAGAGTAGACAAATAGAGAGTATAACTGGTAATGTTTGATTATAATGTTAACGCAGTTGTTTGTATTTTGGTATAGAATATGCCAGTGTATACGAGAGGAGTCCCACTATTCTGGAGACTAAGGTATACGGAGCACAATGAACTGTTAAGCCACGGTACAACAGCATTGGATATTCAGGTTAGGTGTATTAAAGTGACCGTCTCATGCCACTTCTAACACATTCCGTACCAGTCTACCCCTTTAAAACCCCATAATGTCTTTTGTATTGATTGTATTGTTTTATAGATGGAAGACTTTCCGAAACCATGATATCATGTAAACAGAATGGATATAAATGGACAGTCATGTAATCAGAGTATATCCATGGTTCGGTTCAGTCGAGTCATGTTGATATAGATTGAATTCTGGTATAAATGGATTCATGTTGTATTGTAGTTATACTTGAATTGGATTCAAGTCAGATTGATTTCATATTAGATTGAGACTCTGTCTGAGTCAGACACTTTAAAAGAAATTGAAGTCCTGAATTAGTTCTGATGTTATCGGTAACTGTTGCACATGGACGCAGGATTTGTGTCTTTTTCCAAAACAATTACCATGTTGATAACACCGTTTTTAGGTTGTCTACCTTAGATATGCAAGCACCCATATTCTCCGGCTTCCTGAGGCTCAAAAGAACCGGTCCCGCTTAAACCTATGTTTACTAGGTCCTTATTGTAAATTAATATAACTTGAGGGGTTTTATGAAAAATAGTTTTGATATATTTTCAAAATACATATCAAGTATTTAATTATCGTCTTTAGGATTTTCATGAATGTATATTTCAAAATATAATGTTTTCTAGTGAATAAAACCTAGATTACATTGTATATGGTATTCTAGTGTAGTATTGAAATTGTATTGATTTGTAATAGTGGTTTCATGAAATTTGTGATTCCTTTGATTTAGAAAACATAGAATATATATATTGTATACTTAAAGTAGATATTTTGATAATATTTATATATATATATATATATATATATATATATATTTTAATAAAAATAAAACTTATTTATTAAATAGAAATCACATTTTTCTTAAAAATTGTATTAAAAATTCCAATGAGATCGAACGCTCCTTGCGGAGGTCTGCATCTCACTCTACTAGGCCCGAGGATGTACGATAACCCTACCATCCCGATCGGGGTTCCCCAAAATGGGTTGCAGAGGCGCATTTGCAAGGAATTAAATAATACACTTTTAAAGAAAACGGTTTTTGAATGTTTATGGTATTTAAATGTAAACTCGTATTTTTCCACTAACTAATGTTCCACAAATCATCATGCTATATCAAGAATGTGTGTTGTGATGAGGTAGGTCATTACCTCATGAGTTTCTAAAGGCATTATGGGTAAGATGAGGTAGGTCATTACCGTAAAAATGAAATAGAAGTTGCAATACATATTATTTTGAATTAAAACTTATTCTATTGTGTTTATTTATGATTTCTAAACAATATATATAGAATTGGTAGGTTTGTTATTAAGAAAATTTTGGATTTGTAAAGAAAAGGAAATCGGAAGTCGGAATAACTTCGCTTCCAACAAGTTTTGAAAATAAACTTCGTTTTAATAAGAGTGGAAGAGGGAAAGTAGGACTTGCAGGTTGGAATTAGAGAGAGGAGGTAGAGAGAGATTTTAGGATCATCAGAGAGTCATTTCGTCGCCGGATTCTTCCCGAAACGTCGCCGGAACTTCGACCTTTGTTAACTCCACTTGCACAACTTTGGACTTAGAATTTTTAGAGAGTTTTGGTATGGGATTTCTGAATGAGGAGGGGTAAAATGTAGTGTGGTATTTATAGGGAAAATTAGGGTTTAGGTTAATGAATTGAGAATTAAAAATGCATTAAAATTTGGTTTAATGGTGATTTTTAATTCTCTGGATAATTGCAGGGAAAACAAACAGACTGGGGTTAATGGGGGGAGTCCAAGGGGTGTTAGGAACAAATTGAAGCATTACCGTCGGGGGGAAACCAGCGGCGCCGGCCCATGGCTTAATCTCGCCGGTCCATTCAGGGAATGGGATGCTTAGATTTCTGCCTCGTGTCCTAGTCGCATGGTATATCTCAGTGCAAATGTTTGATTTTTTGTGACTTTCATTTTACGTGCAGTGCACGTGTAAACCTTTGGGCTTTTAAAAGTTTAAAAGAAAAATCAACAAAAATATATATGGCTGATGGGATTCGAACACAAGGGCTATGTCACAGCAGTGCAAGGCTTTATCGGTGAGCTACATGTGCTTTCTTGCTGTTCAAAAGCAATTCAAATACTTATAGCATACACAGGATTGCAAATACTCCATTTGTACATTAAATTTTCTGTACACTGAAACAGAGTTGTTACAGTTGGTTATTCACAGCAACGCATCTGGGAAAGGCTTGGGATATGTTTTAATGCAGAATAGGAAGGTCATAGCTTATGTGTCAAGATAATTGAAGATTCACGAGAAGAACTACCCAACTCATGATTTGGATCTAGCAGCAGTGATTTTTGCTTTGAAGATTTGGAGACACTACTTATTGGGCAAAAGGGTAGAAGAATTTACCGATCACAAAAACCTAAAGTATGTGTTCACACAGAAGGAGCTCAACATGAGACAGCATAGATGGTTGGAGCTGATGGATGACTATGATCTTGATCTAAAATACCATCTGGAAAAGTTAATGTAGTGTCGTATGCTCTAAGTCGGTTGCCAGCAATACGGATGTTGACTGCACAGAGGGAGATTATAGCTGCTCTTCAGAGGTTCGAGTTAGAGATTGTGCTACCGCATTCTTCAGGACAGTTGATGCAATTGCAAGTACAATCATCCTTGATCGATAACATTAAGGAAGCGCAGTCGCACGATCCAAGGTTGTAGAAGTTTCGAGAACAGTTAGAAGCGGGACTTCGAACGGACTTGTTAATTCATGAAGATGGTTCGTTATGATATGGTAGTCGTCTATGTGTGCCTAAAAGAGATGTTCGTGAAGAATTCATGAAGGAGGCTCATAGTTCCATATATTCCGTACATTCGGGAGGCACAAATATGTACAGAGATCTACGACAATATTTCTGGTGGGCAGGCATGAAAAAGGAGATTGCTCGCTACGTATCGAAGTGCTTGGTGTGTCAGCAGGTCAAGGCTGAACATCAAAGGGTAGCTAGTTTGTTGCAACCACTTCCGATTCCTCAATAGAAGTGAGAACATGTAACCATGGATTTCGTGACAGCTTTATCACGGAGTCCAAAGGGCAATAATGCAGTTTGGGTGATTGTTGATCGATTGACCAAGGTAGCTCATTTTATACCATTTTGAGTTGGTCAATCGCCAGAGGCTTTGGCAAAGCGGTACATGCAGGAGATTGTGAGATTGCATGGGTACTCATGAGTATCGTTTCCGATCGTGATACCCGATTTTTATCGCACTTTTGGAGGAGTCTACAGGAAAGTTTGGGGACTCGCTTGAAGTTTAGTACGGCCTATCATCTTCAGACAGATGGCCAGTCTGAAAGAACAATCCAAACTCTTGAAAATATGTTGAGAGCATGCATGTTAGACTTCAAGGGTTCATGAGAGAATCAATTGCACTTGGTGGAGTTTTCGTATAATAACAGTTTTCAGGCGACTATACATATGGCTCATTCGAAGTATTGTATGGTCGCAAGTGTCGCTCGCCCATCTGTTGGGACGATGTTGGAGAAAGAAGATTATTGGGGCCGGATCTGATTGTGCAAACGGTGGCGAAAGTCAACGTAATCCGAAATCATATGAAGGAGGCACAAGATCGACAGAAAAGTTAGGTTGATACAAGACGAAGACCTCTAGAGTTCACAGTTGGTGATCTTGTATTCTTGAAGATATCGCTAACCAGAGGGGTGATTCGATTTAGTAGTCGAGATAAGCTTAGTCCTCGATTCGTAGGGCCTTTCGGTATCATCGAGCGTATTGGAGAGGTAGCATATCGATTGGCTTTACCACCGTCCTTGGCGGGTGTTCATGACGTGTTTTATATATCTCAACTCCTCAAGTACGTTCGAGATGAGACGCATGTCCTAGATCACTCAGACCTGACAGTAAAGGAAAATTTAACATATGAAGAAATACCAATGGCGATTGTGGATTGTTCATATCAGATTTTTGCATTTTCATACCGCCCAAATTTTATCACATTGCATATCGGTAGATACTCTTGAGCCGTGTTTGCTAGTCAATTGCAGGTTACAGGTTCTCGGTTCTAAAACGGTGAAATTCATGGAAAACACGAAAAAAGTCCGGGTTCCTGCCAACCACAGATAAAACACGGTCTCCGCTCTTCATCCGTATGTTGCCAGATACCAGTTTAGGAAGACAAAAGGTCAAATCAATGTCACCTTCATGCACAAGGCTCAATGGTAGCACAAAATCCAAGAGATCTACACGGAGCTCGAGGCAATCATGACAAAATCTTGACAAAAAGTCCACCTTTCCCTCAACAAAAATTCTGGAAAATTCGTGAAGAAATTATGAGAAAATGTATGTACCAGAATGAAGGGCACTGCAGATCAGGCCACCACAAAAAGTCCCCAAGTCCAACTCCACAGAACGGCCGCGGAACCGCGGCCAAGGGGGGGTCTTGGCCGCGGTTCCGCGGCCGTTATGGCGCCAAACGGTTAGGGTTTTCTGGGGCACTTTGGTCTTTTCCTATGTGCTCTGTTGGTTGCCCTAGATCTCCATTCTCCAGCCTATAAATAGCCCAGAATTCTGTGAAGGAAAGGGTCCAATTCTTGTATTTCTTTTTGCTAGGTTTTAGTTACATGTTCTTCTTCCTCTTCTCACCTCTTCTCCATTAAACTTGTAAGTGAGCTTTTGAGTGAAGAGTGATGAATAAAGAAGACCATTTTTATTATCATGCTTGTCTCTTTCTTTACTTGTTGTAATTGTTGCAATTTTAATTGTTAAGTAGTTGTTGTTATTTGTTTGATTGTTTCTTTCTTCTCTCTTTTCCTTTATCCTTCATATGACAATGATACTTACGCTTGATCCTCGCCAAGGTGAGGTCGCAAATAGTTAGTCGTATTCTTCTAATCTCCTTCTTTCTATCTTCCTCTTTGTTTTGTTTTGTTTTTCCTTATCATGAAGTGTGAGTAGTTTTATACTTGTTAGGGTAGGATAAGGGAAGTTTGAGAGAAGGAAATCTCTCTCACTCTTTCCTTGCCCAACAACTTAAATCAACTCCCGTTAATTGAACCACAATCCGCTCCTTACGGCACCCTATCCTACATGATAGCGGTGATTCCGTAGTGAGACCGGTTGTGGTTGAATTAACCGGAGGTTATGGATAAGAGCCAAGAACGGACGGACAAGCACCAAAAGGAAGGACTATGCGTTGGAAAGCCTAGCTTATACTCGCAAGTTCCTTCCTAGTCGTGCTAATCCCCGTTGTTGCCGATTACCGTAACACCGATATTAAGTGGGGCAACGAAAGATGTGGAGACTCCTAACTCAAACTAACCTAATCCTAACCCTAACAAGCTCTCTTTAAATATCAACTTACACTTAGATAACCACAACAAAATCTGAAAACAGGACTTAACTCGTTAAAACACATTGAAAAAGACTCCCATCTCCCTGCGGACGACCCGTACTCAACCGGCTAGCTACAAGCGAAACCGTCTTGATTGCGGTATTTAAAACTAAACTTGACATGCACGTATCCTATCAATCAAATGGCGCCGTTGCCGGGGAGACGGTAGTTTATTTCCTTGTGCAATTTCGGGTTAATTTGTAAGTATATAAAAAAAAACGAAAAAAATACATACTTTGTAAAAAATAAACCATCTTGTTATTCTTGATTAGTTTTTGTGCAAGTGCGCAGGAAAGTACGAAGTTCAAGATCGGCGCCAAAGACGTCGGATAATACGGAGTTCAAGTACAGTGCCAAAGACGTGGGAAGATAGACCCACATTTTCGCGGCTACACCGAGACGGACAAAACGAAGTATCCGGTCTACTGTACAAATCTGGAGCAAATACAGTGAGCAAATCAAGATTCTGTACATCCAGACAAGCAGAGGACACCCAACAGAGAGCACCCAATTTTTCCAGAAGCCCAACACCACAGTACAGCCGCGGAAACGCGGCATAAGCAAGCTTAGGCCGCGGTTCCGCGGCCACTTGGTGCCTTTGGGCTGCCAATTTTTCTGGGTAACTCTCTCTGCCTCTCTCCACTCCCCTGGACTCCACTGAATTGTGTTTTCTGCAGGCTTCTTTGCGCAAATTCTTCTCCCCCTTCCAATAAACTGTTCTTGTGCAGGATTCTTTGCGCCGCAAATAAAAATTGTTTGCAGTTGATTTGTTACTGTTTTGCATTCTTTAATACGGACTTAAGGGGCTTGAAACCAATCCAGATTGGGTGGGGATTTCATCACCCTTCCCAGGACCCCAAAAATCACTAAAGCATATGCATTGTCCATTGTAAATTAAAAAATACTAGACTTCAGCCCTAAGGACTTCGCGCTCATTAGGAGAAGATAAACCGTGTTTAGAACCTCGCTTAACCGTATATTGATTACGGGGTGTCTAGGAAAGTGTTAAAGGCGCAACCGCCGAAAGAGAAAGGGTTATTTAATTAAGGAACTTCGCGAAAGCGTTGGACAACCTCCCCTTATCTCTGCACTTACCTGGCCCCGTGATCGGTGTATTTTTAAGCCTGTTTCTCGACACTGTTTAACTTCGAAAATCAAGTTCAGGAGCAGGTCTAGTAGACCTAGGCGACCGTAGATCTAGGTGTGATTGTGCATATCTTGTTTGTGATTGCTTAAGCCGTATTTCCGTACATACTTCTGTAAATCTCTTTCTAAAAAAAAAAAGGAAAAAAAAAAAATCAAAAACTTTTATAAAAACTTGCCCTTTTGTCGCCAAATCCATTTTCACCCACAACCCATCGCCTTTCTCCATTGACGTTTTCTTACCCGCACCTTCTCCGCTTTGACTATACTAAACTCGTTTAGTGTATGTCCGCTTGGACTCGGGACACTAGCGCCCGTCTAGTCCGCGTTACGTTAGTCGCTACCGACTACGCGATCGACTCCGAAGTCGATACTCCGTCCACTCCTCTTTCACCCCTTCCTTTGCCGGCCAACTCCGACGTTGACCGGAATTCTGTTCATACATCTTCACCTTCACCTTCACCAACCTCTTCTTCCGCGATGTCAGGATTTAATCCGAACATCTCTTTGACCACCGCTGGATTGGCTCCACCTCCTACGGAGACCAATCTCCCACCACCTCCGCCTGTTGTAGCGCCGCAGCGAATCGCGCTCCAGGATCGTTTCTACCCCACCCGTTCTGCACTTCCCACCTGCCTTTCTCTTCCTCCGGCCAATGGGGACAACTTTGAAATTAAACCCCATTTCATCAACATGCTTCCACGTTTTCATGGGCTCGAAACTGAAGATGCCTATATCTTCATCAATAAATTTCAAAATGTCTGTGCCATGATGAAAACCACCCAGCTGTCGGACGATGCTATACGTCTACGGGTCATTCCGTTTACTTTATGCGATCTCGCTGAAAAATGGCTGTATAGCACCGCTTCCCACTCAATCACCAGCTGGGACGAGTTTGTTAAAGCGTTTCTGAAAAAATTCTATCCAAATCATAAGACCGCAAGAATTCGAAATGAAATCAACCAATTCTCCCAGCTTCCTTCTGAGCCCTTCTGGAAGTGCTTTGACCGGTACAAAGACCTTCTTGTTCAGTGTCCTCACCACGGTATAGAGAAATGGCAACTCTGCCAAACCTTATACGAGGGACTGAACCCAGCAACGAAGCAGTTGCTGGAAACCATCTGTCAGGGCCACTTCCTATCGAAATCTGACGAGGAAGCGTGGCAGTTCTTTGACGATCTTACGGAGCAAACGCTACAGTGGGAGAGCACCAGACCGACTTCTTCTTCTTCTACCTCCACTTCTACCGATCAGTCTAGGGTAGGAATCCACTAACTTGACGTCTCTATTGCGATGAAAGCTGAAATGGCTGCGATAACACGAAAGCTTGAAGCGATAGAGAGCAAATTTTCTGCTCCTGCTCCTGCCCCTGTTCTCCCCCTTCGTACCATCTGCGCTTGTTGTTCCGATCCTTCCCACTTGACCGAAGAGTGTCCTTACAATCCACCCTCGCAAGGACAGGATCAGGTTAATGCTGCCTTCCAGCAGAGACCGAGGAATGATCCATACTCTTCCACCTACAATCCCGGTTGGAGGAACCACCCCAATTTCGCCTGGAATCAGAATCAGAATCAACTCCAGGGCAACAATTTCCAAAGGGCCCCTCCGCCTCAACAACAAGCGCAGCAACAAACTCAACACCAATATCAGCAGCCCTTCCAACCCCAACCTTACCAAAACCAGACGAACAATTTTGCACCAAACAATTCTTTTCCACCAAATAACAACTTTGTTCCGTCAAACACTGATAAGGTTTCCTCGCTCGAGCGAAGTCTGGAGGCGTTTGTTAAACAATCGACTCAATCCACCGCCAACATCCAGTCTTCGATCCAATCTTTAGTGCAACACACCGCCGCACACGGGCAGAGCATCAAAACCATCGAGGCCCAGATTGCGCAGCTGAACGCGGCCTTGAGCGAGCGAGAGAAGGGGAAGCTCCCGTCCCAGCCACTGCCAAATCCCGGTCACCCACATAATGCACATGTTGCTCTTGAACAACAAAACCATAATGTGAGTGTCGTGACCACACTGAGATCGGGAAGGATGCTGCAAAACAACATTGGCAAGCGAATCAACGATGACACCCCGGCCGCCGCTTCTTCTTCTTCTTCTCCTTCTTCTTCTTCGTCTTCTGAGCCTATTCTCCGTTCTTCACAAGGCTCTCCTTCCTCTTCTTCTGCTCTGAACGGACCCACTTCTCACTCCACGGAAACACCTATTCTGGGATCCGTTCCAACTCCAAAATCTCCTCCTCCAGCATTAGACTCAACCAATTTTCAAAATGTTCCATTTCCAAACCGGTTGAGGTCTAATAAACAAAATCCTCAAATGGAGAAGATTTTGGAGTTATTCAAGCAGGTTAACATTAATATTCCTCTTTTAGATGTTGTCCAACAAGTCCCGTCCTACGCGAAAATCTTAAAGGACTTGTGCACGAAAAAGAGGAAGTCTCAGGTACCCAAGAAAGTTTTCTTGGCTAGTGCTGTGAGTGATGCCCTTACCCAATCTTTACCACAAAAACGGAAGGACCCTGGCTGTCCTACGATTTCAATTACCATTGGGGATAAGAACATCAACCGCGCACTATTAGATCTTGGTGCCAGTGTTAACCTGCTTCCGTATTCAGTATACGAGCAATTAGGCGTCGGAGAGTTGAAACCCACACACTGCACTCTCCAAATGGCCGACCGATCGATCACCCATCCTAGGATTGAGCTAGAGGATGTGTTGATAAGAGTCGGGACTTCATATTCCCCGTTGACTTCATTGTATTAGATACACAGCCTGTAGCTAACCCCCGGAATCAAATTCCGGTGATACTCGGTCGCCCATTTCTCGCAACCTCAAATGCTGTGATCAATTGTCGCAATGGTTCGATGAACCTCTCTTTTGGAAACATGACGATTGAACTCAACATTTTTAGGTTAGGGAATCAGCCCGCCGAACCTAATGCTCATATACTGGATGTCTGTTCGATCCAGGAGATCACACCAGAAGAGTGTGAATTCGAGGAATTTCTGTTTGATCACGATAATCTTGACGCCACTAGTGCGTTTCTCTTCGAACCTGCTGCTGCTTCTGCGCCCGATAACGAATACGAGTGTTTCACATTCTCGAACGATCTTAGCCGCGCGCAACCCGAGTTTGAATCTTTCGACTTTTCGGATGAGTTACCTGAACCATCCGACTCGGTTGCCTACACTCGTTTTGAACCTTTGCTGGAGTCCTTTGAGTTCGAGACCCTTGCACCAGTCTTGCCTTCCATCATTTCACCTCCAACGCTCGAACTCAAGCCGTTGCCGTCTCACCTTAAGTATGCTTACTTAGGTGAGAACGAGACCCTCCCTGTCATCATTTCGGTTTCTCTAGCTCCCGAGCAAGAGAAAGCCCTTCTCGCGGTCTTGCACAGCAACAGGCAAGCTTTTGGCTGGTCCATGGCGGACATCAAGGGGATTAGTCCCCTAATCGTTGAGCATCACATTCATCTAATGGATGATGCCAAACCAGCCCGGGATCCACAAAGACGTCTTAATCCAGTCATGAAGGAGGCTGTGAAGAAGGAGATCGTCAAATGTCTAGATAGTGGTATTATTTACCCTATCTCTGATAGCCAGTGGGTTAGCCCCATTCATGTTGTCCCCAAGAAGTCGGGCATCACGGTCATAACCAACGAGGCGAATGAGTTAATCCCTACTCGCACCCAAACTGGGTGGCGAGTTTGCATTGATTACAGAAAACTCAACGCCGCAACGCGGAAAGACCACTTTCCGCTACCTTTCATTGACCAGATGCTGGAACGATTGGCCGGACATGAGTACTATTGTTTTCTTGATGGCTACTCTGGCTACAATCAAATTCCCATCGCCGAAAAAGACCAGGACAAGACCATTTTCACTTGTCCTTTCGGCACGTTTGCATATCGCCGCATGCCCTTTGGGTTATGCAATGCGCCCGCTACCTTCCAGCGGTGTATGATGGGAATTTTCTCGGACATGGTGGAAAAATTTCTGGAGATTTTCATGGATGACTTCTCCATCTTCGGTGACTCCTTTGACGAGTGTTTGCTGCATCTTGACGCTGTCCTTACCCTATGTAAGGACAAGAATCTCACTTTGAACTGGGAGAAATGCCACTTCATGGTGCGCGAAGGTATTGTCTTAGGACATATCATCTCGCAAAATGGCATAGAGGTTGACAGAGCAAAGATTGAGGTCATTTCCAATCTGCCTCCTCCCCGATGCGTCAGAGATATCCGAGCCTTCCTTGGCCATGCCGGTTTTTATAGACGGTTTATCAAGGACTTTAGCAAGATTGCTAGGCCCTTGACTCTTTTGCTGGCCAAGGATACACCTTTCGACTTCAACTCGAGCTGTGTGACTGCATTCGAGTCACTGAAACGCTCACTCACTTCTGCTCCCGTTCTTTCTTCCCCTGACTGGACGCACCCATTCGAGATTATGTGCGATGCATCCGACTTTGCCATTGGTGCTGTCCTCGGACGGCACATCAACAAGATGCCGCACGTAATCTATTACGCGAGCCGGACCCTGAACGACGCCCAACTTAACTATACAACAACTGAGAAGGAATTCTTAGCTGTTGTATTTGCTTTAGAAAAGTTCAGGCCCTACCTCATCGGCTCTCCAGTCATTGTCTATACGGACCATTCAGCTCTGCGCCATCTTTTTGCGAAGAAAGATGCCAAGTCTCAGTTAATACGTTGGATCCTCTTGCTTCAAGAGTTTGACCTTGTCATTAAGGAAAAACGAGGATGTGAAAACGTAGTTGCCGACCATGCGATGCATCCGACTTTGCCATTGGTGCTGTCCTCGGACGGCACATCAACAAGATGCCGCACGTAATCTATTACGCGAGCCGGACCCTGAACGACGCCCAACTTAACTATACAACAACTGAGAAGGAATTCTTAGCTGTTGTATTTGCTTTAGAAAAGTTCAGGCCCTACCTCATCGGCTCTCCAGTCATTGTCTATACGGACCATTCAGCTCTGCGCCATCTTTTTGCGAAGAAAGATGCCAAGTCTCAGTTAATACGTTGGATCCTCTTGCTTCAAGAGTTTGACCTTGTCATTAAGGAAAAACGAGGATGTGAAAACGTAGTTGCCGACCATCTCTCCCGACTTCCTTCTTCGCCTTCGCTTCCAATTCCAATTAACGACGTTTTCCCGGATGAACAACTCTTGACAGTATCTTGCGAACCCTGGTTCGCAGATATTGTGAACTATCTGGCCACGGGATTACTACCGACCGAATGGTCGAGTCAGGACAGACTTCGCTTCTTATCCCAAGTAAAACACTTTTACTGGGACGAACCCTACTTGTTCAAGTACTGTCCCGACCAGATTATTCGTCGGTGTGTCCCCGATGAGGAATTCAAGAGTGTGCTGTCATTTTGCCACGATCAAGCGTGTGGCGGGCATTTTGGGCCTAGAAAGACAGCTGAGAAGATCTTGCAATGTGGTTTCTACTGGCCACAACTTTTCAAAGACGCTCACGACTATTGCAAGACTTGCTCCCGGTGCCAACACATGGGCCGGATATCCCGGAGGAACGAGATGTCGCTCCAACCGATCTTGGTTGTAGAGATTTTCGATGTTTGGGGGATAGACTTCATGGGGCCGTTTACCAACTCTTTTGGGAACTTGTACATTCTTCTAGCTGTTGATTACGTCTCTAAATGGGTCGAGGCTGTGCCCAGCCGAACTAACGACAACAAGGTTGTCGTTAGATTCCTTAAAGAAAACATTTTCTCACGGTTTGGGCACCCCCGAGCGATCATTAGCGACAATGGAATTCATTTCTGCAATAAAACTTTTGAAGCCTTGATGCGGAAATACTCCATTAATCATAAGCTTTCTACGCCCTACCACCCCCAAACCTGCGGGCAGGCCGAAGTTTCAAATCGGCAAATCAAGCAGATACTGGAGAAGACGGTTTCCAAGAACCGTAAGGATTGGTCTTTGAAACTCACTGATGCCCTTTGGGCATTTAGAACCGCTTATAAGACCGACCTTGGCATGTCTCCCTATCGGCTTGTGTACGGAAAAGCCTGCCACCTTCCTGTCGAAATCGAGCATCGCGCGTTTTAGGCAATAAAGGAGCTGAATCTGTCCCTGGAGGATGCGGGCAGCCATCGGAAGCTGCAGCTGAACGAACTGAGCGAGCTTAGGGATGAGGCTTACGATAACGCGGTTGTCGTTAAGAATCGAACGAAGGTGTTTCACGATAAACACCTTTTGCGCAAAACCTTCGTACCTGGTCAACAGGTACTTCTTTACGACACCCGACTTCATTTCCATCCTGGAAAGCTCCGATCTCGCTGGAAAGGGCCGTATTTTGTGCGGAATGTGTATCCGCAGGGCGCTGTGGATTTGGAAAATCCAAAGGACGGTTCACTCTTCAAGGTAAATGGACACCGATGCAAACCGTACCTTAGCGCCGAACCAACAGAGGAGCTCCTGTTCTTACAGGAGCCGGTTTACCCAGAATGATCTTCCTCTGCCTACCTCCAAACTTCGGTTATCCAGCCAAGAACAGTAGACACTGTTCCAAATAAGTTTGGGGGTATGTACAAACCATTTTTTGTGTATATTCTTTTTCTTTTCTTTACAAACAAAAACAAATAAAAATTTGTGTATCACTAACCGACAATTTTGAACCTTCCAACTACTCTCTTCATGCAACGACAGTGAGGACACTGTCCAGTTTAAGTTTGGGGGTACGCTCGGTACGCATTTCTTCCCTTCGCATTCATATGTATATTTTTGCATCTGCATATTAAAATCCATAAAATCCATAAAAATTTGAA
Source organism: Agapanthus africanus (assembly GCA_030015575.1). Classification (NCBI taxonomy): domain Eukaryota; kingdom Viridiplantae; phylum Streptophyta; class Magnoliopsida; order Asparagales; family Amaryllidaceae; genus Agapanthus; species Agapanthus africanus. The sequence continues at coordinate 44,267,539 of JASDDO010000024.1, read as the reverse complement.
AATTTTCTAAAAAATATAAAAACTTTTTTGTCAAGTTAGCCTGTGGAAGAATTCTGATTCAACATTCGACGGTTTTTGTTTGAAAAAATAGGAATAACTAGATCTTATGTTTAGATTTTGAAAACCTGAAAGATAACTCTCCTTTGAAGTTAACTATAGCTGATATACGTCTTTACATCACACTACACGTGTCGTAAGATTTTGGGAATTAGATGACAAGTCTTTCATGTTTAAAACTTTAAACAGATAAATGATTTTCTGAGGATCAAATAGATTTGTTCTGAAATAAGTAATGTCAAGAATAGTTTATGAAGTAAAGCGAATATGAAGGAATGTTATTGACGCCGTAATTGGAGCTAAGTCTGAAAAATAACCCACCTAAAACTTGATTGGAATGATTACACACCAAACACACCAAACACGTCTTTTATCCAAAAAATATTTGAACTGCCAGATATATCTCCGTTCGTATTAAATCATCTGATTTTCACGCCAAACTGTCTTTTGTTTTTGGACCTAGGTAACTTGAGTAATTAAGTCCGCTGGGGTGTTTCTACACCTAATGCCCTAAAACCAACTGGTTTGGGTGCATTGGCCCAAAACTCGCTAAGAAGCCTAGAAAGTCCAGTTTAAAACAAAGTCAAGCAAGTGTTCTCTCCGAGTTAAAATTCCTAACGGTTCTTTGTGTGAGAATAATCTTGATAAAAGACAGGCTTTTAAAAAAATTTTAACGGAGATATGAAGGTTTTACTCTTTGATAAAGACTATTGCACGTTCACAGAGGTGTGTATGAAATGAAAACAAGAAAAAGATGGAGTGAAAAATACGACTTAGTTTCCTGTTAAGGAAGATAGAAATTCTGAAGTTGAAACCTTACTGGAAAACGAAACTTGAAAAATGCTTAACTCGTTATAAAACTTATGCGATCCTTTTAAAATTGTTATCTGGGCTTTATTGTGCGACATGATGACTTTAATCGACCTTTCGGGACCTTAACGACACTATACGCACTGCACGTAAAGACATATAAAAGCTGTAGTTAAATAAGAAGCGAGGTGTAAAAAATAAAGGTTCGATGATCTAGACTTAGGATTATAGAATTGTTATTTTCTAAAACAAAACTTTAGGGTTTGAAGCTTAGTTATTTTACAAAACCAACTTGACCGGATTTTGTGGGTAGTATCCGCTGAAAACCCTCAGGAGACAACACTCCTCCTACTAGGGACACCTAGAGGTTTAACGGCTTGTTACACATGCTCAGTGCAATCGCGTTCCCTGCGAAAGTGAGGTTAGGAAATTTTTTGTGAATAAATGGACTTTGCTCGGGACGAGCAAATGATAAGTTTGGGGGTATTTGTTCATATCAGATTTTTGCATTTTCATACCGCCCAATTTTTATCACATTGCATATCGGTAGATACTCTTGAGCCGTGTTTGCTAGTCAATTGCAGGTTACAGGTTCTCGGTTCTAAAACGGTGAAATTCATGGAAAACACGAAAAAAGTCCGGGTTCCTGCCAACCACAGATAAAACACGGTCTCCGCTCTTCATCCGTATGTTGCCAGATACCAGTTTAGGAAGACAAAAGGTCAAATCAATGTCACCTTCATGCACAAGGCTCAATGGTAGCACAAAATCCAAGAGATCTACACGGAGCTCGAGGCAATCATGACAAAATCTTGACAAAAAGTCCACCTTTCCCTCAACAGAAATTCTGGAAAATTCGTGAAGAAATTATGAGAAAATGTATGTACCAGAATGAAGGGCACTGCAGATCAGGCCACCACAAAAAGTCCCCAAGTCCAACTCCACAGAACGGCCGCGGAACCGCGGCCAAGGGGGGGTCTTGGCCGCGGTTCCGCGGCCGTTATGGCGCCAAACGGTTAGGGTTTTCTGGGGCACTTTGGTCTTTTCCTATGTGCTCTGTTGGTTGCCCTAGATCTCCATTCTCCAGCCTATAAATAGCCCAGAATTCTGTGAAGGAAAGGGTCCAATTCTTGTATTTCTTTTTGCTAGGTTTTAGTTACATGTTCTTCTTCCTCTTCTCACCTCTTCTCCATTAAACTTGTAAGTGAGCTTTTGAGTGAAGAGTGATGAATAAAGAAGACCATTTTTATTATCATGCTTGTCTCTTTCTTTACTTGTTGTAATTGTTGCAATTTTAATTGTTAAGTAGTTGTTGTTATTTGTTTGATTGTTTCTTTCTTCTCTCTTTTCCTTTATCCTTCATATGACAATGATACTTACGCTTGATCCTCGCCAAGGTGAGGTCGCAAATAGTTAGTCGTATTCTTCTAATCTCCTTTCTATCTTCCTCTTTGTTTTGTTTTGTTTTTCCTTATCATGAAGTGTGAGTAGTTTTATACTTGTTAGGGTAGGATAAGGGAAGTTTGAGAGAAGGAAATCTCTCTCACTCTTTCCTTGCCCAACAACTTAAATCAACTCCCGTTAATTGAACCACAATCCGCTCCTTACGGCACCCTATCCTACATGATAGCGGTGATTCCGTAGTGAGACCGGTTGTGGTTGAATTAACCGGAGGTTATGGATAAGAGCCAAGAACGGACGGACAAGCACCAAAAGGAAGGACTATGCGTTGGAAAGCCTAGCTTATACTCGCAAGTTCCTTCCTAGTCGTGCTAATCCCCGTTGTTGCCGATTACCGTAACACCGATATTAAGTGGGGCAACGAAAGATGTGGAGACTCCTAACTCAAACTAACCTAATCCTAACCCTAACAAGCTCTCTTTAAATATCAACTTACACTTAGATAACCACAACAAAATCTGAAAACAGGACTTAACTCGTTAAAACACATTGAAAAAGACTCCCATCTCCCTGCGGACGACCCGTACTCAACCGGCTAGCTACAAGCGAAACCGTCTTGATTGCGGTATTTAAAACTAAACTTGACACGCACGTATCCTATCAATCATGGATCGACGAGAAAAGATCCTCAAGAACAAAGTTATCCCTCTGGTATCGTTCGCACGGAGATTCTACTTGGGAACGTGAAGACGAGATCTGACAGAAGTTTTCACGCCTCTTTTCTTAGATCCGTGTTTTCTTATCTTTTCTTGTTCCGGGAATTTCGAGGACGAAATTCTTTTGTAGTTGGGTATAATGTAACACATTAGCACTGTTATACTATATTTTATTTGAGGTATTTCAAATCTTGCGATGGATTCCTTGATTACTATTGCTTTTGGGTGCGGATAGTGCATTTGGTAACTGTGATTAGTATCCGACCCAACCCGCATTTTTGAAGCCCATCATGGTTCAAAATTACGTCAAATATTTTTTAGTACAGAGGATCCATGCACATCTAGATTCTATACACACATATATGATATATTTTGTATCCGCATATCTTTTAAATAATACAAATAATAACCAAATAATATATTTTGATATCTAGCATGGCATGTCATCGTACCCCATATTATATGGTTGCACCCATGTAGCATGTTCATGCCCTAATTGTTAAAATAGACTCGTTTGGATCGCTACGTATATTTACATAGATCCGTACTTGGGGGTATACATTTTTATTGACCGGACATCGTATTATGGTTTTAACTTTTACGTATATTCTCCATATTTAAAACTAGATTTTTAGAAGAGATCCGGGTAATTTTCGGAGTAATTTGATATTAGCTGTATAATCCCTATATATATATATATATATATATATATATATATATATATATATATATATATATATATAATATTTATAATAAACTTAACTCTCTCTCTCCCTCTCGGCCTCTCTCTCTCCCCTATGTCTCTCTCTCTCGGCATCTCTCTCTCTCTTCTCGCCCTCTGTCTCTATCTCTCTAATTATATATATATATATATATATATATATATATATATATAATTTTTATAAAACCTAATATTATAACCCTCACCTTTACTCTCTCTCCTTTCATTTTTTTTCTTTATTCCCCGCGAGAACCCAAACCCTAGCTCTGTCCTCGCCAAACCCCCGCCGTCGACCTCGCTGTCCTCACCTCATCACCACCTCCACCTCCTCTCCCTCTCTCTATCCCCGAGCATCCCTGCTCCCCGACGACCCCAGCAATAAACCCCCGACCTCATAAACCTCACCCCTCGCCGGAGACCTTGCCGTCGCCGGCACCATCACCCCCGCCTTCACCTCCTCACCTCCTTCTCTTCTCCCAACACCCCAGATCACCACCACCACCAACCTCGCAAACCCCCGACTCCGATCACCAGCTCAAGAAACCTACAGCCGCCTTGCCGACGCAGCTACGTCATTGTCGGCCATCATCGCCGTCATCTTGCCTCTGTTCTCGCCACCCTAGAACCCAACACAACAGCACCCACTCTTCTTCAAGTTCTTTCTTTCTCTTCTCGATCGTTTTTTGATTCTCCGATCGGCTCGCCGGAGTTGCGCGCATTTCCGACGATCCGGACGATCCAGTCACCGTCGTCTTCCAGCTTAGTCACCACGTCACATCACTGATCAACCAGGTCCAGTCCTGCGCACGCAAGTTTAGCATCGTAACGTTATTTCGACGTCGGACGTAGCATCCGTATCTTGATGTGAGATCCGATCAGGCAAGTTTTAACTTGCAACATGCTATGGTATTATATCTATATCTATATGAATAAGAATAGTGCTTGTGTTTTATTATTCAACAAATATTATAGATTTACAGTTTTACGGTATTCGTTTGTATCCGTACTGATAATCGTTTATGTAGTTGCATACCGGAACATCATGATATCATTATACTAACATCAGTACAACATGTTATCTAGTTTGCATCATACATTACTACATATGCATCCTGGCATTAGTCGTGTTTACCGTGTTTCGATAATGATTACAGTTTCACATTGGGTATATATTTTGTTGATATACATCACATGACATGTTCACGACACACTACCTGACTTGTTACTTGGATCTTATTGCTAATACCAACAATCCTGACTTGTTGTCCTGATGGACGTAACTTGTTGTCTGCATAGACAAGAACTGTACCTACTTGATCCTGTGTTGGCATTAGATTCATATCGTTATTACCTGACTTGAAGACAAACCTGGGGAAAAAGGGAAAATCAAGAATGTAACCGAAACGTAACTCAAAAAGATATTATTATTGTTTGTCGTGATTCCGGGGGTTACGGAATAAATCATCATTGTTTGCCATGATTCCGGGTGTTACGGAATAAATCATCATTTGCCGTTTTTCCGGGTATTACGGAATAAATCATTGTTTACCGTGTTTCCGGGCGTTACGGAATAAATACTGTTACTGTGGTCCCGTGGGGAATGAACGGGATATATACTGTTGGGTTACGATGAAGATTACATTAATTGATTTCAAAGACTTTTAGAATATATAACCTAGAACTACAGATCTAGGATACACATCACACACCCATACATACACATAGCTCACCGATTATATCTATGTTTGTTATTTATATTCTTGTTTAATCATAGCATTATATCCTGGTCATTACTGTTATTTTGATATTATGACGCATTTACTTCTGGGTTTTGCATGGCCCAGTTCCTCTACCTTTATCGCAGGCAGATCAAAAGTGTTTTAGCAATCAAGCCGAGCAGTGAGGAATTGAACGTGTATTATTAGAGATGTTTAGTTTATTTATTTCCGTAGTTTTGTTTATTGATGTGAGCCTATATTTGGACATGATTCAAATATTGTTTATTGGATTTTGATTCGTTTCCGCTTTATACATTTTCTTGATTTTAGTTACTGTGGCAAATGGACATGTACTAGCTAGATTATATTCTTTTCTGTTCTTGATATCCGATAGACAGCCGTAATGTGATTATGGAGGGATGATTCCTAACCACAGGTAGCATGGTTGACTCTGTCACGTGCCGTAGTTTACGTATCTTGAGAAGTGGGGCGTGACACCGAACGTTAGTTCGCTGACGGGCATTACACCCACTTTTTTTCTTTTGGAATGTTCGTCAGATACGGTCGAGATGGAGGAAACTAAAGCCACAAAGGAGGACTACAATCAGATCGCTACTCAGGGCTAGCTCAGCTTCGTTTTTTTCTTCAGTTTATGTATGCCACTTGTTTATGCATTTTTCTTATTGTATTTACTTTCCAGTATATATTTGTAAATATTGGAAGTTGAATGTAAATATAGATATTTGTTGAAAAATTTTACAGTCTCTATTTATTTTTATATTGTGTATTATTGTTTCAATACGCTTAGTATATTTATTTTGGGAATGACCTTCTCTAGATAAATATGTCGCAGGCTTGCCACGTCACCGTTTCCGTTTACTGGGAAGCGGGGCGTAGCATCTGGTATCCCAGCAGCGATTATTCGATCAGAGGCAGACTGACACGATTTAGAGTCAGGGGCAGGCTTTCACCCTGACCGCCGAGCAGGCAGAGGTTTCTGGATAAGTGGTTGCAGGTACTCTCCTTGTTTATTCTGTACCAGCTAGAGTTCTTTTTTATTCGGGTACTTCGCATTGGTTTATTTCTGCACGGTTTGTTGACACACACTCTATACTTCACGAGCCGTTGACCAAGGATTGAGAGATACATACGGGTAACGGAATTATTGTGTACAGCCAAGAGTGTAGTTTATGCCCTGTGGTGGTTTGTGGCAGAGAATTTTATGCAAACTTTCTTTTGATTGGTACTGGTAGCTACGACGTCATTCTGGGGATGGATTGGTTGATCACGTTCCATGCTGTTATCAACTTCCTGGATAGGAGTGTGACATTTCGCATTCCTGATCATCCGGAGTTCGTGTTCGTGGGCGGTAGCGAGTCTTTGGAACCAGCTAAGTTCCGAGCGAAGCCGAAGACCTTGATCGCTATGGAGATAGACGAGAAGCCAGCACCGGAGGTAGTTCAAGAGTTTCTTGATGTGTTCCCTGAAGATCAACCTGGTTTACCCACGCCTCGCGTATTGGGCTTCTCGATCGACCTGATATGAGGGACGGCGCTTGTTTTCAAGGCTCCCTACAGGATGGCGCCAGTTGAGTTGGCAGAATTAAAGAAGCAGATAGAAGATCTTCTGGACAAGGGATTTATCTGTCCAAATGATTCCCTGTGGGGTGCTCCTGTGTTACTAGTTAAGAAGAAGGACGGTTCCTTGCGCATGTGCATCGACTACTGTGAGTTGAACCGGGTGACCGTGAAAAACAAGTATCCCATTCCCCGCATCGACGACTTGTTTGATCAGCTGGTTGGTGCTCAGGTATTTTCTAAACTAGACCTTCGGTCAGGGTATCACCAAATCAAGGTCAAGACAGAGGATGTATGCAAGACAGCCTTCCGAACCCGATATGGCCACTATGAGTTTCTTGTGATGTCGTTCGGTGTTACCAATGCACCCGCCATATTTATAGACTTTATGAGCAGGGTTTTCTCCAAGTAATTAGACCAGTTTGTCGTTGTATTCATCGACGACATTCTAGTCTATTCTAGGAGTCGAGAGGAGCACGCCGAGCATCTACGAATTGTATTTCAAGTTCTACGGGAGGAGAATCTCTATGTTAAGCTAAGCAAGTGCGAGTTTTGGCTCGACAAGGTACAATTTCTGGGGCATGTCGTTTCGAGTGACGGCATTTCAGTAGATCCGGCGAAAATTGAATCTATCAAGGACTGGCTAACCCCGAAATCGGTAGCTGAGATAAGGAGCTTCTTGGGATTGGCTGGTTATTATCGGCGGTTTGTACAAGATTTTGCCAGAATAGCGGAACCCTTGACGAAGCTTACACGGAAGGAGGTGCCTTATATTTGGTCGGAGGAGTGCACCCAAGCGTTCGAGCTGCTAAAGCTAAAGTTGACCACAGCCCCAATCCTGACTGTGCCAGATAGTTCCCGGAGATTATTTGTTCATAGTGATGCGTCAGGAAAAGGTTTAGACTGTGTTTTGATGCGGCACGGTCGAGTGGTGGGTTACGCCTCTTGTTTGCTGAAGACTCACGTTAAGAACTACTCCACGGATGACCTAGAATTAGTGGCCGTTGTGATCGCTTTAAAGATATGGAGGCACTACTTGCTAGGAGAAAGAGTGGAGGTGTACACGGATCATAAGATTTTGAAATACGTGTTCACTCAAAAGGAGCTGAATATGAGACAACGCGGATGGCTGGAATTGATGGCAAACTACGATATTGATCTGTAGTATCACCCATGGAAGATGAACGTCGTCCCTGATGCTCTCAGTCGCAGGCCGCCAATTATGTTGCTGACTTGTCAGAAGGGGATTCTCGACGGCCTACAGAGACTCGAGTTGGAAGTAGTTACATCGGGTGTGCCTGGACAGCTCTGGCAGCTGCAAGTTCAATCATCGCTTATAGATCGCATTAAAGATGCACAGGATAGGGAATCTCAGTGGCAGAAATTCAGAGGGTTAGTTGAGGCTGGTTTGAGGACGGATTTGCAGATTCACGAAGATGGTTCCCTGATATTTGGCAGTCGGCTATGTGTTCCAAAGGGGGGTATTCAAGATGAAGTTTTAGCTGAGGCACACAGTTCCGCTTACTCGGTACACCCAAGAGGCACTAAGATGTAAAGACATCTGAGGCAGCACTTCTGGTGGAATGGAATGAAGAGGGAGATTGCTCGCTTTGTTTCTAAATGTCTGGTATGCCAACAGGTGAAAGCTGAGCATCAAAGAGTAGATGGGTTGTTGCAACCGCTTCCAGTGCCAGAGTGGAAATGGGAGCACGTCACCATGGATTTTGTGACAGCACTGCCTCGAAGTCCAAGGGGCAACAATGCTGTATCGGTTATTGTTGATCGTCTCATGAAGGCAGCATATTTCATACCTTTCCCGGTGGGACAATCGATGGAGTCGCTTGCGGAGAAGTATATGCAGGAGATTGTGAGATTGCACGGAGTGCCCGTTAGTATCGTGTCTGATCGAGACACTAGGTTCATTTCCCATTTCTGGAAGAGCCTGCAGGAGAGTTTGGGCACTCGTCTCAAGTTCAGCATGGCCTATCATCCTCAGAAAGACGGAAAATCCGAGTGTACTATCCAGACGGTGTCGCAAATAGCTAGCCATGATGAGTACGGATCGTCCGCAAGGAAACGTGAACTGCTTTTCTTATTTTAGACGAGTTAATAAAAGAGAGGATGGATTGTTGTCGTTTTGTTTTAAAATGGATAGTAAATTTATAATAGAAAGTCTTGTAGGGTTCATAGGATTTAGCAGTTAATGGATGAAGGTTTAGGAATGATTCTTTTTATCTTTTAATTGTTTAAAATTGGATAGATAGCGATGAATGTGGATTAGGGTTCTTGGAGGGAATTAAGGTTTCCCACTACTATCCCTTGTCTTTCCATTGATCTATATTTATCTCAAGCCCTTAACAAAAAGATTATTAACGAATCTCGAATTGTGATCGTGACTATCACGAATTGATAACGCGCCCGATAAGAGGGTTAACATTCATTTTGCTAAATCTTATAAACATTAAAACTTTTAAAAAGAATTTAAGTTATAGTTTTCATCCATTATTATGCCATATCCTAAAAAACCCCTCAAACAAAAAATTACTCGCTCATGGTTATTGGCGATTTAAAAGAGAGGTGGAAGATGAATGAAGTCATATTAAAAGTGTAGAAATTAATGCAGAAAAAGTAATGCGTAAAGTAAATACGAAAAGTAAATGCGAAAAGAATTTAAAAAAAACTATCTTTATTAATCCACTATTGCATTACAAATTTTTCTCCTTCAAAAGTAAATTACAAGAACCCTAGATTCGCTCGTAGATCTCTCTCTTGAACTTTGAGTTTGGGATCTTGAATTGTTTAGATGATGAGATGATTTTTGAATGCACAGCTATCGGTCCTTTATATAGTCTCTGAAACTAACAACCCTAGATGTCATATGGGAGTAGGTGATATTATGATCATGCCCCCAAAATCACAGATCCTACGAGCACTAAAGGACCGCGGTTCCGCCGCCTCCTAGTGGGGTTGGGACTTGGAATTTTTTCTGTCTTTTTGTCTCGATATTTAGAGATCCTCTTGATATATAGATTCTGAAAATATTGCTCTTAGTCTTTGTCCTTGATAGATTCCTCGATTTGCTTCTAATATTTGGCAGATTTGGTTTGATATTCCGATTTGACTTGGATCTCTTACTTAGATTTCAGACCTGAACTAATACATGCACAATATCTCAAATCAAATTGTTGGTAGCATTTAGTATATTTGAGATATTATTCCAACCATTTATATGATATAATATCATAAGAACATTGATTAGGAATATTTGATATGATATGCATATTTTAATTAATAATATTTCATTTAAATATTATATGCATATATTTTCCCTAATTATATTATTTATAAATGAAGAAACATATGATAATAATCTTTTTACAAATAAACCCATATATGTTCTTTATTTACATTTAACAGATTTTAGTGTAGATATACAGGTGTCACGCCCTGCTTCCCAGTGTACGGGAAGAGAACGCGACGGGCCCGCTACATATTTACTCAGAAATAAACACGCTAAGCATATCTAACCAATATAAAATGAAATATACACAAGAGACAAGATGTAAATAAACAACAACTTTATTTATTAAACATTCTTTTTACAATACAACTAAAATGAAAATACATGGAATGAAAGCAATGCCTAAATATTGGCATAACAGAAATGAAAATGAAATGTAATGTACAAGTGAATCTAAAACTTCGGGTCTTCAGTAAACTGATCCAAGTCTTTGCTGTTGGGCTCGATCTCCAGTGAGTCTGAATCACCTGACGACATTCCAAAGAAGAAGAAGGAGAATGTCGTTAGCGAACAAGTCGCTCGGTAAGTCCCAAAGAATAAATAGAGACAGAATAGACAGAAAGAGAATGTATCTTTTAAAGTTGTATTATATTTTTAACGTTGTTGTTTATAGCTTGGTACAGAAGAGGCCAGTGTATACGAGAGGAGTCTCACTATCCTGGAGACTAAGGTATACAGAGTACAAGGAACCGTTCAACCACGATACAACGGCAATGGAGATTCAGGTTAAGTGTCTTATGGTTGCAGTCTCGTGCCATTTCTAACACCTTCCATACCAATCTACCCCTTATAAACCCCATGATTTCTTGATTGTATTGTATTGTTTGTTATATAGATGGATGACTTGCCGAAACCACGATATCAATAAATGGAACGGATATAATGGATGAACATGTAGATGGAATATATCCATGGTTCGGTGCGGTCAATATATATTGATATAGATTGAATAGACGGATGCATGTTGAATTGTTGTATTGTAGATTGTACTTGAATCACATTCAAGTCAGATTAGTTATATTGAGACTCAGTCTGAGTCAAACACTTTTTAAAGAACTTGAAATCCTGATTGTTCTGATGTTATCGGTAACTGTTGCACATGGACGGCAGGATTTGTGTCTTTTTCCAAGATAATTACCGTGTTGATAACACCGTTTGTTAGATTGTCTATCTTAGATAGGCAAGCACCCATATCTCCGGCTCCCTGAGGCTCAAGAGATTGGTCCCGCTTAAACCTATGTTTACTAGGATCCTTATTGTAATTTAGTATAACTTGAGGGGGTTTTATGTAAAACTAGTTTTGGCATAATTTCAAAATACACCTCAAGCATTTAATTATCATCTTTAGGGTTTTCATAGATGTATATTTTATAAGTGTGAAATTTCTAGTAAATAGAACCTAGTTTTCATAGTATAAGGTATTTTCTTGAAATATTGTACTTGTGTTGTATTTGGATGGTATTTTCATATAATAGCGATTCCTTTGATTTAGAAAACTTAGAATATTTATATAATTAAAATAGGTATTTTGATAATAGATATATATATATATATTTAATAAAAATAATTTATTTATTTTCTAGAGAAATCTCATTTTTCTAAAGAAAAATGTACCAAAAATCCATCGAGATCGAATGCTCCTTGTGGAGGTCTGCATCTTACTCTACTAAGCCCGAGGATGTGCGATAACCCGCACCATCCCGAACGGGGTCTCCAAAATGGGTTGTAGAGACGCAATTGCATGGAAATTATTAATAAATCTTTTTATAGAAAACGGTTTTATAAGTTTAGGGTATTTATTTGTAAAGTCGTATTTCCCGTATTCTATTGTCCCAAAATCAATCATGCTATGATAGAGATGTGTGTTGTGATGAGATAGGTCATTATCTCGTGAACTATCTAAAGGTATAGTAAAGAATAAATGTTATAATGTCGAAATGAATAGTTTGTGGTATTTTTATGAAAAATGCGATAAATGTCACAAAAATGATTATTTTGATGTGAAACTTGTTTTATTGAGTTTGTTAATGTTTATTAATCAACATATGAGAATATGGTTTTATCTTGCTAAACAAAAGTGTAGTTTTAAAAGAAAACCGAATCGGAAATCGGACTAACTCCGCTTCCGTCGGATTTTAGAAATGAAACTTTTTAAAGATAAAGATAAGAGGGGGAATTGGGACTTACTGGCTTGTTGGACTAAAGGAGAGAGATTGGGTCCTAAATAAAGCTTCAGGGCGTCGATTCGTCGCCAGAATCTCCTCGGAAGTTCGTTGGAGTTTCGTCCTTCACTAACTCCACCTGTACGCTAAAAGACTTAGGATTTTAGTATAATTTTTGCAAGAGAATTCTGAGTGAGAGGGGTGTAAGATGGGGTTGGTATTTATAGGACAAATTAGGGTTTAGGGGTAATGAAAATGCATTAAGATGAGGTTAAATGGGCATTTTATTGCTCTCTCGATTAATTCAGAGTAAACAAGCAATAAGGGGTTAGTGGGGTAGGTCAAACGTTGCAGGGGCAGAAGATGAAGGCAATACCGTCGGTTTGGACCAGCGGCATCGGTCAAAATTGGCTTCTCGCCGGTTTTGTACCGTCGGGGGTGGGTTGGTCTGGGTGCTACGTGTCCTTTTCGCTTCAATTTTCCTCGTGCTTATGTTTATTTATTCTGTAACTTATCCTATTATGTGTAGTGCACGTGCAAACTCTTGGACTTCTAAAAAGATTAAAAGAAATTAAAACAAAAAGATAATGTGGCTGATGGGATTTGAACTCTGGTACTTTGTAACAGCAGTGCAAGGTTTTACTAATGAGCTACAAGTGTTTTCTTGCTGTTCAAAAGCAAATCAAATTCTTATAGCATTCACAGGATTGCAAATACCCCATTTGTACATTAACTTTTAAACAATTTTATGTACACAGAAATTGGAGTTGTTACAGTCTTTGCCATTGCTGGATTTCTCGATTTGCTTCTAATATTTTGCAGATTTGGTTTGATATTCCGATTTGACTTGGATCTCTTACTTAGTTTCATAACTGAGCTAATACCTGCACAATATCTCAAATTAAATTGTTAGTACCATTTGGTATTTTTGAGATATTACTCCAACCATTTATATGATATAATATCTTAAGATCATTGATTAGGAATATTTGATATAATATGCATATTTTAATTAATAATATTTCATTTAAATATTATATGCATATATTTTCCCTAATTATATTATTTATAAATGAAGAAACATATGATAATAATCTTTTTACAAATAAACCCATATATGTTCTTTATTTACATTTAACAGATTTTTGTAGTTAATAATAGTAGGGAAAATATTCATACAAATGTGCAATATTTTTGACTAATCAAATACCCCCAAACTTATCTTTGATCGTCCCGAGCAAACTATTTAATAAAAAGAAAAAGAAAAAACCTAACACACTTTCGAAGGCAACATGATTACACTTAGCACGTGCAACAAGCCTTTAAACCTCTAGGTATCCCTAGTAGGAGGAGTGTTGTCTCCTGAGGGTTTTCAGCGGATTACACCCACAAAATCCAATAAAAGAAAGAAGATGAAAATTACATGTAAAGATAAAGAACATATAAAAAAAAGAACTTGAAAACAAATGTTTCAAACTACACTACCTTTTTAGTTGCCATGAGTCCTATCTTAATAGTCGTGAAAAGATGTCAGATTTCACATCATCCCTCAATAAAATATCGTCTTTAGTCTTCCTCCCTATCTATCCTCCAAATATCGATCATATACCCCTACGTGTGTGTGAAAAACACCTCTACACTCGGAGAATCCAATTCAAACTATCATACCCTTTATCCATATACCTTAGTACTTTTTAGTCGGTGAATGTTGTAAATGGATTTGCTCACACATTTTTCATGCGACCGTTAATATTTCTTGAGGTGCTAACCAACCGATTACCAAATGTGCTCACTTATTAAAACGTAATTAGCAATATCCTAGTCTTGCAACACCTAAGGCTTAGCAGTGACTCCCAAACCAGTGGTCTAAGGCACTGGGTGATAAGGCACCCTCGCTATATTTCTTTATGTTGCCTTAAGTAATTACAAAACCAATATTCATTTTTCTTCACCATTTATTTTATGTGTCATTTATATTTTTGTTGATTTATATTTTTCCTTCATACTAATGCTTTTAGAATAGAGCATTTCAAGGTATCCTCTATTATCCCAAGTTTCAAGATGTGTGCCAGTGCGTATAGTAGGGTATCAACATTCAGAAGTTTTGACTCAAAAATAGGGACTATTTTTCAGACTTATTTCTATCCTCAGATTAGTGATTCCTTTATCTTACTAACCCTTGGGACAACAGCTCATGACTACCTATTACTAGTTTCGTTTTAAACGTCTAATTCTCTTGTATTTCTTAAATCTCTTCCCCTCTTTCATATGTATTTTTCACTTTCTAACATTTATTTGCAAAAAAAAATTATTATGCAATGCAATATTTACATATGATGCGTAGATATATACAAACCATTCTTACAAACCATCCCCCAAACTTGTTTGCAGCAGTGTCCTCACTGATGCTTTCCTGTAATCTCAAAACCTGAAGACTAAGAGGAACAGTTCAATTAGATGGTATAAAGAAGGGGTTAAGAGTGAATGACCGTGAAATCCTCCTCCAAACTTGTTCTTGGCTCATAATCGTGCAAAAATTTCTTTTCTTTTAAGAGCCATTTTGAAAAATATTTTTCTCCACAGTGTTTTCATTATTAAGCATTTAAAATAAGAGGGGGGTAAATATTATTGGTCCACATAAACCTCTACAAAGACCAAAAGTCAACACCGACCATTCAAATATTTTATCTAGATAATGCCATGGTTGGTAGAAGATCATGATACAGATAGACGAGAAGAAGTAGGGAGGAGATAAGAGGTGTAATCGAAAGGATTTACGTCTTGATTGGTGCAGACGAAAAAATGATAGTGAATAAAAACGAGAATGTGAATGATTAGGAATGGGAGGAATAGTCGCATTCTTGTATGGGATAAGAAGAAGGGGTGGTGGTTCAATTTCTTCGACCTCAAAGGGAAGCGCATGAATTTCTAATAGAGGTTGATTCATCACAACATCCAAATCTTTAAGGAACGCGAGTTCTTCGGCGAAAATATTTTCAAAACTTTCATCGATGATGATCCCATCGGAAAGAAAAGAATCAGTGGAATAGGAAAATTCACTAGGAAGAATGAAAGTTTCAAGGTCAATCTTTTCGCGCCTGGATTCAAAAAACTCGATTCGTCAGAAATTATGGAGGTATGAGACTTGAAAAGCTCATCTACCTTATTCGTATAATAAATATCTGGACTAAACAACAACGCACTGGTGGCGTCTAGATCATTATCGTGGAGCAAAAACTCCTCCAGTTCGCAACTGTCAGAAGTTATCTTATTGACAGAACATATATTAATTATATGAGCAGAAGGTTCGGAGGGTTTACTTCCTACCCTGAAAATGTTAAGTTCAATTGTCATTTTCCCGAAGGATGGGTTCATGGAACCGTTACGAAAATTGATATCTGCATTGGAAGTTTCTAGAAAAGGTCGACCAAGAATCACCGAGATTTGGTTCCATGGGTTCACCATGGGCTGTGTATCTAAAAATATAAAATCCACAGAAAATATAAATTCCCTGACTTTGATCAACACGTCTCTATCTCACCCTTAGGGTGGGTGATAGATCGATCGGCCATCTGGAGAGTGCAGTGCGCAAGTTTCAACTCTCCGATACCTAATTGCTCATAAACAGAATACAGGAGCAAGTTAACACTAGCACCTAGATCGAATAGAGCGCGATTGATGTTTTTACCCCCAATAGTTATAGAAATTGTAGGACAACCGGGGTCTTTACGTTTCTTGGGCAAATATTGGGTAAAAGCAATGCTCATTGCTCGCTAAGAAAACCTTTTTAGGCACTTGAGTTTTCCTCTTCCCAGTGCACAAGTTCTTCAGAATTTTCGCAAAGGACGGAACCTGTTGGATAACATCTAAGAGAGGAATATTAATGTTAACTTGCTTAAATATTTCCTCAATTTTCTCCATCTGTGGACTTGGTTTGTTAGGCCTCAACCGGTTTGGAAAAAGAGCTTTATCAATAGGGGTTGGGTCCAATACTTGAGGAGAAGTTTGTGGGGATGGAATGGATCCCAAAATTGGATTTGGGGTGATCTGAGATGGTAGTTCATACAAAGAAGAGGACTGAGGGTTCGAGCCTAGTGAAGAACGGAGAATAGGCTCGGAAGAAGAGGTTGGTTTAGACGAAATAGAAGTAGAAGTAGTAGCCGGGGTATCATCTGAATCATCAACTTGTTCACCGACATGGTTGTTCAACACTCTTTCCGATCTCAACGTAGTTATTGTTGTATAGTGCCCTCTAAGTCAATTATTGGATCGCAGGTATGTGATTGCAATGATTGAGGGAGGACCTATACCGATATGACCGTCTTACTCGAGATGATAGTATGCTATCTGGTTTGTCTTTATCATCGTATACATGCTTTAGTTCACTATTGCATGTTGATAGAGCCCATAGGATTCTTGCTTGACTGCCAGCAGTATGATGGCGATCATATACGTGGGAGCTGGGGTCTGTAAGCACATCCTTAAAGTGTCCCTAGTCATGGGAGTTTCGAGACAGGGCATCGATACTCCAGAGTAGACTAGTGTATACAGTCGAGACCCCGACGAGGGGCGGTGGCCGGTCTCACAAGCCACTGGTGTCAGTAGGATCACCTAAGATGTATACAGGTGCTCATTAGGTTATGAGTACACCGGACAGGACTCGCCGGGAACATGCTAGTTGGTATTATACATATCGTCAGATAGCAGTTCCCAGGTGACATGTGTACAGGTTAGTTTGTCGACATGAGATTGTCATTTGTCTCGTGTGAGTTCCCACCATGCTTTGATTACTACCATACCACGCTCAAAGGAGACATACAAACAGGTTTTAGTTGGGTACAGTCCCGAACCACATGGAGGCAGTGAGCGGATCGTCGGGGATTCATCTCTCCCAGTATTGGGGGTTGATTTCGCACAGTGCACGGGTGGCCATCACTAGAAATTCTCGGCCGAGGTAGTGGAGAATTACTGATTTGGATCAGTAGTTTCTCAGGTGGTGATGGGCTTCATACCGACACGAATTATCGCGTTATTAGGGGTCTGACTTTATCCACCCCCTAAACTCGATATGCGATACTCTTAGACGAACGGACCGGACTGTACGGATATTGTCACTGTCAGGCTCAGTAGGGTTTCTGGATGAGTTCGCTCGTCAGCTTCCCTTCCGATCAATACATAGGCAACCGTTACGTACAGCTTGTACCTCTGACGTGCTAGTGGTTATACCCAGTGCCAGTGTGTTGATGAGTCATTAGAGTTCCCCACAGACACTTTCCCAAGTTCGGGCGAAACGTTGTAGAGGCCGTATGGTTTTATGGCAGGGTTCGGAAAATGCACGTGCGTTTACACACATGTCATATTTCGGCCAAATAATACTGGTGGGCTTTGGTTTAAGCCGGATCCGAGTATTATACTGTGTAGATATAATATCTTTGTCTCAATTGCATTTGTATTCGGTCGTAATACAAATGCGGGTATGTTTATACTGTTACGGGGTTATCCTGAAATTCGTTTCGGGATCGCCTTTGGAAGTTGCCAGTTTCCAGTTTTCTATCACCCGTATTTAACATTCGGTTAAATGCGGATTTATCTTTTCGTCTTGAGGGTGAGTCATGGTTCTAGAAGGTTCTAGATTTGGTGACAAGGCTTGATAATTCATTCATTAGCATTAATTGAAATGGTGACTAGGTTAATGAATCACCATTTTGCATTAATTTTTTTTAGTGTGTCATCCTTTTCATTTAATGTTATGATAAGCTTCATGTTTATTTTCACCCTCTTCCTTGCTCCTACACTCACCACCACCACCCACCTTATATTGGCCGGCTAAATCATTTGGAGGCTAAGGTTGCTTGAGAGGAAAAAAAAGATTATGATAGTTTTGGTATATAGAAATTAGATAGCCTCATTTCTCATTTCACCCGATCCAAAAGGCAACTTCATTAACCGTTCGTCCATGACTTTGGACAAAGTGAGACAAAGTGTTCTACTCATTCTCTACATCAATCTTGGTCATCTCTTCAAGCAAACTTTATTATCGAGTTGCTTCGGTTCAGAGGCGGGAGCTCGTTTAAAGATCCGTCGACGTGGTGTCACCTGGACGAGAAGACTGGAGATTCAGGAGATCGGAGCAGCCGCAACAAAGCGTGGGATGATGGTTGAAGACCGAAGGACTCGGATCATTCGGTATAACATTTCTACCCACTTTGTAGTTTGTTAGTTTAGCTTTAATGGCAGATCCGGGTCGCGGTCAAAAAGTTTTATGTTCCACATTTGGCGTCTGTTAGACGGCCGGGGCGCTACCGTGTACTTACAGTTATGACACTCACGTTATGATTTTGTTGGTGAAGGATAATATTTGCGCTTTGTGAGTGGTCGGGATTTGGTAGAGGTTGAGTTGGAAGTTTTCCTTTCTCTCTCTCACCCATTACGGCATTTAACTGTGCAATTTGTGCTTCGATCGATTTTATGCTTTCGCCGTTGGAAGCATTGTGTTGCATCAGCGTTTGGATAGAAAACGTTAAATTAGCTGTCATTTGTGTGGATTGTTTAATAAACGTTTCTAAACTTCTTTCGAGTGCAGAGAGTTTATCGGTACCGGCCGTTGGAATATTAGTCTGTGGTTGGAAAGAATTATTATAAGGGGTAAAGTTGTTGGCCGATTTTGGAAAGATTGTGGTTGTAAGGGCTGCTGAGTTTGTTGTGGTAGTTGTTGTTGCTGTGGGGGAAACCTTTGATGGTTATTTTGGTTTGGAAACTGATTTTGATTTTGAGATTGGTTTTGGTTCCAAGCAAAATTAGGATAATTCCTCCATCCCTAATTATATGTGGATGAATAGGGATCGTTTCTAGGTTGTTGCTGAAAAGCAGCATTGGTTTGTTCATGACCTTAAGACGGAGGATTCAAAGGACATTCTTTCGTTAAATGTGATGAGTCAAGACAACAACCACACACGGTTTTGGGGAGCGTAACTTGGTTCAGGGAGGCTGAAAAGAATTTGCTTTCCATAGTTTCGAGTTTCTTTTGCATCGCAGCCATTTCGGCTTTCATTGCGATGGAAGTATCGAGCTGATGGGTACCTACCCTAGATGACGACAATGTTAGTCTAGTGCTCTCCCACTGTAATGTTTGTTCGGCGAGATCTTCCAGAAATTTCCATGCTTCGTCGTTGTCTTTTGACATGAAATGACATTGACAAATGGTTTCTAGCATTTGTTTTGTAGCTGGATTAATATCCTCATACATAATTCGGAAAATTTACCATCTGCCAATTCCGTAATGAGGGCATTGGACAAGAAGATTTTTAAACCGTTCAAAGCATTTCCAAAAGGGTTCGTTGGGAAGTTGGGCAAACTGGTTAATCTCGCGCCGAATACGAGCAGTCTTGTGATGAGAATAAAACTTCTTAAGAAATGCTTTAACGAATTCATCCCATTTAGCGATAGAATGTGCAGTAGTGCTATAAAGCCACTTTTCTGCGAGATCGCACAAGGTAAAAGGGAGAAGACGTAATCGCAGAGCATCTCCTGAAAGTTTGGTGGTGCTCATCATTGCACATACGTTTTCGAATTTGTTTATAAAAACGTATGTATCTTCATATTCAAGCCCGTGAAATTTGGGCAACAAGTTGATGAAGTGGGGTTTAATTTCGAAATTATCCCCATTGGCTGGTGGAAGAGACAGACACGTAGGAAGGGGTCTGCATACGGGGTAGCATCGGTCTTGAAGAGTGATGCATGGTGGATTATGAGTTTGTGCACCTTCGGGTGGTGGCAAAGGGTGTTGTTAAAACCTGATGGAGATCCGTCCATCTCGGGAGATGTGGTAGGTGGAGGAGAAATAGAAGATGAAGAAGTATTGACTTCGGAGTCGACAGCAAAAACGCGGACTAGACGGGCACTAGAATCCCGTATCCAGTCGATCATGCACTAAGAGGGTTTAGTGCACGTGGCAGCGTGTGATATGTGTGAGAACGATTTTAAGAAGTCTTGTTTTGAAAAAATGTCGGACGTGAGGCTTGACTCAACAAATCACAAAATGCACAATCAATCCCTAGAGATAGGGTCATCTAGGTCAAGTTATTAGACCGCTCCTAGACATCCAAATGACAAGTCGTAGGATCAATCCTCTACTACCTTCTTATCAATCTTGTGGCCAGGTAAGTGGGAGGTATCCGCTATACGAATCACCGAAATAGTGGGCCTAATTAAGGAACCACTTTTCTTAGTCACACTTGCCTAGACACCACAAGAGAAATGTGGATAAGCAATAGATTACCCATGACCCTCCTCTGTCCTAATTGAGCGCGACAGTCCTCAGAGACTTAGTCTAGATATTTTTTTATTAATGTAGGATGATAGTATGCTCATTTATGATTTGTGGGGCTTAAGAAGGGTGATAAAATCCCCACCTAATCTGACTTTGGGTTTATTGCCCCTTAATGTCCGGTTTAGATATGCAAAATAAACCGAAATCAAAAACACGCAAAAAGATTTTTTAGCGGAGCTGTATGCAATGAATCCTGCAGGTAAAATCAATTTATTAGAGCTTTAGAGGAAAGAGGAGGACAATAGGAGAATACCAGAGAAGATCCCAATTCTTCAATAGGGTCGCGGTTCCGCCGCCGTTTGGTAATATCTTCTGTTCAAATTTATTCAGGGGCACACCACTACTCCTTTGGTCCAAGTTGAAAGTCTCTGAAACTCTATTGGCCTGCTCCAATTTGTAACAACTCTAAAATCTTGTACGGAAATTTTACTGTTAATATACATGAAATGAGTTTTACAGCCTGAATTGGAGTTATAAGTTACTTTTGTTAAATAACAGCAATAAGCAACTTGTAACTCACTGGTAAAGCCTTGCAATGTTGTGACGTAGCCCCTGTGTTCAATTCCCATCAGACACAATTATTTTTTCTGAATTTTTTTTAACTTTTTGGAAGCCCAAAAGATTGCACGTGCAATACACAGGGAAATGAAAAGCCAGAAAAATCAAACATGTGGAAAATGAAGTAAACAGTGAGTTGATCAGGCCCTAGATCGATTGGCCAAAACCTCATTAGAACCGGTGGAGACGGGTGAGATGGAGCCAATTGTCCCCGTGTGTTCAGTTGAAAATATTGCACTTTGGTATAAGTATTTTCCTTACATTTCTTAAATAATAAAAGGTGTTTATTATAAATATTAAACATATTTGGATTTATCTGCAAAATACTATTTTCCATATGTTTATATATTATAATTAATATTATGAAGGAAAATATAGGCATTTTATATTTATATAATATTTTGGTATTTGAAAATATGCATATCATATCAAATATTCTAATCACAATTCTTAAAAGATATAATATCATACAAATGGTTAGAATAATATTTCAAAATATATGCATAATATTTTAGTAATTAAAAGATGCACAGCATATCAAATATTCTTAATCATGTTTCTTAAAGATTTATTACCATATAAAGTGCATAGCATATTAAATATTCTTAATCAAGTTTCTTAAAGATTTATTACCATATATAGTGATTAAGATACTCTCTTTAATTTAATAAATAAACTAATATTATTCATAGAGATATTGTGCAAGATTTAGCTCAGGTCAAGAGATCAAGATGTTCAAGATGTCAGGATCAAAAATCTGCCAAAATCATAAAATCAATACAGACAGGGACTCAGAATCCAAGCATGGAAAGTCACCATATTAGGAAGTCACCATATATGGTAACTAGTTTTCTTCTTTGAGGGCTATATAAAGGACCAAGAGCTAAAGTTAGAAGGCATCAAGCCGAAGAGATCACGAAGTCCAAGACGGCTCACGCATCCAGGCTGATCATCAACTGTTCGTCTACCTCCTTGGAAGAGATCGAGAAGCAAACTAGTCTTTGTAATCATTTTCTAAGGAATAAAGTGTAGATTGTTCAAGTTGATTAATAAAGGTAGTTGTTTTATTTAATTTTTTTGCATTTTACATTATGTTTTCCCTCTCTGTCTTTTCATCTTCTTTTCCCAACATGCGCGAGTAATTCTCCGCTTGTTAGGGTTCATAAGATTAGGGTAGATTAATGGATGATAAAAATCCCTAAACTCTTTTTAAGTCCTATAAAGTTTATAAACTTTATCAAAAGAATCATTAACATCCTAATCGGGCGCACTACCAATTCATTGTTAGCCGCGACCGCGATTAGAGATTAGATTAATGATTGTTTTGGTAAAGGCTAGATATGAACGGAGTTCCGTGTCGAGATAGGGGTTAAGAGTAGGATTCCTTTTCCCTCCAGAAACCCTAATCTACACGCATCACTGTCGTTCTAGTTTTAAATCTATTAAAGGATAAAAAGGGTAATTTTTAATTAATCATCCATAACTACTAAATCCTAACGAACCCTACAAGCCCTCTTCTTATATAAACTTACATTCATAAATAATCTAGATCTATATTTTGCATTAGTGCTTAACGTAGATCTAGAACCCATTCTACAAAATTCTTTATCCCTCCTCTCTTTTTCAACACATCTAAAGTAAGAATAAAAGATTCAATGTTTTCCAGAGGACGACCCGTACTCATCTCGGTCTAGCTACACGCGACACCGCTATTGATTGCGGTTACACTACAAAACACTTTGCACACATACCCCTTCAGCTACTCCTAACTCCCTGCACTGTTTGATTTCCCTGCAATCAAACGGAGATCCTTCATTTCACAATTAAACTATATTTTAATGCTTTTTAATCCACACTTTTAATTCCCAAATCCTAATTCTCCACTATAAATACCATCCCCTATCTTGGCTCAGCACCATTCTGAAAATTATAGCCAAAACTCTCTAAAAAGTTTCTAGTGCAAGTGAAGTAAAAGAGGAATTAGCAAGCAAGTTGGTTCCGGCGAAGATCGATAACAATTTCGGAGCTCCTGCGACGCCACGACGATCATCCTCTATTCCTCACCCTCTCTTTGAAACTCCTAAACAGTAATTCCCTCACAATCTCTCTTCATCTCCATTGAAATTCCATTTCAAAACTTATATCGGTAAGTAGAGTTAATACCAATATCATTGTTCTAAAACCTAGAAACTCTTTCTCCTTTATTCTTTGATCAACTAAATTCTTACACAATACTTGTAACCTTAAATATAAATGTATAGAATCAATTTATCCAAGAATCTCATGTAAAACAACCATATTTGAAGTTTTACATTAAAAAACCATGAACTTTAATATCACCTCTTTGAGTTTTGTTAAAGCTATACCTTTAGGAAAAACTTCACGGGGTAACGACCTACCCCACACGCACACTTGATTCCATAGCACGATATCTCTTTTGTATGAATATTTGTTACGATAAAAACTTTACAATAAAATATCAACTACTTTAAAAACCGGATTTCTTTTAGAGCGTTATTTCATTTCCTTTGTGATTATATATCTACAACCCTTTTTAGGAGACCCGCTAATGGATAGTGAGAATTATCGCACATCCTTGGGCTAGTAGAGCGAGAAGCAGACCTCCTCACGGAGCATTCGATCTTGAAAGGATTTAAATACATTTTTTTAAGAAATACGAATTTTCTAAATAAAATAAAACTATTTTTTAAAAATTAAAATTATATAAAATTTTAGATCCATGTTTTCAAAATATAATAAACCTATGTTTTTCAAAAATGAAAAGATTAACAAATGACAATAAAATACCATCAAGATACCAAAAAGACAAGTTTTACAATAAAATACCATGAACTTTCCAAGTTAAGTAATTATCACTAAAATACCCAATACTTAAAATCCACACTCATGAAAACCCTAAGTAATACTAATCACCCTCAAGGTTTACTTTTAACTATATTAAAAATATTTTTTTCATAAAACCCCCTCGAGATATATAAAACAATAGTTAAAGACTTTAGTAAATATAGGTTTAAGCGGAATCAATTCTCTTGAGCCCCAGGGAGCTGGAGAAAGTGTGTGCTTGCCTATTTAAAGTAGACAACTTAATGGAGTTATCAACGGTAATTGTCTTGGAAAAAGACACAAATCCTTTCGTTTATGTGCAGCAGTTACTGATGACTCCCAAACCTAATTCAAGATTTAAATCAGTACAAAGTGTCTGACTCGATCTGAGTCTATTTCAAATCTGAATCTAAATCAGACATGAATACTTGATCATGAACATGAATACTCGAATCAAACATTAATATTCAACATGTACATTTGACCTAACTTGACCGAACTATGGTTATAACTTGACTTGACTACTTGAATACTTGACTACATCCTGAACCTGAATACTTGAACAATTTGTATCTATGGTTTCGGCAAGTCTGATAATTATAATCTATACAATACAATACGCGAGGATAAATGGGTAGATTGGTACGAAACATATATCGTGGCACGAAAGGTCACTTAAAAGACACCTACACGAATTCTCGTGTCGTTATCCCGTGGGTTATGACGGGGCCTTGTATTACATGTTATTATAGTCCACGGGGTAAAATGGACTCCTCTCGTATACACGAATATCTTCTTTACCAAGTTACAAACAACCACGTTAGAATAACAAGCATATACCTGTACAATTTACCAGTTCATCTCACATTACTTGTTATATTCTCTTTCCTCTTTTGGGACTTGCCGAGCGCTAGTTCGCTGACGACATTCCTTTCTATTTCTTCTTTGGAATGTTCGTCAGGAGGACTGGACTCTCAGGAGATCGAGCCTATCCAGGAGGACTTGAATCAGCTTGCGTCACAGCCAGACTTCTACTTCCTTGTACTTACCTTCATACCATTGTTTAGGCACTGCTTATTATCATTGTATCTTTTCTTTTCAAACATTTGTATGTAAAGGTGAATGTAAATAAAGTTGCTGTTATTTTATATCACTTGTCATTCTTGTTCATTTTATATATTATTTAATTACGCTTAACGTATTTATTTCTTAATAAATACGTTGCGGCCTGCCCCATCACCGTTTCCGTCTACTGGAAAGCAGGGCGTGACACAATTACTCCAGATGTCCTTGCAAAACTTACACAATAATCGTTAAAAACACAAGATGCGGTTTTGGTTCTCTTTTATTTTATGTTATTGGTTTTATAAGAAATCAAGCCGAATAACAAGAAAAATAATTACGACCATTTCCCCGGCAACGGCGCCATTTGACTAGTCATGCGAAAAGTGTGTTGTAAATACCGCAATCAAGACGGTATCGCAAATAGCTAGCCGCGATGAGTACGGATCATCCGCAGGGAAACATGTCCTGCTTTTTTTTTATTTTTGACGAGTTGATAAAAGAGAGGATGGATTGTTGTCGTTTTATTTTAAAATGGATAGTAAATTTTGTCACGCCCCGCTTCCCGGTGTACGGCGAAATGGGCGTGACGAGGTCCGCTACGTATATACTTAGAAGTACATACGCTAAGCGTATCTAAGCAATATAAAAGTAAATCACAAGAGATATAGAAATAACAGCAACTTTATTAATAACATTCTTTTGTACAATGCATGAAAGTAAATACAACTGAAATGAAAAGCGATGCCTAAACAGTGGCATAACAGGAAATGAAAATACTGAATAGAACAAGGTACAATAGCTAGAGCTCGGGATCTTCGTGAAACTGCTCCAAGTCTTCACCGGTGGGCTCGATCTCTGCTGGGTCCAAAGCACCTGACGACATTCAAAGAAGAAAGAAATAGAATGTCGTCAGCGAACAGGTCGCTCGGTAAGTCCCAAAGATAAGGAAGAATTAGAAAGACAGAATAAGAGTATTTTCTAAAGTATTATGTTGTAGAATATTATGGAATATTGTGTTAACGTTGTTGTTTGTAGCTTGGTACAGAAGGATACCAGTGTATACGAGAGGGGTCTCTATATGCTAGAGACCAGGGCAAACGGAATGTACAAGGAACCGTTAAGCCACGGTACAACAGCAACGGAATATAGGTTAGGTTTCTTAATCTGACCACCTCGTGTCACCTTTAACACCTTCCGTACCAATCTACCCCTTAAACCCCGTAGTGTTTTGATAGTATTGTTGTATTGTATTGTGTAAGTTGGATGACCGACCAAAACCATGATATCAGTAAACATGTTGTAACTGCATAATCAGGTAAATGGAATAACGGAATAATGGATGTATATCCATGGTTTGATTCAGTCAAGTTGTATAGATTGTTAACTGGATTCTGGGATTCATGTGTTCATATTGAGTTGGAATATTAAAGAATATAGATTGACTTGAATCATATTCAAGTCAGAAATAATCAGACTCAAACCCGAGTCAGACTAAAAGAAATGTAATTTGAAGTTCTATAATTGTTAGGGTCCTTATTGTAAATTATAAAACTTGAGGGGGTTTTATGTAAAAATACTTTTGCATAGTTTTCAAGATACACCCCAAGTATTTATTAATCGTCTTTATCGTTATAATGAGCGTGATTTTATTTTGTGATATGCTAGTGAATATATCCTAATAAAGGTATTAATTTATAATATTGATTTATTTGAAATTCATGGTATTTTAATGTAACTTTTAATCTTGTAATTTTTTTTAGGAAAAGTGAAAACTTTATCTTATAATAAAATAGGTGTTTAAATGATAAATATATATATGTTGATACAAGAATAATTTTTAATAAATATTTTATTTTCCAAAAATCTCATTTTTCATAAATGTCGTATTCTAAACCTTTCGAGACCGAATGCTCCTTGCGGAGGTCTGAATCTCGCACCACTAAGCCCGAGGGTGCACGATAAACCGTACAATCCCTAACGGGTTCCCCAAATATGGGTTGTAGTGGCGCTTTGCAAAGATTTTATAAATACTAATCATTTAGAAAACGGTTTTATAAAGATAAGGTATTTATTTGAAAAAGGTGTAAATTTCCGTATTTTAGATTCTAGGGTTTCCTAAGACAACTAGCCTATTTCTAAATGGTCTAAACGACACGTCATTAGAAGTCTCAAATCGCCTCTTTACCGCCAATTGCGGCCAAGTAAGTGCCAGGTGAGTGGGAGGCTCTCCACTGCAATTAGTGGTTTTAATTAAGTAACCACTCACCTTAGACACACTTGCCTAGACACCACAAAGTCAGGTTTAAATAAACGATCGATGTCCACGGCATATCGTATTTTCCTATTAAAAGATATTGTTTTAAAATTGTATACAACTTAGAACTTTCAGAAAAAGGTTTATAAAGAAAATGGTATTTTAATGAAAAATCTTGTATTATCGTATTCTAAGTTTTGATGATATCAATTAGGGTTGTATTTGCGTGTGTGTGGAGGTAGGTCATTACCTTGTGATCTATTTTAAGGTATAGCAATGTTAAAGGGTTAAATGTGATAAACTAAACATGGTGGTATTTAAGTGAAAAAATACGATATATCGCAAAAGTTATCATTTCATGTGTGAAAACTTGTTCAAATTGATTTTTAAGTGATTAGTAGTCAACATGAATATGTTTAAGCATTATGGAATTAGTGACAAGTGAGTTTTGATAGAAAACCGAATCGGAAATCGGTTTGTTCCGATTTCCGTCGGGTTTGAAAAATCGTATTTTAATGGAAGAAAAGAAAGGTAGAAAAGGGGGACTTATGGGTTTGGACAACGCTAGAGAGTGCTAGGAAGGTAGTGGGTTTTTCGGTGCGTCGAAACGTCGTGAAGAGTCCTAGTACGATCGCCGGGATTTCGCCGTCGATTTCGGCAGCGCTTCGCCTTTCGCTCGTTTTCTAACGTACCGAGTTCTCTTGAAATTTTTAGAAAGTGGACTTAAGAATATAGGGTGAGAGGGTAGAGGGTATGGGGGTTTATATAGGGTTAGGCTAGGGTTAGGGTTTTTAATAAAAAAAATTATAAAAAATATACAAAATCATTAAAAATTCATTAAACATAGGAGTAAAAGGGATTTATTGACCAAATGATAACCGATCCAAGCATTTAGAGTATGCAGGAGGGTGGACCAGGTCAAGACCCAACTTTTCTCTGTTGGTGACTCGGCCGTCCGGCCAAGTCCGGCCGGCGGCGCCGGACCGAGTCGGCCGAGTCGCCGGCCGGCGGCGCCGAGTCGGGCCGAGTCGGGGGTCCATTGGCCCGGGATTCTTCGGGGGTACAATTTGGTATATTTACTTTTTGTTGTCCAGTACATATTTTGGGAGTTATGGCCTTTTTACCGTTGACTTCCAAAAAGATTTAAAACAAAATAAATACAAAAATAATGTGGGGCATGGGATTTGAACTCCGGTGGCTTGGTTCAACAGTGCAAGGTATTACCAATGAGCTACAAGCTCATTCTTGTAATTATGGAGTGAAATAAATACTTAAAGAGATATCAGCCGCAATAAATACTCCAAGTATACATTGAATTTAAATCAATTCTTTGTACTTTAAAAATGGAGTTGTTACAGTCTACCCTCCTTACAAAAATTTCGTCCTCGAAATTTACAACTTTTATTTGAGGACTAGTTTACAAAGAGGTGTGGATATCTAGTACGCATTTCATCCTCCCTTTCCCAAGTGGACTCTCCTGGAGTGTCTTTCCTCCACATCACTCGAACCAAGTTAACCTCCTTGTTCCGAAGTGTCTTCACTTTCCTGTCTAGGATCTCCACGGGCTGTTGCTCACAAGACAAGTCGGGCTGTATAGTGAGCTCAGAATGATCGAGAACATGGCTGGGGTCACTCATATACTTTCTGAGTTGGGATATATGGAACACATTATGCACTCCTTCCAATGAAGGTGGAAGCGCTAAACGGTATGCCACTTCACCGACTCGTTCGAGTATGTCGAACGGTCCAATGTATCTCGGACTTAGCTTACCCCGTCTTCCAAATCGGATCACTCCGCGGTTCGGAGATATCTTCAGGAATACGTGATCTCCTGGCTGGAACTCCAAGTGTCGTCTCTTTGCATCAGCCCAGTGCTTCTGTCGATCTTGGGATATGCGCATCCTTTCCCTGATAGTACGGATCACATTAACAGTCTCTACTATCATCTCCGGTCCAAGAAGTTCTCTATCTCTGACGTCGTCCCAACTTAATGGCGAACGACACTTCCTTCCATACAGTGCTGCAAAAGGTGCTATTCCTATGCTTGCTTGGTAGCTGTTGTTGTACGAAAACTCCACAAGATGTAGGTGATCTTCCCACGATCCTTTGAAGTCTAGCATACACGCTCTGAGCATATCCTCCAAGATCTGAATAGTTCGTTCCGACTGACCATCTGTTTGTGGATGATAAGCTGTGCTGAAGTTCAGACTTGTTCCCAAGCTTGCTTGCAGACTCTGCCAAAATTGCGATCGGAACCTGGTGTCACGATCGGAGACAATGCAGACCGGTACTCCATGGAGTATCACAATTTCCTGTATGAGTTCATGGGTATCAGAGATAGTACATTATGAAAAGTTTAAATCTAAATTAGATTATTACCTCCATGTACTTCTTTGCTAGTGTCTCAGTTGATTGGCCAACTCGAAATGGGATGAAGTGAGCCGACTTTGTGAGTCGATCCACAATGACCCATATGGCATCGTTACCCTTTGTGCTGCGAGGAAGAGCAGTCACAAAGTCCATCGTGATGTGTTGCCACTTCCATTCTGGGATTGGTAATGGTTGAAGTAATCCAGCAGTCCTGTGATGTTCAGCCTTTACTTGCTGACACACCAAGCATTTTGCGACGCTTCTGGCTACTTCACGCTTCATTCCATGCCACCAATAATTCTGACGTAGATCTTTGTACATTTTGGTACCTCCGGGATGTACTGAGTAGGGAGAGTTGTGGGCTTCTTTTATTAACTCTTCTCAAACAGGACCTTTTGGTACACACAATCTGCTGCCGTATCTCAAAGATCCGTCTTCATGGATGATGAAGTCTGTTCTGCGTCCATTCTCCACTTGTTCTCTGACTTTTGCAACTTAGCATCGCTGGCTTGAGCTGCTTTGATCTGATTGACAATGGTTGATTGAACTTGTAAATTCATCAAACTTGAAGCATTACCTGGCATGACTACTTCAATCTCCATCTGATGCAAGTCTTGTTGAAACTTCCACTGAGCGGTGAGATTCATTGCTAATGGTTGGTGACTAAGAGCATCAGGTACTACATTCACCTTCCCTGGGTGATATTGCAAGTTGATGTCAAAGTCCGCCATGAGTTCTAACCATCTTCTCTGCCGCATATTCAACTCCTTCTATGTAAACACATACTTTAAGCTCTTATGATCTGTGTAGATGTTCACTCGTTCACCAAGTAGATAATGATGCCAAATCTTGAGAGCAAAGATGACGGCTGCCAACTCCAAATCATGCGTCGGATAATTGCGCTCATGAATCTTTAGCTGTCTTGAAGCATAAGCCACAACTTTACCGTGCTGATGTAGAACACAGCCTAGTCCCTTACCGGATGCATCGCAATGCACTTCGAATCCTCCAGATTGATCCGGTATGACGAGAATAGGTGCTGATGTCAACCTTGACTTGAGTTCTACGAAAGCTTGTTCGCGTGCTTCTGACCACACAAATTCTTCATCTTTACGTGTGAGCTTGGTCAGGGGCGTTGCTATCCTCGAAAAGCCTTCAATAAACCTTCTGTAATATCCAGCTAAACCCAAGAAACTTCGAATATCCTTCACTGACTTTGGTGTAGGCCATTCGCTAACTGCCGAAACTTTCGCTGGATCCACAGAGATTCCTTCTCCTGATACGATATGTCCAAGAAAACCAACTTGATTTAGCCAAAACTCGCACTTGCTGTACTTGGCATAAAGCTGATGTTGTCGAAGAGTTTCCAGGACAATTCGTAGATATTCTGCATGTTCTTTCCGACTCTTAGAATACACCAGGATGTCGTCGATGAAGATGACAACAAACCTGTCGAAGTACTCCCGGAAAACTTGATTCATAAGGTTCATGAATATTGCGGGTGCGTTGGTCACTCCAAATGGAATCACTAGAAATTCGTAATGTCCATAGCGAGTTCTGAAAGCTGTTTTGTGAATATCAGCTTCCTTGACCTTCACTTGATGATAACCTGAACGAAGATCCAATTTAGAGAAAACACAAGATCCACTTAGCCGATCGAATAAATCATCGATGCGCGGAAGTGGATACTTGTTCTTTATAGTGACTTCGTTCAGGGCTATGTAATCGATGCACATTCTGTATGAACCTTCCTTCTTCTTCACAAGTAATACAGGTGATCCCCAACTTGAAGTGCTGGGACGAATCCATCCTTTCGCCAGTAATTCGTCCAACTGTGTTCGGACTTCCTTCAAACCTTCCGGACTTAAACGATAGGGTGCTTTGATCACCATTTGTGCTCCTGGTACTAAATCAATACTGAATTCAAGAGCTCGATCGGGAGGCAAACCTGATATATCGTCAGGAAATACATCGTCGAACTCTCGAACCACATCCGGTCTTGATTCTTCCTCTGCTTGAGCTGCTGCAACTACTGCTTCTCTTGGCTTCGCTTGTAGGTACTTGGCTCCAGTGTACGGTCTCCGCTTTTGAAATAGAAGACCGGATGGTCTGGGATCTCGAATACTACCCTCCTTTGACGACAGTCGATGGTAGCATAAAAAGTTCCAAGCCAATCCATTCCTAGAACCACATCGAAGTTCGGTATGTCCAGTACTTTGAAGTCAGCATAAAACTCTCGACTGCAGACGACGACTGGACACAAGCTGTATCCCATGGTTGCCTTTAGAACGCCATTTCCTGAACTGACATTCCAGCTGGATACAAGCGGTGAGACTGGAATCGCATGGGTTCGGACAAACCGTTGCGACATAAAACAGTGTGATGCTCCAGTATCAAACAGTGCAAGTGCAGGGATTGAGGATACTAAGATTGTACCTAAGGTATGTAGGATTTGTTTTAGGTATAGAAAATATGTAACTAAGTAGCAGAATAGAAAAGCAAAGTTTGAAAAGAAAAGTTTACCAGTGATGACTTGGCCAGTGGCCTCAGCTTCTTCCACGGACATCGTGAAAGCCTGGCGCCTGGGTACATTCCTCCTGGCCTGAGGAGTATTCCTCGGAACATTCCTTTGAGCTTGATGGAACTGACGAGGAGGTGGTGCGGCTTGTGGTCCTCTGGGTGGTGCAGGTAGTGCAGGTCTGGGAGCAGGTGCCTGAAGAGCTGGTCGCTGCGGATAAGTAATTGCTGGCCTGGGTGCAGTAATTGGGTTCTGTCTTTGGGGACAAGACCCAATATTGTGAGTAGCTGAGCCACAGACTAAGCAAAGGCGGTTGGCTCGACGGCAGTCCTTCATCATATGTCCAGTTCTCTTGCAGTAGGTGCAAAAGGCTGGGCTGGGACGATGGGTTGGTACTCCGGGTCGCCTTGGCACGAAAGGTGGCCTAGACGAGGCTCCACCTGCCATCTGATTGGCAGGGCGCTTGACTCCTGCAGACTGAGGTCTGCCCCTTACTTTTATCACTGCCTCATAACTGCGGGCAGCTTCCAGAGCATCCTCATGAGTCAAAAATTTTCCTGTGGCTAGAGCAGCCTGAATCAAACCGTTATTTGGCAAGTACGCCAACGATAAGGGATTGATTCGTGAAAGTGAACAGTGCAATGAAAGTGAATAAAACCGTTATTTGGCGCGTGCTTGTATACAGATAGTCCTATACGTATAGTTATTATGACATGGAGAAAAGGGGAAATCAAGATGGGATTGAACTCGTATTTAGCGAGGTACAGTGATTTAGAGGATGATCATTCGATATTAGTGATATATATAAATACATTAGATCGTGGGCCTAGCGGCACGGCTGCAGGGTTATGTCCCGGACAACGGTGGACCATAGTCTCGGATACGTACGAGACCCTTATTAAACACGAGCATCATTTTCCACCGATTGATTTCAATTGACTTAGTGACTGATAAGTAGTGACATACACATTGTCTGGTTTGCTGACATGATACATATACCGCATAGTTCATTTCACTTGATATTTCTTATTCTCATGTTACTGCATTTTGTCGTGTATTTCACGTTTATTAACATAGTACACACACTATATATTTATTGCTATATGTGTTGTTTTGATAACCTGAGTGTGCATGCTCAGAGGACGAAGTAGACCCAGTTCAGGAGCAGGACCTGTCATTCGAGATCGCGGAGGTTTAAACCGCGACATCAGCGCTATCGCCTTCTGCGTCCTATAAGAACATTGTTATTTCTTTGGTTAGTTATTTCTTTCATGCAAATAAATGTATCCTAAACTCTGTTATTTTAATATAATAAAGTTGTGAACTGTGATTTCCTTTATTCTAGTGCTGTGTTTACTGATTACCATTTAATACTAGAAACCGAAGTGTGACTACGGCGGGATTATTCCATGAACATAGGAGCATGGCTGGCCTAGTCATCCTTCGCATTCCGTATTTTAGGAAGCGGGGCGTGACATAGTTTTGTCACGCCCCGCTTCCCAAAATACGGAATACGGAGAGCAACAAAGGCTAGTCATGCTACCTACGGTAAGAAAAGATCCTTCCATAGTCACATAAAGGCTGTCTAGCTAACCTGTCAAAGATAATATCCAATAACAGGAAAGATAACATTGATAATCATGCTGCAACGAAACCACAAGGAATACTAAAAATAGGTCCACTAAATAATCGATGTGAATAAAGATCCGATACGATAGGTTCGAAATAAAACAAAATACGAAAAAAGATATAGAAGTCCTAATGTCCCGCAAGGGCGCACAAGCTAAATACTAACTAAAAAGAAGTAAACCCACGGCTACTGATCTTCGGTAAGGTCCTGATAGTCGCTCCGATCCTGCTCAGCCTGAAAATCTGCCTCTAAAGTTGAAATGGCAAACCTCAGGGATATCAGAACATCCCAACAAGTACTTAATGTAAAAGTATGTGTATGTGGTGTCATAACATGAATATGTGAGTGTAGTGAAGCCCGTTTGCACAAGTAGATAGAGATATATAGATACATTAATACTATGAAACAGACATGTAAACAGCTCAAGTCATAACCTAACTGGTCACTAAAAAGGTAGCATATCCTATCGTGAGCTCGAGTATGTGCATCAACCTCTGCAAGAGTATTCCTAACCCAAGGGTAGGGCCCCAGGGGCTAACACACAGGCCTAACTGTGGGATGAACATGCAACCGATATAGCCCGGTACAAGCTGTAATAACATGCGACCGATATAGTCCGGTACGAGCTGCCGGCATGGGACTCCTAATATCCTATTGTGCGAATGCACACTCAAACTACCACTACACCCCACGTATTCATATATACTATGGTAATAACTAAATCACTAATTAAGAGTGCTGGAAAGACTGGAACTTGTAATTTGGTAATTGTATAGAAATGAAACTGGTAAACAATAGTGTGTGTCATGGCAAGTAGTTCAGCATCATAATTAGAGATCTCGTACTTAAGTAAATGGACTGGAGTAATGAATAATCATGAAATGTAAAATGTAATCGTTCACTGGTAATAGTAATCGCATGAAAGCGATGTATAAGCTAGTATAAGTCACAAATGTTATCTTTACCGTTAACCTTAATATGGATATAATGATTACAGGCTGGCTAGTAAGATATATATATATATATATAAGATAGGTTAACAATTTCGAATAAATTTCATTTTAGATCCACACTTGAACTAATTTTTCTCACTTGCTGCATAAAAGTCTATATTTTTTTATAACGATATAAAAGAAAATTGTGTACTAACACATTTTTTTATTCGAACAGTGCAGGTTAAAAATATATATATTCGAGGGATTGCCGATGTTGCATCGACCAAAAAGTAAAGCAAGAATACTTGCC
This sequence comes from Agapanthus africanus, assembly GCA_030015575.1. Lineage (NCBI taxonomy): Eukaryota > Viridiplantae > Streptophyta > Magnoliopsida > Asparagales > Amaryllidaceae > Agapanthus > Agapanthus africanus. The sequence continues at coordinate 44,232,263 of JASDDO010000024.1, read as the reverse complement.
TTAAATGATCACGGAGACGAAGCACGATCTTGATCAGCGTTCGACCTAGGATCCGGGTTGTACTCCGCCTAGATAAATTTATTCATCGGTTAAAATTTCATATCTATATCTCAAACAGTTCGAGAATGATTATAGCCAAATTTCAAGCACAATTTTATATTAAACATTAAGGTTTTGTTCTAAATATAACCATATATTAATATTTCTCGTTGTCAAACACAGAAAAATTTTGGGGAAACTTACAGCAAGAAATAGGGAAGGCGACGTCGGCTATGGAGGCTAGTGAGTTCGATGGTCGGTGAGCGTTGCCGGTGAGGGAAAGAATTGATGGGGAAACGACTGGGGAGATAGAAGTAGCCGCGGTGGTGGTCTGGCTTCAAGGGCGATGGGGCTCCGTTGATGCTAGTCTCGGGATGAGGATGGTGGCGCGGAGATGACGAGCTAGGCTTGCTGCAATGGTGCCGATGAAGACGAGGTGGGTCGAAGAGGAGAAAGAAGGTGTGGTTGCAGTGAAGGGTCGTCAAGAGGGATGATGTCGCCTGCGACGGGAGTGGGGTTGAGGTGTTGCGGTGGTCGGAGAAGGAGAGGGAGGCGCGGCTAATGCTGGGTTTAGGCGAGGTCTAGGTGGAGTTGGAGTTTGATGGAGGGAGGCGCGGCTAATGCTGGGTTTAGGCGAGGTCTAGGTGGAGTTGGAGTTTGATGGAGGGAGGCGGGTGCGGTGCTTGCTCATCGGTGATGTGTTGATGATCGGAGTTAAGGGGCTTGTCTTGAGGAGGTCGTCAATGTTATGAAGTGGAGTTCGGCGATGGGGGAATCGGCTGCGGTGGAAGAAGATAGTGTTGGTGAGTGTGGCGTTTGGTGGCGACGAGGATGGAGACGGCTTCGGGGAGAAAAGATGAGGAATAGAGAAGGGGGAGAGAGAAGGAGTTGCATGTCAACGAGAGAGAGAGGGGGGAAAATATTTTATATATAGATTTAGAGAGCTAGAGAGATTATTGGTTATGTATATAAATATATATATCTGCGTTTGTTTAGAGATTTGGTACGGATTTTACTTACTCTCATATCAACAGAAAAAGAAGTTAGGCAAAGAAATATATTTGCAAACCAAATATTAATAGATTAATTTAAGAATCTTAAGATATGAAAATATTGTTTTGTTGCCACTAAAGAACTAACATATATTATCTAAAAACTGACGATTTTCATATCAAAATCATATACGTCAAAAGATCTTATAAATATATAAGCAACCAACCCTAAAATAAATCCTAAAATTATAGGTAAAATTTTATTACTGAAAAATAATATTTCGATAACTCTAGAAATTCTGTATCCAAACTAGGGTGTTACATTCTACCCATCTTACAGGAAATTTCATCCTCGAAATTGGAAGGACGGACTATGAGATTAAGGAAACAGATGTGGGTACTTTTAATGAATCTCATCCTCACGCTTCCAAATGGAGTCTCCGCGTGAACGTCCGCCCCAAGATACAAGAACTAAAGGGATAATCTTGTTCCTAAACACCTTCTCTCTACGGTCGACAATGGTTGTATGTTGCTCTTCATAGGAGAGGTCAGTGCTCAAGGTTAATTCAGAGTGATTAAGAACATGACTGTCATCGCGAACGTACCGGCGTAACTGAGATACATGGAATACATCATGCACACCAGCCAAGGAGGGTGGTAAAGACAATCTATATGCCACTACTCCAACGCGCTCTACAATCTCGAATTGTCCGATAAATTGGGGACTGAGTTTTCCACAACTACCGAATCTAATCATTCCTCGAGTCGGTGAAATCTTAAGGAAAACATGATCTCTTACACCAAACTCAAGAGGTCTTCGACTAGCATCTGCTCAACTCTTCTGACGATCTTGTGCTGCCTTGATACGGTTTCTAATTGACTGGACCTTATCAACGGTTTGAGTTATGAGCTCTGGTCCTAACATTCTTCGCTTTCCCATATCATCCCAGCAAAGTGGGGAACGACACTTACGCCCGTAAAGTGCCTCGAATGGGGTCATCTGAATACTCGCCTGGTAGCTGTTATTATAAGAGAATTCTACCAAGTGTAGGTGACCCTCCACGATCCCTTGAAATCTAGCATGCAAGCCATCAACATGTCTTCTAATATCTGTATCGTACGTTCAGACTGTCCCTCAGTCTGAGGGTGGTAAGATGTACTGTAATTGAGATGAGTGCCCAAGCTCTCTTGCAAGCTTCTCCAGAAATGTGAGAGGAATCTTGTGTCCCTGTCTGATACTATACTGATAGGAACCCCATGTAACCTTACGATCTCTTGCATATATTTCTCTGCCAACGTATCCGTAGATTGTCCCACTCAAAAGGGTAGAAAATTGGCCGCCTCTGTGAGACCGTCGACGATGACCCAAATAGCGTTATTGCCCTTAGGACTCTGCGGTAAAGTCGTCACGAAGTCCATAGTGATGTGTTCCCACTTCCACTGAGGAATGGGAAGTGGTTGCAAAAGACCGGCCACTTGCTGATGTTTGGCCTTCACCTGCTGGCACACTAAGCATTTCGACACATGGAGGATAATCTCGCTCTTCATGCCATTCCACCAAAAGTGTTGTTTAACATCCCTATACATCTCGGTGCCACCCAGATGCACTGAATAGGCTGAACTGTGGGCTTCCTTCAATACTTCTTCTCGAACCTCGCCCTTTGGTATGCATAGTCGACTGCCGAATCTTAAAGAACCATTTTCGTGTATCAATAAATCTGTTCTCAATCCGGCCTCTACTAAACCCTGGAACTTCTGCAATTGTGGGTCCCCAGCCTGTGTAGCTTTAATATGATCTACTAACGAAGACTGCACTTGTAGTTGCCAATACTGTCTGTGTGTCCCCTGTTTTACCACTTCCAAATTAAGTCTCCGAAACTCATCAAGGATTCCCTTCTGGCTAGTCAACAACATCGATGTTGGTCCCCGGCTGAGAGCATCCGGTACCACATTTACCTTCCCGGGGTGATATTGCAAATCAAGATTATAATTAGCCATGAACTCCAATCACCTGCGTTGTGTCATATTTAGCTCCTTTTGCGTGAATACATATTTCAGGCTCTTGTGGTCCGTATAGACTTCCACCCGTTCTCCCAAAAGATAATGCCTCCAAATCTTTAGAGAAAATATCACTACGGCTAACTCTAAATCGTGGGTTGGGTAATTCTTCTCGTGTGTCCTTAATTGACGCGAGGCATAAGCTACAACACTCCCACGCTGCATCAAGACGCAGCCTAGCCCCTTACCAGAAGTGTCACTATGAATCACTAGTCCTCTTGTCCCATCTGGTACAATTAATATGGGTGCAGTTGTAAGTTTCTCCTTCAATAACTCGAACGCTCGGTTGCATTCTTCTGCCATACGAACGGTACCCCCTTCCGAGTAAGTCTTGTCAACGGCTCAGCCGCTCGCGCAAAATCTTTAATAAATCTCCGGTAGTAACCTGCGAGTCCCAAGAAACTTCTAATCTCTGCTACTGACTTTGGTGCTGGCCAATCTTTTACTGCTTCAATTTTTGCCAGGTCTACTGAGATACCATCTCCGGAAACGATGTGGCCCAAAAATTGAACTTGTTCAAGCCAAAATTCGCATTTACTAAGTTTGGCATATAACTCCTCCTGTCTCAGTATCTGTAATACGATCCTCAGATGCTCGGCATGCTCCTCCTTGCTTTTGGAGTACACGAGAATGTCATCGATGAAAACTACGACAAACTGATCGAGGCACTGCGAGAAAACTCAGTTATTAAATCCATGAACATGGCCGGGGCATTAGTAACGCCGAATGGCATCACTAAAAACTCATAATGACCGTATCGAGTTTTGAAAGTTGTCTTGCATACATCATCCGCTTTAACCCGAACTTGATGGTACCCCGACCGAAGGTCCAACTTAGAGAACATACGAGCACCACATAACTGATCGAACAAGTCAACTATCCGAGATATAGGATACTTGTTTTTAATCGTAACCCGGTTCAACTACTGGTATTCAATGCACACGCGTAACGAACCATCCTTCTTCTTTACTAGTAAAACTGGAGTGCCCCACGGGGAAGTTCTCGGGCGAATGAAACCCTTGCTGAGGAGATCTTCTATCTGCCTTTTCAATTATGCTAACTCAACCGGTGCCATCCTGTAAGGTGCCTTAGAAATCGGTGTCGTTCTTGGTATTAATTCTATCGAAAACCTCAAAGCAAGAGGCGAGGGTAGGCCGGGTAAATCCTCGGAAAAGACATCCAAGAATTTCCAAACTACGACCGGTGCCGAACTCTCATTAATCTTCATTGACGCTAGTATGCTGCTCGTCGGCTTTGCTCTAAACTCTATGGGTCCCAGAGATTTGCTTCCCCCAGTAAACATGAACTCTGGATGGTTAGGAATGCGAAAAATTATATTTTTGGCCCGACAATCAATATGTGCATGAAAGGTGCCCAACCTAAGACGATATCGTAACTACCGGTCCCAATCAGAAGGAAATCTACGAAAAGCTCCCTGCCGCAAATTACCACTGGATAAAACTTACACTCTAGGTTGGTGGCAACTACTCTATTGCCAGTGTGAATGTCCTAACCTCAAATCAGTGTTTCGTGTGCAATAGAATGTGTTGTGGCAAAAGCCAAGGACATGAAACAATGCGAAGCTCCGGAATCGAAAAATGCTCTAACAGGAACAGAACAAACTAGAATAGTACCTGAAACGACATCCTCTGATGCATCTGCCTATGCAGACGTCAGGGTAAAGGCTCGCCCCTGTCCAAGACCTGTGTTGCCTCGCCTCTGATCAAAAAGTTGTTTCTAAGAGACAAGTCCTTTCTGAGGTTGGTTGCGCTCTACTCTCTTAGAACAACTCACAATCTGGTGGTCACTAGCACCAGAGATCAGACATAGTCACTTTGCCCGGTGGCAATTCCTCTCAATGTGTCCCGGTATCTGACAGTATCCACAAACCAGAGATCCTTGCTGTAGTGGGGTTGCGGTATGCTTCATCTGAACTCCTCAACACTGTTTAACTAGAATCCTTCCTGAAGTTTGATTCACCGGGCGTTTAAATCCTCCACTCTGAAGTTTTTTCCTCTTATCCATAACTGTCTCAATCCTGTGGGCAGCATTTAATACCTCAGAATAAGTTCCCAGATCATGCAAAGCTAGTTTCTCCTGTATCTCCAGAGTAAGGCACTGTAAAAATCTCCTGGCCCTTGTAAGTCAATATCACGCACCCCGCGGGTTCGCCGGGAGGCGGAGTTTGCGAAAACGATTTTTTATATGATTCGGAACACCGACTAAACTCCAGGATCGATACTAAACCCTAACTAACAAAACATGTATGGGGTTTAACTACTATATAAGAAAGTTATATCTCAAGTATCAAGTCCTTCTTCTTCTTGTACTCCTCCTCCTCTTCTTATGCTCCTTGAAGAGTGTACGGATCGCGCCTCCTCTTCGTCCTCCTCACGTCAAAGAAGATCCACCCGATAGTGTCTACCTTGAGCTCCAACCTCTAAGATGAGGTAACTAGGGTACCTAGTATGCTAATCTAAGCAATCTAGAGAATGTAGAGAGTGGTTATGGATAGATTAGTCTCAATAACCCTAGGTTTCTCAACACATGAGACAATTAGGGTTTGAGGAAGAAGAAGAGAGCTCTTGAGGAGAGAGAGTGTTTTAGATAATAATGAAATGAATATGGTTTCTTGTGATGACTATGAAGCATCTCAAAATATCTCACAAAATATCTAAGTCCAACCTTGCCTCAATAGTCATCTATGAGTCACCAAGTAGCCATGCTTCATTTATCATAACCTAACACCTCATACCTCCACCTCATTAACCATTTAAGATAAATGGTAATACAAGAAATGGGGTGTCCTCTTCTAGAAGAATTCTTGAGTAAATTACAAGAATACCCATCACCGTTTATACATACCCGTATCTGTATTCCGAAAAACACGAATACAATGAGACGAAACTAATTCAATAATCTTATACTAGGATCCGGCTTAAACCAAAGCCCGCCAGTATTATTCGTCCGAACATGATTCATGCATAAGTACACGTATATGTTCGAACCCTGTCGTAAAACCATATGTCCTCTACATCGTTTCTCCTGAAGCAGGGAAACCCTCTGTGTGGGACTCTAAAGACTCGACGGTACGCTAGCAGTGGGTCTAACCACAAGCACGTCAGCAGTACTAGCTACACGTAACGGCTACCCAGGTATCTGTCAATAAGAAGGCCGATGAGCAAACTCATCTGAACTCCTACTGAGCCTATCTGTGACAATCTCCATACAGTCCGGTCTGTTCGTCTAAGAGTATCGCATATCGGGCCTAGGGGGTGGTAGCCGTCAGACCCCTAATAGTGTAATAAGTCGTGCCAAAGTAGAGCCCAAAAACACCTTGAGAAACTACTGGATTACCTACCAGTAAATCTCTCTTGCCCTGGCCAAGGACTTTGAGTAATGGCTTTCCGGACACAGCACGACATCAACCCCCAATACCGGGAGAGACGAATCTATTAATATGTATTATCGATAATCCTACGACTAGGACATACCATCTCCCCTGCTGGGATGAGAAGCGTATACACTAGTCTACTCTAGAGTATCGATGCTCTGTCTCGATAATCCTACGACTAGGGACCTGTATAAGGATGTGCTTATAGACTACCCATACCCTACTGGTGTGATTGCCATCGCAACGCTGGTAGTCAAGAAAAGATCCTAAGGGCTCTACCAATATGTATTAGCGATACGTTAAAAGAAACATATACACATATTAAGATAGAAACAAACCAAGCAGCATACTGCCATATTGAGCAAGACTGTCATAAAATCTGTGTATATCCCAAGCTTCCAAAATGTAATATACAAACTAGTACTATACAATAATAGCCTCTATAGCATATAACACTAACAATCTCCCAATTGCACTAAGGCCATGTGTTGGCATATCGCAGACCTGTCATCTCGAATAGCCTCTCAAACTGCGTCTAAGGGATGGCTTTTGTGAGTGGATCTTCAATATTGTTCTCCATATCAACTCTCCGCACCTCGAACTTCCGACGATCCACGATCTCCCTGATCAGGTGATACCGCCTCAAGATATTTCTGGACTTCTGATGGGACCTGGGTTCCTTCGATAAATCTATAGCCCCGTTGTTGTCACAATACAGAGGTATTGGATCAACAATGGACAGAACCACCTGAAGTTCTGTTAGGAACTTCCTCATCCAGACTGCTTCTTTTGCGGCATCACAAGCAGCGATATACTTCGCTTCTATCGTCGAGTCAGCAACGGTGTCCTGCTTGGAGCTATTCTAACAGACCGCCCCTCCATTGAGGTAAAGACATAACCCGATATAGACTTGGAGTCATCCTTGTCACTCTGGAAGCTGGAGTCAGCAAAGGCCTCGATCTGGAGGACTTTTTCGCCGTACACCAAGAACATTTCCTTAGTCCTTCTCAGGTACTTGAGAATGTTCTTTACTGCTATCCAGTGCTTCTCCCCTGGGTTTGACTGATACCGGCTTACCACGCTTAGTGCGTAAGCAACATCTGGTCTGGTATACAACATCGCATACATTATAGAGCGTACCGCAGAAGCGTAGGGTATAATAGACATGTGATCCCTTTCCAAATCGGTCTTGGGAAACATCTCTTTGGAGAGGGTGATTCCGTGACAAGCCGATAGATAACCGCGTTTTGAATCTTCCATACTGAATCTCTTCAGTATGGTATCGATGTACCTGGACTGAGAAAGTCCCAACATTCTCTTAGATCTATCACGATAGATCTGGATCCCCAGAATGTAAGAAGCATCACCCAGGTCTTTCATGGAGAACCTTTGTGATAAGAATCTTTTGACAGATTGTAGCATAGGAATGTCATTTCCTATCAAGAGAATGTCATCCAAGTACAAGACGGGGAATACTACAGTTCTTGCTACAATCTTACTATAGATGCATAGTTCGTCTGGATTTTTGATAAAGTCAAATTCTTTGACCGTCTCATCAAAACAGATGTTCCAACTCCACGATTCTTGCTTTAATCCATAAATGGACTTAAGCAACATGCACACTTTCCCACTCCTCCCACTCTGAATGAAACCCTCTGGTTGATTTATATAGACACACTTTTCCAAATTTCCATTTAGGAAAGCGGACTTTACGTCCATCTGCCAAATCTCATAATTGTGGAAGGCAGTAATTGCAAGAAGGATCCGAATGGATTTGAGCATAACCACTGGAGAAAAGTTTTCTTCATAGTCCAAACCAGGTCTTTGACGAAATCCTTTTGCAACAAGTCTAGCCTTATAGCCTTCAACCTGTCCATCTACACCAATCTTCTTTCTGAAGATCCATTTGCAGCCTACGGGTTTTACTCCTTCTGGAGCAATATCCAAAGTCCATACTTTGTTAGTGTACATGGACTCCATCTCGGTCCGCATTGCATCCAGCCATTTTACCGAGTCTCTGCTCTGAATGGCTTGCTGGAAGCTAGTTGGCTTATCATTGTCAATGCAATCCTCTCCATCCCCGTCTATGAGAAAACCGTAGTATCTCTCAGGAGGATGAGACAGCTTACTACTCCTGCGGAGTGGCGCGGGGATGTCCTGTTCTTTTGAAACTTCTGGTTCCACCATGCTTTCAGTAATAGCTTGTGGTTCTGGAATTTCTTCCGGTTCTATTGCTCTCCCACTTATCTCTTTTTCTAAAAATTGAGTTTCCAAGAAATAGGCATGACAAGAAACAAAAACCTTTTGTTCCTCTGCGTAATAGAAAAGATACCCCCTGGAGTTCTTTGGGTATCCCACAAACTTACACAGTACTGAGCGTGCCTCGAGCTTGTCCGCATGCTGCTTTTTGACAAAAGCTGGACATCATCATATCTTTAGATACTAAAAATAGGGTTTCTTCCTACTCCACATCCGATATGGTGTGGTAGGCACAGTCTTGGTAGGAACCTTGTTCAAAAGATATGCAGCTGATTCTAGTGCATAGCCCCAGAAAGATCGCGGTACCTCAGCGTTACTCATCATGGAATGTACCATATCCAATAAGGTTCGGTTCCGTCTCTCCGATACACCGTTGTATTGTGGTGTGTATGGAGGAGTAAGCTGAGAGAGAATTCCATTCTCTTTTAGGTAATCCAGGAACTCGGCACTTAAGTATTCACCACCTCGATCAAATCTAAATGTCTTGATACTTTTTCTGGTTTGTTTTTCCACTTCATTCTTATATTCCCGGAACTTCTCAAAGGCCTCAGATTTATATTTCATCAAGAAGACATGTCCATATATAGAGAAATCATCCATAAAAGTAATGAAATAAGAATAACCACTTCTTACATGTATAGACATTAGACCACATACATCGCTGTGTATGAGTCCCAAAAGCTCGCTCGCTCGCACTCCGTGTACAATGAACGGAGTCTTTGTCATCTTTCCTTTGATACATGATTGACAAGTTGCATAAGACTAATATTCGAACGGATCCAAATATCCCTCTTTATGTAACTTGGTCAACCGTGTTTCATTGATGTGACCCAGTCTACAATGCCATAAGAAAACTTGATTTAATTCTGGAGACTTTCATTTGTGTGTGTTCTGGCCATTGAAAACTTGTAGTTAGTTTAATACGTATATACCGTTGTTTAGTGTACCCGACCCAATCAAACCATGATTTAGGTGGATTTTTATGACATCGCTTACAAATGTAAAATCATAACCTTCTTTAGATAACAAAGATAAAAAAAAATGGTATTACAAGTCAAACTAGGTACACAAAAACAGTTGCGCAAAACCAAAAAATGTCCACCTGTCAATCCTAAGTGATATTCCCCTACGGACACAGCATCCACGCTCGCTCCGTTAGCAACCATGAGGGTCATATCACCCGCCTTCAAAACTCTACGGCTTCTCAGTGCCTGCAAAGAATTACAGATATGAGATCCTGATCCGGTATCCAATACCCAGGAAGTAGAGTTGATTGACAAACAGTTTTCAATCACAAACACACCTAAAGCCGAAACCACAACTTGCTTTGAACCCTGGTTATGGGCTTTCCTGGCCCTGCAATCCATCTTCTAATGGCACTTCTTGTGACAATAGAAGCATTCTTCCTTCCCTACCGTTGGCTCCCCAACTTTTGCCTTGCCCCTTCCCTCTACTTTACTAACACCGCCTTTCGGCTTGGTGGGTGCCTTCTTCTTCCCCTAAGCTTTCACCTTGGATCTAGAAAAGGAAGATCCCCCAACAAGCAGAGCGGGTGTCTCCCTGGACTACTGCAGGGTGCCCTCAGCGCTCCTCAACATGTTGAGGAGTTCTGGAAGTGTAACTTTCTTCGCTTGAATATTAAAATTCAAAATGAACTGGGCGTAGGTAGAGAGAAGGGACTGTAGAATCAAGTCCGTGTACAGCTCGTTCTCCAACGTGGTCCCCAGGTCCGCAAGCTCCTCGATGTAGCTGATCATCTTAAGGGCGTCGTCCCCTACAGATGACCTGATAGCCAACCTCGCTTGAAATAATTTCTTCGAGGTCTCGTATCTTGCAATACGAGTTTGCTCTCCATATAAGTCCTTGGTATGGAGGAAGATGGATTCAAGATCCATCTTCTCGTGCCGCCTCTGGTATTCATTATCCATAGAGGACAGCACGAGGCACTTAGTTTTCGCACTGTCAATTTCCCATGTCTTACGGATCTCAATATCCGCGACTCTAGAAGACCTGGGACAGCGGGGGCTTTAGTAGCAAGAAGATAGCCCAGTTTATTATATGTGATGGCCATCTGGACATTCCTGAGCCAATCTTTATAGTTTGGCCCCGTCAATATGTTTTTATCTAAAAGTAACTTAAGGCCTGTCATCTTGGTCGCTGCAATTAGGAAAGAGAGAAGAAACACTTTAGCATGATACTCTTGAAAGTTTAGATTGGTTTTTAGTTTATCTAAACAGGATGGCTCCAACTGTTTCTCGAATCCTTCCTCAAACCATAAAAGAATAATTAGTCAGGATTAATCTCACCCTATAATACTTGCTTAACCTTTCAGCCAGGCTGGTGTTGGTATTTCGAGGGAGGTTTTCCAACGCTTTCGCGAAGTTCTTTAATTACATAACCTCTTTTCCCTGGAAGCGTAGCCCCGCTAACACCGTTATAGACACCTACTTGGTTTATAGCATTGATCGTTTAGTGAAAAAATCTCCCGAGGAGTAGCGGATACTCACAGTAGGATCAGGATCCAAATATCATTGTGTGATAATCTTGAAGGAATCCTACCAAAATAATCACACTCCAAATAGTATGCAACATTAGCAAGTTTCAGTTTCTTTAGAAACTCCCGATGTGGATTTTTTCCCCAAGCTCTTATAACCTTGACGAAGGCCAACATATCATAAGTCGCAAGTCAAGTTCTACCCGTTATTGTCCAGGTTAATTTGAACACATCTGTACATACCCTTGACGAAGGCTAAAATAGCAGTATGACTGTCCCAAACCAACGCATCTATCTATGCTATAGATGAATATTCAACAGCTACCAATCGTTATGCCTTGGCGAAGGTCAAAATACATAGCTTGAATACTACTAAATATCCACCTGAAATGACGAAGGGCTATGAATGGTTTTGGCGAAACTGTGAACGTAATGAACTTGATATAATTGAAGGAACCATGATAGCTTTTAATGGAGTGGTTTAGGCTCCGCATTAAAAAGTTTGCTTTTTGGAAAAACCGAGTGGTTTTTGAAATTGTTCCAACGATTCAGCTTTGGTTTGTTTGCTTTGCATTAATCAATGCAATCTCATCAATTACACCTACCATTACAGAAACAAACGAAAATACAACGTACGCTTATGTCATCCGCATTCGCCACTGGGCTCCATCTTACACCATTATGTTACTTAACTAACGCCAGAGCGGGGGCTGGACTAGCGCGGGTGCAAAACATAAGCAACATCTATTATATAACATATATAATATATCCATTCGTCTCACACAATAATATGCATTCCAGATCACAGATGAACATATTGGATATACTAGGAATTCCGCGTTTCATTTAAACCTGTAAAGAAAGACGGATTCCACGGTCGTGATGAATAGCCAAACCCCACCCTAGACCCCTATGGGTGCGGCAAACTACCCGCCAAACTCCCGAAGTGAAGCAACCTCCCTCGGTAAAATGAGTAGGCCACTCGGCACTTCAAAGAACCCGACAGTTTGTGCACCCCACCTTGGGTCTATCCTACGAGCAAAAAACAGTAAATGAAACAATACAACTGTGGCTACAACCTCAACCCGGATGTGCCCCGCAAAATAATATTACATCACTTTACATTTTATATCGAATGAAAGAAAACTCTCTTCTCACATCCCCGGCCATTCATCCACGACGATCCAATATTCCATATCCACAAACCAACATCACAGATATGTGCAACCCCCTACTAACCGACATATAGCAATTAGCGGAAGTTTACGAACACATCTAACAACTAAAACATGTTAAACGACGTTAAAACTGCGACTTCGAAATACTCGGTATTGCCACAACAGAAAGTTAACAGTACAAGCAATCTTGGCAAAAACAAATAACACCTGAAACCCTAAATCCAAGCAACAATAACACAGAACAAAATTAAACCCAATTCCACATAAATGAACAGGTGAGGCCGGTCAAAATGGCACTTTGGCCGGCCATGATGAGGTGGAATTGTCTCGTTTTTGTTTTGTGTTCATCTCACAAGCAAAGGAGCCCTCTGCAATTGTTTAAAAAAATTTAGAGCCTCTGAAAATTCGACAGTAACTTGGATCTATGTTTCGATGTTTCGGAGTTATTTCAGTTTCGTAGTTTTACACGTTGTCTAAACTGTTAGTTAAGGTTTAGTAGGCTCTGATACCACTGTAATTCGATGTCATGCACCCCGTGGGTTCGCGGGGAGGCGGAGTTTGCAAAAACGATTTTTTATACGCTTCGTAACACCGACTAAACTCCAGGATCGATACTAAACCCTAACTAACAAAACATGTATGAGGTTTAACTACTATATAAGAAAGTTATACCTCAAGTATCAAGTCCTTCTTCTTCTTGTACTCTTCCTCCTCTTCTTATTCTCCTTGAAGAGTGTACGGATCGCGCATCATCTTCGGCCTCCTCACGTCAAACAAGATCCACCCTATAGTGTCTACCTTGAGCTCCAACCTCTAAGATGAGGTAACTAGGATACTAGTATGCTAATCTACGAAACTTAGAGGATGTAGAGAGTGATTATGGATAGATTAGTCACAATAACCCTGGGTTTCTCAACACATGAGACAATTAGGGTTTGAGAAAGAAGAAGAGAGCTCTTGAGGAGAGAGAGTGTTTTAGATAATAATGAAATGAATATGGCTTCTTGTGATGACTATGAAGCATCTCAAAATATCTCACAAAATATCTAAGTCTAACCTTGCCTCAATAGTCATCTATGAGTCACCAAGTAGTCATGCTTCATTTATCATAACCTAACACCTCATACCTCCACCTCATTAACCATTTAAGATAAATGGTAATACAAGAAATGAGGTGTCCTCTTCTTGAAGAATTCTTGAGTAAATTACAAGAATACCACTCACCGTTTATACATACCCATATCCGTATTCCGAAAAACACGAATACAATGAGACGAAACTAATCCAATAATCTAATATTAGGATCCGGCTTAAACCAAAGCCTGCCAGTATTATCCGTCCGAACATGATCCATGCATAAATACACGTATATATTCGAACCCTGTCGTAAAACTGTACGACCTCCATATCGTTTCGCCCGAAGCAGGGAAATCCTCTGTGTGGGACTCTAAAGACTCGACGGTACGCTAGCAGTGGTTCTAACCACAAGCACACCAGCGGTACTAGCTGAACGTAACGGCCACCCAGGTATCTGTCGATAAGAAGACCGATGAGCAAACTCATCCGAGCTCCTTCTGAGCCTATCTGTGACAATCTCCATACAGTCTGGTCTGTTCGTCTGAGAGTATCGCATATTGGGCCTAGAGAGACGGTAGCCGTCATACCCCTAATAGCTCAATAAGTCGTTCCGGAGTAGAGCCCAAAAATACCCTGAGAAACTGCTGGAGTACCTACCTATAAATCTCGCTTGACCTTACCAAGGACTTTGTGTAATGGCTTTCCGGACACAGCGCGACCTCAACCCCCAATACCGGGAGAGACGAATCCTATCTAATCGCCACTGCCTCCAAGTGCTTCGGAACTGCACCCAACTACTACCTGTTTGCACGACTCATCAGAGCCGTGGTAGGGTAGTAATCTAAGAACAGTAGGAACACACTCGAGGTGGAGTAGCAGTGTCAAGTCAACGGACAATGCTGTACTCATGTCACCTGGAACCTGCTACCTGACAATAGGTATAGTACCAACCAGCAGTTCCTCATGAGTCCGTCCAGTGTAACTTATAACCCAATGAGCACTTGCATACTATTTCCAGTACGACGTACTAATGGCTGTAGGACATACCATCTCCCCTGCTGAGACGAGAAGCGTATACACACTATGGAGTATCGATGCCCTGTCTCGATAATCCTACGACTAGGGACCTGTATAAGGATGTTCTTATAGACTACCCAGCCCCCACTGGTGTGACTGTCATCACAACGCTGGTAGTTAAGCAAAGATCTTAAGGGCTCTACCAATATGTATTAGCGATACGTTCAAAGAAACATATACACATATTAAGATAGAAACAAACCAAGTAGCATACTGCCATATTGAGAAAGACTATCATAAAATCTGTGTATATCCCAAGCTTCCAAAATGTAATATACAAACTAGTACTATACAATAATGGCCTCTAGGGCATATAACACTTACAGCCTTGTCCTCCTCCTGAGCTACCATCGAAGGAGCGAAATGACTGAGTCGGATAAACTCAGCCGCTACCTCATCTACTGTGCGATATCTCTGACGAAGACTGATAAACTGCTGCTCCATTTCGATTCTTGCCAACTTGGGAAAGAATTTCTCAAGAAAAGCAGTTGAGAAACCAGTCCATGCAATCGGTTTCTTCAACTTTTTCTCTTCTGCGAGCCACCAAATTCTAGCTGCATTTTGCAGCTGAATCTTGACTATGTCCACTCTGTTCTTTTCTGGAACTCGAGCGGCTGGCATCAAATTCTCCATGCCGACAATCCACTGCTCGGCATCAAGCGGACTGCCCGAACCAGTGAAAACTGCCAGTTGTAGTCTCCTGAAATCAGCGACATTGCCCGGACGTCTACCCTCACGAACCTCAGCCACTTTATTCAAGGCTGCAGTAGCGATCTAGTGAGAAGCAAGTAGACCCTCCTGCAGTAAGTCAGTCTGCTGCTGTTGGCTCTCTAACATACCTCATATAACTCCAAGTAGTGCAGCATTGTTGTCACGCCTTCATATACCCGCAAATTTTCTTCCGCCATGATTCTGAATTCAAAACGAAAGACGAGGTTTAGTAGCTAAAACAAGATTCAAATTCAGAGTATTAAAACAATTGAGCGAAAAAATAGATAATACAATATAATAAAATCAATGGATACGAATTAAAGGTAGAACTCTAAGTTACTCATACAAAATACCGTATTGTAATCATGCCGCGGTACATGGGCACAATATCGTAACTATATGTAAGTCGCCCGAATCCTACAATCAGAGTCAAAGGAATATGCAGCATGACACCCTGGGGAGAACCTATACATGTGATTCTAATTTAAAAGGTCAGAAGAATCAGGACTAACTTCGAGGTCAGCCTGGCTCTGATACCAACAGAAGATTATCATGCTCCGCTTCCCAAAATACGGAATACAGAGAGCAACGAAGGCCAAACGTGCTACCTATGGTAAGGAAATATCCTTCCATAGTCACATACAGGCTGTCTAGCTAACCTGTCAAAGATAATATCCAATAACAGGAAAGATAACACGAATAATCATGCTGCAACGAAACCACAAGGAATACTAAAAATAATTCCACTAGATAATCGATGCAAATAAAGATCCAATACGATAGATTCGAAATAAAACAAAATCCGAAAAGAGATACATAAGTGCTAATGTCTTGCAAGGGCACACAAGCTAAATACTAACTAAAAAGAAGTAAACCTACGTCTACTGATCTTCAGTAAGGTCCCGATAGTCGCTCCGATCCTGCCAGCCTGAAAATCCACCTCTAAACCTGAGATGGCAAATCTCAGAGATGTCAGAACATCCCAACAAGTACTCAACGTAAACGTATGTGTATGTGGTGCGATAACATGAATATTTGAGTGTGGTGAAGCCCGTGTGCGCAAGTAGATACAGATATATAGATACATTAATACTATGAAATAGACATGTAAACAGGTTAAGTCATAACCTAACTGGTCACTAAAAAGGTAACTTATCCTATCGTGAGCTCGAGTATGTGCGTCAAGCTCTGCAGGAGTATTCCCAACCCAAGGGTAGGGCCTCAGGGGCTAGGAAACACGGGCCCAACTGTGGGATGAATATGCGACCGATATAGCCCGGTACGAGTTGTAATAATATGCGACCGATATAACCCGGTACGAGCTGCCGTCATGGGACTCCTGAGATCCTGTTGTATGAACGCACACTCAAACTATCCCTACACCCCACGTATTCGTATTTACTATGATAATAAATAAATCACTAATTAAGAATGCTGAAAAGATTGGAATTTGTAATTTGGTAATTGTATAGAAATGAAACCGGTAAACATAGTGTGTGTCATGGCAAGTAGTTCAGCATCATAATTAGATATCTAATTCTTAAGTAAATGGACTGGAGTAATGAATAATCATGACATATCAAATTTAATCGTTATTTGGTAATAGTAACCGCATGAAAACGATGTATAAGCTAGTATGAGTCACAAATGTTATCTTTACCGTTAACCTTAATATGGATATAATGATTACAGGCTGGCTAGTAAGATACTTTTATATATATATATATATATATATATATATAATGGGTTAACTTTAATTGTATTTAAAATAAATTTCATTTTATATCCACACTTGAACTAATTTTTCTCACTTGCTGTATGCAAGTCTATATTTTTTTTTATAACGATATAAAAGAAAATTGAGTACTGACATATTTTTTTATTCGAACAGTGCAGGTTAAAAAAATATATATTCGAGGGATTGCCGATGTTGCATCGACCAAAAAGTAAAGCAAGAATACTTGCGTTAAATGATCACGGAGACGAAGCACGATCTTGATCAGGGTTAGGATCCGGGTTGTACTCCGCCTAGATAAATTTATTCATCGGTTAAAATTTCATATCTATATCTCAAACAGTTCGAGCATGATTATAGCCAAATTTCAAGCACAATTTTATATTAAACATTAAGGTTTTGTTCTAACTATAACCATATATTAATATTTCTCGTTGTAAAACACAGAAAAATTTTGGGGAAACTTACAGCAAGAAAGAGGGAAGGCGATGTCGGCTATGGAGGCTAGTGAGTTCGATGGTCGGTGAGCGTTGCCGGTGAGGGAAAAGATTGATGGGGAAACGACCGGGTAGATGGAAGTCGCCGCGGCTTGCTGCGATGGTGCCGATGATGACGAGCTAGGCTTGCCGCGATGGTGCCTATGAAGACGAGGTGGGTCGAAAAGGAGAAAGAAGGTGTGGTTGCGGTGAAGGGTCGTCGAGAGGGATGAAGTCGCCGGCGAGAGGAGTGGGGTTGAGGTGTTGTGGTGGTTGGAGAAGACGAGGGAGGCGCAGCTGATGCCGGGTTTAGGCGAGGGCTAGGTGGCATTGGAGTTTGATGGAGGGTGGAGAGTGCGGTGCTTGCTCGTCGGTGATGGGTTGATGATCAGAGTTGAGGGTCTTGGCTTGAGGAGGTCGTCGATGTTCTGAGGTGGAGCTCGGCGATGGGGGAATCGGCTGCGGTGGAAGAAGAAGATGGTGTTGGTGAGTGCGAGGATGGTGGCGGTGTGGATGATGGCGACGAGGATGGAGGCGGCTTCAGGGAGAAAAGATGAGGAATAGCGAAGGGAGAGAGAGAAAGAGTTGCAGAGAAAGAGTTGCGTGTCACAGAGAGAGAGAAGGGGTGAATATTTTATATATAGATTTAGAGAGAGAAAGATTATTAGTTATGTGTGTGTGTGTATATATATATATGAGAATAATGGAGGAAAGCGGCCATAGGACGCTTTTTCGTCAGGTGGCGTCTAAAATCTATATCTTCCGTAACTTTTTTCGAGCATCGGCACCCATCATCTTCATCTTTATCATCTAAGATATTGATACACCAAATTTCATTTGATTCCAACACCTTTTCACCGTTGATTTAGTGGGTGCAAAATTAACGGTTTGCCGACAATAGAACTTTTTACATTGCTAATCCAACGGTGAAAAGGTAATGGAATCACATGAAATTTGGTGTATCCATATCTTGCATGATAAAGATGATGATGATGATTGCCGATGGTCGAAAAAAGTTACGGAAGATAGATTTTAGATGCCACCTGACGAAAAAGCCTCCTATGGCCTCTTTCCTCTATTATTCTCTCTCTCTCTATATATATATATATATATGAGAGAATAATGGAGAAAAGAGGCGAATTTCCTCCTATGGCGTCGAAAAAATACAATCTCCATCGTGTTTTCTGACGATCGGACTCCATCAACTTCATCGTTATCATCTAAGATGTGGGTACACCAAATTTTATGTGATTTTACAACTTTTTCACCGTTGATTTAGCAATGTAAAAAGTTCTATTGTCGGTAAACCGTTAATTTTGAACCCACTAATTCAACGGTGAAAAATTGTAGAATCAAATGAAATTTGGTGTACCCATATCTTAGATAATAACGATGAAGATGATGGGTGCCGATCGTCGGAAAAAACGATGGGGGTTGTATTTTTGCAACGGCATAGAAGGAATTCCCTCCTATGGCATCTTTCCTCCATTATTCTCTCTCTCGCTATATATATATATATATATATATATATATATATATATATATATATATATATGCGTTTCTTTAGAGATTTGGTACGGATTTTACTTACTCTCATATCAACAGCAAAAAGAGTCAGGCAAAGAAATATATTTACAAACCAAATATTAATAGATTAATTTAAGAATCTTAAGACATAAAAATATTGTTTTGTTGCCACTAAACAACTAACATATATTATCTAAAGACTGAAGATTTTTATATCAAAATCGTATATGTCAAAAGATCTTATAAATATATAAGCAACCAGCCCTAGAGTAAATCCTAAATTTATAGGTAAAATTTTATTAATGAAAAACAATATTTCGACAGCTCGAGAATTATTGTATCCAAACTAAGGTGTTACAATTTGGTGCTTCATAAATTGTATAAATTTTAGATCACCTTTCAACTGAAAATATCGTGGAGCCGATTGTCTAGTTGTTGATCAATTGGTTAATAAGTCGGTAAAATTTAAGTACACATGTTTTTGAAAAATACTACGTATTTCGCCCTTTTCATGACTTAAACTACTGACATCATACCTGATCATATATTCACTAAATTAGAGTTGAATGAAGTAATCGGTTTGGATATAAATGTAGAAGACCCAAACCAGCTTGTCGGGTCTCAGGTCCCCATTTCCCACGCCCAAATCCATCAAATTGACTTGTGACTTGGACTGGTGAGAGATCCCTAACCTGTGTGTTGGTATATCCAATCGTACATTCTCATGAAACTGCCTTTCTAGCTGATTGGTTGCGTTGGATTCGATTTGTGTTTCTTTTACCAACATAATTTAAGCCACTAGATTCTACCGAGCGCGTGTAATGCATGTGAACGACACATGAAGTGTCAAACTACTCACGGATGTGCCATCGCAGTGCAGCTTGCGGGTCAATCGGAAATAGGAAAAATGTCCGGAATTAAACAAATCATGCGTCCATTAAGATAATACGGCAGACGAGTGTACAGATAACCCGCATATAGATGAATGAGTCATCCATGAATAGCTTGACGGATAACTCTGTGACAACCACCCCTGGTAATTTAAGAAAATTTAATTAAAATGCGTCAGGGACAAAGCCAGGATGATGGGGTTGGTGGGTGCGTGGGAGGGGGGGGAGGGGGAGGGGAAAAGGAGGGCTTGAATCAAAAGAAACTATTAGCTGAGCTCGCTACATGATTAGACTTCATAGTTAAAAAAATATATGTAATTTGGCTAATATATTTTGATATATCTTAATACCAACAATCAATTAATTTAATACATAACACCTTTAATTATATATATATATTTTATATATTCCTCATTGTAACATTAGAATATGCTTTTTTTAAGAGATAATTGTAGATATTCCTCATTGTAACATTGGAATATGTTTTTTTAAGAGATAATTGTAGAGTTAAGAATTATCAATATGTAGGTTATCGAAACTAAAATAATATTTCATCCAAAAGTCATTCTTATATGAAGCATATGTAATTATATAAACAAACTAATTCATATATTTGTATAAATATATAATAGCAAGCATCATTCATTAGAGTATTGTAAATTAGATTTGATTTGAAAATCTAGGACATGATAAGAATGTTTGTTATCCAAGTGATTTTAAACAAAATATTACCATAATACATATATTTGCAGTTTTGAAATAGATATGAATAGAAAAAAATAGTTAGAATTATATCCTTCAAAATAGGGATATGGATATTACATATAGCTATTTAATTAAACAGACATATTGCTAGGTGTGCGGAAGAATAAACCAACACGGAAAATTGCGGAGCAAAAAGCGACCTCACGCCCCCTGCCTCCGTCCTCGAAGTGTGTTCTAATTAAACCGTTGCCTATTGGTGTTTTTAGTTTTCACTTAAGATAATCTGCAATTTTAAGAATAATTTTTTGTTTCAAATTTGGACTTTGGATATATTAAGTTAATATGAAAAATGAAATGGAAAGTCTTGTGATATATTCTTCCCACCATTCCTATTCCGCGGATCAACCCGATCCGGTGATAGTTTCTTAACGAGTAGCCCAGATGCGAGTACAAGCAGTGAATATTTGATCCATGACCTATATGTTTCGCCTATGGATCCACTGATTAAAAAAAACCAAATCATGGACCAGTGGCACCTCTTGATTGAATAAATACAAAATACGCCTTGTTTCTTGGGATGCAATAGAAATTTAGTTGGGATAGCTGAATGCAAAAATAGAAAAGGCAGAGAGCTAAACTTTCATTAATAGCTGGTATTTGTCCAGAACCCAACCCCACCCCTTCAACATTTTTATTAACCAGAATCTCATCTTCTACAAGATACATTTGTTTATAATGTCTTTGTTTTCTGTTTAAATAAGCTAATTATAGAAATAACATATAACGAAAATTTTAAGCTAATTACAGCAACAATATCCTAGCTCGAATAACCAGCTGTAAATGCTTGCCTAGTGAGATCCAGAATATTTTAGACCCTATGACATGCAGCCTGTCAAGTATTAGTGTCATATGTAAACTCCAGGCTGGAAAAAAAGGCTTAACAATAACATAATAAACAACTGCTAAATGAATGAAGTCATGATCAATATGTCAAAAATACTTCTATGAATAGTAGAAAAGTACTCTTAGTTGAGCAAACTGGTTCTAAGAATAACTGGAGGAATCTAAGATCTCAAGAAAACTCAGTTATATATATGCAGAATGGTGGTGCGAAATGCTCGTAAAAGTGGCACTAAACTTTCAAATAGATTCCCAAATCTGCCATATAAGAAAAACTCAAGGTGACAGAAGGCATGTTGTAATCTGCAGGCGAAATCTTCCGTTAAAACGAAATTATTTCAGAAGCAAATTATGGAAAATGCCGCCAAACTATGATTTTTTGCCCGAAAACATCCCTGAACTTTCTGAAGTACCTGGCAGTGCATATCATTTCTCGTCTCATTAAAACGATCCTTTCCGCGTATATTCATTAAAAAGATATCAACGAGCAACAAATATCGAACATAAATTACTTCAATAAAAAAAAATTACAAAAGATAAACTTGTTTAGCCCAATTAAATCGGAGGCAACAGGGAATCGATAATTTGGGTGAAGATAGCAGTGTCAACAAGTACCATAGGTAACATAAACATAACTCCGGGAACAACCCTCGCCGGATGCTGTTGGCATTTATTTACATGAACGAATTATACTCCAAGAAAAGAATTGAAGACGGTCTAATTACAGGAAATAGGGAAGAGCTGCACATAACTTTTTGAACTCAAACATATGTGCAAACTTTCCACAGTATACGGATATGTATAATAAATGCGAGGAACAGAAAATTGAAGATTACACATATATACAAGCTACAGTCAGCCTTTTCTTTACAAGCAACTTGAATGTCGAATGCAAGATTCACAATAAGGAAGGTTCAAATAAAAGGTATTAAAACCCCATCATGTCCTGGGAAAAAAAATAAAAGCCTTCATTTTTTTGGTGTGCCAACTGTTCATTTATCCCAATAATATATATATACAAGATACATGCTTTTTATTAGTCATAAAAGGCAATGCATATAAGATATAGATCATGATCACCATAACCATTTCAAGTTAGCCCCTGTAATTTCATGTCCAAGAGTAAGGATACCATAGACTATTTATAATTGGTAGTTTAATATATTAAATTAATTATTATGGTGGGTCCATTGCTCAGCAGTAGAGTATTTGACTGCAGATTAAGAGGTCACCGGTTCGATCCCGGTTGGGCCCTTTTGCTCTTTATGATTTTTATTTTTATTTTTTATCTCTATTTTGATCCTCAAATGCTATAATACATTAATAAGTATCTCTACCCTGAGAAAACTGTTCTAGGTTCTATAAATATGTATGAAGGCACACAAGAATATATTAGTTCACATTTGCATAAGATTGCATAAAACACCTTGGATATAAAACACCTTCTAAAATTTTATAATAAGACTATAACTTTTATATTAACTAGACCGTTTGTGTGCGCGTGCGCACAACATTTCAAGAACAAATTTTATATTCCATTAGTCAACTGTGTATATGAATTAGTTAATAAATACATTTCCTTTATATAGGTGATATGTGTGTGTGTGTGTGTGTGTGTGTGAGAGAGAGAGAGAGAGAGACAATTTATCATTTTCTTTTTTTGGTTTACATTAATGACATTGCAGATGTTATATACGATACATATCAAAATCATTAGTACTATTTCAGGCTAAATAGCTAAGCATTTAATTCCAAGAGGGAGGAGACGATGATTTCTTTTATTTATATTTAATACATTAAATTAAATAAATATGAGGGGTCCATAGCTCAGTGGTAGAGCATTTGACTGCAGATCAAGAGGTCACTGGTTCGATCCCGGTTGGGCCCTTTTGTTTTTTTAATGTTTCCCCCGTAATCCTCGTAAATGCTATTATCTACACTCTTATAATGTAAACTCCAAAGGTGTAAATCATACCATCAATTATGATCTCTCCTCTTTAACTAAAGGTATAAAATAATAACAAAAATCTTCAATCCATTCCTCATTTAATGCTATCCACATCATCCCACTAAATTTTAATTACCTCTTTTCAAATTTCAAACACACACACACACACACACATACACACAAACCACTCCGGCGTTTCCTCTCTCCGCATTTATCTAGACTAAGTTATCTTCCTATTTTTCACGACATCTCTAAAACATCATTTCAAAATCAAAATATTTAAATGAAAGGATTGAACCACAATATTTAAATCAGTAGTATTGTCTTCAACAAAACAATACCTATTACACAATCACGTCCATCGCACATGGAAAAAACTGGTGCATAATAACTAATTTTGCTCTCAACAAAATTGTTTTATGTTCTACTACCTATATTGGCTCATATATTGTTAAATGTGTATGATAAATTAATACACAAGCAAACAAGCATCAATCATCTAAGCCTTCTCTAGAAAATAAGATCACTGATGGAGTTCAAGGTTCTGTGAAAAAAACATCCATATCTATCTCCCCCCACCCACACACACCTTTTTTTTCTCATTGTGTAATAACCATCCTACATATTGCTAAGCAGTTCCATCTATTTTAAACTTTAAGGCAGGTCCTCGGAGTTGCTGTGGAATTTCTAGTCATTTGTTGTCAAATGAATTTGGTGGTAAACGAAAAAGAAATTAACATAACAAAAGGGAATAACTTTCAGCAAATTCACCAAAGATGTTAAAAAAAAAGACAAATGCATAAATAAGCAATAAGAGTATTTTTGACAAGATAAATGCATAAATAAGCAATAAGAGCATTAACAAATAGCATCTTTAACTCGTCCAAAAATAAAACAAAAACGAATAGCATCTTTAACACAAATCAACACTTACTAAATGAATAATATTTGAATAGTCATGAGGAACATGGCCGGATAGTATGAGCAATCTAGTAGCCATGAACTGTTCAGATATATCTATGCATAGTACAAGAATACACGGGCCCTACAAGGAAAATTAGCTGGGCAAAGGCTTAAACAATTGAAGATAACAATGTCAACAAGAGAAGTATAAGTTTTTATTATGTGAAAAATATCGAATTGATCCACATATACTCTATTGAAGTATGAATATTCAAATAAATTATGACCAACTCGATTACAGAAGAACAATTACAGGAACGGGCAAGAACTTAATGGGTCTTGATTCTTCTAGCAGATCTCAACTAGATGTGTAAACTTATATGTCAGCTACATCACATGCAGAACTCTAGATGTGTAAACTTCCTACAGCATACAATTGCTTTACGAAATGCAAAAGGGGATAATAATACCAAACTTTCAAGTAAACAGATTTAGAGTCCATACCATGTCAATTTTCGATGTAACAGAGGGTTCCTCTCTTAGAGGGAATAAGTCGCTCTCAGATAATCTATAATGACTGCGCTTTCAAACGTTTTCACTCCAGTGTTTGGATCTTCTAAATAAGGTACCTGCCAATTAACCGCAGTGAGAAAATCGTATATGTATGATAACAGAAGTAGCGATATGCAGATTATATCTTTATTCAAGATTGAGTTGAACAATAGAAATACAATGTTCGTCTAAGAATTCATCCAAAGACGCATGAGGGGAAAAAGCCGCGGGAGTGAAGATGGAACCTGAAAGTGTCCAGCTTTCTCATATAAAATTTGGCGTTTTGGGCTCCCTCGAGCAGTGCTGCAACGGGAATTCCACAATGAACATATTTGTTATAAATGGATAATAATCGATTAAGCCGCTAAAGACAGATTCTTTTGTTCATGATTTTATTTTAAAAAATAATTTTTTAATCTCTTGGAACCATGGTATATATCAAGTGAAGTTACTCTTGTTTTAAAAAAGGATTGCCCAACTCTCAAGTTGTGGCTACTCGCAACAAATAAATAATAGGGTATTTCAATAGTTGTGCACTTCCCCAGCATTTAACAATTCAAATGTTACCAAAGTCTAAATGTTTAAGGAGATTGCAGAAGTCATCCCAATAAACTGTCATGCATTACATAAAGAGTCTATTTTTTTGCTTGTTACAAGACTTGCATCTGCGACTTCTCACAACCCATTTCCACCCTTACATCAGTAATTCAGGCCTCATTTGCTGAGGGGGAGCACCAGTAATTAAAAAAGAAACGTGAAGAAGTTGAATGAGTGTACTACATAACTATGAGAATGCCTCCACAAAAGGACGCAATTGATAAGAATTTTTAAATCGACATGCACAAAATTTGGCTGGATGGATTTTTCATCCTTTAGTCTGATTACATAAAAAACTGCTACCCACAATATGTCAAAAATGTGAACATGCAAATCCTAGTTTTTTTTTTTGGAAGAGTAATTGAATAATGATGGCCATATAGTTTTCGCTTCTCGCGGAAAAAGCAGAGATTTCATTCTTCTTGGAATATGAGGTTTATACAGGTGAACCTACCTCACATGCCAGGGGGATATTTATGGTAATATTCTTTTCAATCACCCAAATTAACAGGGTGACATAACTTAAATCCACTGTTTTTTCTTTATAAACCTTCTTTACTTTGTTGGTGCTCTACTACATGACCTATAATATTATCATCACAAACCAGTAAAACAAGCTAAATATATCAATGTGACAAATTTCCATTCTAACTGGAAGTCGTGGCTTGGATAATAAACTTCTAAGAGGTCTGCACCCCAGCACATAAGTAAAAACAATGACCGGAGGAGGGGGGGGGATCAATTGTAAGTAACTCACATTTATGTATGAAATGCAAAAGTAACGCATGCAAAACACACCTGTGGAGTAAATGGGGCAATTCCAGCTCAACCAGAACCTCACGAACAATTTTGCAAAAAGGGGAAGCCTACAAGAGTAAGCAGTGTCTAATTTACACTTCTGTACTTATAAAAAAGAATAGACAAGTAGGCTTAACTATTAAAGGTACTCATATTATTGCAAGCTGACATTATAACCTCGTATGCCCACAATTCAAGGGGTGCTGGTGGCAATTTGGAAGGAGTATAAGAAGATCCCTGCAACAATAGATCCATCAACCGAGAGTGACTCATATAGTGATTTTGTCAAGCTAAATGATAATAGGAGCGCTTATAAAATGAAATTACTTTCCAAGATAGAACATGCATTGAATTTTTAAAGAAAAGGTTAAATTTCTTGCTAGAATTTACCAAAAATATGCATCTTGACTAAAATAAGAATTTAGAAAACAAATAATCGTGCATCAAATTTTTTACAAAGAGGTTAAGTTTTTTGCCTTTCCCTTCCGAGCCATCATCGCATATCTTGCAGTTAGAGTCTACAAAAAGAGAAGGTATGTAATGGTTGCTAATTGATAAGGTCAAGGAGGAACTATAATTCAATTATTCAGATGAAAGTTTTCTGCAACGCTTACAGTAAGCTTGCCCAGCGACAACATGAAAGGAATTGTTCCATCACCTGAACAAGTAAATGTCAAGTTAAGGTGCCACAAAAATAAAAGAACATGAAGCAACAAGGCTTAATGGGGCTAGGGGAAACTTCATCTATCAAAAAGAAAGAAGACAAAAAGAACACCGAAAACAATATTCAACAAAATGCACAATAAAGCCTGTGGGTTTTATCCTGGGGAGGTCTATCATGGAAGGGGTGGTAACGGCACAGGAGATTATACAATCTTGTAAGAGGAGAAGATTGAAAGGGTATTTGTTGAAACTGGACTTTGAAAAGGCATATGACAGGATAGACTGAAGATGTATTTTAAAGATTCTTAACAACCGAGGATTCGGGAAAAGATGGTGTGCCTGGATTTTGGGGTGGTTAAGATCAGCCAAGGTTGCCATACATGAACGGTACGCTTACGGGACATTTTAAATGTAAAAGAGGCTTAAGACATGGAGATCCGCCGTCACCTCTGATTTTCATGTTGTTGGCTGATGAACTAAACAAGATGATCAAGGTGGCCAGCAGGATTGGATTGATAGAAGGAGGGGGTTGTCCGAGAACGTCTATTATAAATTTACAGTACACGGACAACATTCTGTTATTTGGCGTAAAGGACTAAGGTCAGGCACGAAGAATGAATGGAATTCTCTGTCACTTTCAGGAGCGATCAGGGCTAAACATCAATTATCATAAAAGCTCGCTAACATTGATTGGGGAAGGCAACGAGGAACAACATGATTTAGTGAATATTTTCGGATGCAAGCTGGAGACCTTCCCGATTAAATACCTAGGTCTCCCTTTACGACCGGGTAAATTAAAAAACTCGGATTGGATGCCGGTGATTGATAGATTGACCAACAGGCTGAAAGGTTGGAAGGGGCATCTGGTGTCTATTGGGAAGAGGGTGACACTACTTAATGTCGTTCTCACTGCAATACAGTTGTATTACCTGGCAGTGCATGAGCTGCCCGTCAACATTGAGAGGCGCATTGATAATATATGCATGAATTTCCAATGGAGAGATGGAAGCAAAGAAACCAGTTATTCATTGGTTAGATGGTCGGAGGTATGCAAACCCAAAAAATTGGAAGGATTGGGGGTGATAAGCCTGAAAGACATGAACCGGGCCCTGCTTGCGAAATGGTGGTGGAACTTATTTGAAGATAACACGAGCAAATGGAAGAGTTTCATTAAGGATAACTACATGAGAAACAACCTTTTTAGGGGTGAACTAAAGAATGCAGCGACTTGCTCATGCTTCTGGAAAGGTGTGTACAAAAGAAGAAAGATTTTCCTATCAGAAATTACATTCACAATCGGAGATGTGCATAAAATTAACTTTTGGAAAGATATTTGGTATGGAGAGGGGGCATTACGTTACAAGTTCCCAAAAATCTATGACTTGGCGAGAGATAGGCAAATGAAGGTGGCAGATGCATGGAATGGACGGAAGTGGCGGCCAATGTTCAGACAAACTCTTGCTGCCAGAGAGAGACGGGAGGTGAGGGAGATGTCGATGTACCTAAATGACTGGCGACTGAACAGCCAAAGAAAGGATCGCCCGAGATGGAGATGGAATAGCAGCGGAAAGTTCTCTGTTAGATCACTCTAAAGGATCATCAATGGAGGGGGTAAAACGGGAGGAAACATACGACAAATATGGAAGGCTAGGGTACCGAGTAAAATAAAGATTTTTAACTGGTTGGTGGCAAAGAAGGCAGAGTTAACTAGAAATAACTTGATTAAACGAAAGTGGCAAGGTCCGTTCGTTTGCGAACTATGTCAGTCTTCTGATGAAACTGGGGATCATCTCTTCTTCAACTACCCCTTTGCTAAAGAAGTGTGGTGACATTACTGAGCTAGAAATAACATTTTTCGGCTGCCCACATCGATTTATGATGTTTGGGGAGATTGGAGAAAAAGTTTAAAGGGAAGGAATAGAAAAAATTGAGACATTATCATGGGACTTACTTGTGTTGGTTATAGTGCCCTTAAGTCAATTATTGTAATCGCAGGAAAGCGATTATGATAATTGAGGAAGAACCTATATACGTAGAAGTCTTACTTGAGATGATAATATACTATCCGGTTCATCTCTGTCATCATGCACATGTATTATGTGGTATTACGAATCACTATTACATGTTGATAGAGCTCATAGAATTCTTGTTTGACTACCAGGGTTATTGCGGTGACCACACTTGTAAGAACTGGATAGTTTATAAGCAAATCCTTAAATATCCCTAGTTGTGGGAATATCGAGTCTGGGCATCGATATTCCAGAGTAGACTAGTGTATACGTTTCTTGACCCTGACGATGGATGATGGCCGGTCTCACAGTCATTAATGCCAGTCACCAAAGATAGTATACATGTGCTCATTGGGTTATGAATTACACTGGACAGACTCGTCGGGAACATGCTAGATAGTATTATACATATTGTCAGATAACAGTTCTCATGTGACATGAGTACAGGTTAGTCTGCCGACCTGAAATCGTCATTTGTCTCGTGTGAGTTCCCACAGTGCTTTAATTACTACCCTACAATGCTCAAATGAATCATGCAACCAAATTTTAGTTCGGTACAGTCCCAAATCAGATGGAGACAGTGAGCGGATCATCAGGGATTCGTCTCTCCTGGTTTTAGGTAGATGTCATGCTGTGCACGGGTGGCCATCACCAGAAATTCTTGGCTAAGGTGGACGAGATTTACTGATTTGGATCAGTAGTTTTTCAGTAGGTGATGGGCTTCACACCGACACGACGTATCGCGTTATTAGAGGCCGGGTTTTATCCACCCCTCTAGATCCGGTATGCAATACTCTTAGACGAACAGACCGGACTGTATGGAGACTGTCATAGACATATGCTCAGTAGGAGTACGGATGAGTTTGCTCGTCGGTCTTCCTTTCTGTAACAACCCTAAAATTCTTATACAAAATTTTTCAAAAATCCACAAAGGGGTATTTTAGCCCAAGCACAAGATATAGGTAATTATTTTGTTTTTAATTACAAGCTACAAGAATGTAATAAATCCATTTTTAGTGTACAAGAAATTACTTTAAATTTAATGTATACTTGGAGTATTTACTCTTGCTGCTATCATTTTAGGTAATTAAATAACTCCATAATTACAAGAAGGAGCTTGTAGCTCATTGGTAATACCTTGCACTGCTGAACCAAGCCACCAGAGTTCAAATCCCATACCCCACATTATTTTTAATATTGAATTTTTTAAAAACATTTAGAATACCAAGAGTTTACACGTGCATATCTCACAAAAACCCCACTACACCCAAACATGCAACACTTACAGGAGTTAGATGAACCGTCGGGAGGGATCCAGGCCACCGGACTCGGCCGGGAATCGGCTAACTCGGCCTTGACTCGGCCGACTCAGTGCTCCGACCGAGTCACGGCCGAGTCACCCCCGATTCGGCCGATTCCGGCGATGGTCACAACATGAAAGTTGTGTCTTTTCATATTCTCTATGCACCTGCAAAATTTCAGCTTCAGACCACTTCCAGAGCACTTTAAAATCCCCAATTACTCCACTTTTAATACATTTTTTATTACATTTTATCACATTTTTATTTTTAACTTTTCATCTACCCTAACCCTAGCCTAACCCTATAAATACCAACCCTACACACTACCCTCTCACTCCCAAAATCTTAAGCCACTCTCAAAAGTTTTTCAAGAAGTGTGTGCTTTGAAAACAAGTTCGCGGCGAAGCTCCGACGAGATTCTGACGGAATTCCGGCGACGTTTTTTAGAAACAACCGGCGACGAAGCAACGCCTCGACAACTCATCTAGTTCCCCTATATTCTTTAGTATAGATCGAAACCCGTAAATCTCATTCTTCTGTTCTTTCTACTTCTCAAAAATACGAACTTACAAAACCCGACGGAAATCAGAATAAACCGATTTCCGATTCAGTTTTCTATAAAATCTCACTTGTCACCAATTCCATAATACTTAAACTTATTCATGATGACTATTAATCACATAACAATTAATTTGGATAAAGTTTCTCACATGAAATGATAGCTTTTGCAATATCGTATTCTTTTTCACATTAATACCATAATGTTTATTTTTCTTCTTCTAATCAATTCAATCATTCCTAAACATCTTCATCTTGACCATTAAACTTGTAAAAATCAATTTGAATAAGTTTTCACACATGAAATGATAACCTTTTCAATTTACCGTATTTTTCACTTTAATACCATGAAGTTTCAATTTCATATTTAACCCCTTAACCTTAATATACATTTAAAATAGAGCACGAGGTAATGACCTACCTCCACACACGCAAATACAACCCTAAAATGATATCATCAAAACTTAGAATACGATAAAACGAAATTTTCATTAAAATACCATAATCTTCATAAAACCATTCTTAAAGGTTTTAGATTTGTTACACTTTTTAAGTAAATATTTCTTACTAGGAAAATACGATAAGTTGTGGATATCGATCATTTATCTAAACTGACTTTGTGGTGTCTAGGCAAGTGTGTCTAAGACAAGTGGTTACTTAATTAGGGCCATTACTTGTAGTGGAGAGCCTCTCATTTACCTGGCACTTACCTGGCCGCAATTGGCGGTGAAGAGGCGATTTGAGGCTTCTAACGACTTATCGTTTAGACCATTTAAAAATAGGCTAGTTGGCTTAGGAAACCCTAGAATCTAAAATACGGAAAACTACACTTTGCGAATAAATACCTTTTATTTTATAAAACCGTTTTCTAAAATATTAGTGTTTTACAATCTTTGCAAAGCGCCGCTACAACCCATCTTTGGGGAACCCGTTCGGGATCGTGCGGTTTATCGCGCACCCTCTGGCTAGTAGGGCGAGATTCAGAGCTCCGCAAGGAGCATTCGGTCTCGAAAGGTTTAAAATACGACATCTTAAGAAAATGAGATTTTTGGAATATAAAATATTTATTAAAATTATTTTTGTATAAATATATGTAAATTCATCATTTAAATATCTATTTTATTATAATATAAATTTTCCATATTTTTCTAAAAATCACAAGAATAAAAGTTACACTAAAACACCATGAACTTCAAATAATCAATATTACAGATAAATACCATTATTTATGAAACTAGGATATTTTCATTAGAAATGTCATAACATAAAATCCACAACTCTAAAGACGAAAAATAAATACTTGAGGTGTATTTTGAAAAGTATATAAAAGTATTTTTACATAAAACCCCCTCAAGTTTTATAAATTACCCTAAGGACCCTAACAATTATAAGACCTCGATTCATAATTCTGATTGTCTGACTCGGGTTTGAGTCTGATTAATCTGACTTGAATATAATTCAAGTCAACCTATAATCTACAAGATTCCAATTCAAAATGAACACATGAATCCATGAATACAATTATCAATTTATACAATTTAGCTGAACCGAACCATGTATATATTCCTTTTACATGATTCCCAGTATTCCATTTACATGACTCTACGGTTATAACTGTTTCTTGATATCATGGTTTCGGTCAGTCAGTCAATCAATCATACAACCACAGTTTACAAGATAACAATACAAACAAGACATCGCGGGGTTTAAGGGGTAGATTGGTACGGAAGGTGTTAAAGGTGGAACGGGACGGTAAGATTAAGACACCTAACATGAGTCCGATTGTTGTTGTACCGTGGCATAAACGGTTCCTTGAGTTCCTGATACCTTAGTCTCCGGGACAAGTGAGACTCCTCTCGTATACACTGGCATCCTTTTGTACCAAGCTACAAACAACAGCGTTAACACGAAATACAATATAATAATATAATACAACTGTAAAATCTACTCTCTCTTACTCTCTGTCTATTCCTCCCTTATCTTTGGGACTTACCGAGCGACCTGTTCGCTGACGACATTCTGTTTCTCTCTTCTTTGAATGTCGTCGGGTGGTTTGGACCCGGCGGAGATCGAGCCATCTAAAGAAGACTTGGAGTAATACGCCGAAGACCCTGCACTTTAGTTCATTGTACACTTTTTCTTTCTGTACTTTTCATTTCCTGTTATGCCACTGTTTAGGCATCTTTTTATTTCAGTTGTATTTCCTTTCATGTATTGTACAAAGAACGTTAATGAATAAAAGTTGTTCTTTTATATCTTGTCTCTTGTGTATTTATTTTATATTGCTTAGATACGCTTAGCGTATGTACTTCTGAGTATATACGTAGCGGGCATCGTCGCGTCCCCTTCACCGTATACCGGGAAGCGGGGCGTGACACTTTCGTTCAATACCCAGATAGCCGTTATGTACAGCTAGTGCCGCTGACGTACTTATGGTTAAATTCACTGCCAGCGTATTGTCGAGTTTTCAGAGTCCCACACAGAGTGTTTTTCCGATTCAGATGAAATGATGTAGTGGCCGTATATTGATACGTGCAGGGTTCTGATTAAGTATGTGTACTAGCTACACAGACTTTAATCGGACGGATAATAATACTGGTCGGCTTAGGATTAAACCGGATTATTAAATCAAGTACTGATTTAATATATATATATATATATTCTAGTATTATATTCATTTTCTAATACTTTCTCTTTTGTATTCGTGTTATGGTACGAATACGAGTGTATATATACGGGAGTGTATTTTGTATTTATACAAAATACATTATAGAAGGACACCTCATAATTCTATATTCCATTTATGGAAATTGAATTATGAGGTGGAGGGATGAGGTGGAAAGTGAGGGATGGGCTAAGAGTATAGTTTCATTTTTTTTATTCATAATTCATTTGTTAAATGAATTATGACATACTCTTTTGTTGTTAAAGCTAGCCATTCTCACTTGTTCGCTCTCCTCTCTTCATCTCCTCCTTGTCTTCATCATCTCATGAGTTGAGAGTATGATGAAACGGCTCTCTTGATTTCTAAAAAGAGAAGCAAAAGAGGAAGGAAAAAGATTGTGAGCACTCCTACATCTCTCACATTCCTCTCCTAGCAAGCTAGTTGTATGAGTTGCTTCACTAGGGTATTTTGTGTGAAGCAAGATCTTGGACAAGAATCTCTCGGATGGATCATCTTCGGTGAAGGAGGACAGGCTTACAAACGCGATTCGAAGCTCTTGAGAGCTAGCTAGAGTCCACAACATTGAAGCTCTTGAAGAAAACTTGAGAATGCGAGTATTCTACACATAGTAGGTTAGTTTAGCTCACTAGGTTTTTGTTTACAAGTTCTGGCACTTTAGTTCGATTCATGATTTTGGAACTTTAGCAAACTAGAAATTTTTTAAAATCCATGTTGCTATCTTCTAAAATTAGCTTGCTAGTGTGCATGAGTTCCTAACAACTTGGGGATTATGGAGAGAATGAAATGATGGAATTTTTAGGGGGGAGATAATTGTATAAATAATGTTAGTCTTTCAAATATCCACTATGCTGCTCAACTGGTCATACTTAGTTGCAGATACCTCAAAGCTAAAGATCAGGAGGATGGTCCCCGAGGCTGTGAAGAACGAGGAGGAAGTCCCAGACGACGACAAGGCCGAAGGGACGGAAGAAGAAGTCTGAGTCAGGAGCATGGCTTAGCGGGGGTGGTGTGTATCTTTTTGGTGGTGTTCCTCGGCTATGAGGCACTTGATGTAATTTATATACCTAAGCACTTTAGCTATGGGGAATGGTTGTAGGTTTATTTTGGCCTTGACGGCATATTGGTGTATTCATTAAAAACTTTTTAATGCAATGGGATGGCTAATTATCCACCTTTTTCTAAAATAAAAAATAAAAAATAAAGCCAGCGGGAAACAGTACTATTTCGAGCACAATACTAGATATAATGCCAAATTTTAAACAAACAGAATATATTGCCAATTTAATGAAATGAGATTGTCAAATTACATTTAACACCAAATACTAATCACCTAGCGTGGCAGCACCTCATAATAAGATTTTGTTAGTAAGACGCTCCACAAGAATTTGATAAAGGAAATGAAAGATAAGTATATGCACCATATTTGTTAACGAGATACTTCACTATTTCATCTGATTCGTACATGGAAACACCAGAATTTGGATCCACCTGCGATAAAGAGTATGAAATCATAGAACAATATACATCTCCAGTAACAGAATCTAGATAGGTGCAATTTAAAGTATGAGTGGATACATATGTATAGAGTACACCACTAGTAAACTAAAAAATAAAAGGGAATTATTAGCCGTTCAATTAGTTTTTTAGCGTCCCGAATAACTTTATCAATAGTTATGGATGCAAAGGAACTCCACATAGAAAACCAATAAAGAAAGACACATTTTGGGTCAATGGGTGTTACCCATGCTCTAAATGGTGCCTCCACAAGAAAATACTTGTTCCTACTTATTTTGCTGATTGATTTATTCAAGAATCGAGGTAATTGTCAAGTTTAATATTTTTATTAGTGTTTTTAAAACTACATTATAGCAAAAAACTTTAACCATATACATGTTACCAGATGAACTCGAGAAAAAGAAAGTCAAGGAAATCCCGAGTGAGATGTGAACTATTAAATCAATACACATTTGCGATATTTCCTTATCAATCAGGACCAGGATAATGGAGCAAAATGAGTATCAAAGGAATATTGATAAGTTAAACTGCTCTAAGTATAAATACTAATCACGCATGACATCTTATGTATCATGTAATTTATAGATTTATAATGATGTGTGTAGAGTGTTTTTCGTCATCCCATTGAGATAGGATGCGCATGTGTTTCAGGCGTGTACTGATTCCCGGCCTATGATGGCAGGGGTTTATTGATCGTGGGGATCTGAATCCCCAGCAGTCGCGGACAAAATTATTGTTAATTACCCCTTACTCGTGACACGAGGGAACCTCCGATTGACGAGTCATGCGAACTCAGTGTGTATATGTATGTGTACTGCGTTTGAGAACGACTTCTAGACCTCTTTGAACATTTCGGTAGCCTCGCGGAGTTTGCGGGGGTCCCGTTGTCCGGTCAGCGGGCTGGGGGTCAAGAGAGCTAGCACCCCTATACGGGATGCGGGGTAGCGCCCTGTGGGGATTTTTTTTGAAGGGGAAAATGTTTTAAGTGTGTCGAAGAGTTTCCGAATGGAAGAAAAGAGATGAACGAAGTGGTGGACCCCCTTTTGGGACCCCTTTAGGGAGGCCCCGAAGCGATGGGACCCCTTTAGGGGGCTGAAGTCGAAAGATCCCTTTGGGGGGTCCCGAAATTAGGAGCCTCCCTTTGGGGAAGCTCCGAAGAGGGAACCCGTTTGAGGGGTTCCGAAAGCAGGAACCCCCTTTCTGAGACAGAGGAACCCCTTTGAGAGGGGGTTCCGGAAGGGATCCCTTGAAGGGGATCCCGAAATTGAACACGGGTGTATCCCGTGTTCACGATTTGATGAGGAAAATGGTTTGTGACCCATGTTCCCATGGATCTCATGGAAGATCCGGTTCCAAAATTGTTCATGAGGGTGAATGCTATGAGCTTCCACCCTAAAATCATCGGTATTATACGTTTGGATGGTGAAACCCATGGGTTTCACCAAGGTTCTTCATCCATTGTGCTAGCTTGGGGTGAAAGCCCATATCCCAAGAGAACCTTTTTCTTAGTTTTGATGAAGAAAGGGAATGTCTCTCTTATTTTTAGTATTAGATTAGCTTTATTTGAAGTTTTAGAGAAGAAAAGAACTCTCTTTTCTGAGCTTTCTAGAGGAAGAAGATGAAGAAAAAAGAGCCTTGTCTCTTTCTTGATGGAGATTCAAAACTATAGCAAATTTTTATGGGAAGGAAAAAAATTATCATTTCATTCATTTGGTGGGTTTAAATACTCTTACACATTTGCATCTTAGCCCTTGAGCTATACAAAAGTGGCATTTTGCCCATTTTTCTTACATTTCCTACTTATTTATACAAATTAATTTATTACATTTTATTTCCCTCTTCTTGGCACAAGGCCGACCCCATGCTTGAGCTTGGACCAGACTTGGGCCCACTTGACTTGAGTTCAAGCTTGGACCCACTTGACTTAGGTTCGGGCTTAGGCCCATTTGCTTGCGGTTTGACATTGACTTTGACTTTTTGACTTTAGTCAATGGGGTGTAATTTCAACCCCAACACGGTGGAAAAAAGTAACGTATATGAACAAGTTAAACTACTCTAATTATAAATAGTAATCATGCATGACATCTTCTTGTATAGCATGTAATTTATATATTTATAATGCAGTGTAAAAAAGTTGGGAAGCACACATTTTTATTCATAACTTATAAAAGACAAGGAATGTTTTCAAACCATATAAGGAAACTGCTGCTTTCCACCCATTTCTAAAACTTTGGGACGGAAGGTTGGACCTTTCTTTGGGCAAGGATAAAACATAACGTCAAGATCCAAAACGCTTACAATCTCCCTGACCTGCAATTTTTTGCAAATGGCATCGTAAACACTCAATAAAATAAACAATGAAATACAAAAAGCAAAAATATAGAAGTGGAATATATTGAGAAAAGTTCCCAAGATAGAAGGTGAAGGATTTTATGAGTTTGATTATATGGAAAGGTGTGTTATATACTAAATTTGGGTTTTTAAGGCCTTAGGAATAGAGAAATGGCTCACCTTCCGACAATATGGACAGCTGATGTTTTGATGTGATGCATGACAGGCCATCAGTAGAACAAGAACAAAATATTCATTAGCCTATTTTGCTACAGATTACAGAAAGAATGTAACTTATGAAAAATCAAAGGAATGATCAAATAATTCCATATAACTGGGATTTTGAATAGGTTTGTTATACAACAACAAGTGAGCCTTTTATCCCAAGCATATGGGGTAGGCTACATGAATAGGTTTGTGATGCAGACTGATATAACATACCTCTCAAATTCATAAATCTCAATAGGCTTCTCTGGCCGTGGCCCTAACATGGCGGTCTCTTTCAACTTCAAGCCTAGTTTAAAGAGCACACTTTCAGAAAGTACTGCACGAAATTTAGGAAAGATCCAGGATGATATTTACTAAAATCATACCAAAGTTGGGCATCGACTTCCAATATTATTGAATAGGAGCAGAGAGAAGCAATAACATAAAATAAGAAACAAAAGATTGAAGTATTATGCTCCAGGTGACATGATGGAACACAATGTCATCAGTTGCAATTAGATTATTCTGAAGAAG
The DNA here is from genome assembly GCA_030015575.1 of Agapanthus africanus. Taxonomy (NCBI): domain Eukaryota; kingdom Viridiplantae; phylum Streptophyta; class Magnoliopsida; order Asparagales; family Amaryllidaceae; genus Agapanthus; species Agapanthus africanus. The sequence goes on along the minus strand of JASDDO010000024.1, from coordinate 44,194,149 downwards.
CTAATCACTTGTGGGATATAGGAAGGTTTTCAGACTGTTTGATGTCGAAAGTGCAAGAATTACAAGATATTTGTAAGAAAAACAGGACATGTAAATTTACCTGCAATACCCATAGCATATTCACTTGATGGGATTTTGTCCGCCGATACAAAGAATACTGAATATCTGGGGGAAAAAAGCAAAGGAGCTTTAAGGAGTGCGAGAATCCAATTTGTGCTATGGAGTTCTATAGGTGCGTAAACAATGGATTGTTAAGTGCATATAATGCACTGTGCAAGTGCATAAATACTGCATACTATGATTAAAGACAAACATCAAAAGCAAAAACGACAAGATTTTGATTTAATTCTGATTTACTTCTTTTGTTAGGTCTCGACTGTTGTTATTGCTTGTTGCTTGTACAGGTTGCCTGATCTAGTTAATTACAAGAAGCTGACCAAGTAACCATGCTTGTAATGTAACCATGGAAAACGATTTAACATAATTTTGCTGGAAATGCATAAGGCTTTACTAGAGTGTCTCATGTAGGTGGCATGTCATGTATAAGCTGAATATAACAGAAGAAGTACAGAGAGTGGCAGCACTAGCTAGCACTAGAGGATTTCTTAACAGAAGCCTTATATATAATAGGATGGGAGCCCGCAGTGTAAGACACGAAGACGAGCAGAGATGGTTGTTCTACAAAATATGTTATGCAACTACCAAAACATCAGGACACTGCCTTCAAAGAATAAAAGAAATAGTGATGGAATGCTGTAGGAACACTGCTGCTACATTAATGAATCCAGAATCGATTCTTTAAGCACATGCCATACTTGCAGGTTTAACCAGGAAAACATCATTTATGAATTGAGAGATGAGTCCTATCGTTGCATACTAGTGACAATCATGGCCAAAAGGAGAGGAGAAATCATGGTGAACTCAGTGAAAGCAGAACTTTCCAATATTACAAATTATCTCTTATATACTGAGGCTGGATCGCAATTTCGATGCTCTGGGTGTTAAACTTAAAACCCTTATTACAGGTTAAAGAACATCCAAAAGACTCTCAGATCAGATTCACAGACTGTTGCCTTGTATATCCTGAGTGAAAAGGGTGGAACCAACACATCCTGTTTAAGTAATGGGTAACGTAGAAAAGCTCTACAACAAAAAGAGAAATATCTTTTTATCAAAATGACGAAGGAGAGATATATCTTACAATATGAAAGGAACTCGAATGCAACCACTGACAACTATATGAGAAGGCTGACTAGTCCACGACTTGTTTTAGTCAAATTGTTATTCGAACAATGCGTCTCTCCACCCTCCTTTTCCGCCTCTTTGCAAATCACTACTTCAAGTGCAACAGAAGCAAGATCCTTCATCACAGAGCTGCAGTCAGCAGCTCCACACTCAAATTCCTTTAAGGGGGCTGTCACCAATGAGACGCATTGGGTTTAACTTGGAAACCACATCATCATCATTGGAAATCTCATCTTCCTCTATATCATTGTATTCAACATTTCCTCTAATTGCCTCCCGATTTCTTTCCTGCCTCTTTCTTCACCTTCCAGCTTGATCTTGGCCCTCTCCTATCTAAATGACCAACCATTGGTATAGTGAGAAAATTCTCTTCAATGATTGATCCGTAACCAACATACACGGCAAATAAGAAGATTTGCAATCCTAATCATAGTGTATTAAGAATCCCTAATTGCATTGCAATAATCATGAGACCTGTTCATGATCCTAACAATCACATCAACTCATATGGCTCTAATTAACTCTCAAATCGCCAGCTAATAACCTTAGCCACTACAAATACCAAATCTATCGATAGCTCCAAATCAGATGACAAATAAAAAAACGATAAACTAATAAAATTTAGAAGCTCGATGACAAACCCTAGAACAAAGGCGCCCGTGCCAAGGCGAAAGGGGAGGGCGAGAGCAGCTCCGAGGACATCGAGAAACTTATCGGGGCGTATCAAGAACCGCTTCGGCTCCGGTGGCTTGAAATTAAGCGGTGGAGAGATTAGGGGTGGGGTTTCTTGTTCAGCGGAAACCCTAAACCGACCGGCGGCTTTCCGGCGGTGAGTGAGTGGCCGGAATAACGGGGAAGGGTGGGCGGTGAGGATACCGGCCATGGGATTCTGGCGGCGGAGGCGGAGGGAGCAGTTTTTATGTGGCGCGAAAGAGATGAGGAGAGAGAAAGGGGTGGTAGTCGGGTTTTGCATATACGCCTCGATTCTTTTGGAATTATATGTAACCCCCTTTAACGTTATAAATATCCTCTTGAAATTTAGATTTGTTTCAAAAAAATCTATTTATCGAACTTTGTTTCCTAAAAATCATGTTTGCCTGTTGACTAATTTTCGCTACTTTGGAGTTTTGATTAAAGTCTCCGTGAGTCATAAATAATTCTCGACATCATTTAAGTCGATGTTAAAATAACAAATGAATATTTTGATCCCGTCATCACTTTTTATTCATGATTGATCATTCAAATGGATTTTTAGTTAGGAATTTGAGATCTAAATTGAAACGGAAGAACTGGATGAAAGCAGAAGAAGAAAATAAAAAAGATTAAGCAGGGACAATGAGAGAGAAATGGAAAAACCGGGAAGGATTGAGAAGAAAAACGGATTTGGTAACACCTGTATCCGATTCATATCCCATTTCTTTATGTCCCTCGGTACATTAAAAAAAACCTATTTTTTCTTGTATTTGTTAAATTAAGATATAGATTATATTAAGAAGGTAAATTTGCAGGGTTTTTTTTTAAAATATTATTAATTTAAATTTAAATTAGTAAAACAGGGGGGATAAATTAAAATTATGGGAATAGGGTGGTTTCGAACCACCCTATGGCCCATCCCACCCCCCTCAGTATAGGGGGCGGGTTCTCAGAACCCGCCCCCTTATTTTTTTAAAAAATATTAATTTAATTATTAATCGAATTATAATTATAATTATTATCATAATATTATTATTATAATTATAATTATAATTCATAAAAATAGAATAAAATTAAATAGACGAAAAAAAACATTTAAATTAAATAATAAAATTTCACTATATCAATGTTTTTTACAGAATGAATCCGTCAAAATGTACAATTCCAAAAAATCCTATCTATTTGTAAAATCTAAATGCTATTTTTTTCCTTTCCGTTTTCCTTTATGATATCCGAGAAGGCTTGACATAAGCCTATGCCTCCTGGGATGACTGGAGGAACCACCTGTTTCTTGGATAGATGGCGGTGGCGGCGTCGGCGTCTGTTCTGCTGCTTCGGGTTCGGGTTCTGTTTCAGCTTCGTCTTCAGCAACGTCTTGGACAGGCTGTTGATCCACAAATCCTGAACCTGAATGTGGGACAGGTGTTGGATATGTGTTGCTTCCCAACAAATTTCCGTAGGACGCTAAATCTGAAGCCCAACTGGGCAGTTGTAGCGAAGAACTTGTACCGGTTCCATGAGGCTGATTTTGCACAAAAGCTTGGCCCCATGGCTGCTCAAATCCTGACCCCCAAGGGTGCTGTTGTTGCGCTAAATCTAACCCCCAAGACGGTTGTTCTGCAAAACCTGATCCCCAAGTCTGTTGTTGTTGCGCATGTCCGGTATGCCAGGGTTGCTGTTGACGGTATGGTGATCCAAACCACTGATCCAGCTGCGCTGGATCTCCTTGATGCTGCGGCTCTGGTGCCGGGTCATACTGCGGCTGCGGTGCCGGTTCATACTGCGGCTCCGGTGCCGGCTGATACTGCGGCTCCGGTGCCGGCGATAAATGTTGAGAAATACCATGTGAACCAAGTACACCACCAATAAATTGGTCGAGATTTGAAAATTGAGTCTGAGATACCGGACCAGCATCAGTCGGGTATGGTTCCTGCACCATTGTTTGTACGAGATGCAACCCACGAGCCTGTCGTTACATTAGAAATAAGAAATAAGTATTGACTCATACCGGCGGATGTTAAAAAGTAATATGATATAAAGAGGGCGGCTTACCAAATCTCGTTCCATGTGTCCTCTAGGCTCGTACCGCGAGATGTTTGGGAAGTCTTTGGGAGGAGCAGAAAGATATCTTATGGTGACACGCTTATACCACTGTAGATATACTTTGGTAGCGTCGGTAGCTGTGTGGTCACCTATTTGCTGTAAGGCAATACTATGCTGCCTATCCTCCCATCTCAGCAAATACTGATGATGATGCTCCCTCCAATCACGCTCCGTATTTCCTCCTCGCATGTCTCCCTCTACTGTCGTAGGCGAAGGCGGCGGGACAGGAATATGTTGCAATCTATCAAACTGCCGCAGTACCCTATCTGGGAGGTGCATAACAACAACATTGATGCAGAGGAGTGGGCATCGAGCCCGCCAAACCGGCTCTCCTTCGAGACAGATGCCGGGTAAGTTTTGTAGACGATCTGCTGTATAAGGCGTCCACAGAAACTGCGCAAATAACATAGTAAAAAAATTGTGATTTAGGTATTTTCAAAATTGTAAAACAAATTAAATTACCCAAATTATGATTACCTGAGCCGCCTCCATGCGATCTAACTCATCTCTATAGTACCTAAGCACTCGACGAGGAGCCTTATACGCTTTCTTCCCATTCCACCAGCAGCCGAGCGGCTTTCCGGGGTTATCCAAGCCAGTTATTTTAATAGTATCTGGTCTTCCTATATACATATGCTCCCACGACCAGATCTAGAAAAAAAGTTTTAGATTATAAGAGAGAAAACCAATATTGCAAAATTCTAGCTGTGAAAAATAAAGAATTTACCTGAAGTAATATGCTGCACCCACAAATTTTATTCTTCGTAGGAGCACATGCTTTGTCGAGTTCCTTATAGAGAAAGGCCAGGACCCCTGCTCCCCAAGCATATTGGCCACAGACATCAAAATCCGCTAGGAAGCCAAGGTATAACGGATGGACATGCGTTGCTGATTGGTCCGGCATCAACCAAGAACCGATCATGTACAGAATGTAGGCACGTGCATGTCTATCCAAAACTTCATCGGTGGTTTCATCAGGGATATTACTGAATGTATCTCTTAACCAGTTCAGATTGATTTTATACCCCTTACTGTGGCCTCCTGGTGCCTGATATTAGTATTTTTTTAAATGTTAAAGCTAGAAATAATGTAAAATATAAAATAGGTACACTAAATAGGGAAAGCAGAATGATATTGTTTACCTGTCCGAGAGCAGACTCGGCATATGTATCCCAGTATGGGTGGTCGGTATCTGGACCAACAATTTTTCCTCCGACCAACCCAAGCCCATTAACCCGTAAACCGAGTAAGAGGCCAATATCCTGGAGTGTGATTGTGGCCTCACCCCATCTTAGATGAAAGGTGTGGGTCTCTTTTCTCCAACGTTCGACCAGAGAGGTGACGAGAGCGTGGTCGATTTGGATATGTCGAATCAACGACGCTTCATAAAATCCGGCCCGTCTAAGCCGTTGGTTTATTCTTTGGTCGCTAACTACCCATTTGTCGGAGCTATGCGTGACGACGGTGAGATTATCTCCATCCTGCAAAATTAAATATTGTTATTTTCAAGTACAAAAATTAAATGAAAGGTTTAATTAAAAGAAATTAACTAAGTTTAGAATATTTCCTCCCCGTGTAATATTTTGAACGATCTGTGTTCATGTTGATGGACAAGCAGAGATTTGTCGAGTGGTTGATTCTCCATTGAAATGTACTGAAGTAGAGATTTGTCGAGAGTTTTATCAAGTGATTAGAAATTGTGTGGTTGATGAAAGTGTGGAGGCTCGGTATTTATAGAGCTGAACGGGTTCGTCTTACCCGCTACAGTTTTTCCTGTGAAGAGGGCGGGTTCCAGGAACCCGCCCTTTAATTCACAAAGAAGAGGGCGGGTTCCAGGAACCCGCCCTCTTCATTAATTTATGAATTGTCAAATCAGTACTATTCAAGTACTATTTGTCCTTGTCACATCAATGTTTGAATGTTTGTTTGTAAACGTTGTCATCTCAAAAACTTTTAATACACTCCTACTATTCTTCTGGTGTGTTGTCAAATCACTTTCAGAAATGAAGAGGGCGGGTTCCTGGAACCCGCCCTCTTCAATAATTAGTCAAATTAATGAAGAGGGCGGATTCCAGGAACCCGCCCTCTTCAAAAATCACGCGGTCTTATTCGCAAAGAAGAGGGCGGGTTTTAGGAACCCGCCCTCTTTATTAATTTATGAATTGTCAAATCAGTACTATTCAAGTACTATTTGTCCTTGTCACATCAATGTTTGAATGTTTGTTTGTGAATAAACGTTGTCATCTCAAAAATTTTTAATACACTCCTACTATTCTTCTGGTGTGTTGTCAAATCACTTTCAGAAATGAAGAGCACCCGCCCTCTTCAATAATTAGTCAAATTAATGAAGAGGGCGGATTCCAGGAACCCGCCCTCTTCAAAAATCACGCGGTCTTATTCGCAAAGAAGAGGAACCCGCCCTCTTCATTAATTTATGAATTGTCAAATCAGTACTATTCAAGTACTATTTGTCCTTGTCACATCAATGTTTGAATGTTTGTTTGTGAATAAACGTTGTCATCTCAAAAAATTTTAATACACTCCTACTATTCTTCTGGTGTGTTGTCAAATCACTTTCAGAAATGAAGAGCACCCGCCCTCTTCAATAATTAGTCAAATTAATGAAGAGGGCGGATTCCAGGAATCCGCCCTCTTCAAAAATCACGCGGTCTTATTCGCAAAGAAGAGGGCGGGTTCCAGGAACCCGCCCTCTTCATTAATTTATGAGTTGTCAAATCAGTTAGAACCCAGTCAAAGAAGAGTTGCAGAATACGATGCAGAAATAATTAGACTCTGGTGAATAATAGGGCGGGTTGTTAGAACCCGCTCTCTTCAATATCAGATCGCTATAAATATGTCTCCGCACTACCCATTTCATTTCATCTCTGTCAAATTTGCACCCTACACCGCTCACTATCCATTTACTTCGATCAGTTCTTCTCCGCTATCAATTTTGTGTAAGTGTGGAGTTTTAGAAGAAGGTGAAGTTCAGTACCATAGTCTGCGAGTAAGCAATCTTCGAGCAGTAGAACAGTTCATAAAATATTTTTTGTGTAAGTATGAATTTTTTTTTTGCAATCAATTTTGTGTAAGTATGAATTTTTTTTGCAATTTCAATCTTTGTTTGGTTTGATATTTTTCATTATATCTGATTCATGCATATACTTCGGTATTATTTTGGCAACATAGCTAAACAAACAAATTAAGTGAAGTGGTTGAATGAGGATGAAATAATATTTAACAAGAGCTCGGAGAGTGCAGCTGCAGGAAGACCTAGAGCCATTTTCGGTATTAAATTTTTGTGCATGAATTGTGCATCACATATTGTGCATCACAGCCTTGAATCTTTAGATTCATTTTCCTTCTCGTTTCACTGCAAAAACTAAACTTCTTTAAATAAGACACAGAACTAAACTAAACTTGCATCTTTAGATTCATTTTCCTTCTCGTTTCACTGCAAAAACCATGCTTCTTTTTTAACAATCAATTGTGCATCACATTTTGTTGTGATTAGGTGAGAGTCTCATGGTTTCACTGCAATCTTCGAGTTTGAATTTTTTTGGCAATTTCAACACAACATAAAAAAAATATAACTGTTTTTTGTGCAGGATTATGGCCTCCCCAAGTATATTTGTTGTATGTAAATACGATGGTCAGGTTATCACAAGTGCACAAGGTCCCGAGTATATGGGCGGGTCTGCACGAATCATGCGATTGGAAGCATCAACGACATATGATGAACTAGAGGCCAAAGTGTACAAAATTACGAAATACGATCCCCGTGAAAGTAGGGTCAGGTTAAGTTGTATCTGGCCTATGTTCAGTGGAAATGCATTGGTTGAAATTACAGACGATGCATCAATATCTTCGATGATAGATTTCGGTCTCTCAAGCACCCAGCATTCTTTTGAACTTTTGGTTCAGAAGGAGCAATTGGAAGTATCAGATGCCCCTCCAACGGATAATTTTGATGGTAATGCTGGAGATAGTTCCTGGAGGTACGGTCACATGGTCAACGATGATGCCGTCAGTGCCGGTGGATATGACTATACACAACATTATTCAAATCTTCAAGCACATGGGTAAACATTTTATAAACCCATATTTAAGCATTTTAGTAATACCTGTATACTAATATTCAAACATTTAATAAAATGCATAAATCCAGGTTCTTCCAGCCGACTGCTGCAGTTACATACACCCCAGAAGAACAGCAAGAACTACCATACACAGCCTTCCACAGGTAAATAAATTTGAAACAAGTGATGATTTAGTTACGAAAAAATTAGGGAATAATATTATAATAACAATTTATGTACTAAACGCAGATTCCAACACGATCCAAGCAGCGCATTCCAAGCATGTCCGTCCACATCTTTCCGGTCTTCTCACCCTGAACCATCCACATTACACCGACCACAACCATCATATGTTGCACCCGAGCCTTATGTTGCTACGGGTGATATTGATATGTGTGGCAGTGATGATGATGAAATCGGTGAAGGTGATCAGGGGGAGGATAGCGTGGAATATGCTGCTGGATTGAATGAGGTAGCATTCTTTGATGGTATGGTTGCGAATAACGATTTTGTCGAGCTAGAAGATCCCGGCCTCGATCCGCTAGAAGATGATGGTTGGGTAGACTTGGCCGTTGCAGAAGTAAATACGGCACCCTATTTGGACGCGACAGCAGCAAGCGAAGACTGCATCAGCGTCGGGGATTTGTTTCAGGAAAAAGGAGATCTTATTTGTAAGCTGAAGTCGTGGTCCATTCAGCAAAACGTTACATTTAAAACCGAAGAGTCAAATAAGACGTACTATACTGTGGTATGTACGAAATCTCCTGAATGTCAGTGGAGATTGCATGCGTGTTGTTCCAAAAGAGCCAAGGCTTGGAAGGTCACGAAATACAACCAAGAACACACTTGCATCAATTCTATTATGTCACAGGATCACCGGAATTGCACTTCATCTTACATTTGCTCGCTAATCATGCCCATGATCCGTACAGATGTGGCGATGACTCCCCGAGAGATACGGCTCTTGGTTAGCGGAGAGCATAAAATTCAGATTTCGTATGTGAAGGCATGGGATGCTCGAAGAAAGGCTTTGTGCAAGATATTCGGGGACTGGGAAAGCTCGTACAACTCCCTAGTTCCTTTTATGGAAGCCATGAAAGCATCAAATCCGGGGACCGTATACCGGTTAAAAACCACAGAAACCGACGTCGAGGGCTCTGTCAGGTTTCAGAGAATTTTCTGGTGCTTTGGTCCATGTGCGGCTGGTTTCACACACTGTCGGCCGGTATTGTGCGTTGATGGTACGTATCTATACGGTAAGTACAGAGGCTGCATGTTAATTGCTACAGGTGTTGATGCTAATAACGGTATATTTCCGTTGGGATTTGCTATTGTCGAGGGTGAAAATACATCATCCTGGTCATGGTTTTTCCGTAACCTCAAAAATATCCCATCTGTTCTTCATAGAACGGATTTATGCATCATATCTGATAGACATCTGGGAATACTGGCTGGAATGAGATCTGTATTTCCGACGACCCCACATAGGTTTTGCCTACGACACTTCAGGCAAAATTTTGATCGAAAATTTAAAAATTCGGAACTACATAAACTTATGTACAGAGCCGGTGAAACGCCTGACCCTAATGTTCACGACATATACATGACGAAAATTGGGGAGATGAGTCAAGCCGCGAAAGCGTGGTTAGATGAGTATCCAGTCCGCATGTGGTCATAAGCACATGATGATGGGTGCAGATATCTCCTAATGACGACTAATATGTCTGAAAGCTTCAACGGGGTCCTTAAAGGGGTTAGAGGCTTACCGATACAGGGGTTGATTGTTCGAACATTTTTCCGGATGAATACTTATTTTGTGCACAGAAGAGAAAAGTCCTTGGGGATGGACACTCCGCTCACCGCGTATTACGAAGATATCTTTCGGAAAAGAGAGTGCAGAGCACAATACTACAGATCCGAAAGGTTTGACACGGCGGAGTTTCAGGTGACGGGCGGTAATGGGAATCAATATACCGTGAACTTTAGAGATGAAGGGCTCTCTTCGTGTACATGCGGTCTTTTCCAGCAACAACATTTACCTTGTGCCCACGCTATTGCTGCTGCGAGCAGTATGCATACCTCACATTACAATTTTGCTTCCAATTACTATACAGTTTCTAATTACCAAGGTGCATACGATCCAAAATTTCATCCTATACCGGACAATCGCTATTGGCACTATTATACTGCCAACAGACAAACACCGACTGTATTACCGCCGGAAAAAAATATAAAGCCCGGAAGACCGAAGGTATTTCGAGATCGAATGACAATGGATACTGATCCTCAGCAAAGGCAATCCAGATGTAGCCTATGCAAACAACCAGGCCATTATAGGACCAGATGTCCAGGATATGCATCAGGGGCGGGACCTTCAGAATCGTGACAAGTGCACTCAGATTTTTCTGTATTATAAATTTGACCGTCGATATAGCATTTAGATTTTACAAATAGATAGGATTTTTTGGAATTGTACATTTTGACGGATTCATTCTGTAAAAAACATTGATATAGTGAAATTTTATTATTTAATTTAAATGTTTTTTTTCGTCTATTTAATTTTATTCTATTTTTATGAATTATAATTATAATTATAATTATAATAATAATATTATGATAATAATTATAATTATAATTCGATTAATAATTAAATTAATATTTTTTTAAAAAATAAGGGGGCGGGTTCTGAGAACCCGCCCTCTATACTCTCAGAACCCGCCCCCTATACTGAGGGGGGTGGGGTGGGCCATAGGGTGGTTCGAAACCACCCTATTCCCATAATTTTAATTTATCCCTCCCGTTTTACTAATTTAAATTTAAATTAATAATATTTAAAAAAAAAACCCTAAATTTGCACGGTTTAAATACATGCACCGATTTTTTGCCAATAATTTAAAAAAATAAAAAATCAATCCACGCACGTTAGATTTTAATTTTAAATAAGTTACAGATGTGCCATCTCTTTCAGAGCCCAAAAAAGGGATTTTTGCAACAACCCAATCCTTTCCATGAACCGCCTCATGACTCCTCTCTCATGTACGCGGTGACGAGTACAAATTCGATACGCCCAACCTTCTCAGATCGAAACAAACCGCATAATTTATCCAAAAAATCAAAATCAAAATCACAAAACCCTAACCCTAGATCTCTCAAAAAATGGCCTCCTTCAATGGCTACCCTTCTTCTCACAGCTACGCCCCTTCAGCTCCCCCGATCACCGAGCTCTCATCCTCCTCTTCCTCTGCATCCAGTTACCACCACCCTCCCGCTTCCGCTCCTCGTCCGCCGCCGGCGGTGGCTCAGCCTTACGGCTACTCGCCGTCGTTCTCTGGGGGGCAGTTCGGGAATTTTCCACCAGGGACGCACCCTGAGATCGTGAGGAGCTTTCAGGCTGTGGATCGAGATCGAAGCGGGTCCATCGATGAGTGGGAGCTACAGGCGGCGCTCTCTTCTGGGTACCAGAAGTTCAACCGGAAAACGATTAGGCTGCTCATGTTCCTATTTGGGAATCCCAACAACCCTTCAAAGATTGGTATTCACTGCTCAAAAAGTTTTCAAATTTGTGAATTTTTTGAACTTTGCAGTCTATTGACATGGGTTGTGTTTTGATATGCAAAAACCCTTTTGATAAAAAACGGCAGTTCTCCGTTTTTTATAAGATCTTGATTAAAGAGGCCGTTTTTCCATGAAATTTTTGAACAGAAATTGCTCAAGGAGATCCTCTTTTCTGTGATGAAGCTGATATGGGATTGTATATTTATTGTTATTATTGTTTTAAATTGAAATTCCCCATTTGCTTTATAATCGATAAACCAACTGAACTAACTTAACTACATTATTGTCCTGCACTGATAATTTGATATGTTTGTATCAGTCTCAATGTACACATCAAAGCCCTTGATTTTCTCAGATATAGTCTTGCTATAATTTAAGAATTCCTCTATACAAAGCACATTAGTCAGTTAACATCGCTACCACCAAATGATGTTTGCTGCAAGGACATACTTGGTACAATCATTTATCTTTTTTAAGCTAGCCCATTAGCATAAATTATTTACATTATTCCTACATCCTCAATTTTGTTTTGAAGATCCCATATTGTCTGTACAATTTCAATTGACTGAATCATTTTATTTCCTCTTACTGTTTTCTTTAATATATTTTTCTAGGGCCCACGGAGTTTGCAGCTCTCTGGAACTGTCTTGGGCAATGGCGGGTAAGCTAAAGCATTCTGGTTTTGTCTGTGTTATTTGTGCATGGTACATTTAAATTATAAATTTATAAATTTAAACCATAACATGCAAATCTCCTCATACTCATCTTAGCCCATACTTATGATGTTAGCCAGGAAGCTCGACTCAAGTATTTTCATTTCACATAGCTGCATTAACCAGTGTTCCAAATGTCGGCTGACATCGCCGAAATGTCGGCGACATTTCAGTTCTGGGAAGAAAACGACACCGATATGCAGAATTATTTCGGTTACCGATATTTTGTAAATGTCGGACAACATGTCGTGATGTTGGCGTTTTACCCGATATTTACCAATATGTGGAAAAAAGTTTAGGTAATTTTCTTTCGGGTTTTAGGTTTTGGGCTTTGTACATTAAGTAATTAACACAGTCTCTAACAAAAATAAAAAAACAAAAGATATCGCCATTGGCTACGACTGTTCGTTTAATAGGCGGCTGCACTACCATTAAGCTATTGAGGAAAATATAAATTTAATAAAACTAAAAATCTGAATAAGTTAATATTTTTTTCAAAAAATTAAGTTATATAAATGACGTTTACGTTATAAAAATGTAGAACCCGGTATTTGATAAAACCACCCGACATTTCACGATATCTAATATTATAATCTTACACGATACTGACATCCGAAATTTAGAACATTGGCATTACCTTTAAAATCCTTCATCAAGGATGATGATGATGATGATGATGATGATAATTATAATAATTATTATTATCATCATCCATGTCATTCTAGGTCTTCCTTCCCTTAGCGTAGCAAACCAAATCTTCCTTTTAATCTTATCTTTCTTGATAAATTTTAGTTAAGCATGCAAGACCACCTATCTCGTGACCCTAACATTTCTAGGCACTAATTCTTTTCTTTATGCTATGACCAACTTGTCATTCACATTTCAACCTCTTTTGCTGCCTAATATTTATTTAAAAGATGTAGGGAACATGGAAGTTTTTAGCAGCAAGGTTAACATACAAGTTAATAGATAATGTAGAATGCACCACCGAGAAGAAGAAATTTGTTCCTTGTACTCGTGCTTTTCTGTGATTTACAAAAGAACATATCTCCACATGGCTGCGGAAAATTGAAAGGGATTGTTTCAACTGTCAATATAAATTCCGTAAAGTTTTTAAGGGGGTTTGGCGTTCGACGTTGACTCTATAATTTGAGAATCCTTCAACAAAACACATTTGGTTAATCCTCTTTTGTGGGGCTAAACCAGTTTTGTTTATTTATTTGTTTTCATTTTTTCATGGTTGCACACTGCATCATATTGGGAGGGGACTATACCAAATAATCTGTTTCTTTTAGTAGGTCTAACCAGGAAGTCATTCTGCTTAAGAGCCCCCCCCCCCCCCCCCTGAAATCAATGTTGAACAAGGAGGAAGATGGGTAAGGAGGGCCTAAATCAAAGCTTAATACGAGTTTGAGCACACCTTTAAAGTAGCGAAATTTAAAGAAATATAGAATTAGTAGCTAATGCAATTGGATAAAATAGATAATAATGAATATAGCGGCTTATGATAATTGAAAACCCAATCGTATGAGAAGTAAGAACCTAGTCATACACCGTAACATGCATATATTATGGGTCATAGTCATTGTAGTACTTGTCCTGTATTGTAGCTTGGGGATTTATACCCTTGGATTTGAATTTGAGAAAGGCTATGCTTGTGCTCATGTATCTTTACTCCCAACTATAATTAGCTCTATATATTTAGATTATTTTTAAAATAAACAGTTAAGCTTTAATTCTTATATCTATGAAAAGCAATACAATCCTTTGTTTTGGCAGGCTACCTTTGAAAGGTTTGATAGGGATAGAAGTGGTGAAATTGACTCAGCAGAGTTGAAAGATGCCCTACTAAGTCTTGGATATGCAGTTCCACCTTCTGTTATTCAAATACTTATATCCAAGTACAATGCTGGAAGAGGTGGCAGGGGCTCTCTTAACTTCGACAGCTTTGTCGAGTAGGCAACTCATCTTGTATCACCGTTTACAATAAATAGTACAGCACCATTTTTTTAATAAAAAAATTCCCCTCTGACACAAATTTTTTTCGTGTGCAGGTGCGGCACGATTGTGAGGGTAAGTCAACTTGATTCTATCATCTTTAGTTTTCTATTTACTTACAAGCTTGTACAAGTTAGTTGACATGCTGAAATTTTCAGCAATAGAGGATATTTCCTAAACTAAATGTCATCAAACATAATTATGTTCCAAAGGATCCTGCCTTTGGATTTTTGGCCAAGATAGGGGCATGGAAAGTCTAATGATTGAGATATTGTACTTTTTTCCTTCCTCATCCCCTTCTCTTTATTATCCTGATTATCTAAACTCAACACCCTGTTCTGTTCCATTTGTTATCTGCCTTTTTTGTGTGCTTTCTTCCCCCCCCCCCCCCCCCCCGACCCCCCCTCTTTTGTGTATTCCTTTTTCTTTTCCTCCTCCCCCCCCCCCCCTCCCTCCCTGCATGTATATTGTTTCCTTTTCCTTTTTTCTAATAAAATCTTTTTGTGGTGATGGTTTGGGGGTGGTTGAAGACAGAACCATGTATGCCCACGCTCTCACTCATGCCGTATGTATATTCTTTCAGCCTGAAACCTTGCAAAACTTTCAAAACTTGAACCAACAAGGCGGAATTGCCATTTCTTAAAACAAGCTACTAATCATGGTTGCCGTTCTTCTTCTTAATTAGAACACGACTAGTTGTATGGAAGTGAAATTCAGCTTGTTCACGATCCATTTATGTGACTTCCCTTTTCAATTTACTTATTTACTTCAATGACGAAAAAGATGAAGGAATTCTCTCACTCCTTTGGAGAACAATTCAATAATATTTCATTTTTGGACGTTTTTCTGAACCTTATTTTGATTAGTGAGTGATATTTCGTATTGTGATTTGCACGTGAGTGACATATCCGTCTCTGCAGGGTTTGACCGACAAATTCAAGGAAAAGGATAAACGTTACATTGGCTCAGCTACGCTTACCTATGATGATTTCATGTTGATGGTCATTCCGTTCCTGGTCTCGTAGGTCAACCCTTTTGCTTGTACATTTGTATGGCACGGATATTATATCAGGATCTTGCAGCATATTGTTTTCGAATGTAGTTTAACAGTTTATTGTTCTTTTGGTTCACTTTTGTTACATCTAGTTGGGAATTATGAGTGGATTTGGTTTGTTTTTGTTTTTTTATCTCACTCTAAAACTATGATATATTCATATTCCGATCTTTAAAACTTTGATACTTTGAAATTTTCATATAGCTTTATTTATTTTGAGAGATATTTAAACAGCTTAAAGGTTTTGGGATGAAAGTCAGAAATACAGAGTGTTGGAGGTGAAATGGGGAGATATCAATACTTTGGGGGTGGTATTAGAAACCCCTTAAATATATCTAATAAAGAAATGGTTATTGAAACCAGAGGATTAGACTATCTGTGATGCTTACATGCAATGCAAACAGTGTATGCATTGCTACTAAACAACTTATTACTTCAAAACAGCTTTCTGGAAGGGGGAAAAAAGCTACGGAATTAAGAAGTTTTTTTCTTAAAATCGAAAAAAAAATTCAACAAAAGCAGCATTTTCTTTATCCACTTTTGGGAAATTGAAAAATTGTTAAGGTTGAATATAAATTGCTGCAAAAATGACTAGTATGTGTGAATCTGGTTATTTCTCATGTGGTTGAGGTAGAAAACAGTCACTACTCCATAAACATACGATCAGCTACTTCCATGGGTTTTCTTAAAAAAATAAAAATTACTTATTAGTCTCTTATAATACATCTCGTATTTATTTACTAGAATTTATACATGTGCGATGCACGTGTTAAATATAACATTTCATGACAGTGAGAGTGAGAATGAATATGTATAAATTTATAAATAATGAGGGGTTATGTACAATTTTTTCATTTCAAGGCCCAACATAGATTACCCTGGACCTTTAGAATTTAGAAATTTAGAAAGAAAAGAAGAAATTTTAACATATTTTTGAGCTTTTCAATGATGAATAACAAAATGCCATGCGGCATGTGTAGAGTTATAGTTATAATAGTAAAGATTGGTGAGTGCTCCATTGCAAGCTGGTCCACGTTCTTTAAAAACGGGAACTTCCGATCTGCGGCATATTTTAACGATCCGATCTGTTCAAGTTGATCGTCTACCCTCAAATATATGTGTATGAAAAATCAAAGGATTTAAAAACCTTCATATGCATCGAATGATATTTATGTTGCATTATCGAAAGACGTTTATTTTTTTGCGTATTGATGCATAGGCTAGAGACCTTTAAATCTTTTGATTTTTCATACACGTGTATCTGAAGGTACGGTGATCAACTTGAACTGATCCAATCGTTAAATTATGTCATAGATTAGAAGTTCCCATTTTTAAAAAACGTGGACCCGTTTGCAATTGATCACTCCCCGGTTGATGATGCTTACAAGTGGTGTCTCCTCAGATTACGACACGTGGCGACTAACGTGTCCCGAAGGCTACGAATATGTAATAAATGGGTTGTATTATGAGGATTCCTCGGGATCCCCTTCTCGAGGAACGTATCCGACCTTTCGAGAGACCTCCCTGAATACATACCACATTCATCTAGGAAACTACCAGCAGCTCGTCTCCGAGCTTTCTCAGTCTCCTTGCTCGTCTCCGAGCCTTCTGACTTGCCGAGCCTCCTCGGCCTCCCAGCTCGTCTCCGAGCCGTCTGACGTGCCGAGCCTCCTCGGCCTCCCAGCTCGTCTCCGAGCTCCTGACGTGCCGAGCTTCCTCGGCCTCCCCCGTATGACGTGTCGAACCTCCTCGGCCTCCTAGCTCGTCTCCGAGCTCCTGACGTGCCGAGCTCCCTCGGCCTCCCCCGATCAACCAAGAGCGTGGATCCAATGCGCCCCACAACGGCTCCGCGCATATCTCTAGGACGAGATATCCGCCTCCCCACGATCCGCGTCCCACGCTGGCGCATCCCTCCATTAATGGGTGTATCCCTCCATTAATGAGCGCATTCCGTCATTAAAGGCGAGGATAACGCGGGGGTGTAACTGACGGCGGATATCTCGCACCTACTCGCTCCAAGCGACCCCTATATAACCCCTCTCTCAGACGACTCAGGTATCTGAATTTTATTTCAATACGCCGCTACTCTGCACCTATTCCTCGGCTCTAAGTTGATCGTCAGAGGGTCCTACGGTGGTCACCCACCCCGGGACTTCTTTGCAGGTAGCTCGGCATCCAATATCAACCCATTGAGATCCACACTCAGCAACTCCAAATTAAATCTCAGCCGTCAAAGACCGTCATCAAAGGATCGACGGAGGACAACATTTGAAGGAGATCCCAGACTCCATCAGTTGGCGTCGTCTGTGGGAACAAAAGATTTTTTTTGTTCCACCATAAAAGTTGATCTTCCGCCCTCGATCCAATAGCGAGCGACGACCGCAATGATCCGAATACGAGCCGCCACAACGGAGGCGAGAGCGGCTCGCCTCCTCCTCCTAATGCCATCCACGCCTTGTCCGCCCGGATAGACAGGCTCACATCGCCGGTAGATGCCATCGTCCGCGTTCAAGCTGCGGGCCCAGACCGTGGCTCCCCCTCCCCGGGATAACGACGTCCGTCGAAGGACAGAAGGGCACACTCAAGCCCTCGATCTACCTCACCCTCATCACAGCGCCACCAAGCGCCGGCGGACCGAATCCGGCCACCTTAACCCACACGCGGCGATTGATTCCATGATCCGCTGGGCGCCGGACAGCTCCACGCCGCGGTCCCATGGAAGACCGGGTCGTCGCTCCAATGCTCATCGCGTTCTCTTCCCCTGAGGAGGTGTCGGTCAGCTCGCCTGCTTCCAGGCATGATCGACGCCCCCACTCTCGCCGGGATCGTGCGAACGACGAGCGCAGGGACTACTCGAGAAGGGCATCGCTCGAGGATTTGAGACACCTGATAGAGCGAAATCGAAGCCGCACCTTAGCGCAAACCTGGAGCGGGGGTAGCCAACACTCCGACTGTGCGGAATTCTCGGGTTACCACTACCGACTCGAAGCCCTCGAGAAGAAAATCGAGGGCATACGCCGGGATGGCCATGCGTCTGGCGAAGGGGCCCGATACTCCGCCGATTCACTGACGAAGCCCTTTACGGAAGAGCTGCTGGCCGAGCATGTCTCATCCAGGAACAAGCCACCCAAGGTGCCCTCTTCGATGGGAAATCCGACCCGAAGGTCCACCTAGATGCATTTACTGCAGGCATGAGCTTCCAGGATAACTCCGACGCGGCTCAATACCGAGCTTTCCCCACCACCTTCATCCGGGCTGGCTAGGATTGGTTCCGAGGACTCACGCCATGCTCTATCTCGATCTTCGAAGAGCTGGCTACCCAATTCCTCGATCATTTCGTCGGGAATCAACAGCAGAAGAGGGCGGTCGACTACCTGTTCACCATCAAGAGCAGAGACAAAGAATCCTTCAAAGGATACGTCACCCGCTTCTATAACGCGTTCCTCGAGGTCCCCGAACACCACGATGAAACGGTCATTACCGCGCTAAGGTCGGGTCTTAGGCACAAAGAGTGGCTCCGCTCTTTTGCATCAGCGCAACCTAAGACCATGGCCGAGGTGAAAGCTTGGACCAAGCGAGAAATCCAACTCGAGTCTGATGTGAACTCAAACCTGCCCCGAGCTGACCAGCCAAACAGAAAGAAAAGGGACAGAGAGGAGAAAAAGAAGGCCGGTCGTCCGAAGCCTTACTCCTTGAGGTTTCAGGAGTATACTCCCTTAAACATCTCCCAGACCGAGCTGCTGGAGAAAGCTAAGGGTGAGAGGTTCTTTAAGCTCCCGCCGGTCCCCCAAAGGGCAGGCAAACGCCTCCACGGCCCATACTGCACCTTCCACAGGACGCAGGGTCATCCGCCCGAGAACTGCAAACAACTCCGTGACTGCATCGAGGAGTTGATCCACTCAGGCCACCTGGCGAAGTACCTGCGGAACAAGCGACAGGCGGAGCAGGAGAACAAGGACCAAACCCCTCCCGGGGAATTGACGATCGGCCACATCATGGCCGATACCTCTGATCAAGTTCGGGAAGGCGAGGGAGACTGTCGCCCCGGCCTTACAACGCTGAAAAGCTCAAATTGTATAAATAAATAAAAATGCATCCCTCTTTTGAAATAATATAATTCCTGTTGGCGTTTAGTTATGTCCCTGTTGGGTTACTTAGTACGGCAGCAAGGTTTCGGGAGGCATCGTCCATGCCGTTTTCAAAAATTTGCCGTTCTAAACAACCCTAACCAAGAATCTTAACTAGAGATATAAACAAAACATCATGCAAACAACTTTGCAATTCTAGTGAATGCGGAATACAACCTTTGTAGACCGGTCCTTCACTTCAAATGCTCCATGTAGAAGTCCCTTCGCTGCGAGTAAGAATCTCCCGAACTTTTGAGAGGCTCCACAAGGTGAAAAATGCAAACTTGCTCGAAATCTTCGAGGCCAAAGATGATCTACGTCGAGGAGACTCAAGCTCATGCTACCTATTCACTAAATTAGGGTTTAGTGAAGCAAACACCCTAAACTAAATGGCTAATAGTAGAGGATGATGAAGTAGGAAATGGGCTCTCTTTAGTTTTCTTTTTCTCACAATATTTTCTCACCTTGGAAAAAGCTAGCAAGCTTTTCATGGGGAAGAAGAAGATAAAGTGATGAACAAATGAAACTCATGAGATGAGAATATAAACTATGGGTGGGTTAGTGTCGTACACTAACCCTTGTAGAGACTTCACTATGGTTAGTATAATGGTTGGTTTAATAAATATCTATAGCAAAACAAAAAGAGTGGACTTGGTCAATGGTTATCCACAAGCTTTCTCAAAGCTTCTACCATGGCAAATTCCACCATTTTAGAATTACTTTGATAAATAAAAACCCTAGGATTATGCTAACTATAGTGTAAGTCTCATACACTCATGTTTCTTATATCATCAAGCATGACACAATAAAATGTATATTAATATATATCACATATATAATATATGCACACAAGTGAGAAAAAGAATACTTAGTGAGCAAATATTAGTTAATGTAAATTAATATATCAAATATATAATTATACATTAAATTAACAAATCAACACTTGATTTAATAATCTGGCTATATCACATACAACCGACTAATATCATATGAATCAACTTATCGAATCAACACTTGATCCGATAACCCGACTATATCACATATAACCGACCGACATCACATATCGCGAGAATAGAATGCGGTATCACATACGCGCATTAATCTCAGTCCCTCACATATCACATATGTGATCCTACTTCGTTTCGCTCTAAAGACTCGTCAATACGCCGGCAGTAGGTGATGATTATATCAAACACCCACAAGCCGCAAGCGGTCTGCTAAACGTAACGGCCACCCGGGTGTTGAACGATCAGAAGATCAACAAGCAAGCCTGCTCATACTCCTGCGAATCCAATCAGTAACACTATCGTACAGTCCGGTCTCTTCATCTGATATGTTGCATATCGCAGCCTGGGGGTGGTAAAACGTCAGACCCCAATAGCCTGATAAGTCATGCCGATGCAAGTTCCATAACGGTTCGAAAAACTACTGATAACACTTACCAGTAGATCTCAGCAACCCTGGCCAGGGATTTCCTGTTATGGCCAATCGAGCATAGCACAACATCAACCCCCAATACCGGGAGAGACGAATACCCTCTTATCGCTCATTGCCTCCATGTGACTCGGGACTGTATCTAAAAACCACCGTTTTGCACGATCTCTTGACCGTGGTAAGGTGGAAATCAAAGCACAGTGGGAATCACACAAGACTCTATGACGATCTCGGGTCGACAGACTAACCTATACCAGTGTCACCAGAGAACTGCTATCCGATGATAAGTATAATACCATCTAGGAGTTCTCAGCGAGTCCGTTCAGTGTACCCAGTCTCCACTGAGCACCCGTATACCTTCTCTGATGTCAAACACAAATGGATATGGGATTATCCATCGTCCATCATATGGGTCAAGAAGCGCATACGCTAGTCTACTCTGGAGTATCGATGCCTTGTCTCGATACTCCTACGACTAGGAACAATTATAGGGTGTACTTGTGGACTACCCTTGGCCCCACTAGTATGATCTCCATCATAGTCCTGGTAGTCAAGTACACATCCTAAGGGCTTTATCAACATATGAGAGCAAGACAACATCACTTATACAAGTCAACATGTTAAGATAAAGAGCAACCGGATAACATACTATCATGTCGAGCAAGAAAGTCCTCCCTATATATGTCCAAGCATCCACTACAATATACATCACATGTAGGCCTCTAAGGCATACATATAGCTAACAATCTCCCATTTGCACTAAGGCCATTTGTTGCAGTATCTCATACTCAACGATATAGCGGTGGTTTTAGTATCCCATACTTAACCATCCAAAAATCTCTCAAATAGTATTTGGGGAAGCAGGCCTTGGTGAGTGGATCCGCCGTGTTAACCTCAAAATCTACTCTCCTCACCTCGATCCCTTGGAGATCAACCATCTCCCTTATCAGGTGATACTTGCCTCAGAATATGTCTGGAACGCTGATGGGACCTGCGTTCCTAGGCCAAAGCCACATTGGCAGCATCATTGGTAGCAATGTATTCAGCCTTTATCGTCTAGTATGTCACGGTATCTAGCTTGGAACTCTTCCAACATACCGTCCTTCCACTGAGGGTAAAGACAATGCATGTGACCGACTTTCAGTCGAACTTATCACTCTGGAAGCTGGAACTAAGAACTTTCTTTTAGTGCTTCTCAAGTACTTAAGAATGTCCTTCACAGCTGTCCAGTGATTCTCCCAAGATCCGATTGATTCCTGATCACTACACCTAGTGAGCCATCTACATCTAGTCTGGATTTGGGACACTCCCAATATCCGCTTAGATCTATCACCATAGATCATAAACAACAAGATGTGGTAGGTATCATCCAGATCTTCTATGGAGAATCCCCGTGATAAGAGGAGCTTGACCGAGTGTAGCATAGGAAACCATTTCCTATTAAGAGTATGTTTATCTACGTACAATACGTGGACGACAACCTTATTCTCTACAACCTTCTTGTATATACAAGGTTCATCTACCATTTTGATGAAGTCAAACTCTTTGACTGCCATATCAAAATAGATGTTCCATATCCGCGATGCTTGCTTTAATCCTGATGGACTTAAGCATAGCATTGAAAGTCTTAACTTTTCCATCTACACCAAGAATCTTCTTAAGATCCAATTTGCTCCCAATGGGTTTTACCCCTTCAGGTGCAACATTCAAAGTCATACTTTGTTGGTGTACATGGATTCCATCTTTGATTGCATAGCATCCAACCTTTTCACCGAGTCCCCACTCGTGATGGCCTGCCTGAACCTAGTTGGGCCATCATCAACCATGATGCAATCCCCGCTCCCACTATGACCGAGAAGACCGTAGTATCTCTCAAGTGGATGAGGAACCCTAACAAATTCGCGGAGAGGCTGAGGTTCGTTGGAGACTATTGAATCCTTTGATTTCACCAAATCATCAGCCGTTAGTTTTTCAAGCTAGAACAACTTCCAGTTCTACCTCATGTCCACAAATTTCTTCACAAGAAATTCCTTTTCTAAAAAAAATGGCATGCTGAGAAACAAAACACCTTCCTTTGCTCGTAGTGGAGCATAAAAAAAAAGAAAATTTAGTCATCTGCTGATTTTTGAAGGCGCGCGCGAGAAAGCTCCTATTTCATACTTCAGATATGCCGCCATTGCTCCTCAGTTAGGTAGAAGATATACTCTCACTAATGTTTGGGATATCCTAACAAACTTACAGAACTGACCTTGCCTCAAGCTTGTCCGGATTCTGCCTTTCAACATAGGCCGGACAACCCCATATCTTAACTCGATTAAGAGATGGTCTCTTCCCATTCCATATCTCATATGTAGTGGTAGGCATTGATTTGGAAGGAACCCCTTTCAATAGGTATGCATGCTTCTCAAGTGCATAACACCCAAAAGGAAACAGGTAACTCAGCAGTACTCATCATAGAGCGCGCCATATCTCATAGGGTGCGATACCTCCGCCCCGATACACCGTTGTGATGTGGTGTACTCGAAGGAGTAAGCTGAGAGAGAATCATATTCTCCTTTTAGCAACTCCATGAACTCCATGCGCAAGTATTCTCTTCTCCGATCTCATCGAAGGACTTAATACTTCTAGCCGTTTGGTTCTTCAACTTCAAGCTTATATTCCTTGAATTTCTCAAAAGTTTCAGACTCGTGTTTCAACAGGAACACATGTCCGAATTTTGAGATATCGTCGATGAATGTAATGAAGTACAAAGAACCAACCTTGGCATTTATAGACATAGGACCGTATACATCATCATGTATCCGTCCCAAGAGTTCAGCAACTCTTCCTCTGTTTTGAGTAAACGGAGTATATGTCATTTTACTTTTGAGACAAGACTGGAAAGTATCATAAGATGAAAATTCAAACAGATTCATATATTCATGTTTATGTAACTTAGTTGGTCGTGTCTCATTGATATGACTTAGTCTACAATGCCACAAGAAGGATTCGTTCATTACTGAATTACTCCTCTTGTGTGTGTTCTATATACTTTGAACCGTGGTTTAATTTAGAACGTATATGCCATTACATAACGTGCCTGATCCAATCAACTCTTGATTTAGGAAAAATGTTCACAACATTATCCTCTAATACAGAATTATATCCTTTTTTAACTTAATAAAGAACGTGATGTAATGTTGTATATCGGGTTCGGTATGTAATAACATTCGTTCAGAATTAATGTATTAATATAAGGTGATATTTGCCAACTGTTTTGGCTACAACACTTGCACCATTCTCTTCACTTAGAGACATATCACACATTCTCAGTTCTCTACCTTTCTGTAGCCCATGTAACATATTATATATGCGAGATCCTGATTCGATATCACATACCCAGGACGTAGAGGATACTGAAAAACAGTTTTCGGTAATGAACACACCCGGAGAAGATGCATCAACATACTCTTTCTTCGATTGGGTGGCATGGGAATCCGGTTATTCCCCTATTTCCTGCTCGGACTTATAACAGTTATAAGATAGAACGGAACCAACGTTCCCTAACTCAGTATAATAAGCAGGTTCGGTTAATGCATCTATATTATTATCTTGATTAAGGCGTGACATGATCGCTACCAGGAGAGAGAGAGAGAGAGAGAAAAGAAAACACTCTGCGTGCGCTCTTCTAAGATTAGATTGGTTATTATTTTATCTAATCAGAATGGCTCCCACTGTTTTTATCAAATCTTCCTTCAAACCCTAAAAGGTAAGACTAGCCGGGATTAATTACACCCTATAAGTTGCCAATCTTTCGGCCAAGCCAGTGTCGGTACTTTGAGGGAGGTTCCCCGTGCTTTCGCACGAACCTAATTAAAATAAACCTCGTTTTTCTATGGGCGTAACCCCGTTAACACCTTTCTAGACACCTACTTGATTGGCTAATTGTAATGCGTAAAACTCTCCCAGGAGTAACTCTTACTCACAGTGGGTATCAGGATCCAACTATCTTATATAAGGTATACAATCTCATTGCAAATTTCAACACTTGAAATTCCCGATAAAGGTTTTTACCCCTAGCACCTATGACCTTGGCTATGGTCAACATATCATAAGCACTAGTCAAGTTCTACCCGTCATTTCGTGATTAATTAGACCCACCCACATGACCCTCGGCTATGGTCGACATAATCATGTGACTGTCCTAACTAATCACATCATATGCTTTGTAGGAAGACATCACTTAGCTACCGTACACTACGCCTTGACTATGGTCAACATACGCAGCACAAATACTAAGTACTCTACTTCCTAAAATGACGGAGGGTTATGACAGGTTTTTATGAAAACCTTTTGCATAATGAACTTGATATCGTTGCAGAATTGAGTGATTTTGAAAAGCAGTGTTTTTGAGGCTTTTACTAGTTTCTCTAAAGAGGTCACTTCCGGTGAAGGGATCTCAGCTCTTTCCTTATCGAATAAGGTGCTGGATATTTTAAAATGAATACCGCTATACAAAACAAAAACTATAAAAGCAATCAAAAGACAAACTAAGTGGGTTGTAGTATCTGCTAGTTTCGCTAAAGAGATCACTCCCGGTGAAGGGATCGTCGGCTCTTTCCTTATCGAATAAGGTGCTGGATATTCTAAAATGAATACCGCTATGCAAAGCAAGAACTAGAGCTACCAGTTTTTGAAACAAGTTTCTACAATATCTTTAGCTTTCTTTTATTTCATTAATCTCATTAATGAAGTCCCATCATACTATGTTTCCTAAGCATTACAGAAGAAACAAAAGCATCAATAGTTATTATATATCATATATATAATATAGGCATTCGTCTCAGAATATCAAGTGATCACATCACAGAATATTAGCAGCAGAAGAATCACATATGAATATTGGATATACTAGGAATTCCGTGTTTTAATTAATCCAATATAAAACACGGATTCCACGGTCGCGATGAATAGCCAAACCCACATCCCTAGACCCCTACTAGAGCGGCAAGCAACCCTACCAATTCTAGAGTTAGGAGACCCGGTCTCGACTCCTCGAGATGGTCTCCCACTGGAACCCAGAACCCGGTTACTTGTGCTCTCCTCTTTGGGTCTATCCTAATGCGGAAAAGTAAATAATATGCATCAATGGTGACATCATCCTCAACCCGGAAGTGCCCCAATAAAAAAATATTACATACAAGTTTTTACATGAATGAAAATGAAAAACTCTCATCTCACATAAAAAAAACCCGGCTATTCAGAACACGACGATCCAATATAACATATCACAGCAATACATAACATCACATGTCATCAACGTAAGTAAATATGTGTATCCCAATTGTCGTTGACATATAGCACCGAAACCGGCGATACATCACATATTACACTTACGGTCGCAGAAAAGAAAGTGAAAAACTACAACAATTGGAATCCGCAACCACCTTAGATATCATACACCCAATGTATCATATACTTTGGATTTCATGCCCAACAAAATGAATTCCTTAGACATCTCATGCCTAACAATTATAAACCACGCATTTTAGTCTCGATATTGAAAACACTTTCAAATAACCTGTCGTATAAGTCAACAAAATTCCCGATAAGCTGATCGAATGCTTGTCGGAAACTTTAGTAGACGGCCGCACCCCCGATGCCGTCGACGAAGTGCACTAAGGCGGAACACCGCAGCCGCGAGCACCCGAACGGATGCTTTTGGCGATGGGGTTCTCCTACAATCACTTGGTCGGGGCTATAGGGTGTGGCTATCTTGTAAGGTTACCCGGCGAGTATCCGCGTACACTACGTAATTGCGACGGACTTTTGATGCACATCAAAATTCCGTGGTGATTGAAACGATTTCGGATGTGTCGTATGAAAATTGTGTAGAAATCACAACCAAAAATATTTTGACCGCAATCAATAACGGTGTCGAATGTAGCGCGTTAGTAAGTGGGGATCGTCCACAGGGAAAGTGTAATCGTTCGTGTTTCGATTTAGATGAGTTGAAACTTTAAAGAAAAGAAAAGAAACAATTCATGATTTGTAAATTGAATTTCAAGAATTAGAAAAATCTAGTCTAAATCAAGAAACGATAAAATCAAGAATTGAGAATTTGTGATGATTTCCAAATCAAATATCAAGAATCGAAGTGAGGCTCGTAGGAATCGATCGGATCTATAGATGTGATGAAATTTAGCGATTACGCATTCTTATCCATCGATGAATTGATACTAGATCGATGATGATCAAGGAGAATTAGGGATTTCTTGTGAAACTAGGGTTTCATCATCTATCCCTTGTTCCTTCGCCTATATCATTCACATTCTAGCCTCTAGTAAATTCAAGAATCGATCGTGGATCCCTAATTTCGAGCGATCACACTCAAGAAAGCATCGCAACGAAACTAGGTCGTCGATTCTTCAATTTGCTAGGGTTTACAAAACTCGTAGGACTTAAGAATCGTTTTAAGATTTGTTACATCATCATTCTATTGATCGTCTCGACTCCTTTACGAGCGGAATTTTTACTCAAACATCACAACAAGAACCACAATCACAAATTGAGATCGAATCATGATGCAAGAATTTAAAGAAAGTAAGATTAAAGAATTTCACCTTTTATTTATATCAACAATTCCGTTACAATCGCTCAAGAACTACAAGAGGAAGAACTCGATCGTCGATTTGGCTTCGCTCGTCTCCTTGAGTCACGGATCGGCTTGGATCACTTGCTCGATTGAAGATCGGCTCCGCTCCTAAAAGGTTGAAGGCTTCTCGCTTGAATGGTACTCGGGATCTTGAATTTGGCTTGGATTTAGAATTAAGGCTACAAGATGTGTCACTCAACTTGTAGATGGAAATGAGGGGGATTGGAGATTGAAGAAGAAGAATTAACCCTAGATCTAGGCTCCTTTTTATAGACCATCAAAACCCTAGATCTAGGATTTCAAATTTGAATTTTCCCTCCAAAAGTTTGTTAAAGAGAGACTTCTAGATGAAGTTTGTTAATCCGAGCCTTCTAGATGAGCCACGTGGATAATCGGGAGTCTTCTGGAAGCTTGCCGTTATTAGAGACACGTGTAAGAAAATTGAGGAGCTGAAGCCATAGAGCCGTCGCGGTTCCGCGGCGCAAGCGGGCTCCCGCCGCGAAACCGCGGCACTTGTGAAGCTTTAGGGCTTGGAACTTCTGGGCTTTTCTGATACTGACATTTGGGCCTTTTTGTGATATGTTGAATTGTGTTTTCCCCTCTAGATTGCTACCAGATCTCAAAACTTGGAGTTGGTGTATTTTTGATCAGCTTCTTTTGGCTTTGTTCCTGCAATTTCCTGCACAGACTCCGAAACAAGTGTTGCGCAATACAAGGATGATATGATGCCATGATAAACAGTCAATTTCCTTCATAAATGTCGGTTTTAGAGTATAACACATGCAATCTGGTATTTCAGGACTGTTTTGCTAATATGTGCAATATGAATACCGAACACCTCTAGATGAATGCAAAAGATAGGAAAATTGCCGTGTTAAAAATGCAGTATTTTCGACTGATCAAATTCCCCCAAACTTATTTTCGGTCGTCTCGAGCGAACTGTTTTATTAAAAAGAGAAGGAGAAAATAAAGAAAGAGAAAAACTAACTAGCACACTTTCGTAGGCAACACAATTGCACTGAGCACGTGCAACAAGCCTTTAAACCTCTAGGTGTCCCTAGTAGGAGGAGTGTTTTCTCCTGAGGGTTTTCAGCGGATTGCACCCACAAAATCCAATAATAAAAGAAAGATCATGAATATTACATTTAAAGACAAGAATTGTAAAAGAAAAGCCTTGAAAGTTAGGGTTTCCAACTAAGCTAGCTTTTCGGTTGTCATGAGCCCTATCTTAATAGTCATGAAAAGATGTCAGAAATCACATTATCCCTCAATAAAACATCGTCTTATTCTTCATTCCTATCTTTCTTCCAAACATTGATCATATAACCCTACGTGTGTGTAATAAACATCCTTACACCCGGAGAATTCAATTCAAGCTATCATACTCTTGCCCATCAGCCTCAGTACTTTTTAATTAATGAATATTTAGATGAGATTGCTCACACACTTTCATGCGACCGTTAATACTTCTTGAGGTACTAACCGACCGATTACTCATGTGCTTGCTTATTTGGTGTTTTTCCTCGTCTTGCACCACATAAGGCTTAGCAGTGACTCCCAGACCAGTTGGCCTTAGGGCACTAGGTGAAGAGGCACCCTCGCTATATTTTTTTATTGCTGCCTTGGCGATAACAAAACCAGTGTCCATTTTTCTGTACCATTTTATATTTTATTCATTTTTTTTATTTCCTTCATACATCGGCTTTTAGACAAGAGCATTTCAAGGTATCCTCTACTATCCCGAGTTTCAAGACGTGTGTAAGTGCGAATAGCAGGGTATCAACGTTCAAAATGTTTGGCTTCCAGAATAAGAACTATTTTTCAGACTTATTTTTATCCTCAGATTAGTGACTTCCTTCATCTTACTAACCCTTGGGACAATGGCTCATAACTACTTATTACTAGTTCGTATAAGAAAACTTCTAATTTTCTTGGTTTTCTTAAATTTTTCCAATCTCATGGATGTAATTTTTCACTATCTAATCTTTTATTATCTTATTTATGTACAAAAATGTTTTTTATTTTTTTGAAATTTTTTAAATTTTTATAGGTTTTTTAAAAAATGTTTTGTGCTTATGCAAAGTGATATGCAAATGATGCGAAAATAAGCACAAACCTCCCCCAAACTTGTTTTCAACAGTATCCTCACTGTTGCCATCTGCTAAATCTGAAAAACCTGTAAGATTGGGAGGAATTTATTAGTGAGGGCAAAATATTTAAGTGAAGATCCTCCCCCAAACTTATTCTTGGCTCATCATTTTGTAAAAATTTTCTTTTCAAGAGCCAGAAAAAATTCCCCCCCAAACTTGAGTTATGCAATGTTAATCTTTTGAAAATCACATGAGGGGGTCAAAAATCATTGGTCGATGCCAAGCTTTGCAAAGACCGAAAGTTAACACCAACCATTCAAAAATTTTATCAATGCAGTGCTTTGGTTGGTGGAAGAAGAAGTGGGGGAAGGTTAAGTGGTGGAATAGAGTGTGTGTGCGTCTCATTTTGGAGAGACGATGCAGTGAATGTGATGGATTGCTCGCATTCTTTTTACAGTTCAGAAGAAGGGGTGGAGGTTCAATTTCATTGATTGGGAGATGATTCATCTCAACACCCTTGTCATTCAAAAATGCGAGTTCATCAGCGAAGATCTCCTCAAAAGTTCCATCTATACCCCGATGAATAATGTCATCACAAAGTGCGGGGTGATCTTCAGACTCCAAAAGCAGTTCATAATCGGTGTTATTTGTTGACCCGGACATCTCGGTGGAAGAGTCCGTATGTGTATGATACATAGTAAGGTCAAACAACAACGTATGAAAAGATTCTAGATCAGTATCATGAGGATCATCAAATTCGCTGCTGTCGACATCCATTAAGTCGACAGAATAGACCTGAGCAGTAGGTTCGGAGGGTACACTTCCTAACTTATAAATGTTCAGTTCTATTGACCTATTCCCGAAGGATAGGGTCATAGAACTATTACGACAGTTGATGATAGCATTGGAAGTGGCCAAAAAGGGGCGACCTAAAATCACCGGAATTTGATTCCGTGGGTTCGCTACAGGCTGTGTATCAAGTACAATAAAATCCACAGGGAATACGAATTCCCCGATTTTTATTAACACATCCTCCAGTTCACCCCTAGGTTTGGTGATAGATCGGTGAGCCATCTGGAGAGTTATGCTCGAGGGCTTTAACACTCCGATACCTAGTTGCTCGTAAACAGAGTATGGAAGCAAGTTAACACTAGCGCCAAGGTCTAGTAGAGCACGGTTGATGTGTTTCTCCCCAATAGAAATGGAAATAGTAGGATAGCCAGGATCCTTACGTTTCCTCGGTACTTGTTGGGGGAAAGCCGTGTCTACAGTCTTTGCCATAAAAATCTTCTTGGGCACTTGAGTCTTCCTCTTCCTAGTGCACAAGTTCTTAAGAGTTTTCGCATAGGACGGAATTTGTTGGATTGCATCTAGAAGAGGGATGTTGATGTTAACTTGCTTAAATATGTCCATAATCTTCTCCATATGTGGACTCGATTTGTTAGCCCTTAACCGATTAGGATAAGGTGCTTTAGCAATAAGCGCTGGGTCCATCATAGGAGAAGGAAGTGTGTGTGGACCCGATCCCAGAATAGAGGTGGGGATCGTCTGAGGAGAACTAGAAGAGATGGGCTGAGGTGGCGAGCCTTGTGGGAAACGAAGAATAGGCTCGCAAGAAGGTGGTGGGGTAGAAGAACTGGGGTCAGAAGTAGAAGTGGAAGTGGAAGTGGAAGGAAAGGTCTCAGCCGGGGTATCATCGATAGATTTTTCAGTGTCATCAATCTCTTCCCCAACATGATTGTCAAGCACTCTTCCAGATCTCAACGTGATTGCATTCACAAGATGTGAATAGCCAGGATTGGGCAAAGGTTGAGCTGGAAGTTTCCCTTTCTCTCTTGCACTCATTTCGGCTTTTAGTTGTGCAATTTGTGCTTCCATCGATTTGATATTCTCATTTTGAGAGACAATGATCTTCATCACGTTCTCGACGGAAGATTGCAAACTTGCCGTCCCTTGGATGGATTGTTTCATGAAAGTATCCAAGGTTTGTGCTAGTGCAGAGGTATTATCTGTACCGGTCAATTGCAAAGAGTTTTCATGTGGTGCAAAAGTGTTGGCCGGATTTTGGAAGTTTTGTGATTGGTAGGGGTGCTGACTCAATTGAAGTGGTTGCTGTTGTGGTGGAGGGGCCCTTTGGAAATTGTTTTGGGTTGGAACCGTGTTTTGAGATTGTGATTGGTTCCAAGCAAAGTTAGGGTGATTCCTCCAACCCTGATTATATGTGGAAGAAAAAGGATCGCTTCTAGGTCTTTGAAATGCGGCATTGGTATGCTCATGACCTTGAAACGGAGAATTTCGTGGACATTCTTCCGTCAAATGAGAAGGATCAGAACAGCATCCACATACAGTTTTGGAGAGTGACATTTGGTTTAGGGCGGCGGCTAAAAATTTGTTTTCCATAGCGTCGAATTTCTTGTGTAAAGCTGAAATTTCAGCTCTAACTCCTATGGAAATATCATTGCCATCCCTAGACGATTGACTCACACCCTCCCACTGTAAAGATTTTTCAGCGAAATCTTCTAGAAATTTCCAGGCTTCCCCATCATCTTTGGTCATGAAGTTGCCTTGACACATGGATTCAAGGGTCTGTCTTGTGTTAGGATTAATGCCCTCATAAATGATTCTGCACAGTTCCCATCTAGGGATTCCGTGATGTGGACATTGGACTAACAGATCCTTGAAGCGTTCAAGACATTTTGAAAATGGTTCATTTGGAAGCTGGGTGAATTGATTTATTTCGCTACGGACTCGAGCTGTTTTATGATGTGGGTAGAATTTCTTAAGGAATGCTTTGACGAATTCTTCCCAATTTGAAATGGAATGTGCGGTTGTGTTGTAAAGCCACTTCTCGGCTATATCGCACAAGGTGAATGGGAGAAGACGTAGACGCATAGC
Source organism: Agapanthus africanus (assembly GCA_030015575.1). NCBI lineage: Eukaryota > Viridiplantae > Streptophyta > Magnoliopsida > Asparagales > Amaryllidaceae > Agapanthus > Agapanthus africanus. The sequence continues at coordinate 44,161,529 of JASDDO010000024.1, read as the reverse complement.
ATCCATAGAAAGCTGTGAGGTACCCATCATTGCGCATACATTTTCAAATTTGGTGATAAAGGCATATGCGTCTTCAGACTCGAGACCGTGAAATTTTGGTAGAAGGTTGATGTATTGGGGTTTAATTTCAAAATTTTCCCCGTTGGCTGGTGGAATGGAAAGACAGGTGGAAAGGGGACCTCGTGTAGGATAGCACCTCTCTTGGAGAGAGATGCGGGGTGGATTCTGCGCACCAACGGACGGCGGCAGAGTAGTGGTAAAGAAATTCGAAGGAGATGAATCCATCGATGTGGGTGTGGTGGTGGGTAAAGAAGAGGTAAATGGAGAAATACCGACTTCGGAGTCGATTGGGGGTACGCGGACTAAACGGGCACTAGAATCCTGTGTCCATCCTATCTTGCACTAAAAAGGGTCAGTACAAGTGGCAGCGTGACTTATAATTAGGGGAATGAATAAAGTGTTGGTGTTTGTTTTGAAAAAATGATACGGATTTTTTGAAAAAAATGATGCAATCACAACAAATGCAACAAGCAAAACCCTAAAATCTAGTGGTCACCTAGGTCAAAGCTCTAGACCGCTCCTAACTGCCAAAAGACAAGTCGCAGGATAAATCCTCCACTGCCTCTTTGTCTCTACTGTGGCCAGGTAAGTGCCAGGTAAGTGGGAGGTTCTCCACTACGTAAGTAGTGGGCCTAATTAAGTAACCACTAGCCTTCGACACACTTGCCTTAGACACCACAAAAGAAACGCGGATAAGCAATGAATTACCCACGGATTTCTCTTGTCCTAAGTGAGCGCGACGGTCCTTAGAGTCATCTCTAGATATTTTTTAGTTAATTAGGGTAAATGCGGATGCAAGTTCATGATTTTTAGGGCTTAGGAAGGGTAATGAACTCCCCACCTAATCTGGATTTGGTCTTTGCCCCTTAATGTCCGTATTAATATGCAAACAACCACAAAAATCAGAACACGCACAATTTATTTTGCTTTTGCGGCGCTGCGAATTTTTGCAAAGAAACCTGCAGCAAAATGTTATTTGGAGCAGATTTAGGAGGAGATAAGAAAGTTAGAATTCACCTGAGAAATTTTTTGTACAGAGAAGCCCTCAAAGAGCCGCGGAAACGCGGTGGTAGCTAGGTTCATGCCGCGGAATTGCGGTGGGATTGCTTGATCTCTGCACAAAAATTTTTGGTACTGTTCCTGTTCAGCTTCTAAGCTCTCTAGAAATGTCTGAAATTTTTTTCCACAGCTCCAATAATTCCAGATTTTCTCGCAACAAATCACAACAACTCGTATTAGTGTTTGCGCGAATTTTGATCTAAAATTTATAATGGAATAAACTTTTCAATTCAAATTTCAAAATACGAACAATTAGCGCACTATCCCCGGCAACGGCGCCATTTGATTGATAAGAATTTCTCGATTGTGTAAGTAAATCAAATGATCCCCGGCAACGGCGCCATTTGATTGAATACGATTTCGGATGTGTCGTATGAAAATTGTGTAGAAATCACAACCAAAAATATTTTGACCGCAATCAATAACGGTGTCGAATGTAGCGCGTTAGTAAGTGCGGATCGTCCACAGGGAAAGTGTAATCGTTCGTGTTTCGATTTAGATGAGTTGAAACTTTAAAGAAAAGAAACAATTCATGATTTGTAAATTGAATTTCAAGAATTAGAAAAATCTAGTCTAAATCAAGAAACGATAAAATCAAGAATTGAGAATTTGTGATGATTTCCAAATCAAATATCAAGAATCGAAGTGAGGCTCGTAGGAATCGATCGGATCTATAGATGTGATGAAATTTAGCGATTACGTATTCTTATCCATCGATGAATTGATACTAGATCGATGATGATCAACGAGAATTAGGGATTTCTTGTGAAACTAGGGTTTCATCATCTATCCCTTGTTCCTTCGCTGATATCATTCACATTCTAGCCTCTAGTAAATTCAAGAATCGATCGTGGATCCCTAATTTCGAGCGATCGCACTCAAGAAAGCATCGCAACGAAACTAGGTCGTCGATTCTTCAATTTGATAGGGTTTACAAAACTCGTAGGACTTAAGAATCGTTTTAAGATTTGTTACATCATCATTCTATTGATCGTCTCGACTCCTTTACGAGCGGAATTTTTACTCAAACATCACAACAAGAACCACAATCACAAATTGAGATCGAATCATGATGCAAGAATTTAAAGAAAGCAAGAATAAAGAATTTCACCTTTTATTTATATCAACAATGTAAGTGCACGGCGGCGCCCCGGCCGTCAATCCGACGCCGGAGTGCGGAAGCGGTGACTTACTTTAACTTTTTAAACCGGCACCACCGCGCACTATAAACCCGGATCGTGCCATTAATCTAGTCCTAGCTATCAAGAGAAGGGGTAGAGAGATATACCGAGCGAGCCGTGTCCTTCGGTCTTCTCGTCGTCGTCCCGATCTCCCCGCGGAATCTCCGGTCTCCACCAAGTCGCCGGAAGGGCACCACGTCGCCTGCTTCTTTTACGGGCTCCCACCTCTGGACCGAGGCAACTCGGGCACGAAGTTGGCGAGTCGACGTGCCCAAGGTTTGCTGTAGGATAGTGTAGAACCTATGTCTCATTTGGGGTATTGAAAGTTGCCCTTTTGTGGAGGAGAATGATATATGAACTTTTGTGGAGGAACTTGGGGATTTTTCTAGCATCAAGAGAACAAAATCCCCACTACAAGAATTTGGACAGCCCTACTACAACTTGGCCGGCCATGCTCATGGGAGTGGAGTGAAAATGAGAGAGGGAGAGTTTTTATCAAAAGGATAGTGAGACCAATAAGGCAAGAGAGAGAAAAGGGTTATGATCAAAAGAAATGATCATAACCACAACCACACTCATCAACAACCATGACCTACCATCATCACCAAACATCATCATCAAGTATGATGACTCCAAAAGTACAAGCCATCATGAAGCATGGAAGGTCAAGGGATGGTGCTCCATCATGAAACCATCATGAAACAAAAGTATGCAAAGACAACCCTCCAAATAGCTAATTTGCACAAATGCAAATAAGCCCTCCTCCACCAATCTTCGGCCAATGACAGATACAAAGAAAAATGACCGAAACCGGAAAGCAAACTGGCAACTCCAATAAACTGATCCCGTAATAAATTACAGGAAAACCCCGATACTGTGTATACACACCCGCATCTGTATTCCAACCGAATACAAATGCAAAGAGACAAAATCTACACTGTACTATACTAGGATCCGGCTTAAACCAAAGCCGGCTAGTATTATCCGCCCGATCATGATCCGTGCAATACCGCACGTATCTGATCGAACCCTGTCATATATCCATACGGCCTCTAGTACTAACCGTCCGATCCTGATCCGTGCAATACCGCATGTATCTGATCGAACCCTGCCATATCTCCATACGGCCTCTACAGTGTTTCGCCCGAAACTTGAGTAACTGAATGTGGGAACTCTAAAGACTCGTCAATACTATGGCTATGGATTTAACCACTAGCACGTCAGAGGTATTAGCCATACGTGACGGGCTACCAGCTATTGACCAAAAGGGACGTCGATGAGCGAACTCATCCTGACACCCTACTGAGCCTGTCAGTGACAATATCCGTACAGTCCGGTCCGTTCGTCTATGAGCATCGCATGGCGGGCCTAGGGGGTTGGTAAAAGTCAGACCCCCAAAAGCGGTACAAGTCGTGTCGGAGTGCAGCCCAGAACACCCTGAGATACTACTGGAATACCTACCAGTAAATCTCCTGCCTTGGCCAAGGACTTCGTGTAATGGCTCTCCTAGACACAGCGCGACCTCACCCCCAATACCGGGAGAGACGAACCCCTGAAGATCCGCTCACTGCCTCCATGTGGCTCGGGACTGTACCCAACTAAAACCTGTTTGCACGTCTCCTTTGAGCGTGGTAGGGTAGTAATCAAAGTACAGTGGGAACTCACATGAGACAAATGACGATCCCCAGGTCGATGAACTAATCTGTACACATGTCACCAGGGAACTGCTATCTGACGTCAGGTATAAGACCAACTAGCATGTTCCCGGCGAGTCCTGTCCGGTGTACTCATAACCCAATGAGCACCTGTATACATCTTAGGTGAACCAACTGACACCAGTGGCTTGTGAGACCGGCCACCACCCCTCGTCGGGGTCTCAACTTTATACACTAGTCTACTCTGGAGTATCGATGCCCTGTCTCGAAACTCCCACAACTAGGGACCTTTTAAGGATGTGCTTATAGACTACCAGCTCTCACGTATATGATCGCCCTCATACTGCTGGCAGTCAAGCAAGAATCCTAGGGGCTCTATCAACTTGCAATAGCGACCTGTCAGGTCACCTAAAGCAGTACACGATGATAAAGATAAACCAGATAGCATACTATTATCTTGAGTAAGACTGTTCTACTGGGACAGGTCCTCCCTCAATCATTGCAATCACGTGCCTGTGATCCAATAATTGACTCTGAGGGCACTATCTCCAACAATCTCCCACTTGCACTCAAGGCTAATTATTACGATGTCGCATACTCACAGCCCGTGTGATACCGAACACCCAACTCCTCTACTAGTCAGTCTCACAAAGCTCGTTTGCGAAACTATTGCGTTCGAGGAATAGCCTCAGTGAGTGGATCCGCCTTGATGTTTCTTTCTATGTCTCTCTATATCTCAAGTTCGCGGAGAAACCCATCTCCCGAAATGAGCAATACCTGTCTTAGAGTATGTCTGGATGTCTGATGGGACCTAGCTCATAAATGAACTCCAAATCCAAACTTCTTAGACTGTATCGTCAACTGAACTTAATCAGTATCCTGCGCCATGCCTCCCTCAGTATTGCCTTGGACCACATGTCTAAAATACTGCCCCTCGTCAGAAGGAAAAAACTATAACTCTGACAGCCACTCTGCCATCCAGGTCACCTTGGAAGCCTGGAATGATAACTGTCCCCCGAATGAGGCTGCCGTTATCATATCCCTAGAACATCCACTTATGTTCTAAAACTGCTTCCGACTGTTTCTCCAGGATTGGATCAATATCAACTTATTGCTTCTACTGCAAAAACAACATCTGGTGTGGTACTTGACATCTCATGATTGACTCAATTGCCTAAGCAAGTGATCTGCCAATCATGCACATCCCTCTCCCCTTTAGTCTGTAAGACACCTTTAGAGAGGGTGACTCCATTACCTGCAGGTACACTACCGTGCCAGGAGTCGTCCATTCTAAATACTCTTAGAATGCTGTCTAAGTACCCTTAATTGGGAAACCATCCAAATCTAGATCTGAAACCATCCAAACCATAGATCTAGTAACCAGTATGTCTGATATAATGTCCAAGTCCCATGTGGAGAAACCACTGTGTGACGACCAAAGTATAACCGATCGTAGTATAGGAGTTTCTTTTCCTACTCTGTGTATGTCATCCAAATACCATGACAACACACCCTACTACCTTCTTAACAGATCCATCCCCTATTCAGATGAAGTCAAACCTATGACTGTCACATCAGAAATAGATGATCTATCTCCGCTATATCTGCTTTAGTCTATAAGTAGACATAAGCCACCTGTCCACCAATGCTTCCGCTGCTCCCACTGACTACGACAACCCTCTGGCAGAGTCATATACACGTACACTTATGAAGCCAGTTCAGAACGACGCTATACTCATCCTCCTGCCGGGTCTCGCAGCCTGGAACAACAACAATGGCAAGTGTGGGTAAACAAGAACCTCCCTGTCACCGTCCTTGAGGCTACCGGAGTACCTCTCGGGTGCCTGAGGCTACCTACCAAATCTGCGGAGTGGCCAATGGAATGTCAAACCAGATTGAATCTTTAGGTTCTTATTAAATCTTCAGTAATCGTTTGTGGTTCTGGAATCACTTCCAGTTCTACCATACTCCCACTACTGTTTTCTGAAAAAAATCCATTTTTATTAAAACTGTGGCGAGTCTAGAACAATATCACTATTGATCTTCCAGATGGTAGAAAGTCAACCCTCGTCATAGCCTGGGTCAACCCACAAACAACCATTACAGAAACGTGCCTTGAGTTATCCAGAGTTTGGTTTTAAGCATAAGCCGGACAACTCCCCGTACCTTAACATCGTTAAGATATGAACTGTTCTATATCCAATATAGAACCAGATGCACTGATTTAATTGAACCAGATTCAAATCATGCAGCTGTCTCCAGTGCATGTCAACTAAATAGAAAGAGACGGATCAGCGTTACTCAACTTAGGAATGCTTCCAATTATGAGTAACCCGAAAGAGAAGCAAGTTCTCTTAATCACTACTATCAACTGAATACCATACTCAAGTATCTACATCTTCTATCATCTTGAAGAATACTGATACTTGCAACACCTGGTTCTCTACTCTATTCATATACCTATAACTTCTCAAAATTCGGACCCTGTGTTTCCACGAAACACCTGTCTAAAAACTAGAGAAGTCATAAGTAAACCGAATATAGTACGAGAACCAACCCCTCTGTCCTCATGGACGCTGGACAACATACAATACTCTGTATAAGTCCCTTGAGTCTGATAACTCATTCCCTGTGTGTCGTAGGTTAAAAACTGTACTTATGGTTAAGAAGAGTTACACCGCTGTTTAATGCTCCTTACCTAACCATCCACTGATACAGGTAAATGTCATAGACATAATTTCAAAAAGGTATATCTCACTCTATGAAAATAGACGTACAGATATATCAATTTGAAATTGGTGCATAACAACGGATATTCAAAACCAAATATTTGCCGTCCGGCAAACAACCCAGGTGACTTCCTCAAATATCACTGATTACAACGAATCCCGATATAATGAGGATGATCACCCAATTCCCAATAACTTACTCTCACTCATCATCTGTAAAACCATACAGATGTGAGAATCATACCTGGTAAATACATACCCTGGAGCAAGTGTCTAATTGGGAAATCAGTTTTCCTTTAACAGTACACAGTGAAACTGAAACATTGAAATGTTTCGATGGGGTATCCCGGTACTCCTAGTAATGCCTCTTCCATTATCCAGATTCACAACTGTAACCGTGTAACTCTTTGCCATCTTTCCAAATCCCTTTATATGTCTTTAGTCATTACCTTCTGTACACCCCTTTAGGCCAAATGGTTTTCTTCCTTCCCTACCGTTCGGCACCAGCCTATGGTTTGGAAGAAGACTATCCAATAAGCATAATGGGTGTACTGTCCTAATCCTAGGAACACTCGCAATGTGAGAGAAGGTGAAGATAAAAGACAACCGAATAAATCTTATTCCTATTTCTCCTGAACCAGAATCCATCCCCGAACTGGAACAAGTTCCTTTCGAGTTCGTATATAACCATACGATGGAGTATCCAATAAACTGTGGATCTTCGTAGTGATACGGAGTGTCCTGGAGAAATACAAAGGTGATTTAGGATTGGCGAAGAAATACTTGGTTTGGTCGTGAATAGCAGTCGCAATTTACTTTGCCCTCTTACTAATCCCTTGATATGTCTTTACTTAATACCTTCTGTACACCATCGTTAGGCTAATTGGTTTTCTTCATTCCCCACCGGTCGGCACCAGCCTAAGGTTTGGAAGAAGACTATCCAATTTGCGTAATAGGTGTACTATCTCCTAAACCAAGGAGTACTCACAACCTGAGAGAAGGTAAAAGGAAAAGACAACTGAATAGTCCTATCCGTTTTCTCCAGAATCGGAAACCATCCTCGAATAAATTCCTTCGAGTTCGTATATAACCATACGATGGTTTTGTCCAATGGAAGTGGACGTGCGTAGTAATATGGGGTGTCCTGGAGAAAAGGGTAAAAGTAGGAGTGGCAATGAGGTTCGCAACTCTGACAATCCAAAAGCCAGTGTTTAAGAAGGTTCGGTCAATTTTGGTCACTGAGTCATAGTCTTAGGGTCGGGTCAATGGTCGCTGCCAAAGAGAGAGAGAAAAGAAACACTCAGCGTGCACTCTATCCTAGATCAGAATGGTTACCAATTTATCTAATCTGGAAACCTCCCACTGTACCGTCAAATTCTCCTCCAAACCTGAAAGAAGAATTAGTCGGGATCACCCGAGGAGTAAACCAACTCATCAGTGGGAATCGGGATCCAACTATCATCGCATGATAATGTGACGGAATCCGCTCACATCATCACACTTCAGAAGGTATGCGCATAGCTGGCAAGTTCCAGTTTCTTTAGAAACTCCCGATGTGATTTCTGCCCCATGCTCTTATGACCTTAGCGTGAGGTCAAAATATCATAAGTCACATGTCAAGTTCAGCCCATCATTATCCAGGTTAATTTGAACCCACCCGTACATACCCTTGACGTAGGCCAAAATAGTAGTACGACTGTCCCAAACCAACGCATCTATCTATGCAACAGATAAATACCCGGCAGCTACCAATCACTATGCCTTGGCGTGAGGTCAAAATACATAGCTTGAATACTACCGAATATTTAACCGAAATGATGGAGGGCTACGAATGGTTTCTGGCGAAAACCTTTAACGTAATGAACTTGATATCGTTGAAGGAACCAGATAGCTTTTAAAAATATAGTGGCGAAAACCATTGCTAAAGAGGTCACTCCCGGTGAAGGGATCTCGGCTCTTTCCCCGTAGAATGAGGTGCAGGATATTCCAACTAAATACCACGGTGCAAAGCAAAAGTAAACGGCTATAGTGAAGTTAATGCCCTGACGTAAACTTCTGTCCAAGGGGTCACTCCCGGTGAAGGGATCTCGGCCCTTGCCTCGTCGACTGAGGAGCAGGATATTCCAACTGAATACCACGATGCAAAACAAAAGAGAACGTCCTTGCAATAACAGCTTTTTGAAAAGTGTTCCAACAAAATCAGAAAAGGTTTGTTTTTAACTTGCATTGATCCGAATAAACGCAGTCCCATCAATTGATCACACCACAAAGAACGAAATATAATGATGTACGTATATGCCATCCGCATTCGCCACTGGGTCCCGTCATTACCCGTTAGGTTAGCTAACTAATGACAGAGCGGGGACTGGACTAGCGCGGATGCAAAATATATACAACATCTACTAATATATATATCAATATATAATATTTCGCTCAAGGCGTGATAAAATGCAACATCACAGAAATGTACAGCATCACAGAACAATACAGATATCTGGGATCCCCGGGTTTCACAGAGCCACTACTGAAACCCGACGTTCCCCTGGTCATGTAGATAGCCTGTGCAATGAAATCCTAGACCCCTACGGGCGCGGCAAGTTACCCGCCAAAACCTGAAGCGAGGCAGCCCCCTTCAGCAACGTGAATGGACCACCCAGCACTTCACGGAATCCGGTAACTTGGGCACCCCTCCTGGGTCAACCTGTACCCCCTACGAGTGCGGCGAATAGCCCGCCAATTCTAAAGTAAAGCCCCCTCCGTCTCAATGCCATGAGATGCGGGCTTGTTGCCCTCTAGAACCCGGCTATCCGTGCACCCCTCCGCAGGGTAATCCTAGTACAGAAAGTAAAATATACATACAACGGGTACATCGACCGCAACCTGGTCGTGCCCCAAAATAATAATATACAAATAGGCAGTGACGGCAGTCCACATGTCGGACGCTCGCCCCGCAATATCAAATGTACATAATACAACCAAATCTGTACTACCATTGCATCCAGGCTATCCCCCACGACCAATCCGCAACATCACAGCATAACACAGAACATCAACGTGAAAGTCACGTTCGTAAATCCGTCTAACCGGGCTATAGCAGTTAGACAGGATTTACCGATCGAGTGGCATTCACGGTCGCAGATATAATGTAAATACTGTGAACTAATGTGTTTAAAATATCCGATCGATCAAATTTACCAAGTGGGCCCCAAGCATTACTGTAGCACATAAAGAAATCTGGGCCCAAAAAATAACATTCCAAAAACCCTTTTTTCATGTCAGGAGGCCTCTGTAAACTTTTGGGGCCATGAACAGTGAAAAGAGCGGCGGAACCGCGGCCCAAGTATGGGTTTGACCGCGGTTCCGCGGTGGTATAAACTGTTCACGAGACCAAATTTTCCTATAACTCTTATAACACCTTGAACATCATTCTGAAACAACCTGAAAAATTTTTAGACTCCAAAACAATTTCGACAGAAACTGTGCAACTTGAAATCGGGTTTTCGGGATTTTGTTCGATCGAAAGAGTAAACACATTAGACCAAGCTAGACTAGGTTAATGGCGAGGCTCTGATACCACTGTAAGTGCACGGCGGCGCCCCGGCCGTCAATCCGACGCCGGAGTGCGGAAGCGGTGATTTACTTTAACTTTTTAAACCGGCACCACCGCGCACTATAAACCCGGATCGTGCCATTAATCTAGTCCTAGCTATCAAGAGAAGGGGTAGAGAGATATACCGAGCGATCCGTGTCCTTCGGTCTTCTCATCGTCGTCCCGATCTCTCCGCGGAATCTCCGGTCTCCACCAAGTCGCCGGAAGGGCACCATGTCGCCTGCTTCTTTTACGGGCTCCCACCTCTGGACCGAGGCAACTCGGGCACGAAGTTGGCGAGTCGACGTGCCCAAGGTTTGCTGTAGGATAGTGTAGAACCTATGTCTCATTTGGGGTATTGGAAGTTGCCCTTTTGTGGAGGAGAATGATATATGAACTTTTGTGGAGGAACTTGGGGATTTTTCTAGCATCAAGAGAACAAAATCCCCACTACAAGAATTTGGACAGCCCCACTACAACTTGGCCGGCCATGCTCATGGGAGTGGAGTGAAAATGAGAGAGGGAGAGTTTTTATCAAAAGGATAGTGAGACCAATAAGGCAAGAGAGAGAAAAGGGTTATGATCAAAAGAAATGATCATAACCACAACCACACTCATCAACAACCATGACCTACCATCATCACCAAACATCATCATCAAGTATGATGACTCCAAAAGTACAAGCCATCATGAAGCATGGAAGGTCAAGGGATGGTACTCCATCATGAAACAAAAGTATGCAAAGACAACCCTCCAAATAGCTAATTTGCACAAATGCAAATAAGCCATCCTCCACCAATCTTCGGCCAATGACAGATACAAAGAAAAATGGCCGAAACCGGAAAGAAAACTGGCAACTCCAATAAACTGATCCCGTAATAAATTACAGGAAAACCCCGATACTGTGTATACACACCCGCATCTGTATTCCAACCGAATACAAATGCAAAGAGACAAAATCTATACTGTACTATACTAGGATCCGGCTTAAACCAAAGCCGGCTAGTATATCCGCCCGATCATGATCCGTGCCATACCGCACGTATCTGATTGAACCCTGCCATATATCCATACGGCCTCTAGTACTAACCGTCCGATCCTGATCCGTGCAATACCGCGCGTATCTGATCGAACCCTGCCATATCTCTATACAGCCTCTACAGCGTTTCGCCCGAAACTTGAGTAACTGAATGTGGGGAACTCTAAAAACTCGTCAATACTATGGCTGTGGATTTAACCACTAGCACGTCAGAGGTATTAGCCATACGTGACGGGCTACCAGCTATTGACCAAAAGGGACGTCGATGAGCGAACTCATCCTGACACCCTACTGAGCCTGTCAGTGACAATATCCGTACAGTCCGGTCCGTTCGTCTATGAGCATCGCATGGCGGGCCTAGGGGGTTGGTAAAAGTCAGACCCCCAAAAGCGGTACAAGTCGTGTCGGAGTGCAGCCCAGAACACCCTGAGATACTACTGGAATACCTACCAGTAAATCTCCTGCCTTGGCCAAGGACTTCGTGTAATGGCTCTCCTAGACACAGCGCGACCTCACCCCCAATACCGGGAGAGACGAACCCCTGAAGATCCGCTCACTGCCTCCATGTGCTCGGGACTGTACCCAACTAAAACCTGTTTGCATGTCTCCTTTGAGCGTGGTAGGGTAGTAATCAAAGTACAGTGGGAACTCACACGAGACAAATGACGATCCCCAGGTCGATGAACTAACCTGTACACATGTCACCAGGGAACTGCTATCTGGCGTCAGGTATAAGACCAACTAGCATGTTCCCGGCGAGTCCTGTCCGGTGTACTCATAACCCAATGAGCACCTGTATACATCTTAGGTGAACCAACTGACACCAGTGGCTTGTGAGACCGGCCACCGCCCCTCATCGGGGTCTCGACTGTATACACTAGTCTACTCTGGAGCATCGATGCCCTGTCTCGAAACTCCCACGACTAGGGACCTTTTAAGGATGTGCTTATAGACTACCAGCTCCCACGTATATGATCGCCCTCATACTGCTGGCAGTCAAGCAAGAATCCTAGGGGCTCTATCAACGTGCAATAGCGACCTGTCAGGTCACCTAAAGCAGTACACGATGATAAAGGTAAACCAGATAGCATACTATTATCTTGAGTAAGACTGTTCTACTGGGACAGGTCCTCCCTCAATCATTGCAATCACGTGCCTGTGATCCAATAATTGACTCTGAGGGCACTATCTCCAACAAACAATTCCGTTACAATCGCTCAAGAACTACAAGAGGAAGAACTCGATCGTCGATTTGGCTTCGCTCGTCTCCTTGAGTCGTGGATCGGCTTGGATCACTTGCTCGATTGAAGATCGGCTCCGCTCCTAAAAGGTTGAAGGCTTCTCGCTTGAATGGTACTCGGGATCTTGAATTTGGCTTGGATTTAGAATTAGGGCTACAAGATGTGTCACTCAACTTGTAGATGGAAATGAGGGGGATTGGAGATTGAAGAAGAAGAATTAACCCTAGATCTAGGATTTCAAATTTGAATTTTCCTTCCAAAAGTTTGTTAAAGAGAGCCTTCTAGATGAAGTTTGTTAATTCGAGCCTTCTAGATGAGCCACGTGGATAATCGGGAGTCTTCTGGAAGCTTGAACCGTTATTAGAGACACGTGTAAGAAAATTGAGGAGCTGAAGCCATAGAGCCGCCGCGGTTCCGCGGTGCAAGCGGGCTCCCGCCGCGGAACCGCGGCGCTTGTGAAGCTTTAGGGCTTGGAACTTCTGGGCTTTTCTGATACTGACATTTGGGCCTTTTTGTGATATGTTGAATTGTGTTTTTCCCTCTAGATTGCTACCAGATCTCAAAACTTGGAGTTGGTGTATTTTTTATCAGCTTCTTTTGGCTTTGTTTCTGCAATTTCCTGCACAGACTCCGAAACAAGTGTTGCTCAATACAAGGATGATGCGATGCCATGATAAACAGTCAATTTCCTTCATAAATGTCGGTTTTAGAGTATAACACATGCAATCTGGTATTTCAGGACTGTTTTGCTAATATGTGCAATATGAATACCGAACACCTCTAGATGAATGCAAAAGATAGGGAAATTGCCGTGTTAAAAATGCAGTATTTTCGACTGATCACGTGGCAACCGATCAAATGAGACTAACTTGCTAGATTTATAAAATTCAAATTAGTTATCACATAACTAATTGCGTGGATTCCAAATATTGTATCACAATCACAAATAGCTAGACGAAGTTAAACTTTTCGATCGAATAGCAAACACTCAAAATTTCCCTACAAGCTCAACACTTGAGCGGAGTTCAAAAAGTACCCAGAACATGCCACAGCTCCTATGAACCATCCGTAGAAGGGCCGACCCATGCCTCACTCATGTCGCCACGGAACTGCAGCAAACCCTAGGGTATAACTGCAGTTCCGCAATCCAAAAAAGTTGAGTTTGGGTATAGTTCTTCTAGAGGGTCCACAGAATCGCTTGCATGATTTTCTGAAATTTTTGAACTTGGAAAAAATCCAACACTTAGAAAATTTCCAGCGGGGAAAAATTGGGTTATTGATATCCGTTCGATCCTTTTAACATCGTCTAAATAACCCGAATACATGTTAGAATTACGACAACGAAACACTCTGAGTTTCCTTTGCAGAAATGTAACATCATATGCAAATTTAGCAAAAACAAACAACACCTGAAAAACCAAAATCCAGAGACTAGAACACCATGAAAATTTGAAGTCCAAATACCCTAAAAGGGCCGTCCTCCTAGGAAATTTCCTTCATCCGCTCGGCCAAAATCCGAGCAAACTCCCTTAAATTTTCTTGGTGTTCATGTCATATCTCATACAACATTCTGCAGTTGTTTAAAAAAAATTTTAGAGGCCATTTAAAATTCGACAGAAACTGGATTTTCATGTTTCAAGTTTTGGAGTAGTTTCGGTTTCGTAATCTAACAAACATCGTTTAAATCTCTAGCTTGGATATGATACCACTATTGGGTTACTTAGCGCGGCAGCAAGGTTTCGGGAGGCATCGTCCATGCCGTTTTCAAAAATTTGCCATTCTAAACAACCCTAACCAAGAATCTTAACTAGAGATATAAACAAAACATCATGCAAACAACTTTGCAAGTCTAGTGAATGCAGAATACAACCTTTGTAGACCGGTTCTTCACTTCAAATGCTCCGTGTAGAAATCCCTTCGCTGGGAGTAAGAATCTCCCAAACTCTTGAGAGGCTCCACAAGGTGAAAAATGCAAACTTGCTTGAAGTTTTCGAGGCCGAAGATGATCTGCGCCGAGGAGACTCAAGCTCATGCCCCCTCTTCACTAAATTAGGGTTTAGTGAAGCAAACACCCTAAACTAAATGGCTAATAGTAGAGGATGATGAAGTAGGAAATGAGCTCTCTTTAGTTTTCTTTTTCTCACAATATTTTCTCATCTTGGAAAATGCTAGCAAGCTTTTCATAAGGAAGAAGAAGATGAAGTGATGAACAAATGAAACTCATGAGGTGAGAATATGAACCATGAGTGAGTTAGTGTCATACACTAACTATTGTAGAGACTTGACTATGGTTGGTATAATGGTTAGATTAATAAATATCTATAGCAAAACAAAAAGAGTGGACTTGGTCAATGGTTATCCACAAGCTTTCTCAAAGCTTCCACCATGACAAATTCCACCATTTTAGAAGTACTTTGATAAATAAAAACCCTAGGATTATGCAAACTATAGTGTAAGTCTCATACACCCATGTTTCTTGTATCATCAAGCACGACACAATAAAATGTACATTAATATATATCACATATATACTATATGCACACAAGTGAGAAAAAGAATACTTAGTGAGCAAATATTAGTTAATATAAATTAATATATCAAATATATAATTATACATTAAATTATCAAATCAACACTTGATTTAATAATCCGGCTATATCACATACAACCGACTAATATCATATGAATCAACTTATCGAATCAACACTTGATCCGATAACCCGGCTATATCATATATAACCGACCGATATCACATATTGCGAGAATAGAATGCGGTATCAGATACGTGTTAGTTGTATGTATGCCCTAGAGGCCATTATTGTATATATGGTATATATTATAGTGGATGCTTGGACATATATAGAGAGGACTTTCCTGCTCGACATGATAGTATGCTATCTGGTTGCTCTTTATCTTAACATGTATACTTGTCTCTTGATACTGTCTTATGGTTACATGTTGGTAAAGCCCTTAGGATGTGTACTTGACTACCAGGATTGTGATGCAGATCATACTAGTGGGGCCATGGTAGTCCATAAGTTCATCCTTTAATGTTCCTAGTCGTGGGTGTATCGAGACGGGGCATCGATATACCAGAGTAGACTAGCATATACGCTTCTCGATCCATGTGATGGGTGATGGATGATCCCATATCCATTGGTGTTTGACATCAGAGATGGTATATGGGTGGTCAGTAGAGACTGGGTACACTGGACGGACTCGCCGAGAACTCCTAGATGGTATTATACCTGACGTCAGATAGCAGTTCTCTGGTGACACTTATACAGGTTAGTCTGTAGACCCGAGATCGTCATAGAGTCTTGTGTGATTCCCATTGTGCTTTGATTTCCACCTTACCACGTTCAAGAGGACGTGCAAAACGGTGGTTTTTGGGTACAGTCCCAAGTCACATGGAGGCAATGAGCGATAGGAGGGGTTTCGTCTCTCCCGGTATTGGGGGTTGATGTTGCGTTGTGCTCGATTGGCCATAACAGGGAAGTCCTTGGCCAGGGATGATTTAGAGATTTACTGGTAAGTGTTATTAGTAGTTTCTCGACCCGTTATGAGCCTCATATCGGCATGACTTATCGGTTATTGGGGTCTGACGTTTACCACCCCTAGACTGGATATACGACATATCGGACGAGGAGACCGGACTGTACGGTAGTGTTACTGTCAGGCTTTACAGGAGCTAGAGCGGGCTTGCTTGTTGATCTTCTGATCGCTCAATACCCGAGTAGCCGTTACATCCAGCTAGTACCGCTGACGGCTTGTGGGTGCTTGATGTGATCATCACCTACTGCTGGCGTATTGACGAGTTTTTAGAATCCTACATAGAGGTTTTATTGGCTCAGACAAAATGAAGTAGGAGCACATATGTGATATGTGCGGGACCGAGAATAATGCGAGTATGTGATACCGTATTCTATTCTCGCGATATTTGTATCGGACGGTTATATGTGATATAGCCGGGTTATCGAATCAAGTGTTGATTCGATAAGTTGGTACATTTAATATTAGTCGGTTATATGTGATATAGCCGGATTATTAAATCAAGTGTTGATTTGATAATTTAGTGTATAATTGTATATTTGATATACTAATTTACATTAATAATATTAGCTCACTTAAGCATTTATTATTCTCACATGTGCACACTTAATATATATGTGATATATATTAATTGTGTTTTATTTTGTATCATGGTTGTTGATACACACTACATGGGTGTATGAGACTTACACCATACTAATTATAATGTTGGGTTTTAAATATTTATAGTAAATCCAAATTAGTGCATAATTAGTCACATGCATGAAGCTTGTGGATGCATTGACTTAGTCCACTAGTTTTGTTTTACTTAAGATATTTATTAACCTAGCCATTATAATTTAGCCATGGTTATGTCTCTACATGAGTTAGTATATGATACAAACTCACCCATGGTTGATTCTCTCACCTCATTAGTTCATTCTCATCTCTTGAGCTCATCTTCTTCTTCCTTGAGCAAAAGCTTGCTAGGGTTTTCAAAAGAGAGAAAATATTGTGAGAAAAATAAAACTAAAGTGAGCCCACTTCCTACTTCATCATCCTCTACTAGATTAGTACTTTAGTATAGGGTGTTAGCTCCACTAATCTCTCAATTAGTGAAGTAGTAGCTTGAGTTAGTGTCTCCTCGACGTAGATCATCTTCGGTCTCGAAGACTTCAAGCAAGATCGTTCTTTTCACCTTGAGAAGCTATGCAAGAGTCCGGGACTTGGATTGCAGCGAAGGGACTTCAACTCGGAGCTTTAGAAGCGAAGGACCGGTCTACAAAGGTTGTATTCCGCAAACACTTAGATGTAAAGTAGTTTACTTTGTGTTTCGTATGATTCTCTAGTTATCGATTCTAGTTTAGGGTTCTTTAAAACGGCAAAAATTTGAAAATGGTATGGACGATGCCTCCCGAAACCTTGTCGTCATTCATAGGAACCCTACAATACACGCATTAATCTCGGTCCCGCACAAATCACATATGTGCTCCTACTTCGTTTCGCATGAACCAAGAAACCTCTATGTTGGACTCTGAAGACTCGTCAATACGCCGGCAGTAGGTGATGATCATATCAAACACCCACAAGCCGCAAGCAGTCTGCTAAACGTAACGGCCATCCAGGTGTTGAGCGATCAGAAGATCAACAAGCAAGCCTGCTCATACTTCTGCGAATCCAATCAGTAACACTACCGTACAGTCCGGTCTCTTCGTCTAATATGTCGCATATCGCAGCCTGGGGGTGGTAAAACGTCAAACCCCAATAGCCTGATAAGTCATGCCGATGCAAAGTCCATAACGGTTCGAGAAACTACTGATAACACTTACCAGTAGATCTCAGCAACCCTGGCCAGGGATTTCCTGTTATGGCCAATCGAGCATAGCGCAACATCAACTCCCAATACCGGGAGAGACGAATCCCCTCCTATCGCTCATTACCTCCATGTGAATCAGGACTGTACCCAAAAACCACCGTTTTGCACGATCTCTTGACCGTGGTAAGGTGGAAATCAAAGCACAGTGGGAATCATACAAGACTCTATGACGATCTCGGGTCGACAGACTAACTTGTACCAGTGTCACCAGAGAACTGCTATTCGACAATAGGTATAATACCATCTAGGAGTTCTCGGCGAGTCCGTTCAGTGTACCCAGTCCACTGAGCACCCGTATACCTTCTCTGATATCAAACACTAATGGATATGGGATCATCCATCGCCCATCATATGGGTCAAGAAGCGCATACGCTAGTCTACTCTGGAGTATCGATACCCTGTCTCGATACTCCTACGACTAGGAACAATTATAGGGTGTACTTGTGGACTACCCTTGGCCCCACTAGTATGATCTCCATCATAGTCCTGGTAGTCAAGTACACATCCTAAGGGCGTTATCAACATATGAGAGCAAGACATCATCACTTATACAAGTCAACATGTTAAGATAAAGAGCAACCGGATAGCATACTATCATGTCGAGCAAGAAAGACCTCCCTATATATGTCCAAGCATCCACTACAATATACATCACATGTACAGTAATGGCCTCTAGGGCATACATATAACTAACACATAGAATGTACGAAAAGAAAAAAAAGGGAGACAATACACTACTACGAAAAACAAACTTTATTGATTAAAGGGTATTATAGGCTCCCCAGCCTTACAATAATTACAATAGAAGGGGGCGGGGATCAAGGAAACACTGTTGATGGTACT
The DNA here is from genome assembly GCA_030015575.1 of Agapanthus africanus. NCBI lineage: Eukaryota > Viridiplantae > Streptophyta > Magnoliopsida > Asparagales > Amaryllidaceae > Agapanthus > Agapanthus africanus. The sequence goes on along the minus strand of JASDDO010000024.1, from coordinate 44,142,726 downwards.
CCGAGGAAATCTCTTATAGCCGAGCCCTAGCTTCCTCAACCCGCTCTCTCTGACGGTGCCCGCGGACCCTAGATGCCACGAAAGCGCCGGGGCCCCCATCCGCCGGACAGGAGGCGATGATCGGCCTTTTCTGGAAACACTCCAGAAGAAGACCCACCGATCGCTCCCGCCTGCTCTGCGAGATCAGGCCAAGGTGGTAGAGCGTGTGCATCTTGTCAAGCGCCTCGTCCTTCAGCTGCGGAGACAGGGCATTGTGCATACCCAGGGACATTCTCCAGATCGTGTACATAAGCACTTGGAGGAGGGCAGATCGTCAGGGAAGTAGGCGACCAAAGTGGCCCTCCACGCGGTCTATTACCACCCTGTACGTCTGCTTGGATCGATTGAGGCAGTAAAGATGTAAGTCATCACGAGAGACGATCTCCCTGATGAGGAATATACGCCCAGACATCTTCGAAGGAATGCAAGATTGAAAGGAAACTAACATGCCTTCTCTATTTATAGCCCCAACAAAATATTCCAACGGACGAAACTTACTCACGCAACGATGCAAATCACGAGATATCTCAATTTCCCGATAAAAAGCTGCCACGTGTCGGCCATGCCGGTTGCCGCCCGCTTAAGCGGGCCACGGAAGGCTGAACGACGCCCTCACTCCCGCCAATGCAGCCCATGGAAGGTTGAACGACGCCCTCACTCCCGCCAAGGCGGCCCACGGAAGTGTGAACGACGCCCCCACGAAGGCGCAAAGGAGTCTCAAAAGCCTTCCTATCAAGGAGATCGGGTAACTTCCTGCTCGGTCATCCACCAGTGGGTAGCTTCTTCCCAACAACATTGTGGATCAAAAGCCCTCATCACGAGGCCGCCGAGCAATCTCCTGCTGGCCCATTTGCAGTGGGTAGCTTTCTGCTCAAAAACGCTATGGATCCAAAGCCCTCCTCGCGATGCGACCGATTAGCTTCCTGCTCGGTCATCCACCAGCGGGTAGCCTCCTGCCAAACAATGCTGTGGATCCAAAGCCCTCCTCGTGAGGTGAACGAGTAGCTTCCTGCTCGGTCCATCCCTAGCGGGTAGCTTCCTGCCCATCAACGCTAAGGATCTAAAGCCCTCATCGCGAGGCCGCCAAGCAATTTCCTGCCGGCCCATCTGCAGCGTGAAACTTCCTGCCCAACTTACGATATGGATCAAAAGCCCTCATCTCGAGACCACCGAGAAGCTTCCTGCTTGGTCCATCCCTAGCAGGTAGCTTCCTGCCCATCAACGCTAAGGATCTAAACCCCTCATCGCGAGGCCGCCCAAGCAATTTCCTGCTGGCCCATCTGCAGCGGGTAGCTTCCTGCCCAACAACGCTGTGGATCAAAATCATTCATCACAAGGACACCGAGCAATCTCCTGCTGGCCCATCCCTAGAGGGTAGCTTCCTGCCATCAACGCTAAGGATCTAAAGCCCTCATCGCGAGGCCGCCAAGCAATTTCCTGCCGGCCCATCTGCAGCGTGTAACTTCCTGCCCAACTTACGATGTGGATCAAAAGCCCTCCTCTCGAGACCACCGAGCAGCTTCCTGCTCGGTCCATCCCTAGCGGGTAGCTTCCTGCCCATCAATGCTAAGGATCTAAAGCCCTCATCGCGAGGCTGCCGAGCAATTTCCTGCTGGCCCATCTGCAGCGGGTAGCTTCCTGACCAACAACGCTGTGGATTAAAAGCCCTCATCGCGAGGCTACCAAGCAATCTCCTGCTGACCAATCTGCAGCGGGTAGCTTCCTGCCTAACAATGTTGTGGATCCAAAGCCCTCCTCGCGAGGCGACCGAGTAGCTTCCTGCTCGGTCATCCACCTGCGGGTGGCCTCTTGCCCAACAACGCTATAGATGAAAAGCCCTCATCATGAGGCCGCCGAGCAATCTCCTGCTGGCCCATCTGCAACGGGTAGCTTCCTGTCCAACAATGTTGTGGATCCAAAGCTCTCCTCGTGAGGCGACCGAGTAGCTTCCTGCTCGATCATCCATTAGCGGGTAGCCTCCTGCCCAACAACGATGTGGATCCAAAGCCCTCCTCGCGAGGCAAACGAGTAACTTCCTCCTCGGTCATCCACCAGCGGGTAGCCTCCTGCCCAACAACGCTGTGAATCAAAAGCCCTCATCACGAGGCCACTGAGAAATCTCCTGCCGGCCCATCTGCAGCGGGTAGCTTCCTGCCCAACAAGACCATGGATCCAAAGCCCTCCTCGCCAGGCGACCGAGTAGCTTCCTGCTCGGTCCATCCGCAGTGGGTGGCTTCCTGCCCATCAATGAAGCGGATCTAAAAGCCCTCCTCACGAGGCCGCCGAGCAGATTCTTGCTCGGCCCATCAATCGGTTCAGACTCGATGCGCGATCGCCACCTCGACTCGGGGGAAAAGGAGGATACCGACCTTCCTACACTTAGCTATCATTCGACTCGACGAGCGATCACCATCTCGACTCTGGGGAAAGGGAGGGCACCGACCTTCCTACACTTGTCTATCATTCGACTCATACTCGACGCACGAGCACCGATCTAACACTCGCGAGACGAAAAGTTTACGGGCTAAATTACTTGTGCAGCGAGCAGACATTTGGGCAAAGAAAAAAGGAGTAATTTATTTATAACCAAAAATAAATATAGGTATTCTGGGCTCCTCAGCCTCACAAAAATGCCCGGAGGCTTATAAAAATTTTGAAAAAGAAAAAAAATCCATAAGGAAGGAAAGCTCAGGCCGTCGGCTCGGGGAGGATCTCGCCCTGCTCAACGCCGGTGTCGGGGACCAAAACTGCGACCTCTGGGTCGGCGCTTCCACCGGCATCCTCACTCCCAACGGTTACCCCGGCAACTCCCCCCTGCGGCTCCTCCTCGGCCATGGGATATTTAGCGCGAAGCTCGCTGATATTGACCCCCGGCGTAGACTCATTAATGGCGTCGAGTGCGCTATGCCAGACGACGGCCGCGGATTCGACGAGATCGGCGTAGAATTGATTCGACGCCTTGTACGCCTCCACGGCCTTCTCCGCCCGGCACTCGGCGAGCTTTACCGTGTCCAGAGCCACCCGGACATCCCTTTTGAGGGCGCCCCTCGACTTCTTCACCAAGTGGTAGAAGCCGTTCACCTCCTCCAACTTGGCCTGAATAGCCCGGTTGGACTCATCCAGAAGCCGATGAGACTCCTTCAGCTTGGAGTTCGTCAGCCCCTTGGTGATCAGACGAGTGTCGAGGTGGGCTTCCTTCTCCTCCGCTTGCCGTAATTGGAGGCGAAGTTCCTCCTCCCGCTTGGAGGACTCGCCCACCTTTTTCATGGCCAGGGCTACCTCCTCGGACTCCATGGCGACGAGTAGCGCGCGGTGGTGGAGAACCTGAAGAAAGCAACACACGGGTTAGAAAGCTCAAACCGAAGAAACAAGACTTAAAATAATTTTTGAAAAAAGTCAAGAACCGACCTGAACCGCCTTCTGGGCTATGGTGGCCACCTGGGCCTTCATGGTCCCCCGGGGTATTTAAACCCCGGCAGCCTGCTCCATGTCAGAAAGCAGGCTGTCGGCGACGGAGAGCCTCGAGGGCACCTCAATGCAGAAGTCGCCCTTTTGCACTGGGATCCCGGTAGAAGGCGTCTGAGATACCATCCTCTTATGTCTCTTCAGGGGGCTTCGACGGGCTCAGCCTCCTCCTCCTTCTCTCTCGCACGGGGCGCCGGGTCCTACGCATGCTTGTGACCCTCCCCCGCGGCGTTCTTATGGGGCTCGGGGAGCGGCGGAAGGCTTAGATGGTGGAGTTGGCCTCGGGGCCGAACTCGGACCGGGTCGGGACGAGCTTACACCTCTGGCCTTCTTTCCCTGGGTCTTGGTGGCCAAGGTGGCTAGGATTTTCGCTCGGTCCATGGGTTCTTCAAAGAAAGGAACACAACAAACAAAGGGGGTTAGCAACGACAAAACAGCAAAAGAAACTTGGTAAAGTCTAAACAGACCGACGAAAGCCCTAACTTACCCAAGAAACGCGCAGGACTAAGCCTAGCCCAGCTCAGTACCTGCTCGGATAGCAGGACATCCGCCCGTTGGATCGGCTCCCACTGGGACACCACCCTTCCTTCGGGGGAAGTCAACTGCTTTGCCCTCGGGCAGTCGACCCTCTGCCACTGTGTAGGCATATGCCAATCCTCACCCTCGGGCGGACCGACGAATATAAACTTCTCCTTCCATTCATGGATGGAAGAAGGGACGGCTACTACTCCCGACCCGGCCACTCCGCCCTTGCATTTTTTGAATGAGAAATACACCCAGCTCGGCTCATCCTTACTGGTGCCGGGGTGATTCTTATAATACAGGAAAGAGATAAGGAGAGTCAAGCTAAATGGGATATTTTCAAGCTTTAACCGGACCAGAAACCCGAGGAGAATTCTCCACGAGTTCGGAGCTAGCTGGCCCGGGGCGAGATGAAAGTAACGAAGCACCCTGCAAACCTTAGTTTGGAAGGGCAGACGTATTCCTGCTCGGAACGCTTCCAAATACATGGCAATCTCCTATAAGCCGATGTCGTGCACCCCTCGGTTCGCGGGAAGGTGGAATTTTCAAAAACGATGATATTTGACTACGCAACACCGGCTGAAACTCCAGGATCTTTATTAAAGCCTTAACTAGCTAATCTATCTAGAGGTTTAACTACTATGTTAGAATGTTATACCTCCAAGATACGGTCCTTCGGGTTTTCTAGTGCTCCTTTCCAAGGCTCCTCGGTGATCGGATCGGGTTAGCTCCATCGGCCTTCTTGTGTCAAAGATGATCCACTGCGAGAGAATGTGCTCCAAGTTTCAACCTCTAAATGAGGTAACTAAGGTAGATGGTTCACTAAACCAACTAGCCTAGGAGATGTAGAAAGTCTAAAGGATTGATTAGTCTCACTAAACCCTTGGCTCACAACACATGTGAAGGTTAGGGTTTAGTCTTTGAGGAAGAAGGAGATGGAGGAACTCAAGAGAGTATGAGAGGAGAGCAACTCAAGAAAACGAGTTCAAGAAAGGAAATGATCTAGTGTGTAGGCAAAGTGTAGAGAATGGCTAATAATATCACTCACTCATTGAGCCATGGAATAAATCCTAATAGAATATATGTGCCATGTCTCATTAGTGAACCCAAAGCAAATAAACTAATCAAAGCCCATTCTTTACACCATGCCACAATAAGTCTCCTCCATTTCCACAATATCCACCTCATTAATCCATTATACCAAATGGATAAAGCAAATAATGAGGTGGCCTCCTTCTAGAAACATACCTTGCCAAATTACAAGAATGCCCCTCACCGTATATATATACCTGTATCCGTATTCCGAAAAATACGGATACACTGAGACGATAACAATCCAATAATACAATACTAGGATCCGGTTTAAACCAAAGCCCACTAGTATTGTCTGCCCGATCATCATCCGTATACAAGTACACGTACGTGATCGAAGCCCAGTCGTAAAACCATACGACGTTTACATCAATTGCCTGAAGCAGGGAAACCCTTTGTGTGGGTGATTGATGTAGGTTTTTGTATGCGTTTTAAATTTAAAAATACCGCAATCAAGAAGGTGTCGCTTGGTAGCTAGTCGGTTGAGTACGAGTCGATCCACAGGGAAATGGTGTCCTTTTTCTTTAAGTTATAACGAGTTAAGTCCTAACTTTGGTAGGTTTTGTTTTAAGATCTAAGAATGAGAATAAATTGATATAAAGGCTTGCTGGGGTTAGAATTAGGTTAGTTCGAAATAGGGATTCTTCTCACTTCTTTCAATGCCCTAGTTAAGAATATAGGTGTTAGGGTAATAGTCAACAATGGGGATTAGCACGACTAGGAAGAAACTTGGTTTCCTCCTTTTGGTCCTTGTCCGTCCGTTCTTGGCTCTTAACCCTAACCTCCGGTTAATTCAACCACAACCGGTCTAACTAGAGAATCACCGCTATCGTGTAGGATAGGGTGCCGTAGTGAGCGGATTATGGTTGATTTAAAAAGAGTCCTTTAATTAAAATAATTTGGGCAAAGAAAAGAGAGAGAGATTCCCTTCTCTCAAACCTTCCCTTTCCTACCCTAACAAGTGATGAATTACTCACTCATTATAAAGAAAGGAAAACAAAGTTTTTTGGTTTGTATTTTTATTGATAACCTAATTGCAAATAATAAAAGAACAGATAAAAAAATTGCAGGTAATAAATTGCAGATAAAAAAGAATGCGAGATAAAATGAAAACTTATTTTATTGATGTCCTCTCAACAACACATTACAATGGAATTTAAATCTAGAAATTAAAAAGAGACATAAAAACTAAAGAGAGACATGCCTAATTAGGATTTTAGCTTTCCTATTTATAGATAGAAAAAACCCTAGGTTACATTCTGATCTATACATGAATTTACAAAACTACCCTAAGAAAGTCGGGTCAAAGCACCGACACCCACCGACACGTGCATCATACGGCCGCGGAACCGCGGTAGAAAGGCCTGTTTGGCCGCGGTTCCACGACCATTAAGTGGGAACTTTGGCTCATCTCTTCAGGGTTTCTCTGTGTTGCTTTTATCTTCTGTTTTCTTTACTTGGTTTCTCAGAATCTCTTCTATTTCCTTCTAGATTTCCAACAGTACAGAATGATGTGGACTTTTGCCTTGAGCTTCGCGTTAAAGTCTTGAATCTTGTGCTTCCCTTGTGCTTTGTATATTGAACTGTCTAATGATTTTCCATTTGTTCCTTGAACTGGTAGGCGGCATCATACGGATTCATCTATTGTTGGTCGTAGTCTCACATTTGTAACGACTTTTCAGGAATTTCACTATAACGATCTGAGAACCTGTAACCTGCAACTATTTAGCAGATATGGATCAACAGCACCTATTTATATGTAATGTGATTAAGAATAAGCGATATAATAATGAAAAATTATGATATGAACAAATACCCCCAAACTTATCTTTTGTTCATCCCGAGCAAAGCCAATTTTTATTCTCAAAAATTCCTAACCTCACTTTCGCAGGGAACACGATTGCACTGAGCTCGTGCAATAAGCCGTTAAACCTCTAGGTTTCTCTAGTATGAGGAGTGTTGTCTCCTGAGGATTTTCAGCGGATACTATCCACAAAATCCGATCAATTTGGCCATTGACTATAATTCTTCAATTCAGTATTCTAGCAAGAAATTCTATTATCGTTAACTTAGAAATCATCAACCCGTATTTTTCACACTCCCTCTTCATTTAACTTAAGATCATATATATTTTGCAAATTTATTAAGCTTTCAGCATCTTTTGAATTTTCCTTCTACGGTGCAATCTCAACTCAGGAATTTTTATCATCTTTACTGAAGATATAAGGCCCATCTTTCATTCATATCTCTCATCTAAACCCCAATTATATACCCCTACGTGTGTGTAATTATCACCCCTACACTTGGAAATTCAATTCAAGCTATCATACTCTTGTCCATCGTCCAAAGTACTATTTAGTTGGTGATAAAAATTGCTCACACATTCTTCATGCGACCGTTAATAGTTCTTAAGGTACTAAACGACCGATTACAAAATGTGCTTGCGCATTTAGGCGTAATTCCTCATCTTGTAATACCTAAGGCTTAGCAGTGACTCCGAAACCAGTTGGTCTAAGGCACTAGATGATAAAGCATCCTCACTATATTTTTTATTTATGCTGACTTAAGTAATTACAAAACCAGTGTTCATTTTTTTATGTCTATTTATTCACCATTTATACTTTTTATTTTATTTTCCTTCATACTAAGGTTTTTAGACAAGAGCATTTCAAGGTATTCTCTACTATCCCAAGTTTTAAGGTGTGTGTACGTGCAAGTTGGAGGGTATATATTTTCAGAATTTAGACTTAAGGTTCAGAATTATTTTTCAGGCTTACACTTCAAATAAAAATTTCAATACTCTTCCCTTATTTTGACTTAGCCCAAGAACTGAACTCAAAATTTGCCTATTTCTAAATAAACTACAAGGACATATATTTTCTACAGTTAAACTTTAATAAAGGTTATTTTTAGGGTTTTTTATTTACAAAGTTTAGGATCTAGTTTTTCCCTACTATTCAACCGTCATGTTGAACTTAATTCAAATATGGCCAAAATTGAACTTTTCAATTTTTATAATTTTTTTTAAAATTTATCAATTTTTATTTGATTTTATTTTTATATATATATATTTTTTATATTTTTTTTGTTTTTATATTTTTATAAAGATGCAATGCGGAATTAAATATGCAAAGAGAGAAAAAACAAATATGTATAAAAATAAAAATATGCAGATGCAATGCAAAGATAACTATTTTACAATCCACCTCCACCCCCAAACTTATCGAAAGCAGTTTCCTCACTGCTCCCAGCGACGTCTACCAGACGCAGCCTCACTGGTCTCACCCCCTCGTCCTCTCGATCGTGAACGGGAACGTTCCTCTCTTGCCAGCAAGGCGGTCATACCCTGCTTCAAACTCGTCACTCGCTGACCAAGGTTGGTCATCATCCCTATCAATTTTTCTACCCCCTATTTGTTCGTCGCATCAAGCGTGCTTGCGCAGCGGGGTTAAGCTCTTCATCGCTCGCGGTCGAGCTGGAGCTGGGTGTCTCTGCAGGCACGTCTTCGGCCGGCTCGGTGCGCGATCATAAATCATGTAATCGTGTATAAGACGTGGAGACACCCTCAAGAAGGGGTCTAATTGGAATTCCACCATGCATATAAAATTCGAATTTCTCAACAGGGAGGAAATGGAAACACAGTTGTGTCACCAACATAGGGCATGGATAGTTGGCATCTCTCTTGCACACGCCAATTGAGTGAAGCAATACAGTGCACATATCATAGCTGGGGTTTCGTGTCATCAAAGTGTGCACTATATGAAGGGATGGTGTGAAAAATGTAGTGTTGTGCGAACTACCAAAAATATTATTTTGTGTCCAACGGCACACGGTTAAGACGTTCGCAAAAAGGGTTTTAGCCTGGATGCCTTTTCGTGGCTCCCTTGAACAATCGTTACCCATCAAGGGTAGGTAGTCCTCGAAACGGAGGGGTTGATCATGAATAGGTAGTCTAGGTATTAAGGTGACTTCATAGATGAAGTCCCTATCGATTATTATTTCCCTATCCCCCACATTATCCTAATGTAACCGTGTTGTGAGAGGCAACCATCCTCTATTCATTCGTAAAATCGGGTGACATGATCTGAAAGCGCGAAGGAATTTGGATGGTTAAAAAGTAAAAAGTTCCACCCACGCTTTTGGATCTCATCACCGAAATAACAACCATAGACCGTGTGTGCAAACATTTGTGAAAAATCTCTTTCAAATTGCAAAGTGGATACCATCACAGAGAAGTGCAAAATATTTCTAAAAATTTTAACAGGGAGGATCAGAGAATGCAAACCTCCTCTGAAGTTTTCAGAGGGAGAAGAGGCTGGAAAGCGGCGGAAGCGCGGCAGATGTGGCGTTGGGCGGCGGTTCCGCGGCTCGGTAAGGAGATCTCTCTGTGCGATCTTCAGCGGCGGCTAGGGTTTTCTGAAGTTGGAAATTAGGCTTATGTAAAATGCAGAGAGGGGTCGAGTTGTATTTATAGGGGGTGTTTTTGGTTATTTGCAAAAAGGACCTCTTAAAAAGAGGAATTTATTTGTAAATAAAATTTTTATTTTTTTATTTAATATTTATTAAAACTGAAAATTTACAAAAATACCCCTAAAAATTTGAATTTTTTTTTAATTTTTATTTTTTATAATTACAAGTGTGACGTACCCCCAAACTTATTTGAAACAGTGTTTCCACTGTTTATGGCTGGATAACCGAAATTTGGGGGTAGATGGAGGAAGATCAGTCAATGTAAATCGGCTCCTGCAACAGCAGGAGCTCCTCCGAAGGGTCCGCGGTGAGGAACGGTTTAAGCATGTGTCCATTCACTTTAAATAGTGAACCGTCTTCCGGATTCTCTAAGTCGACCGCACCGTACGGATATATGGTATGTACAAAAAATAGCCCTTTCCATCGAGATCTAAGCTTGCCGGGATGGAAATGTAACCGGGTATCGTAAAGTAAAACCTGTTGACCAGGTTTGAATGTTTTGCGCATAAGGTGTTTATCGTGAAACAGCTTCGTTATGTTTTTGACGACAACCGCGTTTTCGTAAGCTTCATCCCGAAGCTCGTTCAATTCATTTAACTGCAGCTTTCTGTGGCTGCCCGCATCTTCGATAGATAGATTCAGCTATTTTATCGCCCAAAATGCACGATGCTCTATTTCAACTGGAAGGTGGAAAGCCTTTCCATAAATAAGACTATAAGGATACATGCCAAGATCGGTCTTATAGGCAGTTCGAAATGTCCAAAGGGCATCGGTAAGTTTTAAAGACCAATCCTTGCAGTTTTTGGTAACCGTCTTCTCCAATACCTGCTTGATTTGCCGATTTGAAATCTCGGCTTGCCCACATGTTTGAGGATGATAGGGCGTTGATAGCTTATGATTAATGGAATATTTTCGCATTAAGGACTCAAAAGTTCTATTACATAAATGGGCTCCATTGTCGCGTATGATTGCTCGGGGGTGCCCAAACCGGGAGAAAATGTTTTCTTTGAGGAATCTAACGACAACCTTGTTGTCATTAGTCCGGCTGGGCACAGCCTCGACCCACTTAGAAAACTAATCAACCGCAAGGAGAATATACAAGTTCCCAAAAGAATTGGGAAACGACCCCATAAAATCAATCCCCTAAACATCAAAAATTTCCACAGCCAATATTGGTTGGAGCGGCATTTCGTTTCTCCTAGATATCCGGCCCAAGTGTTGGCACCGGGAGCATGTCTTGCAGTAATCATGTGCGTCTTTAAAAAGTTGTGGCCAGTAGAAGCCACATTGCAAGATCTTTTCGGCTGTCTTTTTAGGGCCAAAATGCCCGCCACACGTTTGATCGTGGCAGAATGACAGCACGCTCTTAAATTCATTGTCAGAGACACACCGACGAATAATTTGGTCGGGACAGTATTTGAATAGATAAGGTTCATCCCAGTAAAAATGTTTTACCCGGGATAGGAATCGGAGTCTGTCCTGATTCGACCATTCATTTAGTATAAGTCCGGTGGCCAAATAATTCACAATATCTGCGAACCAAGGTTCGGATGATACAATCAAGAGCTGCTCATCTGGAAAAATGTCTTTTATAAGAAATTGAAGCGTCGGCGAAGAAGGGAGGCGTGAAAGATGATCGACGACTACGTTTTCGCATCATCTTTTGTCTTTGATGACAAGGTCAAATTCTTGTAGTAAGAGGATCTAACGTATCAACCGAGATTTAGCGTCTTTCTTCGCAAAAAGATGGCGAAGGGCGGAATGGTCAGTGTATACGATGACTGGAGAGCCGATTAAGTGGGGCCTGGACTTTTCTAATGCAAACACAACAGCTAAGAATTCCTTCTCGGTTGTTGTGTAATTTAATTGGGCCTCGTTCAAGGTTCGGCTAGCGTAATAGATTACATGCGGCATCTTATCGATGTGCTGTCCAAGGACAGCACCAATGGCAAAATCAGATTTATCGCACATAATTTCAAATGGATGCGTCCAGTCAGGAGACGAAAGAATGAGAGCAGAAGTGAGTGAGTTTTTCAATGACTCGAACGCCTTCATACAGCTCGAGTCGAAATCAAATGTGGTGTCCTTGGCCAACAAAAGAGTCAAGGGTTTAGCAATCTTGCTAAAATTCTTGATGAACCGTCTATAGAAACCGGCATGGCCAAGGAAGGCTCGAATGTCTCGGACGCATTTGGGAGGAGGGAGATTGGAAATGACTTCAATCTTCACTTTATCTATCTCAATGCCATTTTGCGAGATGATATGTCCTAAGACAATACTTTCTCGTACCATGAAGTGACACTTCTCCCAATTTAAAGTAAGGTTCTTATCCTTACACCGGGTAAGCACTGCGTCTAGATGTAGCAAACACTCATCAAAGGAGTCGCCGAAAATGGAGAAATCAACCATGAAGATCTCCAAGAATTTTTCCACCATGTCTGAAAAAATTCCCATCATACACCGCTGGAAAGTAGCGGGTGCATTGCATAACCCAAAGGGCATGCGACGATATGCAAACGTGCCGAAAGGACAAGTGAATGTGGTCTTGTCTTGGTCTTTTTCGGCGATGGGAATTTGATTATAGCCGGAGTAGCCATCCAAAAAGTAATAGTATTCATGCCTAGCCAATCGTTCTAGCATTTGGTCAATGAAAGGTAATGGAAAGTGGTCTTTCTGTGTCGCGGCGTTGAGTTTTCTATAATCGATGCATACTCGCCACCCAGTTTGGGTGCGAGTAGGTATTAACTCATTCGCCTCATTAGTTATGACCGTTATGCTCGATTTCTTGGGGACAACGTGAATAGGGCTAACCCACTGGCTATCAGAGATAGGGTAAATGATACCACTATCAAGACATTTTACGATCTCCTTTTAACAGCCTCCTTCATGACTGGGTTGATTCGTCTCTGTGGATCCCTTGCTGGCTTGGCATCATCCATCATATGAATATGATGTTCAACTATTAGGGGACTAATCCCCTTGATGTCCGCCATAGTCCAGCCAAAAGCTTGCCGATTGCTTTGCAAGACCGTCAAAAAGGCTTTCTTTTGCTCTGGGGCTAGAGAAGCCGAGATGATAACAGGGAGGGTCTCATTCTCACCTAAGTAAGCGTATTTAAGGTGAGATGGCAATAGCTTGAGTTCGAGTGTTGGAGGTGAAACAATTGAAGGTAAAATTGGTGAAATTATCTCAAATTCAAACGATTCCAACAGAGGTTCAAAACGAGTGTAAGCAACCGAGTCGAATGGTTCAACTAACTCATCCGAAAATTCAAAGGATTCAAACTCGGGTGGTGATTGTTCAAGATCGTTTGAGAAAGTGAAATACTCGTAGTCATTATCAGGCGTGAAAGCAGTATCAGATTTAAGGAGGAATGCATTAGTGGCGTCAAAATTGCTGTGATCGAATAGAAATTTCTCGAGCTCACAGTCCTCCAGGGTGATCTCTTGGATCGAGCAAACATCAAGTATATTAGCATTAGGTTCGAAGGGCTGATTCCCCAACTTAAAAATGTTGAGTTCAATTGTCATGTTTCCAAAAGATAGGTTTATCGAACCATTTCAACAATTGATCACCGCATTAGAAGTTGCAAGGAATGGACAACTGAGTATCACTGGAATTTGATTCCGGGGGTTAGCTACACGCTGTGTGTCCAAAACAATAAAATCAACGGGGAATATAAAGTCCCCAACCTTTATTAACACATCCTCTAGCTCACCCCTAGGATGGATGATAGATCGGTCGGTTATTTGGAGAGTACAATGTATGGGTTTCAACTCTCCAACGCCTAGTTGCTCATATACCGAATAGGGAAGCAGGTTAACACTGGCACCAAGATCCAAGAGTGCGCGGTTGATGTTCTTATCCCCAATAGTTATTGAAATTGTAGGACAGCCAGGGTCCTTCCGTTTTTGAAGTAAATGTTGGGTAAGAGCATTACTCACTGCACTGGCTAAGAAAACTTTCTTATGTACCTGTGATTTCCTTTTCTTAGTGCATAAGCCCTTCAAGATTTTAGCGCAAGAAGGGACTTGTTGGATGGAATCCAAGAGGGGAATGTTAATACTAACCTGTTTAAACAACTCCACAATCTTCTCCATTTGTGGATTTTGTTTATTGGATCTCAACCTGTTTGGAAATGGAACATTTTGAAAATTGGTTGAGTCCAATGCTTGTGGAGGAGATTGTGGAGTTGGAAAGGATCCCAGTGCTGGTGTTTTCGTGGAGTGAGATATGGGTCCGTTCGGAGCAGCAAAAGAAGTGGAGCCTTGTGAAGAATGGAGAACAGGCTCTAAAGATGACGACGAAGAAGAAGAAGCGGCGGCCGGGGTGTCATCATCAGTGCCAAAATTGTTGTGCAACATCCTTCCAAATCTCAATGTAGTCACGGAACTCACATTATGGTTTTGTTGTTCAAGAGCAACATGCGCATTTTGTGGGTGACCAGGATTTGGGAGTGGTTGAGATGGAAGCTTCCCTTTCTCTCGCTCCCTTAAAGCTGCATTCAGTTGTGCAATCTGAGCTTCAATGGTTTTGATGCTTTGCCCATGTGATGCAGTGTGTTGCACCAAAGATTGAATGGAAGACTGGATGTTGGCTGAGGATTGAGTTGATTGTTTTAAAAACGTCTCCATACTTCGTTCCAGCGAAAAAATCTTATCGTTATTTGGTGGAACAAAATTGTTTTGAGGAAAAGAATTGTTGGGTGCAAAATTGTTCATTTGATTTTGGTAAGATTGGGGTTGGAAAGGTTGCCGATGTTGAGTTTGTTGAGGAGCTTGTTGTTGAGGAGGAGGCCTCTGGAAATTGTTGTTGCCTTGGAATTGTTGTTGATTTTTATTCCAGGCGAAATTAGGATGGTTCCTCCAACCAAGATTGTAAGTTGAAGAGTATGGATCATTTCTTTGTCTTTACTGAAAGGCAACATTGACTTGATCCTGTCCTTGAGCAGGTGGGTTGTAAGGACACTCTTCGGTCAAATGGGATGGATCCGAACAACAAGCGCATATAGTGCGAGGGGGTAAAGCAGGGGCAGGAGAAGGCAATGCGAATTTGCTCTTAATTGCTTCTAGTTTTCGTGTAATTGCGGCCATTTCGGCTTTAATTGCAATTGACATATCATGTTGATGAATGCTTGCCCTAGACAGACTGGAGGAAGTAGATGAAGTGGACGAAGTAGTCGGTCTAGTGCTTTCCCACTGAAGCGTTTGTTCAGCAAGATCGTCGAGAAATTGCCAAGCTTCCTCGTCAGATTTGGTTAGGAAGTGGCCTTGACAAATGGTCTCCAGCAACTGCTTAGTTACTGAGTTCAGTCCTTCGTATAAGGTCTGGCAAAGTTGTCATCTCTCAATACCGTGATGAGGGCACTGGACAAGAAGGTCTTTGTATCGTTCGAAACACTTCCAAAAAGGTTCGAAAGGAAGCTGGGAAAATTGGTTAATTTCATTACGTATTCTCGCGGTCTTGTGACGTGGGTAAAACTTTTTAAGAAATGCTTTAACAAACTATTCCCAACTGTTTATGGAATGCGATGCAGTACTATATAGCCACTTTTCAGCTAGGTCACACAATGTGAAAGGAATGACTCGTAGCCTTATAGCATCATCGGGCAGTTGTGTTGTCTTCATCATTGCACAGACGTTCTGGAATTTGTTGATGAAGATATAGGCATCTTCGGATTCCAGTCCGTGAAATTTAGGCAACATGTTGATGAAGTGGGGCTTAATTTCGAAATTGTCCCCATTTGCCGGCGGTAGTGAAAGACAGGTAAGAAGTGCGGAGCGGGTAGGATAGAAACGATCCTGGAGCGCGATTCGCTGTGGCGCTTCAACAGGAGGTTGTTGCGGGTTATTCGCACCCAGTTGAGGTAGAATCAGTCCCGAGATAGGTAAAGGGTTGTTAGGATTGAATCCTGACATCTCTTTAGAAGATGATGAATATGAAGATGAAGGTGAATGGACAGAATTCCGGTCAACGTTGGAGTTGGCCGGCAAAGGTAAGGATGAAAAAGGAGTGGAGGGAGTTTCGACGTCGGAGTCGATCGTGTAGTCTGTAGCGACTAACGAAATACGGACTAAGCGGGCGCTGGTGTCCCGAATCTAACCGGACATACACAAAACGAGTTTAGTGTAGTCAAAACGTAGAATGTGAGGGTAAGAAAACGTCAATGGGGAAATGTGAGGATGAAAGGTGGGTGCAATGGGATTCTAGCGACAAAGGGTAAGTTTTTGTAAGAATTTTTGTTTTGTGTTTTTTTTATAAAGAGTTTTGCAAAAATTTGTACGGAACTACGGCACACTTTCAAACAACCACAGTTTAAACATGCACAATCAAACCTAGGGCCAGGGTCTCCTAAGTCAACTAGACTGCTCCTAACTGTTCAAAAGCGACAAGTTGTGAGATATCCCTCAAATCGCCTCTTCACCGCTAATTGTGGCCAGGTAAGCACAAATGAAGAAAGGAGGGTTCCGCTCACGAATCACCGTGAGACGGGCCTTTTAAAATTACCTTTCTCACTTGTCTAGTCTAGGCACTACAAAGTCAGGTTTAGATAAACGACTGAATGCCCACAACATTCCTCTGTCCTAATGAGCGCGACAGTTCTTAATTGGCTGAGTCTAGATATTTTTTTAATTAACTCAAGGGTGATGCATATGCTTTTAGTGATTTCTGGGGTCTTAGGAAGGGTAATGAAATCCCCACCTAATCTTAATTGGTGTTAGAGCCCCTTAGATTCCGTTTTAAATATGCAAAGCAGTAACACACAAAAATCTAAAACACTTGCCAAAATTTTTTCTTTTTATTTGCGGCGCAAAGAATCCTGCATAAAATGATTTATTGGATATAAGAAAGATTATGCGCAAAGAACCATGCAGGAATTTTTTTTAGTGGAGTGCAGAGGAGAGAAGGAGAAAAAATATACTCACAGAGAGTTTTCAAACAGCTGACGTCACCTGTTTGACCGCGGTTCCGCAGTCAAACCCCTGCTTATGCCGCGGTTCCGCGGCTAAATTGCTGGTTTGGATCTTCAAAAAAATTTCTCTGTACTGATTTGGTTCTCCTCTGTCTGTTCAGATTCTCTGTTTCTGGATTTGTTCACTGAGCTTGCTCCAGATCTGAATCAGTCTGTCTTCCTTTCCTGCACAATTCGCACAAAAACCAATTAAAAATAACAAGATGATTTTTTTATGTTTTTTTTTTAATAATTTTTTTTAATTAACCCGAAATTACAAAAAGAAATAAACTACCGTTTCCCCGGCAACGGCGCCATTTGATTGATGTAGGTTTTTGTATGCGTTTTAAATTTAAAAATACCGTAATCTAAACGGTGTCGCTTGGTAGCTAGCCGGTTGAGTACGAGTCGATCCACAGGGAAATAGTATCCTTTTTCTTTAAGTTCTAACGAGTTAAGTCCTAACTTTGGTAGGTTTTGTTTTAAGATCTAAGAATGAGAATAAATTGATATAAAGGCTTGCTGGGGTTAGGATTAGTTTAGTTCGAAATAGGGATTTTTCTCACTTCTTTCAATGCCCTAGTTAAGAATATAGGTGTTAGGGTAATAGTCAACAATGGGGATTAGCACGACTAGGAAGAAACTTGGTTTCCTCCTTTTGGTCCTTGTCCGTCCGTTCTTGTCTCTTAGCCCTAACCTCCGGTTAATTCAACCACAACCGGTCTAACTAGGGAATCACCGCTATCGTGTAGGATAGGGTGCCGTAATGAGCGGATTATGGTTGATTTAAAAAGAGTCCTTTAATTAAAATTATTTGGGCAAAGAAAGGAGTGAGAGAGATTCCCTTCTCTCAAACCTGTTAGAGATAGTGCCCTCAGAATCAATTATTGGATCACAGGCACGTGATTGCAATGATTGAGAGAGGACCTATACCGTTAGAACAGTCTTACTCAAGATGATAGTATGCTATCTGGTTTATCTTTATCATCGTGTACTGTTTCAGGTGACCTTACAGGCCACTATTGCACGTTGATAGAGCCCTTAGGATTCTTGCTTGACGGCCAGCGGTATGATGGCGATCATATACGTGGGAGCTGGGGTCTATAAGCACATCCTTAAAAGGTCCCTGGTCGTGGGAGTTTTCGAGACAGGGCATCGATACTCCAGAGTAGACTAGTGTATACAGTTGAGACCCCGACGAGGGGCGGTGACCGGTCTCACAAGCCACTGGTGTCAGTTGATTCACCTAAGATGTATACAGGTGCTCATTGGGTTATGAGTACACCGGACAGGACTCGCCGGGAACATGCTAGTTGGTCTTATACCAGACGTCAGATAGCAGTTCCCTGGTGACATGTGTACAGGTTAGTTCATCGACCTGAGATCGTCATTTGTCTCATGCGAGTTCCCACTGTACTTTGATTACTACCCTGCCACGGATCAAAGGAGTCGTGCAAACAGGTTTTAGTTGGGTACAGTCCCGAGCCACATGGAGGCAGTGAGCGGATCTGCAGGGGTTCGTCTCTCCCGGTATTGGGGGTGAGGTGGCGCTGTGTCTAGGAGAGCCATTACACGAAGTCCTTGGCCAAGGCAGGAGATTTACTGGTAGGTATTCCAGTAGTATTTCAGGGTGTTCTGGGCTACACTCCGACACGACTTGTACCGCTTTTGGGGGTCTGACTTTTACCAACCCCCTAGGCCCGCCATGCGATGCTCATAGACGAACGGACCAGACTGTACGGATATTGTCCCTGACAGGCTCAGTAGGGTGTCAGGATGAGTTCGCTCATCGACGTCCCTTTTGGTCAATACCTGGTAGCCCGTTACGTATGGCTAATACCTCTGACGTGCTAGTGGTTAAATCCACAGCCAATGTATTGACGAGTCTTTAGAGTCCCCCACAGACAATTTCTCAAGTTTCGGGCGAAACGCTGTAGAGGTCGTATGGAGATATGGCAGGGTTCGATCTTATACGTGCGGTATTACACGGATCATGATCGGACGGATAATACTAGCGGGCTTTGGTTTAAGCCGGATCCTAGTATTGTATTGTGTAGATTTTGTCTCTTTACATTTGTATTCAGTGGGAATACAAATGCGGGTATGTATATACAGTCGCGGGGTTTTCCTGTAATTTATTACGGGATCAGTTTTTTGAAGTTGCCAGTTTGCATTCCGTTTCGGCCAGTTTTCCTTTGTTCCTTCACGGCCGGATTTTTCTGTGGGAGGGGCTAATTTGCAAGTGTGCAAATTAGCAAATGTGGAGGGTTTTATGTGGCATTTGGATTATGATAATAATAGCATCTTTTCTTTTTCCATCATGGTTTGCTTTAATGAGATGAGAAATGATTTGGCTTTGGTATGACATTAATTCCTCATTATCATCACTTTTTCCTTAGCCTCACCCTTGCCTTTTCTTATGCTCACCTCCCTTGTATATTTTCCCTCTCTCACTTTGTCATGGCCGGCCACTTCTTGGTGAGGGGAGAGGTTCATTTTTGGTGGAGAGAAAAATGTTCATCACATGTATTTTTGCTTGCTACAAAAATCATTCATCTCCATAGCTTCTTCTTCCATCAAAATGGCAACTTCTCAACCCCAATGAGACAAACCTTTCTACAGTTCATCTACAGTATTCTTGGACACGTCGACTCGCCAACTTCGTGCCCGAGTTGCCTCGGTCCAGAGGTGGGAGCCCGTAAAAGAACCCGGCGATGTGGTGCCCTTTACGACGAGGAGATGAAGACCGGAGATTCCGCGAGGAGATCGGGATGGAGGCCGAAGACCGAAGGACATGGATCGCTCGGTATAGCTTTCTACCCATTCTCTAGTTTGCTAGCATTAGGTTAATGGCCCGATCCGGGTTTATAGTACGCGGTAGCGCCGGTTTTCTAGTTTTGAAAAAGTTTCGTTTCCGCATTTTGGCCTCGGAATGACGGCCGGGGCGCTGCCGTGCACTTACATTGGTATCAGAGCCACGCCATTAACCTAGTCTAGCTTGCTCTAACGTGTTTACAAGTTCGATCGATCGGATTTTCCAAAAACCATGTTTTCATGCATCAGTTTTCTGTCGATTTTTTTTGGGCTCGAAAAATTATTTGGAGCATTGCAGAAATACGTGCAGGCAATTCTAGGAGTTCTGCAAAAATTTGGTGGCTTGACTTTACTGTTCCACCGCAGAATCGCGGCCAAACCCATGCATTGGCCGCGGTTCCGCGGCCTTAGTGACTCCTTGTAGCACCAAATGTTTACAGAGGGTCTTGGACTTGGAAATGGGGGTTTTGGTATATTCTGTTTGGGCCCAGATTTATTTTGAGTGCTACAGTTGTGCTTGGGGCCCACTTCGGTAAATTTAGTCGATCGAAAAGTTTAAACATGCTAGTTCACAGTATTTACATTATATCTGGGACCGTGAATATCATTTGATCGTTAAATCCTGTCTAATTGCTATAGCCCTTTTAGACGGATTTGCGAATGTGACATTCACGTTGATATTCTGTGTTGTGCTGTGATGTTGCGGATTTTTCGTGGGGGATAGCCTGGATGCAATGTTAGTACAGTTTGGTTATATATGTACATTTGATATTGCGGGGCGAGCGTCCGACATGTGGACTGCCGTTACTGCCTGTTTGTATATTATTCTTTTGGGGCACGACCGGGCTGAGGTCGATGTACCCGTTGTATATATTTTACTTTCTGTACTAGGATTACCCCACGGTGGGGTGCACGGATAGCCGGGTTCTAGAGGGCAACGGGTCCGCATCTCATGGCTTTGAGACGGAGGGGGCTTCACTCTAGAATTGGCGGGCTATTCGCCGCACTCGTAGGGGGTACAGGTTGACCCAAGGAGGGGTGCCCAAGTTACCGGATTCCGTGAAGTGCTGGGTGGTCCATTCACGTTGCTGAAGGGGGCTGCCTCGCTTCAGGTTTTGGCGGGTAACTTGCCGCACCCGTAGGGGTCTAGGATTTCATTGTACAGGCTATCCACACGACCAGGGGAACGTCGGGTTTCAGTAGCGGCTCTATGAAACCTGGGGATCACGGATATCTGTATTGTTCTGTGATGCTTATTATTCTCTGTGATGTTGCGTTTTATCATGCCTTGAGCGAATATTATATATTGATATATATACTAGTGGATGTTGTATATGTTTTGCATCCGCGCTAGTCCAGTCCACGTTCTGTCGTTAGTTAAGTAACCTAACGGGTGATGACGGGACCCAGTGGCGAATGCGGATGGCATATACGTACATCGTATTTTCGTTCTTTATTGGTGTGATCAGTTGATGGGACTGCATTGATTCGGATCAATGCAAGCTAAACAAACCTATTCTGATGTTGTTGGAACAATTTTTCAAAAAGTTGTTATTGCAAGGACGTTCTCTTTTGTTTTGCACAGTGGTATTCGGTTATGAATATCCAGCACCTCAGTCGACGAGGCAAGGGCCGAGATCCCTTCACCGGGAGTGACCCCTTGGACAGAAGTTTGCGTCAGGGTAATAACTTCACTATAACCGATTACTTTTGCTTTGCATCGTGGTATTCAGTTGGAATATCCTGCACCTCATTCTACGGGGAAAGAGCCGAGATCCCTTCACCGGGAGTGACCTCTTTAGCAAAGGTTTTCGTCACTATATTTTTATAAAAAGCTATCCGGTTCCTTCAACGATATCAAGTTCATTACGTTAAGGGTTTTTCGCCAAAAACCATTCGTAGCCCTCCGTCGTTTCAGACGAGTAGCATGTAGTATTCATGCTATGTTTGTTGACCTTCGTCAAAGCATAGTGAATGGTAGCTGCCTGTTACCTTTCTGCTACATAGATAGATGCGTTGGTTTGGGACAGTCGTATAGCCTTGTTGACCTTCGTCAAGGGCTTGTGCGAGTGGGTTCAAATTAACCTGGACAATGACGGGTAGAACTTGACATGTGAATTATGATTTGTTGACCTTCGTCAAGGTCATAAGAGCATGGGGTAAAAATCACATCGGAGTTTCTAAAGAAAATGAAACTTGCCAGATATGTGCATACCTTCTGGAGTGTGATAACGTGAGAGGATTCCGTCACGTTATCATGCGATGATAGTTGGATCCCAATTCCCACTGATGAGTTGGTTTACTCCTCGGGTGATCCCGACTAATTCTTCTTTCAGGTTTGGAGGAGAATTTGACGGTACAGTGGGAGGTTTCCAGATTAGATAAATTGATAACCATTCTGATCTAGGTTAGAGTGCACGCTGAGTGTTTCTTTTCTCTCTCTCTTTGGTAGCGACCATGGCCCGACCCTTGACTATGACTCAGTGACCAAGTTGACCGAACCTTCTTAAACACTGACTTTTGGATTGTCAGAGTTGCAAACCTCTTTGCCACTCCTACTTTTACCCTTTTCTCCAGAACACCCCGTATTACTACGAACGTCCACTTCCATTGGATAAAACCATCGTATGGTTACATATGAACTCGAAGGAATTTTTTCGAGGATGGTTTCCGGTTCTGGAGAAAACGAATAAGACTATTCAGTTGTCTTTTCCTTTTACCTTCTCTCAGGTTGCGAGTGCTCCTTGGATTAGGGCAGTACACCCATTACACAAATTGGATAGTCTTCTTTCAAACCATAGGCAGGTGCCGACCGGTAGGGAATGAAGAAAACCAATTAGCCTAACGATGGTGTACAGAAGGTATTAAGTAAAAACAAATAAAGGGATTAGTAAGAGGGCAAAGTAAATTGTGACTGCTATTCACAACCAAACCAAGTATTTCATTACCACTCCCATTTCACCTTTGTATTTCTCCAGAACACTCCGTATCACTACGAAGATCCACAGTTATTTGGATACTCCATCGTATGGTTATATACGAACTCGAAAGGAACTTGTTCCAGTTCGGGGATGGATTATGGTTAGGGAGAAATATGAATAAGGTTTATTCGGTTGTCTTTTATCTTCACCTTCTCTCGCATTGCGAGTGCTCCTAGGATTAGGACAGTACACCCATTATGCTTATTGGATAGTCTTCTTCCAAACCATAGGCTGGTGTCGAGCGGTAGGGAAGGAAGAAAACCATTTGGCCTAAAGGGGTGTACAAAAGGTAATGACTAAAGACATATGAAGGGATTTGGAGAGATGGCAAAGAAATATACGGTTACAGTTGTGAATCTGATAATGGAAGAGGCATTACTAGGAATACCCGGATACCCCTTCGAAACATTTACATGTTTCAATTTCACTGTGTACTGTTAATAGAAAACTGTTTTCCCAATTAGCCCTTGCTCCAGGGTATGTATTTACCAGGTATGAATCTCACATCTGCATGGTTTTACAGATCATGAGTGGGAGTAAGTTATTGGGAATTAGGTGATCATCCTCATTATATCGGAATTCGTTGTAATTGGTAATATTTGAGGAAATCACCTGGGTAGTTTGCCGGACGGCAAATATTTGGTTTTGAATATCCCTTGTTGTGCACCAATTTCAAATTGATATATCTGTACGTCTATTTTTATAGAGTGAGATATACCTTTTTGAAATTATGTCTATGACATTTACCTATATCAGTGGATGGTTAGGTAAGGAGTATTAAACGGCGGTGTAATTCTTCCTAACCATAAGTACAGTTTCAACCTACGACACACAGGGAATGAGTTGTTAGACTCAGGGGACTTATACAGAGTATTGTATGTTGTCCAGTATCCATGAGGACAGAGGGGTTGGTGCTCGGACTGTATTCTGTTTTCTTGCGACTTCTCTAGTTCTTAGACATGTATTTCGTAGAAATGCAACGTTTAAGTTTTGAGAAGTTATAGGTATAAGAATAAAGTAGAGAACCAGGTGTTGCAAGTATCGGAATTCTTCAAGGTGGTCGAAGATATAGATACTTGTGTATGGTATTTCAGTTGATAGTAATGATTAAGAGAACTTGCTTCTCTTTCAGGTTACTCATAATTGGAAGCACTCCTAAGTTGAGTAATGCTGATCAGCCTCTCTCCATTTAGTTGACATGCACTGGAGACAGCTGCATGATTTGAATCTGGTTTAATTAAATCAATGCTTCTGTTTCTGTATTGGATATAGAACAGTTCATATCTTAACGATGTTAAGGTACGGGGAGTTGTCCGGCTTATGCTTAAAACCAGACTCTGGATAACTCTAGGCACGTTTCTGTAATGGCTGATTGTGGGTTGACCCGGGCTATGACGAGGGTTGACTTTCTACCATCTGGAAGATCAATAGTGATATTGTTCTTGACTCGCCACAGTTTTAATAAAAATAGATTTTTTCATAAAACAATAGTGGGAGTATGGTAGAACAGGGAGTGATTCCAGAAACGCAAACGATTACTGAAAATTTGATAAGAACCTAAAGATTCGATCTGGTTTGACATTCCATTGGCCACTCCGCAGATATGGTGGCTAACCTCAGGCACCCGAGAGGTACTCCGGTAGCCTCGAGGACGGTGACAGGGAGGTTCTTGTTTACCCAGACTTGCCATTGCTGTTGTTCCAGACTGTGAGACCCGGCAGGAGGATGAGTATAGCGTCGTTCTAAATTAGCTTTAGAAGTGTACGTGTATATGACTCTGCCAGAGGGTTGTCATAGTCAGTGAGAGCAGCGGAAGCATGGTGGACAAGTGGCTTATGTCTATTTATAGACTAAAGCAGAAATAGCGGAGATAGATCATCTATTTCTGATGTCACAGTCATAGGTTTGACTTCATCAAAATAGGGGATGGATCTGTTAAGAAGGTAGTAGGGTGTTATGTCTATTTGGATGACATACACAGAGTAGGAAATGAAATTCCTATACTACGGTCGGTTATACTTTGGTTGTCACACAGTGGTTTCTCCACATAGGAGTTGGACATTATATCAGACATTCCGGTTACTAGATTTATGTTTTTAAATATAGATTTGGGTAGTTTCCCAATCTGGGTACTTAGACAGCATTCTAAAGGTGTTTTAGAATGGACGACTCCTGGCACGGTAGTATACCTGCAGGTGATGGAGTCACCCTCTCTAAAGGTGTCTTACAGACTAAAGGGGAGAGGGATGTGCATGATTGGCATATCACTTGCTTAGGCAATTGAGTCAATCATGAGATGTCAAGTACCACACCAGATGTTATTTTTGCAGTAGATGCAATAAGTTGATATTGATCCTATCCTGGAGAAACATTCGGAAGCAGTTTTAGAACATAAGTGGATGTTCTAGGGATATGATAACATCAGCCTCATTCAGGAGACAGTTATCATTCCAGGCTTCCAAGGTGACCTGGACGGCAGAGTGACTGTCAGAGTTATAGTTTTCCCTCTGACGAGGGGCAATACTATGGACAGGTGGTCCAGGCGGATACTGAGGGAGGCATGGCGCAGGATACTGATTAAGTTCAGTTGACGATACAGTCTAAGAAGTTTGGATTTGGAGTTCATTTATGAACTAGGTCCCATCAGATATCCAGAGACATTCTAAGACAGGTATTGCTCATTTCGGGAGATGGCTTTTTCCACGAACTTGAGATAAAGAGAGACATAGAAAGAAACATTTGAGCAGATCCACTCACTGAGGCTATTCCTCGAACGCATTAGTTTCGCAAACAGATTTTGTGAGACTGATTAGTAGAGGAGTTGGGTGTTCGGTATCACACGGGCTGTGAGTATGCGACATCGCAATAATTAGCCTTGAGTGCAAGTGGGAGATTGTTGGAGATAGTGCCCTCAGAGTCAATTATTGGATCACAGGCACATGATTGCAATGATTGAGAGAGGACCTATACCGTTAGAACAGTCTTACTCAAGATGATAGTATGCTATCTGGTTTATCTTTATCATCGTGTACTGTTTCAGGTGACCTTACAGGCCACTATTGCACGTTGATAGAGCCCTTAGGATTCTTGCTTGACGGCCAGCAGTATGATGGCGATCATATACGTGGGAGCTGGGGTCTATAAGCACATCCTTAAAAGGTCCCTGGTCGTGGGAGTTTTCGAGACAGGGCATCGATACTCCAGAGTAGACTAGTGTATACAGTCGAGACCCCGACGAGGGCGGTGGCCGGTCTCACAAGCCACTGGTGTCAATTGGTTCACCTAAGATGTATACAGGTGCTCATTGGATTATGAGTACACCAGACAGGACTCGCCGGGAACATGCTAGTTGGTCTTATACCAGACATCAGATAGCAGTTTCCTGGTGACATGTGTACAGGTTAGTTCATCGACCTGAGATCGTCATTTGTCTCGTGTGAGTTCCCACTGTACTTTGATTACTACCCTACCACGGATCAAAGGAGTCGTGCAAACAGGTTTTAGTTGGGTATAGTCCCGAGCCACATGGAGGCAGTGAGCGGATCTGCAGGGGTTCGTCTCTCCCGGTATTGGGGGTGAGGTGGCGCTGTGTCTAGGAGAGCCATTACACGAAGTCCTTGGCCAAGGCAGGAGATTTACTGGTAGGTATTCCAGTAGTATCTCAGGGTGTTCTGGGCTACACTCCGACACGACTTGTACCGCTTTTGGGGGTCTGACTTTTTCCAACCCCCTAGGCCCGCCATGCGATGCTCATAGACGAACGGACCGGACTGTACGGATATTGTCACTGACAGGCTCAGTAGGGTGTCAGGATGAGTTCGCTCATCGACGTCCCTTTTGGTCAATACCTGGTAGCCCGTTACGTATGGCTAATACCTCTGACGTGCTAGTGGTTAAATCCACGGCCAATGTATTGACGAGTTTTTAGAGTCCCCCACAGACAATTTCTCAAGTTTCGGACGAAACGCTGTAGAGGCCGTATGGAGATATGGCAGGGTTCGATCTTATACGTGCGGTATTGCACGGATCATGATCGGACGGATAATACTAGCGGGCTTTGGTTTAAGCCGGATCCTAGTATTGTATTGTGTAGATTTTGTCTCTTTGCATTTATATTCAGTGGGAATACAAATGCGGGTATGTATATACAATCGCGGGGTTTTCCTGTAATTTATTACGGGATCAGTTTTTTGAAGTTGCCAGTTTGCATTCCGTTTCGGCCAGTTTTCCTTTGTTCCTTCACGGCCGGATTTTTCTGTGGGAGGGGCTAATTTGCAAGTGTGCAAATTAGCAAATGTGGAGGGTTTTATGTGGCATTTGGATTATGATAATAATAGCATCTTTTCTTTTCCCATCATGGTTTTCTTTAATGAGATGAGAAATGATTTGGCTTTGGTGTGACATTAATTCCTCATTATCATCACTTTTTCCTCAGCCTCACCCTTGCCTTTTCTTGTGCTCACTTCCCTTGTATATTTTCCCTCTCTCACTTTGTCATGGCCGGCCACTTCTTGGTGAGGGGAGAGGTTCATTTTTGGTGGAGAGAAAAATGTTCATCACATGTATTTTTGCTTGCTACAAAAATCATTCATCTCCATAGCTTCTTCTTCCATCAAAATAGCAACTTCTCAACCCCAATGAGACAAAGCTTTATACACTTCATCTACAGTATTCTTGGACACGTCGACTCGCCAACTTCGTGCCCGAGTTGCCTCGGTCCAGAGGCGGGAGCCCGTAAAAGAACCCGGCGATGTGGTGCCCTTTACGACGAGGAGATGAAGACCGGAGATTCCGCGAGGAGATCGGGATGGAGGCCAAAGACCGAAGGACACAGATCGCTCGGTATAGCTTTCTACCCATTCTCTAGTTTGCTAGCATTAGGTTAATGGCCCGATCCGGGTTTATAGTACGCGGTAGCGCCAGTTTTCTAGTTTTGAAAAAGTTCCGTTTCCGCATTTTGGCCTCGGATTGATGGCCGGGGCGCTGCCGTGCACTTACATAACCTTACCTTTCCTACCCTAACAAGTGATGAATTACTCACTCATTATAAAGAAAGGAAAACAAAGTTTTTTGGTTTGTATTTTTATTGATAACCTAATTGCAGATAATAAAAGAACAGATAAAAAAATTGCAGGTAATAAATTGCAGATAAAATAGAATGCGAGATAAAATCAAAACTTACTTTATTGATGTCCTCTCAACAACGCATTACAATGGAATTTAAATCTAGAAATTAAAAAGAGACCTAAAAACTAAAGAGAGGCATGCCTAATTAGGCTTTTGGCTTTCTTATTTATAGATAGAAAAAACCCTCGGTTACATTCTGATCCATACATGAATTTACAAAACTACCTTAAGAAAGCCGGGTCAAAGCACCGACACCCACCGACACGTGCATCATACGGCCGCAGAAAGACCTGTTTGGCCGCGGTTCCACGGCCATTAAGTGGGATCTTTGGCTCATCTCTTCAGGGTTTCTCTGTGTTGCTTTTATCTTCTGTTTTCTTTACTTGGTTTCTCAGAATCTCTTCTATTTCCTTCTAGATTTCCAACAGTGCAGAATGATGTGGACTTTTGCCTTGAGCTTCGCGTTAAAGTCTTGAATCTTGTGCTGCCCTTGTGCTTTATACATTGAACTGTCTAATGATTTTCCATTTGTTCCTTGAACTGGTAGGCGGCATCATACAGATTCATCTATTGTTGGTCGTAGTCTCACATTTGTAGCGACTTTTCATGAATTTCGCTATAACGATCTGAGAACCTGTAACCTGCAACTATTTAGCAGACATGGATCAAAAGCACCTATTTATATGTAATGTGATTAAGAATGGGCGATATAATAATGCAAAATTCTAATATGAACAGTGGGACTCTAAAGACTCGACAGTACGCTCCACAAGCTGTCGGCGGTACTAGTTGCACGTAACGGCTACCCAGGTATCCGTCGATAAGATGACCTATGAGCAAACTCACCCGGACTCCTATTGAGCCTATCGGTGACAATCTCCGTACAATCCGGTCTGTTCGTCTGAGATACTCGCATATCCGCCTAAGGGGATGGTAAACGTCAGACCCCTAACAACGTGATAAGTCGTGTCGGAGGAGAGCCCAATACACCATGAGAAAATGCTGGAGTACCTTACCAGTATTTCTTGACTGTCCTGGCCAGGGACTTTGTGTAATGGCTTTCCGAACACTGCACGATATCAACCCTAAATACCGGGAGAGACGAATCCTATCTGATCGCTACTGTCTCTAAGTGTTTCAGGACTATACCCAACTACTACCTGTTTGCACGACTCCTTTGAGCGTAGTAGGGTAGTAATCAAAGTGGAGTGGAAACACGCTCGAGACGAAGTAGCGATGGAAAATCGACGGACTAAGTTGTACTCATGCTACCTGGGAACTGCTATCTGACGATAGGTATAATACCAACCGGCAGTTCCCGTCGAGTCCTGTCCAGTGTAACTTACAACTCAGCGAGCACCTGCATACCTTCTCCAGTACATCATACTAATAGCTGTGGAACAGACCATATCCCCTACTGGGATGAGAAGCGTATATACTAGTCTACTCCGGAGTATCGATACCCCGTCTCGATAATCCAACGACTAGAGATCTGTATAAGGATGTGCTTATAGATTACCCAGCCCTCACGAGTGTGACTCCATCACAACGCTGGTAGTTAAGCAAAGATCCTAAGGGCTCTACCAATATGTATAAGCGATATGCTAAAAGAAACACATGCACATATTGAGGTAGAATCAAATCAGGTAGCATACTATTACATCGAGCAAGACTGTTATTATAACTGTGAAATATCCCAAGCATCCAATATGTAATATACAATCCAGTATGATACAATAATGTCCTCTGGGGCATATATCAGTAACAATCTCCCACTTGCACTAAGGCAATGTATTGGCATATCGCAGACCTATCATCTCGATTAGCCGCTCGAACTGAGTCTGAGGAATAGCCTTTGTGAGTGGATATGCAGTGTTATTCTATGTCTCTACTCTCTGCACCTCGATCTCCCGTAGATCAATGATCTCCATGATCAGGTGGAACCGCCTCAGGATGTGTCTGGACTTCTGATGGAACCTTGGTTCCTTCGCCAAAGCTATAGCGCCGTTGTTGTCACAATACAGCGGTATTGGATCAACAATGGATGGAACCATCTGAAGCTCTATCATGAACTTCCTGATCCATAATGCTTCCTTCGCGGCATCACAGGCAGTAATATACTCCGCTTCCATAGTGGAGTCAACAACGGTTTCCTGTTTGGAGCTCTTCCAAACAACCGCCGTTCCATTGAGGGTAAAGACATGACCCAACATGGACTTGGAGTCATCCTTATCACTCTAGAAGCTAGAGTCAGCGAAGGCCTCGATCTGGAGGTCTTCCTTGCCATACACCAAGAACATCTTCTTAGTCCTTCTTAGGTACTTGATAATGTTCTTCACTGCTATCCAGTGCTTCTCCCCTGGGTTTGACTGATACCGGCTTACAACGCTCAGGGCGTATGCTACATCTGGTCTGGTACACAACATCGCATACATTATAGAGCCTACCGCAAATGCGCAAGGTATAATCGACATGCGATCCCTTTCCAAATCAGTCTTGAGAGACATCTCTTTGGAGAGGGTGAATCCGTGACAAGCCGGTAGATTACCGCGCTTAGAATCTTCCATACTGAATCGTTTCAGTATGGTGTCGATGTACCTTGACTGTGAGAGTCCCAACATTCGTTTAGATCTGTCACGATAGATCTGGATCGCCAGAATGTATGAGGCATCACCCAGGTCCTTCATGGAGAACCTCTGTGACAAGAATCCATTGACTGATTGTAGCATAGGAATGTCATTTCCTATCAAGAGAATGTCATCCACGTACTTCTCGCTACAATTTTACTATATATGCATGGTTCATCTGGATTTTTGATAAAGTCGAATTCCTTGACCATCTCATCAAAACAGATGTTCCAATTCCGCGATGCCTGCTTTAGTTCATAAATGGACTTAATCAACTTGCACACCTTCCCGCTGCTCCTACTCTGAATGAAACCCTCCGGCTGATCCATATAGACGTACTCTTCCAAATTTCCATTTAGAAAAGCGGTCTTTACGTCCATCTGCCAGATTTCATAATCGTGGAAGGCAGCAATGGCAAGAAGGATCCAAATGGATTTGAGCATAGCCACTGGAGAAAAGGTTTCATCAAAGTCCAAACCAGGTCTTTGACGAAAATCTTTTGCAACAAGTCTAGCATTATAGGTTTCCACCTGTCTATCTACACCAATCTTCTTTCTGAAGATCCGTTTGTAGCCTACAAGTTTTACCCCTTCTGGAGCAAAGTCCAAAGTCCATACTTTGTTGGTGTACATGGACTCCATTTCGGTCCGCATTGCATCCAGCCATTTTACCGAGTTTCGGCTCTGAATGGCTTGCTGGAAGCTAGTTGGCTCATCATCTTTGATGATGCAATCCTCTCGATCCCCGTCTATGAGAAAACTGTAGTATCTATCGGGCGGATGAGATAGCCTACTAGTTCTGCGAAGGGTATGTCAGGTTCTTTCGAAACGTCTGGTTCCACCATTCTTTCAGTAATAGCTTGTGTTTCTGGAATTTCTTCCAGTTCTATTGCGCTCCCACCTATCTGATTTTCTAAAAATTCAGTTTCCAAGAAGTGGTCATGCCGAGAAACAAAAACTTTTTGTTCCTCTGCGTAATAGAAAAAATACCCCTGGAGTTCTTTGGGTATCCCACAAACTTACACAATACTGAGCGTGCCTCAAGCTTGTCCACATGCTGTTTTTTTACAAAAGCTGGACATCCCCATGTCTTAAGGTACTTAAGATAGGGTTTCTTCCCAATCCATAACTGATGTGGTGTGGTAGGCACTGACTTAGTAGGAACTTTGTTCAAAAGATATGCCGCTGATTCTAGTGCATAGCCCCAGAAGGATCGCGGTAACTCGACATTACTCATCATGAAACGACCCATATCCAATATGATTCTATTCCGCCTTTCTGATACACCGTTGTGCTGAGGTGTGTATGGAAGAGTAAGCCGAGAGAGAATTCCATTCTCTTTTAAGTAGCCTAAGAACTCGACACTTAAGTATTCACCACCTCGATCAGATCTCAGTGTCTTGATACTTTTGCCGGTTTGTTTTTCCACTTTATTCTTGTATTCCCGGAATTTCTCAAAGGCTTTAGATTTATATTTCATCAAGAATACATGTCCATACCTAGAGAAATCATCCGTAAAAGTAATGAAGTAGGAATAACCACTTCTCGTATGTGTAGACATTGGACCACACACGTCGCTGTGTATGAGTCCCAAGAGCTCGCTCGCTCTTACTCCGTGTTCAGTGAATAGAGTCTTTATCATATTTCCTTTGAGACATGATTGACAAGTTGCATAAGACTGATATTCGAACGGATCAAAATATCCCTCTCTATGTAATTTTGTCAACCGTGTTTCATTGATGTGACCCAGTTTACAATGCCACAAGAAAGCCTGATTTAATTCCGGAGACTTTCTTTTAAGTGTGTTCTGGACACTGAAAACCTGAGTTTGATTCAATACGTATATGTTGTTATCTAATGTACCTGACCCAATCAAATTTTGATTTAGGTGGATGCGTACTACATCGCTTACAAATGTAAAATCATATCCTTCCTTAGAAAGTAAAGATACAGATATGATATTACAGGCTAGACTAGGTACATACAAACAGTTACGTAAAATCAATATCTGCCCACTCGTCAATCCTAGGTGATATTCCCCTACGGATTCAGCGTCCACGCTCATTCCGT
Source organism: Agapanthus africanus (assembly GCA_030015575.1). Taxonomy (NCBI): domain Eukaryota; kingdom Viridiplantae; phylum Streptophyta; class Magnoliopsida; order Asparagales; family Amaryllidaceae; genus Agapanthus; species Agapanthus africanus. Next base: position 44,110,568 of record JASDDO010000024.1, on the reverse strand, counting down.
TAACAACTCTGAGAGTCATATCACCTACCTTGATAACTCTACGGTTTCTCAAAGCCTGTAATGAATTACAGATATGAGATTCTGATCCGGTATCTAGTACCCAGGAAGTAGAGTTAATGGATAGACAATTTTCAATTACAAACACACTCGAAGCCGAAACCACAACGTGCTTCGAATCCTGACTTCTGGCTTTCCAAGCCCTGCAGTCCTTCTGATGCACTTTCCCGTGACTACAAAGACATGCCTCCTTCCCTACTACTAGCCCCAAAACTTTTGCCCTGCTCTTTTCATCTAGTTTAATGACACCGCTTATCGGCTTGGTGGAGGCCTTCTTCTTCTCTCCCTTGTCTTTCGCCTTAGATCTAGAAGAGAAAAATTCCCCAATAAGCAGAGCAGGTGTCTCCTTGGATTCTTTCAGGGTGCCCTCTGAGTTCCTCAATAAATTGAGGAGACTTGGAAGTGTAACTTCCTTCCTTTGAATTTTGCAATGCAAGATAAACTGGGCGTAAGTAGATGGTAGGGACTCTAGAATCAATTCAATACATAACTCGTTCTCCAACGTGGTCCCATGGTCCGTGAGCTCTTTAATATAGCTAATCATCGTAAGGACGTGATTTTGTGCTAAGTTTTGTGATCAAAGAATTATTTACCGCAATCAAGAACGGCGTCGCTTGGTAGCTAGCCGGTGAGTACGGGTCGGTCCACAGGGATTTTGTGTATTCTCAATTTGTTCTAACGAGTTAATTCCAAACGGTGTTGGATTGATTATCACTAAAAACTAAGGTTGATCTAGAATTAAAATCTTCCTAGGATTAGGTTTAGGTTAAATTTGGAAAGTCAATATTCCTCACCGCTTTCTATGCCCTAATTATGATCTATGGAGTGTTATGGTAATAATTAATAAAGTGGTTTAGTACCATTGGGAAGAAACTATGTTTCTTCCTCTAGGTTCTTGTCATTCCTTTCTTAATTCTTACCCTAACCTCCATGGAAAACATGCACAACCGGTCTTTTAAACTACGGTATCACCGTTACCTCGTGGGGTAGGGTGCCGTAGAGAGCAGTGTGTGTATGTATGCATGGAGTCCTATGATTAATATGTGATGGGCAAGAAAGGGGTGAGAGATTTTCATCTCTCAAACCTTTCCTATTCCTAACCCTAACAAGTGAGGAACTACTCACTCATTAGGAAATTGATTAAAAGAAACATTTTTATCTACGGCAAACAATTAAAAGTGCTAAACTAATTAACTAGGGCAGATAATAAAATCTATACTAGGGCAGAAAGGAATTTAAGAACTAGGGCATAGAAATAAAAATCTTACTTTATTTGATGTCTCTCTTCAAACATTTACACCGAATTAAAATTCTGAATAGATGAATAAAAAGAGGCATACCTCAAAAAGATGTTTAGGGTTTCTATTTATAGATCATAGAAACCCTAGGGTTACATTCGATACATATCTGCATTTACAAATTTGCCCCTAAGAAGCCTAGTCAGCGCACGCCATCTACCGTCAAAGTTCGCACCGACACGGGCTCATCATGGCCGCGGAACCGCGGCCAAGAGCCATGTTTAGCCGCGGATCCGCGGTCATATAGGGGGCTTGTTGTCTGATTTCTTCTGTGCTGCTTCTGGTTGCATTTGGCTTCCTGTTTCTTCACTTGGTTTCTCAGATTGTCTTCTAGTTTTCCACAGTGCATAATGTCGTGGACTTTTACCGTTTACTTCGTGTCGAAGTCTTGAACCTTTCGCTGCCTTTGTACTTTGTGAAATTGTCTATTGATCTTCATTTATTCTTCAAATTGTAGGCATGATCAAGATTCTTCCACTTGTTGGTCATAGTCTCACTTTTGTATCGTCTTTTCATCATTTTCACTGTTTTGTTCCGAGAACCTGTAACCTGCAACTATATAGCAGACATGGATCAAAAGCACCTGTTTATTTGTAAAATGAATAAGAATGCGGAATATAATAATGCATAATTATGATATGAACAAATACCCCCAAACTTATCTTTTGCTCGTCCTCGGGCAAAACTAGTTTTATTCTCGAAAAAGAACTAGCCTCACTTTCGCAGGGAAACGCGATTGCACTGAGCTCGTGCAACAAGCCGTTAAATCTCTAGGTGTCCCTAGTAGGAGGAGTGTTGTCTCCTGAGAGTTTTCAGCGGATACTACCCACAAAATCCTATTAATTCAGCCTATTTATTCTCCAATTAGGTTTTCCAACAAGGAACTCTATTATCTTCAACTCAGAAATTATCAACCCGTATTTTTCACGCTTCCTTATCATTTAACTTAAGATTATATATGATTTGTAGATTTACTTAGCTTTTAGCATCTTTTAAGTTTTCCTTCTAGGGTTCCATCTCAACTTAGGAATTTTTATCATCTCTACTAAAAATATAAGTCCTATTTTTCATTCTTATCTCTCATCCAAACCCCAATCATATACCCCTACGTGTGTGTATGTATCACCCCTACACTTGGAAATTCAATTCAAGCTCTTATATTCTTGTCCATCGTCCAAAGTACTTTTCAATTGGTGAATTTTTAGATGAAATTTGCTCATACATTGTTCATGCGACCGTTAATACTTCTTGAGGTACCAACGACCAATTACAAAATGTGTTTGCACATTAAGGCGTAATTCCTAGTCTTGTAATACCTAAGGCTTTTAGCAGTGACTCCCAAACCAGTTGGTCTAAGGCACTATGTGATAAAGCACCCTCGCTAAATTTTTTTTATTTATTTATGCAGCCTTAAGTAATTACAAAAACCAGTGTTCATTTTTTCTCTCTCTTTATTCACACTTGTATTTTTTATTTTATTTTCCTTCATACTAAGGAATTTAGACAAGATCATTTCAAGGTCTCTTCTACTATTCCAAGTTTCAAGGTTCGTGTTTGTGCAATTTGTAGGGTATATATTTTCAGAATTTAGATTTAAGCTTAGGAATTATTTTTCAGACTTATATTTTAATAAAAATATCAATACTTTTCCCTTGTTTTAATTTAGCCCAAGAAGTGAACTCGAAATTTGCCTATTTCTAAATAAACTACAAAGACGTATACTTTCTACCGTTAAATTTTTAAGAAAGGTTATTTTTAGGGTTTTTTTAATTTACTAAGTTTAACATCTAGTTGTTCCTAGCTAGTTAACCTTTTTGTCAAATTCAAGTCAATTATGGCCAAAATTGAATGTTTTAATTTTTATAGTTTTTCAAATTTTTCAGTTTTTTTATTTGATTTTTATATTTTTATATATTTTTTTATTTTCAATTTTTATGATTTTTATATAAGTATGCAATGCAGAATTTAAACATGCAAAAGAAAAAAAATATATACAAAAATTTTAAAAAGTATGCAATGCAAAAGATAACTATATATAACCACCAACTCCCCCAAACTTAACCAAAGCAGTGCCCTCACTGCTCGGACCCATGTCGCGCTCTCGAGTGTGAACGTGAACGCTCAGCCCTACCCAGCAGGGTTCGAATCCCCTGCTCAACCTCCGTTAACCGCCGGTCGTGCTCCCTCGATGTCACCCTAAATGTCTCCCTCAACTCCTCTATGCCCCTCACAGCTCTCCGCATCAACTGTGCATGTTCTAGAGGGGTCATTTCTCCTTTGCTCGCGGTTGAGCTAGAGCTAGGTGTGCGGGCGGGTACATGCTCCGCCGGTTCGGTTCTAGACCACACATCTGTCAATCGAGAATAGAACGTGGAAACGCCCTCAATAAGAGGCCGGACATGTATGCCTCCAAGCATGTAAAATTCGAACTCCTCCACGGGGAGGAAATATCGAAAAAGTTGTGTAACAAGTATGGGACAAGGGTAATTTGCGGCTCGTTTGCCCGCACCTATGGAGTTTAGCAAAACTGTGCACATGTCGAAACGGGGGTTTCGTGTCATAAGGGTATGCACAATATGCAATGAGGGTGTAAAAAATGTTGTGTTGTGGGAGCTACCGAAAATATTATTTTGTGCCCATCGGCACACAGTTAAGACATTTGCGAAAATGGTTCTTGCTTGGATACCCTTCCGCGGCTCTTTTGAGCAATCGTTGCCCATCAAGGGCATGTAATCCTCAAATTGCAAAGGTTGGTCATGTGCGGGTATGCAAGGGATTAATGTGACCTCGTGTAAAATGTCCCTATTAATGATAATTTCCCGATCACCCCATAGCAATTTAATAAACCCGAATTGGGTGAGACACCCATCTTCCATACACTCGTAAAAACGAGTGACTAATTCCGGCAGTGTATAAGCGTGAGGGTGATTATATATCAAATAGTTCCAACACCTACGCGCTATTTCGTTCGCAAAATAACTACCGTACACCTCGTGTGAAAATACTTGTGAAAAATCACGTTCAAGTTGCATGCTGTGTGCCATTGGTAGCTACAGATTTAAAATAAATTAAAGACAGAGAGTGTTTTCAGAGATCTGACCTCCCCTGAAAAAATCAGGGGGTGAAGACACTAGATGGCGGCGGAAGCGCGGCTGCATGCAAGCTCCTGCGGCGGAAACGCGGCGCGGCCACGCGATCGAGCGTTGAAAACGAGGCGGCGGCGGCTAGGGTTTGAGAGAAGATGAATTTTAGGATCGTAAGTTTGGGGGAGTTGGTCGTTGTAGTATAGTGGTGAGTATTCCCTCCTGTCACACGGGTGACCCATGTTCGATCCCCGGCAACGACGCCATTTGATTTTGTGCTAAGTTTTGTGATCAAAGAATTATTTACCGCAATCAAGAATGGCGTCGCTTGGTAGCTAGCCGGTGAGTACGGGTCGGTCCACAGGGATTTTGTGTATTCTCAATTTATTCTAACAAGTTAATTCCAAACGGTGTTGGATTGATTATCACTAAAAACTAAAGTTGATCTAGAATTAAAATCTTGCTAGGGTTAGGTTTAGGTTAAGTTTGGAAAGTCAATATTCCTCACCGCTTTCTATGCCCTAATTAAGATCTATGGGGTATTATGGTAATAATTAATAAAGTGGTTTAGTACCATCGGGAAGAAACTAGGTTTCTTCCTCTAGGTTCTTGTCCTTCCTTTCTTAATTCTTACCCTAACCTCCATGAAAAATATGCACAACCGGTCTTTTAAACTACGGTATCACCGTTACCTCGTGGGGTAGGGTGCCGTAGAGAGCGGTGTGTGTATGTATGCATGGAGTCCTATGAATAATATGTGATGGGCAAGAAAGGGGTGAGAGATTTTCATCTCTCAAACCTTTCCTATTCCTAACCCTAACAAGTGAGGAACTACTCACTCATTAGGGAATTGATTAAAAGAAATATTTTTATCTACAGCAAACAATTAAAAGTGCTAAACTAATTAACTAGGGCAGATAATAAAATCTATACTAGGGCAGAAAGGAATTTAAGAACTAGGGCATAGAAATAAAAATCTTACTTTATTTGATGGCTCACTTCAAACATTTAGACCGAATTAAAATTCTGAATAGATGAATAAAAAGAGGCATACCTCAAAAAGAGGTTTAGGGTTTCTATTTATAGATCATAGAAGCCCTAGGGTTACATTCGATACATATCTGCATTTACAAATTTGCCCCTAAGAAGCCTAGTCAACGCACGCCATCCACCGTCAAAGTTCGCACCGACACGGGCTCATCATGGCCGCGGAACCGCGGCCAAGAGCCATGTTTGGCCGCGGATCCGCGGCCATATAGGGGGCTTGTTGTCTGATTTCTTCTGTGCCGCTTCTGGTTGCATTTGGCTTCCTGTTTTTCACTTGGTTTCTCAGATTGTCTTTTAGTTTTCCACAGTGCATAATGTTGTGGACTTTTACCGTTTGCTTCGTGTCGAAGTCTTGAACCTTTCGCCGCCTTTGTACTTTGTGAAATTGTCTATTGATCTTCATTTATTCTTCAAACTGTAGGCATGATCAAGATTCTTCTATTTGTTGGTCGTAGTCTCACTTTTGTATCGTCTTTTCATCATTTTCACTGTTTTGTTCCGAGAACCTGTAACCTGCAACTATGTAGCAGACATGGATCAAAATCACCTGTTTATTTGTAAAATGAATAAGAATGGGGAATATAATAATGCAAAATTATGATATGAACAGGACGTGGTCCCCTACAGATGACCCGACAGCCAACCTCACTTGAAGCAATATCTTCGAGGTCTCATATCTTCCGATACGAGATTGCTCTCCATATAAGACTTTGGTATGGAGGAAGATGGAAGCTAAGTCCATCTTCTCGTGCTTCCTCTGGTTTTCACTATCGATAGAGGCAAACACGAGGCACTTGGCTCTCGCACAATCCTTTTGCCATGTCAGACGGATATCCATATCCGCGACGGTGGAACTTGGACCTGGGACGACGGGGGGTTTTGTAATAAGGAGGTAGTCTTGTTTGTCATAGGTAAGTTCCATCTAGACATACCTTTGCCAATCAATACAGTCTGGCTCAGTCAAATTATTAGCTAATAACCTATGTCTGGTCATTGTGGTTGCTGCAATTAAGAGAGAGAAGAAACACTTAGCATGATGCTCTTCCAAATTTAGATCGGTTATTAGTTTATCTAAACAAGATGGCTCCCACTGTTTTCTCGAATCCTTCCTCAAACCATAAAAGAAGAATTAGTCAGGGTTAATCTCACTTTTATAATTCTTGCTTAACCTTGTAGCTAGGCTGGTGTCGGTATTTCGAGGGAGGTTTTCCAACGCTTTCACGAAATTCCTTAATTACATAACCTCTTTTCCCTGGAGGCGTAGCCCCGCTAACACCGTTCTAGACACCTACTTGGTTTATAGCATTGATCGTTTAGTGAAAAAATCTCTCGAAGAGTAGCACATACTCACAGTAGGATCGGGATCCAAATATCATTGTATGATAACCAAGAAGGAAGCCTACCATGATTATCACACTCCAAATGGTATACAACACTAGCAGGTTTCAGTACCTTAGAAACTCCCGATGTGGATTTTTGCCCCATGCTCTTATGACCTTGACGAAAGCCAACATATCATAAGTTACATATCAAGTTCTACCCGTCATTATCCAGGTTAATTTGAACCCACCCATACATACCCTTGACGAAGGCCAACAAAGTAGTACGACTGTCCTAAACCAACACATCTATCTATGCTACATATGAATACTCAACAGCTACCAATCACTATGCCGTGGCGAAAATCAAAATACATAGCTTGAATACTATTGAATATTCATATGAAATAACGGAGGGCTACGGATGGTTTTGGCGAAACCGTGAACGTAGTGAACTTGATATAGTCGAAAAAACCATGATAGCTTTTTAAAAGGAGTGGTTTAAGCTCCGCATTTAAAATTTCTTTTTGAAGAAAACCGAGTGGTTTTGAAATTGTTCCAACGATTAAGCTTTGGTTTGTTTTATCTTGCATTAATCTTTGTTAATGCTATCCCATCATTTACAAATCCTATCATTGCAGCAAAAGAAACGAAAATACAACGTACGCTTATGCCATCCGTATTCGCCACTGGGCCCCGTCTAACACCGTTAGGTTACTTAACTAACGCCTAGAGCGGGGGTTGGACTAGCACGGATGCAAAATATAAACAACGCCTACTAGATATATATATATATATATAATATATATATATATGCATTCGTCTCATGCAATAATAGGCATTCCAGATCACAGATGAATATATTGGATATACTAGGAATTCCACGTTTCGTTTAAGCCTGTAACGAAAGACGGATTCCACGGTCGTGATGAATAGCCAAACCCCACCCCAGACCCCTACGGGTGCGGAAAACTACCCGCCAAATTCCCGAAGTGAAGCAACCTCCCTCAGTAAAATAAGTAGGCCACTCGGCACTTCAAAGAACCCGATAGTTTGTGCACCCCACCTTTGGTCTATCCTAGGAGCAAAAACGGTAAAAAGAAAAAATATACAACGGTAGCTACAACCTCAACCCGAATGTGCCCCGCAAAATAATACTACATCAATATTACAAATTACATTGAATGAAAGAAAAGAAAACGCTCTTCTTACATCCCACGGCTATTCATCCACGATGATCCAATAAAATTCATATACACAAACCATCACAGATCACAGATATGTGCAACCCCCAACTAACCGACATATAACAATTAGCGAAAGTTTATGAACACATATATATCAAACACAGAAAACCCGATTAGCTAAAGTACTTAGAATTTCGATCGATAACAAAATTTGAATCTACCCCAAGTATAACACTGCATACAAAAGATCCTGGACAGAAACAAAATATCCTAAATATCATATCTCAGCAATATAGACTCATTGTAGAAAATCAGGCCGAGTCACCCTTGACTCGGCCGCGGAACGGCGGCCAAACCATGGTTTGGTCGCGTTTCCGTGGCGGTCTTGGGGACTCAGGAACCCAATTTTCTCCAGTAGTCTCCAAAAACCCTGCACGTATTTTTAAGGCCCTGAAAAGATTTTTGGACCAGTTTTAAAAAAACGACAGAAAGTGCAATTTTCGAACGTGATTTTGGGATTTCTTCGTCGATCGAATTTTTAACACTTTGCTAACTATCTAGTTAAGGTTTTGTAGGCTCTGATACCACTGTAAGCCGATGTCGCGCACCTCTCGGTTCGCGGGGAGACAGAATTTTCAAAAACGATGATATTTAACTACGCAACACCGGCTAAAACTCCAGGATCTTTACTAAAATCTTAACTAGCTAATCTATCTAGAGGTTTAACTACTTTGTTAGAATGTTATACCTCCAAGATACGATCCTTCGGGTCTTCTAGTGCTCCTCTCCAAGGCTCCTCGGTGATCGGATCGGGCTAGCTCCATCGGCCTTCTTGTGTCAAAGATGATCCACCGCGAGAGAATGTGCTCCAAGCTTCAACCTCTAAATGAGGTAACTAAGGTAGATGATTTGCTAAACCAACTAGCCTAGGAGATTAGAAAGTCTAAAGGATTGATTAGTCTCACTAAACCTTTGGCTCACAACACATGTGAAGGTTAGGGTTTAGTTTTTGAGGAAGAAGGAGATGGAGGAACTCAAGAGAGTATGAGAGGAGAGCAACTCAAGAAAACGAGTTCAAGAAAGGAAATGATCAAGTGTGTAGGCAAAATGTAGAGAATGGCTAATAATATCACTCACTCATTGAGCCATGGAATAAATCCTAATAGAATATATGTGCCATGCCTCAATAGTGAACCCAAAGCAAATAAAATAATCAAAGCCCATTCTTTACACCATGCCACAATAAGTCTCCTCCATTTCCACAATATCCACTTCATTAATCCATTATACCAAATGGATAAAGCAAATAATGAGGTGGCCTCCTTCTAGAAATATGCCTTGCCAAAGTACAAGAATGCCCCTCACCGTATATACATACCCGTATCTGTATTCCGAAAAATACGGATACACTGAGACGATAACAATCCAATAATACAATACTAGGATCCGGCTTAAACCAAAACCCACCAGTATTGTCTGCCCGATCATCATCCATGTATAAGTACATGTACGTGATCGAAGCCCAGTCGTAAAACCATACGACGTCTACATCAATTGACTAAAGCAGGGAAACCCTTTGTGTGGGACTCTAAAGACTCGACAGTACGCTGGCAGTGGGTTTAACCACAAGCCGTCAGCAGTACTAGTTGCACATAACGGCTACCTAGGTATCTATCGATAAGAAGTCTGATGAGCAAACTCACCCGGACTCCTACTGAGCCTATCAGTGACAATTTCCGTACAGTCCGGTCTGTTCGTCTGAGATACTCGCATATCCGCCTACGGGGATGGTAAACGTCAGACCCCTAACAACGTGGTAAGTCATGTCGGAGGAGAGCCCAATACACCATGAGAAACTACTGGAGTACCTTACCAGTATTTCTCGACTGCCCTGGCCAGGGACTTGTGTAATGGCTTTCCGAACACTGCGCGATATCAACCCCCAATACCGGGAGAGACGAATCCTATCTGATCGCTACTGTCTCCAAGTGCTTCGTGATTACATCCAACTACTCCTTGTTTGCACGACTCCTTTGAGCGTAGTAGGGTAGTAATCAAAGTGGAGTGGGAATGCACTCGAGACGAAGTAGCGATGGCAAGTCAACGGACTAAGCCGTACTCATGCCACCTGAGAACTGCTACCTAACGATAGGTATAATACCAACCAGCAGTTCCCGTCGAGTTCTGTCCAGTGTAACTCACAACCTAGTGAGCACCTGCATACCTTCTCCAGTACGTCATACTAATGGTTGCGGGACAGACCATATCCCCTGCTGGGATGAGAAGCGTATACACTAGTCTACTCCGGAGTATCAATACCCCGTCTCGATAATCCAACGACTAGGGACCTGCATAAAGATGTGCTTATAGACTACCAAGCCCATACGTATGTGACTGCCATCACAACGCTGGTAGTCAAACAAAGATCCTAAGGGCTCTACCAAAATGTATAAGCGATATGCTAAAAGAAACACATACACATATTGAGGTAGAATCAAACCAGGTAGCATACTACCATATCGAGCAAGACTGTTATTATAACTGTGAAATATCCCGAGCATCTAATATATAATATAAATCCAGTATGATACAGTAATGGCCTCTAGGGCATATATCACTAACATCTCCTTGCCCTACACCTGGTCTGCCCGCCCTCTCTAGCTAAACGAAGGGAATAGTTAGAGGGGATGTAGAATCGAGACCGAATTTCGGAAAGCTCGTCGAGACTCTTCAAAATGGAGGGCGCATCGCGGGTGTTTCCGATGCGCACCTTGAGGGCCCTTGTCACTGCACGACGGCGAGCGACCGGGGGGGTGCCGACTCTTGGGGGCGAACCTGACACGGAGGACGAAGGAGAAGAAGAACCCTCTAGGCTATCTGAAGCCGAAGAGGAGGAAGACCTACTGGACCCGGCCCCAACAACGGGAACCTTATCGTCCGACTCTACCCTTACTACCTCTACGGACTCCTCAGATGGAGACATCAAACCTGATTCAAAGGAATGGACTCACCGAGGTAAAATCAACAAGGGATCCAATCTAAAAGAAAGAGCGACGAGCAATCTTCAGCAATGAAAGAGAATTTGAGCAAAGTATCAACCCTAGGATGGTCCCCTCCTATTTATGCACCCCAAAGGGGAACATCCTACGGCCCTGATTGATTCCCGCCAAAACGAAACGTCACGCCCAGCGATCGGTGGGGCTCCACGTGGCGATCGACCATTGGGGATGTCTTTTCGACTGCAAGAATCAGAGACAACCTGTCACTTCCGCCAACCGACGTCCGACATGTGGCCCGTATCCCAATTGGCGATCGGCTGGAACGGCGCCCCCTCTTTAAAGCGCGATCATTTCATTGATCCACTGACGCCATCGGTGATACACGCGAAGATTTAGGCGAACGGAGAAGCGACACGTGGGGCCAAAGATCGAAACGACGTAACCACCAAACGCCATGCCGTTTCCGGGCGATCCGCGTTATGATTTCTTAGCGCCAAAATGAACGAAAGAAAACCGAGCAGGCCACTCTCGACCCGACCCATGAATAGATCGGAACGAGAGTAGGGGGCTAATGATGATGCTCACAAGTGGTGTTTCCTCAGATTACGACACGTGGCGGATGACGTGTCCCGAAGGCTACGGAGGTGGAATATATGAGCTGCATTATGAGGATTCCTCAGGATCCCCTTCTCGAGGAACGTATTGGACCTTTTGAGAGATCTCCCTGAATACATACTACCTACACCTAGGAAACTACCAGCAGTTCGTCTTCGAGCTTTCTCAGTCTCCTTGCTCATCTCCGAGCCTTCTGACGTGCCGAGCCTCCTCGTCTTCCAAGCTCGTCTTCGAGCCGTCTGACGTGCCGAGCTTCCTCGGCCTCCCCCGATCAACCAAGAGCGTGGATTCCATACGCCCCGTAACAGCTCCGTGCATATCGCTAGGGCGAGATATCCGTCTCCCCACGATCCGCGTCCCACGCTGGCGCATCCCTCCATTAATGGGCGCATCCCGCCATTAAATACGGGGATAACGCGGAGGCGTAACTAACGGCGGATATCTCGCACCCACTCGCTCCAAGCGACCCCTATATAAACCCCCTCTCAAACGACTCAGGTATCTGAATTTTATCTCAATACGCCGCTACTCTGCACCTATTTCTCGGTTCTAACTTGATCATCGGAGGGTGCTACGGTGGTCATCCACCTCGGGACTTCTTTGTAGGTAGCTTGACATCCAACATCAACCCATTGAGATCCACACTCAGCAACTCCCAATCAAATCTCAGCCGTCAAAGGCCGCCATCAAAGGATCGACGTAGGACAACGTTTGAAGGAGATCCCAGCCTCTCATCACCTATAAAGATTATTTGAAAAACTTCACTATTTATGTGTGGATGGACCGAAACATTCGGATATTTATATGTCTCTCATTTAAACAAACGACTTGGGGGCTAGATCCAAAAGCTTTGAGCAACATGGTTACTCGACAACTCCCTAAACTCAAACCCCTCCTCAAATCTCCAAACCCAAACCCAAACCCTAGCACCACCCCTCTCCCCCCATCCCTCCTCTCCCTCCTCAGATCCCACATCCCCACCTCCTCCGCCCTGACCCCGGCCTCCTTCCTCCGCCTCCTCCGCCGCCTCCGCCACCACCCCTCCCTCTCCCGCTTCGACCTCCCCCTCTTCCTCTGGGCCCCACGCCTCTCCCCCACCTTCGCCCACGACCACTCCACCTCCGAGTTCATCGTCCGCTCCCTCGCCGCCACCCGCCGCCTCGACCCCCTCCTCCCCCTCCTCCTCTCCCTCCCCCCATGCCCCTGCTCCTCATCCTCCATCTTCTCCTGCCCTTACCTCCCCCACATCTACCGCCCTGCCGTTGGAGCCTTCCTCCGCGCCGGCCGCTTCGACGACGCCGTCGCCGCATTCCACGGCCTCAAGAAGTCCGTCGATGGCCGTGTGGACCCCGCCCTCTACAACCTCATGATCAATGGATTTGCTAAGTCGCAGGACCATGGAGAAGCCATACAGTGGTATGAGACGATGGCGAGGGATCGGGTGAAGCCGGATGTTTACACTTTCAATATCTTGATTGGGAGCGGGTTCAGGAGCTGCGGGTTCGATGAGGGGTTGAAGTGGTTTAAGGAGATGAAGAGGAAGGGGATCGAGCCGAATGTGGTTAGCTTTAATAGTCTGATTAGGGGTTTTTTCAGGGAGGGGAGGTTTAGGGAGGGGATTGGGGTCGCGAAGGAGATGGTCGAGATTGGATGCGGGGTTTCGGTTGCGACTTGCGAGATTTTGGCGAACGGCCTTTGTAGTTCAGAAATGTACGAGCTTTTGATTGGGTTTTTGGAGAAAGGGGCGGTTCCGAGTGAATTTGATTGCTTGAGTTTGGTTGAGGCTTTGTGTGTTGAAGGGCAAGCTGAGAAAGCGTTAGAGTTGGCGAATTTGTTGTGGGAGAAAGGAATGAGTGTTAGTTCTGTGTCTTGCATCGCTTTGGTCGAAGGTTTGAGGAGTTTGGGAAAGCTCGATGAAGCGATCGGGTTGATGGAGAGAATGATTGAGAAGGAGATGGTGTTGGATCGGATTACTAGTAATTGTTTGTTTGAAGATCTTTGTAAAGTTGGGAGGACGATGGAAGCGAATAGGTTGAGAGTATTGGCTTCGAGTAAGGGGTTTGAGCCGGATGGGGTGACATTTGGGATATTGGTTCGTGGCTTTTCGAGAGAAGCAAGGGAAAAAGAAGGTGCAAAGGTTGTTGATGAGATGTTGGATGCAGATCTTATTCCGAATATTGCGACTTATAATCAGCTGATGGATGGGTTGCAACGATGGAGCAAATGTCGTTCCTAGTGGTAATGAGAAGGAGAAATAGATTGGATGGTTTTGACGAACATGTGGTGTTCTCTGCAGTAATGCAAAAGGAACAATCGACATTCAGTTGGGCTCCACACGGTAATTTACTTTTAGAGAAAAATTGATCATATGCATTTTCTCAATGACATATCATCTGGTACTCATGTTTTCCGGTGCTGGACAGTCAAGATCGAGGCTCTACTCTTACAAGACAAAACTAACCGCATTGACAAGGACATACGTAAGTATGGCATAAGTACTCATAATAGTTGAGTTGGTTTCTCTCCAAATAAAAAATTGATATTATAGAAATAATTTGTTTAGTATATTGTCAGTTCATTAGTTATGCTTGTGTATTTGTCCTTGATGTTGTTAATAAAATAGCAACATTAATTTCAAGGCCAAACAACCAGAGTTTGTTTGTGCTAAGCATCAATTATTGCAATGACTATAAATTTTATGTTTTGTCTAATGTAATATCTTTACAGTTTTAATAGGAGGCTAGAAGCAATTCAAAATGGGTGTGCTCAATAAATGGTTTGTAAGTGACTATTTAATTAACAAATGACTTGCAGAGACATCCCTTCTCCAATTTAGAGCCAAAGGATAAATCTTACCATGTATATGATTTAACGAACTTTAGTGTGAAAGGCAAGAATTAGACCGGAACCCCTGGTAACTTTTTTTTTAATCTTCTAACTAATCTACGTGTTCCGCTACTCATTTGCTGATGAGTGTATAGCATAATCCAATCCTCTGGGTGTTGAGTTATTTCTTCTTCAACTTTTCCTCATCTTTATATATATAGAGAGAGAATAATGGAGGAAAAATGCCATAGGAGGGAATTTCCTCCTATGGCGTCGAAAAAGTGCGTCCTCCATCGTGTTTTCCGACGGTCGGCATCCATCATCTTCATCGTTATCATCTAAGATATGAGTATACCAAATTTCATGTGATTCTACAACTTTTTCACCGTTGAATTAGTGCGTTCAAAATTAACGGTTTACCGACAATAGAACATTTTACATTGCTAAATCAATGGTGAAAAAGTTGTAAAATCACATAAAATTTGGTGTACCCACATCTTAGATGATAACGATGAAGATGATGGATTCCGATCGTCGGAAAATACGACGGAAGACGTACTTTTTCGACGCCATAGGAGGAAATTCCCTTCTATGGCCTCTTTCCTCCATTATATACCAGAACAAGATCAACATGCAAACATGTTTTGACTTGACCGAATCATGCTTATAACTTGACTTGATTACAAGACTACTTGTTTACATCTTGAACCTGATTACATGAACAACTTGTATCTATGGTTTCGGTAAGCCTTGTAACTATAATCAATACAATACATTACGGGATTTAATGAGGTAGATTGGTACATAATGTATTAAAAGTGGCACGATGATGGTCACTAAAAGACTCCTATATGAACTCTCGTGCCGTTGTCCTATGGGTTTTGACGGGACCTTGTACTTACATATTACCATAGTCCATGGAGCAAGTTGGACTTTTCTCGTATACACTGATATATTCTATACCAAACTACAAACAACTATGATAGTATAACAAATATATATCTATACAATTACCAGTTCTTTCTCTTTACTTGTTCTATTCCATTCTTACTTCTAAGACTTACCGAGCGCTAGTTCGCTGACGACCTTCCTGTCTCTTTCTTTCATTGGAATGTTCGTCAGGAGGATCAGACTCTCAGGAGATCGAGTCCGGCCAGGACGACTTGGACCAGTTCACAGAACAACCAAAGTTCTAGCTTTTCCTTATATTTACTTTTCATTTCATATGCCACTGTTCAGATATTGCTTTTTATCCTTGTACTTTCCTTTTCAAAGCAATGTATTGTAAAGATGAATGTTAATAAAATTTACTGTTACATTATATATTTTGTCATTTCTTATGCATTATATATATATTGCTTATTTACGCTTAGCGTGTTTACTTCTGAGTAAATACGTCGTGTGCCCATCACGTCTCCTTCTCTGTACACTGGGAAGCGGGGCGTGACAGGTTTTGTTGGCGGCCCATGCATGTTAGTTCTGCATGGAATCCTAAGCAATATATCACAAGAATAATAAGAATCAGCAACTATACATTCCTTACATTTCAAATTCCTTGAATCTATCATAACCTTTCTTTTTCTATCAAGATCATGGATTCACCGAACAACACGAGTACTCATGTCAATGGCAACACCCCACCACCTACTCTACCACCACCTCCTACCGTTGCAGCTCCCATCAATGAGCAAACGGTTTTGCATGAGGCGAATGGAGGGTCGGTAGCAGCAGACTGCTATCCTCATGCACCGCCCAGAGACTGAGGCACCCGGATTCAAGTAATTCAGGGCTTTGCATCCGAAACATTTCTCTGGGAAAGATGGCCCACTAGAGGCAGAGAAATAGGCTCAGTCTATCGAGAATGATATGGCTGCAGCACAAGTGCCAGAGGTTGTTTGGATGGGAGTTGCAATGCTGCAACTAACAGATAACGCAAGAGTCTGGTGGAAGGCTGAAAAAAGCCGACTCACCCAACCGATTGAATGGAGTACATTTTGCGATATATTCGACATGAAATATTTTCCTGAGACTGCCCATTTCGGCATGGAAAAGTAGTTCATCCACTTACAGTAAGGTTCAATGTGGAGCAAATCTGTGGATGAATATGATGCTGAGTTTACCATGCTTAGCGGGTAAGATATGTCTCAATATTCAATTTTCTGACATCACATACTACACTGCTAACACAAGGTCGTAACAGGGTTGCAGCACACCTCATCCCAATCGCTGATATCCGGTCACGAAGATTTCAATAAGGGTTGGACCCGGAAATCCAAGTTGCACTCGCTACAGGGGATTTCCCAACCCATGATCTTGTTCTGAAGGCTTCCCGACGCTATGTGGTAGTGGTGAAGAAGAAGGGCAAACCTCCGACTGCCGGTGTGAAATGCTCTGCCACTCATATGGCAGGAGGAGCCTCTTCCATGCCAACTTTTGCACCCAGGAGACCGGAAGTACCATTTAACCGGCCCAGTCCAGATTTTTGCTTCTACTACAAGAGAAATGGACACCTGGTAAAGAACTGCAGGCGTGTAAATGGCCCGTGCTTAGTTTGTGGCGCGTCTATTCACTCCATCGGAGCTTGCCCACATCGTCTAAACCCAGCTCCTGCACCCCAATCAACGATCACTTTTCCGCAGCAGCCAGCTATTCAGGCTCCTGCACCTCGTCTTACTCTTCCTGCTCCACCTCCACGTGGACCTCCTGCACAGCCTCCTCGTTAATTCCATTAGACACTGAGGAACATGCCTCAAGGGCAGAGAAACATGCCCCAAGGACAGAAGAATGTGCCTCCAGCTAGGAGGAATGTACCCCGGCGTCAGGCTTTCACTTTAGCGGCCGTGGAAGCCGAAGCTATAGGTCAAGGTAATACTGGTAATCTTCCTTCCATCTTTTTCAACCTTTGCATCCTTTCATTCTTTCAAATATTTTTCATGCACTTTCGGTACAATATCAGTAGTTCTTTCCCACTACTGTAATCAAATTTTTTCTTGAATCTGTTACAACTTCTTTGTATAAATTTCGATGACGAAATTTTTATAAGGAAGGTAGAATATAACGACTCTGTTTTTACTGTACGAAATTTTTTAAGTTAATGTACAGAATGGAGTTTGCAAGTCTGGGTACAATTTATAAGTTATTTTTGTTTAAGAACAGTAAGAAATAACTTGTAACTCATTAGTAAAGTCTTGCACTGCTGTGACGTATCCCATGTGTTCGAATCCCTTCAGACACATTATTTTTTTCTAAATTTTCTTTTAAACTTCTTGGAAGCCCAAAAGTTTACACGTGCACTGCACATAGAAATGAAAATACAGAAAAACAAACATGTGCAAATTATTATAAACACAGACCTGGACACGTGGCGAGAATCCAACGGCCTCCCCCTCACTTTGGACCGGCGAGATCCTCCCTATGGCCGGCGGCGACGGCCTCCGTGGGTAAAAAGTCCCTGTGCTTTGCCCATATGACTCGTGGCCTACCCCCATTACCCCTACACTGTTTGATTACTCTGAAATTAAAGAGAGACTTCAATTTCATCTTTAAATCAAATTTAAATGCATTTTAATTCATTTTTTCAATTTCAAAATCCTAATTCCACACTATAAATACAACCCATACCGTAGACCTTCATTATTTTGAAAATTCTAGCCAAAACTCTCAAATTTTCTAAGTACAAGAATAGTACAAGTAGAGTTAGCCAAAGACCAACTTCTGGCGAATAATCGAGTAAGTTCCGGCGACTCCGCGACGCCACGATGACTAATCCCTCTCCTTCTACCTTCTCTTCATCCAACCAACTCGTAAGTCCCTTCTAATCCTTCCCCTTTTCTTCTAAAACTTCTTCTTCATAAAATATGTCGGAAGTGGAGTTAATACCAATATCTTTTTTTAAACCTTTAAAATTACACTCTTTCTTATATTTTCTTCATGCATATTCTTACACAATGTTTATTATCACATAACTCATGTTTAGAACCAAGTTTCACTCAATAACATCATGCTAAATAACTTTAATTTGACTTTTACGCTAAAATACCATGAACTTCATATATTCATCTTTTAGTTATTTTGATAAATATACCTTTAGTAAACTTCACGGGGTAATGACCTACCGTTCACATACACACACGTTTCCATAGCACGATGTATCTTGAACATATTTTTGTTACCATATTTAATCAAAATACCATGTACTATAAAAATGGTTTTCTTTTAAAAAGTATTATTAAACTCTTTGCGATTATACCTCTACAACCCATTTGGGGAACCCACTATTGGATGGTGCAGATTATCGCATGTTCTCGGGCTAGTAGAACGAGATGCAGACCTTCTCACGGAGCATTCGATCTTGAAAGAATTTTAATACGAGTTTTAAAAAAAACGAAATTTTCTATTTAATAATAAAATTAATTTTTAATAATCATATAAATATTATTAAACCACATATTTTAAAGATATAATAAAATCCCATGTTTTCTAAAAAATAAAAGAATGACAAGTTTCATCAAAATACCTTCAAGTTATCCAAAAATCAAGTTTTACAGTAAAATATCTTGATCTATCCAAACTAAACTATTATCACTAAAATATTTCACATTCTTAAAATTCACAATTATGGAAACTCTAAATAATATAAATAAATACTCGAGGTTACTTTGAAAGTATATAAAATATTTTTCATAAAACCCGCTCGAGTTATATAAAATTATATTTAACGACTTTAGTAAATATAGGTTTAAGCGGGATTAATTCTCTTGAGCCTCAGGGAGCCGGAGAAAGTGAGTGCTTGCCTATTTAAGATAGAAAAATTTAACGGTGTTATCAATGGTAATTGTCCTTAGAAAAGACACAAATGCTGCCGTCCATATGCAGCAGTTACCGATAACACCCTAACCTAACTCATGATCCAAATCAGTTTAAAGTGTCCGACTCAACTCTAAGCCTAACTCAAATCAGAATCCAATTCAACATGAATCCAAATTCTAACATGTATACTTGAACCTGAACCTGAATACCAGAACAAGATTAACATGCAAACATGTTTTGACTTGACCGAACCATGTCTATAACTTGACTTGATTACATGACTACTTGTTTACATCCTGAACATGATTACATGAACAACTTGTATCCATGGTTTCGGCAAGACTTGTAACTATAATCAATACAATACATTACGGTGTTTAACGGGGTAGATTGGTGCGGAATGTATTAAAAGTGGCATGATGATGGTCAGTAAAAGACACCTACATGAACTCTCATGCCGTTGTCCCGTGGGTTTTGACGGGACCTTGTACTTACATGTTACTATAATCCACGGTGCAAGTTGGACTTCTCTCGTATATACTGATACATTCTGTACCAAGCTACAAATAACTACGTTAGTATAACAAACATATATTTGTACAATTACCAGTTCTTTCTCTTTACTTGTTCTATTCCATTCTTATTTCTGGAACTTATCGAGCGCTAGTTCGCTGACGACATTCCTGTCTCTTTCTTTCTTTAGAATGTTCGTCGGGAGGATCGGACTCTCAGGAGATCAAGTCCAGCCACGACGATTTGGACTAGTTTTTCCTTGTACTTACTTTTCATTTCATATGCCACTGTTTAGGCATTGCTTTTAATCCTTATACTTTCCTTTTCAAAGCAATGTATTGTAAGGATAAATGTTAATAAAAGTTGATGTTACATTATATCTCTTGTCATTTCTTGTGCATTATATATATATTGCTTATTTACGCATAGCGTGTTTACTTCTGAGTAAATACGTCGCGTGCCCGTCACTTCTCCTTCTCCGTACACTGGGAAGCAGCGCGTGACAAGTTTTGTTGGCGGCCCATGCATGTCAGTTCTGCATGGAATCCTAAACAATATATCACAAGAATAATAAGAATCAGCAACTAAACATTTCTTACATTTTAAATTCCTTGAGTCTATCATAACCTTTCTTTTTCTATCAAGGTCATAGATTCACCGAACAACACGAGTACCAACGTCAATGGCAACACCCCACCACCTACTCTACCACCACCTCCTACCGTTGCAGCTCCCATCAGCAAGCAAACGGTTTTGCTTGAGGCGGTCAAGAGCCTCTTGGAGGGTCAGCAGCAGCAGACTGCTATCCTCATGTACCGCTCAGAGACTGAGACACTCGGAGTCAAGCGATTCAGGTCTTTGCATCCAAAACATTTCTCTGGGAAAGAAAGCCCACTGGAGGCAGAGGAAGGGGCTCAGTCTATCGAGGATGATCTGGCAGCAGCACAAGTGCCAGATGTTGTTTGGGTGAGAGTTGCAAAGCTGCAACTAACAGATAACACCAGAGTCTGATAGAAGGCTGAAGAAAGCCGACTCGCCCAACCAACTGAATAAAGGACATTTCGCGATATGTTCGACGCGAAATATTTTCCTGAGACTGCCCGTTTTGATATAAAACAACAGTTCATCTACTTACAGGAAGGTTCAATGTGGAGTAAATCTATGCATGAATACGATACTGAGTTTACTATGCTTAGCAGGTAAGATATGTCTCAATATTTAATTTTCTGATATCACATACTACACTGCTAACAAAAGATCGTAATAGGTTCGCGGCACACCTCATCCCGACTGCTGAGATCCGGCCACGAAGATTTCAACAAGGGTTGGACCAGGAAATCCAAGCTGCACTCTCTACAGGGGATTTCCCAACTCATGATCTTGCTCTGAAGGCTGCCCGACGTTATGAGGCAATGGTGAAGAAGAAGGGCATACCTCAGACTGCCGGTGTAAAATGCACTGCCACACAAATGGTAGGAGGAGCCTCTTCCATGCCAACTTTTGATCCCAGGAGACCGGAAATACCATTTAACCGGCCCAGTCCAAATTTTTGCTTCTACTATAAGAGAAATGGACACCTGGTAAAGAACTGCATGCGTGAAAATGGCCCATGCTTAGTTTGTGGCACGTCTACTCATGCCATCGGAGCTTGCCCACATCGTCTCAACCCAGCTCCTGCATCCCAATCAACGATCACTTTTCCGCAGCTGACAGCTATTCAGCTTCCTACACCTCGTCTTGCTCTCCCTGCTCCACCTCCACGTAGACCTCCTGCACAATCTCCTCGTCAATTCCATCAGGCACTGTGGAACATACCTCAAGGGCAGAGAAACATGCCCCAAGGATAGAGGAATGTGCCTCCAGCTATGAGGAATGTAACCCCGCGTCAGGCTTTCACTTTAGCGGCCGTGGAAACCGAAGCTATAGGTCAAGGTAACACTGGTAATCTTCCTTCTATCTTTTTCATCCTTTGCATCCTTTCGTTCTTTCAAAAAAAATTCATGCACTTTCGGTACAGTATCATTAGTTCTTTCCCACTACTGTAATCAAATTTTTTCTTGAATCTGTTACAAGTTCCTTCTATAAATTTCGAGGACGAAATTTTATAAGGAGGGTAGAATGTAACGACTCTGTTTTTACTGTACGAAATTTTTTAAGTTAATGTACAGAATGGAGTTTGTAAGTCTGGGTACAATTTATAAGTTATTTTTGTTTAAGAACAGCAAGAAATAACTTATAGCTCATTGGTAAAACCTTGTGCTGCTGTGACGTATCCCCTGTGTTCGAATCCTCCCAATCACATTATTTTTTTCTGAATTTTCTTTTAAACTTCTTGAAAGCTCAAAAGTTTACATGTGTACTGCACATAGAAATGAAAATAAAGAAAAATAAACATGTGCAAATTATTATAAACACAGACTTGGACACGTGGTGAGAATCCATCGGCTTCCCCCTCACTTTGGACTAGTGAGATCCTCCCTATGGCCGGCGGCGACGGACCCCATGGGTAAAAAGTCCTCGTGCTTTGCCCACATGACTCTTGGCCTACCGTCATTACCCCTACACTGTTTGATTACTCAGAAATTAAACAGAGACTTCAATTTCATCTTTAAATCAAATTTAAATGCATTTTAATTCATTCTTTTAATTCCAAAATCCTAATTTCACACTATAAATACAACCCCATACCCTAGCCCTTCCTCATTCTGAAAATTCTAGCCAAAACCCTCAAATTTTCTAAGTACAAGAAGAGTACAAGTGGAGTTAGCCAAAGACCAACTTCCGGCGAAGAATCGAGAAAGTTCCGGCGACGCCACGACGACTAATCCCTCTCCTTCTACCTTCTCTTCATCCAACCAACTCGTAAGTCCCTTCTAATCCTTCCCCTTCTCGTCTAAAACTTCTTTTTCATAAAATATGTCGGAAGTGGAGTTAACACCGACATCTTCTTTTTTAAACCTCTAAAATTACACACTTTCATACATTTTCTTCATGCATATTCTTACACAATGTTTATTATCACATAACTCATGTTTAGAACCAACTTTTACTCAATAACATCATGCTAAATAATTTTAATTTAACTTTTACGCTAAAATATCATGAACTTCATATATTCATTTTTTAGTTCTTTTGATAAATATACCTTTAGTAAACTTCACGGGGTAATGACCCACCCTTCATATACACACATTTCCATAGCACGATATATCTTGAACATATTTTTGTTACCATATTTCATTAAAATACCATGTACTATAAAAACGGTTTTCTTTTAAATAGTATTATTAAACTCTTTGCAATTATATCTCTACAACTCATTTGGGAAACCCGCTATTGGATGGTGCAGATTATCGCACATTCTTGGGCTAGTAGAGCGAGATGCAGACATTCTCATAGAGCATTCGGTCTCGAAAGAATTTTAATACGATTTTTAAGAAAAACGAAATTTTCTATTTAATAATAAAATTAATTTTTAATAATTATATAAATATTATTAAACCATATATTTTCGAGATATAATAAAATCCTATTTTTTCTAAAAAATAAAAGAATAACAAATTTCATCAAAATACGTTTAAGTTATCCAAAAGTCAAGCTTTATAACAAAATACCTTGAATTATCCAAGCTAAACTATTATCACTAAAATACTTCACATTCTTAAAATGCACAGTTATGAAAACTCTAAATAATATAAATAAATACTCGAAATTTACTTTGAAAGTATATAAAATATTTTTCATAAAACCCCCTCGAGTTATATAAAATTATATTTAAGGACTTTAGTAAATATAGGTTTAAGCGGGATCAATTCTCTTGAGCCTCAGGGAGTCGGAGAAAGTGGGTGCTTGCCTATTTAAGGTAGAAAAACTTAACGGTATTATCAATGGTAATTGACCTGAAAAAAAGACACAAATGCTCCATATGCAGCAGTTACCGATAACACCCAAACTTAACTCAAGATCCAAATCAGTTTAAAGTTTCTGACTTAAGTCTGAGTCTAACTCAAATCAGAATCCAATTCAACATAAATCCAAACTCTAACACGTATACTTGAACCTGAATCTGAATACCAGAACAAGATCAACATGCAAACATGTTTTGACTTGATCGAACCATGGCTATAACTTGACTTGATTACATGACTACTTGTTTACATCCTGAACCTGATTACATGAACAACTTGTATCCATGGTTTTGGCAAGCCTAGTAATTATAATCAATACAATACATTAAGGGGTTTAACGGGGTAGATTGGTGCTGAATTTATTAAAAGCGACACGATGATGGTCACTAAAAGACACCTACATAAACTCTCGTGCCGTTGCCCCGTGGATTTTGACAAACATATATCTGTACAATTACATGTTACCATAGTCCATGGAGCAAGTTGTACTCCTATCGTATATATTGATACATTCTGTATCAAGCTACAAATAACCACGTTGGTATAGCAAACATATATCTGTACAATTACCCGTTCTTTCTCTTTACTTGTTCTATTCCATTCTTACTTCTGGGACTTACCGAGCGCTAGTTATCTGATGACATTCCTGTCTCTTTCTTTCTTTGGAATGTTTGTCAGGAGGATCAGACTCTCAGGAGATTGAGCCTGGCCAGGACGACTTGGACCAGTTCACAGAACAGCCAGACTTCTAGATTTTCCTTGTACTTACTTTTCATTTCATATGCCACTGTTTAGGCATTGCTTTTTATCCTTGTACTTTCCTTTTCAAAGCAATGTATTGTAAAAATGAATGTTAATAAAAGTTGCTATTATATTATATCTCTTGTCATTTCTTGTGCATTATATATATATTGCTTATTTACGCTTTGCGTGTTTATTTCTGAGTAAATACGTCGCGTGCCCGTCACGTCTCCTTCTCCGTACACTGGGAAGCGGGGCGTGACGGGTTTTGTTGGCGGCCCATACAGGTCAGTTTTGCATGGAATCCTAAGCAATATATCACAAGAATAATATGAATCAGCAACTATATATTTCTTAAATTTCAAATTTCTTGAATCTATCCTAACTTTTCTTTTTCTATCAAGGTCATGGATTTACCGAACAACATGAGTACTAACGTCAATGGCAACACCCCACCACCTACTCTATCACCACCTTCTACCGTTGCATCTCCCATCAACGAGAAAACGGTTTTGCTTGAGGAGATCAAGAGCCTCTTGGAGGATCAGCAGCAGCATACTGCTATCCTCATGCACCGCCCAGAGACCGAGGCACCTGGAGTCAAGCAATTCAGGGCTTTCCATCCGAAACATTTCTCTGGGAAAGAGAGCCCACTGTAGGCAGAGGAATGGGCTCAGTCTATCGAGGATGATCCGGCAGCAGCATAAGTGCCAGAGATTGCTTGGGTGAGAGTTGCAAAACTGCAAATAACAGATAACGCCTGAGTCTGGTGGAAGGCTGAAGAAAGCTGACTCGCCCAACCAATTGAATGGAGGACATTTCACGATATGTTCGACGTGAAATATTTCCCTGAGACTGTCCGTTTCGACATGGAACAACAGTTCATCTACTTACAACAAGGTTCAATATGGAGCAAATCTGTGGATGAATACGATACTGAGTTTATCATGCTTAGCAGGTAAGATATGTCTCAATATTCAATTTTCTGATATCACATACTACACTGCTAACACAAGGTCATAACAGATTCGCGGCACACTTCATCCCGACTGCTGAGATCCGGGCACGAAGATTTCAATAAGGGTTTGACTCGGAAATCTAAGCTGCACTCGCTACAGGGGATTTCCCAACCCATGATCTTGCTCTGAAGGCTGTCCGACGCTAGGAGGCAGTGGTGAAGAAGAAGGGCAGACCTCAGACTGCCGGTTTGAAATGCATCGCTACTCAAAAGGCAGGAGGAGCCTCTTCCATGCCAACTTTTGCACCTAGAAGACCGAAAGTACCATTTAACCGGCCCAGTCCAGATTTTTGCTTCTACTGCAAGAGAAATGGACACCTGATAAAGGACTGCAGGCGTGCAAATTTTCTATGTTTAGTTTGTGGCGCGTCCACTCACACCATCAGAGCTTGCCTACACCGTCTCAACCCAGCTCTTGCACCCCGATCAACGATCACTTTTCCACAGCGGCCAGCTATTCAGGCTCCTACACCTATGTTATTTAGTAGTGCATTTTACTGTATCCCCATCATCTTGCATGACTGTTATACCCTCTGTAACTAGTGTTTATTTGCATCGATATTCTAGTGACTATTTTAAATTACCGAGTGATAAGCGTTAGTGATTAGATTGTGGCACGTGCGTTACTGTAAAAGCGTGACTGAATAGTGGAAGTGACACGTGCGTGTACACAATCAGCATAACTATTTAGTTATGTATTGTCGATGCCTATGGGGCATATATAAGTGTAACTATAACTGGTATAGGACGGGTATGGAAGACTTATATTAGTGTCATACGTAAGACATCTGATTGATCGTTTAAAGTGTGTTGTAAACAAAGTAACCACAATCAAGACGGTGTCGCTCGTAGCTAGCCGCGATGAGCACAAGTCGTTCGCAGAGAAACGTGAACATTTTTCTGCTTTAAACGAGTTGATTAAAAGATGGGTTGATTGGTTGTAGATCTATTTCAATACGGATGTAGATTTTATATAGAAGAGCCTTGTAGGGTTCATATGACTTAGTAGTAATGGATGACTAATTAAAAATGACTATCTTTTAATAGTTTAAAATTAGATCGATAGTGATGAATGTAGATTAGGGTTCTTTTGGAAGAAATTAGGGTTTCCCCACTTTTAACCCTTATCCTTGCATTGATCTCTATTCATGTCTAGCCTTTACCAAAACAAGTGTTAAACAGATCTCGAATCGTGGTCGTGACTAGCAATAAATTGGTAGCACACCCGATACGGATGTTAACATTTATTTTTCTAAGGTTTATAGACTTTAAAATGTATAAAAGGAGTTAAATAATTTTATTATCCATTGATCTACCTTAGCTTACGAACCCTAGCAAGATAGGAATTAATCGCTCATGGTTTGAGATAGAAGAAAGGATGAAGAAGAAAACATGATTAAGATGCAGAAATAAAATGTAGAAAGTAAATGCGAAAAGATCAATAAAAAGACTATCTTTATTAATCAACTATTGCATACAACTCTCCGTACAAAGTAGATTATAAAGAACCCTAGTTTTCGCTCTCGCTCTCACTCTTGTTGGAGGTAAATGACTAACTGATGATCACCTGGATGCGTGGATCGCTTTGGACCCCTTGATCTCTTCGGTTCGATGATCTTTCATGTGAAGCTCTCGGTCTCTTATATAGTCACCATAGGCAGAAACCCTAGATTCCATATAATAATATATGCTATTAAAATCCTACCCATAAAATCTTAAATCCAACGGCCATCATGAGGCCGCGGATCCGGCCCGAATATGGTAGTTTGGCCGTCCAACCGCTGCGACATGGTGGGATCAGGACTTAGGATTTCTTCTTATGTTTGGTATTGACATGTAGAGATCCTCTAAATATCTGGATTTTGAGAATCTAACTCCGAGTCTCTGCCGTTGCTAGATCTTATGATTTGCTTCAATATTTCGGCAGATTTGATTCCGACATCTCGGATCTCTTGATCTCCAGACCTGAGCTAATATCTGCACAATATCTCAAGTTATAGTGTTAGCAGCATTTGTTATTATTTTGAGATATTATCCTAACCATTTTATATGATTTAAATCTTAAGAATATTGATCAGAAATATTTGATATAATATGTATATTTTAATTACAATATTTTATTTAAATATTATATGCATGTATTTTCCCTCATTATGTTAATTATAATGTAGAAACATATGATAATAATCTTTTTACAAATAAACCATCATATGTTCTATATTCACAATAAACAACTTTTAGAACTTAACAATAGTGGGGAAAATAATCATTCAAATATGCAATATTTTAGACTAATCAAATACCCCCAAACTTAACTTTGATCGTCCCGAGCAAACTAGTTATTAAAGAGAAGAAGAAGAAAAAGAACCTAGAACATTTTCATAGGCAACACGATTGCACTGAGCACGTGCAACAAGCGTTTAAACCACTAGGTGTTCATAGTAGGAGAAGTGTTGTCTCCTGAGCGTTTAAACCTTATTATGTACGTGCGTCCGTTATTGGGGGTATGCATTTTAGTTACCTAATCATTCATTTCAAAATTTGGAAGTTGCATATAATTTTCGTATTTCAAATCTGAATTTTTAGACCCGACCCGGGCGCGTTTTGGAATATTTTGTATCCCGCCTAAATTCAAATTTAATTAATATTTTATTTTAACTTTACCTTTAAAATTTCGATAACTTTTACAGTTCACATTTTTTTCGTCTAACCAATTAAAATCTTTTTCAAATTTCCTTAATCTTTCCCTAACTGCTACAGCATTTCCCCTACTGGCTCGTGGCCCCCACAAATCTTTTCTCTCTTTCTTTCTTTTTTTTCGTTTCTCTTTCTCCTCCTCTCTCCTTCTCTCAGCCACCGATCTCTCTCTCTCCCCATCTCACAACCTCTTCTCTCTTCTCTCTTTCTCTCTCCTGCAGAAAAGGCCAACTTTCTTTCTCCTCACTGTTCATCTCTTCCTCTCTCACCTCTCGATCTCTTCTCTCTCTCCTCTCTCTCTCAGAATCTCTCTCTCTCTCTTTTCTCGCATATTTCTCTCTCTCTATATATAATTCTTTCTTCCTCTCCTTTTAACAAAACCCATAACCATGTAACCCTAGCCGCTGCCTCCACCTCACCGTCGCCTTAACACCGACGACGCCATTCCCGACCTCGTCGCCTCCTCACCATCATCACCTCCGCCTCCACTCTCTCCTTCCCCGAGCCCCTGCACGCGCACCCGAGCACACCCGAGACACAGCCGAGCATCCTGCACGCTCGCACCGCCGGAGTTGATCGCCGCCGGTGATCTCATCCGCGCGTCCCCGACTCCGTGCACCCCAGTGAGCCCTGCACCCTTCTTCCTTCTTTTTCTTTCCTTCTTCCTTTCTTTTCTGTTCTTTTTCTATCTTCTTTTTTTGATGGCCGTGTCCTTTGCAGATCACTCGCCGGAGCTCCGTCGACGCCGTCGACACCTCACGACTTCCCTTTGAACCACAGTGAGCTTCTCTTCTCATTCTTCTTCTTCCTCCTTCCCTTCTTCTCTTCTTCTTTCTTTTTATGCATTTCTTTCTTTATTGTTCACTGCCTTTTTAGATCGCCGGAATCCGGTCGTGCCGTCGATGATCCCGACGACCCAGCGAGAATATCTGACCCGTGTGATTCCCTTGTACGTTGTTTGGATTCGTTCCGTGTACCGTGCACACGTCATGACTTTTCCCGCCGACGTGTGACGTTCCGTATACCCATTTCTTGATCCATCTAGGCAAGTAAAACTTGCTACATGCTATTTATATTTTTATACGTACTTAATTGCATAGTAAACCTGTAATTTTAAATCTAATGCCACATGTTCCTGTTAACATTCCGATGTTCAATTTATATCATTTTAGTTTTAGAACTTGAAACATATCATGTTACATTTTAGATTACGATACACGATACCCATATCCGTAATTGAACCACATAATGATTATTTGCATAGCCCTTAGTACCATTTTAAATAGTTTATAACTTTCGGATACCTAGTTGCATCCATTTAGCCTATTTTATATACAATTGCATTCCTAGATCATTTAATACATAATAACGAGATTGTAACATTCCATATTTGATTAAGTGTATTTAATTAGTGTTGGAACCATAACCCTAACTCAAATCGATAACCGTGCATCCATATGTTTTAATCTGTACCTATTTGCATACCACATTACAATGTTCCATTTTATTGTTTCATTAGTACCCCATACTTGTTTTGGTATACCCATACTTATTATAGTTAATTATGAGCATCCACGTGACATTTGTGCACCCCTGACATGACTTGATATACTATTACTTGACACGACGTGATACCGTACACTTTTTGACATGACATGATACCTATATATTACCTGACTTGACCTGAGGTACCAAGGCTTTCTCTGTTACCTGATCTTGTTACTAATGCCAATAAACCTGACCTGTTGTCCCTACGGACATTTCCTGTTGTCTATCCAGACAAACCTGTACCTGCTTGATCCTGTGTTGGCATTAGCTCTAGATTTATTAATCCCTGACTTGAACATATATAATTTAGGGGTATGGGGGAAATCAATGATGAAACCTGACTTGTAACTCGACAGTTCGATATCTTTACTGATAAGTCTTACGGGCTAGGCCAGCCCCGGGGTGATGCTGCTGACATCACTCGTCATTACCTACTACCCTTTACTGCCTTGCGACACGTCTCGGATTCAGCCCGAGAGTCATAGACCGTGATTCCGGGCACGCACGGGATACTATTGAGTTACATCGATGATTCATCAAATTGATTTCAAAGACTTGAGAGTAGTTAACCCAATAGACCAGTTTAGATTACTCACTACACATTACCCTTCACTGTCCTTACTTATATCACTGTTATACCTGTTTTACCACTTATAATCATACCTGCATGTATTGCTATCTCTGTTTATATTATTGCTTGATGTTATGACGCACTGACGTCTGGGTTTTGCATGGCCCAGATTCTTTACCTTCGCTACAGGCCGAGCAGGAGTATTTCAGTCAGCAGGCTGAGCAGTGAGGACTTGTTAGTAGTTAGTTCATTTTACTTTCGGTATTTTCATTCCTGATGTGAGCCCGTATTCTAGGACATACATTCTAGTTTATTCTTGTATTGGATCTTTTGCTTCCACATTATTTTATTCTTGACTCGTTTTATTCTGGCTTATGGACATGTATTAGATAGTTTATTATTGTTCTTGATATCTCTACAGCCGTAATGTGACCGTGGAAGGATATTTTCTATCCACAGGTAGCATGGTTGGCTATGTCACGTGCCTACCTTAGCGTACTCTGGGAAGCGGGGCGTTACATGGTTCTTTTGGTATCAGAGGCATAGGATATAAGTTAATCGGGTTTGATTCTTTTTGTAGTTGGGTATTGGACCCAATACACGAATCAGAATACTCGTGGTTAGGAAACATGTCCTGCCACCTTACCGTCTTGCCATTTTTGAATCTTAACCTCCTCCTGATTCTACTTTTACGATATGCAAACCTCCTTTGCATATCGACTCGAAACCTGGTTTCCTTTTGATTATCTTTTGAATTTAGGCGACTTGGATGGAGTTATGTGATTGTAGCTATGATACCGCGGCATGGTTACAATGCGGTACTCTATTTAAGTAACTTGGAGTTCTAGCCTTGATTCATATCCTTAACCTACAGTTTGAATCTGTTATCATGCTAATCCTTTTGGTGCTTTGATTTCAGGAACATGGCAGACAAGAATCTGAAAATGTACCAAAGGCGTGTTGACAAAGCCGCTATGCTTGGAGTAATCCGTGGGATGTTGGAGAACCAAAAGCGACAGACCGAGCTGAACCAGCAGCAAGCTGAAGTTTTTCAGGATGGTTTGCGGACCGTTCAGCAGTCCATGAACAATGTTGTGGCCAGACCAGTTGATCGTGTGGGTACTGTGGCGGATTTCAGGAGACTGGGTCCGTCCATCTTTACTGGCCTGGAAGAGCCGTTGCCAGCGGAGCAGTGGCTGGTTGACATAGAGAATTTACTCGTTGCGGCACAGATCCCAAAGGATAAAAGGGTGGATGTGGTACTCATCCAGTTGGTGGATTATGCCCGTGAATGGTGGCTTGTGGAAGAGACCCGCTTGCCCAAGCCGATCAGTTGGGCGGTTTTTTCGAAGAGTTTCTTGGAGAAGTTCTTCCCGCGGACTGCACGGGAGGAAATGGAAGAAAAGTTCATCAGTTTGAAGCAGAATGGCGCACCTATAGATATACATGCAGCTGAGTGGACGCGGCTCAGTAGATTCGCTGGACGTTTGGTTGCCAACGATGCTGATAGGGCAAGGAGGTTCATACGCAGTTTGGATGTAGACATCCAGAGGCAGATTGTCTCCCTGGGTTTAACCACTTTCTCACAAGTACTTACAGCGGCCCGAGAGCAACATAGCCTATCTATGAAGACTGGGAGTACACAGCAGCCAGCAGTTACAGTACGGAAGCCGGCATTTGTACCGAACCGAGCACTTGGACGCAGAGGTATTCTAGTGGACCGACGTGGCATAACACCGATGAAGAAGCCTGTTGTTGATCAGAGGAGGACTGTGATTTGTGACTACTGCCATTTAACTGGGCACGTGCAAAGGGAATGTCGAAGGAGGCAGGGACTCTGTTTGGTTTGTGGATCGGCGGATCATACTATCAACGCTTGTCCGTCGAAGCTTCGCATGAAAGATGATGTTCAGAAGCCACCGCAGAAACCGTTTCAGGGACAGAAGCAGCTGACTCAGGGACCCAATCAAACTCGAGCATTTACCCTGACGGCTGAGGAAGCCAAGGCTTCAGGAGAAGTTGTTTCAGGTATTCTACTTGTTCATGGTTTTCCCACATTAGCGTTATTCGATTCTGGTGCATCCCATTATTTTATGTCGTCCAAGTTTATTGCTACACACTCGATTACTTGCACGACCTTGTCTAGTTTCTGGGACATACACACTGGGAATGGAAAGATCATATCTAGTAGAGAATGTAAGGATTGTGCAGTTGTTGTTTGCGGACGGGAGCTTTTTACAGATTTCTTGGTGATTGATACAGGCAGCTATGAAGTTGTCATGGGAATGGATTTTCTCGGTACTTTCCACGCTCACATTGATTGTAGGGCAAAGAAAGTAATTTTCCAGATTCCCAGACATCCAGAGTTTATCTTTACTGGAGGAAGCAGTTCTGTCGGGCCAGTCGAGTTTTGGGCTAGGCCGACAAATAGTGTTCTTTCGTCAATGGAAGTTGCTAAAGATGAAGCGCCAGCTGTTGTTCGAGATTTCTTGGACGTGTTCGAAGACATATCAGGTTTACCGCCGAAGCGAGACGTGGAGTTCGCGATTGATCTTATTCCTGGTGCAGCGCCAGTCTCTAAAGCATACTATCCAATGGCACCAGTGGAGTTGGAAGAAGTCAAGAAGCAGGTTACTGAATTACTTGAGAAGGGTTAGATTCGCAGCAGTAACTCGCCTTGGGGAGCTCCAGTTCTTCTAGTTAAGAAGAAAGATGGCACAAGGAGGATGTGCATCGATTATCGAGAATTAAACCGGGTGACTATTAAGAACAAGTACCCGATCTCTCGCATTGGAGAATTATTTGAGCAGCTTAGTGGCGCGAGGGTATTCTCGAAGCTGGATTTGCGATCCGGATATCATCAGGTCCGAGTTAAAACAGAAGATATTTGCAAGATGGCGTTCCGAACTCGGTATGGACATTACGAGTATTTAGTGATGCCCTTCGGAGTAACGAATACACCGGCGATATTCATGGACTTGATGAACCGAATCTTTTCACCATTTTTGGACCAGTTTATAGTGGTGTTCATTGATGATATCCTGGTCTACTCCAAGAGTATTGAAGAGCATGCTGAACACTTGAAGATCGCACTGCAGACGTTGAGGCAAGAAAAATTGTATGCAAAGATGGGCAAGTGCGAGTTTTAGCTTCAAGAAGTGAAGTTTTTGGGGCATGTCATGTCTGGTGATGGAATCACCGTTGATCCCGAAAAGATTGCAGCAGTTCGAGATTGGCCGATTCCGAAGAATGTTGCAGAAATCAGAAGATTTCTTGGACTTGCTGGGTATTACAGAAGGTTCGTGGAGAACTTTGCTCGTCTGGAGGAGCCGTTGACCAAGCTTACACGCAAGGAGGTACCATTTGTGTGGACGGATAAGTGTGCGTCAGCCTTTGAGGCGTTGAAGCAGAGATTGATAACCGCTCCTATTCTGACTGTGCCAGACAGTTCCGGAGGATTGGTGATTCACAGCGACGCATCTGGGAAAGGATTGGGATGTGTTTTGATGCAGCATGGGAAGGTTATAGCGTACGCATCGAGACTGTTGAAAACCCATGAGAAGAATTACCCAACCCATGACTTGGAGCTAGCAGCCGTGATTTTCGCTTTGAAGATTTGGAGACACTACCTATTGGGCTAAAGGGTCGAGGTTTTCACTGATCATAAAAGTTTGAAGTATGTGTTCACGCAGAAGGAGCTTAATATGAGGCAGCGCAGATGGTTAGAGCTGATGGCTGATTACGATCTTGATCTTAAGTACCTTCCGGGGAAAGTTAATGTCGTGCCAGATGCGCTTAGCCGGTTACCAGCAATTCAGATGTTGACTGCACAGAAGGAACTTATTGAAGACTTTCGAAGATTTGATTTGGAGATTGTGCTACCGCATTCTTCAGGACAGTTGATGCAGCTGCAAGTACAGTCGTCATTGATCGAGAATATTAAAGCAGCACAGTCGCAGGACCTTAGATTGCAAAAGTTTCGAGAACAGGTTGAAGCTGGACTTCGAACGGACTTGTTAATTCATGAAGATGGTTCGTTGCGATATGGTAGCCGTTTGTGTGTGCCAAAGGGAGATATTCGCGAAGAACTTATGAAGGAGGCGCACAGTTCAGCATATTCTGTACATCCAGGAGGCACGAAGATGTACCAAGATATACGACAGCATTTCTGGTGGGAAGGCATGAAACGGGAGATTGCTCGCTTTGTAGCAAAGTGTTTGGTGTGTCAGCAAGTTAAGGATGAACATCAACGGGTTGCTGGTTTATTGCAACCACTTCCGATTCCTCAATGGAAGTGGGAACATATAACCATGGATTTCGTGACGGCTTTACTGCGGAGTCCAAAGGGCAACAATACAGTTTGGGTAATTGTTAATCGATTGACCAAGGCAGCCCATTTCATACCATTTCGAGTTGGTCAATCAACAAAAACTTTGGCAGAACGGTACATGCAGGAGATTATAAGATTGCATGGTGTACCGGTGAGCATCGTGTCCGACCATGACACTCGTTTCTTATCACACTTTTAGAGGAGCTTACAGGAAAGTTTGGGGACTCGTTTGAAATTTAGCACCGCTTATCATCCTCAAACAGATGGCCAGTCGGAGAGAACGATCCAAACTCTTGAAGACATGTTGAGAGCTTGCATGTTAGACTTAAAGGGTTCATGGGAGGATCATCTACACTTAGTGGAGTTTTCTTACAACAACAGTTTTCAGACGACTATTCAGATGGCTCCATTCGAAGCTCTATATGGTCGCAAGTGTCGTTCGCCTGTTTGTTGGGACGATATTGGAGAAAGATTGTTGGGACCGGATTTGATCGTGCAAACAGTTGAGAAGGTTAACATTATGCGGAATCATATGAATGTAGCACAAGACCGACAAAAGAGTTGGGCAGATACATCGAGAAGACCTTTAGAGTTCGCTGTTGGTGATTTGGTATTCTTGAAGATATCACCGATTAGAGGGGTGATCCGTTTCGGAAGTCGAGGAAAGCTTAGTTCTCGATTCGTTGGACCCTTTGAGATTTTGGAGCGTGTTGGAGAAGTGGCATATCGTTTGGCGTTACCGCAATCCTTGGCGAATGTTCATGACGTGTTTCACGTATCTCAACTCCGTAAGTATGTTCGAGATGAAACAAACGTGTTGGATCATTCGTAACTGACTGTACGAGAAGATTTGACTTTTGAGGAGCAACCGATGTCGATTGTGGATCGTAGGGAAAAAGGTTCTTAAGAACAAAGTTATCCCTCTTGTACTTGTTTCTTGGGGTAATCGCTCACATGGAGAATCAACTTGGGAACGAGAAGATGAAATCCGGCAGAAGTTTCCACATCTATTCTTGTAGTGTATTGTTTGTCTATCCTTTCTTGTTCTTGGAATTTCGAGGACGAAATTCTTTTTGTAGTTGGGTATAATGTAACAACCGAGTTCATTTATACCAATTCCAATTCCCGTATTTATATATATCTGTGGTATTTTATCTTGTTTGAGTGCGAATGGTAGTTTACATTTGACATTGCATTCGACCCGACCCACTTGCTTGAACTGGTTGATTCATATTTATAGACTACCATGGCTGGTTAAATAGACACATGTATCTCATGGATACTGCATATTAACATTTCATCTAGCATAGCGCATCTTATCATATAACATTTTAGATCATGTATAATAAATTAAAATTGCATTTCATAGCCTGCATGATACCCCTAACCCTATGGTAGCGTCCGCGCATCGTGTTCTCGTACCGTTCAGTGAAACAGACGTGTTTGGATAGCTACGCGCACGTACGTGCGTCCGTTCTTGGGGGTATGCATTTTAGTTACCTAATCATTCATTTCAAAATTTGGAAGTTGCATATAATTTTCGTATTTCAAATCTGAATTTTTAGACCCGACCCGGGCGCGTTTTGGAATATTTTGTATGCCGCCTAAATTCAAATTTAATTAATATTTTATTTTAACTTTACCTTTAAAATTTCGATAATCTTTTACAGTTCACATTTTTTCTTCTAACCAATTAAAATCTTTTTCAAATTTCCTTAATCTTTCCCTAACTGCTACAGCATTTCCCCCACTGGCTCGTGGCCCTCACAAATCTTCTCTCTCTCTTTCTTTTTGCTCCTTTCTCTTTCTCCTTCTCTCTCCTTCTTTCAGCCACCGATCTCTTTCTCTCTCCCCCATCTCACAACCTCTTCTCTCTTCTATCTTTCTCTCTCCTGTAGAAAAGGCCAACATTCTTTCTCCTCACTGTTCATCTCTTCCTCTCTCTCTCTCTCTCTCCTCTCGCATATTTCTCTCTCTATATATATAATTCTTTCTTCCTCCTCCTTTTAACAAAACCCATAACCACGTAACCCTAGCCGCTGCCTTCACCTCGCCGTCGCCCTAACACCGACGACGCCATTCCCGACCTCGTCGCCTCCTCACCATCATCACCTCCTCCTCCACTCTCTCCTTCCCCGAGCCCCTGTACGCGCACCCGAGCACACCCGAGAGCACAGCCGAGCACCCTGCACGCTCGCACCGCCGGAGTTGATCGCCGCCGGTGATCTCGTCCTCGCGTCCCCGACTCCGTGCACCCCAGTGAGCCCTGCACCCTTCTTCCTTCTTTTGCTTTCCTTCTTCCTTTCTTTTCTGTTCTTTTTCTATCTTCTTTTTTTGATGGCCGTGCCCTCTGCAGATCACTCGCCGGAGCTCCGTCGACGCCGTCGACACCTCACGACTTCCCTTTGAACCACAGTGAGCTTCTCTTCTCATTCTTCTTCTTCCTCCTTCCCTTCTTCTCTTCTTCTTTCTTTTTATGCATTTCTTTCTTTATTGTTCACTGCCTTTTTAGATCGCCGAAATCCGGTCGTGCCATCGACGATCCCGACGACCCAGCGAGAATATCTAACCCGTGTGATTCCCTTGTACGTTGTTTGGATTCGTTCCGTGTACCGTGCACGCGTCGCGACTTTTCCCGCCGACGTGTGACGTTTCGTATACCCATTTCTTGATCCTTCTAGGCAAGTAAAACTTGCTACATGCTATTTATATTTTTATACGTACTTAATTGCATAGTAAACCTGTAATTTTAAATCTAATACCACATGTTCCTGTTAACATTCCGATGTTCAATTTATATCATTTTAGTTTTAGAACTTGAAACATATCATGTTACATTTTAGATTACGATACACGATACCCATATCCGTAATTGAACCACATAATGATTATTTGCATAGCCCTTAGTACCATTTTAAATAGTTTATAACTTTCGGATACCTAGTTGCATCCATTTAGCCTATTTTATATACAATTGCATTCCTAGATCATTTAATACATAATAACGAGATTGTAACATTCCATATTTGATTAAGTGTATTTAATTAGTGTTGGAACCATAACCCTAACTCAAATCGATAACCGTGCATTCATATGTTTTAATTTGTACCTATTTGCATACCATATTACAATGTTCCATTTTATTGTTATATTAGTACCCCATACTTGTTTTGGTATACCCATGCTTATTATAGTTAATTATGAGCATCCACGTGACATTTGTGCACCCCTGACATGACTTGATATACTATTACTTGACACGATGTGATACCGTGCACTTCTTGACATGACATGATACCTATATATTACCTGACTTGACCTGAGGTACCATGGCTTTCTCTGTTACCTGATCTTGTTACTAATGCCAATAAACCTGACCTGTTGTCCCTACGGACATTTCCTGTTGTTTATCCAGACAAACCTGTACTTGTTTGATCCTGTGTTGGCATTAGCTCTAGATTTATTAATCCCTGACTTGAAAATATATAACTTGGGGGTATGGGGGAAATCAATGATGAAACTTGACTTGTAACTCGACAGTTCGATACCTTTACTGATCAGTCTTACGGGCTAGGCCAGCCCCGGGGTGATGCTGCTGACATCACTCGTCATTACCTACTACCCTTTACTGCCTTGCGGCACGTCTCGGATTCAGCCCGAGAGTCATAGACCGTGATCCTGGGCACGCACGGGATACTATTGAGTTACATCGATGATCCATCAAATTGATTTCATAGACTTGAGAGTAGTTAACCCAATAGACCAGTTTAGATTACTCACTACACATTACCCTTCACTGTCCTTACTTATATCACTGTTATACCTGTTTTACCACTTATAATCATACCTGCATGTCTTGCTACCTTTGTTTATATTATTGCTTGATGTTATGACGCACTGACGTCTAGGTTTTGCATGGCCCAGATTCTTTACCTTCGCTACAGGCCGAGCAGGAGTATTTCAGTCAGCAGGCTGAGCAGTGAGGACTTGTTAGTAGTTAGTTCATTTTACTTTCGGTATTTTCATTCCTGATGTGAGCCCGCATTCTGGGACATACATTCCAGTTTATTCTTGTATTGGATCTTTTGCTTCCGTATTATTTTATTCTTGACTCGTTTTATTCTGGCTTATGGACATGTATTAGATAGTTTATTATTGTTCTTGATATCTCTACAGCCGTAATGTGACTGTGGAAGGATATTTCCTATCCACAGGTAGCATGGTTGGCTATGTCATGTGCCTACCTTAGCGTACTCTGGGAAGCGGGGCGTGACAGCGATAGAAATATCGAGCTGATGAATACCTGCCCTCGATGAAGATGAAATTGGTCCAACGCTCTTCAACTGTAATATTTGTTCGGAGAGATCTTCCAGGAATTTCCAAGCCTCACCAACGTCTTTAGACATGAAATGACATTGATTAATGGTTTCTAGCATCTATTTTGTCGCTGGATTAATACTCTCATATATAATTCGGCAAAGTTTCAATCTATCAATTCCATGATGGGGGCATTGTAGAAGAAGATCCTTAAACTGCACAAAACATTTCTAGAATGGTTTGTTGGGAAGTTGGGTAAACTGGTTAATCTCGCTTCGAACACGGGCGGTTTTGTGATTGGGGTAAAATTTCTTAAGGAATGTTATAACGAATTCATCCTATTTGGTGATAGAATGTGCGACAATACTATAAATCCATTTTTCTGCTAGGTCGCACAAGATAAAAGGGAGAAGACGTAATCGCATAGCATCCCCTGAAAGTTGGGTTGTGCCCATCATTGCACATACGTTCTCGAATTTGGTGATGAAAACGTATGCATCTTCGGATTCAAGGCCGTGAAATTTGGGCAATAAGTTGATGAAGTGGGGTTTAATTTCGAAATTATCCCCATTGTCCAGTGGAAGAGACAGACAAGTAGGAAGGGGTCCACGCATAGGGTAGAATCTTTCTTGGAGAGAGATGCACGGTGGATTTTGCACACCTACGGGTGGCGGCAGGGTTGTATCGTGAAATCCCGATGGAGATCCATCCATTTCGGGAGATGTGGTGGGTGGAGGGGAATAGAAGATGAAGAAGTACCGACTTTGGAGTCGATAGCAGAAACGCGGACAAGACGGGTATTAGAATCCTGTGTCCAGCTGATCATGCACTAAGTGGGTTTAGCTTACGTGGCACCATGTATAAGAACGATTTTTAGAAAAGGTTTGTTTCGAAAAAGTGTCGGACGTGAGGCTTGAATCAACAAATCACAAAAATGCACAATCAATCCCTAGAACTAGGGTCACCTAGGTCAAGTCACTAGACCGCTCCTAAACTTCCAAAGGACAAGTCACAGGATCAATACTCTACCACCTCTTTATCGCTCTTGTGGCCAGGAAAGTACCAGGTACGTAGGAGGTATCCATCATACGAATCACCGAAAATAGCGGGCCTGATTAAGTAACCACTTTTCTTAGTCACACTTGCCTAGACACCACAAGAGAGATGCGGATAAGCGATAACCAACCACCCTCCTCTGTCCTAATTGAGCGCGACGGTCTTTAGAGGCTCGTTCTAGATATTTTTTAATTAATGTAGGGTGAAAGTATGCTCGTTTTGTGATTTGTGGGGCCTAGGAAGGATGATGAAATCCCCACCTAATCTGGATTTGGGTTATTGCCTCTTAATGTCCGGTTAAGATATGTACAAACAAACCAATATCAAAATACGCAAAAAGATTTTTGAGCGGCGTTTTTTTGCAAAGAATCCTGCAGTCAAAATCAGTTTATTGGATCTTTAGAGAAGAGAGAAAGATATGAAGGAATTACCTGAGGATTTTGGGGGCCCAACTCCACCAGAACGCCACGGTTCCGCCGCCAATACCTTGTTTCCGCCGCGGTTCTGCCGCAAGATGGAGGGTTCTCTTGCTTAGTTTTCTTCAGCGTTTCCCTATGCTCCTATGGGCTATGTTGAAATTATCTAACTCTCTATTTGCTTGCTCCAGTTACTCCAGAATCCTTTGCAAAACTCGCACAATAATCGTTAAATACACAAGATGCGGTTTTGATTATTATTTTTTTATGGTTGCCGTATTTTATAATAAATCAACCCGAATAACAAGAAAAAAATTACGTCAGTTTCCCCGGCAACGGCACCATTTGATTGATCGTTTAAAGTGTGTTGGAAATAAAGTAACCACAATCAAGACGGTGTCGCTAGTAGCTAACCGCGATGAGCACGGGTCGTCCGCGGGGAAACGTGAACCTTTTTCTTGCTTTAGACGAGTTGATTGAAAGATGGGTTGATTGGTTGTAGATCTATTTCAATACGGATGTAGATTTTATAAAGAAGAGACTTGTAGGGTTCATATGACTTAGTAGTAATGGATGACTAATTAAAAATGACTCTATTTATCTTTTAATAGTTTAAAACTAGATCGATAGTGATGAATGTAGATTAGGGTTCTTTTGGAAGAAACTAGGGTTTCCCTACTCTTAACCCTTGTCCTTGCATTGATCTCTATTCATGTCTAGGCTTTACCAAAACAAGTGTTAAATAGATCTCGAATCGTGGTCGTGACTAGCAATAAATTGGCAGCGCGCCCGATAAGGATGTTAACATTTATTTTGCTAAGGTTTATACATTTTAAAATGTATAAAAAGGGTTAAATGATTTTATCATCTATTGATCTACCCTAGCCTACGAACCCTAGCAAGTTAGGAATTACTCGCTCATGGTTTGAGATAGAAGAAAGGATGAAGAAGAAAACATGATTAAGATGCAGAAAGTAAATGCGAAAAGACTAATAAAAAGACTACTTTTATAAATCAACTATTGCATACAACTCTCCGTACAAAGTAGATTACGAAGAACCCTAGTTTTTGCTTTCGCTCTCTCTCTTATTGGAGGTAGATGACTAGCTGATGATCACCTGGATGCGTGGATCGCTTTGGACTTCTTGATCTCTTCGATTCGATGATCTTTCATGTGAAGCTCTCAGTCTCTTATATAGTCACCATAGACAGAAACCTTAGATTCAATATAATAATATATGTTGTTAAAATCCTATACACAAAATCTTAAATCCTACGACCATCAAGAAGCCGCGGATCCGCCGCGAATATGGTAGTTTGGACGCCCAACCGCAGCGACATAGTAGGATCAGGACTTAGGATTTCTTCTTCTATTTGGTGTTGACTTGTAGAGATCCTCTAGATATCTGGATTTTGAGAATCTAACTCCGAGTCTCTGCTGTTGCTAGATCTTATAATTTGCTTCAATATTTCGGCAGATTTGATTCCGACATCTGGGATCTCTTGATCTCCAGACCTGAGCTAATATCTGCACAATATCTCAAGTCATAGTGTTAGTAGTATTTGTTATTATTTTGAGATATTATCCTAACCATTTTATATGATTTAAATCTTAAGAATATTGATTAGAAATATTTGATATGATATGCATATTTTAATTACAATATTTCATTTAAATATTATATGCATGCATTTTCCCTCATTATGTTAATTATAATGCAGAAACATATGATAATAATTTTTTTACAAATAAACCCTTATATGTTCTATATTTACAATAAACACCTTTTAGAACTTAACAATAGTGGGAAAAATAATCATTCAAATGTGCAATATTTCAGACTAATCAACATCGAGGACTGTCCACTTATTTTGGATACCAGTTGAGACATGCTGGATGGAGATCATGTCTCCAATTCTCGTGTAAACTTGTCATGGAGTGACTGATATTTAGATTCATGGTCGGTATTTGATGTAGATCGCGGGGTGTGGGGTAGTTTGTGTGTGGGTTCGATCAACGAAATCTCAGGAGTCCATTGCCGGCATATTTCGTGATTTCGTGATTTTGTTACTGATCGTGTTAGTGATTCTTACTGATCGTGATTCGGGCCCGTGTTTCCTTGCCCCTGGGGCTTACTCTTGGGTTGGGAATACTCCTGTGTATTAGTAATATGTATGCCCTAGAGACCATTATTGTATGATATAGTGGATGCTTGGACATATATATAGAGGGCTTTCTTGCTTGACATGATAGTATACTATCTGGTTGCTCTTTATCTTAACATGCACATTTATTTTAGTATATCATCTCTCTGATACATGTTGATAAAGCCCTTAGGATGTAGGCTTGACTACCAGGACTATGATGCAGATCATACTAGTGGGGCTTGTGTAGTCCGCAAGCATATCCTTTAACAGTTCCTAGTCGAGAGAGTATCGAGACAGGGCATCGATATTCCAGAGTAGACTAGTGTATACGTTTCTTGACCCTATATGGGGTGATGATTAATCCCATTACCATTGGTGTTTGACATCAAAGATTGTGCACATGTGCTCATTAGAGATTGGGTACACTGAACAGGACTCGCCAATAACTCCTAAATGGTACCATACCTATCGTCAGATAGCAGTTCTCTGGTGGCATTTGTACAGGTTAGTCTGTAGACCCAAGATCGTCATAGATTCTTGTGTAGTTCCCACTGTGCTTTGATTTCCTCCCTACCACGGATCAAAGGAGTCATGCAAACAGGTGGATTTTGGGTACAGTCTCGAGTCACATGGAGGCAGTGAGCGATAGGAGGGATTTCGTCTCTCCCGGTATTGGGAGTTGATGTTGTGCTATGCTCGATTAGCTATAATAGCAAGTCCCTAGCCAGGGCTGATGAGATTTACTAATAAGTGTTATCAGTAGTTTCTCGAAAGGTTATAGGCCACACATCAGCATGACTTATCAAGTTATTGGGGTCTGACAATTCCACCCCCCAGACTTGATATTCGACATATCAGACGAAGAAACCGTACTGTACGGTAAGTGTTTCTTATAGGGTTTAAGGGAGTTTGGAAAAGTTTGCTTATTGATCTTCTATTCGTTCAATACCTGGATAGCCGTTACGTCCAGCTAGTACCGTTCGCGGCTTGCGGGTATCTGATGTGATCGTTATCTACAGCTGGTGTATTGACGAGTCTTTAGAGTCCCACACAGAGGTTTCCTAGCTTAAGCGAAATGAAGTAGGGCACATATGGAGATATGTGCGGAAGCTTAATTAAATACGAATATGTGATATCGTATTCTAATCTAGCGATATTTGATATCAGTCAGGTTATATGTGATATAACCGGATTATTGAATCAAGTGTTGATTCAATAATTTGATTTATGTATATATATTTGATATTGGCCGGTTATATATGATATAACTGGATTATTGAATCAAGTGTTGATTTAATATTTAATATTGAATATTAGCCGGTTATATGTGATATAACCGGATAATTGAATCAAGTGTTGATTTAATATTTTGATATATATATATATATATATATATATATATATATATATATATATGGTATTTGTCGGTTATATATGATATAACCGGATTATTGAATCAAGTGTTGATTTTATAATTTGATATATATATTTACATATTTGATATATATATATATATATATATATATATATATGTATGTATGTATGTATGTATGTATATTAACTAATATTAAATCTCACTTAAGATTTTCTTCTCTTTATATACATTTGTGTGTGTGTGTGTGTGATATATTTATATATGTGTATTTGATATTGTATCATGGTTGATGATACAAGGGACATGGATGTATGAGAATCACACATGAGGAAAATGAAGAGAGATAATGATAAATATTTTGGAATTAAAAGAAATAGAAAATGAGTCATGTCTTGAGAAGCTTTGAGAAGCCACGACTCATCTTCATTTCTTGTTTTATTCTAAGATATTTATCATACATGATCTAATCTCATTTAAAACCTCATCTTATCCTCTGTCACGACCCGGAAAGGCACGTGATTGGCACTTGAATCATGTGAAATCTATAGGACCTCACCTAATTCAAGTAAGACAAAAGCCCAGAAATCTAAATCTTTTAGGGAAAAATAGTGGAGGTGAAGTTTTGAAATAAAGGTTTACTGAAATCCGGTTCTTCTTTTACAAGTATAAGTAAAAATACATATGAGAATGTAATGTTTATATCTATCTTGAAAACGGTTTTCGACGTTTGAAATTTTGGCAGCACCTCCTTTGTAATTTTTAACCCGAAAAT
Source organism: Agapanthus africanus (assembly GCA_030015575.1). Classification (NCBI taxonomy): domain Eukaryota; kingdom Viridiplantae; phylum Streptophyta; class Magnoliopsida; order Asparagales; family Amaryllidaceae; genus Agapanthus; species Agapanthus africanus. The sequence continues at coordinate 44,065,918 of JASDDO010000024.1, read as the reverse complement.
AATACAACATAATAATAATAATAATAGGCATCCCCAAGCGGGAGCTAGCTCTTCGCCAATTGGCGGAAACAACCACGTAAGAATATAAATATACAACGCCGAAGACGAGGATCAAAACACGGAAATTAAGCAATGAAAAACTCAAACATCATCATGAAAACCAGAAGCAAGAATAAATCCATGAGCGTGACTCTAAGGCCGAAAGAATATACATCAAAGATCTCTAAGTCTTCGAATATACATAGTCTGGTTGATGGAGCTTAACTAGATACGATTGAAATAAATATACAAGTAGAATGGTGGTCACGATGCAAATGTATTCCACCTAAACAATGCAATCACCTTGGAGAAAGCAGTGTGCCAGCAAGACGCAATGGAACTTGTGCGGTCAAACCTGCAAGAAACTGTGGCACAACGGGGGTGAGTTGCCAACTCGTGAGTAGAAGATATCACCGAGTAGAAACCAAATGTATGACTATCTCCTAGGTCAAACAGTACAATACAGTAATAATAGTAACACGATAATATCGAGTAGCAGTGAAGGTAATAATATAAGCATATGTGTAAAGCTAAGTACTCGTGTCCGTGTCACAAAATAACTACATGTCATGTGTATTATGTATAAATGCATCACCCAACATGTATCCAACAATGACACACAAAATCATGATAAAACCTGAGTGCCAATTATCGACACTCGAAAACATCATGAAAATTGTGTCCATCAGCGACACATAATCCTCGTATCTCGGGCTCCATCAGTCTGGATCGGCCCATATCATCTGAATCTCGGGCTCCGTCAGTCCGGATCGGCCCATATCATCAAATCTCAAGACTACGGTCGGTATCCTCCGGATATCCGCCGCGCCAACTATCTTGTAACAACCCTAAACTTTTTTTATAATTTTTTTTCAAAAATAAAGAAAGGGTACTTGAGCCTGAGCACAAGTTATAAATTTATTTTGCTTTAGAACAATAAGAAAGAGCTTGTAGCTCATTGGTAAGACCTTGCACTGCTGAACCAAAGCACCAGAGTTCAAATCCCATCAGCCACACATTTTTTTTTAATTTAAAATTCTTTTATTATTTTAGAAGCCCAAAAGTCTGCACGTGCAAACCTCGTAACACCAAGAGTCAGAGCCTAAACAAACGTGTCCACGAGACTAGACCAAGCGTTAGGGACACGTGGCATCAAGATGATCCCCGACTCGCCTGACTCGGGCCGGCGAACTCGTTGACTCGGCCCGCACCGCCTGTTTGACTCGGCCAAAACCCTAATTTTCTTTACCACTTGCGACTTTTGAACTCCCTCCATAACCCTTGTAATATTTGTTTTTACTGCACAATTACAGAGCACAATAAAACTCACATTTAATCCATTTTTATTATAAATTTTAATACACCCTTTCACTACCCTAAAACCCTAATTTTTCCTATAAATACCACCCTCAAATCACCCCTCCTCACTTCTAAATCCCTGCCCAAACTCTCAAGAAAATTCCCAAGTTTTTTGTGTGCAAGTGGAGTTAGCAAAAGGGCGAAGCTCCGACGAACTTTCGGCGACAACTTAAGGAGTTTCCGATGACGAAACGACGCACCGGAAACTCCCACCTCTTCCTCTTTCTCTCCTCTGACTAATCATCCAGTAAGTCCCTACTTCTTCTTCTTTCTATATTCTAAAAACATTCAAAACTAAAACACGACGGAAGCGGAGTTAATCCGACTTCCGATTCGGGTTTTACTTAAAAAGTTCTATTTTCTTAACCACAATAATACTAAACTCTTATGTCATGACCATTAAACATTAACGAAGACAATAGAACAAATTTGACATCAAAATAACAACCGCAGCAAGTTTTATTCCATTTTTACATTAAAATACCCTTATGTTTCATATCGACATGTTTATACCTTTTAACCGTATTACTTTAGAAACCTCCTCACAACACACATATCTAGCATAGCACGATGGAATTTGGGAACATAAATTTGGAAAAATACGACTTTACATATAACTACCTTCAAATATTAAAATCTTTTTCTATAAGAAATGTATTTTAACAAATCTTTGCAATTGCGCCTCTACAACCTATTTCGGGGGACCCGTTCGGTATGGAGCGGATTATCGTACATCCTCGGGCATAGTAGAATGAGATGCAGACTTCCGCAAGGAGTATACGATCTCGAAATATTTAAAATACAATTTTCTTTAGAAAATGTGATTTATATTATAAATAAAACTTATATTTTTAATAAATAAATATATATGTAATTAATATCAAAATATCTATTTTTAATATTTATAATATTCCACATTTCCAAAATTCAAGAAAAATATCTCATTTATAAGAACATACCATACAAATCCAATATTACAAATAAATACCATATATTATGAAATTAGGTTTTATTTACTAGAAATGTCACATTGATAAAATATACATCCATGAAAACTCTAAAGACAATAATAAAATACTTGAGGTGTATTTTGAAAATATAACAAAACTATTTTACATAAAACCCCCTCGAGTTATACTAAATTACAATAAGGACCCTAGTAAATATAGGTTTAAGCGGGACGAGTCTCTTGAGCCTCAGAGAGCCGGAGATATGGGTGCTTGCCTATTTAAGATAGACAACTTAACAAACGGTGTTATCAACACGGTAATTATTTTCGAAAAAGACACAAATCCTGCCGTTCATGTGCAGCAGTTACCGATAGCACCAAAACATAATTCAGGACTTCAATTTCTTTTCTAATTGTCTGACTCAGACCGAGTCTCAATATAATCAATCTGACTTGAATATGATTCAAATATCAAACTACAATTCAACAAGAATCCATGAATCTATATATTCAATCTGTTCAATCTAATTAATCTATATTGACCGAACCGAACCATGGATATATTCCATCTATATGTTCATCCATTATATCCGTTCCATTACTAATATCATGGTTTCGGTAAGTTATCTTTCTATATACAATATACAATTCAAACAATACAAACAATACAATCAAGATATCGCGGGGTTTAAGGGTAGATTGGTACGGAAGGTGTTAAAAGTGGCACGAGACTGTAACCATAATACACCTAAACTGAATTCAATTGTCGTTGTACCGTGGCTGAATGGTTCCTTTTGCTCCATATACCTTAGTCTCCGGAATAGTGGGACTCCTCTTGTATACACTGGTATTCTTCTGTACCAAGCTATAAACAACAGCGTTAACACTGAATATAACATTATAACAACAAATACTTTATTCTGTCTATTTCATTCTCGTCTATTTACGGGACTTACCGAGCGATTTGTTCGCTGACGACATTCTCTTTCTTCTTCTTTGGAATGTCGTTAGGTGATTCAGACTCACTGGAGATCGAGCCCACCAGCGAGGATTTGGACCAGCTGGCTTTTGACCCAGAGCTTTAGATTCCTTATACACATTTACATTCTGTATTTTCCATTTCTGTTATGCCACTGTTTACGTATTGCTTTCCATTCCATGAATTTACTTTTCAGATGTATTGTAAAAAGAATGTTAATAAATAAAGTTGCTATTCAATTATATCTATTGTTTTTGTCTCTTGTGCATTTTACTTATATTGCTTAGATACGCTTAGCGTGTTTACTTCAGAGTAAATACGTAGCGGCCTCATCGCGTCCTCTGCTCGTATACTGGGAAGTGGGGCATGATAGGTTTTATTGGTGGCCCATACAGGTCAGAGCTGTATGGAACCCTACCATGCAGTTCAACACTGTATGGACAACTTAAGCAATAAACACAAGAACCAGCAACTGAACATTCTTTACAATTCATACTTCTTGAATCTTCCAATTTCATATATTTTGAATATGTCCCAACCTAAATTTTTCTTTCAAGGTTATGAATTCCCCAAACAACACCAGTACGAATGTCAACAACACTCCCCCACCACTACCATTCACATCTGCCGTCGCTGCTCCGATCAACGAGCAGACGATTCTGCTTGAGGCAATCCGAAGCCTCGTAGAAGGACTGCAGCAGTAGACTGCTATATTATTGAACCGACCAGAAGCAGAAGCAACCGGTATAAAGCGCTCTACCGCCTAGATGGCAGGAGGAGCCTATCCTATACAACCTTCAAATTCCAAGAGACAGAAAGAAACAATTTACCAGTCAAGTCCAGATTTTTGTTTCTACTGCAAGAAGGATGGACACTTGTGGAAGGACTGTAGGCGCGCAAAAGGCCTGTGCTTAGTTTATGGCACATCCAATCACGGAATTGGAAACTGTCCTTATAGACGCAACCCAGATCACACACCCATCAACCACCCGCAGCGGCCAACTATTCAGGCTCCTGCACCTCTTCTTGTACTCACAGCTCCACCACCTGCACAGCCCGCTCGCCAATTCCATCAGGCACTTAGGAACATGCCTCGAGGGCAGAGAAACAAGAATGTGCCCCCAGCTAGGAGGAATGAACCACGACGTCAGGCTTTTCTTTTAGCGGCCGAAAAAGCAGAGGCCGTAGACCAAGCCGCCCCTGATAATTTCCTCAAATCTTTCGCATTCTTTCATTCCTTCACATATTTTTCATACACTACCAAAGTTCTATTACCAAACTTTCCTTGAATCCGTTACACTTTCCTTTTACAAATTTCGAGGACGAAATTTTTTAAAGGAGGGTAGAATGTAACAACCCTAAACTTTCTGTACAATTTTTTTTTCAAAAATACAGAATGGGGTACTTGAGCCTGAGCACAAGTTATAAATTTATTTTGCTTTTGAACAGCAAGAAGGAGCTTGTAGCTCATTGGTAAGACCTTGCACTGCTGAACCAAAATACCAGAGTTCAAATCCCATCAGCCACACATTCTTTTTATTTACAATTCTTTTAATTTCTTAGAACCCAATAGTCTATACGTGCACAAACCGTAAAACCAAGAGTCACAGTCTAAACAAACATGTCCATAAGGCTAGACCAAACGTCAGCGACACGCGGCATCAAGATGAGCCCCGACTCGCCCGACTCGGGCCGGCGAACTCGTTGACTCGGCCCATGCCGCCGGTCTGACTCGGACAAAACCCTAATTTTCTTTACCTCTTGCGACTCTTGAATTCCCCCCCTAACCCCTGTATTATTTGTTTTTACTGCACAATTACAGAGCACAATAAAACTCACATTTAATCCATTTTTATTACAAATTTTAATACACCCTTTCACTACCCTAAAACCATAATTTTTCCTATAAATACCACCCTCAAATCGCCCCTCCTCACTTCTAAATCCCTTTCCAAAATCTCAAGAAAATTCCCAAGTCTTTTGTGTGCAAGTGGAGTTAGCAAAAGGGCGAAGCTCCGACGAACTTCCGGCGACAACTCAATGAGTTTCCGACGATGAAACGACGCACCAGCAACTCCCACCTCTTCCTCTTTCTCTCCTCTGTCCAATCATCCAGTAAGTCTCTACTTCTTCTTCTTTCTATATTCTAAAAACATTCAAAACTAAAACCCGACGGAAGCGAAGTTAATTCGACTTCCGATTTGGTTTTTCCTCAAAAAGTTCTATTTTCTTAACCACAATAATACTAAACTCTTATGTCATGACCATTAAACATTAAGGAAAACAATAGAAAAAGTTTGACATCAAAATAACAACCGCAGCAAGTTTTATTCTATTTTTACATTAAAATACCTTTATATTTCATATCGACATGTTTATATCTTTTAACCGTTTCACTTTAGAAACCTCCTCACAACACACATATCTAACATAACACGATGGAATTTGGGAACATAAATTTGGGAAAATACGAATTTACATATAACTACCTTCAACTATTAAAACCTTTTTCTACAAGAAGTATATTTTAACAAATCTTTGCAATTGCGCCTTTACAACCCATTTCGGGGAACCCGTTCGGTATGAAGCGGATTATCGCACATCCTCGGGCCTAGTAGAGTGAGATGCAGACCTCCGTAAGGAGCATACGATCTCGAAATATTTAAAATACAATTTTCTTTAGAAAATGTGATTTATATTATAAATAAAACTTATATTTTTAATAAATAAATATATATGTAATTAATATCAAAATATCTATTTTTAATATTTATAATATTCCACATTTCCAAAATTCAAGAAAAACATCTCATTTACAAGAATATACCATACAAATCTAATATTATAAATAAATACCATATATTATGAAATTAGGTTTTATTCACTAGAAATGGCACATTGATAAAATATACATCTATGAAAACTCTAAAGACGATAATAAAATACTTGAGGTGTATTTTTAAAATATAACAAAACTATTTTACATAAAACCCCCTCGAGTTATACTAAATTATAATAAGGACCCTAGTAAATATAGGTTTAAGCGGGACCAGTCTCTTGAACCTCAGAGAGTCGGAGATATGGGTGCTTGCCTATTTAAGGTAGACAACTTAACAAACTGTGTTATCAACATGGTAATTGTCTTCGAAAAAGACACAAATCCTACCGTCCATGTGCAGCAGTTACCGATAGCACCAAAACATAATTCAGGACTTCAATTTCTTTTCTAATTGTCCGAATCAGACTGAGTCTCAATATAATCAATCTGACTTGAATATGATTCAAGTATCAAACTACAATTCAACATGAATCCATGAATCTATATATTCAATCTGTTCAATCTAATCAATCTATATTGACCGAACCGAACCATGGATATATTCCATCTACATGTTCATCCATTATATCCGTTCCATTACTAATATCATGGTTTCGGTAAGTCATCCTTCTATATACAATATACAATTCAAACAATACAAACAATACAATCAAGACATCGCGGGGTTTAAGGGGTAGATTGGTACGGAAGGTGTTAAAAGTGGCATGAGACTGTAACCATAATACACCTAAACTAAATTCAATTGCCGTTGTACCATGGCTGAACGGTTCCTTGTGCTCCGTATACCTTAGTCTCTGGAATAGTAGGACTCCTCTCGTATACACCGGCATTCTTCTGTACCAAACTACAAACAACAGCGTTAACACTGAATACAACATTATAACAACATATACTCTATTCTGTCTATTCCATTCTCGTCTATTTACGGGACTTGATCGAACGCTTTTGGCGTGTCGGATGTTCAAAGTTCTAAAGTATAACCGCGATCAGGACGGTGTCGCTATGCAGCTAGCCGGTTGAGCACGGGTCGATCCACAGGAAGATGGTTGTATGTCCGTTCGAGTTTTAGACGAGTCAATGAAGAATTTGTATATGTTTGTTGAGATCTAACCTATGTGTTTTATATGCAAGTATAAAGTTGTTAAGAAAAAGATACGAAAGTGTAAGCTAAGGAAATCCGCACTCAAAACCTTTGAGCCGAGTCTTGACCAATTGAAGCTAGAGCAATCGGCAACAACGTGGATTAGGGGATTTAAGCACGGTATTCGTGAAATCCGGCTTATTTACCCTTGTCCTTCCGTTCTTGTCTCTTGCTTTCGCTTCCGGCCAAACTGAACGCAACCGGTCGCGGTTAGAAATCACCGTTACCTTGGTAGTGTAGAGTGCCTAACGGAGCGCTTGCGTATCGTTTGGGCGGAGTTCAATGGAAAATAACGGGAAAAGGAAATGAGCAAAGAAACATTAACTTACAATTTCATATTTATTCTTAACAACAATAATTACAACCATTCACAAAACGAACCAAAAAGAGAGAACAAAAAGATAAACAAAGAAAAGAAAAGATTACAAGCAAGTAATTAAAGTGCATGGTAATAAATTGCAAGTAATAAAAGACAAGAATGAAAAATGCAAGAAAGAGATAAGTAAGAAAGTAACACTAAGAACCATAGAACACAAGACAAGGCATGTGATCAATAGCCAACCTTTAAACTTGCAAGCTCAATCAAGAGGTTGCAAGATCAAGAGAAGGGTAAAGAACTCATGTGAAATGAAGCACAAGAGAGAGAACAAAATGATACAACCCCTTGAGACCAATGACCAAAGCTTAAACTTGCAAGCTCACTTAAGAGGTTGCAAGATCAAGTTAAGGTAGAGAGCTCAAGGGGGAAGCTAAGTAAAAAAGAATGATATAAAAACCCTCATCTTCATTTAACATCCACTCAATGCTCTCACTACATTTTCATGGAGGCAAGAATGAAGAAGAAGAAGAAGAAGACTAAAAACTAACAAAAATAAGGCATAAGAATGAACTCCCCTTGGCTTGGCTCAGAACTGGGGTATTTATAGGCAGGGAAATGGAAACCTAGGGCAAGAATATGGCTCCACATAAAATTACCAAAATACCCCCAGAAAACGACACAGTGAGGAGCCTATATGGCCGCGGTTCCGCGGCCTAAGCGCGCTAATGCCGCGAAACCGCGGCTGTCTTGATGAGTTAGGCCACGATATGTTGTGGCCTTCCCTGGTTTGTAGTTGTCTGCTGTTTGGTATATGACTTTCTCAGAATCTCTTCACATTTCTTCCAGAATTTCAGTAGATCAAAAGGTGATGTGATGTGGATCTTTTGCCATGATTTTCTCGAGCTCCGTGTAGATATGTTGGATCTTGTGTTGACATTGAGCTTTGTGCATGAAAATGACATCGATTTGCCATTTTGTCCCATAAACTGGTGTGTGGCAACACACGGATAGAGAGCGGCGACCCGTGTTTTATCTGTTGTTGGCAGTAATCCGGAATTTGATGTACATTTCTATGAATTTCACTGTTTAGAGCTGAGAACCAGTATCCTGTAAATATGTAGCAAACACTGATTAAAAGCACCTGCCTATAACCAAACGAGCGTAAGAATGAGCGGTACAAAATACAATATTCTGATATGAACAAATACCCCCAAACTTAACTTTTGCTCGTCCCGAGCAAAACCAATTATTCACAAAAAGGTCCTAACCGCACTTTCACAGGGAACGCGATTGCACTGAGCACGTGCAACAAGCCGTTTAAACCTCTAGGTGTCCCTAGTAGGAGGAGTGTTGTCTCCTGAGGGTTTTCAGCGGATTACACCCACAAAATCCCGTCAAGCTAGTGTCATAAGTTAACGTCGATTCTACTCCTACAGTTTAGTATTTACGTTAGAAATTCTATCATCCTAAGTTAGAAATATCCAACCCTTATTTTTCACACCTCCTATCTATTTAACCTTGGTTCTCTTGAGTTTTCCTTTTAAAGTGCGGCCTCAAATCAGGGATTTTTATCAACTTTACAGAAAACACAAGTCTTGTTCTTTATTTCTATCTTTTATCCAAACATCGATTGTATACCCCTACGTGTGTGTGTATTTGCACCCCTACACTCAAGAATTCAATTCAAGCTATAATACTCTTGCCCTAATACCTAATACCACTTCTTTTCATTAAGGATGGACGGATTTGCTCACACACCTCTCATGCGACTATTAATGCTTCTTGAGGCACTAACGACCGATTACTGAATGTGTGAACTTTAAAGCGTAAATAGCAGTTTCCAGGTCTTGACTTTATTCTATTTTTTTCTTTTTCTTTTTCTTTTTCTTTTTCTTTTTCTTTTTCAAGACCGGATATATTTTTCAATATGCTCTTTTGGTGTTTAGCTTTAAATACCGTTTTTTTCTTTCATACTAGGCTTTCAGGCAAGAGTATTTCTAGGTATCCTCTACTATCCCAAGTTTCAAGGTGCGTGTAAGTGCAGTTTGTAGGGTATATACTTTCTAAATTTGAACTCAAGAAAAGAAACTATTTTTCAGACTTATCCTCCAGTAAAGCTTCAATACTTTCCCTTCATCTTGACTTAACTCAAGAACTGAGCTAAAAAAAATCTGTAAGGACGTATACTTACCAAAGTTAGACAGAATGAGGGTTATTTTAAGGATTTTCAATTCCTAAGTCTAGAATTTAGTTATTTCTAACATATCAACTAAACTTTCAGAATAAAAATCTAAGTTACCCTATTAGCTAACTTGACGACAAAGTTTTTATATTTTTGGAAAATTTTCAATTTTTTGTGGGTTTTTAATAAAGTATGCAAATGCAAAATATACAAATGAATGCGAAGGAAGAAAGCTTACCGAGCACACCCCCAAACTTAAACTTGACAGTGCCCTCACTGTCAGGCTACACCAAGAGGGTCAAAATTGTCGGCGCTCTTTAGAAACAAATTATATACAAAACAAAAAGGAAAACAAAAAACATATACAAAAAAGGAGTCCCCCCCAAACTTAAGTAAAACAGTGTTTCCACTGTTAAGCGTTGAAGTTCAGGATTAGGGGGGAAAGAGAACAGTTTCAAACTATACAAGGCCTTACACAGGCCAAAAGAGAGCACCAACTATTCAAAGATTTTATCTCTATAATGTGTTGGTTGGTGAAAGAACGCGGAGAGGTAAGAAATGGAGAATACGCGAGACCGTATGGAGATAGAAGCGGGATACGGTCTTGGTATATGAGAAGAAGAATGATGGAAGAGAGAGAGAGAAGTGGAATACGAACTTGAGGGTGGAAATGGATTGAATAAATTAGTACAATCTGTAATGATCGATGTGAAAAGATGGATTGTACTAATCTATCAATATGGCGAGAAATTAGGTCAAATCCCTCAAGATTCGTGAGAAACCATGGGTACGCCGAACTTAGTAAACCAGACAATGGAAATGGAAGTGATACGGTTACTTGCAAGGTCGGAACGATGGAAAGGGTAGAGGAAAGTGATCGAGGAGGGGTATCAGGTAAAGGTTCGGGAGGGGGTACACAGTCAATGGAAGGGACATCATGAATTGGAAAATCCGACTCATCAATTAAAACTGGTTCATCCTCAAAAATATCCTCAAAAGTTTCCTCAAAATTCAGCTTATCCATGCAATTTTCATCAAAATCAAGACGCATATGGGGTTTGGGAAAAACAATTAATGACTCGGGATGATGAATTGGAGAGAAAAACTCTGCCAAATCTACAGGCTCATCATCCAAAATATTCCCAGCGTCGATATCCTCAATCAAGTGAAAATCAATATTCTCAGACACCTCAACAAAAGCATGGATATTAATCAATTCAGGTTCTAGAATGGAGGTGTAGAGGTCAAAAGGATTGGGTGTGGTTTCACTCGAAAGGGACCCTTCATAATCGGGCAAATCAAACACTACAAAGTCACACAACTCATTATCTGTTCTATCTTTAATCAATGAATCGTTTGGAACACTAGATAGACATTCAAAACCGGAGTTGTGGGATGCAAGTTGAAACGGGTAGGCTTGATTCGGAAGGGGGTACAGCTCACTCTCTCCACTCAAATTCTCAATCTGTTCTATCGCTTCTTCATACATTGGAAAATTTGGAGCTAGTTGAAAACTAGCTACCGGGTCACTAGGTTGTATGAGGGCGGCCATGGACGCATTCAAATCCATCATCTGTTGGTACGATGCTACCCTAAAGTCTTCCAAAGACTGTTCCAGACTAGACATGGGTTGTGAAGGGGTTTCAGTAAAAGATTCAAAGTTGTTTGGATACTGAAAACTCCCAAATGGCGGTTTAGAAGCAATGTCTAGGGAAGGTGCAAAAGTCAGGTAGGACTGGTAGGAATTGAATGGCTGGACAGGAGCAGGATCAATATTTGGATAAGAAGGTGAATGGAATTGTTGATCCCAAGAATCTGTAGTGGCGAAAGGAGTGAAAGATTGGCTACAGGATTGTTCAATATGTTCAGCGACGGACAAAGGACGACTTGCAAAAGGGGTATCAACATAAGAGGGTGGGGGAGGTTGAAAAGGTTGATACAAAGTGGATTGCGGAGGGCAAGTGTTTGTCCTAGACGCGTCTATCCGATCTTTCAAAGAGATTTTGGGCATGGAGGGATCGTTCGACGTTCGGCCAAAGCAAGAACCGTAAGAAGTAATGTCTGGTTGTGGGTACCAAAGTTCGGCAAGAGTTTTTCTAGGTGGAGTACCCATGATATGAAGAGAGAAAGAAAGAAAGAAAGGAGGGGAAACAGAATGTGGATTTTTTTTAGTATTTTTTTTAGTTAGCTATTAACAAAAGAATGAAATATACACACAAAAAGAATCTGGACAAAAACAATCACGACACAAAAATACCACACACCTAATCGTTCTAGGGTTCACCTAGGTCAACTAGACCTGCTCCAGAACTTGATTGTCGAAGTAAAACTGTGTCGAGAAACGGGCTCAAGATATACTGATCACGAGGCCAGGTAAGTGCAGAGATAAGGGGAGGTTTTCCAACGCTTTCGCGAAGTTCCTTAATTAAATAACCCTTTCTCTTTTGGCGGTTTCGCCGTTAACACTTTTCTAGACACCCCGTAAACAATATACCGTTAAGCGAGGTTCTAAACATAGTTAACTTCTCCTAGTGAGCGCGAAGTCCTTAAGGCTTAAAGTTTAGTTTCTTTTAAAGTTTGTGCGGGTAAACGTTATGCTCAAGTTCGTGATTTGTGGGCCATGGAAAAGGTGATGAAATCCTTTACCGTATGTTGTGGGGTTCGCTTGCCCTTAAGTCCGTATTAATGTATGCAATGCGCAATTCAATAAAAATTCTATAAAGAATCAAATAATCATTTTTTAGTTTAAGCACGGCACTGCAACAAATACGGGTTAATCAATTTTTAGCGTTTGCTAGCGAACTTGCAAAGAATCCTGCAAAGAATAGTATATTGGATGCGTCGGATTTGAGAAGAAGGTGTTAGTAAAGTACGTACCGTTAAGTTTTTGGGTTAGGAAACCCCCGTTGAATCAAATCCGGTAAGCTTGAAAAGTTCGCTTGCGCGGGTCAAACTATCCGGATCTTTGGCACTGTACTTTGCAATCAGCTTAGCCTTGAACGTACACTTTGCTCCCCACAATTGCAGTTCGCAAATCCGCAAAAATCTGCAGACTTGCTCACAAAAACTATCAAAAATAACAAAAAGATTTTTTTTAATTTATAAATATATACAAAAAGAATATTAACCCGAATAACAAGAAAGAAAATACGCTACCGTCTCCCCGGCAACGGCGCCATTTGATCGAACGCTTTTGGCGTGTCGGATGTTCAAAGTTCTAAAGTATAACCGCGATCAGGACGGTGTCGCTATGCAGCTAGCCGGTTGAGCACGGGTCGATCCACAGGGAGATGGTTGTATGTCCGTTCGAGTTTTAGACGAGTCAATGAAGAATTTGTATATGTTTGTTCAGATCTAACCTATGTGTTTTATATGCAAGTATAAAGTTGTTAAGAAAAAGATACGAAAGTGTAAGCTAAGGAAATCCGCACTCAAAACCTTTGAGCCGAGTATTGACTAATTGAAGCTAGAGCAATCGGCAACAACGTGGATTAGGGGATTTAAGCACGGTATTCGTGAAATCCGGCTTATTTACCCTTGTCCTTCCGTTCTTGTCTCTTGCTTTCGCCTCCGGCCAAACCGAACGCAACCGGTCGCGGTTAGGAATCACCATTACCTTGGTAGGGTAGAGTGCCTAACGGAGCGCTTGCGTATCGTTTGGGCGGAGTTCAAGGGAAAATAACGGAAAAAGGAAATGAGCAAAGAAACATTAACTTACAATATCATATTTATTCTTAACAACAATAATTACAACCATTCACAAAACGAACCAAAAAGAGAGAACAAAAAGATAAACAAAGAAAAGAAAAGATTACAAGCAAGTAATTAAAGTGCATGGTAATAAATTGCAAGTAATAAAAGACAAGAATGAAAAATGCAAGAAAGAGATAAGCAAGAAAGTAACACTAAGAACCATAGAACACAAGACAAGGCATGGGATCAATAGCCAACCCTTAAACTTGCAAGCTCAATCAAGAGGTTGCAAGATCAAGAGAAGGGTAAAGAACTCATGTGAAATGAAGCACAAGAGAGAGAACAAAATGATACAACCCCTTGAGACTAATGACCAAAGCTTAAACTTGCAAGCTCACTTAAGAGGTTGCAAGATCAAGTTAAGGTAGAGAGCTCAAGGGGGAAGCTAAGCAAAAAAGAATGATACAAAAACCCTCATCTTCATTTAACATCCACTCAATGCTCTCACTACATTTTCATGGAGGCAAGAATGAAGAAGAAGAAGAAGACTAAAAACTAACAAAAACAAGGCATAAGAATGAACTCCCCTTGGCTTGGCTCAGAACTGGGGTATTTATAGGCAGGGAAATGGAAACCTAGGGCAAGAATATGGCTCCACATAAAATTACCAAAATACCCCTAGAAAACGACACAGTGAGGAGCCTATATGGCCGCGGTTCCGCGGCCTAAGCGCGCTAATGCCGCGGAACTGCGGCCGTCTTGGTGAGTTAGGCCACGATATTTTGTGGCCTTTCCTGGTTTGTAGTTGTCTGCTGTTTGGTATATGACTTTTCTCAGAATCTCTTCACATTTCTTCCAGAATTTCATTAGATCAAAAGGTGATGTGATGTGGATCTTTTGCCATGATTTCCTCGAGCTTCGCGTAGATATGTTGGATCTTGTGTTGACATTGAGCTTTGTGCACGAAAATGACATCAATTTGCCATTTTTTCCCATAAACTGGTGTGTGGCAACACACGGAGAGAGAGAGGCGACCCGTGTTTTATCTGTTGTTGGCAGTAATCCAGAATTTGACGTACTTTTCTATGAATTTCACTGTTTAGAGCTGAGAACCAGTATCCTGTAAATATGTAGCAAACACTGATTAAAAGCACCTGCCTATAACCAAACGAGCGTAAGAATGGGCGGTACAAAATGCAATATTCTGATATGAACAGGACTTACCGAGCGATTTGTTCACTGACGACATTCTCTTTCTTCTTCTTTGGAATGTCGTCAGGTGATTCAGACTCACTGGAGATCGAGCCCACCAGCGAGGATTTGGACCAGCTAGTTTTTGACCCAGAGCTTTAGATTCCTTGTACACATTTACGTATTTTCCATTTCTGTTATACCACTGTTTAGGCATTGCTTTCCATTCCATGTATTTACTTTTCAGATCTATTGTAAAAAGAATGTTAATAAATAAAGTTGCTGTTCAATTATATTTATTGTCTTTGTTTCTTGTGCATTTTATTTATATTGCATAGATACGCTTAGCGTGTTTACTTCAGAGTAAATATGTAGCGGCCTCGTCGCGTCCTCTGCCCGTATACTAGGAAGCGGGGCGTGACATATCTCGGGCTCTGTCAGTCCGGATCGGCCCAAACTATCACAGGTCGGTAGTGCTCCCCTGTCGGGCTCAACGTCTCTATCTCTCTATATACGTCAATCTGGTCCCGGGGTACCGCACCGGGTCCACCATGTACCCACAGACGGTGTCACCCTCGCTCCTCGTGGGGGGTAATCATATATCATATATGCTCCAGAACCGAGAAATCTCGTGGTGGACGCCACACATCATATTAAGGGAAAACCGCAATTTTCTTTTAAAAGGAGCATAAGTTTTCAGTTTCACATGCGGTTTCCAAAATCCAGAAATCTCATGAAATACCGAAATCTCATAATCATGAGTCAATAGGAAAACAATGAATATCGGTATAAAACCCCTCAACAGTGCATAAACAAAATGTACATATGAATGCATGCGGCATCTAAGTAAGGAATGCAATATTTAAACTAGCAAGTGAGATCATGAATGCTAAACAATATAATCAAACTACCAGGTAACAGGTTATACAAATGAGATAACGGTTTCTAATGTGTATGTGGCATGGCAATTACCGATACTGATGTGTGTGGGCCGGCAAGCAAGTATACGTGCAACATACGCATCATCGGTAATGGTGTAGGTTTCCTAGCAGGCGAGATCATAACAGAAAATAAATAGTAAAATCAACAATAAAGTATATAAATCTATATACGAGCCATACCGTTTATCGTATTTAAAAGCACGAATTGTCGTTTTTTTAGAAAAGTAGGGACTACGGTGTTTTGAGAAAAGAGATGTCTTTTGAAAATCCGTAGCGTCCCTCGGTTTATCCTTTGAAAATTCCTACGATTCGTTAGTTTTGAAAATAAGTATGACTCGAGCCTAAACTAACATCTATCTAAGCAACTAAAGACTAAACTAAGAACCGAGTCGAAAGTAAATAGGAATCGAAAGCATATCTAAGTCGATATATATATTTAATAGTCGGCGATCCAGCCTCATAGTATCACGTACGGTAATATCTACGGTAGCCTCGAGTCAAGAGTGCGGATCAATTATCATATATAAATATCTCATACGGTATAGTCTGTCGTACGACATCCTCAAAACCGAGGGTACGGGTCAAATATCATAAATAAATCATATAGTTCGTACGGTATCAATCGCCGTACAATATCATAATCAGGGTACGGATCTAAGGTCTCGTACAATCTATTATTTCATCAAGTCATATGTTATCACATATTTTGTATATAACGCCTAACGATCCTTTAATATATCGCATCATAAACGATGTCTCGTCTCAAATTATATATCATAATCTCTTGACCATCCTGCTCGATCATATCGACTCAAAACCATAATATAAATCATATCCTCATCTTACACGTATATGTATACTATATATATATATATATATATATATATATCAACATATCCATATATATATACACATATACCCACATATCAAACCAAATGTGTGCGTGCGTGTGTGCACGCGACGATATAAAACAAACGGCTCACAACTAAGAAAAATAGACTAAGGATAAACCTTCCTACAAGTATGCTTAATCTAACCTATAGTCTCCTAGAAACCTATTTGTTAGGTATCCATGTCTCGCATTAACATATATAATATAGATAATTATCCAAATCTACGATTGCTGGGTGCTATACGCCATCCACCCGGCTTCCCTCCGTAGATATACATTACTCACCTTCGATCCTCGCTTGCCGAAGTCGATGACGCCTTGCTCTCCCTTGTCATCCCAATGTACACGCAAAGGTACCTACAGTTTAAACCCGTCGTATTGTAAACACGAATCGAATACGTAAACCAAAGAGGCACACAAAACACACATAGATTAGAACCTATGGTCCACATATGCAAGAATAACCCAACAACCCTCGATATTGATGTACAAATGTCAAACCACCGAGTCAAATCCAAATACCAAAACTCAAGTCATTAAAAGTCGTA
Source organism: Agapanthus africanus (assembly GCA_030015575.1). Classification (NCBI taxonomy): domain Eukaryota; kingdom Viridiplantae; phylum Streptophyta; class Magnoliopsida; order Asparagales; family Amaryllidaceae; genus Agapanthus; species Agapanthus africanus. The sequence continues at coordinate 44,048,846 of JASDDO010000024.1, read as the reverse complement.
AAACGAAAACAGAAACTTTGAAAAAAATCTTCAGATTTTGTCTCAGGTCAAATTGGGACATTTAGCATATAGGATAGGTCTAATTAACAGTTAAAGGAGCCATGTACCAAGCACGAGGCCAATGCCTCATACCCAGGCCACAATTTGCATCCAGAATGGGTTTATTTGCGGCCTGAAGTTGGAGTTGGGGTCTCGGGTTTCAGGGGTAGTCTCTAGGTGGCCTGCTTGTCTCACTGTATTTACTAAATATTTTTCAAAGCTCAATAGTTATAGCAGATCCCAATATATACTCACAAATTCCACCAAACCCGATATCGGAGATTTCTAAGTTCATGTTTTGGGTTATAGTCTCAAGTTCAGTCCATAAATCAAGCACCATAGGGTTGTGGTCACTAATTACACCTCAATACACCTTTACACATCAAATTATAGCCTAAACCTTATCTAGGAATTTTCAAACATCACTAAACCACAATAATATAACTTTAAACCACTATAAGACATAAGGAAACTCAAATTCTAAACTAAAGGTGTAGGATTTACCTCATGTAGCAACTAGGGAAAATTCTGGGGTTGCCCAAAGTACTCAATGTTCCAACTTGATTCATTCAAGTGGTTTGTAGTGAGGTTGTGATCAATTTTAGTCAAGGGAGTGTAAGGTTTTGGCTAGGTTTTGGTGGTGTTTGTGGGTGGTAGAGAGGAGGTGGAGGATGAGAAAGGAGGAGGTGAGGAATGAAGAAGAGAGATGAAGGAGAAAAAGATAATGATGAAAATGAAGCCATGGTGGTGAGAAGACCCCTCTCCCCCTCTCTCTCCCTCCTCACATGATACAAGTCACCTCACCCTCTCTCATCTAAATATCTTCTTTTTTATTTTTATTTTTCAAATAAAACCAAAACCATATAATTGCAAAAGAAACCATGGTTCAAATAAATGTGGTAAGGTTTGCAACATGTTTTGTTTCATGCTATGTATATAAACAAGATCAATAATTCATATTAATTTTTCCAAACTATTGGTATATAATTATACCATTCTATTAAAAGTAATTCCCATACTTTAATAACATTCATAAAATTTATTATCTTATTTATTTAAATTCCCAAAAATAATATTTTATTTTCCTAAAATGTTACATCCTCACATGGTTCATTTTATCATCCAAGTTCATCTTCATCTCATCTTTAGGTTTTTCTAAAGTGAGAAAAGAAAAGAGAAAGAAGAAAAACTTGTGAGCAAAATTCCTACTTCATCAACCTATACTAATCTATCCCATTAGTTTGGGTTATTTGCTTCACTAATATCTTGATTAGTGAAGAGTGAGCTTGAGTGAGAGAGACTTCAAGATGGATCATCTTCGGCATCGAAGACAACGAGCAAGCTCGATCCTTTCTTCAAGTGGAGCCTTAAGAAGAGTTCTAGGGACTATTACCTGGAGCTTTAGAAATGAAGGATCGGTCTACAAAGGTTGTAAACCCCCATCACTTAGTTTAAAACTTGTTTTCTTACTTTAAAATCCTAATTCTCTAGTTCGATTCTTCTTTTGTATGATTAGCACTCTAGATTTTGTAAAATTGCATACTTGATGCTTATATAAACCTAGTAGAGGTGCTAAGATATATTTTCATAGTATCGTAGCCAAGCTAGAGACTTAGGCGAAATCTAGACGACGTTAAAATGTTCGATCGACGTTTCAAAACCGGATTTTTACTACTTTCTGTCCATTTTTTCAAAAGTTGATTTTTTCACAAATTAAAATATTCAGAAAATTATGCAGGTAAAACTATGGAGGCAGAAGAAAAACAAGCACATAATTTGTCTAAGTGGCCGCGGAACCGCCGCCTAGACCTAGTCTTGGCCGCGGTTTCGTCGCTGACTTGATGTGTTAGGGGCTCGTTCTTCCTCGCCTGCTTCATGTTGACATTTTTGGTTTTCTGGAAATTTTTAATGAGGCTCAAGTTGTTGAGGTCTCTATGAATTGGCGGTATTTGAAATATCGATTGAAATGTTTAACATCGTCTAGATAGTTTTGGATATGTGATACAATTTTTGGACTCCACATTGATTAGTTTTGTGAAAAATAGTTAATGATTTGTAAATCTAGCATTTTATTCTCAAATGATGGATTGCCACAGAGTCTTGATTCGGATCAAAACTCCGTCGCAATCTCGTATCGTACGCGAATATTTGTTGGGAGACACTAGTAGATAGCCACGCCCCATATCCCCGACCAAGTGACTATAAAAGACCCCATGGCCAAAAGCATCCACTCGGGTGCTCGCGACCACGGTGTTCCGCCCAAGTGCACTTCGTTGACGGCCTCGGGGGTGCGGTTATCTACTAAAGTTCCCGACGAGCATTTGATCTTTTAATCGGGAATCTTGTTGAATTACCTGACTTGATTTTTGAAAAGTGTTTTCAAATTCGAGACTTAAATGCAAGGTTTATAGGGTTAGGCATGAAATTCGGAATATGTGATAATCTGGATTTATGATGTTTAAAGATGATGCAGATTCTAATTATTATAGTTTTCATTTCTTTTCTGCGACCGTAAGTGTAATATGTGGTAGTATATTCGATCTCGTTGCTATACGTCAACGACATTAGGGATACGCATATTTATTTACGTTGATGACATGTGATGTTATTGTGTTGCTTATGATATGTTATATTGGATCGTCGTGATTGAATAGCCGGGGGTTTTACGTGAGATGAGAGTTTTTCAATCTTCATTCATGTAAATATTTGTATGTAATATTCTTTTATTGGAAAACTTCCGGGTTGAGGTTGTTGTCTCCATTTGATGATATTATTTGCTTTTCTGCATTAGAATAGACCCAAGACGGGGAGTACAAGTAACCAGGTTCTAGAGTCCAGTGGGAGGCCATCTCGAAGAGTCGAGACCGGTCGCCTAACTCTTGAATTGGCAGGGTTGCTTGCCGCTCACATAGGGGTCTAGGGATGTAGGCTTGGCTATTCATCACGACCGTGGAATCCGTGATTTTCATTACTAGCTTAATCTAGAACACGGACCTTCTAATATATCCTATATTTCATATATTTGCTTCTGCTGATTCTGTGATATGATGTGATCATATAACTGTGTGAGACGAATGCTACTTATATATATAATATACTAGTAGACACTATATATGTTTTGCATCCGCGCTAGTCCTGACCCCATCCTGCCGTAAGTTAAGTAACTTTACGGTGAAGACCCGGGTCCCTGTGGCCAATGCGGATGATATATATGTGTGTTTTATTTTCGTTTCTTCTGTGATATTTAGAGAAACATAAATGATAGGACGTTATTAATAAGATTACTGAAAAGAAAAGAAACCTAAAAGATGTTGTAGTTTCAAAATTTTCAAAAAGGTAGATCTAGTTCTTGCTTTGTATAGAGGTATTCTATTATGAATATCCAGCACCTCATTCGATGAGGAAAGAGTCTAGATCACTTCACCGAGAATGACCTCTTTAACAAAACTAGCATATGCTACAATCCACTTGGTTTGTTTTGAAAACTACTCGATTTTAAAGCGGAGCTTAAACCACTCATTTTCAAATCACTAGATTCTACAACGATATCAAGTTCATTACGCTAAAGGTTTTCTTCAAAACCAGTCGTAGCCCTCCGTCATTTCAGATGCGTAGTATTTAGTATTTGTAGGGTTACTAGGCACTTTCACAAGGGTCTATAAGGCATCAACCATGCACGATTTAAAATTTAGACGTGCCGAACAACCCTAACCAAGATCATTAAACTAGAGATTAGGCGGAACAAAGCAAGTAAACAACTTTACTTCTAAGTGAAAAGGATTACAACCTTTGTAGTTCGGTCCTTCACTTCAAAAGCTCCGTGTTGAGGTCCCTTCGCTGCGATCATCAAGTTCCCAGACTCTAGAGAGGCTCCACGAAGAGAAAGATGCAAGCTTGCTTCCGATCTTCGATAACAAAGATGATCTACCTTGAAGTTTCTTTAACACAAGCTCTCACTCACAAATGAAGTGAACACCCTAATATAAATGGCTAGGATAGATTAGGATGATGAAGTAGGATTTTAGCTCTCATTTGTTTTCTTAATCTCACTCATTTTCATCACTTCTCAAAAAGCTAGAAAGCTTTTCAAGTAAGAAGGAAGAAGAAAGAAGATGATCCATTTCTTATGTGATGAATAATGAAAAGTGTAGTGTGGTTAGAAATGCAACAATGGGTTAAGTATGATAACTTAGCCCATGTAGAGACTTAACCATGGTCAAGGGTTGGGTTGGGTTAACAAATATCTACAAAAATATCTTTACAAAATATTTTTGCAAAAACAAAACAAAAAGCCTCTAGAAGTTTTTAGAAAAATTAACCCAAATCAAACCTTAATCATGTTTAATCTCTACTAATCATGTTGCATTAATAATCCTAACATATTACAATATTATATATCACATATACAATATTTATTGTAACAAAATAAAATAATACAATTAACATATATCGCATATATATCAATGTATTACCCGAGTGAGAAAAAGAATCTTTTAGTGAGCTTATACTAGTTAATGTAATTTAATATATCAAATATATAATTATACATTAAATTATCGAATCAACACTTGATCCGATAATCCGGCTATTTCACAAATAACTGACTAATATAATCTGTATCAGTTCATCGAATCAACACTTGATCCGATGACCCGGCTATATCACATATACCCGGCCGAGATCTCATATCGCGAGAATCTAATACGGTATCACATACACGTATTGTTCTCGTTCCCGCACATATCATATATGTGCTCCTACTCCGTTTTGCCTGAGCCAGGAAACTTTTGTGTAGGACTCTAAAGAATCTTCAATACGCCTGCAGTAGGTGATGATCATATCAAACACCCACAAGCTGCAAGCGGTCAGCTAAACGTAACAGCCACCCAGGTATTGAGCAATCAGAAGATCAACAAGCAAGCCTGTACATTCTTCCGTGAATCCAACCAGTAACACTCCCGTACAGTCCGGTCTCTTCGTCTGATATGTCGCATATCTCGCCTAGGGGTGGTAAACGTCAGACCCCAGTAGCTTGATAAGTCGTGTCGATATGAGGTCCATAACAGTTCGAGAAACTACTGATAACACTTACCAATAAATCTCAGCAACCCTGGCCAGGGATTTCCAGTTATAGCCAATCGAACACAGCGCAACATCAACTCCCTATACCGGGAGAGACGAAACCCCTCCTATCGCTCATTGCCTCCAGGTGATTTCGGGACTGTACCCAAAAGCCACCTTTTTGCACGCCCTCTTGGACGTGGTATGATGGAAATCAAAGAACAGTGGGAATCACACAAGACTCTATGAAGATTTCGGGTCTACAGACTAACCTGTACCAGTGTCACCAGAGAACTGCCATCTGTCGTGAGGTATAATACCATCTGGGAGTTCTCGACGAGTCCGTCCAGTGTACCCAGTCTCTACTGAGCACCCGTATACCTTCTCTGATGTCAAACACCAATGGATATGAGATCATCCATCGCCCATCATATGGGTCAAGAAGCGCATACGCTAGTCTACTCTGGAGTATCGATGCCCTGTCTCGGTACTCCCACGACTAGGAACATTTGAAGGATGTACTTGGCGACTACACTGTCCCCACTAGTATGATCTGCATCATAGTCCTGGTATTCAAGTACTCATCCTAAGGGATTTATCAACATGTGACATAGAGACAATCAGAGTGCATGTTAAAATAAAGAGTAACCAGATAGCATACTATCATGTCGAGCAAGAAAGTCCTCCCTATATATGTCCAAGCATCCACTACAATATACATCATATGTACAGTAATGGCCTCTAGAGCATATATATAACTAACAATCTCCTACTTGCACTAGGTTCATCTGTTGTGGTATCGCATACCCAACAATTAGCTGTGGTTGAAGTATCTCATACTCAACCTACCCATAAAAGTCTCTACTGGGAAAAAAGGCCTTTGTGAGTGGATCCGCGTTGTTGTCCTCTGTGTCTACTCTCCTGACCTCGATCTCCCTGGAGATCAACCATCTCCATGATCAGGTGATACTGCCTAAGAATTATATCTGGATTTCTGATGGGACGGGGGTTCCTTGGCCAAAGCCATAACTCCATTGTCACACAATGGTTGGAACGAAGTTCATCTCATGAACTTATATATATCCAGACCGCCTCTTTGGTAGCAACCTTGGTAACGATGTATCTTGCCTTTAATCATCTAGTATGTCACGGTATCTAGCTTGGAACTCTTTCAACATACCGTCCCTCCACTAAGGGTAAAAACAATGCATGCGATTGACATTCAGTCGTCCTTATCACCCTGGAACCTTTCCAGTGATTCTCCCTAGGATCGATTGATACCATCTCACTACAACTAGTGAGAATCCTAACATCCAATTAGATCTATCTCACAGATCCAAAATCCAGGATTTAGGAGGTATCACCTTGATCCTATATGGAGAATCCTTGTGATAAGCGGAGATTGACCGAGCGTAGCATAGGAAACTCCTTCCCTATCAAGAGTATGCCATCCGCGTACTCTACGAGGATCACCACCATACTCCCTACCACCTTTTTGTATATACAAGGTTCATCTACCATTTTGATGAAGTCAAACTCTTTGACTACCTCATCAAAACAGATGTTCCAACTCCGCGATGCCTGATTTATCACATAAAACATCTTGCTCACATTTCCGCTGCTCCCACTGTCTACGAAGCCCTCTGGCTGTGTACTTATAGACGCTCTCTTCCAAATCATTATTTAGAAAAGTAGTCATGACACCCAACCGCCAGATATTGTAGTCATGGTATGTAGCCGTGGCAAGTAGGATCTGGATGGACTTATGCATAGCTTTGAAAGTCTCAACTTTTCTATGTATACCAAGTAATATTCTCAAGATATACTTGCTCCTGATGGGGATTTAACCCTTCAGATAAAGCAACCAAAGTCCATACTTTGTTGGTGTATAAGGATTCCATCTCAGATCGCTAAGAATCCAGCCATTCTTACAGAGTCCCACTCCTGATGGCCAGCTCGAAACTAGTTGGGTCATCATCTCATGATGCAATCCTCGCTCCCACTTTCATAGAGAAAACCGAAGTATCTCTCAGGTGGGTGAGGAACCCTACTAGATCGGCGGAGAGGCTGAGGTTCGTTGGAAACTATTGAATCCTTTGGTTCTACCAAATCATCAGTTGCAGTTTGTATAGCTGGAACTCTTTCCAGTTCTACCCCATGACCCATAATTTCTTCACAAGAAATTCCCTTTCACAAAGGTAGCATGCTGAGAAACAAAACATCTTTTGTTCCTCGGTTTAGTAGAAAATATTCCCTTGCGAATGCTTGGGATATCCAACAAACTTCCACAGAACTGACTTTGCCTCGAGCTTGTCCGGATTTTGCTTTTAGACATAGGCCGGACAACCCCAAATCTTAACTTACTTAAGATATGGGCTATTCCCATTCCATATCACATATGAAGTGGTAGGCAACAGATTTGATTGGAACCCTATTCAATAGGTATGCAGCTTTACAAGTGCATAACTCCCAAAAGGAAATAGGAAACTCAGTAGTACTCATTATAGAGCACACCATATCACATAGGGTGTGATTGCTCTGCCCCGATACACCGACGTGCTATGGTGTATTCGGAGGAGTAATGCTGAGAGAGAATCTCATTCTCCTTTAGAATAGTCCAGGAATTTCGTGCTCAAGTATTCTCCTCCTTGATCTCATCAAAGGACATAATACTTATACCTGTTTTTGGTTCTCTACTTCTAACTTATATTCTATGATTATCTTAAAAGTTTCGGACTTATGTTTCAATAGGAACATATGTCTGAATCTTGAGAGATCATCAGTGAATGTAATGAAGTACAAAGAACCGGTCCTGGCATGTGCAGACAGGGAACCTTCATACATTAGCATGTATCAATCCTAATAGTTCACTAACTCTTTCTCTGTTTCCAATAAACGGAGCTGTGGTCATCTTATCTTTGTGACATGACCGGAAAGTTTTACAAGATGTAAATCCAAACTAATTTAAATATGCATCTTTATGTAACTTCAGCTAGTCGGATCGCATTGATATGACCTAGTCTACAATGCCTCAAGAAGGATTCATTCATTTCTGAACTCTTCCTCTTATGTGTGTTCTGTACATTAAGAACCGTGGTTTGATTTAGAACGTCTATGCTTTTAGATAACGTGCCTGATCCGATCAACTCTTGATATAAGAACTGTTCAAAACATTATCCAACAATACAAAATTATATCATTTCTTTACTAATAAAGAGACTGATATGATGTTGTATATCAGGCTCGGTATCTAATAACATTCGTTCAGAATCAATGTATTCTGGTAATACAGTGTGATAACTACCAACAGACTTGGTTGCAACACTTACACCGTTTCTATCTCATGAAACTTATCACTCGTTCTCAGTTCTCTACCTATATGTAGCCCATGTAACAAATTACATATGTGGGATCCTGATCCGGTATCAAATACCCAGGACGTAAAAGATATTTGAGAAACAGTTCTGTGTAATGAACACACCCGAAGAAGATGCATCAACATGCACTTTCTTCGTTTGGGCGGCACGGGAATTCTGGTAATCCCCTATTTCCTGCTCTGTCTTATAACAATTATAAGTTGGAGTTGAACCAACGTTCCCTAGCGCAGTATAACAAGCGGGTTCGGTCAATATATCCGTATTTTTATTTTGATTAAGGCGTGACATAGTCGTAACCAGGAGAGAGAGAGAGAAGAAAACACTCAGCGTATGCTCTTTCAAAATTAGATTGGTTATCAATATATCTAATCAGGATGTCTCCCAAATCTTCCTTCAAACCCTAAAAGGAAAGACTAGCCGGGATTAATTACACCCTACAAGTTCGCCAATTTTTTAGCCAGGACAGTGCCCGTACTTTGAGGGAGGTTCCCCGCGCTTTCGTACGGACCTAATTAAAATAAACCTCGTTTTCCCAGGGGCGTAACCCCGTTGACACCTTTCTAGACACCTACTTAATCGACTAATTGTAATGTGTAAAACTCTCCCAGGAGTAACTCTTACTCGCAGCGGGTATCGGGATCCAACTATCTCATAGAAGGTATGCAATCTCATTGCAAATTTCAACACTTGAAATTCCCAATAATATTTTACCCCTAGCGTCCTATGACCTTGACGAATGCCAAACCACCCATAGTCCGCTAGTCAAGTTCAACCCGTACATTTCCTGATTGAATTAAACCCACACGCACGACCCTTGACGAATGCCAAACAACGCCGTACGAATACCCTAATCCAATCGCATCGTATGCTAGCAGATAAGCACTGGTTAGCTACCGTACACTACGCCTTGACGAATGCCAAACTACCGCAACACGAATACTAAGTAGTACTTATCTGAAATAACGGAGGGCTACGGCAGGTTTTTAAGAAAACCCTTTGCGTAATGAACTTGATATCGTTGTAGAATCGAGTGATTTTAAATGGAGCTTTTTGTAGGCTTTTCTAGTTTCACTAAAGTGGTCACTCCCGGTGAAGGGATCGTCGGCTCTTTCCTTATCGAATAAGGTGCATGATATTTCACAAATACCACTATGCAAAGCAAAAACTATAGAAGCAATCAAAAGACAAACCGTGTTTGTAGCATCTGCTAGTTTCGCTAAAGAGGTCACTCCCGGTGAAGGGATCTCGGCTCTTTCCTTATCGAATAAGGTGCTGGATATTCTGCAAGGAACACCGCTATGCAAAGCAAGAACTAGAGCTACCAGTTTTTAAACAAGTTTCTACAACATCTTTAGGTTTCTTTTAGTTTCATTAATCTCATTAATGAAGTCCCATTTTAATATGCTTCACAAGTATCACATTTGAAACGAAATCTGCAATATAACATATATCTCATATATATAATATAAACATTCGTCTCAGGCGGTAATATGATCTCATCACAGTACATTGCAGCAGAAGAAACATATATGAAATATTGGATATACTAGGAGGTTTGTGTTTTAGTACGAGCCTATATAAAACACGGATTCCACGGTCGCGATTAATAGCCAAACCCACATCCCTAGACCCCTACGAGAGCGGCAAGCAACACTGCCAATTCTAGGGTTAGGAGACCCGGTCTCGACTCCTCGAGATGGTCTCCCACTCTACCCTACAACCCGGTTACTTATGCTCCCCTCCTCGGGTCTACCTAATGCGGAAAAGTAAATAATATACAATGGTGACATCATCCTCAGCCCGGAAGTGCCCCAATAAAAGAATATCACATACAAATGAATTTTACATGAATGAAAATAAAAACCTTCATCTCACATAAAACCCCCGTCTATTCAAAACACGACGATCCAATATAACATATCACAGCAACACATAATATCTCATATCATCAACGTAAGCAAGTATGCGTATCCCGATTGTCGTTGATGTATAGCAACAAAACCGGCGATACACCACATACTACGCTTACGGTCACAAAAAAGAAAGTGTAAAACTACAACAGTTGGAATCCGCAACCTTCTTAGACATCTCATGCCTAACCAAATGAATTCCTTAGACATCGCATGCCTAACAATTATAAACCCCGCATTTTAGTCTCATTATCGAAAACTCTTTTCAATATCAAGTCGGGCAATTCAACAAGATTCCTGACATCCTGATCGAATGCTCGTCGCAAACCTTAGTAGATGGCCGCACCCCCGGATGCCGTCGACGAAGTGCACTAAGGCGGAACACCGCTGCCACGAGCACCCGAACGGATGCTTTTGGCGACGGGGTTCTCCTACAGTCACTTGGTCGGGGCTATGGGGCGTGGCTATCTATTAAGTTTACCCGGCGAGTATCCGCGTACGCTATGTGATTGCGACAGACTTTTGATCGCATCAAAATTCCGTGGCAATCAATCATCTGAGACTAAACCGCTAGATTTATAACATTCAAATTAGTTATCTCATAACTATTTATGGATTCCAAATATTGTATCACATTCCAGATAAATAGACAATGTTAAACTTTCCGATCGAATAATCAAACACCCAAGATTTCCCAAATAGCTCAACACTTGAGCGGAGTTCAAAAAGTATCCATCACATGCCACAGTACCAATGGTCAAGCCGTAGAAGGGTCAAGCCAACGCCTCACATGTGGCAACGCCGTACTTCCCCAAACCCTAAGGTTCAGAGGCGGTTCAGACGGTCACATAATCGAGTTAATGTTTGTGTTCTTCTAGAGGGTCCACCAAGTTACTTGCACGACTAAGAACGTTCTTAAACTACGGAAAAATCCAGCACTTGAAAATTTTCCGGCAGGGGAAAAAGTGAGTTATTGATATCTGTTCGAACTTTTTAACACGTTCTAAATTATCCGGAAAAAAACTTAAACGAAGTTAAACTTTCCGATCGAATCAACGAGTATCCAATACATCCTAGAAAACTCAATACTTGAGTAGAATTAAAAATTCCCAGAACTATTAAAAAGGACCCAAGAATTAAGACCTGAAGTATCAGGGACCAACTTCAAATTTTGGCCGCGGAACCGCCGCCAAACGCTTGGTTTGGCCGCGGTTCCGCGCTAACGTGATCGAGTTGGTGGTCCGTACTTCACAGTAATTCTTATATTTCCCTGCTACATTTTCTGAGTATTTTTAATATGAAAAGTGTCAACTTTTGAAAAAAATTCCAGAAACTAGGGTTTTACGGGTATTCGGAGTTCGATCGGACTTTAAACTTCGCCTAAAACTCTAGCTCGGCTCTGATACCACTGTAGGGTTACTAGGCACTCTCACAAGGGTCTATAAGGCATCAACCATGCCCGATTTAAAATTTAGACGTGCCGAACAAGCTTAACCAAGATCTTTAAACTAGAGATTAGGCGAAACAAAGCAAGTAAACAACTTTACTTCTAAGTTAAAATGATTACAACCTTTGTAGTCCGGTCCTTCACTTCAAAAGCTCCGTGTTGAGGTCCCTTCGCTGCGATCATCAAGTTCCCAGACTCTAGAGAGGCTCCACGAAGAGAAAGATGCAAGCTTGCTTCCGATCTTCGATAACAAAGATGATCTACCTTGAAGTTTCTTTAACACAAGCTCTCACTCACAAATGAAGTGAACACCCTAATATAAATGGCTAGGATAGATTAGGATGATGAAGTAGGATTTTAACTCTCATTTGTTTTCTTAATCTCACTCATTTTTATCACTTCTCAAAAAGCTAGAAAGCTTTTCAAGCAAGAAGGAAGAAGAAAGAAGATGATCCATTTCTTATGTGATGAATAATGAAAAGTGTAGTGTGGTTAGAAATGCAACTATGGGTTAAGTATGATAACTTAGCCCATGTAGAGACTTAACCATGGTCAAGGGTTGGGTTGGGTTAACAAATATCTACAAAAATATCTTCACAAAATATCTTTGCAAAAAAAAACAAAAAGCTTCTAGAAGCTTCTACAAAAATTAACCCAAATCAAACCTTAATCATGTTTAGTCTCCACTAATCATGTTGCATTAATAACCCTAGCATGTTACAATATTATATATCACATATACAATATTTATTGTAACAAAATAAAATAATACAATTAACATATATCGCATATATATCAATGTATTACCCGAGTGAGAAAAAGAATCTTTTAGTGATCTTATACTAGTTAATGTAATTTAATATATCAAATATATAATTATACATTAAATTATCGAATCAACACTTGATTCGATAATCCGGCTATTTCACAAATAACCGACTAATATAATCTGTATCAGTTCATTGAATCAACACTTCATCCGATGACCCGGCTATATCACATATACCCGGCCGATATCTTATATCGCGAGAATCTAATACGGTATCACATACACGTATTTTTCTCGGTCCCGCACATATCATATATGTGCTCCTATTCCGTTTTGCCTGAGCCAGGAAACCCTGTGTAGGACTCTAAAGAATCGTCAATACGCCTGCAGTAGGTGATGATCATATCAAACACCCACAAGCTGCAAGCGGTCAGCTAAACGTAACAGCCACCCAGGTATTGAGCAATCAGAAGATCAACAAGCAAGCCTGTACATTCTCCCGTGAATCCAACCAGTAACACTCTCATACAATCCGGTCTTTTCGTCTGATTTGTCGCATATCTCGCCTAGGGGTAGTAAACGTCAGACCCCAGTAGCTTGATAAGTCGTGTCGATATGAGGTCCATAAAAGTTCGAGAAACTACTGATAACACTTAACAGTAAATCTCAGCAACCCTGTCTAGGGATTTCCAGTTATAGCCAATCGAACACAGCGCAACATCAACTCCCTATACCGGGAGCGACGAAACCCCTCCTATCGCTCATTGCCTCCATGTGATTCGGGACTGTGCCCAAAAGCCACCTTTTTGCATGCCCTCTTAGACGTGGTATGATGGAAAAAGCACAGTGGGAATCACACAAGACTCTATGACGATCTCGGGTCTATAGACTAACCTGTACCAGTGTCACCAGAGAACTGCCAACTGACGTGAGGTATAATACCATCTGGGAGTTCTCGGCGAGTCCGTCCAGTGTACCCAGTATCTACTGAGCACCCGTATACCTTCTCTGATGTCAAACACCAATGGATATGAGATCATCCATCGCCCATCATATGGGTCAAGAAGCGCATACGCTAGTCTACTCTGGAGTATCGATGCCCTGTCTCGGTACTCCCACGACTAGGAACATTTGAAGGATGTACTTGGCGACTACACTATCTCCACTAGTATGATCTGCATCATAGTCCTAGTAGTCAAGTACTCATCCTAAGGGCTTTATCAACATGTGACATAGAGACAATCAGAGTACATGTTAAGATAAAGAGTAACCAGATAGCATAATATCATGTCGAGCAAGAAAGTCCTCCCTATATATGTCCAAGCATCCACTACAATATACATCATATGTACAGTAACGGCCTCTAGGGCATACATATAACTAACAGTATTTGTGCTGTGTTTGTTGACCTCCGTCAAGGCACAGTGTACGGTAGCTAGGGAATATTTATCTATAGCATGTTGATACGATCGATAGGGGCAGTCACACAGCCTTGTTGACCTCCGTCTAGGATTTGTGTGGGTAGGTTAGAATTGATCATGCTGAAATCGTCGTGCCTGGATCTCAGCAGTAGGAATCAGGTATGCCGTGAACCTATTACGGTCTTGTGTTAGCAGTGTAATATGTGATATCAGGAATTTGAATATTGAGACAATATCTTACCTACTAAGCATGGTAAACTCAGTATCGTATTCATCCACGAATTTGCTCCACAGCCTTGTTGTAAGTGGATGAACTGTTGTTCCATGTCGAAACGGGCAGTCTCAGGGAAGTACTTTGCGTCGAACATATCGCGAAACGTCTTCCATTCAAACGGTTGGGCGAGTTGACTTTCTTCAGCCTTCCACCAGACTCTGGAGTTATCTGTTAGTTGCAGCTTCACAACTCTCACCCAAGCAATCTCTGGCACCTGTGTTGCCGCCAGATCATCTTCTATAGACTGAGCCCATTCTTCTGACTCCAATAGGTTCTCTTTTCCTGAAAAGCGATTTGGGTGTAGTGCCCGAAATTACATGACTCCGGGTGCCTCAACTTCGGGGCGGTGCATGAGAATAGCAGTCTGCTGCTGCTGACCCTCCGAGAGGCACTTGATTGCCTCAAGCAGTACCGTTTGCTTGTTGATGGGAGCTGCAATAGTAGGTGGTGGTGGTAAAGTAGGCGGTAGAGTGTTTCTATTGACGTCGGTACTTGTGTTGTTCGGAAAATCCATGACCTTGATAGAAAAAGAAAGGTTATGATAGATTCAAGGAATTTGAAATGTAAAGAATGTATAGTTACTGATTATTATAATTCTTATGATATATTGCTTAGGATTCCATGCAGAACTGATCTGCATGGGCCGCCAACAAAACCTGTCACGCCCCGCTTCCCAGCATACGGAAATGGTGACGTGGCAGGCCGCAATGTATTTACTAAGAAATAAATACGTTAGGCGTAAATAAACAATATATGTAAAAATGCACAAGAATGACAAGTGATATAAAATGAACATCAACTTTTATTAACATTCATCTTTACAATAAAACTTCTTTGAAAAGGAAAGATACAATGATATAAAGTAATGCCTAAACAGTGGCATACAAACTGAAATAAGTACAAGATGCACTAGAAGGCCTACTGGGCAGTGAACTGGTCCAAGTCCTCCTGGCTCGGCTCGATCTCCTGAGAGTCCGGTCCTCCTGACGAACATTCTAAAGAAAGAAATAGACAGGAATATCGTCAGCGAACTAGCGCTCGGTAAGTCCCAAAAGAAAGACATGAATATTATAAGTAATGAGAATTGAACTGGTAAGATATATAGTTATAAGATTGCAATTCTAACGTAGTTGTTTGTAGCTTGGTACATAAGATATTTGTGTATATGAGAGAAGTGCATTTTACCCCGTGGACTATGGTAACATATAGTACAAGGCCCCGTCAAAACCCACGGAACAACGGCACGAGAGTTCATATAAGTGTCTTTTAGTGATCATCTCGTGCCATGTAAATACATTCCGTACCAATCTACCCCGTTAAACCCGTGTAATAATTTGTATAGATTATATTACAAGTCTTGCCGAAATCATGGATACAAGTTATTCAAGTAGTCAGGTTCAGGATGTAAGATTGTAATCATGTCAAGTTATAGCCATGGTTCGGTCAAGTCAAGTCATGTATTCAGCTTTGATATTCAGGTTCATGTTCAAGTATACATGTTAGAGTTTGGATTCATGTTTGAATTCTGGTTTGAGTTTGAATTCAAGTTTGATTTAGACTCAGACTTGAATTAGACACTTGTAACTGATTTAGATCCTGGATTAGCTTCGGGAGTTATCGGTAACTGCTGCACATGGATGGCAGGATTTATGTCTTTTTTCAAGACAATTACTATTGATAACACCGTTAAGTTTTCTATCTTAAACAGGCAAGCTCTCTCTTTCTCCGACTCCCTGGGGCTCAATAGAATTGATCCCGCTTAAACCTATATTTACTAAAGTCCTTAACTGTTGTTTTATATAACTCGAAGGGGTATTATGAATTTTTTTTAATATAGTTCCAAAATAATCTCGAGAAGTTATTTATATTATTTAGGGTTTCCATGAATGCGAATTTTAAGAATTTGAGGTATTTAGTGATAATAGCTTAATTGGAAAGTTCATGATATTTAACTATAAAGCTAGACTTTTGTTGGTATCCTGATGGTATTTTGATGAAATTTGTAATTCTTTCATTTAAAAATATAAGTTTATTATATTTTGAAAATATATGGATTTTGTAATATTTATATAATTATTAAAAATTAATTTTTTTAATTAAGTAGAAAAATTACGTTTTTCTTAAAAACCATATTAAAAACCTTTCGAGACCGAATGCTCCATGAGGGGTCTGCATCTCGCTCTACTAGCCTAAAGATGTGCGATAATCCGCACCATCTAATAGCGGATCTCCTAAAAAGGGTTGTAGAGACTTATTTGCAAAGGAATTTAAAATACAATTTAAAGAAAACCGTTTTATAGTAAATGGTATTTCAATATAATCTTATATTCGTAACAAAAATTCATAGAAGGATATCGTGGTATGGAAACCATGTGTGTACTTGAGAGGTAGGTCGTTACCTCATGAATTTTCCAAAAGTTATGTTTAAGCAAAACAAATAAAAATGATATATACAAACTTCATTGTATTTTAATATAAATGTTAAGTTAAAGTTATCTTGCATTATATTTTCGATTAAAATTTGGTTCTAAACATTGGTTTTATGTTAACAAATATGGTGTAGGAATATGAATAAAGAATCTGTATGAAAAGTGGAATTATAAAGGTTTAGAAGAAGATGTCGGTATTAACTCCACTTCCGACATATATTTTGAAAATGAAATTTTAAAGAAGAAGAATAAGGATTGGAAGGGACTTACTAGCTAGTTAGGATAAGAGAAGGTAGAAGAAAGTAGGGTTGTCATCGTGGCGCCGCGGGGTCGCTGGAACTTGCTTCGATTCTTGTCGGAACTTGATCGCTTGCTAACTCATCTTCTACTCTACTTGTACTAGAAATTTTTTGGGATTTATGGCTATAATTTTCAGAATGATGAAGGGCTGGAGCATGGGGTAGTATTTATAGTGTGGAATTAAGGTTTTGAAATTAAAAAGGTTAATTAAAATGCATTAAAATTTGGTTTAAAAATGAAATTAAAAGTCTCTGTTTGATTGCAGAGTGTAGAGGAGATAGAGATAGGGGAGGGTCATGTATGCAAAGCCCGGGACTCATTGGGTTAGGGGGAACCATCGGTGTCAGCCATGGGAGCATTTCCGCCGGCCGATTAAGAGGAAGGGGCCGGTGGATTGGAGCCATGTGTTCATATCAGTATTAACTCTCTTTTTCACATGTTTGATTTTTCTGTCTTTTCGTTTTTGTGTGCATTGCACGTGTAAACTTTAGGCTTCCAAAAAGTTTTTTAAAAAATCAGAAAAAATTAACGTGTCTGATGGGAATCGAATACAGGGGCTACGTCACAGCAGTGCAAGGCTTTACCAGTGGGCTACAAGTTGCTTCTTGCTGTTCTTAAACAAAATATATTTATAACTTGTACTCAGGCTTGTAAACTTCTTTCTGTACATTAAACTGAAAATTTTTGTACAGTAAATTCAGAGTCGTTACAAATACGAATATGTGATACCGTATTCTAATCTAGAGATATTTGATATCAGTCAGGTTATATGTGATATAACCGGATTATTGAATCAAGTGTTGATTCAATGATTTGATTTATGTATATATATTTGATATTGGCAGGTTATATATTATATGACTGGATTATTGAATCAAGTGTTGATTTAATATTTAATATTGAATATTAGCTGGTTATATGTGATATAACCGGATAATTGAATCAAGTGTTGATTTAATGTTTTGATATATATATATATATATAATTATTAAATCAATACTAATATCATATATATATATATATATGATATTAGTCGGTTATATATGATATAACCGGATTATTGAATTAAGTATTGATTTAATAATTTGATATATATATATACATATTTGATATATATATATATATATATATGTATGTATGTATGTATGTATGTATGTATGTATGTATTAACTAATATTAAATCTCACTTAAGATTTTCTTCTCTTTATACACACACACACACACACATGTATACATATATATACATACATACATATATACATACATATACCCACACACACACACACACACACACACACACATATATATATATATACACACACACACACACACACATACATACATACATATATGTGTGTGTGTGTGTGTGTGTGTGTGTGTGAGAGAGAGAGAGAGAGAGAGATATATATTTATATATGTGTGTTTGATATTGTATCATGGTTGATGATACAAGAGACGTGGATGTATGAGAATCACACATGAGAAAAATGAGAAGAGATAATGATAAATATTTTGGAATTAAAAGAAGTAGAAAATGAGTCATGGCTTGAGAAGCTTTGAGAAGCCATGACCCATCTTCATTTCTTGTTTTATTCTAAGATATTTATCATACATGATCCAACCTCATTTAAAACCTTATCTTATCCTCACATTGTTCATTCTATCATCCAAGTTCATCCTTATCTTCTTCTTCATCTCCTCACTAGGTTTTTCTAAAGTGAGAAAAGAAAAGAGAAAAAAGAAAAACTTTTTAGCAAAATTCCTACTTCATCAACCTACACTAATCTAGCCCAGTAGTTTAGGTTGTTTGCTTCACTGATACCTTGACCAGTGAAGAGTGAGCTTGAGTGAGAGAGACTTTAAGGTGGATCATCTCGGCATCGAAGACAACAAGCAAGCTCGATCCTTTCTTCAAGTGGAGCCTTAAGAAGAGTTCTAGGGACTACTACTTAGAGCTTTAGAAGTGAAGGAACGGTCTACAAAAGTTGTAAACTCCCATCACTTAGTTTAAAACTTATTTGCTTATTTTAAAACCCTAATTCTCTAGTTCGATTCTTGTTTTGTATGATTAGCACTCTAGATTTTTTTAAATTGCATACTTGATGCTCATATAAAACTAGTAGAGGTGCTAATACATATTTTCACTGTGGTGGTTGACGCTCACACTCAAACTGATGATTGGTTTAGTGACATGGACATTGTATTGATTACTGATTCGATACACATGCTTTACTGTTTACCTGTAACAGTTATTTCTTGCTCACGTCATTACTCTATGCTTACTGCTTCATGTTTATCATCATACACACACACACACACATATTGCTATTGTGTCGCTCTGACGACCTAAGTATGCATGCTCCCCTTATATTCCGTATTTTGTAAAGTAGGGCGTGATATAGTTTTGTTGGTAAACACCAGGTTTAGAATGAGATTACAGTTTCCGACTAGGGCTTGACTATTTAAGTCGCCCATTTGGTCTAGATTGTAAACTTGTTATCCTTGAATAGAATTCCTTTAATGTGTCCCGCTATATATTTTGTTCTTATCCGGTAGAGTTTTGGGTGATATAGTAGAGTTAAGTGATTGTAATTATGAACTGCAGTATAGTTACAAGGCATCACTCTACTTGAATGACTTGGAGTTCTACATTTGATTTCCGCTCGATTGAGTTTCACCTCACCACATATTCTTATTTCGTTTGTCAATTCTATATCTTATTTTGATCCTTGTATCTTATGCCGTCCGAAAATTTGTTGTTCCAGGATCATGACTTCCCACAACACTTCTTGCACCTTTGCTTCCCAGGATAAGGCCGCCAAGTTTTTGAGTGTACTGTAAGGCTTGAGGGAAGCCCGGGTGTCACGTCCCGCTTCCCAGTGTACGGAGACGGTGACGCGGCAGGCCGCAACGTATTTACTAAGAAATAAATACGTTAAGCATAATTAAGCAATATATATAAAATGCACAAGAATTGACAAAAGATATAAAATAAACAACAACTTTTATTAACATTCATCTTTACAATACAACTGCTTTGAAAAGGAAAGATACAATAATATAAAGCAATGCCTAAACAGTGGCATAAAAACTAAAATAAGTACAAGATGAACTAGAGGTCCTGCTGCGCGGTGAACTGGTCCAAATCCTCTTGGCAATGCTCGATCTCCTGAGAGTCTGGTCCTCCTGACGAACATTCCAAAGAAAGAAATAGACAAGAATGTCGTCAGCGAACTAGCGCTCGGTATGTCCCAAAAGAAAGAAAGAAATATAGTAAGTAATGAGAATTGAACTGGTAAGATCTACAGGTACAAGATTGATATTCTAACGTAGTTGTTTGTAGCTTGGTACAGAAAGTATTTGTGTTTATGAAAGAAGTCCATCTTACCCCGTGGACTATGGTAACATGTAGTACAAGGCCCCGTCAAAACCCACGGGACAACGACACGAGAGTTCATATAGGTGTTTTTTAGTGATCATCCCATGCTATGTTAATACATTCTATACCAATCTACCCCGTTAACCCCGCGTAATGTATTGTATTGATTATATTACAAGGCTTGCAGAGACTATGGATACAAGTTATTCAAGTAGTCAGGTTCATGATGTAAGCTTATAATCATGTCATGTTATAGCCATGGTTCGGTCAAGTCAAGTCTTGTATTCAGGTTTGATCTTCAGGTTCATGTTCAAGTATACATGTTAGAGTTTGGATTCGTGTTTGAATTGGATTCTAGTTTGAGTTTGGGTTCAAGTTTGATTTAGACTCAGACTTGAGTCAGACACTTATTACTGATTTAGATCTTGAATTAGGTTCGGAAGTTATCGGTAACTGCTGCACATGGACGACAGGATTTATGTCTTTTTCCAAAATAATTACCATTGATAACACCGTTAAGTTTTCTAGCTTAAATAGGCAAGCACTCACTTTCTCCGGCTCCCTGGGGCTCAAAAGAATTGATCCCGTTTAAACCTATATTTACTAAAATCCTTAAATATAGTTTTATATAACTCAAGGGGGTTTTATGAAAAATATTTTTAATATAGTTTCAAAATAATCTCGAGAAGTTATTTATATTATTTAGGGTTTCCACGAATGTGAATTTTAAGGATTTGAGGTATTTTAGTCATAATAGCTTAACTTGGAAAGTTCATGGTATTTTACTGTAAAGCTTGACTTTTTTTGGTATCTTAATGGTATTTTGATGAAACTTGTAATTCTTTCATTTGAAAAATATAAGGTTATTATATTTTGAAAATATATGGATTTTTTTATATTTATATAATTATTAAAAATTAAATTTTTAATTAAGTACAAAAATTATGTTTTTCTTAAAAACCGTATTAAAAACCTTTCGAGACCGAATGCTCCATGAGGAGGTCTGCATCTCGCTCTACTAGCCTAAGGATGCACGATAATCTTCACCATCCAATAGCGGGTCCCCTAAAGAGAGTTGTAGAGGCTTATTTGCAAAGAAATTTAGAATACAGTTTAAACAGAAACTGTTTTTATAGTGGTATTTTAATGTAATATTGTAATCGTAACAAAAATATATTCAAAGGGTATCGTGCTATGGAAACCATGTGTGTACGTGAGAGGTAGGTCGTTACCTCGTGAATTTTCCTAAAGATATATTTAAGCAAAACAAATAAAAATGATATGTACAAACTTTATGGTATTTTAATGTAAATGTTGAGTTAAAGTTATCTTGCATGATATTTTTGATTAAAAGTTGGTTCTAAACATTGGTTTTATGATTACAAACATGATGTAGGAATATGAATGAAAAATATGTAAGAAAAAGTGCAATTATAGAGTTTTAGAAGAAGATGTCGGTATTAACTCCACTTCTGACATGTGTTTTGAAATTGAACTTTTAAAGAAGAAGAATGAGAATTGGAAGGGACTTACTAGCTAGTTAGATTAAGAGAAGGTAGAAGAAGAATGGGTTGTCGTCTTGGCATCACGGAATTTGCTTCGATTCTCGCCGGAACTTGATCGCTTGCTAACTCCACTTCTACTCCTTTTGTACTTAGAAAATTTTGAGAGTTTGGACTATAATTTTCAGAATGATGAAGGGCTAAGGCGTGGGGCAGTATTTATAGTGTGGAATTAGGGTTTTGGAATTAAAATGGTTAATTATAATGCATTAAAAAGGCGATAAATAGGGAATTGAAAGGTCTCTGTTTGATTGCAGAGCAATCAAACAGTGCAGGGAAGTTAGGGGTAGGGGAAAGGTTTTGTGTGAAAAGCCCGAGCCTCATTGGGATCGGGTCGACCGTCGGTGCTGGCCAAAATGTGATATCCGCCGGTCATTTTGGTGAAGGGGGTCGTTGGATTCTTGCCACATGTTCAAGTCTGTATTAACTCCTTTTTGCACATGTTTGATTTTTTCAGACTTTTCATTTTTATGTGCATTGCGCATGTAAACTTTTGGGCTTCCAAAAAGTTTTAAAATAAATCAGAAAAAATTAATGTGTCTGATGGGATTCGAACACTGGGGTTACGTCACAGCAGTGCAATGCTTTACCAGTGAGCAACAAGTGGCTTCTTGCTGTTCTTAAACAAAAATTAACTTATAATTTGTACTCAGCCTTATAAACTACTTTGTGTACATTAAACTGAAAAATTTCGTACAGTAAATTCAGAGTCATTACATTCTACCCTCCTTATAAAAATTTCGTACTTGAAATTTACATTTACATAAGAAATAGTTTACAAATAAGTAAGGGTATCTTGCACGCGTGTCATCTTCTCGTTCCCAAGTTGATTCTCCTGGTGAATCTTTTCTCCACATTACTCGGACCAAATTTATTTCCTTGTTCCACAGTGTCATCACTTTTCGGTCCAGGATTTCAATGAGTTGTTGTTCACAAGTTAGGTCCGTCTGTACAGTGAGCTTAGAGTGATCAAGGATGTGGCTGGGGTCGCTCACATATCTTCGAAGCTGGGATATGTGGAACAAGTTGTGCACTCCTTCCAATGAGGGTGGAAGTGCTAGACAGTAGGCCACTTCACTGACTCGTTCGAGAATGTCGAACGGTCCTATATATCTCGACTCAGCTTACCCCTCTTGACAAAACAGATCACTCCTCTATTTGGAGAGATCTTCAGAAAAACATGGTCTCTAGGTTGGAACACCAGGTGTCGGCGCTTTGTATCTGCCCAATGCATCTGTCGGTCTTGGGCTATGCGCATTCTTTCCCTGATCGTGCGAACTACGTCTACAGTTGCTACGATCATCTTTGGTCCAAGAAGTTCACGATCTCCAGCATCGTCCCAACTTAGTGGTGATCGACACTTCTTTCCATAGAGAGCTACAAATGGTGACATTCCAATGCATGCCTAATAGCTGTTGTTGTATAAAAACTCCACAAGATGTAGGGGATCTTCCTACAAACCTCCGAAGTCTAACATACAAGCTCTTAGCTTGTCTTCCAGAATCTGAATTGTTCGATCGGACTGTCCGTCCGTTTGTGGATGGTAAGTCGTGCTGAAGTTCATACTCGTTCCCTGCAAATCCCCAGTTCCATATATATTTTCCGTATATTTATTTATTATATTTTTCCAAATTTTTCTATTTAAAATTCTACAATTCATATTTCCTATATTATTTTTCTAAATATATTCTAAATTTATTTTCCTATCCTAACCTTTCACCCAAACCCAAACTCTCCTTTTCCTTTTTCTCTCAAGCCCATAAACCCCCACTCCCCAAGCCTGGACCATGACCTATCCCTAACCTAAACCCGTTCCCTTTACACCTACCCGGCCCGACCTACCCCGACCCGACCCGACATCCCTAGCTCCCTCTCCTTCTTATCCTTCCCATTCCTTCCCGCCTTTTCCGCGATGTCTCACCCCCACAACCCGCGCTCCTTCTCTCCCTCACAATGACCCCCTCCTCCTTCGGCAATGCCCCACGACCTCCGCGACCATCCCCTCTTCTCTCCGTGCGACCCGCTCCTACAACGGACTCGATGACGAATAACGCTCCCTTCGACGTCGCCCACCTCTCGCGAGATCCCCTCGCCTCAACGATGCCCCCACAATCCTTTTGCCTGCCTCGCCCCCTCTTCTCACAACCGACCCCCTCTTTTCATCTCTCTTTCTCGTTCCCTCACTCCCGCTCTCTCTCTTCTCTCCCTTGCACCAACATCGCCTTCGCCGCCTCCAGCCCGAGCACCCATAGCTGCCCACTGCACCCTTGTTGACAAGCTCTGCTCACCTCTACGTCACCGCCGCTGACCATCGACCACGATGCCACCTCCGTCGAGCAGGCCCCATGTAACACCCTAGTTCATTTATACCAATTCTAGTATTTCTTTATTTATGGTATTTTCTTGATTTATTGTGTTTTGGATGCGAATAGTATATTTGATATCTGTATTTGCATCCGACCCGACCCGCTTGCTTGAAACCAGTCTTGATTCATGTTTATGATTTATCCTGACCTATTACATGGACTCGTGCACTTCCATATTTACATATTGCATACTCGCATTTATCTGGCATCTGCATTTTAAGTATAACATTTAATGTCACATAAAATATTTTAAAAATATATTGCATGGCCTGCACGATACCCCTAACCCTGTGGTAGCATCTGTGCATCTTGTTCTCATCCCGTTCAGTGAAACAGACTTGTTTGGATGACTACGCACACGTACGTGCATCCGTTCTTGGGGGTATGCATTTTCGTTATCCGGATATCCAATTTTAGTTTTGGTCGACACTTATATTTTTCGTAGTTTGAAACTGAATTTTAGACCCGACCCGGGCATGTTTTGGACTAGGTTTGTATTTACCAGAAAATCAAATTTTATTAATATAATATTTATTAAACTGTTACCGTTTAAAATTTAATTATCTAAATATATTTTTTTAAAATTTAAATCCTATCTAAAAAACAAAACTATCTCTCATCTCCCCGCTCTCTCTCTCTCCTCTCGCCTACTTTCTCTCTCCTTTCGATCTCTCTCCTCTCTCTCTTTCTCTCTCTTTCTCACAGCTGTCTCTCTCTCTCATACATCTGTCTCTCTCTTTCTCTTTATATATTTTATATTTTACCCTAATTTCAAAAACCTTTTCGCACGTACTCATCTTCCTCCTTCCTCCTTCACCGCTGCCTCTCGCGTACGCGAGAACCCACGCCCCCGCGCTCGCCTCGTCGCCATCGCCCCTAATGCCTCACCTACTCACACCTTTCTCCTCTCCTCCTCGACCACCGCCTCAACCTTACCTCCCTCTCCCGAGCCTGTACTTGAAACCCAGCACGCCTGCACCCTGCGTCTCTTGCCTCACGTCGCCGACCCACTGCCGACCACCTCGTCATCGCCCTCACACCATCTCTGCCACCTTCTCTCCTCTTCTCCTCCCCTCTTCTTCCAAACCCTGACCCTATGCACACCCCAACCTCTTCTCATCCCCGCGCCTCACCGCCGCCGCCCATCTTCCTGACCTCGACCCTCTCCGACACCATCTCCATCACCTCCTTCCTCCCTTTCCCGAGCTCTCCTTTTCCCTGCAAGAACTCCAGCCTTCCCTGCACACCAACTCAAGAACCTGCACACTCCTTGCTTCGCCGAAAAACCTCGTCTGAACCCTCACCTGAGCTCCGACCCCCGTCGTCCTCATCACCACCTTCGACTCCTGACACCATCACCACCGCCCTCACCCTACAAGGACCAGAACCCCGATCACCCGAACTTGAAGCCCTGCCCTCGCCGCTGCACCTTCGCCGGAGCTCCGACTTGTCGTCGCCTCCACTCCCTCGCCTTCTCTGAACCGTCGAGCAAACCCCAGTGCAACCCTTCTTCTTGCTCTTCTTCTTCTTTCTTCTTATTCTTTTCATTTCTTTTCATGATCCGTATTTTTCCGTTCTCTGCCAGAGCCGTGCTCGACGCCGACAATCCAAGCAACCTTGTGAACGCTCCCTACCTGCGTGGTTACCTTCTTGCCTTGCCTGGACCCGTTCCGCGTGCCGTGTGTGCGTTGCGACGATTATCCGACGTCCGACGCGCCATACGTATCCGTCGTGTGATCCGATCGAGGCAAGTTAATCTTGCTACATGCTATACTACTATATTCTATATTCATCTGAATAATAACATCACATAATGATTAGTTATGCATCCCACATTATCATTTTTGCATGTTTCACCGTTTTCGGATATCCATGTGCATCCGTGCAAGTTATTTCATATCTAGTGCATGAAAATGTATCTTGATACATGCTAGACTACAATATACTGCATCTAATTGAATATTTACATTTCATATTGTTTAGTTGTACATCCCGCATTTACCAATTTATCATTTTACTGTCATACGACGTCCGTACACATCAATATCATTATTTACATATCTAGTCGCATGCTAATTCATCTTGCTATAGGCTAGGTATAGTATTATGCATCCATATGAGTAAAATGTTACCCGTTTATCACATTATACAACCATACTAAAAGTTTTACCGTCTTCGGATACCCATTTACATCCATATCATTTAATATACATATAGCCGCACCTACAGATCCCATTATTACATATTATTGTTACATTAACACCCCATAATAGATAATCTGCATCTCATTTAGTATTGGAACTATAAATGTAACCCTAGTCGATAATTGTGCGTCCATACCATTGATTCTATATCTATTTGCATACCATGTCACAATATTTCATTTTACTGTTACATTAGTATCCCATACTTGATCTTGTGCATCCTACATAGTCATGATGTAATCCCTGATAAATATTTGTGCATCCATGCTTTATTTGTGCACCCATACCTGTTACAGTTTTATTATGAGCATCCGCTTGATACCTGTGCATTACTTGACATGACTTGATGCCTGTACACTACCTGACATGACCTGATATATCACTACTTGACATGTTACCTGTTTCTGTTTCTAATGCCGACAATCCTGACATGTTGTCCCGATGGAAATATCCTGTTATCTGTATAGTCAAACTCGTTTCTGCTTGATCCTGTGTTGGCATTAGCTTCAGATTTATCAATACCTGACTTGAACACATAACTTGGGGGTATGGGAAAATCAAGAATGTAACCGAACGTAACTCAAAGGGCTACCATATTGTTTGCCGTTTTTCCGGGCGTTACGGAATACCTATTGTTTGCCGTTTTTCCGGGCGTTATGGAATAATCACCGATGGATTACGATGAGAATTACATTAATTGATTTCGAAGACTTTAGAATAGATAACCCAGTAGCACAGTTTAGATTACTCACTGCACATCACATGTGCTTATACCCTTCACTGTTCCTTATTCATGATACTGTTATACTTTTATTATTGTTCATACCCATGCCTGCATGTCTTGTTACCTCCTAATTGTATTATTGTTGATATTATGACGCACTGACGTCTGGGTTTTGCATGGCCCAGATCGTCTATCTCTATCATAAGCCGTTCAGGAGTATCTCAGTCAACAGGCCGAGCAGTGAACACTTGTTAGTATTCTAGTTTAGTTTCCTTTCAACATTGTTTTATTTCCTGATGTGAGCCCGTATTTTGGGACGTACATTCAAGATTATTATTGTTATTTGGATTTATTGCTTCCGCATTTTATTTCATGACTCGTTTATTCTGGCTTATGGACATGTACTAGATAGTTTCTTTTATTTTCTTATTCTTGATGTCTATAGACAGCCATAATGTGACCGTGGAGGGATATTTCCTAGCCACAGGTAGCATGGTTAGCTCTGTTATGTGCCGATCTTAGCGCACTCTGGGAAGCGGGGCGTGAAAGGATTTGTTTGGTATCAGAGCCATATGATCTAGGTTAATCGGGTTTGATTCTTTTGTAGTTGGGTATTGGACCCAATACACGAATCAGAAAATTCGTGATTAGGAACATGTCCTGCCACATTGTTATCGTGATTCTTGAATCATATCTTCCTCTTGACCCTTGTCTTGACGATATACAAACAACTTTGCATCTCGGCTTGAAACCTTTTGGTTCCCTAATGTTTCTCCCTGTTCCTTTGATTCTGATACTAGAATTTGGGCGACTTGAGTGGAGTTATATGATTGTAACTATGTACCGCGGCATGGTTACAATGCGGTACTCTATTTAAGTAACTTAGAGTTCTAGTCTTGATTCATATCCTTGATTTATGGTCATCATTCATCGCAAGTTTTGAATCTTGTTTATCATACTAATCCTCTTCGGTATCTTGGTTGCCGGATCATGGCAGCCAGGAATCTGCGATCGTACCAGAGGCGTGTTGATGATGCCGCTTTGCTTGGAGTAATTCGTGGGATGCTGGAGAACCAGAAACGGCAGACCGAGCTGAACCAGCGGCAAGCCGAAGCTTTTCAGGAAGGTTTGCGGACCGTCCAGCAGTCCGTAAACAATATTATGGACAAACAGGTAGAGCGTGTGGGTACTGTGGCAGATTTCAGGAGACTTGGTCCGTTCACTTTCACTGGTTTGGAGGAGTCATTTCCAGCAGAGCAGTGGCTAGTCGATACGGGGAATTTGCTCGTTGCAGTACAGGTTCTAGAAGACAAGAGTATGGATGTAGTACACATCCAATTGGTGGACTATGTCCGTGAATGGTGGCTTATGGAAGAGACCCGTTTACCCAAGCCGATCAGTTGGGCTACTTTCTCGAAGAGTTTCTTAGAGAAGTTCTTCCCGCGGACTGAACGGGAGGAAATGGAAGAAAGGTTTATCAGCTTGAAGCAGAACGGCGCACCCGTGGATGTGCATGCAGCTGAGTGGACACGGCTCAGTAGATTCGCTGGACCTTTGGTTGCCAACGATGCTGATAAGGCCCGGAGATTCATGCGCAGTTTGGATGTGGACATCCAGAGGCACATTATATCTCTGGGTTTGACCACTTTCTCGCAAGTGCTTAAACTAACCAGGGAGCAGCAGAGTTTATCATTGAAGACAGAGGGTACGCAGCAGCCGGCAGTTGTGGTACAGAAGCCGGCGTTTATGCCAAATCGAACGCCTATACGCAGAGGTGCCCCAGTGGACAGGCGTGGCGTTGTACCGATGAAGAGGCCAGTTTTGCCCGAGCATAAAGGAAGGGTGTTGTGCGATTATTGTCAACGACCGGGTCACTATCGAAGAGATTGTCATAAGAGGCTTGGACTTTGTCTTATTTGCGGATCAGCTGATCACACCTTTGATACTTGTCCGTCGAAGCTACGTTTGAAGGAAGATACTCAGAGGCCACCGCAGATGCAGTTTCAGGGGCAGAAGCAGTTTACTCAGGGACCTACTCAAGCTCGAGCCTTTACCTTAACGGCTGAAGAGGCCAAGGATTCAGATGAAGTTGTTTCAGGTATCCTACTTGTTCATGATTTTCCCGCATTATTCGATTCTAGTGCATCCCATTGTTTTATGTCGTCCAAGTTTATTGCTGCATATTCAATTTTTTTCACGACCCTGTCTAGTTGTTGGGACATACACACTGGGAATGGGAAGATCATAGCTAGTAGAGAGTGTAAGGATTATTCAGTCGTTAGTTGCGGACGAGAGTTATTGCAGATTTCTTGGTGATCGATACCGGTAGTTGTGATGTTGTCTTGGGAATGGATTTTCTCGGCACTTTCCATGCTCATATTTAGTGTAGGGCAAAGAAAGTGATTTTCTAGATTTCCGGACATCCGGAGTTTGTTTTGCTGGAGGTAGCAGTTCTGTCAGGCCAGTCGAGTTTAGGGCTAGGCCGACAAACAATGTTCTTTCGACGATGGAAGTTGATAAGGAGGAAGCACCAACTGTAGTTCGAGAGTTCATGGACGTGTTTGAGGACATCTCGGGTTTACCGCTAAAACGAGATGTGGAGTTCGCGATCGATCTTGTTCCTGGTGCAACGCCAATCTCAAAGGCATACTATCCAATGGCACCAGTAGAGTTGGAAGAAGTCAAGAAGCAGGTTACCGAATTGCTTGAGAAGAGTTGGATTCGCAACAGCAATTCATCTTGGGGAGCTCCAGTTCTTTTAGTCAAGAAGAAAGATGGCACAAGGAGGATGTGCATCGACTATCGAGAATTAAACCGGGTGACTATTAAGAACAAGTACCCGATCCCTTACATTGGGGAATTGTTCGAGCAGCTTAGTGGCGCGAGGGTATTCTCGAAGCTGAATTTGCGATCCGGATATCATCAGGTCCGAGTTAAATCAGAAGATATTTGCAAGATCGCGTTCCGAACTCGGTATGGACATTACGAGTATTTAGTGATGCCATTCGGAGTCACGAATGCACCGGCGATATTTATGGACTTGATGAACCGAATCTTTTCACCATTCTTGGACCAGTTTATAGTGGTGTTCATCGATGATATTCTGATCTATTCGAGGAGCCTTGAAGAGCATGCTGAATTCTTGAAGACATGTTGAGAGCTTGCATGTTAGACTTCAAGGGCTCGTGGGAGGATCATCTACACTTGGTGGAGTTTTCGTACAACAACAGTTTTCAGGCGACTATTCTGATGGCTCTATTTGAAGCGTTGTATGGTCGCAAGTGTCGCTCACCCGTTTGTTGGGACGATGTTGGAGAGCGAAAATTGTTGGGACCAGATTTGATCGTGCAAACCGTGGAGGAAGTTAATACTATCCGGAATCACATGAAGGCAGCACAAGATCGGCAGAAGAGTTAGACTGACACATCGAGAAGACCTCTAGAGTTCGCGGTTGGTGATCTGGTATTTTTGAAGATATCACCGACTAGGGGAGTGATTCGTGTTTGGAGTCGAGGTAAGCTTAGTCCTCGATTCATGGGGCCTTTCGAGATTATGGAGAGTGTTAGAGAAGTGTCTTATCGATTGGCGTTACCACAATCTTTGGCGAATGTTCATGACGTGTTTCATGTATCTCAACTCCGTAAGTATGTTCGAGATGAAACATATGTACTGGATCATTCGGAGTTGACGGTATGAGAGGATTTAAACTTTGAGGAACGATCGATGTCGATTGTTGATCGAAGAGAAAAGGTCCTTAAGGACAAGGTTATCCCTTTCGTACTTGTTTTTGGGGAAAATCGCTCGCACGGAGAATCGACTTATGAACGAGAAGACGAGATTCGACAGAAGTTTCCATACCTATTCTTATAGATTCTTGATTGTTTATCTTTTCTTGTTTTGGGAATTTCGAGGACGAAATTCTTTTTGTAGTTGGGTATAATGTAACACCCTAGTTCATTTATACCAATTCTAGTATTTCTTTATTTATGATATTTTCTTAATTTATTGTGTTTTGGGTGCGAATAGTATATTTGACATCTGTATTTGCATCCGACCCGACCCGCTTGCTTGAAACCAGTCTTGATTCATGTTTATGATTTATCCTGACCTGTTACATGGACTCGTGCACTTCCATATTTACATATTGCATACTCGCATTTATCTGGCATATGCATTTTAAGTATAACATTTAATGTCACATAAAATATTTTAAAAATACATTGCATGGCCTGCACGATACCCCTAACCCCGTGGTAGCATCCGTGTATCTTGTTCTCATCCCGTTCAGTGAAACAGACTTGTTTGGATGGCTACGCGCACGTACGTGCATCTGTTCTTGGGGGTATGCATTTTCGTTACCCCGATATCTAATTTTAGTTTTGGTTGACACTTATATTTTTCGTATTTTGAAACTGAATTTTAGACCCGACCCGGGCGTGTTTTGGACTAGGTTTGTATTTACCAGAAAATCAAATTTTATTAATATAATATTTATTAAACTGTTACCGTTTAAAATTTAATTAACTAAATATATTTTTTTTAAATTTAAATCCTAACTAAAAAACAAAACTATCTCTCCTTTCTCTCTCTCATCTTGCCCCTCTCTCTCTCCTCTCGCCTGCTTTCTCTCTCCGCTCGA
Organism: Agapanthus africanus; assembly: GCA_030015575.1. Lineage (NCBI taxonomy): Eukaryota > Viridiplantae > Streptophyta > Magnoliopsida > Asparagales > Amaryllidaceae > Agapanthus > Agapanthus africanus. The sequence goes on along the minus strand of JASDDO010000024.1, from coordinate 44,016,945 downwards.
TCTCTCCCCTCTCTCTCTTTCTCACAGCTGTCTCTCTCTCTCTCTCTCACAGCCGTCTCTCTCTCTCTCTTTCTCTTTATATATTTTATATTTTACCCTAATTTCAAAAACCTTTTCGCACGTACTCATCTTCCTCCTTCCTCCTTCACCGCCGCCTCTCGCGTACGCGAGAACCCACGTCCCCGCGCTCGCCTCGTCGCCATCGCCACCAATGCCTTACCTCCTCACACCTTTCTCCTCTCCTCCTCAACCACCGCCTCAACCTTACCTCCCTCTCCCGAGCCTGTACCTGAAACCCAGCACGCCTGCATCCTGCACCCTGCACCCATCGTCTCCTGCCTCACGTCGCCGACCCACTGCCGACCACCTTGTCGTCGCCCTCACACCATCTCTGCCACCTTCTCTCCTCTTCTCCTCCCCTCTTCTTCCAAACCCCGACCCCCTGCACACCCCGACCTCTTCTCATCCCTGCTCCTTGATTGGTGTGGAAGATTTAGTGCTTACGCTTTTTGTTATCAAAGAATTAACCGCAATCAAGAACAGTGTCGCTTGGTAGCTAGCCGGATGAATACGGGTCGGTCCATAGGGATTTTATGTATTTTCTAGTTGTTCTAACGAGTCAATTCCAATTGTGGTAGGTTTGATTATCAATAAAAACTAAAGTTGAGTTTGATTAGGATTAAAACCTTGCTAGGGTTAGGTTTAGGTTAGTCTGGAAAATCAATTATTCTCACCGCTTTCTATGCCCTAATTAAGAACTTTTAGGTGTTAAGGTAATTGTTAACAAAGGGGATTAGCACGATCGGGAAGAAACTAGGTTTCTTCCTCTTGGTCCTTCTCCGTCCTTTCTTAACTCTTACCCTAACCTCCATGAAAAACGTACAAAACCGGTCTTTAACTATGGTATCACCGCTACCTTATGGGATAGGATGCCGTAGTGAGCGATGCGTGTATGTATGCATAGAGTCCTACTTTAAAATGTATAACGGGCAAGAAAGGGGTGAGAGATTTTCATCTCTCAAACCTTCCCCAAACCTAACCCTAACAAGTGAGGAACTACTTACTCATTAGGGAATTGATAAACGAGTTCATTTTTTTATTTGATTTAACAACTACGGCAGATAAGAAATTGCTAGATAAATAACTAGGGCAGAAAAGAAATTAAACTAAGGCAAGATAAAGAAAAACTTACTTTTTTATTTGATGCACTCTTCAAACATTTACGGGGAATGAAAAATTCTAAACTAGAAATTAAAAAGAGGCATGCCCCAAAAAGAGCTGTAGGGTTCCTATTTATAGAGAATAGAAACCCTAGGGTTTACATCTGATCCATATCTAAATTTACAAAACTACCTTGAGAAGCCTGGTCAACGCACCGCCATCCACCGTCAAAATGCACCGACACGTGCTCAGCACGGCCGCGGATCCGCGGCCATATGCCTTGTTTGGCTGTGGATCCGCGGCCATATGGTGGGGTCTTTGGCTGAAATCTTCTGGGCTGCTTCCTGTTGCATTTTACTTCTGATTTCTTCACTTGGTTTCTTAGAATATCTTCTATTTTCTCCCAGATTTCCACAGTGCAGAATGTTGTGGACTTTTACCGTTTGCTTCGCGTTTAAGTCTTGAATCTTTGTGCTTCCTTCGTACCTTGTGCACTCGAACTGTTCATTGACCTTCACTTATTCCTTAAACTGTAGGCGGCATCATAAGGATTCTTCTTTTTGTTGGTCGTAGTCTCACTTTTGTAGCGTCTTTTCACCGTTTACACTGTATTGTTTCGAGAACCTGTAACCTGCAACTACTTAGCGGACATGGATCAAAAGCACCTATTTATTTGCAAAATGAATAAGAATGGGGATTATAATAATGCAAAATTATGATATGAAAAAATACCCCAAAACTTATCGTTTGCTCGTCCCGAGCAAAACTAGTTTATTCTCGAAAAAGCCTAACTTCACTTTCGCAGGGAAACGCGATTGCACTGAGCTCATGCAATAAGCCGTTAAACCTCTAGGTGTCCCTAGTAGGAGGAGTGTTGTCTCCTGAGGGTTTTCAGCGGATACTACCCACAAAATCCGATCAATTTGGCCTATGCACTTTCATTCTTCAATTTGGTGTCCTAGCAAGAAATTCTATTATCTTCAACTCAGAAATTATCAACCCATATTTTTCATGCTTCCTTATCATTTAACTTAAGATTGTATATGTTCTGTAAATTTATTTAGCTTTTAGCATCTTTTGAATTTTCTTCTAAGGTTTCATCTCAACGTAGGAATTTTTTTTATCATATCTATTAAAGATATAAGTCCTATTTTTCATTCCTATCTCTCATCTAAACCCTAATCATATACCCCTACGCGCGTGTGTGTATCACCCCTACACTTGGAAATTCAATTCAAGCTCTTATACTCTTGTCCATCGTCCAAAGTACTATTAGTTGGTGAATTTTAGATGAAATTGCTCACACATCCTTCATGCAACCGTTAATACTTCTTGAGGTACTAATGACCGATTACAAAATGTGTTTACGCATTAAGGTGTAATTCCTCGTCTTGTAATACCTAAGGCTTTAGCATTGACTCCCAAACCAGTTGGTCTAAGGCACTAGGTGATAAAGCACCTTCACTATATATTTTTATTTTATGCAGCCTTAAGTAATTACAAAACCAGTGTTCATTTTTTTATATCTCATTATTCACACTTATAATTTTATTTTCCTTCATACTAAGGATTTTAGACAAGAGCAATTTCAAGGTATCCTCTACTATTCCAAGTTTCAAGGTTCGTGTTTGTGCAAGTTGTAGGGTATATATTTTCAGAATTTAGACTTAAGCTTAGGAATTATTTTTCAGACTTACACTTTAATAAAAATATCAATACTCTTCCCTTATTTTGAGTTAGCCCAAGAAGTGAACTCAAAATTTGCCTATTTCTAAGTAAACTATAAAGACATATATTTTCTACCGTTAAATTTTAAGAAAGATTATTTTAGGGTTTTTAATTTACTAAGTTTTGGATCTAGTTTTTCCTAGCTAGTTATCCGTCTTGTCAAACTCAAGTCAATTATGGCCAAAATTGATTTTTTTCAATTTTTATAATTTTTAAAAAATTTCATTTTTTATTTGATTTTTATATTTTTATATATTTTTTTTTTCATTTTTTCAATTTTTATAATTTTTATTAAAGATGCAATGCAGAATTAAATATGCAAAAGAAAAAAAATATATATACAAAAATTTATTAAAAAAATGCAATGCAAATGATAACTATTTACAACCACCTTCTCCTCCAAACTTACCAAAAGCAGTGCCCTCACTGCTCGGCCCCACGTCGTCCCCTTGAGCGTGAACGAGAACGCTCCTCCCTAGCTAGCAGGGTTCGGACCCCCTGCTCTACTTTAGTCAAACGCCTATCATGCTCCCTCTTCATCCCCCTCAACTCATCAATCCCCCTGATAGCTCTTCTCATTAAATTTGCATGTTCTAAGGGGGTGAGTTCTCCCTCGCTCGCGGTCGAGCTGGAACTAGGTGTTCTGGCGGGCACGTGTTCCGCCGGTTCTGTTCTTGACCAAACATCTGTCAAGCGTGTATAGGACGTAGATACGCCATTAATGAGAGGTCTGACGGGTATGCCTCCAAGCATGTAAAATTCAAACTTCTCCACGGGGAGGAAATAGCGACACAGTTGTGTCACTGGCATGAGGCAAGGGTAGTTCGTGGCTCTTTTGCCCGCACCAATTGAGTTCAGTAAAACCGTGCCCATGTCGAATCGAAAGTTCCTTGTCATGAGTGTGTGCATGATATGCAGCGAGGGTGTAAAAAATGTGGTGTTATGGGAACTCCCAAAAATATTGTTTTGTGCCCACCGACACACTGCTAAAACATTAGCGAAAAGGGTTCTCGCTTGTATTCCTTTCCGCGGTTCCCTTGAGCAATCATTACCCATTAAGGGAATGTAATCTTCAAACTGAAGTGGTTGATCATGAACAGGTATCTTAGGGATTAAAATGACTTCATGTATAAAGTCTCTATCAATTATGATCTCCCTATCATCCCCACAGTAATTTTATAAAGCCATATTGTGCGAGACAGCCGTCTTCCATGCACTCGTAAAAACGAGTGACTAAATCTGGAAGGGCGTAAGCGTTTGGGTGATTATATATCAAAAAATTCCATCCCCTACGTGCTATTTCATTAGCAAAGTAACTCCCATAAATCGTGTGTGAAAAGATCTGTGAGCAATCACGCTCTAACTGCATACTTGGTGCCATTACAGATCTAAAAAATTTAAACAGAGAGGAGTTTTTAGAGATCAAACCTCCCCTGAAAAAATCAGGGGGTGAAGTGGTAAGGGTGCGGCAGATTAGCGGAGGAAGCGCGGCGCGGCGACGAGATCTTGCTGCAGAAATTGAGGCGGCGGCGGCTAGGGTTTTTTTAAAAGATGAAATTAGGGTTTGTGAGTACAGAGAGGGTCGGGTTCTATATATAGGGGAAAGTGTGATGGGTATTTGCAAATAAACCTCTCTGAAAAGAGGAAATTATTTGCAAAAAAATTATTATTTTTTAAATCTGGAAATTTACAAAAATACCCAAAAAAAAATTTATTTTCAAATTTTTATTTTTAATGTTATTTTGTATTTATATAAAATTACAAATGATACATACCCCCAAACTTGTTTGAAACAGTGTTTTGGCTAGATGATTGAAAATTTGAGGGTAGATGGAGAAAGATCAGTCAGTATAAATCGGCTCCTGCAAAAACAGGAGCTCCTCCGACGGGTCCGCAGTGAGGAACGGTTTAAGTCGATTTCCATTTACTTTAAACAGTGTACCATCCTCCGGGTTTTCTAGATCTATCGCACCGTGCGGATATACGGTGCGTACCAAAAACGGCCCTTTCCATCGAGATTTGAGCTTGCCGGGATGGAAATGTAACCGAGTATCGTAAAGCAAAACCTGTTGACCAGGTTTGAAAGTCTTGCGCATAAGGTGTTTGTTGTAGAACACCTTCGTTCGGTTTTTAACAATTACCGCGTTCTCATAGGCCTCATCCCACAGCTCATCTAATTCATTCAATTGCAGTTTTTTATTGCTGCCCGCTTCTCCCAAGGATAAGTTCAACTCTTTAATCGCCCAAAATGCCTTGTGCTCTATTTCAACTGGAAGGTGACAAGCCTTCCCAAAAACAAGCCTGTATGGAGACATGCCAAGATCGGTCTTATAGGCAGTACGGAATGCCCATAGTGCATCAATCAATTTTGATGACCAATCTTTACGGTTTTTGGAAACCATTTTCTCCAAAATTTGTTTAATCTTCCGATTCGAAATTTCGGCTTGCCCAGAAGTTTGGGGATGATATGGTGTTGAAAATTTGTGAGTAATGGAGTATTTACGCATTAAGGACTTAAAAGTCCTATTACAGAAATGAAATCCATTATCACTTATAATCGCGCGAGGATGCCCAAACCGAGAAGAAAATGTTTTCTTTAAGAAATCTAACGACAACCTTGTTGTCATTAGTTCGGCTGGGCACAGCCTCTACCCATTTTGAAACATAGTCAACAACAAGTAGAATGTACATATTCCCAAAAGAATTGGGAAATGGTCCCATGAAGTCTATTCCCCAAACGTCAAAAATTTCAACAACCAAAATTGGTTAGAGCGGCATTTCATTTCTCCGAGATATCTGGCCCAAGTGTTGGCACCGGGAGCATGTCTTGCAATATTCGTATGCATCTTTAAAAAGTCATGGCCAGTAGAAGCCACACTGTAAGATTTTTTCTGCTGTCTTCTTGGGGCCAAAATTCCCGCCACACGCTTGATCGTGGCAGAATGACAGCACGCTCTTAAACTCGTTGTCGGGGACACACCGACGAATGATTTGGTCGGAATAGTATTTAAAGAGATACGGTTCATCCCAGTAAAAATGTTTTACTTGGGACAGGAAACGTAGTTTGTCCTGATTCGAACAATCGTTTGGTATCAGTCCGGTGGCCAAATAATTCACTATATCAGCGAACCAAGGTTCGCATGACACGGTTAAGAGCTGCTCATCGGGAAAAACATCTTTAATAGGAATTTCGAGTGTAGGCGAAGAAGGAAGTCGTGAAAGGTGGTCGGCGACTACGTTTTCACATCCTCTCTTGTCTCTTATGACAAGGTCAAACTCTTGTAGCAAGAGGATCCAACGTATTAACCGAGATTTAGCATCCTTCTTCGCAAAAAGATGGCGAAGAGCTGAGTGGTCCGTGTAAACAATGACTGGAGAGCCGATTAAATAGGGCCAGAATTTTTCTAGTGCAAACACAACAGCTAAGAATTCTTTTTCTGTTGTTGTGTAATTCAATTGGGCCTCATTTAATGTTTGGCTAGCGTAATAAATTACGTGCGGCATCTTATTAATGTGCTGTCCAATGACAGCACCAATGGCGAAATCAGATGCATCGCACATAATTTCAAATGGATGCGTCCAGTCGGGATATGAAAGAATGGGCGCAGAAATAAGTGAGTGTTTCAATGACTCGAACGCTTTCATGCAGGTTGAGTCAAAATCAAAAGTGGTGTTCTTGGCCAATAAAAGAGTCAAGGGTCTAGCTATCTTGCTAAAATCCTTGATGAACCGTCTATAAAAACCGGCATGGCCAAGGAAGGTTCGGATGTCTTTGACGCACTTAGGAGGAGGAAGATTGGAAATGACTTCAATCTTGGCTTTATCAACCTCAATGCCATTTTGCGAGATGACATGTCCTAAGACAATACCCTCTCGTAACATAAAGTGGCATTTCTCCCAATTTAAAGTGAGGTTCTTCTCCCTACAGTGGGTAAGAACTGCGTCTAAGTGTAGCAAACACTCATCGAAGGAGTTGCCGAAAATGGAGAAATCATCCATAAAAATCTCCAAAAATTTTTCCACCATGTCTGAAAAGATCCCCATCATACACCGCTGGAAAGTAGCGGGCGCATTGCATAACCCAAAGGGCATGCGACGGTAAGCGAATGTACCGAAAGGACAAATAAATGTGGTCTTGTCTTGATCCTTTTCGGCGATGGGAACTTGATTATAGCCGGAGTAGCCATCCAAAAAGCAGTAAAATTCATGCCCAGCCAATCGTTCTAGTATTTGGTCAATAAAAGGTAACGGAAAGTGGTCTTTCCGTGTCGCAACGTTGAGTTTTCTATAATCGATGCAAACTTGCCACCTCGTTTGGGTGTGAGTAGGTATTAATTCATTCGCCTCATTGGTTATGACCGTTATGCCCGATTTCTTTGGGACAACATGAATTGGGCTAACCCACTGGCTATCAGAGATAGGGTAAATGATACCACTATTAAGACATTTGACAATCTCGTTTTTGACTGCCTCCTTCATTTTGGGGTTGAGGCGTCTCTGTGGATCCCTTACTAGCTTGGCATCATCCATCATATGTATATGATGTTCAACTATGAGGGGACTAATCCCCTCGATATCCGCCATAGTCCAGCCAAAAGCTTGCCGGTTATTTTTTAAGACCATTAAAAGGGCTTTCTCTTGCTCGAGGGCTAGAGATGCCGATATGATAACAGGAAGGGTCTCATTCTCACCTAGGTAAGCGTATTTAAGGTGAGACGGCAAAAGCTTGAGTTCGAGTTTCGGAGGTGAAACAATTGAAGGTAGAATTGGTGAAACTGTCTCGAATTCGAAGGATTCCAATAATGGTTCAAAGCGAGTGTAAGCAACCGAGTCGGATGGTTCAGCTAACTCACCCGAAAAATCAAAGGACTCAAACTCGGGTGGTGAGTCTTCAAAATCGTCCAAAAAAATGAAACACTCGTAATCGTTATCTGGTGTGAAAGCTGTGTCAAATTCAAGGAGGAACGCACCAGTGGCGTCAAAACTGCTATGATCGAACAGAAATTTTTCGAGCTCACAGTCCTCCTGCGTGATCTCTTGGATCGAGCAAACATCAAGTATACTAGTATTAGGCTCGGAGGGCTGATTCCCCAACTTAAAAATGTTGAGTTCAATTGTCATATTTCCAAAAGATAGGTTCATCGAACCGTTTCGACAATTGATCACTCCATTAGAAGTCGCTAGGAATGGTCGACCAAGTATCACCGGAATTTGACTCCGAGGGTTAGCTACAGGTTGTGTGTCCATAAAAATGAAATTAACGGGGAAAATGAAGTCCCCTACTTTAATTAACACATCCTCTAACTCACCCCTAGGATGGGTGATGGATCGGTTGGCCATTTGGAGAGTATAAAGTGTGGGTTTAAACTCTCCAACGCCTAATTGTTCATATACTGAATAGGGTAGCAAACTAACACTAGCACCAAGCTCTAAAAGTGCGCGATTGATTTTCTTATCCCCAATTGTTATTGAAATTGTAGGACAGTCAGGGTCCTTATGTTTTTGGGGTAAAGTTTGGATAAGGGAATCACTTACAGCACTAGCCACGAAAACTTTCTTGGGTACTTGTGACTTCCTCTTCTTGGTGCATAAGTCCTTTAAGATTTTAGTGAAAGAAGGCACTTGCTGGATTGCATCCAAGAGAGGTATGTTAATACTAACCTGTTTGAATAACTCCACAATCTTCTCCATTTGGGGAGTAGGTTTATTGGATCTCAACCTGTTTGGAAACGGAACATTTTGAAAATTTGTTGAGTCCATTGTTTGTGGAGTAGATTGCGGAGTTGGAACGGATCCCAGTGTTGGTGTTTTCGTGAAGTGAGATGTGGGTCCGTTCGAATTAGAAGAAGTAGAGCCTTGTGAAGAATGAAGAACATGCTCTGAAGAAGATGATGATGAAGAAGATGAAGAGGAAAAAGATGAAGAAGAAGAAGAAGAAGCACCGGCAGGGGTGTCATCACTAATACCCACATTATTGTGCAACACTCTTCCAGATCTTAACGTGGTCACAGCATTTACATTATGATTTTGTTGTTCATAAGCAACATGTGCGTTGTGTGTGTGACCGGGATTTGGCAATGGTTGAGATGGAAGCTTTCCCTTTTCTCGCTCGCTTAACGCAGCATTTAGTTGTGCAATTTGGGCCTCAATTGATTTGATGCTTTGATCATGTGAAGTACTGTTTTGCACCAAAAACTGAATGGAAGTCTCCAACCATACTGCGGATTGTGTAGATTTTTTAAAAAACGCATCCAAACTTCTTTCTAGCGAAGAAACCTTATCGTTATTCGGCTGAACAAAATTGTTTTGAGGATAAGAATTGTCAGGTACAAAATTATTCATTTGGTTTGGGTAAGGTTGGGGTTGGAAAGGTTGCTGATATTGAGTTTGTTGAGGGGCTTGTTGTTGTAGGGGAGACCTTTGAAAGTTGTTTTTGCCTTGGAATTGTTGTTGATTTTGATTCCAAGCAAAATTTGGGTGGCTCCTCCAACCAGAATTGTAAGTTGAAGAGTATGGATCATTTCTTTGTCTTTACTGAAAGGCATCATTGACTTGATCCTGTCCTTGAACAGGTGGATTGTAAGGACACTCTTAAGTAAGATGGGACGGATCCAAACAACAAGCACAAATAGTGCGTGGGGGTAAAGCAGGGGCAGGAGAAGGCGATGCGAATTTGCTCTCAATTGCTTCTAGCTTTTTCATAAGTGCGGCCATTTCGGTCTTCATTGCAATCGACATATCAAGTTGATGTATGCCTGCCCTAGACTGACCTGTTGAAGTAGATGAGGTGGTCTTAGTGCTTTCCCACTGAAGTGTTTGTTCAGCAAGATCGTCAAGAAACTACCAAGCTTCCTCGCTAGATTTTGTAAGAAAGTGACCTTGTCAAATTGTTTCCAACAACTGCTTAATTGCTGGGTTCAGTCCTTCGTATAAAGTTTGGCAAAGTTGCCAATTCTCGATACCGTGGTGAGGGCACTGAACAAGGAAGTCCTTAAATCTTTCAAAACACTTCCAAAAAGGTTCGGAAGGAAGCTGGGAAAATTGAATAATTTCGTTACGAATTCTCGCGGTCTTGTGGTGTGGGTAAAACTTTTTTAGAAAAGCCTTAACAAACTCTTCCCAATTTTTTATCGAGTGTGATGCTGTGCTTTATAACCATTTTTCGGCTAGGTCACATAAAGTGAATGGAATGACACGTAGCTTTATAGCATCATCCGAAAGTTGTGTGGTCTTCATCATTGCGCAAACATTCTGGAATTTGTTTATGAAGATGTAGGCATCTTCGGATTCCAACCCGTGAAATTTGGGCAACATATTGATGAAGTGGGGTTTAATTTCAAAGTTATCCCCATTAGCCGGTGGAAGTGAAAAACAAGTGGGAAGTGCGGTGCGGATAGGATAGAAAAGATCCTGAAGCGCGATTCGTTGGGACGCTTCGACAGGAGGGTGTAGTGGGTTATTCGCACCTAGTGGAGGTGGAATCAGTCCCGCAGGTAAGGGATTGTTAGGATTGAATCCCGACATCTCCTTAGAAGACGATGAATATGAAGATGAAGGTAAAGAAGTGGATGGAATTTCAACTTCGGAGTCGAAAGCGTCGTCAGTCGGTACTAAATATTATGATCTGATTGACAATAGTAGACTGAAATTGTAAGTTCATCAAATACGAAGCGTTACCTATCATAACTACTTCAATTGCCAATTCGTGCAATTCCTGCTGTAGCTTCCACTGAGCGGTGAGATTCATTACTAATGGCTGGAGGCTAAGTACATTAAGAACTACATTCACCTTCCCAAGATGATACTGTAGGTTGATGTCGAAGTCCGCCATGACTTCTAACCATCTTCTCTGTCGCATGTTCAATTCCTTCTGAGTAAATACATACTTCAAACTCTTGTGGTCAGTGTATATATCCACTCGTTCTCCTAGAAGATAGTGGCGCTAAATCTTATGTGCAAAGATAACGGCTGCCAACTTAAGATCATGTGTTGGATAGTTGTGCTCATGTACTTTCAGTTGTCTTGATGCAAAAGCTATAACTTTTCTATGCTGGTGTAGAACACATCATAATCCCTTACCGGACGCATCTCAATGTACGACGAAACCTCCAGATTGATCCGGTATTAGGAGAATAGGAGCAGTAGTTAATCTTGTTTTGAGTTTTACAAAAACTTGTTCACATGTTTCTGACCACATGAATGCTTCATCTTTACATGTGAGCTTGGTCAGGGGTGCTGCAATCTTCGAGAAAGCTTCAATGAATCTTCGGTAGTATCCTACTAATCCTACGAAACTTCGAATATCCTTCACCATCTTTGGTGTCGGCTATTTACTAACAGCTGGCATCTTTGCTGGATCTACTGAGATTTCTTCGTCTGAAACAATATGTCTGAGAAATCTGACTTGATCTAGCCAAAATTCACACTTGCTGTACTTGGCATAGAGCTGATGCTGTCACAATTTCTCCAGGACAATCCGTAAATGATCGGCGTGTTTTTCCCGATTCTTTGAATACACCAGGACGTCGTCGATGAAAATAACAACGAACCTGTCTAAGTACTCTTGGAAAACTTGGTTCATCAGATTCATGAATATAGCAGATGCATTGGTCACTCTTAATGGCATCACAAGATATTCGTAATGACCATAGCGAGTCCTGAATGCCATCTTCGGAATATCAGACTCTTTGACCTTCACCTGATGATAATCCGAACGAAGATCTAGCTTTGAAAATACACAGGACCTACATAGCCGACCGAAAAGATCATCGATGCACGGTAGTGGATACTTGTTCTTTATTGTCACTTCGTTCAGAGCTCGGTAATCTACACACATTCTGTATGAACCTTCTTTCTTTTTCACGAGCAAAACTGGAGATCCCCAACTTGAAGTACTAGGACGAATCCAACCTTTCTTCAGAAGTTCGTCCAACTAAGTACGGATCTCCTTCAATCCTTCTGAACTTAACTGGTATGGAGTTTTGATTACCGGGTAGTAAATCAATGCCAAACTCAAGAGCTCGATCAGGAGGAAAACATGTTATATCTTCAGGAAACACATCCTCGAACTCTCAAACTACCTCAGGCTTTTTTTCTTCCGCCGGTAGAGTAAATACTTTTGCATTCTTTGGCTTAGCATGGAAAATTCCTGGCTCGATGCTCTGTCTCCACTCTTGAAGTAAAAGACAGAGTGATCTGGTATCTCAAATACTACCATCCTTTGACGGCAGTCAATCGTAGCATAGAAAACTCTCAGCCAGTCCATTCCTAACACAACATCGATGTTTGGGATGTCCAGTACTTTGAAATTCGCGTAAAATTCTCGTCCGGAAACTACAACTGGATACTGTTCAAATCCCATAGTTGCCTTCAATACTCCATTCCCGGAACTGACATTCCAACTTGAAATGAGCGGCTTCACGAGAATCGCATGTGTTCTCACAAATAGTTGGGACATGAAGCAGTGTGATGTTCCAGTGTCAAACAGTGTGAGAGCAGAAAGGGTGGCTACTAGTATAGTACCTAAGTTGTGTGAGGTTGGTTTTAGATACAGGAGAAATATAGATGTATACAAAGGATTGGAAAGTTGAAAGGATTGGGAATTACCAGTGATAACTTAGCTAGTGGCTTTGGCTTCCTCAGCTGTCATTGTGAAAGCTTGACGTCTGGGTACATTCCTCCTTGCTGGAGGCACATTTCTCTATCCCTGGGGCATGTTTCTCTGCCCTTGAGGCATATTCCTCTGTGCCTGATGGAATTGATGAAAAGGCTGTGCAGGAGGTCCACGTGGAAGTGGTGCAGGTAGAGCTAAGCGAGGTGTAGGAGCCTGAATTGCTGGCCGCTGCGGGACTGTGATTACGGGTCTGGGTGCTGGAGCTGGGTTGAGACGATATGGACATGCTCCAATGGCGTGAGTGGATGCGCCACAAACCAAACACATTCCATTCGCGCGCATGCGGTCTTTCACCAGGTGTCCATCCCTCTTGCAGTAGAAAAAAAAGTCTGGACTGGACCGGTTAAATGTTACTCCCGGTCTCCTGGGTACAAAAATTGGCCTGGAAAAGGCTCCTCCTGTCATCTGGGTGGCAGGGCGTTTCACACCGGCAGTCTGAGGTATGTTCTTCTTCTTCACCACTGCCTCATAACGTCGGGCAGCCTTCAGAGTAAGATCATGGGTTGGGAAATCCCCTGTAGCGAGTACAGCTTGGATTTCCGGGTCCAGCCCTTCCTGAAATTATCATTCCCGGATCTCAGCAGTCGGGATCAGGTGTGCCGCGAACCTGTTATGGTCTTATGTTAGCAGTATAATATGTGATATCAGGAAATTGAATATTGAGACATATCTTACCTGCTAGGCATGGTAAACTCAGCATCGTATTCATCTACGGATGTCACGCCCCGCTTCCCGGTGTACGGGGGTAGAGACATGACGGGCACACGACATATTTACTAAGAAATAAATACGTCAAGCGTAATTAAGCAATATATAAAATGCACAATAAATGACAAGAGTTTAAAATGAACAGCAAATTTTATTAACATTCATCTTTACAATACAACTGATTTGAAAAGGAAAAATACAATGATAAAAGCAATGCCTAAACAGTGGCATACAAACTGAAAAATAAGTACAAGTAAAGCTAGTAGTCTGACCATGCCTCAATCTGATCCAAGTACTACTGACTGGGCTCAATTTCCTTAGAGTCCTATCCCCCTGACGAACATTCTAAAAAAAGAAATAGACAGAAATTTGTTTAAAATTAAAGTACTAAATGGAGTATTTGCAACTCTGAGTATGCTATAAGTATTTAATTTGTTTTAGAACAGTAAGAAGCAACTTGTAGTACACTGGTAAAGCCTTGCACTGCTGTGACATAGCCCCTGTGTTCGAATGCCATCAGCTACATATTATTTTTAATGATTTTTTTAAAAACTTTTTGGAAGCCCAAAAGTTTACATGTGCAATACACGTAAAAATGAAAAGTCGCTAAAATCAAACATGTAGAAAATGATATATGATTAGATAGGGACACATGGAAGCAATCCAAGACCCAACCTCACCCAAACAACAGGCCAAGATGCCCTTAGGGCCGGCGGTGCCGGGCCCCCCTGTCGAGAATGCTCCAAAAATTTTAACACCACACCTCTTGGCCTACCCCACCACCCCAATACTGCTTGATTTCTCTGAAAATTTACAGAGAGATTAAATTCACCTCTTTAATCCACTTTTAATGCATTTTTAATTCCTTTCTTCAATCCTCAAAACCCTAATTTCTCCTATAAATACAACATCACACCCTAGCCTCTTCATTCTGAAATCCATTATAAAAAATTCTCAAAATTTTCCAAGTCAAGGAAGTGTACAAGTGGAGTTAGCCTAAGGTCAAGTTCCGGCAACGATTCGGGACAATTCCGGCGACACCACAACTCCACAAAGCCATCAAATTGTTCCTATACCTCATCTCTTTCATTTCATCCAGTAAGTTTCCTCTCTTCTCCTCTTTTCCTATTCTAAAAAGACCTCTTTTCAATACTGGTCGGAAGTGGAGTTAATCTGACTTCCGATTCTAATTTAGTTAAAAACACAACTTTTCTTAATAACCAAACACCGATATTGATACATCTTGTTTAGTAATCATAAACAAACATTTAGAACAAGTTTCAATTCAAAATATCGTGCTATGCAATTTGTATTTTACTTTTACGGTTAAATACCACAAACTTTCTATTTGACGTCTTTCATCATACTTCCTCATGTTACCTTTAGAAAAATCATGAGGTAATGACCTACCTCATCACAACACTCATCATGATATAGCACGATGGCTTTTGGAACAGTGTTTTGTGGGATAAATACAATTTTACAATAAAATACCTTAAACTAATAGAACCGTATTCTTTAAGATTGTTTTAAATTAAATTCCTTGCAATTAAGCATCTACAACCCATTCTGGGGAACCCGATTTAGATGGTGCGGGTTATCGTACATCCTCGGTACAAGTAGAGCGAGATGCAGACTGCCTCACGAAGCATCCGATCTCAATGGAATTTTTATAACAATTTTTAAGAAAACGTGATTTCTATTTAATAAATAAATTTATTTTTCTATAATTATTTATAATATTATCAAATTATCTATTTTAAATAAATATAATAAATTCCATATTTTCTAAACAAAGAAATCACAAATTTCATGAATCTACCATCACAAATCCATACAAGTCAAATTTACACTGAAATACCATATACTATTCAATCTAGGTTTATATTCACTAGAATACCTCACATTTAAAAATTACATCCATGAAAACCCTAAATACGATAAATAAATACTTGAGAATTATTTTGAAAGTATACTAAACTATTTTTCATAACACCCCCTCAAATTTATTAATTTACAATAAGGACCCTAGTAAATATAGGTTTAAGCGGGACCAATTCTCTTGAGCCTCAGGGAGCCGGAGAAAGTGGGTGCTTGCCTATTTAAGGTAGAAAACTAAAACGGGGTTATCAATGGTAATTGGCTTGGAAAAAGTCACAAATCCTGCCATCCATGTGCATCAGTTACCGATAACTCCAAAACCTAATTCAGGAATCCAATTCCGTTTAAGCGTCTGACTCAGACAGAGTCTCAGTCTAATCAGAATACAATCCATACATGAATACAATCGAAATATAACTCCAATACAACATGAATCCATGTATACTGAATACCATCTATATCAACATGAACTGAACTAACCGAATCATGGATATACATTGACTTGATTACATGACTATCTGTTTACATCCTTATCCATTTACATGAGCAATTGATATTATGGTTTCGGAAAGTTTTATATCTATAAAATAACACAATAAACATTACGGGTTTTTTAATGGGGTATATTAGTACGGAACGTGTTAAAAGTGGCATGATGATGGTCACTTTAATACACCTAACCTGAATATCCGTTGCTGTTGTTCCGTGGCTTAACGGTTCCTTGTGCTCTATATACCTTAGTCCACGGAATAGTTGGACTCATCTCGTATACACTGGCATATTCTGTACCAAGGTACAAACAACTACGTTAATATAACAAACATACATTACACAGTTATATTCTTTCTTATCTGCCTATTCTATTTTTATCTCTTTGGGATTTACCGAGCGATTGTTCGCTGACGACATTCCTATTCTATTCTTTCTTTGAAATGTTGTCAGGAGGACCCGACTCTCTGGAGATCGAGCCCAGCTCAGAAGACTTGGAGCATTTCATCGAGGACCCCGAGCTTTAGTCACTTGTATATACTTTTACTTTGAGTCCATACCATTGTTTAGGCATTGCTTTCCACATTGTATTTACTTTTCAGTTGTATTATAAAGAATGTTTAATAAATAAAAAGTTGTTGTTCATTTACATCTCATGTCTTTCTTGTGTACATTTGTATTATATTGCTTATTTACGCTTAGCGTGTTTAGTTCTGAGTAAATACGTCTCGAGCCTAGTCACGTCTCCTTATCCGTACACCGGAAAGCGGGATGTGGCAGATTTTGTTGGCGGCCCATGCAGATCAGTTCTGCATGGAAATTAGCAATATAACACAAGAATTATAAGACTCAGCAACTAAACATTATTTATATTTCATATTCCTTGAATCTATCATAACCCTATTTTTCTTGCAAGGTTATAAATTTCCCGAACAATACTAGCACCAACGTGATCGACAACACCACACCGCCAACTCTTCCACTTACGCCTACCGTTGTAGCTCCGATCAACGAGAAAACGGTACTGCTCGAGGCCATAAAGAGCCTCTTAGAGGGACAGCAGCAGCAGACTGTTATCCTAATGAACTGCCCAGAAGCTGAGGTACCTGGAGTGAAACAATTCCGGGAACTGCATCCTAAGCAATTTTCTGGGAAAGAGGGTCCTATGGAAGCTGAAGAATGGGATTAATCCATTGAGGATGATCTGGCGGTAGCACAAGTGCCATACATTGATTGGATAAGGGTTGCGAAGCTGCAATTTACGGATAACGCCCGAGTATGGTTGAAGGCGGAAGAAAGTCGTCTTACTCAGCCAATCGAATGGAAGATTTTTCGCGACTTGTTCGACGCGAAATATTTTCCCGAGACTGCCCGATTTTATATGGAGCAGCAATTCATCCACCTACAATAAGGCATTATGTGGAGCAAATCTGTAGATAAGTATGATGCTGAGTTCACTATGTTGAGCAGGTAAAATATGTCTCAAATATTCGAATTTTCTGATATCACATACTATACAGCTAACACAAGACCGTAACAGATTTGCGGCACATCTCATACCGACTGCTGAGATCAGGACCAGAAGGTTTCAGCAGGGGTTGGACCAGGAAATCCAAGCTACTCTAGCTACAGGGGATTTCCCAACCCACGACTTAGCTCTGAAGGCTGCCCGTTGATATGACGCTGTGGTGAAGAAGAAGGACAGACCTCAATCTGCCGGTATGAAGCGCCCTGCTACTCAGATAGCAGGATGAGCCTCTTCTAGGCCACCTTTTGTACCCAAGAGACCAGGTGAACCTTTCAACCGGCCCAATCTAGACTTTTGCACCTACTGCAGGAGGAATGGACACCTAGCGAAGGACTACAGGCATGATAATCGCCTTTGCTTAGTCTGTGGCTCATCCACTTATGATATTGGATCTTGTCCTCGAAGACTCAATCCAAATCCTGCAACCAGACCAGCAATCACCTATCTGCAGCGGCTAGCTATCCAGGCATCTGCTCCACGTCTTGCTCTCCCAGCTCCACCTCCTCGTGGACCTACTGCACCTTCTCTTCGTCAGTTCCATCAAGCACTAAGGAACCTACCTCAAAGACAGAGGAACGGACAGAGGAATGCTCATCCAGCAAGGAGGAATGTATCGAGGCGACAGGCTTTCACAATGACTGTGGAAGAAGCTGAAGCCATTGGCCAAGTCATCACTGGTAAGTCTTTTCTTTCAAACTTTCTTTCAATCCTTATACATATCAAATATCTTATCCTATACCTAAACATATTCCACACAACTTAGATACAATCTTAGTAGCCTCACATCTGCACCAGTACTCTTCGATACTGGAGCATCTCATTGCTTTATGTCGCAACGGTTCATCTGAACTCATGGTTCCAGTCAAACCACTCGTATCCAGCTGGAATGTCAATTCAGAGAACGGCGTTCTAAAGGCAACGATGGGATACGACCTGTATCCAGTGGTCGTCTGCAGCAGAGAATTTTATGCTGCCTTCAAGGTACAGGACATAATGAACTTCGATGTAGTTTTGGGTATGGATTGGCTAGGAACTTTCTATGCTACCATCGACTGTCATCAAAGGAGAGTAGTGTTTGAGATTCCAGAGCATCCGGTCTTTTATTTCAAAAGTGGAGACCGTACCCTGGAGCCTAGCACATACAAAGTAAAACCGAAGAAGGCATTGATTGCAACTCTAAAGGCGGGAGAAGACAAGCCAGAGGTAGTTCGAGAGTTCGATGATGAATTTTCTTAAGACACGTTAGGTTTGCCTCCTGATCGAGCTCTTGAATTTGGAATTGATTTAGTACCTGGAGCACAACCGGTGATCAAAGCACCATATCGCTTAAGTCTAGAAGGTTTGAAAGAGGTCCGTACTCGGCTGGACAAACTTCTGCAGAAAGGATGGATTCGTCCCAGTACTTCAAGTTGGGGATCTCCAATGTTGCTTGTGAAGAAGAAGGAAGATTCATACAGAATGTGCATTGATTATAGAGTTTCGAACGAAGTCACGATAAAGAACAAGTATCCACTATCGCGAATCGAAGATCTGTTCGATCAGCTAAGTGGGTCTTGCATTTTCTTAAAGTTAGATCTTCGTTCGGGTTATCATCAGGTGAAGGTCAAAGAGTCTGATATTCCGAAGACGGCATTCAGGAATAGTTATGAATATTATGAGTTTCTTGTGATGCCATTTAGAGTGACTAATGCACCAGCCATATTCATGAATCTGATGAATCAAGTTTTCCGAGAGTACCTAGAAAGGTTCTGTGTCATATTCATCGACGACATCCTGGTATATTCAAAGAATCGGAAAGAGCACACTGAGAATTTACGAATTGTCCTGGAGACTTTACGACAGCATCAACTCTATACCAAGTACAGCAAGTGCGAGTTTTGGCTAGAACAAGTCGGTTTTCTCGGACATATCGTTTCAGGTGAAGGAATCTCTATGGATCTAGCTAAAGTATCCACAGTAAGCGAATGGCCGACACCAAAGACAGTGAAGGACATTCGAAGTTTTTTGGGATTAGCGGGATACTACCGAAGATTTATTGAAGGATTTTCGAAGATTACAACACCCCTAACCAAGCTCACACCTAAAGATGAAGAATTCGTGTGGTCAGAAACATGCGAACAAGCTTTCCTAGAACTCACGTCAAGATTGACATCAGCACCTATTCTCGTAATACCGGACCAATCTGGAGGTTTCGTAGTGCATTACGATGCATCCGGTAAGGGATTAGGATGTGTTCTACACCAGCATGGAAAAGTTGTAGCTTATACATCAAGACAGTTGAAGATTCATGAGCGCAATTATGCAACAAATGACTTAGAATTGTCAGCTATTATATTTGCACTGAAGATTTGGCATCATTATCTTCTTGGAAAACGGGTAGATATATACATAGACCACAAAATTCTGAAATATGTTTTTACTCAGAAAGAGCTGAATATGCGGTAGAGAAGATGGTTAAAACTTATAGCGGACTTCGACATTAACTTACAATATCATCCAGAGAAGGGAGAGGGGTCATTCTTTTGCTTACATTTTACACTTCTACTATTTTGTTTTTTATTTTGTTCTCTTGTACATAGCTAACCCCTTGAGTTCTTTGCCTTAACTTGATCTTGCAATCTCTTCATTGAGCTTGCAAGGTTAAGCTTTGGTTATTGCACTCAAGGGTTGTATCATTCTTGTAGATTAATAAAGCTCTCTCTTCTGTGCTTCATTTTTCCTTGGGTTCTTTATCTTCACTTGTTCTTGCAACATCTTAATTGAGCTTGCAAGTTTAAGTTTAGGTATTTGAATCCATGGCTTGTATTGTGATCTTTTGTTCCATGGTTCTTAATGTTTCTTTCTTGCCCTTTTCATTACTTGCTCTTTCATTACTTGTTCTTTACTTTCTTGTACTTTAAATACTTGCTTTATTTACTTGCACTTAAATTCCATGCACTTACTTACTTGTAATGTTTTCTTTTCTTTTCTTTGTTCTTTTTTCTCTCTTTTGGTTTGTGTTGTGAATGGTTGTTAATATGGTGTTGTTAAGAATAAATACGATATTGTAAGTTAAGCTTTCTTTGCTCATTTCCTTTTCCCGTATTTTCCATTGAACTCCGTCCAAACGTTACGCAAGCGCTCCGTTAGGCATCCTACCCTACCGCGGTAACGGTGATCTCTAACCGCGACCGGTTGCGTTCGGTTTGACGGAGGCGAAAGTAAGAGACAAGAACGGACAGCCAAGGGTCAATAAGCCGGATTCCATAAATACCGTGCTTAAGTACCCTAATTCACGTTGTTGCCGATTGCTCTAGCTTCAATCGTTAAGTTCGGCTCAAAGGTTTTAGTGCGGATTTCCTTAGCTTACACTATTGTATCTTTTCTTAACAACTTTATACTTGCATATACACATAGGGTAGATACGAACAATCCGCCCACGCGCATTAACTCGTTACGACAAGAACCTTAAACACACTGTCTCCCTGTGGATCGACCCGTGCTCATCGCGGCTAGCTGCAAAGCGACACAGTCTTGATTGCGGTTAACTTTTAAATTTTTCCAATCAAATGGCGCCGTTTCCGGGGAGACAGTAATGCTTTACTTCTTGTTATTTCAGGTTAATCATTGTACATTTCATCTATACAACTAACCCTATTTTCAAAAAAAACTAAAAATTTTAAGAAAACCAAAACCAAAACAAAAAAACTAACTTTGCTAACTCATTTTGTTCTCTGGAAATTGGACATGCTTGCACTCTGTAACTCAACTGAAAAGATAAACAATACCAGTGTGGTATTAGTGGAACACTGGGACTACTGTTGAAATTTGGATCCCTACCTCATCAAGTTGGCCGGCGACATCATCTCCAAATCCGGCGACGCCGGCCCTTTCACTACCTTTTGCCTCCAATTTCTCCTCTGTGCTCCAGTGTTCAATTTTTGTCCTATTTTTATTGTTTGTTTTTTATAATTTTTAGTGTGCAGGTAGTTGGGCATTCGTATCGCTTTTCCGCACTAATATCCATTTTTTTCGACATTTGTAGATTTTGCGGAATTGCGAACAGCGAGCGTGGGGAGCAAAATGCACATTCAAAGTTAAGGTGGTTACGAAATACAGTGCCAAAGATCCGGGTAGTTTGAACCGCGCAAGCGAACTTTTCAAGCTTACCGGATTTGATTCAACGGGGGTTTCCTAACCCAAAAACTTAACGGTACGTATTTTACTGACACCTTCTTCTCAAATTTGACGCATCCAATATACTATTCTTTGCAAGTTCGCTAGCAAACGCTAAAAATTAACTAACTCGTATTTGATGCAGTGCCGTGCTTAACATAAAAAAAAGATTGTTTGATGTTTTGAACAAATTTCTTTTTCATTAAATTGTGCATTGCATACATTAATATGGACTTAAGGGCAAACGAACCCCACAACATGCGGTAAAGGATTTCATCACCTTTTCCGTGGCCCACAAATCACGAAACTGTGCATAAACGTTTACCTGCACAAATTTTAAAAGAAACTAGAGTTTAAGCCTTAAGGACTTCGCGCTCATTAGGAGAAGTTAACTGTGTTTAGAACACCGCTTAATGGTATATTGTTTACGGGGTGTCTAGGAAAGTATTCACGGTGAAACCGCCAAAAGAGAAAGGGTTATTTAATTAAGGACCTTCGTGAAAGCGTCGGAAAACCTCACCTTATCTCTGCACTTACCTGGCCTCATGATCAATATATCTTGAGCCCGCTTCTCGACACAGTTTTACTTCAACAATCAAGTTCTGGAGCAGGTCTAGTTGACCTAGGTGAACCTTAGAACGATTAGGTGTGTGGTATTGTGTGTCGTGATTATTTTGTCCAGATTATTTTTGTGTGTATATTTCATTCTTTTGTTAATAGCTAACTAAAAAAAATAAAAAAAAAATCACATTCTTTTTCTTCTCCTTTCTCTCATCATATCATGGGTACCCCACCTCGAAAAACTCTTGTTGAACTTTGGTACCCACAACCAGACATTTCTTCTTACGGTTCTTGCTTTGGCCGAATCTCGAACGATCCATCCTTGCCCAAAATTTCATTGAGAGATCGGATAGACGCGTCTAGGACAAACAATTGGACTCCGCAATCCACTTAGTATCAACCGTTTCAAACATTCACCCTTTCTTACGTTGATACCCCTTTTGAGAGTCCGGTTGTAACTCCGAAACCCATGTCCATTGCTGAACATATTGAACAATCCCGTAGCCGATCTTTCACTCCTTTCACCAGTTCCAGTTCTTGGGATCAATAATTCCATTCACCTTCTTATCCAAATGTTGATCCTACTCCTGTCCAACCATTCAATTCCTATCCATCCTACCCAACTGTTTCACCTTCCCTAGACATTGCTTCTGAACAGCCTTTTGGGAGTTTCCAGTATCCAACAAACTTTCAATCTTTTACTGAAACCCCTTCACAACCCATGTCTATTCTGGAACAGTCGTTGGAAGACTTTATGGTAGCGTCGTACCAACAGATGATGGATTTGAATGCGTCCATGGCCGCCCTCATACAACCTAGTGACACGGTAGCTAGTTTCCAACTAGCTCCACATTTTCCAATGTATGATGAGGCAGTTGGACAACTTGAGAATTTGAGTGGAGAGAGTGAGCCGTATACCCTTCCAAATCAAACCTACCCAATGCAAATTGAATCGCACAACTCCGGTTTTGAATGTCTATCTAATGTTCCAAACGATTCACCAATTGAAGATAGAAGGCTTAATGAGTTGTGCGACTTTGTAGTGTTTGATTTACCCGATTGTGAAGGGTCCCTTCCAAGTGAAACCAATCCTAAACCTTTTGACCTCTACACCTCCATCCTAGAACCTGAATTGATTGATATCCATGCTTTGGTTGAGATGTCTGAGAAAATTGATTTTCACTTGATTGAGGATATCGACGCTGGGAATATTTTGGATGATGAACCCGCAATTTTGGATGAGCTTTTCTCTCCAGTTCATCATCCCGAGTCTTTAACTGTTTTTCCCGAACTTCATATGCGTCTGGATTTTGATGATAAATGCATGGATGAGCTTAACATTGAGGATGAACCAGTTTTGCTTGATGAGTCGGATTTTCCAATTCATCATATTCCTTTCATTGACTGTGTACACCCTACTGAACCTTTAACCGATGACCTTCCTCAATCACTCCCCTCCATCCTTTCCATCGTTCCGACCTTGCAAGAAAACGTATTACTTTCATTTCCAGTGTCTGGTTTACCAACTTCGGCGTACCCATGGTTTTTCACGAATCTTGAGGGATTTGACCCCATTTCTCGGCGGGTTAATAGATTAGCACAAACGCTTCTTACACATCGGTCATTGCAAATTGTACTAATATATTCACTCCATTTTCACCCTCAAGTTCGTACTCCACTTCTTTCTCCCTTCCGCCATTCTTCTTCTCATATACCGGGACCGTATAACACTTCTATCTCCATACGGTCTCGCGTATTATCCATTTCTTTCTTCTCCGCATTCTTTCACCAACCAGCGTATTATAGTGATAAATTTTTGAATGGTTGGTGCTCACTTTTGGCCTGTGTAAGGCCTTGTATAGATTGATACTGTTCTTTCCCCCTAACCCTGAACTTCAACGCTTAACAATGGCTACACTGTCTCACTTAAGTTTAGGAGGGATCTTTTTGGTGTATATATATTTTTGGTTTTCTTTTTTGTTTTGTTTATAATTTGTTTTTGGGGAGGCACCGACAATTTTGACCCTCTTGGTGTAACCTGACAGTGAGGGCACTGTCCAGTTTAAGTTTGGGTGTGTACTCGGTATGCTTTCCACCTTCGCATTCATGTGTATATTTTGCATTTGCATACCTATTTAAAAACCCACAAAAATCGAAATTTTTTTTTAAAAAATATAACAACTTTGTCGTCAAGTTAGCTAATAAAGTAACTTAAATTTTTATTCCGAAAACTTAGTTGATACGTTAGAAATAACTAAATTCTAGGCTTAGGAATTGAAAAACCTAAAAATAACCCTCCTTCTGTTTAACCTTGGTAATTATACGTCCTTACAGTTTTTTTTAGAAATAGGTAATCTTGAGTTCAGTTCTTGAGTTAAGTCAAGATGAAGAGAAAGTATTGAAGCTTTACTGAATGATAAGTCTGAAAAATAGCTTCTACTCTTAAGTTCAAATTTAGAAAGTATATACCCTATAAACTGCATATACACGCACCTTGAAACTTAGGATAGTAGAAGATAGCTAGAAATACTCTTGCCGGAAAACCTAGTATGAAAGAAAAAACGATATTTAAAACTAAACACCAAAAGAGCATCATTGAAAAATATATCCGGTCTTGAAAAAGAAAAATAAAGAAAAGAAAAATAAATAAATAAAGTCAAGATCTGGAATCTGCTATTTACGCTTTAAGCTCACACATTCAGTAATCGGCCGTTAGTGCTTCAAGAAGCATTAATAGTCGCATGAAAGGTGTGTGAGCAAATCCGTCCATCATTTAATGAAAAAAAGTAGTATTAGGTATTAGGGCAAGGGTACTATAGCTTGAATTGAATTCTTAAGTGTAGGGGTGAATAATTTACACACACGTAGGGGTATACAATCGATTTTTGGAAGAAAGATAGAAATGAAGAATATGACTTATGTTTTCTGTAAAGTTGGAAAAAACATCCCTGATTTAAGATTGCGCTTTAGAAGGAAAACTCAGGAGATACCAATATCTTTCTAAACTTTTTTGGAATGTATAGGATCTAAGGTTAAAAAGATAGGAGGTGTGAAAAATAAGGGTTGGATATTTCTAACTTAGGATGATAGAATTTCTAACGTAGATACTAAACGAGTAGAATCGATATTAACTTATGAAACTAGCTTGACGGGATTTTGTGGGTAGTATCCGCTGAAAACCCTCAAGAGACAACACTCCTCTTATTAGGGATAATTTGCATCAGATGGAGATAGAAGTGATCATGCCAGATAACGCTTCAAGTTTGATGAACTTACAAGTTCAGTCTACAATTGCCAATCAAATCAAAGCAGCTCAAGCAAGTGTGCCAAGTTGCAAAAGATCAGAGAACAAGTAGAAAGTGGACTTAGAACAAACTTCATCATCTATGAAGACGGATCTTTGAGATACGGAAGCAGATTGTGCATACCACAAGGTTCTGTTCGGGGAGAGTTGATGAAAGAATCTCACATCTCTCCATACTCAGTACACTCTGGTGGTACAAAGATGTACAAAGATCTGCGGCAACATTACTGGTGGCATGGAATGAAGTGTGAAGTAGCCAGAAGCATAGCCAAATACTTGGTGTGTCAGTAAGTAAAAGTTGAACACCACATGACTGCTGGTTACGATTACCTATTCCAGAATGGAAGTGACAACACATTACCATGGATTTTGTGACTGCTCTTCCTCGCAGCACAAAAGGTAACGATGCAGTATGGGTTATTAGGGATTGACTCACAAAGTTGGCTCATTTTATTCCCTTTCGAGTTGACCAATCTAACGAGACACTAGCAAAGAAGTACATGGAGGTAAGTTTGAATCTAAGTAATATTTAACTCTTCAATGTGTACTATCTCTAATACCCATGAACTCATGCAGGAGATCGTAAGATTACATGGAGTAACGGTTTGTATTGTCTCCGATCGTGACACCAGATTCCGATCCAGTTTTGGCAGAGTCTGCAAGCTAGCTTGAGAACGAGTCTGAACTTTAACACAGCTTATCATCCACAAACAGATGGTCAGTCTGAGCGAACAATTCAGATCCTTGAAGATATGCTAAGAGCTTGTAGGCTAGACTTCGGAGGATCATGGGAAGATCACCTACATATTATGGAGTTTTCATACAACAACAGCTACCAAACGAGTATTGGAATGGCACCGTTTGCAGCGCTCTATGGAAGGAAGTGTCATTCACCATTAAATTGGGACGACATTGAAGATAGGGAACTTCTTGGACCTGAGATGATAGTGGCGACTGTAAATGTAGTTTGCACTATCAGGGAATGAATGTGCATAGCTCAAGACCGACAGAAACACTGGGCTGATGTAAAGCGCCGACACTTGGAGTTCCAACCGAGAGATCATGTCTTTCTAAAAATCTCTCCAAACTGTGGAGTGATTCGCTTTGGAAAGAGGGGTAAGCTAAGTCCGAGGTACATTGGACCGTTCGACATACTCGAACGAGTCGGAGAAGTGGCATATCGCTTGGCACTTCCACCCTCATTGGAAGGAGTGCACAATGTGTTCCACATATCCCAACTTCGAAGATATGTAAGCGACTCCAGCCATATTCTTGATCACTCCGAGCTCACTGTATAGACGGATCTATCTTGTGAGCGACAACCCATTGAAATTCTGGACAGAAAGGTAAAGTCATTTAAGAACAAAGAAGTAGACTTGGTTCGAGTGATGTGGGGGAAAGACTCACCAGGAGAATCAACGTGAGAAAAAGAAGATGACATGCATGAAAGATACCCTTACTTATTTGTAAATTAGTCCTTAAATAATTGTAAATTTCAAGGACGAAATTTTTGTAAGGAGGGTAAAATGTAACGACTCTATTTTTGATGTACAGAAATTTATTTAAAGATAAAGTACTAAATGGTGTATTTGTAACCCTGAGTATGCTATAAATATTAAATTTGTTTTAGAACAGTAAGAAGCAACTTGTAGCTCACTGGTAAAGCCTTGCACTGCTGCGACTTAGCCCCTGTGTTTGAATCCCATCAGCCATATATTATTTTTAATGATTTTTCTTTTAAATTTTTTGGAAGCCCAAAAGTTTACACGTGCAATACACGTAAAAATGAAAAGCCACTAAAATCAAACATGTGGAAAATGATATATGAACAGATAGGGACACATGGCAGTAATCAAGACCCAACCTTACCCAAACGATCGGTCAAGATTCCCTTAGGGCCGGCGGCGCCGAGCCTCCCCGTCGAGAATGCTCCAAAAGTTTTAACACCATACCTCTTGGCCTACGCCACTACCCCAATACTGTTTGATTTCTCTGTAAATTTACAGAGAGATTAAATTCACCTCTTTAATCCACTTTTAATGCATTTTTAATTCCTTTCTTCAATCCTCAAAACCCTAATTTCTCCTATAAATACAACATCACACCCTAGCCTCTTCATTCTGAAATCCATTATCAAAAATTCTCAAAATTTTCCAAGTCAAAGAAGTGTATAAGTGGAGTTAGCCCAAGGTCAATTTCCGGCGACGATTCAGGACAATTCTGGTGACACCGCGACTTCACGAAGCCATCAAATTGTTCCTATACCTCATCACTTTCATTTCATCCAGTAAGTTTCCTCTCCTCTCCTCTTTTCCTATTCTAAAAAGACCTCTTTTCAAAACTCGTCGGAAGTGGAGTTAATCCGACTTCCGATTCTAATTTGGTTAAAAACACAATTTTTCTTAATAACCAAATACCTATATTGATACATCTTGTTTAGTAATCATAAACAAACATTTAGAATAAGTTCAATTCAAAATACCATACTATGCAATTTGTATTTCACTTTTACGGTTAAATACCATAAACTTTCTATTCGACATCTTTCATCATACTTGCTCATATTACCTTTAGAAAACTCACGAGGTAATGACCTACCTCATCACAACACTCATCATGATATATCACGATGGCTTTTGGAACAGTGTTTTGTGGGATAAATACAATTTTACAATAAAATACCTTAAACTAATAAAACCGTATTCTTTAAGATTGTTTTAAATTAAATTCCTTGCAATTAAGCCTCTACAACCCATTTTGGGGAACTCGATTTGGATGGTGTGGGTTATCGTAGAGCGAGATGCAGACTTCCTCACGGAGCATCCTGTTGGGGTAAAAATTTACACCCTGGTTGACCAAGTCAAAATCAAAGTCAACCCCAAGCCAAGTGGGCCCATGCCCGGGTCGAGCTCGAACATGAAGCGGCCGGCCTCCCCCCATGCCAAGATAAAAATTTTGTAATAAATATTTTTGTTGCATTTCTTTTATTTTATTTTATGGACAAATGTAAGAAAAGCCAATTTTTTGTAAAGCCCATGGCTTATGTGCAAAAACAAATGGCACATGAGCCATGGGATAGGCAAAATGCCATTTTGTGAAGCCCAAGGGGTTATGTGTAAAGTGTATAGCCTATAAAGGCAAGGATAATGAAAATATCTCACAACTTTTTCTCTCTCGAAAATTTTTCTAGATCTGAGATCTCTTCCTCCTTCCTCAAGGTTCTAAAACCTTATTTTTTCCTTTGAATTAAATCAGGAGTTTAACTCTTCCTTTTCTAAAAATAAGTAGATTTCCACCACAAAACCTATGAAGGAGAGCTCAGATCTCAAATCAGATCTCGAAAAGGGGAGGCTTTTAAGGCTCATCCCCTTTTCTCCAAGATCCCGCCGGTCAAGAGCAAGAAGAAGGAGACCCATCTCCAAAAATCTAATTTTGGACAGACCCAAGGCTCAAAGAAGAGCAATAAATCCCCCAGGAGTTTAACTCCTTTCTAAAGTTGCTGGAGTTTAACTCTATAATTTAGTTTCCTTTGGAGTTTAACTCCATAAATTTGTTTCTGTTAGGAGTTCAACTCCAAAAATTCCCTTGGGAGTT
Source organism: Agapanthus africanus (assembly GCA_030015575.1). Taxonomy (NCBI): domain Eukaryota; kingdom Viridiplantae; phylum Streptophyta; class Magnoliopsida; order Asparagales; family Amaryllidaceae; genus Agapanthus; species Agapanthus africanus. The sequence continues at coordinate 43,988,163 of JASDDO010000024.1, read as the reverse complement.
CAACTCCCCAGCCTAGGGGCTAGGCTTCCCTTTCCGCGGGTTTTTCCCGCGGTCACGTGTGCCCACGTGACCCCAGGGCGCTAAAGCGCCCATCGGTCACGTGTGCGCACGTGACCCCGGGGCGCCAAGGCGACCATCGGTCACGTGCGCGCACGTGACCCCGGGGGCGCCAAGGCGCCCATCGGTCACGTGTGCCCACGTGACCCCTGGGGCGTCAAGGCGCCCATCGGTCACGTGTGCCCACGTGACCCCGGGGCGCTAAGGCGCCCATCGATCACGTGTGCCCACGTGACCCATGGGGGGCGCCCAGACGCCCATCGGTCACGTGTGCGCACGTGACCCCGGGGCGTCAAAGTCCCCTTCGGTCACGTGTGCCCACGTGACCCTGGGGGCGCCAAAGTGCCCATTGGTCACGTGCGCGCACGTGACCCCGGGCATTAAGGCGCCCACCTTCCGTGCGAGCGTCCTTTAGACGCCATTTTGTTTTCTTTTCCCCCTCGTTCTACGTGCACTCCCCAACAAAATCCCTTCTGGAGTTTAACCCCTTTTTTAAAAAAAAATTATTCTTTGGAGTTTAACTCCACAATAAAGTTCTATTTTAGGAGTTTAACTCCATTTAAAATTCTTTGGAGTTTAACTCCACAATAAAATTCCTTTTGAAATTAAACTCCACTTTTAAAAAAAAGGGAAAGGGGCGGAAGGAAAACATGCACAGACTCCACGACACTGTCTTCCGTTAGAAAAAAATTTCTAACGGGACGCTGCCCCGCACCCCGTAAGGGGGCTGCTAGCCCCCTTGACCCCCAGCCCGCTATCCGGGTAGCGGGACCCCCGTAAAAACTCTGCGGGGCCCTCGACATTTCCAAAACCCCTTCAAAACATGATACTGCACATTGAGTTCGCATGACCAGTTTAACCCGTTAATCAGAGGTTCCTTCGCTCCAAAGGTGAGGGGTAATTAACGGCAGCTTAGTCCGCGGCTGCCGGAGATTCGGATCCCCACAATCATTAAACCCCGGCCTACCCTAGACAGGGGGAATCTGTAGTACGCCTGACAAGCGCGCGCGTATTCCCATCTCAATGGGGTGACGAAAAACACCCTACAGATTCTGGCACGCCCGGTGGGACCTTTCTTTCCTCCCATATCTCGGGTTAAGCGTTCATGCGAACTCATTTAACATATACGCCGATGTTTGTACTGAAATGATTTCTTTCTTTCGCGCAGCAATCAACTTTCAATGACGATGTCTCCCACGACGAATTCGGCTTACGACGCGACCCCGATCTCGTACATAGTCAAGATCAATGCCCGCGTAGTTCTCCCTTCCAGTCTCGGCAGGTAATGGGAAGAGCCGCCCCGCCAGTTTGGCTCCGTCATCATCTACCCTGCCGGAAGAGCTCATCTGGCAGAGATCCCGGTGGAACAGGTGGCCAAGCCGGTCTCAAGGGGTAAGAGGCCGAATGTCGTGATCGCCAAGGCACCACAACCGAAACTTAAGACTGTATCTGAACGATTCTCTAATGCTCCAGCGGGGGGCAAGAATTCTGGTACAAAGGGCAACATCAAATGTTGCAGACGAGCTCAGGCGTTGACTCCAACAAATGCACAATCGAGCGTATCTCCAAGGCCTTCCATCGCCCGGTCTGCGGCGTCTTCCCAAAGAGCCGAAGTCTGCCAGGTGCTTAGAACAGAAAAGTTAAGGCAGAAGAGTCTCAAGTATCGATCCAACAAGAGGGCCAAGGCTTCGGCCAAATGGAATCGTGTGAAGTTCCAAGTGCAGGGTTGCCCCGCGACGACGGCTGAGTCGGACGTAAGAATCAGCAATTCCTTCGAGCCTCTGAAGTGGGTTCAGAAAAACGCCATGACCGCCAGAATCAAGAAGACAACGGTCCGAACAGTGCCACAAAGAGACGTGTCCCGGCCCCAACAGAAAAAGTATGACACTGTCTCTTCAAGAGTCTATCAGGCGCTCTGTGCCGCACGAAAGCAACGGGGCAAATCCAGAAAAGAAGCGCCAGCACCATTCAAAAAGCTGGTCAGGCCAGCCGCCTTCAATCGACTACCGGCTACCGAAGCAAGGAGGTCAAGACAGCGATCCGTGAAATCAGCCGCCAATGACCGAAAGACGGCCGGATATATCATCCATACGGTCTATATGGCGGGCAGGCGCCCCAGCGACAACCTTCGCAGCAAAAGCAAGGATGGGGCCACCACATCCCAAGCCCAATCTAGCCTGAATGTAGTTGCCACAGCCCAAGAACAGCCGCCCCCGCTGGATGAAGAAAACCTTCTCGATGAGGATGATAGGCAAAAAGACTCCTCGGTCCATGCAGAGTCAAGCTCGGACAGCGAGGAAGAGCCTACTTTCCGCCCCAGGACTGCGGAGCAAGAGCTGCTTCAAGAGCTTCGAAAACAGCTCAGGAGCAAAGATAAAGAGATGGCCAAGCTCTATTCGAAGATTGATGACTTAACGAACGTGGTGATGCAGCTTACAGCTCAAATTGCTCGAGCGCCTCCCAATCAAGCACAAGCCGCTACTAATCAGCCGGGTGATGACAATCCAAGGCAGCCAATGCCTGTTCCTTTGGGACGACTGGTCGAGCCGCATGAAAGCCGGCCACACTCCTCTTCTGGGGACGCCTTGGCCCCAGATAGCACTATCCCGCTAACACAGGATCGGATAATGGATTTGGTCACCAGCAAGGTTAAAACATTGGTGGCCGAAGCTGAAGCTCAGAAAGAAATCTGCAGTAGTGGGCGGCCATATCCCGCGCAGTACGATATGATTGAGTTCCCAAGCGGCTACGTCATTCCTAAGTTCGGAAGATTTGATGGAACGGGGAATGCAAATCAGCACGTCGCCCACTTCAAAGCATCATGCGGAAATACAGGGGGCAATGACGCGCTCCTTTTTCGTCAGTTTGTCAACAGCCTGACCGGCGTCGCCTTCGACTGGTATGCGAGTATACCGGACGAGTCCGTCATTACCTTTGCCCAAATGGAGTCCCTGTTTCGGCAAAGGTTCATGAGTGTCAGTGATAAAATCTCCATTGCCGACCTTGTGAGGACCAAGACGGGGAAGAATGAAAGCAACACCGACTTTATCGCTCGATGGCGTAATCTCACAGTCAAGTGCGAACCGCCGCTGGAGCAGGACCAGTCCGTCAGCCTTCTCATTGGGAACCTCAGCAATTGGATGGTCCCATTCTTGTGTACGGCAGGCCTCAAGACATTTCAGGAGCTAACCAAGAAAGTCCAAATGCTGGAACGCTCGAAGCAGGAATCCCCGCTGGATTCTCAGAGAGACAAAACTTGGAAAAGCAAGCGGGACGACAACCGTAGAAGCGGGAGTTCCAGCAGTACCAATGTCTTCAATGCGTCCGACAATGAAGAAAAGCGAAGGGCGGCCGAATCCAAAACTAACCGGTCTCGAAAGCCATTGCTGGGAGGAGATGGGCCTTCTCTAGAGGAGAAAAAGAACAAGGTTTACTCTTTCAGAAGGGACAAGGTCCGCAAGATATTTAAAGATGCCTTGAACAACGGCCTACAATTGCCGGAGTCGAAAAGACCCCAAGAAGCAAAAATGACTGACAATCCTCTGTATTGCCCGTACCACCGAGTAGTGAGCCATGCGATCGAGGATTGCTATATCTTCAAAGACTGGGTCGAGAAGCAGTACAAGGCTGGAGAGATTGAGCTGTCCAAAAGCGTGTTGGTGAACAATCAAGTTGCAACCGCCAACTTTATACAGACAAAAGTTGAAGCCTTCTGGGAGCAGACAGCTGAACCTGTTGCCCTGACAAACGAAACTGACTCATCGCGGCCTCCGTGGAGTACACACGTATCTAATAAGACGAAGAAGATGCTAAAGATGCTTCAGAAAGAGCCCAGGATGGAATAGGAAGGACGGAAGAAGCTTACCAGTCCAGCTGCCAATGCGGCTCCATCAGGCTCAAAATCCAAGAAGCTCAAGAAGAAGAAAAGTGCAGCTCGGCGCGAAAAAGTGTCTGCAGGGAGATCGACCATTCAAAAATATATCGATTCCCTTGAAGAATATGAACAAAAGGAAAGAACATTGATTCAATTGAATGAGTTCTTCCCTGTACAAGCGGCTGAAATTCTTGAGGAGTTAGAAGAAGACTCCAATGAAGAGATCCCAGTAGTGACCTGCTACGCCATCCATCTTGGTAGCGACTCGGAAGAGGGGCTCTGTTTTCCCGAAGAGGACGAAGAGCTCGCCACAACGGCCAATCAAATCCAGCTCAGAAGCGGCAGGGCTCTACCGCCAAATCAAGGCAACGCCCCAAAAGGGAAAGAAAAACAAGTCGCTAATGAAGAAGATGGCAGAGAACCGGCTGATGAAAACATAAGTCCTTCCTCGGTGGACTATAATGTCTTGGCACATCTCCGGAAGCTTCCGTCTCTCCTGAGCATCTACGACGCCTTGGTCCTATCTAAGGAGCTTAGAGATGTTCTCATCCATGCTCTACAAAACCCCGAGCGGTATCAGGCTCACTTCGCGGAAATTAATATGAAAGAAGCTCAGCACGCTTTGCATGCCGCCGCAGTCACATTTAAGGATGAAGACTTGCTACTGGGAACAGCTGAGCACAATCGGCCGCTTTACGTGACCGGGTACAGCGACGGAGATCGAATTAATCGCATATTGATTGATCCGGGGTCCTCAGTGAACATCATGAACTTGCGAACTCTGAAGAGTTTGTCAATGGACGTCCGACACCTATCAAGAGAAAGGATTGTCATTCAAGGCTTCAACCAAAACTGCCAGCAAGTTCTGGGGTCTATAGCTTTGCCAATCAAATTCGGGGATCTGCAAACTGAAGCTAAGATATACGTGATCGACGCAGACACGTCTTATAAGATTCTCTTGGGGCGGCCGTGGCTCCACGATTACGGCATCATTCCGTCAACTCTTCATCAATGTATGAAGTATACTAAAAATGGCGAAGAAAGACGCATTGACGGAGACATCCAGCCGTTCGGTGTGCATGAAGTCCGCTATAAAGATTCTCGGTACTTTATGAAACACCAAAATGCTAAGCCACAACTGACTGAGGATAGACCAGCTCCAAGACTCAAAAGCAAATCTGCGCCGGCTGTCACTTTTAAAAGCAAAGACGCCCAAGTGCGCCCGCATTTCGGCAGCGACACTGATGAGTCCGATGCTGGAAGCCCGTCCTTCCGTAAAACTCGCCCTCGTTTCGGCAGCGATACGGACGAATCTGTTACTGAAGGCCCATCTAGCAGCAAAGTCCGCCCTCATCTCGGCAGTGACACTGAAGAGTCAGAAGAAGAGGACATGCCGTGCAACAGCTGTGCAGATTGGACCCCCATGCAGCAAGCGAAACTACGAGAGACCTTCGAAGTCGCAGAAGGGTCCCTGGCCATCACGAGGGTGCCGGAACGGATGTGCAAAGAGCTCGATGCATTGTCAGTCTCTACCGTGGACCAGCTGAAAACTTTCTACGTGCCCGAGAGGAAAAATGGACAGAAGGGCATCCTGTTTTACAGGTCAAACCCCGTTGTGCACCCGGACGATCTTTCTGTCACGTGCCTTCCCTATGAGAGAGGCATAAGAGCCGTCCTCAATCCCAGATACTATGCGCCCGAGATGCGGGAATACTTTAAGAAGTGCGGATGCCGGTTGTACCAAACGGAGTCCGAAGCAAAGTTTTACGAAGGGCTATGGTATCCGCCCCAGGTCCGAGCACTCATCGATGGACGAATTCCAGATAGACGGGGCATAGGCTACATTCAACCTGATTCCAAAGCATGCTACATGATCCATGTTGGTAAGGCCAGTGAAAGATCAAATGATGATGACGAGATAGCTGAGCCAGAAGAAGCTCCTCAAGAGCTCGAAGATGGCGGACAAGCAACCTTTGATGAGCTAACCGAGATTGACTTAGGAACGCCCGATAATCCAAGGCCGACCTACATCAGCTCACTCTTGTCAAAGGAAATGAGAGAGCAGATAATTGCCCTGCTGCGTGAGTTCGTCGACTGCTTCGCGTGGACATACAAAGAAATGCCCGGCCTTTCCCCTGAAGTGGCCGTACATAAGTTGGCTATATCTCCCGATGCTAAGCCAGTCAAACAAGCTCCTCGAAGAATGAGAAGGGAACTAGAAGAAAAGTTCATCGAGGAAACTAAGAAGCTCATCGATGCCGGCTTCATCAGGGAAGAGAAATATGCGGATTGGATCGCATGCATAGTCCCAGTGAAGAAGAAAAATGGGCAGATCCGATTTTGTGTCGATTTCAGGGACCTCAACAAGGCATGTCCTAAAGACGACTTCCCGCTACCGGTCATGGAAATGATAGTCGATGACACCTCAAATTACGAGCTGTTCACCTTTATGGATGGCTCGTCTGGATACAATCAGATCAAGATGTCGCCTGAGGATGAGAAGCACGCAGCATTTCGAACCCCGATCGGAATATACTGCTACAAAGTGATGCCGTTCGGGCTGAAGAACGCGAGTGCTACATATCAAAGGGCAATGACTAATATCTTTGATGACCTAATCCATAAAGTCGTCGAATGCTATGTTGATGATCTGGTCGTCAAAACTGAAGCCAAGGCCGACCACATCCAAGATCTTAGGACCGTTCTCACCAGACTGAGGGAATACGATCTGAAGATGAATCCTCTGAAGTGTGCTTTTGGCGTGTCATCGGGAAAATTCCTGGGCTTTATAGTCCGGCATCGAGGGATCGAAATTGATCCATCAAAGATAAAGGCCATCATGGACATGCCCCCTCCAAAGAGTCTGACGCAGCTGAGATCTTTCCAAGGCAAGCTTGCTTATATACGGAGGTTTATCTCAAATTTGTCGGGGAGATGTAGGCCCTTCTCAAAGCTCATGAAGAAAGGAGCCCCTTTCATCTGGGATGCCGAATGTCAAGCGGCGTTCGAAAGCATCAAACAATACTTGTTGCACCCTCCAGTGCTGGCCGCTCCCATTCCAAATAAACCGCCGATTCTCTACACTGCCGCGCTGGATGAGTCACTCGGTGCGCTCCTTGCCCAGAATAACAAGGAGGGAAAAGAAAATGCCCTCTACTACCTCAGTCGAACTCTAGCGGAGCGGAACACAACTACTCCCCAATCGAAAAACAATGCCTGGCTCTAATATTTGCTGTGAAGAAGCTGAGGCACTATTTGCTCGCTCATCGGGTTATGCTGATCTCCAAGGTCGACCCGCTCAAACACTTGATGACCAAAGCAAGCCTAGCCGGCAGAATGGCAAGATGGGCTGTCATGTTACCTGAATTTGACATAGTTTATACTCCTCAGAAAGCAGTAAAAGGGCAAGCTCTTGCATACTTTCTCGCTGCTCATCCCATACCAGAAGGATCGCCGCTAAATTGTGAGTTACCCGACGAACAAATGCTGCACCTCGAGGAAGACGAGCCATTTTGGGAGCTCTACTTCGATGGGGCCTCATCAATAAGGAGCTCCGGCAGATCAAACGTCCTGGAGATAAAAGAAGGGATAGGATTGGTGTTTATCACACCATCAATGGGAACCTTACGGCGTTCTTTCGCTCTCACCGAGCCTCGGACAAACAATGAAGCTGAGTATGAAGCTCTGATAGCTGGTTTGGAGCTCGCCATAGAAATGGAAATCCTTCGGCTACGGGTTTACGGTGACTCCCAGCTTGTCGTCAACCAAGTAAGCGGCACCTATAAGATATACAAACCCGAGTTAGCTCGGTATAGAAGCCGGGTGGTGGAACTCATGAAACGGTTCACTCACATTGAACTAACAAGAGTCCCTAGAGCATTGAACGGAAAAGCCGACATACTCGCCCGCCTAGCCAAGGAGCTGGCTGATCCTGACTTGGACGAAATTCTGATCACAGTCAGGAGCCGGCAAATTCTACCCCCAGTCTCTATACGAGAAGAGGAAAGCGCGGAACAGAAAAGCAGTCCTGCGGAAGAAGCTTCGATCATCCAAGACGAGCCCGATTGGAGAGAACCCTTCATAGAGTACCTCCGATACGACAAGTTGCCCGAAGAAAAATCTACGAGGATTCAGCTGAAGAAGAGAGCTCTCCGATACGTGTTTGTAAATGACACGCTATACCGCAGGTCATATGACCAACTCTGGCTCAGGTGCCTGTCATCGGCCGAAGCCCAAAAAGTCATGAAAGAAGTTCACTCAGGCGTTTGCGGTGCTCACCAATCTGGCCCCAAGATGCGACTGCAAATTAAATGGCTTGGGTATTATTGGCCCACTATGATACGGGACTGCGGAGAGCATGCAAAGAAATGTTATATCTGCCAAATTCACGATGATTTTATTCACAAGCATCCCAATCCATTGCATCCTACGGTGGCGTCGTGGCCTTTCGAAGTCTGGGGCACCGACATTGTTGGCCCAATTGATCCTCCGTCATCCAAAGGCCACCGGTTCATACTGGCCGCAACTGATTACTTCTCCAGATGGGCTGAAGCTGTCCCGCTAAAAGAAGTCAAGACAAAAGATATTTTGACATTCTTCCAACACAATATTCTATACCGCTTTGGTACACCAAGAAGAATCATTTCTGACAACGGGCCTTCTTTCAAGAGATTCAATGTCTCAAGGTTCGCTACTCAGCACAAGATAGACTGGAGATATTCCTCCATCTATAATCCAAGAGCCAATAGGCTCGCCGAAGCCTTCAATAAGACTCTATGCAAGCTCCTGAGGAAAAATGCTTCAGCCAACAAGAGGGACTGGAATCTCAAGCTTCACGAGGCGCTTTGGGCATATCGTACCACGCACCGTACTCCAACCCAGTCCACTCTATACTCATTGCTCTTCGGAGTGGAGGCGGTCCTCCCCCTCGAAGTCGAAGTTCCAAGCTTAAGAATGGTCGTTCAGCATGAGTTGATGGAGGAGGAAAACGTGCTCCTTCGACTGGATGAACTCGATTCCCTCGAAGAAAAGAGGCTCGCGGTGCAGCAAAGTCTGGAGCTATACCGAGCCCAAATGTCACGGGCCTATGACAAGATAACCCGTCTCCGCGCTTTCAAGAAAGGTGAATTGGCGTTGGTCCTCAAAAGACCGATCATCCCCAATCGACATGCCAAGAGAAAATTCGAGCCAAACTGGGAAGGACCATACGTCATCGAGAAAGTGCTTGACGGAGGATCCTACCAACTAATAAGCGCCGAGGGAGAAAGGCCCATGCCACCCATCAATGGCCGATATCTTAAGAAATACTACACGTGAATGCTCCAAGTCGTAGGCGAATTGAGCACATCAGCCCTACGGTCTGGATCATACATCCTGCAAAACCGTGTACAATCCACGGGCGTAAATGACCCCTATCTCTCCCAAATCCTGCCGGTGTGACTACTTTTAAAGTCCCACCAGCGGCAAAAAAAAAAACAAAACAAAAAAACGGTATGTCCACAAGCAAAACGGGCACGGATGAAAACCCGAAAGGGCTCCGTGAGTAAAAACAGCAGGACTACCGGCGGGTCTGTGAAAACCCGAAAGGGCGCAAACTCGTGAAAAGAGATGAAATACACTCGTAAAGTCCCCTCGACCTTGTGAGGAGAAAATCCTGCGTGAGATCCTTACGACTCACAAAGGAGCAAAGCACTTAGGAATCCTCACGATTCTTAAAGAGAAAATACACCTGCGGGATCCTTACGACTCGTAGGGAGAAAATGCTTTTATGGGACCCTCACGGCCCATAAAATTGAAAAGCCTTAGGTGACAGGAACCCAAACTTGTCTTCTAAGCCATCCTTCCCCGACGGGCAACGGCAAATGATGAGTCGCTCCTGGCATTTCGCTTCAGTGTTAGCGGTGCTGATGCCGACCAAAAACCCAAATCCCAAGTCCTCCCAAGGCAAATGATTAGTTGCTCCTGGCATTGTTCCAGTGTAGCAATGCAGATGCCAAACAAGACCCAAATTCAAAGTCCTCTCAATGGCGAATGATGAGTCGCTCCTGGTAGCATATTCCAGTGCAGCGATGCAGACGCCAACCAAATTCCAAATCCCATACCCCAACGGCGAATGATGAGTTGCTGCTGGTACCATATTCCAGTGCTGTGATGCAGACGCCGACAAAGTCCCGAAATTTTTCCGGCCCTACGGTCTGGGTCATACATCCTGCAAAACCGTATACAATCCACGGGCGTAAAACAATCCCAATCTCTCCCAAGTCCTACCAATGAGACCAAAAAAAAAATCCTCCCGGGGCAAATGATGAGTTGCTCCTGGCATTGTTCCAATGTAGCAATGCAGATGCCAAACAAAGACCAAAATCCCAAAGTCCTCTCAATGACGGATGATGATTCGCTCCTGGTACCATATTCCAGTATAGCGATGCTGATGTCAACCCAAATCAAAATCAACAAGTCAACTTCCACTCCGACACCGCAGAAAGCGGAGCAAGTCAGAATCCAATCTCGACACCGCAAGAAGCGGAGCGAGTCAAGTCTATCCCTGACACTGCAAGAAGCAGAGCAAGTCAAATCAAGAACCGACCGTCCAAGTCGCAAAAAGGGCAGCACCGACCGTCCACGTCGCTAAAAGGGCAGCACCGACCGTCCAAGTCGCGAAAAGGGCAGCACCGACCGTCCACGTCGCTAAAAGGGCAGCACCGACCGTCCAAGTCGCGAAAAGGGCAGCACCGACCGTCCACGTCGCTAAAAGGGCAGCACCGACCGTCCAAGTCGCGAAAAGGGCAGCACCGACCGTCCACGTCGCTAAAAGGGCAGCACCGACCGTCCAAGTCGCAAAACGGGCAGCACCGACCGTCCACGTCGCTAAAAGGGCAGCACCGACCGTCCAAGTCGCAAAAAGGGCAGCACCGACCGTCCAAGTCGCAAAAAGGGCAGCACCGACCGTCCACGTCACTAAAAGGGCAGCACCGACCGTCCAAGTCGCAAAAAGGGCCGCATCGACCGTCTATATCGTAAAAAGGGCAGTGCCAGCTTCCCAAAAGGTGGGAACCGAATCAAGTCGCCTCCACGTGAAAGAAGATCCATCAATTTCATGCACACGACCCACATATGCGGTGTGCATTTATTGATGGGGGGCAATTTGTTGGGGTAAAAATTTACAACCTGGTTGACCAAGTCAAAATCAAAGTCAACCCCAAACCAAGTGAGCCCAAGCCCAGATCCAGTGGGCCCATGCCCGGGTCGAGCCCGAACATGAAGCGGCCGGCCTCCCCCCATGCCAAGATAAAAATTTTGTAATAAATATTTTTATTGCATTTCTTTTATTTTATTTTATGGACAAATGTAAGAAAAGCCAAATTTTGTAAAGCCCATGGCTTATGTGCAAAAACAAATGGCACATGAGCCATGGGATAGGCAAAATGCCATTTTGTGAAGCCCAAGGGGTTATGTGTAAAGTGTATAGCCTATAAAGGCAAGGATAATGAAAATATCTCACAACTTTTTCTCTCTCGAAAATTTTTCTAGATCTGAGATCTCTTCCTCCTTCCTCAAGGTTCTAAAACCTTCTTTTTTCCTTTGAATTAAATCAAGAGTTTAACTCTTCCTTTTCTAAAAATAAGTAGATTTCCACCACAAAACCTACGAAGGGGAGCTCGGATCTCCAATCAGATCTCGAAAAGGGGAGGCTTTTAAGGCTCATCCCCTTTTCTCCAAGATCCCGCCGGTCAAGAGCAAGAAGAAGGAGACCCATCTCAAAAATCTAACTTTGGACAGACCCAAGGCTCAAAGAAGAGCAATAAATCCCCCAGGAGTTTAACTCCTTTCTAAAGTTGCTGGAGTTTAACTCCATAATTTAGTTTCCTTTGGAGTTTAACTCCATAAATTTGTTTATGTTAGGAGTTCAACTCCAAAAATTCCCTTGGGAGTTCAACTCCCCAGCCTAGGGGCTAGGCTTCCCTTTCTGCGAGTTTTTCCCGCGGTCGCGTGTGCCCACGTGACCCCAGGGCGCTAAAGCACCCATCGGTCACGTGTGCGCACGTGACCCCGGGGCGCCAAGGCGACCATCGGTCACGTGTGCGCACGTGACCCCTGGGGCGCCAAGGCGCCCATCGGTCACGTGTGCCCACGTGACCCCTGGGGCGTCAAGGCGCCCATCGGTCACGTATGCCCACGTGACCCCAGGGCGCCAAGGCGCCCATCGATCACGTGTGCCCACGTGACCCCTGGGGGGGCGCCCAGACGCCCATCGGTCACGTGTGCGCACGTGACCCCGGGGCGTCAAAGTCCCCTTCGGTCACGTATGCCCACGTGACCCTGGGGGGGCCAAAGTGCCCATTGGTCACGTGCGCGCACGTGACCCCGGGAATTAAGGCGCCCACCTGCCGTGCGAGCGTCCTTTAGACGCCATTTTGTTTTCTTTTCCCCCTCGTTCTACGTGCACTCCCCAACAAAATCCCTTCTGGAGTTTAACCCCTTTTTTAAAAAAAATTATTCTTTGGAGTTTAACTCCACAATAAAGTTCTATTTTAGGAGTTAACTCCGCATAAAATTCTTTTAGGAGTTTAACTCCATTTAAAATTCTTTGGAGTTTAACTCCACAATAAAATTCTTTTTGAAATTAAACTCCACTTTTAAAAAAAAAGGGGGAAGGGGGGGAAGGAAAACATGCACAGACTCCACGACACTGTCTTCCGTTAGAAAAAAAATTTCTAACGGGACGCTGTCCCGCACCGCGCAAGGGGGCTGCTAGCCCCTTTGACCCCCAGCCCGCTATCCGGGTAGCGGGACCCCCGTAAAAACTCTGTGGGGCCCCCGACATTTCCAAAACCCCTTCAAAACACGATACTGCACATTGAGTTCGCATGACCAGTTTAACCCGTTAATCGGAGGTCCCTTCGCTCCAAAGGCGAGGGGTAATTAACGGCAGCTTAGTCCGCGGCTGCCGGAGATTCGGATCCCCACAATCATTAAATCCCGGCCTACCCTAGGCAGGGGGAATCTGTAGTACGCCTGACAAGCGCGCGCGTATTCCCATCTCAATGGGGTGACGAAAAACACCCTACACATCCGATCTCGATAGAATTTTTATAACAATTTTTAAGAAAACGTGATTTCTATTTAATAAATAAATTTTTTTCTATAATTATTTATAATATTATCAAATTATCTATTTTAAATACATATAATAAATTCCATATTTTCTAAACAAAGGAATCACAAATTTCATGAATTTACCATCACAAATCCATACAAGTCAAATTTACACTAAAATACCATATACTATTCAATCTAGGTTTATATTCACTAGAAAACCTCACATTTAAAAATTACATCCATGAAAACCCTAAATACGATAAATAAATACTTGAGAATTATTTTGAAAGTATACTAAACTATTTTTCATAAAACCCCCTCAAGTTTATTAATTTACAATAAAGACCCTAATAAATATAGGTTTAAGCGGGACCAATTCTCTTGAGCCTCAGGGAGCCGGAGAAAGTGGGTGCTTGCCTATTTAAGGTAGAAAACTAAAACGGGGTTATCAATGGTAATTGGTTTGGAAAAAGTCACAAATCCTTCCATCTATGTGCAGCAGTTACCGATAACTCCAAACCTCATTCAGGAATCCAATTCTGTTTAAGCGTTTGACTCAGACAGATTCTCAGTCTAATCGGAATACAATCCATACATGAATACAATCCAAATATAACTCCAATACAACATGAATCCTTGTATACTGAATACCATCTATATCAACATGACCTAAACTGACCGAACCATGGATATACATTGACTTGATTATATGATTATCCGTTTACATCCTTATCCGTTTACATGAGCAATTGATATCATGGTTTCGGCAAGTCTTACATCTATAAAACAACACAATAAACATTAAGGGGTTTTTAATGGGGTATATTAGTACGGAATGTGTTAAAAGTGGCACGATGATGGTCACTTTAATACACCTAACCTGAATATCCGTTGTTGTTGTTCCGTGGCTTAACGGTTCCTTGTGCTCCGTATACCTTAGTCCACGGAATAGTTGGACTCCTCTCGTATACACTGTTATATTCTTTACCAAGCTATAAACAACTACGTTAGTATAACAAACATACATTATACAGTTATATTCTCTCTTGTCTGCCTATTCTATTTCTATCTCTTTGGATTTACTGAGTGATTGTTCGTTGACAACATTCCTATTCTATTCTTTCTTTGGAATGTTGTCAGGAGGACCCGACTCTCTGGAGATCGAGCCCAGATCAGAAAACTTGGAGCAATTCATCGAGGACCCCGAGTTCGATTCACTTGTATATACTTTTACTTTGAGTTCATGCCATTGTTTAGGCATTGCTTTCCACATTGTATTTACTTTTCAGTTGTATTGTAAAGAATGTTTAATAAATAAAAAGTTGCTGTTCATTTATATCTCATGTATTTCTTGTGTATATTTGTATTATATTGTTTATTTACGCTTAGCGTGTTTACTTCTGAGTAAATACGTCACGGGCCTAGTCACGTCTCCTTATCCGTACACCGGGAAGTGGGGCATGACAATTGGCCAACTCAAAAGTGAATAAAGTGAGCCGACTTGGTGAGTCGATCCATAATAACCCATACTGCGTCGTTACCCTTCGTGCTGGGAGGAAGGGAAGTCTTGAAGTCCTTGGTAATGTTTTGCCATTTCCACTCTGGGATGGGTAACGACCGAAGTAGACCAGCAGTTCTGTGATGTTCAGCTTTTACTTGCTGACACACCAAACACTTGGTTATACTTCTGGCTACTTCACGCTTCACCATGCCACCCGTAGTGTTGCCGTAGATCCTTATACATTTTGGTACCACCGGGATGTACTGAGTACGGAGAGCTGTGGGCTTCTTTCATCAACTCTTCTCGAACAGGACCGTGTGGTACACATAATCTATTTCCATGTCTCAGAGATCCATCTTCGTGGATGATGAAGTCAGTTCGATGTCCACTTTCTATTTGTTCTCGGATCTTTTGTAGCTTGACATCATTTACTTGAGCTATTTGGATCTGATTGACAATAGTAGACTGAACTTGTAAGTTCATAAACTCTGAAGCATTACCTGGCATAACTACTTCGATCTCCATTTCGTGCAATTCCTGTTGCTGCTTTCACTGAGCGGTGAGATTCATTGATAATGGCTGACAACTAAGTGCATCAGGAACTATATTCACCTTCCTTGGATGATATTGTAGGTTGATGTCGAAATCCGCCATAAGTTATAACCATCTTCTCTGCCGCATGTTCAATTCTTTATGAGTAAATACGTACTTCAGACATTTGTGGTCCGTGTATATATCCACTCGTTCTCCCAGAAGATAGTGGCGCCAAATCTTAAGTGCAAAGATAACGGCTGCCAACTCCAAGTCATGTGTTGGATAGTTGCGCTCATAAACTTTCAACTGTCTTGATGCAATAGCTATAACTTTTCCATTCTAATGTAGAATACATCCTAATCCCTTACCGAACGCATCGCAATGTACGACAAAACCTCCAGATTGATCCGGTATTACGAGAATAGGAGCTGAAGTTAATCTTGACTTGAGTTCTACAAAAGGTTGTTCACATGCTTCTGACCACACGAATGCTTCATCTTTACGTGTGAGTTTGGTCAGGGGTGTTGCAATCTTTGAGATACCTTCAATGAATCTTCAGTAGTATCCTGCTAACCCCAAAAAACTTTGAATGTCCTTCAGTGTTTTTGGTGTTGGCCATTCGCTGACAGCTGATGCTTTAGCTGGATCTACTGAGATTCCTTCGCCTGAAACAATATGTCTGAGAAATCTGACTTGATCTAGACAAAATTCACACTTGCTGTACTTGGTATAGAGTTGATGTTGTCGCAATATCTCCAGGACAATTCGTAAATGCTCGGCGTGTTCTTCCCGATTCTTTGAATGTACCAGGATGTCGTCGATGAAAATAACAACGAACCTGTCAAAGTACTCTTGGAAAACTTGGTTCATCAGATTCATAAATATAGCATGTGCATTGGTCACTCTAAATGGCATCACAAGATATTCGTAATGACCATAGCGAGTCCTGAACGCTGTTTTAGGAATATCAGACTCTTTGACCGATGATAATATGAACGAAGATCCAGCTTTGAAAATACGCAAGACCCACTTAGTTGATTGAATAGATCATCGATGCGCGGTAGTGGATACTTTTTCTTTATCGTCACTTCGTTCAAAGATCGGTAGTCTATACATATTCTGTATGAACCTTTTTTCTTCTTCACAAGTAAAACTGGAAATCCCCGACTAGAAGTACTGGGACGAATCCAACCTTTTTTCAGAAGTTCGTCCAACTGAGTATTGATCTCCTTCAATTCTTCTGGACTTAACCG
The DNA here is from genome assembly GCA_030015575.1 of Agapanthus africanus. Lineage (NCBI taxonomy): Eukaryota > Viridiplantae > Streptophyta > Magnoliopsida > Asparagales > Amaryllidaceae > Agapanthus > Agapanthus africanus. The sequence continues at coordinate 43,971,845 of JASDDO010000024.1, read as the reverse complement.
GTGTAACGACTCTAAATTTATTGTACGAAAAATTTTCGATTTAATGTACAGAAAGGAGTTTACAAGCCTGAGTAAAATTTAAAAGTTAATTTTTGTTAAGAACAGCAAGAAAAAACTTGTAGCTCACAGGTAAAGCCTTGCACTGCTGTGACGTAGCCCCTGTGTTCGAACCCCATCAGACACATTATATTTTTTCTGAATTTTCTTTTAAACTTTTTGGAAGTCCAAAAGTTTAGACGTGCAATGCACATAAAAATGAAAAGTCTGGAAAAATAAACATATGGAAAAGGGTTTAAATACAGAGAGGGACACGTGTCCAAAATCCACCGGCCTAACCCTACAATTCGACCGGCCAAACCCCTTATAATACCGGCACCGACGGTCCATCCGTGGGTAATAAGCCTCGGGCTTTGCATATAAGTCCCTTGGCCTACCCCTAACTCTCCTGCACTATTTGATTACTCTGCAATCAAACAGTGACCCCTCAATTTCCAAATTTATCATATTTTAATGCATTTTAATTCACTCTTTTAATTCCAAAAACTTAATTCCTTACTATAAATACTATCCCATGCCCTTGCCCTTCCTCATTCTGAAAATTCTAGCCAGAACTCTCAAATTTTCTCAAGTACAAGTGGAGTAGAAGAGGAGCTAGCCAATGACCAACTTCCGGCGAGGAATCGAAACTATTCCGGCGACCCCATGACACCACGACGACAACCCACTCTTCTTCTACCTCTCCTTAAACTATTTCACTCGTAAGTCCCTCCTTATCCCTTTCTTTCTTCTTGAAAAATTCTCTTTTTCAAAATATGTCGGTAAGTGGAGTTAACACCGATCTTTTATTCTAAACCCTAAAATGTTCACCTTTTCTTACATACTTTTCACCCATATTCTTACACCATGTTTGTAATCATATAACTAATGGTTAGAACAAACGTTCACTCAAAAATAAAATTAAACGTAACTTTAATTTAACCTTTACATTAAAATACCATGAACTTTAGATTTGTCATTTTTATTACTTTGCTTAATCATACCCTTAGAAAACTTCACGAGGTAATGACCTACCCCTCACATACACACATGGTTCCATAGCACGATTCTCTTTGCATTTATTTTTGTGGCAAATACAATATATTTCATTAAAATACCATCTGCTATAAAAAACGGTTTTCTTTTAGATTGTATTTAAATTCCCTTTGCGGTTAAGTCTCTACAACCCTTTTTAGGGGACCCGCTATTGGATGGCATGGATTATCGCATATCCTTGGGCTAGTAGAGCGAGATACAGACCTCCTCACGGAGAATTCGGTCTCGAAAGGTTTTTAATACGATTTTTAAGAAAAATGGAATTTTCTATTTAATAATAAAATTAATTTTTATAATTATATAAATATTAAAAAATCCATATATTTTCAAAATATAATAACCTTATTTTTTTCAAATAAAATAATTACAAGTTTAATCAAAATACCATCAAGATATCAATACAAGAAAAGTTTACAGTAAAATTCCATGAACTATTCAAGTTAAAGTAACTATCACTGAAATACCTCAAATCCCTGAAATACACATCCATGAAAACCCTAAATAATATAAATAATTTCTTGAGGTTATTTTGAAACTATATATTAAAAATATTTTTCATAAAACCCCTCGAGCTATATAAAACACTTTTAAGGACTTTAGTAAATATAGGTTTAAGCGGGATCAATTTTCTTGAGCCTCAGGGAGCCGAAGAAATTGAGTGCTTGCCTATTTAAGATAGAAAAACCTAACGGTGTTATCAATGATAATTGTCTTAGAGAAAAACACAAATCCCGTCGTCCATGTGCAGCAGTTACCGATAACTTCCGAACATAATTCAGGATCCAAATTAGTTATAAGTGTCTGACTCAAGTCTGAGTCTAAATCAAACTTGAATCCAAATTCAAACCAGAATCCAATTCAAACATGAATCCAAACTCTAACATGTATACTTTAACCTGAACCTGAATATGAGAACAATATCAATATGCAAACATGACTTGACTTGACCGAACCATGGCTATAACTTGACTTGATTACATGAATACTTGTTTACATCCTGAACCTGAATACATGAACAAATTGTATCCATGGTCTCGGCAAGTCTGATAATTATAATCTATATAAAACATTACACGGGGTTAAAGAGGTAGATTGGTATAGAATGTATTAGAAGTGGAACGAGATGGTCACTAAAAGACACCTGCATGAACTCTCATGCCGTTGTTCCGTAGGTTTTGACGGGGCCTTAAACTACATGTTACCATAGTCCACGGAGCAAGTTGGACTGCTCTTGTATACATCGATACCTTCTGTACCAAGCTACAAACAACTATGTTAGAATAATAAACTGATACCTATATAATTTAACAGTTTCCTTCCACATTACTTGTTGTAATCTTTCCTTTTGGATTTACCGAGCGCTAGTTCGCTGACGACATTCCTGTCTTTTCTTTCTTTGGAATGTTCGTCAGGAGGACCGGACTCTCTCAGATCGATCCTAGCCAGGAAGACGTGGACCGACTCACCGAGCAGCAAGACTTCTAGCTTTTCCTTATACTTACTTTTCATTTCATATACCACCATTTAGGCATTGCTTTATACGCTTTTACTTTCCTTTTTAAAGTAATGTATTGTAAAGATGAATGTTAATAAAAGTTGTTGTTTCCATTATATCTCTTGTCATTTCTTTTGCATTTCATATATTGCTTATTTATGCTTAACGTATTTATTTCTCAGTAAATACGTCGCGTGCCCGTCGTGTCTCCTTCCCCATACACTGGGAAGCGGGTCGTAACATGTTTTGTTGGTGACCCATATAGGTCAGTTCTGCACGGAATCCTAAGCAATATATCACAAGAATAATAAGAATCAGCAACTATACATTTTTTACAATTTAAATTCCTTGAATCTATCCTAACCATTCCTTTTCTATCAAGATCATGGATTCTCCCAACAACACGAGTACCAACGTGAATGGAAACACCCCACCACCTACTCTACCACTACCATCTAGCATTATAGCTCCCATCAACTAGCAAACAGTATTGCTCGAGGCGATCAAGAGCCTCTTGGGGGGTCAATAGCAGAAAACTGATGTCCTCATGCACCGCCCAGAGGTCGAGGCACCCGGAGTCAAGCAATTCCGGGCACAACACTCGAAACATTTCTCTGGGAAAGAGAGCCCTCTAGAGGAAGAGGAATGAGCTCAGTCTATCGAAGACGTCCTGGCAGCAGCACAAGTGCCAGAGATCGCTTGGGTGAGAGTTGCGAAGCTGCAAGTAACAGATAACACCAGAGTCTGGTGGAAGGCTGAAGAAAACTGACTCGCCCAACCGATTGAATGAAGGATATTTTGCGATCTGTTCGACGCGAAATACTTTCCTGAGACTGCCCGTTTCGACATGGAACAGCGGTTCATCCACTTACAACAAGGCTCAATGTGGAGCAAATTCGTGGATGATTACGGTGCTGAGTTTACCATACTTAGCAGGTAAGATATGTCTCAATATTCAATTTCCTGATATCACATATTACACTACTAACACATGGTCATAACAGGTTCGCGGCACACCTAATCCCGATTGCTGAGATCCGGGCACGAAGATTTCAACAAGAGTTGGACTCGAAAATCCAAGCTGCACTAGCTACAGGGGATTTCCCAACCCATGATCTTGCTCTGAATGCTGCCCGACGTTATGAGGCAGTGGTGAAGAAGAAGGGCAGACCTCAGACTGCCAGTGTAAAACGCCCTACCACTCAGATGACAGGAGGAGCCTCTTCCAGGGCAACTTTTGCACCTAGGAGATCGGGAGTAACTTTTAACCGGCCCAGTCCAGACTTTTGCTTCTACTGCAAGAGGAATGGATACCTGGCGAAAGACTACAGGCATGCAAAAGGCCTGTGTTTGGTTTGTGGCGCATCCACTCTCGCTATTGGAGGTTGCCCATATCGTCTCAACCGAGCTCCAACACACTAGACCCGCAATCACTGTTCCGCAGTGGTCAGCTATTCAGGCTCCTGCACCTCGTCTTGCTCTACCTGCTCAACCTCCACGTGGACCTCCTGCACAGCCTCCTCATCAATTCCATCAGGCCCAGAGGAATATGCCTCAAGGGCAGAGAAACATGCCCCAGGGACAGAGGAATGTGCCTCCAGTAAGGAGGAATGTACCCCGGCGTCAGGCTTTCACCATGACCGTTGAGGATGCCGAAGCCACCAGCCAAGTTATCACTAGTAATTCCCAATCGTTTCATCTTTTCAAATATTTTTATATCTCTATATTTTTCTCTGTATCTAAAACCAACCCCACACAACTTAGGTACTAGACTAGTAGCCAATCTTCTTGCACTAGCATTGTTCGACACTGGAGCCATTGCTTTATGTCCCAACGTTTTGTGAGAACACATGTGATTCCCGTGAAGCCACTTATTTCAAGTTGGAATGTCAGTTCCGAGAATGGAGTATTGAAGGAAATTATGGGATTGGATCGGTGTCCAGTTGTAGTTTGCGGACGAGAATTCTACGCGAATTTTAAAGTATCGGACATCCCAAACTTTGATGTTGTGTTGGGAGTGGACCGGCTGGGAGTTTTCTATGCTACGATTGACTGCCGTCAAAGGATGGTAGTATTTGAGATACCGGATCATCCAGTCTTTTACTTCAAGAGTGGAGACAGAACTTTAGAGCCAGGAATCTTCCATGCCAAGCCGAAGGATGCAGAAGTGTTTACTCTACCGGCGGAAGAAGGGTGAATAGCGTCCAAAGGACACGTGGGCGCCAGCGCCCTACGTGCCCAGCACGCAGGCGCTGGCCGCTAGCGCTCTATGTGCCCCGCACGCAGGCACTGGGCGTCGGCGCCACACGCGCCCGGCATGTGGGCGCTGGGCGCCTGTGGAAAAAAGGGCTTAGCCCTTGTACTAGGAGTTGTACTCCTAAATGAATTTTGGAGTCAAACTCCTAAAAGAAGGACAAATGGGTTTAGCCATTGCAGCGGGAGTTGTACTCCCAATTGACTTTTGGAGTTGAACTCCTAAAAAGAAAAATTTATTATTATTATTATTATTATTATTATTATTATTATTATTATTATATATATATATATATATATTTGTGGAGTTAAACTCCTAAGAGATTTTCGGAGATGATGAAAGGGATCTCCTTTCTTCTCTCTTGAACCCTGGGTTTTCTCTTGAGCCTTGGATATTTCCCAAAGTGGGATTTTTGGAGATGGGTCTCCTTCCTTCTCCTCTCTGTTGGCTGGATCTTAGAGGAAAATGGGAGGTAAAGCTTAAAAATCATCCCTTTTGGGGATTTGATGGGAGATATGAGTTCCCCTTTAAAGGTTTTATGGTGAAAAACTGTTTCTTTTTGGAAAAAGAAAAGTTAAACTCTTGATTTAATTCAAAAAAAATGAAGAAGGTTTAGAACCTTGAGAAAGGATAAGGAGGCACAGAAACCCTAGATTTTGAGGGGAATGAATTATTATCTTTCATTTCATTATCTTGTTGCCTTATATAGGCTTACAAATTTACACATAACCCTTTGGGTTTTACAATATGGCATTTTGCCCATCTCATGTCTCATGTGCTTATTTCTTTTGCACATGAGCCATGAGCTTTAAAAAAACTTGTCTTTATGCCCATTTTTTTTTACATTTATTCATAAAAATTACAGCAAAATTATTTATTACATAATTTTCATATTGGCATAGGGGAGGCTGGCTGCGGGGCTTGACTTGGGCATGGGCCCACTTGACCTGGGCTTGGGCCCGTTTACTTGGGGTTGATCTTGAATTTGACTTGGTCAACCTGGGTCTAATTTTTGACCCCATCAAAGTGCCCCTACTAATAAATGCACACCGCGTATATGAGTTGTGTGCATGAAATTGATGGATCTTATTCTATATGGAACTTGATTTGGTTGGGTTCCTTTTTTACGACGTGAAGGGTCGATACTGCCATTTTAGCGACTTAGACAATCCATGCTGCCATTTTAGCGACGTGGACGGTCGATACTGCCATTTTAGCGATGTGGACGGTCGGTCCTGCCTTTTTTGCGATTTGGACGGTCGGTGCGGCTATTTTTGTGACTTGGACGGTCGGTGCTGATATTTTAGCGACTTGGACGGTCGGTGCTGATATTTTAGCGACTTGGACGGTCGGTGCTGCCATTCTTGCGACTTGGACAGTCGGTGCTACCATTTTTGCGACTTGGATGGTCGGTGCTGCCCTTTTTGCGACTTGGATGATCGGTGTTTCCATTTTAGCGACTTGGACGGTCGGTGCTTCTCTTTTATCGACTTGGACAGTTGGTGCTGCCCTTTTTGCAACTTGGACGGTCGGTGCTGCCCTTTTAGTGACTTGGACAATCAGTGCTTGATTTGACTTGCTCAGCTTCTTGCGGTGTCAGGGATTAGATTTGACTTACTCCGCTTTCTGCGGTGTCAGTGGTTGAAGTTGACTTGCTCCGTTTTCTGCGGTGTCGAGATTCAACTTGTTTCTGAGGTGGAGCTTGATTCCGCCAGGGAGGTCGTTGGTTGTCTTGCTGACTTGATATGATTTGGGTTAACATCAGCATCGCTACATTGGAATATGGTACCAGGAGCAAATCATCATTTGCCATGAGAGGATTTGGGGATTTTGGTTTTGGTTTGGCATCAGCACCGCTACACTGGAATATGGTACCAGGAGTGAATCATCATTTGTCATGGAGGGATTTTCTTCGTTCCCAGTTTAACGACTCAGGGGTCATCTGTTCCCATTTTAACAACTTAGAGGTCATTTATTCCTAGTTTAAAGACTTAGGGGTTTATTAGGTCGAAAGTTTGGAATTTTAGGGTTGGGGTCGGCATCAGCATTGCTAACAATGAAGCACAAGTGCCAGGAGCAATTCATTATTTGCCTTTGCTTGTTGGGGAGTGATGGCTTAGGAGACAGGTTTAGGTCCCTATCGGCTAAGACTTTTCAATTTTATGAGCCGTAAAGGTCCATGAAAGCATTTTCTCCCTACGAGTCGAAAGGATCTCATAGGTGTACTTTCTCTTTAGGAGTCGTGGGGACTCCCAAGTGTGTTTTTCTTTTGTGAGTTGTAAGGATCCCACGAAGGTGTTTTCTTACGAGTCGAGAGGATCTCGTAAGTTTTTTCTCCTCATGTATCATGAGGACACATGAGTGGGTCTTCCTAAATGGAGCATAATTCCAAAGGCGGAGACCGGCCGCGTGACTAGTGATTGTGGTAGGGCATGGGTGTGATGAGAATTATTTGAGCCCGTGGATTGTATATGGTAGTCAGTTCGGGGACCAACCGTAAGGATGGAAGAATTTTGGGACTTTTTTGGCTTCTATATCGCTACACTGGAATATGGTACTAGGAGCGACTCATCATTCGCCCTTGGGACATTCAGAAATTTGAAATTTTGGTTGGCGTCTGCATCACTACACTGGAATATGGTACCAAGAGCGACTCATCATTCGCCATTTGGGGATTTGGATTTTGGTCGACGGCTGCATCGCTGCACTGGAATATGGTACCAGGAGTGACTCATCATTCTTCCTTGGAGGTTTTTTTTACCGTGATTGCTTTATCATTTCAGCTTTTCTTATCGCGAAGGTCGCGATTGCCCTATCATTTCGTCTATTCATTCGCGGTTGCCCTATCATTTCGGCTGTTTATTTTTATTTTTATTTTACTTACTGATTTTTATTGCGAGTTGCCCCATCATTTCGGCATTTTTTTTATTTACACATTTTTTACATATCCAGTTTAATGACTTAGAGGTCGATTGTTCCCAGTTTAAAGACGTGGTGGTCGACTATTTTCCGTTTAACGACGTAGTGGTCATCTGTTGGAGCCTGGGCTCGATACTACAGGAACCATGGACTCCTTTGGCTTAATTGCATAAGCGGGCTTTCCATCATCTAGACCGAGCCGATGTTAGATTGCAACAGCCACGTCATCGTCATGGCTATAAGGCGTAGGAGGACTTGTTCCTCTGGGCTCCATCATGTGGACCGTATGGGTTGTATACCCATCTACCGCTTCTTCATTGGCGACATTGCTCGTTTGGCTCTTAGCTTGTTGCCTTGGTCCGCTCTTTTCAAGGAAAGGCAGATGTCTGAGAGAATCAGGTTCCCGAAGGACTTCAGTTTCTGTTTGTATAAAATTGGTGGTCGTAGCTTGGCTGTTTGCTAACACGCCTTTAGACAGTTCTATCTTTCCTGCCTTGTATTGCTTTTCGACCCAATCTTTAAAGATAAAGCAGTCTTCAATGAAATGACCTATCACTCTGTGATAGAGGCAATATTTGGGGTCGTCGGTCATATTCGCTTCTTGAGGTTTTTTTTATTCTGGCAATTGTAGACCGTTTCTTAGGGCATCCTTGAATATTTTACGAACTTTGTCCCTTCTGAACAAATAGACCTTATCCAGGTTCTCTTTAAGTAGAGATTCTCCTCCCTCTCCAAACACTGGCTTCCGAGGCCGATTGGCATTAGGCCCGCTCATCCCTCGCTTATTTCGGTTAGCCGAAGTGTTAAAAGATTCAGCATCGTCGGAATTTCCGCCTTTGCGATTATCGTCCTTTCGGTTTCTCCAAAACCTATTGTTATTTTGGGAATCAGAGAAGAACTCCTGCTTTGAGCCCTACAACATCTGAACTTTCCTGGTCAGCTCTTGGATTGTTTTGAGACCCGCGGTGCATAGAAACGGGCCCATCCAATTCTTGAGATTTCCAACGAGGGGGCTGACAGATTGGTCCTGCTCAATCGGCGGTTCACATTTGACGGAGAGATTACGCCATCGGGTTATACAATCCATGATGTTTTTGTTTTTCTTTGGCTTGGTCCTTACGAGATCGACAATGGTGATCTTATCGCTGACACTCATGAACCTTTGTCGAGACAGAGATTCCATTTGGACGAAAGTAGTGCCGGAGCCATCCGGTATGCTCGCATACCAGTCGAAAGAGACATCGGTCAGGCTATTAACAAATTGGCGGAGGAGAAGTGCATCATTGCCCCCGGTATTCCCGCTTGAGGATTTAAAATGGGTGATGTGCAAATTCACATTTCCCGTCCCATAGAATCTTCCGAACTTGGGGATGACATAGCCGCCAGGAAACTCTACCAGATCATACCGAGTAGGATATGGTCTCCCACTACTGCTGATATCTTTTTGCGCTTCGGTTTCGGCTACCAATGTTTTGACTTTGTTGGCGACCAAATCAATGATTTGATCTTGCGTTAGCGGGTTGCTGTCATCGATAGTCAAGACATTTCCCGAGATAGGATGCGGCTGACTTTCATACGGCTCGTCCACCTTTGGATTTGAGGGAAAAGTCGTCGGCTCCCTCGGGACACCGTTTCTCGGTTTATGAGCAGAGCCCTGCGCTTGATTGTGCGGCTGAGAAGCAAGTTGGGTCGTGAGATGTAAGATGACATTTGTCAAGGCATCAATCTTTGAGTAGGGCTTGGCCATCTCCTTGTCTTTGTTTCTAAGCTGCTTCTGGAGCTCTTGGAGAAGTTGTTGCTCTGCGGTCTTAGAACGGAAGATTGGCTCCTCTTCACTTTTCGAGTTCGACTCCTCATGAACCAAGGGATCTCTCTGCTTATCAGTTTTACTAGAAGGGTTTTCATTACCATCCAGAGGAGGCTGGTCTTGGGAAGTGGCAGCCACTTTCACACCAGATTGGATTTGAGATGTGATGGCCCCGTCCTTGCTCTTGTTGCGCATGTCCACCATGTAGACAGTATGGACCACATATCCAGCCATCTTTTTATCTTTGGCGGCTGATTTTTCGGACCAACGTCGTGGCCCTTCCCTTTCTGGAAAGGACATGCGACTGAAGACGGTTGGCTGACGGGGTCCTTGTGTGGCGCTGTCCGGATCGCAGCTTTCTTGACTCTTGAGGTCATGGCATTCTTCTGGACTAATTTCAGCAGTTCAAAAGAGTTAGCGAGCTTTATAGCCGATTCAGCTGTTGTTGTGGGGTTATCCTGTTCTTGAAACCTCATGAAGTTTAGCCTAGTAGGAGTCATAACCCTTTTGTTGGTTCTATATCTGAGCCTTTTCTGTCTTAGCTTCTCTATTTTGAGGGCTTGATAGGCATCCGTCATCCAGGAAGCCATCGTGAGTCGATTGACGGAGAGCTTAGAGAAGATACCCGATTGAGTAGTTGTCAGGGGCACCGCTGGAGCTTGCCCGAGATGCCTTGTTGCTTTATTGGTGTTGATGGTCTTGCCCCCAGCTGGGGCTAAGAAAAGTCGTTCAAACACTGACTTGCGTTTGGGTAGTGGTGCCCTCGACATCACCAAATTTGGCCTCCTTCATTTTGAGGCCGGTCTGTCTGTTACTGGAGCTTAAGAAGCTGGAATGGCATTAGCTTGCACGAATAAAATAGAGCCAAATAGTAGTGGCGGCTCCTCCTACTGTCACCCGAGACTGGCCGGGAGGATCGTCCTAGCGTCTATCTTCATCGTGTAGGAGATGGGAGCTGTGTCGAGAGCTGAGCTTGTCCTTGGAGACATTGTTGAGACTTGATCACTTGAAATCCTGCATGAAAGAGTATTATTTTAGTATAAATATCTATATGTATGTTAATTGAGTTCGCATGAACGTTTAAACCGAAATATGGGAGGAGAGAAAAGGTCCCACCAGGCGTGCCAGAATCTGTAGGGCGTTTTTCGTCACCCCATTGAGATGGGAATATGCATCGCTTGTCAGGCGTACTACAGATTCCCCCTGCCTACGGTAGGCGGGAGTTTATTGATTATGGGGTTCTGAATCTCCGGCAGCCGCGGACTAAGCTGTCGTTAATTTCCCCTCGCCTTTGGAGCGAAAGAACCTCCGATTGACGGGTTAAACTGGTCATGCGAACTCAATGTGCAGTGTGCGTGTGTTGTGTTTTGAGGGGTCTTGGATATATCACGGGCCTCGCAGAGTTTACGGAGATACTGTTACCCGAATAGCGGGCTGAGGGTCAAGGGGACTAGCAGCACCTTTGCGGGGTGGTGTCCTGTTAAAATTTTTTTCTAACAGGGAAAGTGTTGTGGAGTGTTTATATATATAAAAAAAGGGTGAATAGCGTCCAAAGGACACGTCGGCGCCAACGCCTCATGTGCCCAGCACGCGGGTGCTAGGCACTAGGCGCGGGGCACTAGGCGCCTGCGGAAAAAAGGGCTTAGCTCTTGTATTAGGAGTTATACTCCCAATTGACTTTTGGAGTTAAACTTCTAAAAGAAGGATAAAGGAGCTTAGCCCTTGCAGCGGGAGTTGTGCTCCCAATTGACTTTTGGACTTGAACTCCTAAAAAGAAAGATTAATTATTATTATTATATATATATATATATATATATTTGTGGAGTTAAACGCCTAAGAGATTTTCGGAGATGATGAAAGGGAACCCCTTTCTTCTCCCTTGAGCCTTGAGTTTTCTCTTGAGCCTTGGATATTTTCCAAAATAGGATTTTTGGAGATGGGTCTCCTTCCTCCTCCTCTCTGTTGACTGGATCTTGGAGGAAAACGGGAGGTGATGCTTAAAAATCACCCATTTTGGGGTTTTGATGGAAGATCTGAGTTCCCCTTCAAGGGTTTTATGGTGAAAACTGTTTCTTTTTGGAAAAAGAAGAGTTAAACTCTTGATTTAATTCAAAAAAAGGGAAGAAGGTTTAGAACCTTGAGGAAGGAGAAGGAGGCATAGAGACCCCATATTTTTAGGGGAATGAATTATTATCTTTCATTTCATTATTATGTTGCCTTATATAGGCTTACAAATTTACACATAGTCCCTTAGGCTTTACAAAATGGCATTTTGCCCATCCCATTCTATATGCTCATTTCTTTTGCACATGAGCCATGGGCTTTACAAAAATTTGTCTTTATGCCCATTTTCTTACATTTATTCATAAAAATTACATCAAAATTATTTATTGCATAATTTTCATATTGGCATGGGGGAGGCTGGCCACGGGACTCAACTTGGGCATGGACACACTTGACCTGGGGTTGGGCCCCTTTACTTGGGGTTGACCTTGACTTTGACTTGGTCAACCGGGGTGTAATTTTTAGCCCCAACAGTGGGAAGATCATGTACACTTTGTGAAGTTTTCATAAAACAACTATCAGGCAAGTGTTGGGGTCAAAAATTACACCCCGGTTGACTAAATCAAAATCAAAGTCAACCCCAAGTAAGCGGGCCCAAGCCCAGAGCAAGTGGGCTCATGCCCAAGTCGAGCCCCACGGCCGGCCTCCCCCATACCAAAATGAAATCATGTAATAAATAATTTTGATGGAATTTTTTATGCATGAATGGGCATAAAGCCAAATTTTTGTAAAGTCCATGGCCCATGTGCAAAATAAATGAGCACATGATGCATGGGATGAGCAAAATGCCATTTTGTAAAGTCTAAAGGGCTATATGTAAGTTTGTAAGCCTATAAAAGGCAACATGGTAATGAAATAAAAAAAACAATAATTCATTCTCCCCAAAAATTAGGGTATGTGTCTTCTTCTCCTTTCTCAAGGTTCTAAAACCTTCTTCTCCTTTTTGAATTAAATCAAGAGTTTAACTCTTCCTTTTCCAAAAATAAATAGTTTTTCACTATAAAATCCTTGAAGGGGAACTCGGATCTGCCATCAAATCCCTAAAATGGGAGATTTTAAGTCTCGCCTCCCCTTTTCCCCCTAAGATCCAACCAACGGAGAGGAATAAGAAGGATACCCATCTCCAAAAATCCCATTCCAGGAGGATCCGAGGCTTAAAAGAAGATCCAAAGATTTCTAGGAGTTCAACTCCTAACCCATAGGCTAAGCCCTTTTCCCGCCGGTGTTTCCAGCGGTCGCGTGCCGCGCACGTGACCCCCGGGAGCTAAGCGCCCACGTGCGCCTCACTCGACCTGCGGGCGCTAAGCGCCCATGTGCGCCTCACACGACCCGCGGGCGCTCAACGCCCTGTGGTCGCGTGCAGCTCGTGTGACCCGCTGGCGCTCAGCGGTCGCGTGCTGCGCACGTGACACACTGGCGACCAGCAGTCGCGTGCTGTGCACGTAACCCGCTAGCGCCCAGCGGTCGTGTGATGCACACCTGCTGCCTACGCGCCTGGCACGCGTCTTTAAGATGCTCCTCACCCCTCATTTTTCGTGCACTCCACACCAGAAAAACGTCCCCCGTTAGGAATTTTTTCTAACGGGGCGTTGCCCCGCATCCCGCAAGGGGGCTGCTATCCCTCTTGACCCCCAGTCCGCTATCTGGGTAGCGGGACCCCCGTAAAACTCTGCGGGGCCCTCGATATATCCAAAACTTTTCAAAATATACGTATACTGCACATTGAGTTCGCATGACCAGTTTAACCCGTCAATCGGAGGTTCTCTTGCTCCAAAAGCGAGGGGTAATTAACGGCAGCTTAGTCCGCGGCTGCCAAAGATTCGGATCCCCACAATCAATACACCCCCGACCACCCTAGACAGGGGGAATATGTAGTACGCCTGACAAGCACGCGCGTATTCCCATCTTAATGGGGTGACGAAAAACACCCTGCAGATTCTAGCACGCCCGATGGGACCTATCTTTCCTCCCATATTTCGGGTTAAACATTCATGCGAACTCAATTAACATGCGTATCCATATTAATCCTAAAATAATGCTCTTTCATGCAGGATTTCAAGCGAGCAAGCCTCAACAAAGTCTCCAAGGACAAGCTCAGCTCTCAACACAGCTCCCATCTCCTACACGATGAAGATGGATGCCAGGACAGTCCTCCCGGCCACTCTCGGGCGACAATGGGAGGAGCCGCCGCTACCATTTGGCTTTATTCTGTTCATGTCAGCTAGAGCCATCCCAGCTCCTCAAGCTCCGGTGACAGAAAAACCGGTCTCGAAAAACAAGAGGCCAAATGTGGGGGTCTCGAAGGCGCCCCAACCCAAACGCAAGTCGGTGTTTGAACAACTTTTCTTGGCCCCAGCTGGGGGCAAGGCCATCAACACTAATAAAGCAACAAGGCATCTTGGGCAAGCTCCAGCGGTGCCCCTGACAACTGCTCGATTGTGTATCTTCTTTAAGCTCCTCGTCAATCGACTCATGGTGGCTTCCCAGAAAATGGATGCCTGCAAGCCCTCAAAATTGAGAAGCTAAGACAGAAAAGGCTCAGATACAAAGCCAACACAAGGGCCAGGGCTCATGCTAGGCTGAACTTCATGAGGTTCCAAGAACAGGGTTACCCCGCCAAAGACAAAGAGATGGCTGGATGTGTGGTCCACACTGTCTACATGGTGGGCACGCACAGCAAAAGCAAGGACGGAGCCTCCACATCTCAGACCCAATCTGGTATGAATGTGGCTGCCACTTCCCAAGACCAGAATCCTCTGTGAGGTAATGAAAACCCTTCCAATGAAGCTGATAAGCAGAAAGATCCCTCGGTTCATGAGGAGTCAGGCTCGAAAAGCGAATAGGATCCAATCTTCCATCCCAAGAATGCAGAGCAACAACTTCTCCTAGAGCTCCAAAAACATCTCAGAAGTAAAGACAAGGAAATGGCCAAGTTCTACTCAAAGATTGACGACTTAACAAACGTCGTCTTACGGCTCACGGCCCAAGTTGCCTCTCATCCGCCCAATCAAGCGCAGAGCTCTACTCATGAACCGGGAAACGGTGTCCCGAGAAAGCCGACGCCTATTCCCTCAAATTCAAAGGTAGGCGAGCTGCATGAAAGTCGGTCGTATCCTATCTCGGGAAATGTCTTGGCTACCGATGACAGTAGCCCGCTAACTCAAGATCAAATCATGGATTTGGTTGCCAACAAAGTCAAAATATTGGTAGCCGAACCCGAAGCGCAAAAAGATATCAGCAGTAGTGGGAGACCATATCCTGCTCAGTATGATCTGGTAGAATTTTCTAGCGGCTATGTCCCCCAAATTCGGAAGATTTGATGGGACGGGAAATGCGAATCAGCACATCGCCCATTTTAGAGCCTCATGCGGGAATACAAGGGGCAATGATGCGCTTCTCCTCCACCAGTTCATTAATAGCTTAACCGATGTCGCCTTCGACTGGTACACTAGCATACCGGATGGCTCCGTTACTACTTTCGTCCAAATGGAATATCTGTTCTGACAAAGGTTCATGAGTGTCAGCGATAAGATCACCATCGCCGACCTCGTAAGGACCAAGACAAAGAACAACGAAAGTGGCACGGATTTTATAACCCGATGGCGCAATCTCTCCGTCAAATGTGAACCGCCGATAGAGCAGGACCATTCTATCAGGTTCCTCGTCGGAAATCTAAACAATTGGATGGCCCCATTTCTATGCACCGTGGGACTCAAACATTCCAAGAGCTGACTAGGAAAGTTCAGATGTAGGAGCGCTCAAAGTAGGAGTTCTCCTATGATTTCCAAAATAACAATAGGTCATGGAGAAACCGAAAGGACAATAATCGTAAAGGCAGAAATTTCGACGATGATGAATCTTTTAACACTTCGGCTAACCGAAATAAGCGAGGGATGAGCGGGCCTAATGCCAACCAGCCTCGGAAGCCAGTTTCCGGAGAGGGAGGAGAATCTCTACTGAAAGAGAAGCTGGATAAGGTCTATTCCTTCAGAAGGGATAAAGTCTATAAAATATTCAAAGACGCCCTAAGAAACGGTCTACAATTGCCAGAATCAAAGAGACTGCAAGAAGCGAATATGACCGACGACCCCAAATATTACCCCTATCACAGAGTGATAGGTCATGCCATTGAAGACTGCTTCGTCTTCAAAGATTGGGTCGAAAAGCAATAAAAGACAGGAGAGATAGAATTGTCTAAAGGCATATTAACAAACAGTCAAGCTGCGACCGCCAATTTCATATAAACGGAGACCGAAGTCCTTCGTGAAACTGATTCTCTCAGACATCTGCCTTTCTCTAAAAACAGCTGACCACCACATTGTTAAACTGGGAACAATTGACCACCATGTCATTAAACTGGGAACGATGGACCACCACGTCGTTAAACTGGGAACAATCGACCTCTAAATCGTTAAACTGGGGATGTAAAAATGTGTAAATAAAAAAATAATCAAAAATATTAAAAATAAAAAAGTGCCGAAATGATAGGGCAACTCGCAATAAAAATCAGCGAGTAAAATAAAAATGAAAATAAACAGCCGAAATGATGGGGCAACCGCGAATAAATAGCCAAAATGATAGGGCAATTGCAACCTTCACGATAAGAAAAGCTGAAATAATATAGCAATCGCGATAAAAAAAAAACCCTCCAAAGGCAAATGATGAGTTGCTTCTGGTACCATATTCCAGTTTAGCGATGCAAACACCAAGAAAAATCTAAATTCCCAAATTGCGAATGATGAGTCGCTCCTGGTACCATATTCCAGTGCAGCAATGCAGACGGCAACCAAAATTTCAAATCTCTGAATGTCCCAATGGAGAATGATAGGTCGCTCCTGGTACCATATTCCAGTGTATAGATGCAGACGCCAACAAAAATCCAAATCCCCAGAAAGTGAATGATGAGTCGCTCCTGGTACCATATTCCAGTGCAGCGATGCAGACGCCAACAAAGTCCCAAAATTCTCCCAGCCCTACGGTTGGTCCCCAAGTTGACTACTGTATACAATCTACGAGCTTAAATAATTCTCATCATATCCATACCCCACTGCAATCACCCGTTCAGCGGCCGGTCTCCGCCCTTGGAATTATGCTCCATTTGGGAAGACCCACTCATGTGTCCTCACGATACATGAGGAGAACAAACTTACGAGATTCTCTCGACTCGTAAGAAAACACCTTCGTAGGATCCTTATGACTCACGAAGGAAAAACACACTTGGGAGTCCCCACGACTCCTAAGGAGAAAGTACACTTATGAGATCCTTTCGACTCTTAGGGAGAAAATGCTTTTATGGGACCCTTACGGCTCATAAAATTGAAAAGTCTTAGGTGATAGGGACCTAAACCTGTCACCTAAGCCATCTCTCTCCAAAAGGGAAAGGCAAATGATGAATTGCTCCTGGCACCTATGCTTCAGTGTTAGCAACGCTAATGCCGACCCTAGCCCCAAAATTCCAAACTTTCGACCCAATAGACCCCTAAGTCTTTAAACTGGGAACAGATGACCTCTAAGTCGTTAAATTGGGAACATATGACCTCTAAGTCGTTAAACTGGGTACAATAGACCTCTTAAACTGGGAACAAATGCCCTCTAAGTTATTAAACTGGGAACAGATGACCCCTAAGTCGTTAAACTGGGAACGAGGGAAATCCCCTCACGGTAGATGATGATTCGCTTCTGGTACTCTATTCCAGTGTAGCGGTACTGATGCCAAACCAAAACCAAAATCCCCAAATCCTCACATAGCAAATGATGATTCGCTCCTGGTACCATATTCCAGTGTAGCGATGTTGATGTCAACCCAAATCACATCAAATCAACAAGCTTTGCAGCGAAATCATGCTCTGTCTCAGAATGACCTCCCTGTTGGAATTATGCTCCGACTCGGAATCAAGTCAACCAATGACCTCCCCGTCGGAATTAAGCTCCGCCTCGGAATCAATTCGACCAACAATCTATGCGTCGGTATCATGTTTCGTCTCAGAATGTACCCCGTGTCGAAATTATGCTTCGCCTCGGAGTATCTGCCCTCCATGTTAGAATTATACTCCGACTCGGAACCAAATCAATCAATGACCTCCCTGTCGGAATTATGCTTCGACTCGGAATCAAGTCAACAAGCGACCTCCCTGACGGAATTATGCTCCATCTTGTTATCAAGTCGACCAATGACCTCCCCGTCGGAATTATGCTCCGTATCGGAATCAAGTCAGCCAACAAGCTCCGCGTCGGAATCATGCTTCGTCTCACAGTGTACCCCATATGGAAATCATGCTTCGCCTTGGTGTATATGCCTTCCCTGTCGAAATTATGCTTCGACTCAGAATCATGTCAACCAACAAGCTCTGCGACGAAATCATGCTTCGTCTCAGAATGTACCCCGTGTCGAAATCATGCTTCGCCTCGGAGTATCTGCCTTCCCTATCGGAATTATGCTTCGCCTGGGAATCAACCTCTGTATCGAAATTATGCTTCGATCAGAATGTCTGCCGCTCGTCGGAATTATGCTCCGACCCCTTGGAATTATGCTCCGCTCATCGGAATTATACTCCGATCCCTGGAATCATGCTCCACTCTTCAGAATTATGCTCCGACCCCTGGAATCATGCTCTGCTCTTCGGAATGATGCTCCGATCCCCGGAATTATGCTCCTGGAATGACGCTCCGCCCCTGGAATGTTGTTCCTCCTCGAAGTCCAACTCCAAGATCCATCAATTTCATGTACACAACTCATATACGCGGTGTGCATTTATTGTTGGGGGGCACTTTGTTGGGGTCAAAAATTATACCCCGGTTGAATAAGTCAAAATCAAAGTCAACCCCAAGTAAGTAGGTCCAAGCCCAGAGCAAGTGGGCATATGCCCAAATCGAGCCCCGCGGCCGGCCTCCCTCATGCCAAAATGAAATCGTGTAATAAATAATTTTGATGTATTTTTTTTATGCATGAATGGGCATAACCAAATTTTTGTAAAGTCCATGACCCATTGCAAAATAAATGAGCACATGAGGCATGCGATGGGCAAAATGCCATTTTGTAAAGCCCAAAGGGCTATATGTAAGTTTGTAAGCCTATAAAAGGCAACATGATAATGAAATAAAAAAAAATTCATTCCCCCTAAAAATTAGGGTCTGTGCCTCCTTCTTCTTTCTCAAGATTCTAAAACCTTCTTCTCCTTTTTGAATTAAATCAAGAGTTTAACTCTTCCTTTTCCAAAAATAAATAGTTTTTCACCATAAAACCCTTGAAGGGGAGCTCGGATCTGCCATCAAATCCCTAAAAGGGGAGATTTTAAGTCTCACCTCCCCTTTTCCTCCCAAAATCCAGCCAACAGAGAGGAAGAAGGATACCCATCTCCAAAAATCCCATTCCAGGAGGATCCGAGACTCAAAAGAAGATTCAAAGATTTCTAGGAGTTCAACTCCTAACCCAGGGGCTAAGCCCATTTCCCGCTAGTGTTTTCAGCGGTCGCGTGCCGTGCACATGATCCGCGGGCACCCAGCGGTCACATGCAGGGCCCGTGACCCGCGGGCGCTAAATGCCCACATGCGCCTCACGCGACCCGCGGGGCGCTCAGTGCCCTGTGATCCCGTGCAGCTCACGTGACCCTCTGGTGCTCAGCGGTCGCGGGTTGCGCACGTGACCCGCTGGCGCCCCGCGGGCGCCTAGCGCCCATGCGCCTGGCACGCATTTTTAAGGCGCTCTTCACCCCTCATTTTTCATGCACTCCACACCAGAAACACGTCCCCTATTAGGAAATTTTTTCTAACGGGGCGCCACCTTGCACCCCGCTAGGGGGCTACTAGCCTCCTTGACTCCCAGTCCGCTATCCGGGTAGCGGGACCCCCGTAAAACTTTGCGATGCCCCCAATATATCCAAAACCCTTTCAAAAATATACGTATACTACACATCGAGTTCTCATAACCAGTTTGACCCGTCAATCGGAGGTTCTCTCGCTCCAAAGACGAGGGGTAATTAACGGCAGCTTAGTCCGCGGCTGCCGGAGATTCGGATCCCCACAATCAATAAACCCTGCCTACCTTAGGCCGGGGAATATGTAGTACGCCTGACAAGCGCGCGCGTATTCCTATCTCAATGGGGTGACGAAAAAAACCCTACAGCGAGCATTGGAATGTCACAATTTGCAGCTCTTTATGGAAGGAAGTGTCGTTCACCACTAAGTTGGGACGACATCGGAGATCGTGAACTCCTTGGACCGGAGATGATCGTGGCAACTGTGGGCGCAGTTCGCATGACCAGGGAAAGAATGCGTATAGCCCAAGACCGACAGAAGTATTGGGTTGATGCAAAGCGTCGACACATGGAGTTCCAACCTGGAGATCATGTTTTCTTAAAGATATCTCCAAACCAATGAGTAATCCGTTTTGGCAAGAGGGGTAAACTCAGTCCGAGATATATAGGACTGTTCGACATTCTCGAACGAGTCAGAGAAGTGGCATATCGTTTAGCACTACCACTCTCATTGGAAGGAGTGCACAATATGTTCCACATATCCCAGCTCCGAAGATATGTGAGCGACCCCAGCCACATTCTTGATCACTCCGAGCTCACTATACAGACAGACCTAACTTGTAAACAACAACCTATTGAGATCCTGGACAGAAAGGTGAAGACACAGCGGAACAAGAAAGTAAACTTAGTCCGAGTGATGTGGACAAAAGATTCGCCAGGAGAATCAACGTGGGAACGAGAAGATGACATGCGTGCAAGATACCCTTACTTATCTGTAAACTAGTCCTTATATAATTGTAAATTTCGAGGACGAAATTTTTATAAGGAGGGTAGAATATAACGATTCTGAATTTACCGTACGAAAAATTTTCAATTTAATGTACAGAAAGGAGTTTACAAGTCTGAGTACAATTTAAAAGTTAATTTTTGTTAAGAATAGTAGGAAACAACTTGTAGCTCAATGATAAAGCCTTGCACTGCTGTGACGTAACCCCTGTGTTCGAACCCTATTAGACACATTATATTTTTTCTGAATTTTCTTTTAAACTTTTTGGAAGCCCAAAAGTTTACACGAGCAATGCACATAAAAATGAAAAGTCTGGAAAAATAAACATGTGGAAAAGGGTTTAAATACAGAGAGAGAGAGACGTGTCCAAAATCCACCGGCCAAACCCCTTATAATACCGGCACCGACGGTCCATCCATGGGTAATAAGCCTCGGGCTTTGCACACAAGTCCTTTGTCCTACCCCTAACTACCCTGCACTATTTGATTACTCTGCAATCAAACAGAGTCCCCTCAATTTCCCAATTTATCATATTTTAATGCATTTTAATTCACTCTTTTAATTCCAAAACCCTAATTCCATACTATAAATACTATACCATGCCCTAGCCCTTCCACATTCTGAAAATTTAAGCCAAAACTCTCAAATTTTCTCAAGTACAAGTGGAGTAAAAGAAGAGTTAGCCAACAACCAACATCCGGCGAGAAATCGAGGCTATTCCGGCAACCCCGCGACACCACGACGACAACCCACTCTTCTTCTACCTCTCCTTAAACTATTTCACTCGTAAGTCCCTCCATATCCCTCTCTTTCTTCTTGAAAAGTTCTCTTTTTCAAAACGTGTTGGTAAGTGGAGTTAACATCGATCTTTTATTTTAAACCCTAAAGAGTTCACTTTTTCTTACATACTTTTCATCCATATTCTTACACCATGTTTGTAATCATATAACTAATGGTTAGAACAAACTTTCACTCAAAAAAACCATAAAACGTAACTTTAATTTAACCTTTACATTAAAATACCATGAACTTTAGATTTGTCATTTTTATTACTTTGCTTAATCATACCCTTAGAAAACTTCACGGGGTAACGATCTACCTCTTACATACACACATGGTTCCATAGTACGATTTCCTTTACACCTATTTTTGTGGCGAATGCAATATATTTCATTAAAATACTATCTACAATAAAAAACGGTTTTCTTTTAGATTGTATTTAAATTCCCTTTGCGATTAAGTCTCTACAACCCTTTTTAGGGGATCCTCTATTGGATGGTATGGATTATGGCACATCCTTGGGCAAGTAGAACGAGATACAGACCTCCTCACGGAGAATTCGGTCTCAAAAGGTTTTTAATACGAATTTTAAGAAAAACGGAATTTTCTATTTAATACAACAACAACAACAACAACAACAACAACTGAGCCTTTTATCCCAAGCATATGGGGTAGGCTACATGAACCAACATGAGAATCACGCCGGGTCCAGCACATGAATCCTCTGTCTCCACTCACTTCTATCGAACAATATACTTTCATTGAGTCCTTTGGAAACCATATACTTTCTATTTAATAATAAAATTAATTTTTATAATTATATAAATATTAAAAAATCCATATATTTTCAAAATAAAATAACCTTATTTTTTTCAAATAAAAGAATTACAGATTTTATCAAAATACCATCAAGATATCAATACAAGATAAGTTTACAGTAAAATACCATGAACTATTCAAGTTAAAGTAATTATCACTAAAATACCTCAAATCCCTAAAATACACATCCATGGTAAATCTAAATAATATAAATAACTTCTCGAGATTATTTTGAAACTATATATTAAACATATTTTTCATAAAACCCCCTCAAGCTATATAAAACACAGTTAAGGACTTTAGTAAATATAGGTTTAAGCGGGATCGATTCTCTTGAGCCTCAGGAAGCCGGAGAAAATGAGTGCTTGCCTATTTAAGATAGAAAAACCTAACGGTGTTATCAATGGTAATTGTCTTGAAAAAAGACACAAATCCTGCAGTCCATGTGCGGCGGTTACCGATAACTCCCGAATATAATTCAGGATCCAAATCAGTTATAAGTGTCTAACTCAAGTCTGAATCTAAATCAAGCTTGAATCCAAACTCAAACCAGAATCCAATTCAAACATGAGTCCAAACTCTAACTTGTATACTTGAAACTGAACCTGAATACCAGAACAATATCAACATGCAAACATGACTTGACTTAACCGAACCATGGCTATAACTTGACTTGATTACATAACTACTTATTTACATCCTGAACCTGATTACATAAACAACTTGTATCTATGGTCTCGGAAAGTCTGATAATTATAAACTATATAAAACATTACACGGTGTTAAAGGGGTAGATTGGTACGGAATGTATTAGAAGTGGAACGAGATGGTCACTAAATGATACCTACATGAACTCTCGTGCCGTTGTCCTGTGGGTTTTGACGGGGCCTTGTACTACATGTTACTATAGTCCACAGATCAAGTTGGGCTCCTCTTGTATACACCGATATCTTCTGTACCAAGTTACAAACAACTACATTAGAATAATAAACTGATACATGTATAATTTAACAGTTTCCTTCCACATTACTTGTTATATTCTTTCCTTTCTTTTGGGACTTACCGAGCGCTAGTTCGCTGATGACATTCCTGTCTTTTCTTTCTTTGGAATGTTTGTTAGGAGAACCAGACTCTCTTGAGGTCGAGCCTTGTCAGGAGGACGTGGACCAGTTCACTGAGTAGCAGGACTTCTAGCTTTTTCTTGTACTTTTCATTTCATATGCCACCGTTTAGGCATTGCTTTATATCCTTGTACTTTCCTTTTTAAACCAATGTATTATAAAGATGAATGTTAATAAAAGTTGATGTTTACATTATATCTCTTGTCATTTCTTGTGCATTTCATATATTGCTTATTTACGCTTAACGTATCTATTTCTGAGTAAATACATTGCGTGCCCGCCATGTCTCCTTCCCCGTACATTGGGAAGTGGGGTGTGACAGGTTTTGTTGGCGGCCCATGCAGGTCAGTTCTGCATGGAATCCTAAGCAATATATCACAAGAATAATAATAATCAGCAACTATACATTCTTTACAATTCAAATTCCTTGAATTTATCATAACCTTTCTTTTTCTATCAAGGTCATAGATTCACCCAACAACACGAGTACCAAAATCAATGGAAACACCCCACCACCTACTCTACCACCACTACCTACCGTTGCAGCTTCCATCAATGAGCAAATGGTATTTCTCGAGGTGATCAAGAACCTTTTGGAGGTTCAGCAGCAGCAGACTGCTATCCTCATGCACTACGCAGAGGTCGAGGCACCCGGAGTCAAGCTATTCTGGGCACAGCACTCGAAACATTTCTCTGGGAAAGAGATCCCACTAGAGGCAGAGGAATAGGCTTAGTCTATCAAAGACGACCTGGCAACAGCATAAGTGCCGGACATTGCTTGGGTGAGAGTTTTGAAGCTGCAACTAACAGATAGCGCCAGAGTCTGGTGGAAGGCTGAAGAAATCCGACTCGCCCAACCGATTGAATGGAGGACATTTCATGATCTGTTCGACGCGAAATACTTCCTTGAGACTGCCTGTTTCGACATGGAACAACAGTTCATCCACTTACAATAAGGCTCAATGTAGAGCAAATCCGTGGATGAATACGATACTGAGTTTACCATGCTTAGCAGGTAAGATATGTCTCAATATTCAATTTCCTGATATCACATATTACACTGCTAACACAAGGTCGTAACAGGTTCGTGGCACACCTGATCCCGAATACTGAGATCCGGGCACGAAGATTTCAGCTTAGACATGAAAATCTAAGCTGCACTAGCTACAAGGGATTTCCCAACTCATGATCTTGCTCTGAAGGCTGCCCGACGTTATGAGGAAGTAGTGAAGAAGAAGGGCAGACCTTAGACTGCTGATATGAAACGCCTTGGCACTCAGATGACAAGAGGAGCCTTTTCCAGGCCAACTTTTGCACCCAAGAGATTGGGAGTAACTTTTAACCGGCCTAATCCAAAATTTTGCTTCTACTGCAAGAGGAATGGACACCTGGCGAAAGACTGCAAGCGTGCAAAAAGCCTGTGTTTGGTTTATGGCGCATCTACTCATGCCATTAGAGCATTCCCATATCGTCTCAACCCAGCTCCAGCATCTAGATCCGCAATCACTATTCCGCAGTGGTCAGCTATTCAGGCTCCTGCACCTCGTCTTGCTCTAGTTGCTCCATCTCCACGTGGACCTCCTACACAGCCTCCTCGTCAATTCCATCAGGCCCAGAGGAACATGTCTTAAGGGCGGAGAAACATGCCCCAGGGACAGAGGAATGTGCTTCCAACAAGGACGAATGTACTCCGGCGTCAGGCTTTCACCATGACCGTTGAGGAAGCCGAAGCCATTTTCCAAGTTATTATTGGTAATTCCCAATCCTTTCATCTTTTCAAATCCTTGTATATCTCTATATTTTTCCCTGTATCTAAACCAACCTCACACAACTTAGGTACTATACTAGTAGCCACTCTTTCTGCACTAGCATTGTTTGACATTGGAGCTTCACACTGCTTCATGTACCAACGTTTTGTAAGAACACATGCAATTCCCGTGAAACCACTTATTTCAAGCTTGAATGTCAGTTCCGGGAATGGAGTATTGAAGGCAACTATTGGATTGGATCAGTGTCCAGTTATAGTTTGCGGACGAGAATTCTATGCGAATTTCAAAGTACCGGACATCCCAAACTTCGATGTTTTGTTGGGAATGGATTGGCTGGGAGTTTTCTATGCTACGATTGACAGCCGTCAAAGGAGAGTAGTATTTGAGATATTAGATCACTCAGTCTTTTACTTCAAGAGTGGAGACAGAACTTTGGAGGCAGGAATCTTCCGTGCCAAGCCGAAGAACGCAGAAGTGTTTACTCTACCGGCGAAAGTGAGTTATTTCCTATTTAAGGTAGAAAAACCTAACGGTGTTATCAATAGTAATTGTCTTGGAAAAAGACACAAATACTGCCGTCCATGTGCAGTAGTTACCGATAACTCCCTAACATAATTCAGGATCCAAATCAGTTATAAGTGTCTGACTCAAGTCTGAGTCTAAATTAAGCTTGAATCCAAACTCAAACTAGAATCCAATTCAAACATGAATTGAAACTCTAACATGTGTACTTGAACCTGAACCTGAATATCAGAACAATATCAACATGCAAACATGACTTGACTTGACCGAATCATGGCTATAACTTGACTTGCTTACATGACTACTTGTTTACATCCTGAACTTGAGTACATGAACAAATTGTATCCATGGTCTCGGAAAGTCTGATAATAATAATCTATATAAAATATTACACGGGGTTAAAGGGGTAGATTGGTACGAAATATATTAGAAGTGGAACGAGATGGTCACTAAAAGAACCCTACATGAACTCCCGTGCCATTGTCCCGTAGGTTTTTACGGAGCCTTGTACTACATGTTACCATAGTCCACAGAGCAAGTTGGACTCCTCTTGTATACACCGATACCTTATGTACTAAGTTACAAACAACTACATTAGAATCATAAACTGATACATGTATAATTTAACAGTTTCCTTCCACGTTACTTGTTGTAGTCTTTCCTTTCTTTTGAGACTTACCGAGCGCTGGTTCGCTGACGACATTCTTGTCTTTTCTTTCTTTAGAATGTTCATCAGGAGGACCGGACTCTCTCGAGGTTGAGCCTAGCCAGGAGGACATGGACCAGTTCACTGAGCAACAGGACTTCTAGATTTTCCTTGTACTTACTTTTCATTTCATATGCCACTGTTTAGGCGTTGCTATATATCCTTGTACTTTCCTTTTTAAAGCAATGTATTGTAAAGGTGAATTTTAATAAAAGTTGTTGTTTACATTATATCTCTTGTCATTTCTTGTGCATTTCATATATTGCTTATTTATGCTTAACGTATTTATTTCTGAGTAAATACGTCGCGTGCCCGCCATGTCTCCTTCCCCGTACACTGGTAAGCGAGACGTGACAGGTTTTTTTGGCGGCCTATGCAGGTCAGTTCTGCATGGAATCTTAAGCAATATATCACAATAATAATAAGAATCAGCAACAATACATTCTTTACAATTCAAATTCCTTGAATCTATGCTAACCTTTCTTTTTCTTTCAAGATCATGGATTCTCCCAACAACACGAGTACCAACGTCAATAGAAATACCCCACCACCTACTCTACCACCGCCACCTACCATTGCAGCTCCCATCAACGAGAAAACGGTATTGCTAGAGGCGATCAAGAGTCTTTCGGAGGGTCAGCGGCAGCAGACTGCTATCCTCATGCATTGCCCAGAGGTCGAGGCACCCGGAGTCAAGCAATTCTGGGCACAGCACCCGAAACATTTCTCTGGGAAAGAGAGCCCACTAGAGGCAGAGGAATGAGCTCAGTCTATTGAAGACGACCTGGCAGCAGCACAAGTGCTCGAGATTGCTTGGGTAAGAGTTGCGAAACTGCAACTAACAGATAACACCAGGGTCTGGTGGAAGGTTGAAGAAAGCCGACTCGCCTAACCGATTGAATGGAAGACATTTCACGATCTGTTCAACGCGAAATACTTCCCTGAGACTGCCCGTTTCGATATGGAATAGTAGTTCATCCATTTACAATAAGGCTCAATATGGAGCAAATCCGTGGATGATTACGATGCTGAGTTCACCATGCTTAGCAAGTAAGATATGTCTCAATATTCAATTTCCTGATATCACATATTACACTGCTAACACAAGGTCGTAACAGGTTTGCGGCACACCTGATCCCGACTACTGAGATCCGGGCATGAAGATTTCAGCAGGGGTTGGACCCGGAAATCCAAGCTGCACTAGCTACAGGGGATTTCCCAACCCATGATCTTGCTCTGAAGGCTGCCCAACGTTATGAGGAAGTGGTGAAGAAAAAGGGCAGACCTCAGACTGCCGGTGTGAAACGTTCGCGCATTCAGATGACAGGAAGAGTCTCTTCAGGCCAACTTTTGCACCCAGGAGATCGGGAGTAACTTTTAACCGGTCTAGTCTAGACTTTTGTTTCTACTGCAAGAGGAATGGACACCTGCGAAAGACTGCAAGCATGCAAAAGGCCTGTGTTTTGTTTGTGGCGCATCCATTCATGCCATTGGAGCATGCCCATATCGTCTCAACCCAGCTCCAGCACTTAGACCCACAATCACTGTTCCGCAGCGGCCGGCTATTCAGGCTCCTGCACCTCGTCTTGCTTTACCTGCTCAACCTCCATGTGGACCTCTTGCACAGCCTCCTCGTCAATTCCATCAAGCCCAGAGGAACATGCCTCAAGGGCAGAGAAACATGCCCCAAGGACAGAGGAATGTGCCTCCAGCAAGGAGGAATTTACCCTGGCGTCAGACTTTTACCATGACCATTGAGGAAGCCGAAGCCACTGGCCAAGTTATCACTGGTAATTCCCAAACCTTTTATCTTTTCAAATCCTTGTATAACTTTATATTTTTCCCTGTATCTAAAACCAACCTCACACACTTAGGTACTATACTAGTAGCCACTCTTCCTGCACTAGCACTGTTCGACACTGGAGCTTCACACTACTTCATGTCCCAACGTTTTGTGAGAACATATGCGATTCCCGTGAAGCCACTTATTTCAAGCTGGAATATCAGTTCCGGGAATGGAGTATTGAAGGCAACTATGGGATTGGATCAGTGTCCAGTTGTAGTTTGCATACAAGAATTCTACGCGAATTTCAAAGTACTGGACATCCTAAACTTCGATGTTGTGTTGGGAATGGACTGGCTGGGAGTTTTCTATGCTACGATTGACTGCCATCAAAGGAGGGTAGTATTTGAGATACCAGATCACTCAGTCTTTTACTTCAAGAGTGGAGACAGAACTTTGGAGCCAGGAATCTTCCGTGCCAACCTGAAGGACGCAGAAGTGTTTACTATACCGATGGAAGAAGGGTGAATCGCGTCCAAAGGACACATGGGTGCTAGCGCCTCACGTGCCCAGCACACGGGCGCTGGGCACTAGGCGCTGGGCGCTAGGCACCAGCGCCACACACGCCCGGTACGTGGGCGCTGGGCGCCCGTGCCTCACACACCCGGCACTTGGGCGCTGGGCGCCTGCGGAAAAAAGGGCTTAGCCCTTGTACTATGAGTTGTACTCCTAATTGACTTTTGGAGTTAAACTCCTAAAAGTAGGACAAAAGGGCTTAGCCCTTGCAGCGGGAGTTGTACTCCCAATTGACTTTTGGAGTTGAACTCTTAAAGAGAAAGATTTATTATTTTATATATATATATATATATATATATATATATATATATATATATATATATATGCCCTAGAGGCCATTGTTGTATATATGATGTATATTATAGTGGATGCTTGGATATATATAGAGAGGACTTTCTTGTTCGATATGATAGTATGCAATTTGGTTTCACTTTGTCTAAATATGTTGACTTGTATTGGTTTACTGTCTTGCACTCACATGTTGATAAAGCCCTTAGGATATGTACTTGACTACTATGACTATGATGCAGATCATACTAGTGGGGCCAGGGTAGTCTAAGAGTACATCCATAACTGTTCCTAGTCGAGGGTGTATCGAAACAGGGCATCGAGACTCCAGAGTAGACTAGTGTATACGCATCTTGACCCATATGATGGGCGATGGATGATCCCATATCCATTGGTGTTTGACATCAAAGATGGTGTGTTCCCCTCCGAAAGGCGGCGCAGAATTGCGTCTTGCCTGAGATTCGGGGCAGATGCTATTAGGTGTTATCCGTCTACCTCTCCGAAGATGCCAAGTTGATTTATGGCAACGTGTATCGGAGGTTTAGACGGATGCGGCCGATGTAGCAGACTTTGTCAGATTCCCCCTCGCTTGAGGGGTTTTTGATTGTGGGGACGCTCTTCCCTGCAGGCGCAAGCCCCTGCAGTTAATTACGATACCGCATCGCGGTAACAACTTTCTCCTTCTCCAGAATTTCACTTCGTGTCGTGTGTGTTTGTTTTGTTTGTGGTTGCCCGTGGATTGTATACGGAGACTGAGTAATGCCGTCACCCGTAGGACGTGGATTAGTCCAAATCCGTATTTACTTAGATTTGGGTTGGGTGTTTTTAGTTTAGTTTAAGGATGCATTAGTCGCGTTGCGGCCAAGATCAACTTAAACGTTCGTTAAGGATACGTTAGTCCTGTTTGAGACTAAGATCAACTTAACGTGATCGTTTAGATCCGACAAAAGAGCGTTTGGGCTCTATTGTTCCAGTTTGGGAGATTCATAGTCCAATTTGGGACTAAAGTCTGTTTGAAGGATACGTTAGCCATTTTTGAGGCTAAGATCGACTCAAACGTTTGTTAAGGATACGTTAGTCTAGTTTGAGACTAAGATCAACTAAACGGGACCGTTTAGATCCGACAAAAGAGCATTTGGGCTCTATTGTGCCAGTTTAGGGACGTGGTGGTCCATCGCCAGTTTTAGGGACATGGTGGTCCATTATTAGTTTAGGGACGTTTCGGTCCGTCGCCAGTTTAAGGACGTAGTGGTCCATATTAGTTTAGGGACGTTTCGGTCCATCATTAGTTTAGGGACGTTTCGGTCCGATATTAGTTTAGGGACGTTTCGGTCCGATATTAGTTTAAGGACGTTTCGGTCCACGAGTTTAAGGACCCCGCAGTCCATATCGATGTATGGTCGTTGGGACCCGTCACCTCTTTGACGTCGTTGAGGAATTACAACGACGGATGTCAAAGGAGTTCGGAGATGTACCCTCGAACCGGATGTAAATTGATTTAGAAGAGCAATTTTGCTCAGTCAATTTAATTTAAGGACTTATGGCCAAAATTGGGCTAAGTCCAGTTGAAATGTTCAACATTTTATTTTCTTTTGCATTGCATTTCTTTTTTTTTTATTTTTATTTAGGCCTTGCCCAGAAAGGATGCAGAGCATCAATTTGTTTTGGGCTCTGCCCTTTTAGAAATGATGCAAGGCATCAATTTTATTTGGGCTCTGCCCTTATATAAAGGATGCAAAGCATCAATTTATTTGGGCTCTGCCCATTTATTGCCTCGTAATTTATTTTGGCCTGTCAGGTCATTTTGATTTGGGCCCGGCCCTTTAATTAATGCATTGCATTTGTGCAAAATACTGTTAATTTGAGAATGTTTTAGATTCAAGAACCGATGGTTCATAAAACAAGTGCAGGGCACTATTTGATTTAGATCTAAGAAAAAACAAGTTTTTCTTATATCAGAGAACCAAAGGTTCATAGCAAGTGCAAGGCACTATTAATTTAATAACCTTTTAGGTTCAAGAACCGATGGTTCATAAAACAAGTGCAAGGCACTATTTTTACTTATTTATTTATTTATCGTTAAAGATCTATGATCTTGTTCATAAGAGAATTTTCTCTTCTTTAAAAGGTTTTTACCTTTTTTCTTTATTCTTCAAGAGTTCTCTTCTCTCTTTTTTTAGCAAGATGTTGATGATCTTGAAATGAGGTCTAGGGTCCTTTTTATAGTGCCCATAAATTAGTTAAAGTTTTTTTAAAGAGATCATTCTCGGAGTGATTTGGGAAATTTTCCCCACCGTCGGATTTTTAATCCAAAGGTCTCTGTTTTACAGAAGAAATCTTATTGTTTTAACAAAAACAGAAAAGATTTCCTAAAATCATTATTCTGTTTTTGCAATAAAAAAATTCTATTTTATTATTTTATTTTTTTATTATTTATTATTTTTTTTTACTGCGCAGCGCGCAGTTGCGCGCATTGCGCAGCGCCCAGTTGCGCGCACTGCGCGCGCGAGCGCTGCGCAGCGCGCAGTGGCGCGCACTGCGCGCGCGCGCGCGCTGCGCAGCGCGCAGTGGCGCGCGCTGCGCAGCGCGCAGTTGCGCGCGCGCAATGCGCAGTTTTTTTTTTTTTTTTTTTACGTTAGTTTATTTGTTTTAACTTTAATTTTATTTTTAATTTTGAAGACAGAGCTTTGCTCTGATTGAAGAAAAACAGAAGTATTGCTTCTTTTCCCATCTTGGAATTTAAACAGAGTTTTGCTCTGATTGAGGTAAACAAATGCCCCCCCACCGTTGCGCTTACGTGGCCTACTAACGTGAGCGCAGCGGTGGCAGACTCCGAACCGTCGCGCTATCTCTTGGAAGCTGAAAGGGCACTTGATGCCATTAAATAGGACTTTTGGTCCCTTAGATGATTCTCATCTCTAAAATTTCACTTTCAGAACTCAGAGCCCTGCTCTCTTGTTTAAACACTTTTAAAAGTTCAAACTTTTAGAGTATTTTAGGTAAAAATATTAATTTTAATTAAATTAAATCAATTTTAAGAGCATTGCTCTCAATAGATTCCAGATCTAAAGAAGACCCCTTTAGGGTTTCACTTAGTAGAGCTTTGCTCTAAGGGGATCTATAGAAGACTACGGAGAGCCCTATTAGAGTCCATTAATAGAGCTTTGCTCTCTAAAAGATTTTCTCTGTATTTTCTCATTTCATTAATGGAGTTTTGCTCCTCCCAAATCATATAGAAGAACTCTTAAGAATTCTTCATGGATCTTGGAAGTTAAAGATGACATTTTATTTCTCAGTGCATTATATCATTTTACTTAATCCGTCTTTCTGATAATTTTGTTGATCCTCTTTCACAGGAACAATGAACGCCCACATGTATGCTCTTAACGAGATCATCTCTCATGAGGGCATCCGCCGATTTGGCCGCTCTTAAAATCGGGAGTTCACAAACGAGGAGTGTGCTGAAATAATGAGTCGCTTGGATGCATACAACGGTCCACTGCTTCCCCGACGTTCCTTTCTTCTTAAACTTATCGTGGGAGCTATCTGGGAAGCGCTTCCCCTATTCGGTTCCGGTGTGCCGCTTAAGGCGTTGGATGCCGCTGAGGACAAGGTGCACTCTGTGTACCTATTGAACTTTATCTCGAAGAGACGGCGAGACAGTCTTATTGACCTCTTGCACGAGATCTTTCAACAGTCTGCCATACTCGCTGCTTATCGGAGGGTGGAAGACATCGGAAGGGACCCTGACGCTTGTGCTCGCGAAAGGAAGCACACTAGGATGGTCTGCGAGACTTGGAAAGTCATAGATAGGGTCGCTTTTGAATTCCTCAATCCATGCCCTGGATCTGAGGTTATTCCATTGTAACTTTCATTTATTGTTTTTATGACTGTAAGAACTTCGGGCAATATTAATGGAAATTTTTTTTTTTTATATCCCAGCTTGTCTTTATTATATATCTTTTGTCCTGAGTCTTTTTGCCCATGCATGAATGATTACGTCCTGAACGTTTGATCAAACGTAAATCGGATGCTCTTTTTGTTGCTTTTCCTCTTTCTCAGCATGTCGTAACAATTAGCAGGTAATAGAGTAAGCTTCTTGATTTCTTCACGAAATAGCGAGGGCTTAGGCCGCAGGTTCAGATCTGCTGCCTAAGACTTTTCAACTTTATGAGCCGTGAGGGTCTCATAAAGACTTTTCTCCCTACGGATCGAGAGGATCTCGTAGGTGGGTTTTCTCCTTAGGAATCGTGAGGATTCCTAAGTGTGGTTTTCTCTTATAAGTCGTAAGGATCCTACAAGAGAATTTTTCCCTCTTACGAGTCGAGAGGACTTGTAAGCGGTTGTTTCCCTCCTTGTCGAAGTTCGATGTTGGAGAGTGAGACCCATGGATGGTATGCAAGAGACCGTTTTGGGCCAACTTGCAGGGTCCCAGTGCTTAGGAAACAGACTTCTTTTATGCCCACTGCCTAAGGCTTTATCTCACGAGTCGAGCCGCCTCGACAATTTTTCACAAGTCGAGACGAATCGAACGTTTCTCGCAAGAACATCTTAACGTCGCATTTAACCTCTGCTCTTTACGACAGAAGCCCGTTAAGGTCGGTGGTACTTAGGGTTTTGGCCATCGTACCGTCGCATAAGCTGATATAGTCCTCGATAGGCAATCGTGCTGTTCGAGTAGCCCTGCGACTGCCGTGTCTCTGATCCCTTCGGGGGCTGGACAAGACGTCTTCAAGCAATCCTCCTTGGCAGTTTGACCGTCGGAAGAGCAAGCACTAGGAATTTGCCATGCCGCTTTTTACTTGAGGTTAGGCTCATTTTGGAGAGCCCCGATGAGTCATAACCACTCCGCGCTGGTGTGGGATGATCTCCGATAGTCTTTCAGGCTTTATATGACTTGCCGTTAAGACCCTGAAGCTAGGAATTTGGCCTTTGCTTCGTTTGCTGGCATTGCGTCCTCTGTATCGAAACGAATGTCATGGTGGGAACTAGGGATTTTGCCGTGGCTCCATTTGTTTGATGACGTTGCGTCTGCTGTGTCGAGACGAACGTTGGGGTGACATCTCGTCTGCTGTATCGAGACGATCGTCGAGGTGGTGACCACTCTGTGCTGGTGCAAGATGATCTCCGGTTGTCTTTCCGGTTTTATATGAGTTACCGTCAAGACGTCGAAGCTAGGAATGTGGCCTTCGCTTCGTTTGCTTTGGTGTGTTCAAATCCTGTTGGAGGACGAACGCTGGGGTTAACATTTCGTCTGCTGTATCGAGACGAACGTCAAGGTGGTGACCACTCTGTGCTGATGCGAGATGGTCTCCGATTGTCTTTCCGGTTTTATGTGAGTTACCGTAAAGAACGCTGAGGTTGACATTTCGTCTACTGTA
Organism: Agapanthus africanus; assembly: GCA_030015575.1. Taxonomy (NCBI): domain Eukaryota; kingdom Viridiplantae; phylum Streptophyta; class Magnoliopsida; order Asparagales; family Amaryllidaceae; genus Agapanthus; species Agapanthus africanus. The sequence goes on along the minus strand of JASDDO010000024.1, from coordinate 43,937,709 downwards.
TCGAGACGAACGTCAAGGAGGTGACCACTTCATGTGAGATGGCTTCCGATTGTCTTTCCGGTTTTATGTGAGTTACCGTAAAGACGTTGAAGCTAGGAATGTGGCATTCGCTTCATTTGCTTTATCATATCTGGTGTATTGAGACGAATGCTGAGGTGGAGCTGGGATTTTGCCATCACTCCGCTTTGTTTCGACCGTGAGGTCTTTTGTTGACATTGCATCTGCCTCCAGCTGGACTGCGGAGGAACGCTGTTGTTGACATTGCGTCTACTGTATCGAGACGAATGCTGAGGTGAAGCTGGGATTTTGCCATCGCTCCGCTTGATGGTGTAACATCTGTGTCCTGTTGGAATGAGGAGGCACACCGTTGTTGGTCTCTAGGCTGTAGACGTTGACGTCGAGACCCTGAAGCTCGGGATCTTCGTTTGCTTCATTTGTTGACATCGTGTCTGTAATATTGCGACAAATGTCGAGAAGGTCTCTAGGTTATCTATGAACCGTCGAGATTTGGCTTCGCTTTCTGGTGGAGCCTGTTGGGAAGGTATTGTTCCCTCTTTATCTGTGCCCCTGAATTGTATACAGGGATCAATGTGATTTCACCTGTAGGGCAAAAAATTTCATTCTTTCATTTTTTTTATTCTTTCCGCAATGCTCTATCATTTCAGCTTTTTATATCGCGAAAATCGTGATTGCCCAATCATTTCGGCTATTTTTCGCGGTGCCCAATCATTTCGGCTATTTATTTTATTTTTACTCGCTGTTTTTTTTTATTGCGAGTTGCCCAATCATTTAGGCTATTTCGTATGCATACATTTTTACTTGCTGATTTTGTTTGCAAGTTGCCCCATCATTTCGGCTATCTCGTATGCATTTTTTTTTTTTGGCTCGCTGATTTTTTTTTTGCGAGTAGGGGATTTGGAATCTGATACCAAGCTTGGCATCAGCATCGCTACGACTGGAATATTGCCAGGAGCGAATCATCATTTGCCGTGAAAGGACTTGGAATTTGATACCGGTTTAGGCATCAACATCGCTGCAACTGGAATATTGCCAGGAGCGAATCATCATTTGCCGTAAAAGGACTTGGAATTTGATACCGGTCTAGGCATCAGCATCGCTGCAACTGGAATATTGCCAGGAGCGAATCATCATTTGCCGTAAAAGGACTTGGAATTTGATACCGGTCTAGGCATCAGCATCGCTGCAACTGGGATATTGCCAGGAGTGAATCATCATTTGCCTCTGTCGATCCCGAACAAAGGTGGCTTAGTAAACAGGGTTAAGGGTCCTGTCGGCTAAGGCTTTTGACTTCATGAGCCGTAAGGGTCTCACAAAGGTATTTCTCCCTACAAGTCGTGAGGATCTTGTAGGTGTGTTTTCTCCTTGGGAATCGTGAGGATTCCTAAGTGCATGTTCTCTTGTAAGTCGTAAGGATCTTACAAAAGGGTTTTCTCCTTATAAGTCGAGAGGACTTACAAGTGTTGTTTGCTGTACAAGCATATCCCTAGTCACGGATGGGACTTTGTTAGGGAAATATTTATTTGCGCCCGTGGATTGTATACAAGGGCCAATATTGGACCACTTGTAGGGCAATGTCGAAAGTTGTGGGGGTTGCTTAAGCACAGATTTAGGCCTCTGTAACTTAAGACTTTCAAATCTTATGAGCCGTAAGGGTCCCACAAGAGAGTTCTCCTTACGAGTCGTGAGGATCTCGCAAGTGTATTTTCTCCTTAGGAATCGTGGGGATCCCTAAGTGTGTTGTTCCTTTGTGAGTCGTAAGGATCTCACGCAGGTGGTTTCTCCTTACAGGGTCGAGAGGACCCTATAAGTGTTTCTTAACGAGGTTGCGCCCTTTCAGGTTTTCACAAACACTCGTCGGTAGCCCTGCTGTTTTTACTCACGGAGCCCTTTCGGGTTTTCATCCGTGCCCATTTTGCTTGTGGACATACCGTTTTTTTTTTATTCTCTTTTTTTTTCTTTTTTTTTTTCTTTCCTTTTCTTTTTTTTCTTTTTTTTTTCAAACGAGGTCGCGCCCTTTCGGGTTTTCACGAACACTCGCCGGTAGCCCTGCTGTTTTTACTCACGGAGCCCCTTCGGGTTTTCATCCGTGCCCATTTTGCTTGTGGACATACCGTTATTATTATTTTTTATTTTTATTTTTTTTTTTTTTTAACGTCAGCCTGAAGATGCTGCAGGTTGGGAGTAGTTTAACGACGTTTCGGTCATTTGCAAGTTTTAGGACATTGCGGTCCGTCGTTAGTTTAAGGACATCTCGGTCCGTTGTTAGTTTAAGGACGTTTCGGTCCGTTATCCAGTTTTAGGACGTAGTGGTCCGTTAGGCTTTCTCTATGAATGAGCATGATGCCCCCGGCGTGTCCATATTTTTCGGAGCATGCGGTTGTGGCGGGTTCACCTTCCAAATTTCGGACAACGCGAACTTGCCCTGTTGGTATTGGTCTTCAACCCAGTTTTTGAAGACGTAGCAGTCCTCGATCAGGTGACCTACTGTTTGGTGGTAAGGGCAATAATTAGGATTATTAACGTCGCCTGGCTGCAACGGACGTTTTGGATTCGGCAGATTAATGAGTCTATTGCGCACTGCCAGCTCGAACAGTCCCCTTGTTTTATCTTGCGGAAACGAGTAAGGACGTTTCAACTTTTCCTGGAGGGATTGCCGCTTGTTGCTTTGGCAAGCAACCGGTCTAGGGTCACCTGATTGTTGGGGAGTGCTGGCGACAAGGGCCTTTTTTCCTTTTCTTTTATCCTTTTTGTTCGATCCTTTGTTTACGGGGCCGAGATTTTTTCCGAGTAGCATGCGATTGCACGGCTGAACGTTCTCGCAGCTTCTCAATTCCTTTATTTTTGAAATAGATTCCCCGATGGAAGAGTTGGGGGTAGTTTCTTCGTCAGAGTCGCTTCCAAAGGTGATAATTTGTGATCCCTTGAAGTCGGCTATATGACAGTCGGCGGTGGCTCTTTTGCGCTCATCTATCGCATTTTTTCGATGTCCACAAGCTTCACACTTTGTTCTGTCGGAGTGTCGCTTTTGAGCGACATACCCTTGCCACCAACAGTTAAAGGATTCGCAGTCTTCGGTAGGATGTATGATCTTCTGATGATATAAACAGAAGTTAGGGTGCACCTCTACCTCAGAGAAAGCATTTTCTTCAGAGGGCGGTAGCTTCATTCCTACTGATAGAGCTTTGGCGAACCGTTTCCTTGTCTTGAATTTGTTTTTACCCGCAGTGTGTGGCTTTTGATTTGACGGGAATACCTTGGTTCTTTCCAATATGGCCATTTCATGCTCTTGATTGGCTTTTGCTTTCAGACGAATTTCATTTAGGAAGGCATCGATCAACTTGTCTGACGGCCGCGGAATTTCTGTTTCAGGTTCCGCCATTGATTTCTCAGCGCAAGGATCCTCCTCATCATCCATCAGTGAATGAGAAATCACATGACAAGTCGCTACGTAGTATTCAGATTCATCCGATAAGTTTTCTCCATCGTTTTCATCCTCGACGAAAGAACAATTTGCCCCCGGCGTGTCCGTCTTCTTTGGAGAGTGCGGCTGTGGGGGGTTTACCTTCCAGCTTTCAGACAGCGTGAACTTGCCTTGCAGGTATTGATCCTCGATCCATCCCTTAAAGACGAAACAATCCTCAATCGGGTGACTTACCGTTTGGTGGTAAGGGCAATAATTGGGATTATTAAGATCGCCTGGCTGCGACAGACGCTTCGGACTCGGCAGATTGATGAGTCTGTTACGCACTGCCAGCTCAAACAGTCTTCTCGTTTTATTTTGAGGAAACGAGTAATGACGTCCTAGCCTCTCTTCGAGGGATGAGCGTGGACGCACGTTGTTTTGGCGAGCGACCGGCTTTGAGTTGCTCGACTGTTGCTGAGCGTTGGCAACGATGATCGCTTTTCCTTTCTCATTTCGGGGATCGGGTCTTGGAGGAGACGGTCTATGGCCCATCTGGTCCATTTGGGCTAATTTGTCGATCAAGGCCTGGAAGGTGGTCGGCCTGAAGAACATCATGAATTGCGAGATGGTCGCCTGCGGATCGAGAGTGCCCACAAACATGCCTACCGCAGGTGCCTCTTCTATGCGTTGTTCGCATTTCGACCATAGGTTTCGCCATCGTGTTGCGTATTAGACCCACGTTTCGCCTGGCCTTATCCTGGCATTTATCAGTGCTGTTATCGGGGTGCGTTCACTAGCACTCGCGAATCTTTGTGTAAACAGCAGTTCCATCTCTGCAAATGTTTTGACAGAGTCGTTAGGCAGCTCCGAATACCATTCAAAGGCTGTTTCTGCTAAGCTGCCGACGAATTAACGTAGCAACAATTTGTCATCGCCTCCAGTATTGCCGCATAAGGCCCTGAATTGAGCGACATGCTGATGCGGATTCCCTGTCCCTTTATATACGTGGAATTTAGGGATCGTATATCCTGGCGGGTAACTGATTTGGTCATACCAGCTCGGATACGGTCGTCCGGTTCTAACAATTTGCCCAGCCGCTTCATTCGCCTGATGAACCCGGATCTGCTGGGCTATATATTCGTCTAGGTCAACTTTGGAGATTGCCTCCTCCTTGGCTGTTGATAGAGCCGGCGGAGGATTTGACGTTTCTCTCCTGTCGTCTTCAAGGACGATCGGAGGATCTTCAGCAGGAGGGTCCGGCTGTAACATCATCCCTACCATATCTTTGAAGAGGAGCGCCATCTGCTTTATGTTAGCCGCCTGCTCTGCAGCTTCTTTGTCCCTCTTTTCGAGAACTCTGCGTAAAAAGTCAGCGTCGTTTTCTTGTTCTTGACGCTCATCCGAAGACGTTTCAGAGCTTTCTTTTGGCTCAGTGAGTGCAGCCATTGTATTCATCATTTCCTGAAGCTTTTGTTGTTGCTCCTGGGCTTTCGTCACGGATCGGGTGAGCGGTCGGTGGCCCGTAGAAGTGCGGCTTTCCTCCTTTCCAGAAGCCATATAAACAGTGTGCACCACCATGCCCCCAGATTTGGGGCGTTTGTGTTCAGCGTTTTTATGCTTCGCCATGTTCATAGGGGCTCTGTGTGGCCTCCTTTTTTGAGTGATTGGAGTTAAGGGAGCCGTTGCTTTTTGTGGTTTGACAGAGTAATCCTTCCCCTGCCGAACCTTCATCTTTTTCTGTCGTTGGAGGCAGTCTTGATCGATCACCGACTCTTGGACCTGTCGCCAGACTTTGTAAATTTTAGAGGACAGCCGTCGAGGGGGCTGCTCTAACTTCTTCTCTGGAGTATTCTCCACAGGTGAAGGAGTTCGTTTCAACATCGCAGTAGGAGAATTTCTGCGCACCCTGTTGAGCAGTTCAAAGTTGTTCTTGGTTGGAACAGCAGTATCGATTCTCACCATCGGAGCTGACGGAGTTATCCCAGAGGGGGAGTTGCCCCCAGCCTTCCTTACCTGATGCCAGTGGCGACGTCGAGCGTGTCGTGCTGATGGAGTTGTTTCAGCTATAGGGGTGACCTCCTCATGCCCCCTGTGTTGGTCAGAATATACCGGTACCAGCTTTTTAAAGATCGACGTCCTTTGAACGGAGACGGCCAACTTGTCAGAAGCGGACTTCTGAACATGGGAAGCAACCTTGGTGATTTTGCCAGGAACGGGAGTTGGAATGGCTATCCGTTTCGGGATAACGCCTTCTGGTATGGCAGGCTTCTTCATGAGCCTGTTAGAGCTCTGGCCTAGTCCGTTAAAAACTGAAGCAGTGGAGTTGGACGACCCGTTGAGAGGGGTCGCGACAGTGGTAAGTCGATCGAAGACCGACTTCTTTGGTACGTTGAAGCTCATTGGTGGGAGCATGGTCCCAAAAAATAGTCCAGTGGTGGCTTGAGCCACCTGCTCCACCGGCATTTTGAAAAGGGAGGCCGCTTGGGGCCCATAAGTCACTCCTCCAGTAATGACGGAGCGAGAGTTGTTGCTGCAGGCGATGCAGTTCGAAGCCATTGATCTTCTGTTTTCTGCACGGAGCAAGACACCAAATCTTAGTACCTTGAATCCACAGGCAATCACAGCAAACCGCGATTTGTTCGCGAACACGACACACGAAGTGTGGAGTGGAAAGAGGAAGAGGTCCCACCGGGCGTGCCAGAATCTGTTCCCCTCCGAACGGCGGCCGTGACGTTAGGACGTCCATGCCTGAGGTTCGGGGCAGATGCTATTTGGTTTTATCCGTTTATCTCTCCGAAGATGCCAAGTTGATTTATGGCACCGTGTATCGGAGGTTTAGACGGATGCGGCCGATGTAGCAGACTTCGTCAGATTCCCCCTCAGGGTGAGGGGTTTTTGATTATGGGGACGCTCTTCCCTGCAGGCGCAAGCCCCTGCAGTTAATTACGCTACCGCATCGCGGTAACAACTTTCTCCTTCTCCAGAATTTCACTTCGTGTCGTATGTGTTTGTTTTGTTTGTGGTTGCTCGTGGATTGTATACGGAGACTGAGTAATGCCGTCGCCCGTAGGACGTGTATTAGTCCAAATCCGTATTTACTTAGATTTGGGTTTGGTGTTTTTAGTTTAAGGATACGTTAGTCGCGTTGCGGCTAAGATCAACTTAAACATTCGTTAAGGATACGTTAGTCCTGTTTGAGACTAAGATCAACTTAACGTGATCGTTTAGATCCGACAAAAGAGCGTTTGGGCTCTATTGTTCCAGTTTGGGAGATTCATAGTCCAATTTGGGACTAAAGTCTGTTTGGAGGATACGTTAGCCATTTTTGAGGCTAAGATCGACTCGAACGTTTGTTAAGGATACGTTAGTCCAGTTTGAGACTAAGATCAACTTAACGGGATCGTTTAAGTCCGACAAAAGAGCATTTGGGCTCTATTGTGCCAGTTTAGGGACGTGGTGGTCCATATTCCAGTTTAGGGACGTGGTGGTCCATCGCATTTATGGCCGTCGGGACCCGTCACCTCTCTGACGTCGTTGAAGAATTACAACGATAGGTGTCAGAGGAGTTCAGAGATGTTCCCTTGAACCAGAGTTGATTTGGGGTTTTATCATTCATTTAAATGTCTAAGGATGCGGGACCGTTTAGATCCGGCAAAAGAGCATTTGGAGGCTCTATTATTCCAGTTTAGGGACGTAGTGGTCCACTTTCCAGTTTAGGGACGTGGTGGTCCATCGCCAGTTTAGGGACGTGGTGGTCCGATATTAGTTTAGGGACGTTCCGGTCTGATGTTAGTTTAGGGACGTTTCGGTCCGATGTTAGTTTATGGACGTTTCGGTCCACGAGTTTAAAGACCCCGCAGTCCATATCGATGTGTGGTCGTTGGGACCCGTCACCTCTTTGACGTCGTTGAGAAATTACAACGACGGATGTCAAAGGAGTTCGGAGATGTACCCTTGAACCGGATGTAAATTGATTTAGAAGAGCAATTTTGCTCAATCAATTTAATTTAAGGACTTATGGCCAAAATTGGGCTAAGTCCAGTTGAAATGTTCAACATTTTATTTGCTTTTGTATTACATTTCTTTTTTTATTTTTATTTGGGCCTTGCCCAGAAAGGATGCAGAGCATCAATTTGTTTTGGGCTCTGCCCTTTTAAGAATGATGCAAGGCATCAATTTTATTTGGGCTCTGCCCTTGTATAAAGGATGCAAAGCATCAATTTATTTGGGCTCTGCCTATTTATTGCCTTGCAATTTATTTTGGCCTGTCAGGTCATTTTGGTTTGGGCCTTGCCCTTTAGAAAATGCATTGCATTTATCAAGCGCTTTGCGCCAATCAAAAAGCACAACAGTGCAAATAAGTGCAAAGCAATATTAATTTGAGAATCTTTTAGATTCAAGAACCAATGGTTCATAAAAGAAGTGCAAAGCACTATTTGATTTCTTGATCTAATTTAGATCAAAGAATAACAAGTTTTTTCCTTTTTATTTCAAGAACCAAAGGTTCATAAAAGTGCAAAGCACTATTAATTTAAGAACTTTTTAGGTTCAAGAACCGATGGTTCATAAAACAAGTGCAAGGCACTATTTTTTTTTAGATCTAAGAAAAAACAAGTTTTTCTTGTTTTTCTTATCTTAGAGAACCAAAGGTTCATGAAAGTGCAAAGCACTATTAATTTAAGAACCTTTTAGGTTCAAGAACCGATGGTTCATAAAACAAGTGCAATGCACTATTTTTATTTATTTATTTATTTATCGTTAAAGATCTATGATCTTGTTCATAAGAGAATTTTCTCTTCTTTAAAAGGTTTTTACCTTTTTTTTTTATTCTTCAAGAGTTCTCTTCTCTTTTCTTTTTAGCAAGATGTTGATGCCTTTGAAATGAGGTCTAGGGTCCTTTTTATAGTGCCCATAAATTAGTTAAAGTTTGTTAAAGAGATTATTATCTGAGTGATTTGGGGAATTTTCCCCACCGTCGGATTTTTAATCCAAAGGTCTCTGTTTTACAGAAGAAATCTCTTTGTTTTAACAAAAACAGAAAAGATTTCCTCAAATCTTTATTCTGTTTTTTTTTTTTTTGCATAACTCCTTAGCGCGCGACACGTGTCGCGCAGTTAAAAATATTTATTTATATTTTTTTTTAATTAATTTTTTTTTATTATATTTTTTTATTTTATTTTTTTTATTTTTTTAAAAAAAAGCCTGCGCGCAGTGCGCGCGCCTGCGCACTGCGCAGCGCGCAGCGCGCAGCAGTGCGCGCGCAGTACCGCGCAGCAGTGCGCGCGCAGTACTGCGCAGCGCGCAGCAGTGCGCGCGCAGTACTGCGCAGCGCGCGCAGTTGCGCTTTTTTTTTTTTTTTGAGCTTTGCTCTAAAGCTCTTGTGGAGCATATTTTAACTTTAATTTTCTTTTTAATTTTCAAGACAGAGCTTTACTCTGATTGGAGAAAAACAGAAGTATTGCTTCTTTTCCTGCCTTGGAATTTAAACAGAGGTTTGCTCTGATTGAGGTAAACATGGTGTACGGGTGCTCAGTGGATACTGGGTACACTGAACGGACTCGCCGAGAACTCCTAGATGGTATTATACCTATCGTCAGATAGCAGTTCTCTGGTGACAATGGTACAGATTAGTCTGTAGCCCCGAGATCGTCATAGAGTCTTATGTGATTCCCACTGTGCTTTGATTTCCATCTTACCACGTTCATGAGAACATGCAAAACGGTGGCTTTTGGGTACAGTTCCGAATCACATGGAGGCAATGAACGATAGGAAGGGTGTCGTCTCTCTCAGTATTGGTGGTTGATGTTGCGCTGTGTTCGATTGGCTAAAACTGGAAGTCCCTAACCAGGGCTGCTATGGAGATCTACTGGTAAATGTTATCAGTAGTTTCTCGATCCGTTATGAGCCTCACATCGACACGACTTATCGGTTACTGGGGTCTGACGTTTACCACCCCTAAACTGGATATGCGACATATCAGACGAAGATACCGGACTGTACAGGAGTGTTACTGATTAGATTCACAGGAGTGTGTGCAGGCTTGCTTGTTGATCTTCTGATCGCTCAATACCCGGGTGGCTGTTACGTTTAGCTAACCGCTTGTAGCTTGTGGGTGTTTGATATGATCGTCACCTACTGCTGACGTATTGACGAGTCTTTAGAGTCCTACACAGAGGTTTTCTGGCTCAGGCGAAACGGAGTAGGAGCACATATTTGATATGTGCTAGACCGAGAATAATACGTGTATGTGATACCGTATTCGATTCTCGCGATATGTGATATCGGCTGGGTATATGTGATATAGCCGAGTCATCGGATCAAGTGGTGATTCGATGAACTGATACATATTATATTAGTCGGTTATTTGCAATACAGCCGGATTATTAAATCAAGTGTTGGTTTAATAATCTAGTGTATAATTATATATGTGATATATTACATTACATTAACTAATATAAGCTCACTTAAATGAATCTTTTTCTCAGTTGATGATATATTGATATATATGTGATATATGTTAATTGTATTATTTTCTTTTGTTACATAATTATATATATGTGATGTGTATAATTGTAACATGGTAGGTTTCAAATGCAAATAGGGTTTATGAGAGTTAAACCATGATTAGGGTTAAGATTAGGGTTTACATTTGTATTTTGGATAATTCAATTTTGTGGATTTATGCTAAGATATTTTGCTTTGTTGACTTTGTCCACCTTGTTGATATTTTCCTAGATATTTGTTAACCTAACTTTAACCCTACCCTATGGTTTATTCTCTACAAAGGTTAAGCATGCCATGCTTAACATATGGTTGCATTTCTAACCTCATAACAATTTCATTCGTCACTTATCTTCTTCTTCCTCCTCACAAAAGCTTTCTAGCTTTTTATTTTGTGATGAATGATTAAGAGAAAAAGAAAACTAAAGAGAGCAAATTCCTACTTCATCATCCTCATCTATTCTAGCCACTTAGATTAGGGTGTTTGCTTCACTAATACCTCATTAGAGAAGTGAGAGCTTGGGTTTGTGATTCCTCAAGATAGATCGTCTTGGATTTCGAAGACTTTAAGCAAGATGTATCATTTACCTCATGGAGCCTCTCAAGAATCCGGCAACTTGATGATCGCAGCGAAGGGGCCTCAACTCGGAGCTTATGAAGCGAAGGAATGGACTAAAAAGGTTGTAATCTCTCTCACTTAGTAGTAAAGTTGTTTACTTTATCGATTCCGTATCATTCTCTAGTATCGATTCTAGGTTAGGGTTATCTAGAACGGCAAAAATTTGAAATTGGCATGGATGATACCACCCGAAACCTTGTTGCCGTCTTAGGTATCCCAATAGTGGTATCAAAGCCTGGCTATAGAATTAGACGGATAAGTGTAGGATTACAAAACCGAAACAACTCCGAAACATCCGAATCGAAACCCTAGTTTCTGTCGAAATTTTTCAGGTGTCAAATTTTTTTTAAACGGTTGCAGAATGATGTATGAGATACATAATGAACACTGTAAAAAATTCACCCCATTCCCTCGGAATTGGGACAGCCACACCATGTTCAAAACCGGCCACCTCGGACAGTACAGGGTTGAAATTTTTACAGTGTTTAAGGTTTTGGGTTTTTGTACTTTAGGTGTTGTTTGTTTTTGCTAATTTTGCATGTGATGTTATCTTTTAGCAAAGGCAATTCGGAGTGTTTCGTATTCGTAATTCTAGGTTTTGTTTCGAGTTATTTTGACGGTGTTAAAAAGTTCGATCGGATATCAAATACCCACTTTTTCCCTTGCTGAAATTTTTTCAAGAGTTGGATCTTTTTCATAGTTAAAGAACATTCAAATATCGTGCAAGTGATTCGGTGGACTCTCTAGAAGAAAGAAACCTTAACTCAATTATGTGACCGTCAGAACCGCCACTAAACCCTAGGCTTTGTGGTAGTTTAGGGGTGCCACATGTGAGGCATTGGTTGGCTCTTCTACGACCGTTCATTAGTACTGTGGTATGTACTGAGTATTTTCAAACTACGCTCAAGTGTTGAGCTTTTGGGAATTTTTGGGTGTTTGTTGATTCGATCGAAATGTTTAACGTCGTCTAGTTTTTTCTATAATGTGATACAATATGTGGAATTCATATAGTTAGGCATGAAATCCGTAATATGTGATATTTCGAGTTTACGATGTCTAAAGTGATTGTGGATTCCAAATGTTGTAGTTTTTCACTTTCTTTTCTGCGACCGTAAGTGTAATATGTGGTGTATCACCGGTTTTGTTGCTATACATCAACGAAAATTGGGATACGCATATTTACTTACGTTGATGACATGTGATATTATGTGTTGTTGTGATATGTTATATTAGATCACCGTGTTTTGAATAGCCGGGGGTTTTATGTGAGATGAGGGTTTTTATTTTCATCCATGTAAAATTCATTGTATGTAATATTCTTTTATTGGGGCACTTCCGGGTTGAGAATGGTGTCACCATTGTATATTATTTACTTTTCCGTATTAGGATAGACCCAAGTAAGGGAGCACAAGTAATCGGGTTCTAGGGTCCAGAGGGAGGCCATCTCGAGGAGTCGAGACCGGGTCTCCTAACCCTAGAATTGGGAGGGTTACTTGCTGCTCTCGTAGAGGTCTAGGGATGTGGGTTTGGCTATTCATCGCGACCGTGGAATCCGTGTTTTATACAGGCTCAAAATAAAACACGGACCTCCTAGTATATCCAATATTTCATATGTTATCTTCTGCTGCTGATATACTGTGATGTGATCATTTTATATGCGTGAGACGAATGCTTTATTATTGTATATATGATATATAATAAATGTTGCTTATGTTTTGCACCCGCGCTAGTCCCGCCCCGCTATGCCGTTAGTTAAGTAACCTAACGGTGCATAACGGGACACTGTGGCGAATGCGGATGGCATAAGCGTAAGTTGTATTTTCGTTTCTTCTGTGATGCTTAGGAAGCTTATATGATGGGACTTCATTAATGAGATTAATGAAAGAAAAAGAAACCTAAAAGATGTTGTAGAATCAAATTTATAAAAAAAAAAAGATAGCTCTAGTTTTTGCTTTGCATAGCGGTATTCCTTGTAGAATATCCAACACCTTATTCGATAAGGAAAGAGCCGAGATCCCTTCACCGGGAGTGATCTCTTTAGCGAAACTAGAAGATGCTACAACTCACTCGGCTTTGTTTTTGATTGCTTCTATAGTTCTTGCTTTGCATAGCGGTATTTGTGAAATATCCTGCACCTTATTCGATAAGAAAAGAGCCGAAATACCTTCACCGGGTGTGACCTCTTTAGCAAAACTAGAAAAAGCCTCAAAAACACTCATTTTCAAAATCATCTGTTGCTACAACGATATCAAGTTCATTACGCTCATGGTTTTCTTAAAAACCTGCGTAGCCCTCCGTCATTTCAGATAAAGATTATTTAGTATTCGTGCTGCGTTTGTTGACCTCTGTCAAGGCGTAGTGTGCGGTAGCTGATTAGTACTTATCTGTAAAGAATGAGATGAGATTGGATTAGGGTAGTCGTACGACCTTGTTGACTTCTGTCAAAGGTCGTGCAGGTGGGTTTGATTCAATCAAGAAATGACGGGTTAAACTTGACTAGTGCACTATGGTTTGTTGACCACTGTCAAGGTCATAGCACGCTAGGGGCAAAAATATTATCGGGAATTTCAAGTGTTGAAATTTTCAATGAGATTGCATACCTTCTATGAGATAGTTGGATCCTGATACCCACTGTGAGTAAGAGTTACTCCTGTGAGAGTTTTACACATGACAATTAGCCGATCAAGTAGGTGTCTAGAAAGGTGTTAACGGGGTTATGCCTCTGGGAAAACAAGATTTATTTTAATTAGGTCCGTGCGAAATCATGGGGAACCTCCCTCAAAGTACCAACATTGACCTGGCTGAAAGATTGGCGAACTTGTAAAGTGTAATTAATCCCGGTTGGTCTTACTTTTTAGGGTTTGAAGGAAGATTTGATAAAAGCAGTGGGAGCCATCCCGATTAGATAAGATAATAACCAATCTAATCTTGTAAGATCATACGCTAAAGTGTTTTTCTTCTCTCTCTCTCTCTCTCCAGGTAGCGACCATGTCAGGCCTTAATCAAGATAATAATATGGATGTATTGACTGAACCCGCTTATTATACTGAGCAGGGGAACGTTGGTCCCGCTCCAACTTATAATTGTTATAAGACAGAGCAGGAAATAGGGGAATATCCGGATTCTCACGCTGCCCAAATGAAGAAAAAGCATGATGCATCTTCTTCGGGTGTGTTAGTTATCGAGAACTGTTTCTCAGTTCACTCTACGTCCTGGGTATTAGATACCGGATCAGGATCCCATATATGTAATATATTACATGGGCTAAAGAAAGGTAAGGAACTGGGAGAAGGTGATCATTCCGTAAGAGTTTGGAATGGTGTAAATGTTGCAGCCAAAGTAGTTGGCAAATATCACCTTATTTTACCAAATGATAATACAATGATTCTGAACGAATGCTATTACATTCCGACCCTGTTATGCAATCTTATATCAGTTTCTTTATTGAGTAAAAAAGGATATAATTTTGTAGTACAGGATAATGTCATGAACATCTTCCTGAATCAAAAGTTGATTAGATCAGGCTTGTTAAATAACGGCATATACGTTCTAAACCGAACTACAGTCCTTAATGTACAGAACACACATAAGAGGAAGAGTTCAGAAATGAACGAATCCTTCTTGTGGCATTGTATACTAGGTCATATCAATGCGAAACGACTAGATAAGTTACATAAGGATGGATATTTGAATTCGTTCGAATTTTCATCTTATGATACTTGTCAATCATGTCTCAAAGGCAAGATGACCAAAACTCTATTTAGTGGACACGGAGAAAAAGTTACGGAACTTTTGGGACTGATACATAGTGATGTATGTGGTCCCATGTCTACACATACCAGAGATGGTTCCTTGTACTTCATTACATTCACTGACGATCTCTCAAGATACGGACATGTGTTCCTGTTGAAACACAAGTCTGAAGCTTTTGAGAAATTCAAAAAAATATAAACATGAAGTCGAGAACCAAAAGGGTAAAAGTATTAAAATTCTTTGATCTGATCGAGAAGGAGAATACTTGAGCAATGAGTTCCAGGACTATCTAAAAGAGAATGGGATTCTCTCTCAGCTTACTCCTCTCTATACACCACAGCACAACGGTGTATCGGAGCGGAGGAATCGCACCTTATTAGATATGGTGCGCTCTATGATGAGCACCGCTGAGTTACCTATTTCCTTTTGGGGTTATGCGCTTGAAGCAGCAGCATACCTATTGAATCGGGTTCCATCAAAATCTTTACCTACCACACCATATGAGATATGGAGTGGGAAGAGACCATGTCTTAAACGAGTTAAGATATGGGATTGTCCGGCCTATGTCAAAAGGCAAAATCCGGACAAACTCGAGGCACGATCAGTTATTTGTAAGTTTGTTAGATATCCTAAACATTCGAATGGATATCTATTCTACCACAGTGAACAACAAAAGATGTTTGTTGCTCAACATGCACCTTTTTAGAAAAGGAATTTCTTGCAAAAGAAATTGGTGGCGAAGAGGTAGAGCTGGAAGAAGTTCCAGCAGAACAAATTACAACTGAAGATTTAGTGGAACCGGAGGATTCGATAGTTGCCAATGAACCTCAGCCTCTCCGCCGATCTAGTAGGGTTTCTCATCCACCTGAGAGATACTACGGTTTTCTCATTGATGGTGGGAGCGATGACTGCATCATGAAATATGATGATCCGACTAGCTTCGAGCAGGCCATCACGTGTGGGGACTTTATGAAATGGCTGGATGCAATGTGATCTGAGATGGAATCCATATACACCAACAAAGTATGGACTTTGGAAGTTGCTCCTGAAGAGGTAAAACCCATTGGGAGCAAATGGATCTTTAAGAAGAAACTTGGTGTAGATGGAAAAGTTGAGACTTTCAAAGCTAGACTTGTTGCAAAGGGTTTTCGTCAACGACCAGGTGTGGATTATAACGAAACCATTTCTCCAGTGGCTATGCTTAAGTCCATCTGGATCCTACTTGCCATTGCTGCATACCATGACTACGAAATCTGGCAAATGGATATTAAGACCGCCTTTCTAAATGGTGATTTAGAGGAGTGCGTGTACATGACTCAGCCAGAGGGCTTCGTAGACAGTGGGAGCAGCGGAAAGTTGTGCAAGCTGCTTAAATCCATCTGCGGGTTAAAGCAGACATCGCGGAGTTGGAACATCTGTTTTGATGTTGTAATCAAAGAGTTTGACTTCATCAAGAACGTAGATGAACCTTGTATTTACAAGAAGGTGGTAGAGAGTAAGGTTTTCTTCCTCGTATTGTACGTGGATGACATACTCTTGATAGGAAATGATGTTCCTATGCTGCACTCGGTCAAGCTCTTTCTATCACAAAGATTCTCAATGAAAGATCTAGGTGATGCCTCCTGCATTTTGGGAATTAAGATCTATAGAGATAGATTTAAGCGAATACTGGGATTGTCCCAATCCAGGTACATTGACACCATACTAAAGAGGTTTAGTATGGAAGAATCCAAGCGTGTGAATTTACCCACGATCTCTGGACTCACTCTCTCCAAAGAGATGTCTCCTAATACTGATTTGGAGAGAACTCGCATGCAAGGGATACCCTATGCTTCGGCAGTAGGCTCTATCATGTACGCGATGCTATCTACCAGACCCGATGTAGCATACTCACTAAATGTAGTGAGTAAGTATCAAGCAGATCCAGGAGAGAATCACTGGACAGCTGTGAAGAACATTCTTAAGTACTTGAGAAGGACTAAGGAGATGTTCTTGGTGTATGGTAACGGAGAACTCCAGGTGGAGTCCTTTACCGATTCGAGCTTCCAAAGTGATAAGGACGACTCTAAGTCTCACTCGGGATTTGT
Source organism: Agapanthus africanus (assembly GCA_030015575.1). NCBI lineage: Eukaryota > Viridiplantae > Streptophyta > Magnoliopsida > Asparagales > Amaryllidaceae > Agapanthus > Agapanthus africanus. Next base: position 43,921,325 of record JASDDO010000024.1, on the reverse strand, counting down.
CTTTACCCTCAATGGAGGGGCGGTGTATTAGAAGAGTTCCAAACAGGAAACCATGGCAGACTCGACGATGGATGCTGAATACATCGCTGCCAACGATGCTGCTAATGAGGCTGTCTTGATGAAGAAGTTCATAACTGAACTTGGAGTGGTTCCTTCCACTGAGCATCCAATACCTTTGTATTGTGATAACAATGGAGCTATGGCTTTGGCCAAGGAACCCAGGTCCCATCAGAGATCCAGGCATATTCTGAAGCGGTATCACCTGATCCGGGAGATAGTTGATCGCCGAAAGATCGAAGTCAGGAGAGTTGACACGAAGGACAACACTGTGGATCCACTCATGAAGGCCATACCCCAGATACAATTTGAGAGACTCTTCGGGATGTTGGGTATGAGATACTACAACAGCTGGCCTTAGTGCAAATGGGAGATTGGTAGTTATATATATGCCCTAGAGGCCATTGTTGTATATATGATGTATATTATAGTGGATGTTTGAATATATATAGAGAGGACTTTCTTGCTCGATATGATAGTATACTATCTGGTTTCACTTTGTCTAAACATGTTGACTTGTATTGGTTTACTGTCTTTCTCTCACATGTTGATAAAGCCCTTAGGATATGTACTTAACTACTAGGACTATGATGCCGATCATACTAGTAGGGCCAGGGTAGTCCAAGAGTACATCCTATAACTGTTCCTAGTCGAGGGTGTATCAAGACAGGGCATCGATACTCCAGAGTAGACTAACGTATACGCACTTTGACCCATATGATGGGCGATGGATGATCCCATATCCATTGGTGTTTGACATCAAAGATGGTTTACGGGTGCTCAATGGAGACTGGGTACACTGAACGGACTCACCGAGAACTCCTAGATGTTATTATACCTATCATTAGATAGCAGTTCTCTGGTGACACTGGTACAGGTTAGCCTGTAGACCCGAGATCGTCATAGGGTCTTGTGTGATTCCCACTGTGCTTTGATTTCCACCTTACCATGTTCATGAGAACGTGCAAAACGGTGGCTTTTGGGTATAGTCCTGAATCATATGGAGGCAATGAGCGATAGGAGGGGTTTCGTCTCTCCCGGTATTGGGGGTTGATGTTGCGCGGTGTTCGATTGGCTATAACTGGAAGTCCCTGGTCAGGGATGCTATGGAGATCTACTGGTAAGTGTTATCAGTAGTTTCTCGACCCGTTATGAGCCTCACATCGACATGACTTATCGGTTACTGGGGTCTGACGTTTACCACCCTTAGACTAGATATGCGACATATCAGACGAAGAGACTGGACTGTACGAGAGTGTTACTGATTTGATTCACAGGAGTGTGTGGAGGCTTGCTTGTTGATCTTCTGATCGCTCAAAACCCGGGTGGCTTTTACGTTTAGCTGACCGCTTGCTGCTTGTGGGTGTTTGATATGATCATCACTTACTGCCGGCGTATTGACGAGTCTTTAGAGTCCTACACAGAGGTTTTCTCGCTCAGGCGAAACGGAGTAGGAGCACATATGTGATATGTGCGGGACCGAGAATAATACGTGTATGTGATACCGTATTCGATTCTCGTAATATGTGATATCGGCCGGGTATATGTGATATAGCCAGGTCATCGGATCAAGTTTTGATTCGATGAACTAATACATATTATATTACTCGGTTATTTGCAATATAGCCGAATTATTAAATCAAGTGTTGGTTTAATAATCTAATGTATAATTATATATTTGATATATTACATTATATTAACTAATATAAGCTCACTTAAATGATTCTTTTTCTCACTTGATGATACATTGATATATATATGATATATGTTAATTATATTATTTTCTTTTGTTACATAATTATATATATGTGATATTTATAATTGTAACGGTAGGTTACAAATGCAACTAGGGTTTGAGAGTTAAACCATGATTAGGTTTAAGATTAGGGTTTACATTTGTATTTTGGATAATTCAATTTTGTGTATTTATGCTAAGATATTTTGTTTTGTTGACTTTGTCCACCTTGTTGATATTTTCTTAGATATTTGTTGACCTAATTTTAACCTTAGCCTATGGTTTATTCTCTACATGAGTTAAATATGCCATGCTTAACCCATGGTTGCATTTCTAACCTCATAACAATTTCATTCATCACTTATCTTCTTCTTCCTCCTCACAAAAGCTTTCTAACTTTTTATTTTGTGATGAATGATTAAGAAAAAAAGAAAACTAAAGAGAGCAAAATTCCTACTTCATCATCTTCATCTATTCTAGCTACTTAGATTAGGGTGTTTGCTTCATTAATACCTCATTAGAGAAGTGAGAGCTTGGGTTTGTGATTCCTCAGGGTAGATCGTCTTGAATTTCGAAGACTTCAAGTAAGATGTATCATTCATCTCATGGAGCCTCTCGAGAGTCCGGAAACTTGATGATCGCAGCGAAAGGACCTCAACTCGGATTTTATGAAGTGAAGGAACGGACTATAAAGGTTGTAATCCCTCTCACTTAGTAGTAAAGTTGTTTACTTTATCGATTTCGTATCATTCTCTAGTATCGATTCTAGGTTAGGGTTATCTAGAACGACAAAAATTTGAAATTGGCATGGATGATACCACCCGAAACTTTGCTGCCGTCCTAGGTATCCCAACAATATATATATATATATATATATATATATATATATATATATATATATATATATATTGTGGAGTTAAACTCCTAAGAGATTTTCGGAGATGATGATAGGGAACCCCTTTCTTCTCAATTAATCTCTGGATTTTCTCTTGAGCCTTGGATCTTTCCCAAAGTAGGATTTTTGGAGATGGGTCTCCTTCTTCGTCCTCTCTGTTGGCTGGATCTTGGAGGAAAAGGGGAGGTGAGGCTTAAAAATCACCCTTTTTGGGGATTTGATGGGAGATCTGAGTTCCCCTTCAAGGGTTTTATGGTGAAAATTATTTCTTTTCGGAAAAAGAAGAGTTAAAATCTTGATTTAATTCAAAAAAAAGTGGAAGAAGGTTTAGAACCTTGAGAAAGGAGAAGGAGGCACATAAACCCTAGATTTTGAGAGGAATGAATTATTATCTTTCATTTCATTATCATGTTGCCTTATATAGGCTTACAAATATACACATAGCTTTTGGGCTTTACAAAATGGCATTTTGCCCATCTCATAGCTCATGTGCTCATTTCTTTTGCACATAAACCATGGGTTTTACAAAAATTGGCTTTATGCCCATTTTTCTTATATTTATTCATAAAAATTACATCAAAATTATTTATTACATAATTTTCATATTGGAATGGGAGAGGCTGGCCGCGAGGCTCGACTTGAGCATGGGCTCACTTGACCTGGGCTTGGGCCCGTTTACTTGGGGTTGACCTTGACTTTAACTTGGTCAACCGGGGTGTAATTTTTGACCCCAACAAAGTGCCCCCATCAATAAATACACACCGCGTATATGATTTGTGTGCATGAAATTGATGGATATTGTTCTATATGGAACTTGATTTGGTTGGGTTCCTTTTTGACGACGTAAAGGGTCGATACTGCCATTTTAGCGACTTGTACGGTCGATGCTGCCATTTTAGCGAAGTGGACGGTCGGTGCTGCCATTTTAGCGATGTGGACGTTCGGTGCTGCCGTTTTAGTGACCTGGACGATCGGTACTGCCCTTTTTGCGACTTGGACGGTCGGTGCTGCCATTTTTGCGACTTGGACGGTCGGTGCTGCCATTTTAGCGACTTGGACTGTCGGTGCGGCCCTTTTATCGACTTGGATGGTCGGTGCTGCCAGTTTTGCGACTTGGACGGTCGGTGCTGCCCTTTTTGCGACTTGGACGGTCGGTGCTGCCCTTTTTGTGACTTGGACGGTCGATGCTGCCCTTTTATCGACTTGGATGGTCAGTGCTACCATTTTTGCGACTTGGACAGTCGGTGCTGCCCTTTTTGCGACTTGGACGATTGGTGTTGCCCTTTCAGCGACTTGGACAATCGGTGCTTGATTTGACTTGCTCCGCTTCTTGCGGTGTCAGGAATTGGATTTGACTTACTCTGCTTTCTGCGGTGTCAGTGGTTGAAGTTGACTTGCTCCGTTTTCTACGGTATCGAGATTCGACTTGTTTTCGAGGTGGAGCTTGATTCCGCCGGGGAGGTCGTTGGTTGTCTTGCTTAATTGATATGATTTGGGTTGACATCAGCATCGCTACACTGGAATATGGTACCAGGAGCGAATCATCATTTGCCATGAGAGGATTTGGGGATTTTGGTTTGGCATCAACACCGCTACACAGGAATATGGTACCATAAGCAAATCATCATCTGCCGTGAGAGGATTTCCTTCGTTCCCAATTTAACGACTTAGGGGTCATTTGTTCCCAGTTTAATGACTTAGAGGTCATCTATTCATAGTTTAAAGACTTGGGGGTTTATTGGGTTGAAAGTTTGGAATTTTGGGGTTGGGGTTGGCATTAGCATTGCTAACACCGAAGTACAGGTGTTAAGAGCAATTCATCATTTACCTTTGCCTGTTAGGGAGCGAGACTTAGAAGTCGACATTCTCAAACTCTCGAACTACCTCTGGCTTTTCTTCTTCCGCCGGTAGAGTATATATTTCTGCATTCTTTGGCTTGGCACTGAAGATTCCTGGCACTGAAGTTCTATCTCCACTCTTGAAATAAAAGAATGGGTGATCTGGTATCTCAAATACTGCCCTCCTTTGACGGCAGTCAATCGTAGCATAGAAAACTCCCAGCCAGTCCATTCCCAACACAACATTGAAGTTTGGGATGTCCAGTACTTTGAAATTCATGTAGAATTCTCATCCGCAAACTACAATTGGACATTGATCCAATCCTATAGTTGCCTTCAATACTCCATTCCTGGAACTGACATTCCAGCTTGAAATGAGTGGCGTCACCGGAATCGCATGTGTTCTCATAAATCGTTGCGACATGAAACAGTATGATGCTCCAGTGTCGAACAGTGCTAGTGCAGAAAGGGTGGCTACTAGTATAGTACCTAAGTTGTGTGAAGTTGGTTTAGATACAGGGAAAAATATAAAGGTATACAAGAATTGAAAAGATGAAAGGATTGGGAATTACCAATAATAACTTGGCCAGTGGCCTCGGCTTCCTCAACTGTCATGGTGAAAACCCGACGCCTGGGTACATTCATCCTTGCTGGAGACACATTCCTCTGTCCCTCTACCCTTAAGGCATGTTCCTCTAGACCTGATGAAATTGACAAGGAGGCTGTGCAGGTGGTCCATGTGGAGGTGGAGCAGGTAGGGCTAAACGAAGTGCAGGAGCCTGAATAGCTGGTCGTTGCGGAATTGTGATTGCGGGTCTTGGTGCTGGAGAAGGGTTGAGAAGATATAGACAAGCTCCAATGGCGTAGGTGGATGCACCACAAACTAAGCACGGGCTATTTGCACGCCTGCGGTCTTTTGCCAGGTGTCCATTCCTCTTATAGTAGAAGCAAAAGTCTGGACTAGGCCGGTTAAATGTTACTCCTGGTCTCCTGGGTGCAAAAGTTGGCCTGGAAGTGGCTTCTCCTGCCATATGAGTGGCAGGGCATTTCACACCGGCAGTCTGAGGTCTGCCCTTCTTCTTCACTACTACCTCATAGCGTCGGGCAGCCTTCAAAGCAAGATCATGGGTTGGGAAATCCCCTGTAGCAAGCGCAGCTTGATTTCCGGGTCCAACCCTCACTGAAATCTTTGTGCTCGGATCTTATCAGTCGAGATTAGGTGTGCCGCGAACCTGTTACGACCTTGTGTTAGCAGTGTAGTGTGTGATATTAGGAAATTGAATATTAAGACATATTTTACCTGCTAAGTATGGTAAACTCAGTATCGTATTCATCCACGGATTTTCTCTACATCTAGCCTTGTTGGAAGTGGATGAACTGATGTTCCACGTAGAAACGGGCAGTCTCAGGGAAGTATTTCGCATTGAACATATCGCAAAACGTCTTCCATTCAATCGGTTGGGCGAGTCGGCTTTCTTCAGCCTTCCACCAGACTCTGGCGTCTGTTAGTTGCAGTTTTGCAACTCTCACCCAAGCAATCTCTGGCACTTGTGCTACTGCCAGATCATTTTCGATAGACTGAGCCCATTCCTCTGTCTTTAGTGGGCTTTCTTTCCTATAGAAATGTTTTGGGTGTAATACCCAGAATTGCTTGACTCCGGATGCTTCGACTTCTGGGCGGTGAATGAGAATAGCGATCTGCTGCTGCTGACCCTCCAAGAGGTTCTTGATTTCCTTAAGCAATACCGTTTGCTCGTTGATGGGAGCTGCAACGATAGGTGGCGGTGGTAGAGTAGATGGTGGGGTGTTTCCATTGACGTTGGTAATCGTGTTGTTCGGTGAATCCATGACCTTGATAGAAAAATAAAGGTTAGGATAGATTCAAGAAATTTGAAATGTAAAGATTGTATAGTTGCTGATTCTTATTATTCTTGTGATATATATTGCTTAGGATTCCATGCAAAACTGACCTGCATAGGCCGCCAACAAAACCTGTCATGCTCCGCTTCCCAGTATACGGGGGCGGAGACGTGACGGGCACGCGACGTATTTACTAAGAAATAAATACGTCAAGCGTAATTAAGCAATATATATAATGCACAATAAATGACAAGAGTATAAAATGAACAGCAACTTTTATTAACATTCATCTTTACAATACAACTGATTTGAAAAGGAAAAGTACAATGATAAAAGCAATGCCTAAACAGTGGCATACAAACTGGAAGATAAATACAAGTAAAGCTAGTAGTATGGTTGTGCCTCAATCTGATCCAAGTAATCCTGACTGGGCTCAGTCTCCTGAGAGTTCTGTCCCCCTGACGAACATTCCAAAAAAAGAAATAGACAGGAATGTCGTCAGCGAACTAGCGCTCGGTAAGTCCTAAAATAAATGAAGGAATACAACAAATAATGTGGAAGGAAACTGTTAAGTTATACAGGTATCATGTTATTATTCTAACGTGGTTGTTTTTAGCTTGGTACAGAAGGTATCAGTATATACGAGAGGAGTCCAATTTACTCCGTGGACTATGGTAACAGGTAGTACAAGCCCCCGTCAAAATCCATGGGACAACGGCACAAGATTTCATGTAGGTGTCTTTTAGTGACCATCTCGTTCCACTTCTAATACATTCTGTACCAATCTACCCCATTAACCTCGTGTAATGTTTTATATAGATTATAATTATTAGACTTGCCGAGACCATGGATATATGTTGTTCCTGTAATCAGGTTCAGGATGTAAGCTTGTTGTCAAGAAGTCATGGTATAGCCATGGTTCGACCAAGTCAAGTCTTGTATTCAGGTTTGATATTCAAGTTCGGGTTCAAGTATATATGTTAGAGTTTGGATTCATGTTTGAATTGGATTCTGGTTTGAGTTTGGATTCAAGCTTGATTTAGTCTCAGATTTGAGTCAGACACTTAGAACTGATTTGGATCCTGAATTAAGTTCGGGAGTTATCGGTAACTGCTACACATGGACGGCAGGATTTATGTCTTTTCCAAGACAATTACCATTGATAACACAGTTAGGTTTTTCTACCTTATATAAGCAAGCACTCACTTTCTCCGGCTCTCTGAGGCTCAAGAGAATTGATCCCGCTTAAACCTATATTTACTAAAATCCTTATCAATGTTTTATATAGCTCGAGGAGGTTTTATGAAAAATATTTTTAATATATAGTTTCAAAATAATCTCAAGAAGTTATTTATATTATTTAGAGTTTTCATGGATATGAATTTTCAGGGTTGAGGTATTTTAGTGATAATTACCTTAACTTGAATAGTTCATGGTATTTTACTGTAAAACTTGACTTTTGTTGGTATCTTGATGGTATTTTGATAAAAATTTTAATTCTTTCATTTGAAAAAATATAAGTTTATTATATTTTGAAAATATATGGATTTTTAATATTTATATAATTATTAGAAATTAATTTTTTTATTAAGTAGAAAATTGCGTTTTTCTTAAAAATCGTATTAAAAACCTTTCGAGACTGGATGCTCCTTGAGAAGGTCTGCATCTCGCTCTAATAACCCAGGAATGTGCTATAATCTGTACCATCCAATAGCGGGTCCCCTAAAAAGGGTTGTAGAGGCATATTTGCAAAGGGTTTTGAAATAAAATTCAAAAGAAAACCGTTTTTATAGTAGATGGTATTTTAATAAAATATATTGTATTCGCCACAAAAATAGGTTCAAATAGAATCATGCTATGGAACCATATGTATATGTGAGGGGTAGGTCATTACCCCATGAAGTTTTCTAAACGTATGTTTCAACAAAGGAAAAAGAAAGATGACATATATAAAGTTTATGGTATTTAAACGAAAAACTCAATTTAAAGTTATTTTACATGAGAATTTAGATGGAATTTGATTCTAAATAACTATGAGTTAAAGTTACAAGTGATGTGTACAAATTGGACTTAACGAAGTATTAAAGATGAGTAGTCTTCTAGGTTTTAGTAAAAGTTGTTGGTAGTAACTTTACTTCAATATATATTTTGAGAAGGGATATTTAAAGAAGAAGGTGAGGAATTGAGAGGGACTTACGAGTGAAATAGTTTAAGGAGAGGTAGAAGAAGAGTGGGTTGTCGTCATGGTGTCGCGGGGTCGCCGGAATAGCCTCGATTCCTCGCCGGAAGTTGGTCGTTGGCTAACTCCTCTTCTACTCCACTTGTACTTGAGAAAATTTGAAAGTTTTGGCTAGAATTTTCAGAATGAGGAAGGGATAAGGTATGAGATAGTATTTATAGTATGGAATTAGGGTTTTGGAATTAAAAGAGTGAATTAAAATGCATTAAAATGGTGATAAATAAGAAAATGAGGGGTCTCTGTTTGATTGCAGAGTAATCAAAAAGTGCAGGGGAGTTAGGGGTACACCAAGAGACTTGTGTGCAAAGCCTGGGGCTTATTACCCACGGTTGGACCGTCGGTACCGACCAAATAGGTGATTCCGCCGGTCGATTTGTATAGGGGAGCCATCGGATTTTGGACACGTGTACTCTCTTGTATTAATACCCTTTTGTACATGTTTATTTCTTCAGACTTTTCATTTTTATGTGCATTGCACGTGTAAACTTTTGGGCTTCCAAAAAATTTAAAAGAAAAATCAGAAAAAATATAATATGTTTGATGGGGTTCGAACACAAGGCTACGTCACAGCAGTGCAAAGCTTTACCAGTGAGTTACAAGTTATTTTCTTGCTGTTCTTAAATAAAATTAACTTATAAATTGTACACAGGCTTGTAAACTCCTTTCTGTACATTAAATTAAAAAATTTCGTACAGTAAATCAGTGTCGTTACAACGGACTTGCTCCACATTGAGCCTTATTGTAAGTGGATGAACTGCTGTTTCATGTCGAAACGGACAGTCTCAGAGAAGTATTTCGCTTCGAACATATCGCGAAACGTTTTCCATTCAATCGGTTAGGCGAGTCGGCTTTCTTCAGCCTTCCACCAGACTCTGATGTTATCTGTTAGTTGTAGCTTCGCAATTCTCACCCAAGAAATCTTTGGCACTTGTGTTGCTGCCATATCATCTTCTATTGACTGAGCCCATTTTTCTGCCTCCAGTTGGCTCTCTTTCCCAGAGAAATGTTTTGGGTGCAGTGCCCGGAATTGCTTGACTTTGGGTGCCTCGGCTTCTGGACGGTGCATGAGGATAGCAGTCTGCTGCTGCTGATCCTCCAAAAGGCTCTTGATTGCCTATAGTACTGTTTGCCCGTTGATGGGAGCTGCAACGGTAGGTGGTGGTAGAGCAGGTGGTGGAGTGTTTCCATTGACATTCGTACTCGTGTTGTTCGGAGAATCCATGACCTTGATAGAAAAAGAAAGATTAGGATAGATTCAGGAGATTTGAAATGTAAAGAATGTATAGTTGCTGATTCTTATAATTCTTGTGATATATTGCTTAGGATTTCATGCAGAACTGACCTGCATGGGCCGCCAACAAAACTTGTCACGCCCCGAAATGTGCGAAGACAGTGAGGTAGCAGGCCGCAACGTATTTACTAAGAAATAAATACGTTAAGCGTAATTAAGCAATATATATATATATGTAATGCACAAGAATTGACAGGAGATATAAAATAAACATCAACTTTTATTAACATTCAATACAACTGCTTTGAAAAGGAAAGATATAATAATATAAAGCAATGCCTAAACAGTGGTATACAAACTGAAATAAGTACAAGATGAACTAGAAGTCCTGCTGGGCAGTGAACTGGTCCAAGTTCTCCTGGCTCGGCTCGATCTCCTGAGAGTCCGGTCCTCCTGACGAACATTCCAAAGAAAGAAATAAATAGGAATGTCGTCGGTGTACTAGCGCTCGGTAAGTCTTGTTCACCGCTGAAAGACAGGGACGAATCGGGATGGATCGTCTTGCCTGAATTTGGGGGCAGATGCTATTTGGATTTATCCGTCCACCTCTCCGAAGATACCAAGTTGATTTATGGCACCGTATATCGGAGGTTTGGACAGATGCGACCGTTGTAGCAGACTTTATCAGATTCCGCCTAATTTTATGAGGGTTTTTGATTGTGGGGATGCTCTTCCCAGCAGGCACAAGCCCCTGCAGTTAATTACGTTACCGCATTGCGATAACCACTTTCTCCTGCTCCGGAAGTTCACCTCGTGTCGTGTGTGTTTTGTTTTTTTTTGGTTGCCCATGGATTGTATACGGAGACTAGTTTATATCGTCGCTCATAGGGCGCGGGTTAGTCCAAATCCATATATCTTAGATTTGGGGCTTAAGTTTATTTAAAAACTGTTAATCTGATTTGAGATTAAGATCAACTTAAATGTATAAGCATTTGGGCTCAATTTGTTCTTACTAAGGATGCGTTAGTCTAATTTGAGACTGAGATCAACTTAGTAAAATTTTAAGGATCTTTTTTATTTAAGATCAAGCAAAATAGCATTTGGGCTCAGCTGCGAGAAAATTTCAGAGACTTAGCCAATTTGGGCTAAGTCTACTTAGCCTTTTATTTTATTCAAAAATGATAAGCACTTATTTGGGCTCTATTTGTTCAGCCATTTTCTTTTCATATAAAAATGCTAAGCAATTATTTAAGCTCTGAAGCTCACATGTATGTTATGTGAAGCATTCAATCATGGGCGCTGCCCAATAAATGTTGAGCACTTTTAGTCATTTTGACTAAATGTGAATGCTAAACACTTTTTATGGCGTCCACATGAGGTGCACGTGCGGCGCTGGGCGCTGTCCAATCAATGCTAAGCACTCAACCATTTTGGCTGCATATGAAGTGCTAAGCATTTTTATTCAGCGCCCACGTGTGTTTCACGTGAGGCGTTGGCCTTCTGTTTGGACACCCGCGTGTTTTTCCCGTGAGGTGCTAGGCGCTGTTAAAAGGGGCGCCCATGTGAGGAGCACATGAGGCGTTAGTCTTTTTTTCCTTTTTTTAGAGATTAAATCTCTATTAATAGCATTTTGACCATTAATGGTCACCAAGATCTTCGTTTTTTTGAAAATCTGGGATCGGTTTTTTAAGAACTAAGTTCTTGATTTGAAGGAACTAAGTTCCTGGAGTACTATGAACTCCATGTTTTCCATGTTCATGTTTTCAGAGAGGTTATACCTCTTTTAATGGTGTTTTGACCATTAAGGATCACCAAGATCACTATTTTGAGGATCTTGGATCGGGTTCTTTAAAGAACTAAGTTCTTGATTTGGAGGAACTAAGTTCCTGGAGTATTATTTTCTCCACGTTCTTGTATCCATGTTCCCCTCTGAATCTTTGATTCTCAAGAACAAAATTTTCCCGATGAGAATTAAATTCTCAACTTGTGGAAGACTTGTCTTGTGGATCTCAGATCCAGAGAAAGAACTAAGTTGTTTAGAAGGGTTAAACCCTTAGATATGCTATGATAGGAAAAGGAGATGTTTTGATCTCTGTCGTTTCTTTACCTAAGGCTTGAGAGGAGGAAAATCTTCTTCTTTATTGAGAATTAAATTCTCTGTTATTTTGAGAGCTTTCTGTATTTTTACAGAAACTTATGGGGGGTTCCCTCTTTTTTCTTTTTTTTTCTTTCTCTCCTGTGTTGTGGTCTTCCGTCCTCTTGAGACATGAAGTCTTGGGTTCTTTATATAGTGAAGGCAAATTGTTAATTGGTTTTGAGAAAATCTTTCATTGAGAGATTTTAATCGATTTAGGAAATTTTACCCACTATTGGATCTTTGATTCAAGGATTTCTGTTTTTACCGAATATGATTTTTGTTTTTAATGAGATTAGGAAAATATTTTCCCTTATACAGAATTTATTCTATAAAACGGTGATTTTTTAATCACAATTGGATTTTTAATTCAAGGGTTCTCTATTTTATAGAGAGCAATCTTTCTTATTTAGAAAGATTGAGAGAATATATTCCAAAATAGAATTTTATTCTATAATTGGATCTTTGATCCAACCGAGAGTATCTTTCTTATTTTAGAAAGATTTGGGAAATGTTTTCTCCCAACAAAATTTAATTCAGTATTTTGATGATTTATCATCTCCATTAGATTTTAATCCAACGGCTCTGTTTAACATGGAGTATTGTAGAATTTTAATTCTACCTGGGCGCCAGCGCTCACGTGTTATGCACGTCGGTGCCACTTAAGAATTTAATTCTTATAATGAGTATTTATGTGCTTTGTACATTGACGCCCGCGTGAAGAGCACGTGCGGCGCCATCTAAGAGTTTAACTCTTATGTAATGACCTCTTCTGTGCTTTGCACATTGGCGTCCGCGTGAGGAGCACATGCGGCGCCACCATAGAATTTAATCCTATAAAATTGGTTCTGACACTGGCACCCTCATGGAGAGCACGTGAGGCGCTGCCTCATTAAATTCAACAGAGCTTTGCTATTTTATTAGGTTAAATAAATTGGGGAAACAAGTCCAAAAAGAAATAAAGGAATATAGCAAGTAATGAGAATTGAACTAGTAAGATGTACAGGTATAAGATTGCTATTCTAACGTAGTTGTTTGTAGCCTGGTACAGAAGGTATTTGCGTATACGAGAGAAGTCCATCTTACCCCGTGGACTATGCTAACATGTAGTACAAGGCCCCGTCAAAACCCACGGGACAACGGCACGAGAGTTTATGTAGGTGTCTTTTAGTGATCATCTCATGCCACATTAATACATTCCATACCAATCTACCCGTTAACCCCGCGTAATGTATTGTATTGTTTATATTACAAGATTTTCCAAGACCATGGATACAAGTTATTCAAGTAGTCAGGTTCAGGATGTAAGCTTGTAGTCATGTCAAGTTATGGTCATGGTTCGGTCAAGTCAAGTCTTGTATTCAGGTTTGATCTTCAGGTTCATGTTCAAGTATACATTGTTCACCGCCGGAAACGGAGACGAATTGGGATAAATCGTCTTGCCTGAATCTGGGGGCAAATGCTATTTGGATTTATCCGTCCACCTCTCCGAAGATACCAAGTTGATTTATGGCACCATATATCGAAGGTTTGGATAGATGCGGCCGTTGTAGCAGACTTTATCAGATTCTCCCTCATTTATGAGGGGTTTTTGATTGTGGGTACGCTCTTCCCAGCAGGCGCAAGCCCCTGGATTTAATTACGTTACCGCATTGTGATAACTACTTTCTCCTGCTCCGGAAGTTCACTTCGTGTCGTGTGTGTTTTTGTTTGTTTAGGTTGCCCATGGATTGTATACGGAGACTAGTTTCTGTCATCGCCCGTAGGGCACGGATCAATCTAAATCCATATATTTTAGATTTGGGTTTGGTTTATTTAAGGACCGTTAATCTGGTTTGAGATTAAGATCGACTTAAACATATGAGCATTTGGGCCCAATTATTTTAGTTTAAGGACATCGCGGTCCATTACCGCCGTGTTTAGGTCAGATATTTTAAGGATATTTCGGTCCAACATTCCCATTTTAGGGAAACACGTTAGTTTAGGGACGTTTTGGCCCGTTATCGCCATGTTTGAGGCGAGGTTCTGAAGTGTGCACGTCAATTTGGAAGTTCATCAATATATAACGAAAGGAGTTGTTGGTTGTCGGGACCCGCCACCTCTCTGAAGACGATGAGGAATTACAACGACATATATCAGAGGTGTAGAAGGATGTACCCTTGAACCAAATCCCGTATTTGAAGGAAAAAGAGGTTGTGGTGGACCTAAGAATCGTTGGTCATGTTTGAGACTAAGATTACCTTAGGAGATACGAGATGAATATCATTTTAGATATTATCAAGGAGAGATCATTAATCATGTTTGAGACTAAGATCGGCTTAATAATGTTTATAAGGATCATTTTTACTTAAGATCCATCAAAAGAGCATTTGGGCTCAGCTGCAAGAAACTTCGAAGGCTTAGCCAATTTGGGCTTAGTCTGCCTACTCTTATTCAAAAAAGTGCTAAGCACTCATTTGGGCTTTGTCTGTTATTCATCACAGAAAACTGCATTTCAATACCGCTCATTCATTATCATTTTTTTATTACATTGGTACTATTAACCCGTGTCTGCTCAATAAATACAGATTACAGGTATTCGTGACAAAATACTAGAAACACACTCAAATACACGGATATGACAATTGTGAGCCGACACTGCAACCGGAACTGCAAACCGATCTATATTTAAAGAGTTTCTTTTTACAACATGCATGTGTACATACTTTTTTGATCAAAAATGGTCCAACACATACAAGTGTGAACACCTTTTTGTAATGCATGAACCTAGGGGGCTGCCCATTGCACAAGTGGGCACAAGTGAGTGTGATGTGTGATAAATGCTAAAAGATGTGATGTGATTTAAAGTATCAAGATTTCCCTCCAAAACTACTGAGAACAACCCAGGCATCTACAAAGAGATCAAACAGTACCAGTGGGATTGTGGAGAGCACACAACAGCACAGAACCAACATGAGACCCAATAACCCAATTAAGACCGGCGAAATGATCAAAAAATCCGGCGCCGCCGGTCCAATGTTGCCCAATGAGCCCCATTTTTCTTCTGGCTTTCTCTTGTTGTCACACCATCCTTATTATATTGTTTTTTTATTCTTATTTTGTACCTGTAAGTACCAGATCAGTGAGTAAGGGAAAGAGAGACTTAGATACACTTTTGAGCAATAGTTTAACTCTTTGTTTCATTTTTCATTTTTAAGCTTTGTACATAGTAGCTAGTTCACCTTGAGTTCTTTACTTTCTCTTGATCTTGCAACATCTTCATTGAGCTTGCAAGTTTATGTTTTGGTTATTGAACTCATGGTTTGTATCATTACTTGGAATTAATAAAACTTTCATTTTGCACTTTGGTTCCTAGTATTCCTTTTCTATTGCTTTCCTTACTTGCAATTTATTTCTTGCCATTTACTTACTTGCAATATTGTGTTATTTCTTTTATTTCATTTCATTTGCACTTTCTTTTGTTGTTTTGATGGTTTGTGAATAGTAGCTTTGTTAGGGAAAGAGAGTGGTCGTGTAAATTAAGGTTTTCTTTGCTCATTTCCTTTCCCCGATATTTTCCTATTGAACTCCGTTCAGACCTTTCGCAAGCGCTCCGTTAGGCATCCTACCCTACTAAGATATCGGGGATCCTTAACCGTGAACGGTTGCGTTCGGTTTGGCCGGAGGCGAAAGTCAAGAGACAAGAACGGACGGACAAAGGTCAATAAACCGGATTTTACTAATACCGTGCTTAAGCACCCTACTCTACGTTGTTGCCGATTACTCTAACTTCAATAGTCAAGCTCGGCATAAAGGATTGAGTACGAACTTCCCTAACTTATACTAACCCATCTTTATTCCTAACAAACTTATATTTTGCATATACAACACTTAGGTTAGAAACGAACTGTTCCGACCCTTGCTTAACTCGTGATAACAAGAACGTAAAAACGCACCATCTCCCTGCGGACGAACCGTACTCATCGCGGCTAGCTACACGCAACGCCGTTTTTGATTGCGGTTATTTCAAATTCTTTTTAAAAACAACACGGTGAACACGTGCTGATCAAATGGCGTTGTTGCCGGGGAGATGGTAACGTTTTCATTCTTGTTATTTCGGGTTAATCTCTGTATATCCTATTTATAAATCTAACACTATCCTAAAAACAAAACTAAAAATCGAAAACTTTCTAAAAACCAAAACAAAAATTAACAATTCTAACTTTTTACTCTCTGGAAATTTGACCTGCTAGCATTCTGGGACTAATTAGAAAAGTTAAACAATAACATTAAGACACTAGTAGAACAATAAGATCACTGAAGAAAATTGGAGCCCAATTGCCCAAAAGAGACCGGCAAGATTCTCCATATCCCCGGTGCCGCCGGATATTTCTTCTCCGTTTGCTCCTAAATTTCGTTCTGAGTTCCATTGTTCTATTATTTTCCCAATTTTATTGTTTGATTTTTATAATTTTTTGTGTGTAGGAGTTTGGGCATTCATATCACTTTTTCGCTCTAAAAATCCATTTTTCCGACATTTGCAGATTTTGACGGATTTGCAAACTGCGATCGTGTGGAGCAAAGTGTATATTCAAAGTTAAGGTGATTGCGAAGTACAATACCAAATATCTGGGTAGTTTGACCCGTGCAAGCGAACGTTTCAAGCTAGCCAGATTCAATTCAACGAGGGTTTCTTAACCTAAAACTTATCGGTACGTATTTATTAACACCTTCTTCTCAAATCCGACGTATCCAATTGTCACGCCCCGCTTCCCAGTATACGGGCAGAGGACACGACGAGGCCACTAAGTATTTACTCTGAAGTAAACACGCTAAACGTATCTAAGCAATATAAGTAAAATGCACAAGAGACGGTGACAATAGATATAATTGAACAGCAACTTTATTTATTAACATTCTTTTTACAATACATCTGAAAAGTAAATACATGGAATGGAAAGCAATACCTAAACAGTGGCATAACAGAAATGGAAAATACAGAATATAAATATGTACAAGTAACTAGAGCTCCGGGTCGAAGGCTAGCTAATCCAAGTCCTCGAAAGTGGGCTCGATCTCCTGAAGGTCCGAACCACCTAACGACATTCCAAAGAAAAGAAAGAGAATGTCGTCAGCAAACAAATCACTCGGTAAGTCTCGTAAATAGATGTCACGACCCGAAATTTAGCACGTGACGGCCCTATTACTACGCAACGTCTACAGGTGTAACGCGGTAAAAAAAAGCCAAAAACCCAGAAATTTAAACCATTAAAAGACAAGAAAAGATAAGAAATATTGTTTAAACCTTTTTAAAAAAATCTCAAGTATAAATTCTTTAAGTCCAATTTTCTTTCTTGAAAATTTCGGCAGCACCTCATTTATAAAAACCAACCCTAAAAATGGGTACAACATAAATATAAAATAAAGCATCCCCAACGGGAGTAAATCCATGCCCAAAGGCGGAAAACAACCACCACAACAAATATACGATGCCGTAGCGAAGAAATAGAAGACGATAGAAAGGAAACTGTATAAAAGACAACAAGTCACAACATAAAATACAACATCGTCCTCACCAAGTCTCTAAGTCAATATAAAAATAGTACATGGAGAGTACAGGGATACAACGAATATACAATACAACGAATAACCATAAAACCCACCTAAGCAAACTGCACACTGTGAGCTGATACGGTATCCGTGGCAAAAGATGATAAGATGTGTGATAATAGCCTGCCACTGACTATCCTGAGGAACACCTGCAAACACTGTGACACAAAGGGGGTGAGTTGCCAACTCGTGAATAGTAAATAACATATGCAGGTAATCGCGAGTATGCACGTACAGCGCGAATCTAACATAAGCATCTAAGCAATGAATGGTCATATGTAATGCAATAATAATATGACAATCTGTATGTACAATCATGTAAGGTACTATATCGGTACTACTAATACATGAAGAAATGATATGAATAAAGGTATGTAAATGTAACAGTCATGGAAGGTACTCTAACAGGTACACTAATGCATGAAGCAGTGCATAAACTGTAAATGTAGAGTATGGAATGAAACATGTCATTTCCACGGAATCCTGACATCGTGGTAGGATCAAAATCCATCAAGACAATCCAAATCCCAATTTCCTCAAATCAGCCCCCAATTTGGCTATCATATCAAGTAAGTCTCACATATCCTTAATGTACAACATCAAGTAGATCTCACATATCCCGTATGTACAATATCAAGTATATCTCGTATACCTCGAATGTACAACATCAAGTAGATCTCACATATCCCGTATGTACAATATTAAGTATATCTCGTATACCCCGAATGTACCAAATCAGCAATCTCATATATATCCTGTAATCAATATCAAATGAATTCTCAAATGTCCTAAATCCAATGTCAATGAGTCCTGTACATTCTAGGTATATTTGCATGAATAAATATGATGATGTATATAAATTAATGTCAATACACATATATTAGCGTCCCATTCCACTAATATTGGTGTAAGGGCATATATAACAGCGGCCTAATCCCCTGTTATATATACAAAGGAGTAAAAAGAAATATCATGAAACCAATGTGTCAAGCATCGACATAGAAATGCTGATCTATCAGGTGCTGTCACCATGACTGGCCCCCTAATAGGTACGTATCATACGTTATCCCGAAAGCACGAGTGCCTAGCTCTGACCCTCGCCTCTCGACGTATCTATACGTACATGACTCCCTTTGGTATCTACATGATAACCGCCGAGTCATTGGTAATGTCACCGGTAGATACTTGCCCACCTTCCAGGCTTAATCGGCATGGACCGTCGATCATCTTGCCGAGGGGAACCGTACCGGTCCCCACCATATACCCTCATACGGCACCACTCCTCGTATGGAGCATATAATCAGAACCGATAAATCTCATGGTGGATGCTGAAATGTCATATCAAGGGAAACCGGGTTTTTCAAATAATGCATAATTTCATGAACTCCCACGGTCCCCAAATCCAGAAAACATCATGAAAAATCCATATCTCAATGCGAAAATCCATGAATATAATATACGCATCATAAATCTGAAATGCGAGCATATAAAGGAAAATCAGCAATTAACTGTAACAAGTTAATGTAATATCATGCGGTTCCTAATCTCTCCAATTCTAAAATAATATCAAGTAAAGGTAAACATGTAGCTATAACCAGATATATGTGCAACGTACAGGTATAGCAAAATATATGTATCTACCTATAAGTAATGATGTAGTATACCCCCTGGGTATAAGTGAAGTAGGTGTACAAAGTATACCTGTAGCTATGACATGAAGTGTGTATGTACCTATCACTAATGGTACGATACTCTATAGGTATACAGGTATCTAACACGTAAGTATGTGAAGGCATATGTGTAAGCATATGGATATACATGTATGCTAAATGTCATATGCGATAAGAAATATGAATCATTGTCTCAATATTCCTAACCAAACAATAGCATTTCTATATGTGGGTTGTGCATGACATGGCAATTATTGACGGTGTGTGTAGCATACAATTAGTGCTCGTGCAACATGAATCGTCAATAATATGTGCAGTGTCCTAAGGATACTAGTCCAAGCATAACAATAACTAAGCAGTAGGGTGAATGCGCAAATCCTAAATCTGACATAAAATATGCGACAAAAGTAACATCTCTAGCCCAGACGCATAACTCCATGCGGGCGATTCCCCTGTAGATGTTAAATCTACTCACCAACGCTCCTGGCTAAGTGAAGCCTACCACCTGTTTTCCCTTGTCGTAGCGTCCGAAGTCCCCGCTTGCGAACTTAAAATTTCACAAACACAACACATAAGCAATATATCCTACAATGACGAAAAGACAACGAAACGCGATGAAAACGCCCTGAAAATTACACTGCGCGCTTAGCGCATCTATCGCGCACGACATCGGCCAAAAACCCTAACTGAGGTCGCTAAACTACAAAACACCAAGTCTAGACCCCGATCGTCCCGATCGCGCAACACAACACAAACAATTATGAAGAATAAAATAGATATAACCTCGCAACGACCAATCGAACCCACGTCGGAAAAACCCCGAAACCTAGTAAGCAACTTATCGCAATATTTCGCACTAGTTTCAAGCTAACGCCTATCTAGCGATTACAAACACCTTATAATAGTTTAACTAAGCTATCTACACCATTTCTAAATTTTTAACACTTGCTAATTAAATTTTAGCAAAAACCTAGTAAGCAAAATTGCATAATTAAACAAAGTATTCATTAGCAATAATTATCATTTTCTACTAGGTCAAGCTCTTCCTAATCACAAATTAACACTTCAATAAAATATTAAACACATAAATCAAGTTTTACCCTAACTAGATTATCATAAAAATCAAGTCTTGAATTTCAAACATGAAATTAAAAGTTTAAATAAACAATTAATATGCTAATTAGAAATTTAGAAACAACAAAAAGGATTAGGGTTAGGGTTTTATACCTCCACAAAAGATCAAAACCAAGAAACCAAACTCATCATCTTTTCCTCCAAAATGATGTTTTGAATAAAGATCCAAGCTAGCTTTGAGTTCAAGAATGAAGGAAAATGAATATATTTGAGTTTGTATGAATTAATTTGGATTTTTCATGATTTATTTGATACAAAATGAGTTGAAAAGGGGTGGAAATGATGGAGGGCAGCAAGGGAAAGGGAAGGGCCAGCCAAGGGAAGTGAGGGGGTATTTTTGTGAATTTTTTGTGAATAAATTGCTAGGAAAAAGAGTAATAAATGCTATATGCCACCATTACACCTTTTCTTTTCTTTTTTAAAAAAAATACCATTGACCAAGAAAAATCTAGATATTAGAAAAGAATCTTCCAAAATAATTATAGTGATGATTTCCAAGAAATTTTTTTTATTTAGAAGAAAATTTCCCGATTTACGTGCACAAAATACAGCTTAAAATAATATTTTATTTGGGAAAAATTCTATCTGAACCAAAACCTCCCAAATACCCCTAAAGTTCGCGCACAAGCTTTATTTTAGCTAAAAAAATGCCGGTAAGTTTCTACAGAAGTTTGATCGAAATCGGGTTAAAACAGAAAGTACCGACAATTTTGCCCTAAAACGGAAAAATTCGCAAAACGATTTCTGAAACGTTACAATAGACAAGAATGGAATAGACGGATTAGAGAGTATATTGTTATAATGTTGCATTTAATGTTAACGCTATTGTTTATTACTTGGTATAGAAGAATGCAAGTGTATACGAGAGGAGTCCTACTATTCCGGAGACTAAAGTATACGGAGCAAAAGGAACGTTCAGCCATGGTACAACGGCTATTGAATTTAGGTCAGGTGTATTATGGTTACAGTCTCGTGCTATTTTTAACATCTTCCGTACCAGTCTACCCCTTATAAACCCCACGATGTCTTGATTGTATTGTTTGTATTGTATTGTCTTGATTTATATAGATGGATGATTTGCCGGAACCATGATATCAGTAATGGAACGGATATAATGGATGAAAATGTAGATAGAATATATCCATGGTTCGGTTCAGTCAATTTAGATTGATTAGATTGAACAGATTGAATATATAGATTCATGGATTCATGTTGAATTGTAGTTTGATACTTGAATCATATTCAAATCAGATTGATTATATTGAGACTCATTCTGAGTCAGACAATTAGAAAAGAAATTGAATCCTGAATTAGGTTTTGGTGTTATCGGTAACTGTTGCACATGGACGGCAGGATTTGTGTCTTTTTCAAAGACAATTACCGTGTTGATAAAACCGTTTGTTAAGTTATCTACCTTAAATAGGCAAGCACCCATATCTCCGGCTCCCTGAGGTTCAAAAGGCTGATCCCGCTTAAACCTATGTTTATTAGGGTCCTTATTATAATTTTAATATAACTTGAGGATGTTTTATGTAAAAATAATTTTGTATAATTTTCAAAATATACATCAAGTATTTTATTATCGCCTTTAGAGTTTTCATGTATGTATATTTTATCAATGTGACATTTCTAGTGAATAAAACCTAATTTCATGATATATGGTATTTATTTGTAATATTGGATTTGTATAGTATTTTCTTGTAAATGAGATGTTTTTCTTGGATTTTGGAAATGTGAAATATTATAAATATTAAAAATAGGTATTTTGATATTAATTACATATATTTTTATTTATTAAAAATATAAGTTTTATTTATAATAGAAATCACATTTTCTAAAGAAAATTGTATTTTAAATATTTCGAGATCGTATGCTCCATGCGGAGGTCTGCATCTCACACTACTAGGCCCGAAGATATACGATAATCCGCACCATACCAAACGGGTTCCCCGAAATGGATTGTAGAGACGCAATTGCAAAGATTCGTTAAAATACACATCTTGTAGAAAAAGGTTTTTATAAGTCGGAGGTAGTTATGTGTAAAGTCGTATTTTCCCTAAATCTATGTTCCCAAATTTCATCGTGCTATGTTAGATATATGTGTTGTGAGGAGGTAGGTCATTACCTCGTGAGTTTTCTAAGGTAATACGGTTTAAAAAGTTCAAGTATGTCAAAATGAAACATGAGGGTATTTTAATGTAAAAATAGAATAAAACTCGCTACGGTTATTATTTTGATGTCAAACTTATTCTATTATCTTCGTTAATATTTAATGGTCATGACATAAGATTTTAGTTTTATTGTGTTTAAGAAAAATAGAACTTTTTAAGGAAAAACCGAATCGGAAGTCGGATTAACTCCGCTTTCGTCGAGTTTTAGTTTTGAAAATTTTTAGGATAGAGAAAAGAAGAAGAAGTAGGGACTTATAGGTTATTTGACTAGAAGAGAGAAAGAGAAAGAGGTAGGAGGTGCCGGTGCGTTGTTTCGTCGTCGGAATCTTCTCGGATCGTCGTCGAAAGTTCGTCGGAGTTTCGCTGTAACAACCCTAAACTTTCTGTACAATTTTTTTTTCAAAAATACAGAAAGGGGTACTTGAGCCTGAGCACAAGTTATAAGTTTTATTTTCTTTTGAACAGCAAGAAGGAGCTTGTAGCTCATTGGTAAGGCCTTACACTGCTGAACCAAAGCACCAGAATTCAAATCCCATCAGCCACACATTATTTTTAATTTGATTTCTTTTAATTTTTTTAGAATCTCAAAGGTCTACACGTGCATAACACGTAAATTGAAGAGTCACAGCTTAAATAAACGGGTCCACGAGTCAAGTCCAAGCGTCGAGGACACGTGGCAAGAAGATGGACCCCGACTCGGCCGACTCGGGCCGGCAGAACGGCTGACTCGGCCGGCGCCGCCGGGTCAACTCGGCCGAAATCCCGATTTTCTTTTTTCTACTGCAAACTTTGGCCTACCCCATAACCCCTGTACTATTTAATTTCCCTGCACATTTACAGAGCAATTTAAAACACGCAATTAATCCATTTTTAATACATCTTTTCACATCCCTAAACCCAAATTTTTCCTATAAATAGCACACCTAAAATCACCCCTCCTCACTTCCAAATCCCTGCCTAAACTCTCAAGAAAATTCCCAAGTCTTTTGTGTGCAAGTGGAGTTAGCAAAGGGCGAAGCTCTGACGAACTTCTGACGACAATCCGAGGAGATTCCGACGACGAAACGACACACCGTCACCTCCTACCTCTTTCTCCTTCTCCCCTCTAGTTCTAAAACCAGTAAGTCCCCCTTCTCTCTCTTTCACTATTCTTAAATTCTTAACTCTTAAAATGTGTCGGAAGCGGAGTTATCCGGCTTCCGATTATCTTTTCTTTTAAAAAAATACAACATTTTCTTAATACCAAACCTAAAAATTTTGATATATATTGTTTAATACTCATTAACTAAGACAATAGAACAACTTTGACATTAAAATGATAATCGTAGAAAGTTTTATTCCATTTTTATATTAAAATACCTCTATGTTTCATATCGACATGTTTATACCTTTTAACCATGCTAGTTTTAGAAAACTCACGAGGTAATGACCTACCTTCTCACAACACTCATATATAACATAGCACGATGACATTTGGGAACATGACATTTAGGAAAATACGATTTTACACATAACTACTTCCGACTTATAAAAACATTTTTCTACAAGATGTGCATTTTTAACAAATCTTTGCAATGTGCTGCTACAACCCATTTCGGGGAACCCGTTAAGGATGGTGCAGATTATCGCACATCCTCGGGCTTAGTAGTGCGAGATGCAAACCTCCGCAAGGAGCATATGGTCTCGAAAGATTTAAAATACAATTTTCTTTAGAAAATGTGAATTCTATTATAAATAAAACTTATATTTTTAATAAATAAATATATGTGTAATTAATAGCAAAATATATATTTTTAATATTTATAATATTTCACATTTCCAAGATTCAAGAAAAATATCTCATTTACAAGAAAATACCATGCAATTCCAATATTATAAATAAATACCATATATTATGAAATTAGGTTTTATTCACTAGAAATGTCACATTGATAAAATATACATCCATGAAAACTCTCAAGACGATGATAAAATACTTGAGGTGTATTTTGAAAATTATACAAAATTATTTTTACATAAAACCCTCTCAAGTTATACTAAATTACAATAAGGACCCTAACAAACATAGGTTTAAGCGGGAACAGTCTCTTGAGCCTCAGAGAGCCGGAGATATGGGTGATTTCCTATTTAAGGTAGACAACTTAACAAATGGTGTTAGCAACACGGTAATCGTCTTTGAAAAAGACATAAATCCTACCGTCCATGTGCAGCGGTTACCGATAGCACCATAACATAATTCAGGATTCAATTTCTTTTCTAATTGCCTGACTCAGACCGAGTCTCGATATAATTAATCTGACTTGAATATAATTCAAGTACAATTACAATTCAATATAAATCCATGAATCTATATAATCAATATGTTCAATATATTCAATCTGTATTGACTGAACCGAACCATGGATATACATCCATCTACATGATTCTCCAGTTATATCCATTTACTGAATTCATAGTTTCGGCAAGTCATCCATCTATACAATTCAAATTACAAGACAATACAATACAAACAATACAATTAAGATATCGCGGGGTTTATAAGGGGTAGATTGGTACGGAAGGTGTTAAAAGTGACACGAGACTGCAACCATAAAGACACCTAACCTGAATTCAATCGCCGTTGTTCCGGATATTATTGACGGAGCCTTATACTCTATATACTGTAGTCTCTGGTCTAGTGAGACTCTTCTCGTATACACTGGCCTCTTATGTACCAAGCTACAAACAACAGCGTTAATAATATAATACAACATTAAAAGTTACATTCTCTTTCTGTCTATTCTATTTCTACTTACTCTTAGGACTTACCGAGCGATTTTTTCGCTGACGACATTCTCTTTCTTCTTCTTTAGATGTCATCAGGTGATTCGGACTTACTGGAGATCGAGCCCACCAACGAGGATTTGGACCAGCTAGCTTTCGACCCGGAGCTTTAGATTCCTTGGACACATTTGCATTCTGTATTTTCCATTTCTGTTATGCCACTGTTTAGGCATCGCTTTCCATTCTATGTATTTACTTTTCAGATATATTGTAAAAAGAATGTTAATAAATAAAATTGTTGTTCATTTATATCTATTGTCTCTGTCTCTTGTGTATTTTACTTATATTGCTTAGATACGCTCAACATGTTTACTTCAGAGTAAATACGTAGCGGTCTCAACGCGTCCTCTGCCCGTATACTGGCAAGCGGGGCATGACATTCACCCTTTGGTAACTCCACTTGCACACAAAAAGTCTTGGGAATTTTCTTGAGAGTTTGGGCAGGGATTTGTGAGTGAGGAGGGTGATTTGAGGGTGGTATTTATAGAAAAAATTATGGTTTTAGGATAGTGAAAGGGTGTATTAAAAATTTGTATTAAAATGGATTAAATGGGGGTATTTTAATTTTCTGGTTAATTGCAGAGAATTTAAACAGTATAGTGGGAGTGGGGTAGGCTACAGGTTGCAGGGAGTCCAAGAAAAATTGGGATCGGGCCAAGTTGACCCGGCGGCGCCGGCCGAGTCAACCGAGTCGCCGGCCCGAGTTGGGCGAGTTGGGTCGCGTCTCTTCGCCACGTGTCCCTGATGATTGGTCTAGCCTCGTGGTCACGTTTGTTTATTCTGTAACTTACCCTATTACGTGTAGTGCACATGTAGACTCTTGGGCTTCTAAAAGATTAAAAAAAATTTAAATAAAAAGAATGTGTGGCTGATGGGATTTGAACTCTGGTGCTTTGGTTCAGCAGTGCAAGGTCTTACCAATGAGCTACAAGCTCTTTCTTGCTGTTCAAAAGCAAAAAAAAATTATAACTTGTGCTCAGGCTCAATTACCCCTTTCTGTATTTTAGAAAAATTTGTACAGAAAGTTTAGGGTTGTTACATTCTACCATCCTTATAAAAATTTCGTCCTTGAAATTTCTAAAAGGAAAGTGTAACAGATTCAAGGATAGTTTGGTGATAGGACTATTGGTAGTGTATGAAAAATATGTGAAAGAATGAAAGAATGCGAAAGGTTTGAAAAGAGTTGAGGAAATTACCAGGGTTACCTTGGTCTACGGCCTTTGCTTCTTCGTCCGCTAAAAGGAAAGCCTGACGCCATGGTACATTCCTCCTAACTGAGGGCACATTCCTTTGTCCTTGGGGCATGTTTCTCTGCCCTCGAGACATGTTCATCATTGCCTGATGGAATTGGCAAGTAGGTTGTGCGGGAGGTGGAGCTGGGAGTGCTAGACAAGGTGCATGAGCCTGGATAGCTGGCCGCTGCGGGTAGTTGGTGGGTGTGTGAGCTGGGTTGTGTCTATAAGGACAGTTTCTAATTCCGTGATTGGATGCGCCACAAACTAAGCACAGGCCTTTTGCGTGCCTACAGTCCTTCACTAAATGTCTATTCCTCTTGCAATAGAAGCAAAAATCTGGATTCGGCTGGTTATTGGGTTCTTCCTATCTCCTGGGTTCAACAGTTGGCCTTGAAGAGGCTCCTCCTGCCATCTGAGTGGCAGGATGCTTCACTCCGGCAGATTGAGATCTGCCCTTTCTCTTTACCACTGCCTCATATCGTCAGGCGGCCTTCAAAACCAAATCATGGGTTGGGAAATCCCCTGTAGCTAATGCAGCTTGGATTTCCGGGTCCAACCCTTGCTGAAATCTTCTAGCTCTGATCTCAGCAGTCGGTATGAGATGGGCCGCAAACCTATTACAGTCTTGTGTTAGCTGTGTAGTATGTGATATAAAATCGAATATTGAGACATATCTTATATGCTGAGCAAGGTAAACTCAGCATCGTATTCATCCACTGATTTGGTCCACATCGACCCTTATTGCAGATGGATGAACTGTTGTTCCATGTCGAACCTGGCAGTCTCAGGAAAGTACTTTGCGTCGAACATGTCGCGGAAAGTCCTCCATTCGATAGGTTGGTCAAGACAGCTTTCTTCCGCCTTCCACCAAACCCGTGCATTGTCTGTGAGCTGCAGTTTCGCAACTCGGACCCAAGCAATCTCTGGCACTTGTGCCGCTGCAAGATCATCTACAATGCTTTGAACCCATTCCTCCGCTTCTAGAGGGCTCTCTTTTCCTGAGAATTGCTTGGGGTGCAAGACCCTGAATTGCTTCACTCCAGGTGCTTCTGCCTCTGGTCGGTTCTTCAAGATAGCAGTCTGCTGCCGCTGTCCTTCCAGGAGGCTGTGGATTGCTTCAAGTAAAACCGCCTGCTCGTTGATAAGAGCAGTGACGGCAGGTGTGAGTGGTAGTGGTGGGGGAGTGTTGTTGACATTTGTGCTGGTGTTATTTGGGGAATCCATAACCTTGAAAGAAAATTTGGGTTAGGATCGATTCAAAGTATATGAAATGATAAGATTCAAGAAATGTGAATTGTAAAGAATGTTTTCAGTTACTGGTTCTTGTGTTATATTGCTTAGGTTGTCCATGCAGAACCGAATTGCATGGTAGGGTTCCATACAGCTCTGACCTACATGGGCCACCAACAAAACCTGTCACGCCCCGCTTCCTAGTATACGGGCAGAGGACGCGACGAACCCGCTACGTATTTACTCTAAAGTAAACACGCTAAGCGTATCTAAGCAATATAAGTAAAATGCACAAGATACAGTGACAATAGATATAATTGAACAGCAACTTTATTTATTAACATTCTTTTTACAATACATCTGAAAAGTAAATACATGGAATGGAAAGCAATACCTAAACGGTGGCATAACAGAAATGAAAAATACAGAATGTAAATGTGTACAAGTAACTAGATTTCCGGGTCGAAGGCTAGCTGATCCAAGTCCTCGAAGGTGGGCTCGATCTCCTGAAGGTCCGAATCACCTGATGACATTCCAAAGAAAAGAAAGAGAATGCCGTCAGCGAACAAATTGCTCGGTAAGTTCCATAAATAGACAAGAATGTAATAGACAGAATAAAGAGTATATTGTTATAGTGTTGTATTTAATATTAACGCTGTTGTTTGTAGCTTGGTACAGAAGAATGCCAGTGTATACGAGAGGAGTCCCACTATTCTGGAGACTAAGGTATACGGAATATAAGGAACTGTTCAGCCACGGTACAATGGCAATTGAATTCAGGTTAGGTGTATTATGGTTATAGTCTCGTTTCACTTTTAACACCTTCCATACCAATCTACCACTTATAAACCCCGCGATGTCTTGATTGTATTGTTTTTATTGTATTGTATTGATTTATATAGATGGATGATTCGCCGGAACTATGATATCAGTAATGGAACGGATATAATGGATGAACATGTAGATGAAATATATCCATGGTTCGATTTAGTCAATTTAGATTGATTAGATTGAATATATAGATTCATGGATTCATGTTGAATTGTAGTTTGATACTTGAATCATATTCAAATCAGATTGATTATATTGAGACTCGGTCTGAGTCAGACAATTAGAAAAGAAATTGAATCCTGAATTAGGTTTTGGTTTTATCGGTAATTGCTGCACAAGGACGACAGGATTTGTGTTTTTTTAAAGACAATTACCGTGTTGATAACACCGTTTGTTAAGTTGTCTACCTTAAATAGGCAAGCACCCATATCTCCGGCTCTCTGAGGTTCAAGAGACTGGTCCCGCTTAAACCTATATTTACTAGGGTCCTTATTGTAATTTTAGTATAACTTGAGGGGTTTTATGTAAAAATAATTTTATATAATTTTCAAAATACACCTCAAGTATTTTATTATCGTCTTTAGAATTTTCATAGATGTATATTTTATCAATGTGACATTTCTAGTGAATAAAACCTAATTTCATGATATATGATATTTATTTGTAATATTGGATTTGTATGGTTATTTCTTGTAAATGAGATGTTTTTCTTTGATTTTGGAAATGTGGAATATTATAAATATTGAAAATAGGTATTTTGATATTAATTACATATATTTTTATTTATTAAAAATATAAGTTTTATTTATAATAGAAATCACATTTTCTAAAGAAAATTGTATTTTAAATCTTTCAAGATCGTATGCTCCTTACGGAGCTCTACATCTCACTCTATTAGGCCTGAGGATGTGCGGTAATCCGCACCATACTGAACGAGTTCCTCGAAATGGGTTGTAGAGGCGCAATTGCAAAGATTCGTTAAAATACGCATCTTGTAGAAAAATGTTTTTATAAGTCGGAGGTAGTTATGTGTAAAGTCGTATTTTTCCCAAATCTATGTTCCCAAATTTCATCTTGCTATGTTAGATATGTGTGTTGTGAGGAGGTGGGTCATTACCTCATGAGTTTTCTAAGGTAATACGATTTAAAAAGTTCAAATATGTCGAAATGAAAGATAAAGGTATTTTAATGTAAAAATGAATTAAAACTTGCTACGGTTATTATTTTGATATCAAACTTATTCTATTGTCTTCGTTAATGTTTAATGGTCATGACATAAGAGTTTAGTATTATTGTGTTTAAGAAAAATAGAACTTTTTAAGGAAAAACCGAATCGAAGGTCGGATTAACTCCGCTTCCGTCGGATTTTAGTTTTGAAAATTTTTAAGATAGATAAAAGAAGAAGTATGGACTTATAGGTTATTTGACTAGAAGAGAAAAGGGACAAGAGGTAGGAGGTGTCGGTGCATCGTTTCGTCGTCGGAATCTTCTCGGATCGTCGTCGGAAGTTCGTCGGAGTTTCGCCCTTTGCTAATTCCACTTGCACACAAAAAGTCTTGGGAATTTTCTTGAGAGTTTGGGCAGGGATTTGTGAGTGAGGGGGTGATTTGAGGGTGGTATTTATATGAAAAATTAGGGTTTTAGGCTAGTGAAAGGGTGTATTAAAATGGATTAAATGGGGGTATTTTAATTCTCTGGTTAATTGCAGAGAATTTAAGCAGTGCAGGGGGAGTAGGGTAGGCCAAAGGTTGCAGGGAGTCCAAGAAAAATTGGGATCGAGCCAAGTTGACCCGGCCGAGTCGGCCGAGTCAGCCGAGTCGCCGGCCCAAGTTGGGCGAGTCGGGTCGCGTCTCTTCGCCACATGTCCCTGACGATTGGTCTAGCCTCGTGGTCACGTTTGTTTATTCTGTAACTTACCCTATTACGTGTAGTACACATGTAGATTCTTGGGCTTCTAAAAGATTAAAAGAATTTTAAATAAAAAGAATGTGTGGCTGATGGGATTTGAACTCTGGTGTTTTGGTTCAGTAGTGCAAGGTCTTACAAGTGAGCTACAAGCTCCTTCTTGCTGTTCAAAAGCAAAACAAATTTATAACTTGTGCTCAGGCTCAATTACCCCTTTCTGTATTTTTGAGAAATTTGTACAGAAAGTTTAGGATTGTTACATTCTACCCTCCTTATAAAAATTCCGTTCTCGAAATTTGTAAAAAGAAAGTGTAACGGATTCAAGGAAAGTTTGGTGATAGGACTATTGGTAGTGTATGAAAAATATGTGAAAGAATGAAAGAATATGAAAGGTTTAAAAAGAGTTAAGGAAATTACCAGGGTTATCTTGGTCTACGGCCTCTGCTTCTTCGGCCGCTAAAAGGAAAGCCTGACACCGTGGTACATTCCTCCTAACTGGGGGCACATTCCTCTGTCCTTGGGGCATGTTTCTCTGCCCTCGAGGCATGTTCCTCAGTGCCTGATGGAATTGGCGAGTAGGCTGTGGGGGAGGAGGTGATGGGAGTGCAAGACGAGGTGCATGAGCCTGGATAGCTGGCCGCTACGAATAGTTGGTGGGTGTGTGAGCTGGGTTGCATCTATAAGGACAGTTTCCAATTCCGTGATTGGATGCGCCACAAACTAAGCACGGGCTTTTTGCGCGCCTACAGTCCTTCACCAAATGTCCATTCCTCTTGCAATGGAAGCAAAAATCTGGACTCGGCTGATTATTGGTGTAACGTTTTGGAAATCGTTATGCGATTTTGTCCGTTTTAGGGTAAGTTTGTCGGTATTTTCCGTTTTTACCCGACTGTGAACAAACGACCATATAGACTTGCCAGCACCTAGATTAGCTAAAATAAAGCTAGTGCGCGAGCTTTGGGAGTATATGGGACGTTTTGGTTCAATTTGATTTTTTCCCAATTTTTAATATTATTTTAATGTGGTATTCAAATTTTGGGAAAATTTCTAATTGCGATCTTTTCTTCAAAACTTTTGAGTTAGGAAATCCTTCTCACTTCACCTTGGGCTTAATGTGTGGACTAGGATTAAACTAGGAAATTAAAAGAAAAGGAAAAGAAAAGAGAAGGATTAGGTGCATGCATGTGTGTGTATGTGTGCAATGCATTTATGTAGCAATAAATGAGGGAAATTGCTAGGAAAGCATCACAAATCCACCTCCTCAACCCCTTGGCCGAAATTCCTTCTCCCTCTACTGCCCTTGCTCAATTATTCCTCATAATTTATCATTCTAAACTCACAAATCCTCAAATTTCTGAGACCTATCACAAATACCTTAAACTTGGGATTTCTTGCTTCTTGATCACTTGGAGATAGGAAAAGCTTGGAACTTAAGAGCAAAGTTGTTAGGTATATTCCCTTTACTATTAATTTAGAGTTTTTGTGTGGTTTTGATCGTTAATCGTCGAGTAGAACGTAGTTTATATCGATTGAGGCGATATCGGGTTTTTAGTGTCTTTTTAGAGTTTTTAGTATCTGCTGTGACCTGGGAGTTTTAGTGATTGAGGAAACAACTTCAGAGAGATGTGCAGGTTGACCTGAGACACCACCTAGGAGACGGGGGCCATCCCACCGGCCGGGGCCGGCGAGACTTGAAGAGGGGGCCGGCGACGCCGGCCGAATAGTTAGGGTTTGGGGTGGGTCTTCTGTGGTAGTTGTCTGCTGTTATTTTGGGTTGTTTGGTACTGTTTATTTTATTAGTAAATGCAGTATACAAAATCTGGGATCGATTACCTATAATTTAGTGTTTTGGGTCCGCGTGATACGTGTTGCGACACGAGTCGTGTGTCGTGCTGCGACGTACTCAGTTTGGGTTTAGGTATCGTTCCGTGTGTTTGCACTAGACGTGTACTCGTGAGTTGGTTTAGTGCGTTGTTGCATTTTATAATTCGTAGTTTTACGTTATTGTGATTGCTTCTAAGATATTCGCATTTTTTCTTGTGTTTGTGATATTATAGCGTCGCAAGCAGGGACTTCAGACGCTGCGAACAAAGGGAAGCAGGTGGTCGGATCTTCATAGCTGGAGACCACAGGGTGAGTAGATTTAACATCTACGGGGAATCGCCCGTATGGCGCTACGCGTCGGGGCTAGACATGATATAATATTAGCCGTATGCTTATTTGTTTATATAGAAACATTGCATGATTCATGTTGCATATAGTTACTTGTGCTTAATACTGTACCTGCTGTACACTGCACTATTATCGACAGTCCATGTTGCACGAGCACCAATGATATGCTACACACACCCTGTCGGTAATTGCCATGACACGCACAATACAAATGCTTATTGTATACCTTGCTATTAGTTAGCGACATTAAACAGTTATACTTGTGCGACAATGCATATTACATAGAACATACCTGTATACCTACATGCTCATATGTATACCATGCTATATTACTCGTTCGCACATATACCATGCTATATTACTCGTTCGCACATATACCTTGCTATTGTTATATGATCAGTTTTTATTGCATATATATCGGTGGTATGGGACGCTGTGTATATATGTATTCTGAATTTGGATATTACAGTTTTTATAGCACATATATCAGTGGTATGGGACGCTGTATATATATGTATTTTGGATTTGGATTTACATGATTTGTATTGCATATATATCGGTGGTATGGGACGCTGTATATATATGTATTCTGGATTTGGATTTTTGGGAACCGCGAGATACATTTAATGCCTTGATGCATTATTTGGCGAATCGTTCCGTGATATGCTCATATTGATGTTTTATGTTGCATAGGCTACTTTATATGGATTTATGCATTGAGATGCGATATGGGAAATTAAAGTGTCGATCTTGGGCACTTACTTTCCGAGAGATATATGGGATTTGACAGACCGATACGTGGAATTACAAGTGTCGAGGTGGGATACTTGGGTTTCGAGGAACGTATGGATATCAGGAAGACCGATACGTGGAAATACAAGTGTCGAGGTAGGATACTTGGGTTTTCGAGGAACGTATGGATATCAGTATTTATGTGTCGATGATAGGCACTGGTTTTTCATGTTGTTTTCGAGTGTCGATATTTGACACTCAGGTTTCATGAGATGTACAGGATTTGAGGGGCCGATCTGAGGGCCGATCTGAGATATATGGGATTTGGGTGTTGTTGAGTTACACCGTGTTTTCCATGCTTATGATATGTGCATGAGATTATTTACTATTCCGCACTCAGTATTCAATTGATATGGATATCATGATAGTTGCATATTCATATTGTCATACTCATGCTATCAGTTCACATGTTATTGATCATTGCTGTTAGTGCATACTTGCGATTACTGTATGATGTTAATTACTATTCACGAGTTGGCAACTCACCCCCGTTGTGCCACAGTGTTTTGCAGGACCTTCCCTCTGAGTAGTCGCGGCAGGGCAGCTTATCATCACTACTTTTGTGGATACCGCTACCTTTGGCAGTGAGGCCGTTGCATTATAGGTGGGTTTGCGGTTATCCGTTGTGCATTGTATATCTTTTGGGTTGGATCTAGTATACTCCATCTACCCCTGTTGTATATGACTTAGAGACGACTTGTGAGATATCAGTGTTGTATTATATTGGTTTTGGGAACCGTGCTCGTAGAAGCAGGTTATTTGGAAATGTTTACTTCCTTTATAGTCTTTCTCTTTGATATTTCTTCGCTTTGGCGTCGTATACTTGTTGTGGTGATTGTCTCCGCCGGTGGGCGTGATTTTTCTCCCACTTGGGATGTTTTATTTATTATCTGTGTTGTACCGTTTTCGGGGCCAGTTTTATAAAGGTGATGCTGCCGAAATTTTTATGAAAGAAAACTAGAGTTAGAGATTTTAAATGGCGACATCTAATACTTTTAAATTATGTTTTCTCCGTTGATCCAGTTTTGGGTGGTTTAGATTTCTGGGTTTTCGGCTTACTTAAGTTACGTACGCCTGTAGACGTTACGTAGGTTAAGTGCCGGTTACGGGCCGAATTGCGGGTCGTGACAAAGTTGGTATCAGAGCCTTAGGTTTTACCTTTCGGAGTCTAGGATGACCTTGGTATGATGGAGTAGGTAGCTTAAGCAGAGTGACGTAGCGTGTGTATGTTCCACGGCATACTTACGACACGGTACTCCGCCTAAGTGACCTTAGGACTTGTTGATTGATATTACTTCCGTGATTGATATACATCTTGTGATTCAATTTCCGTTTTCTTATCGAATCTTGTTTCAAATTATAGCCCATATGCCGCCGAAGACTACGAGGGCTCAGAGAGCGGCCGCGAGGGCCGAGGTCAGGGTTGACTCGTCTGAGGCGAGGACTGACCAGGATGGTACGCCTGTTGTACCGGAGTATATTGCTATGATTGGAGCTGGTATGCAGGATCTGCGCCAGATTGTGGGGACTTTGGTAGAGACCATCCGAGCGCAGGGGCAGGCAGTTGTTCCACCCGCTGCGGAGGCCACGATGGTACCTACGGTTCCGGTAGTCGCAGTTTCAGCTCCGGAGGTTATTGCTGTGTCGTTGACGGATTTCATGAGGTTGAGACCTCCGGTGTTTACGGGCACAGATGTTACCGAGGATCCGCAGTCGTTCATCGACCGGATGGCCAGGATTTGTCGCTCACTTCGGTGTTCCGACGAGAGATGGGTAGAGTTTGCCAGTTTTCGTCTGGAGGGCATGGCCCAGAAGTGGTGTGAGTCGTTGGAGAGGGGCAGAGCCGCTGGTCTTGCTCCTATGACCTGGGCTGAGTTTGTGACGTCGTTTCTTGTTCGTTTCCTTCCACCGAGCATCAGGGATGCACGAGCGCGTAGATTTGAGTCTTTACGTCAGACGCCGGGGATGACGGTGTCGGATTATGATGTATTGTTTACTGAGCTGTCGATATATGCTCCATACCTGGTGGCTACTGAGGAGATGAGGGTGAAGAGGTTTGTTCGAGGCCTGCTTACCCATTTGTTCCTAGCCATTAGTATTCAGCATTGTGACACGTATGCGGTAGCGGTGGATGCAGCTCTTTTGGTAGAGGAGCGTCTAGCTGAGTCATCAGTTGCTCCGTGACCGAAGAGAGTTCGTATAGGTGATCCGGCAGCGAGGCAGGCGTTTAGACGTCGAGATAGTTTCCGTTCTGATAGTGGCAGTTCGGGACGAGGTAGACTTTATGGTTCTTACCCTCAGGATGATCGGCAGTTTGCTTCGGGATGTTACCGGTGCGGTCGTTTGGGTCATCGGGTTCGAGATTGTACGGAGCCACGGGTGAACGAGCCAGCTGTACCGCAGGTTACCTTACCACCTTCTCCACCTCAGAGAGCGTTGCCTCTTGTTCCTGTAGTTGCGCCGCGTCAGACTCCTGTTCAGCGAGGTCGTGGTCGCGGAGGTTTTGTACCGAGAGGTCGAGGTGGCAGAGGCAGAGGACAGCCAGTAGCCGGTAGAGGTCAGGCTAGGGTTTTTGCCTTGACTCACCAGGACGCTCAGGCGTCCAATGCCGTGGTTTTAGGTACTCTTTCTGTATGTTCTTTTGATGCGCATGTTCTTTTTGATCCGGGATCCACGCATTCGTATGTTTCTACGCACTTCGTGCCGAGGTTAGGCCGAGAGTCGTGTTTGCTGGATCAGCCGCTGATCGTGACTACTCCTGTGGGAGAGTCGTTTGTTGCGCGTTATGTGTTTCGATCTTGTGTCGTCCATATTGGTGACAGAGATCTGCCCGTCGACTTGATCCTTCTGGAGATGTTGGACTTCGACGTTTTGTTGGGCATGGATTGGCTAGCTACTTGCTATGCGTCTGTGGACTGCCGCGAGAAGACAGTTAGATTTTGTTTTCCCGGCGAGTCAGTGTTCGTTGTGCAGGGGGACCGTAGTGCCGCCCCTCACAGCTTGATTTCTGTTTTGTGCGCTGGTCGGCTTTTGAGGAGGGGATGTCGGGGATTCTTGGCGTTCATTCATGATACTGGAGCCACAGTGGAGTTGTTGGACCAGGTTTCTACCGTGCGAGAGTTTCCCGATGTTTTTCCCGATGAGTTACCTGGGTTGCCGCCAGAGCGCGATATTGAGTTTTGCATTGATCTTATTCCTGGCACGGAGCCTATTTCTATACCGCCTTATCGGATGGCTCCGGCAGAGCTTAGAGAGCTTAAAGATCAATTGCAAGAGTTGCTTGATTTGGGACTTGTGCGTCCGAGTGTTTCGCCGTGGGGAGCTCCTGTTCTGTTCGTCAAGAAGAAGGACGGCAGTTTGAGGCTTTGTGTGGATTATCGTCAGTTGAACCGTGTTACGGTGCGGAACAGGTATCCTTTACCCCGCATTGACGATTTATTCGATCAGCTCCTGGGTGCGAAACATTTTTCGAAGATTGATTTGCGTTCGGGTTATCATCAGTTGCGGGTTCGGGATGATGATATTCCGAAGACTGCTTTTCGTACGCGCTATGGGCACTATGAGTTTTTGGTGATGTCGTTCGGACTCACCAATGTGCCAGCAGCGTTCATGGATCTGATGAACCGGATTTTCAGGCCGTTCCTCGACCAGTTCATTATCGTGTTTATTGATTACATACTAGTGTACTCTAGGAGTCGAGAGGAGCATGAGCAGCACTTGGGGATTACTTTGCAGATATTGAGAGAGCACCAGCTGTATGCTAAATTCTCAAAGTGCGCATTTTGGCTTGATAGAGTTGACTTCCTGGGTCATGTGGTGACTAGTGATGGTATTCTTGTGGACCCGAGGAAGATCGAGGCTGTACAGCTTTAGCCCAGACCTGTATCGGTGACTGAGGTCCGCAGCTTTTTGGGCTTAGCTGGTTATTATCGCCGTTTTGTGCAGGATTTTTCGAGTATCGCTGCACCGCTGACTGGATTGACCCGGAAGGGGGTTCCTTTTCTCTGGACTGATGCGTGCGAGCAGAGTTTTCAGCAGTTGAAGACTCGGTTGACGACAACACCAGTTCTTTCTTTACCTTCTGGATCGGGAGGCTACGTTGTGTATTGTGATGCTTCTCGAGTGGGGCTCGGCTGTGTTTTGATGCAACATGATAGGGTGATTGCATATGCTTCCAGGCAGTTGAAGAAGCACGAGCAGAATTACCCCACTCACGATCTTGAGATGGCTGCGGTAGTCTTTGCGTTGAAGATCTGGAGGCACTATTTGTATGGGGAGTCGTGTCAGATCTTCACGGATCACAAGAGTCTGAAGTACATCTTCCAGCAGCGAGATCTGAACCTGAGACAACGCCGATGGATGGAGCTAGTGAAGGATTATGATTGTGAGATCCTTTATCACCCGGGCAGGGCGAATGTGGTAGCCGATGCTTTGAGTCGTAGGCCCGTGGGTAGCTTGTCCCAGCTGAGCGCCGTTCGGTGTCAGTCTTCTGCAGATTGGCAGCTCTTGTGTGATAGTAGAGTGCAGTTCGAGTTCACCTCCACTGGGGGACAGTTTGCTCATGTCCGCGCCCGTCCACTACTTGCTGATCGTATCCGTGAGGCGCAACCCAGTGATGCTCGTTTGTCTGAGATTCTTGAGCTTGTTCGACGGGGTACAGTTTCGGAGTTCGTGATTGATGACCAGGGTATGCTACGATGCGGGACTCGCTTGTGTGTACCGGATGTTGATGGGTTGAGACGCGAGATCCTAGAGCAGGCACATCAGTCGGCCTTTAGCGTTCATCCGGGTTCCACCAAGATGTACCGAGACTTGAGAGACTACTACTGGTGGGAAGGGATGAAACGCGATATTTCGGACTTCGTTTCGAGGTGCCTGACTTGTCAGCAAGTCAAGGCTGAGCATCAGAGACCGGCTGGAGAGTTGCAGCCTTTACCCATTCCGGAGTGGAAATGGGAGCAGATTTCCATGGACTTCATTATGGGTCTACTCAGGACCAGTAGAGGGTACGACTCCATTTGGGTTATTGTAGACCGGTTGACGAAAGCGGCTCACTTCCTTCCAGTGAAGACCACTTTCGGCTATGCTCAGTACGCTCAGCTTTACATAGATGAGATTGTGCGTTTGCACGGTGTTCCCACATGTATAGTATCCGACAGAGGTACCCAGTTTACTAGCCGTCTATGGCAGAAGCTTCAGGAAGCTTTGGGTACCAGTTTGAGTTTTAGCACCGCTTTTCATCCGTAGACAGATGGTCAGACGGAGCGGACTATTCAGACTCTGGAGGATATGCTCCGTGCATGTGTGCTTGATTTTGGGGGCAGTTGGGATCGTCACTTGCCGTTGATTGAGTTCTCCTACAATAACAGCTTTCAGGAGACTATTCAGATGGCACCTTTTGAGGCTTTATATGGTAGGAAGTGTCGATCGCCAGTCTGTTGGACCGAGCTTAGTGAGAGTTTGGTTTTGGGACCCCAGCTTGTTCAGGAAACTACGGAGAAGATCCAGCTGATTCAGGACAGGATGAGAGCAGCCCAGTGCAGGCAGAAGTCTTATGCCGACCGTCGTCGTCGCAGGCTTGAGTTCGCAGTGGGAGATCATGTATTCCTGAAGATTTCTCCGATGAAGGGCGTTATGCGATTTGGGAAGAGAGGGAAGCTCAGTCCCAGATTTGTAGGTCCTTTCGAGATCCTCGAGCGAGTGGGTTCCGTTGCTTATCGTTTAGCGCTCCCGCCTAGTTTTCCAGATGTTCACCCCGTTTTTCATGTGTCGATGCTTCGTAGATACCTTCATGATCCTTCTCATATGATTCAGCACGAGACCGTTCAGCTTGAGCGTGATCTTTCGTTCACCGAGCAGCCGATAGTTATTTTGGATCGGCAGGTGAAGAAGCTTCGGTCTAGGGACTTGCCTTCTGTAAAGATTCTATGGCGTAGTCCGACTGGTGAGGAGATCACTTGAGAGATCGAGAGCGAGATGCGGAAGAGTTTTCCCCATCTTTTTGAAGGTACGTTTAGTATGAAATTGTAATTCGGGGACCGAATTTCTATAAGGGGGGAGATTGTAACGTTTTGGAAATCGTTATGCGATTTTGTCCGTTTTAGGGTAAGTTTGTCGGTATTTTCCGTTTTTACCCGACTGTGAACAAACGACCATATAGACTTGCCAGCACCTAGATTAGCTAAAATAAAGCTAGTGCGCGAGCTTTGGGAGTATATGGGACGTTTTGGTTCAATTTGATTTTTTCCCAATTTTTAATATTATTTTAATGTGGTATTCAAATTTTGGGAAAATTTCTAATTGCGATCTTTTCTTCAAAACTTTTGAGTTAGGAAATCCTTCTCACTTCACCTTGGGCTTAATGTGTGGACTAGGATTAAACTAGGAAATTAAAAGAAAAAGAAAAGAAAAGAGAAGGATTAGGTGCATGCATGTGTGTGTATGTGTGCAATGCATTTATGTAGCAATAAATGAGGGAAATTGCTAGGAAAGCATCACAAATCCACCTCCTCAACCCCTTGGCCGAAATTCCTTCTCCCTCTACTGCCCTTGCTCAATTATTCCTCATAATTTATCATTCTAAACTCACAAATCCTCAAATTTCTGAGACCTATCACAAATACCTTAAACTTGGGATTTCTTGCTTCTTGATCACTTGGAGATAGGAAAAGCTTGGAACTTAAGAGCAAAGTTGTTAGGTATATTCCCTTTACTGTTAATTTAGAGTTTTTGTGTGGTTTTGATCGTTAATCGTCGAGTAGAACGTAGTTTATATCGATTGAGGCGATATCGGGTTTTTAGTGTCTTTTTAGAGTTTTTAGTATCTGCTGTGACCTGGGAGTTTTAGTGATTGAGGAAACAACTTCAGAGAGATGTGCAGGTTGACCTGAGACACCACCTAGGAGACGGGGGCCATCCCACCGGCCGGGGCCGGCGAGACTTGAAGAGGGGGCCGGCGACGCCGGCCGAATAGTTAGGGTTTGGGGTGGGTCTTCTGTGGTAGTTGTCTGCTGTTATTTTGGGTTGTTTGGTACTGTTTATTTTATTAGTAAATGCAGTATACAAAATCTGGGATCGATTACCTATAATTTAGTGTTTTGGGTCCGCGTGATACGTGTTGCGACACGAGTCGTGTGTCGTGCTGCGACGTACTCAGTTTGGGTTTAGGTATCGTTCCGTGTGTTTGCACTAGACGTGTACTCGTGAGTTGGTTTAGTGCGTTGTTGCGTTTTATAATTCGTAGTTTTACGTTATTGTGATTGCTTCTAAGATATTCGCATTTTTTCTTGTGTTTGTGATATTATAGCGTCGCAAGCAGGGACTTCAGACGCTGCGAACAAAGGGAAGCAGGTGGTCGGATCTTCATAGCTGGAGACCACAGGGTGAGTAGATTTAACATCTACGGGGAATCGCCCGTATGGCGCTACGCGTCGGGGCTAGACATGATATAATATTAGCCGTATGCTTATTTGTTTATATAGAAACATTGCATGATTCATGTTGCATATAGTTACTTGTGCTTAATACTGTACCTGCTGTACACTGCACTATTATCGACAGTCCATGTTGCACGAGCACCAATGATATGCTACACACACCCTGTCGGTAATTGCCATGACACGCACAATACAAATGCTTATTGTATACCTTGCTATTAGTTAGCGACATTAAACAGTTATACTTGTGCGACAATGCATATTACATAGAACATACCTGTATACCTACATGCTCATATGTATACCATGCTATATTACTCGTTCGCACATATACCATGCTATATTACTCGTTCGCACATATACCTTGCTATTGTTATATGATCAGTTTTTATTGCATATATATCGGTGGTATGGGACGCTGTGTATATATGTATTCTGAATTTGGATATTACAGTTTTTATAGCACATATATCAGTGGTATGGGACGCTGTATATATATGTATTTTGGATTTGGATTTACATGATTTGTATTGCATATATATCGGTGGTATGGGACGCTGTATATATATGTATTCTGGATTTGGATTTTTGGGAACCGCGAGATACATTTAATGCCTTGATGCATTATTTGGCGAATCGTTCCGTGATATGCTCATATTGATGTTTTATGTTGCATAGGCTACTTTATATGGATTTATGCATTGAGATGCGATATGGGAAATTAAAGTGTCGATCTTGGGCACTTACTTTCCGAGAGATATATGGTATTTGACAGACCGATACGTGGAATTACAAGTGTCGAGGTGGGATACTTGGGTTTCGAGGAACGTATGGATATCAGGAAGACCGATACGTGGAAATACAAGTGTCGAGGTAGGATACTTGGGTTTTCGAGGAACGTATGGATATCAGTATTTATGTGTCGATGATAGGCACTGGTTTTTCATGTTGTTTTCGAGTGTCGATGTTTGACACTCAGGTTTCATGAGATGTACAGGATTTGAGGGGCCGATCTGAGGGCCGATCTGAGATATATGGGATTTGGGTGTTGTTGAGTTACACCGTGTTTTCCATGCTTATGATATGTGCATGAGATTATTTACTATTCCGCACTCAGCATTCAATTGATATGGATATCATGATAGTTGCATATTCATATTGTCATACTCATGCTATCAGTTCACATGTTATTGATCATTGCTGTTAGTGCATACTTGCGATTACTGTATGATGTTAATTACTATTCACAAGTTGGCAACTCACCCCCGTTGTGCCACAGTGTTTTGCAGGACCTTCCCTCTGAGTAGTCGCGGCAGGGCAGCTTATCATCACTACTTTTGTGGATACCGCTACCTTTGGCAGTGAGGCCGTTGCATTATAGGTGGGTTTGCGGTTATCCGTTGTGCATTGTATATCTTTTGGGTTGGATCTAGTATTCTCCATCTACCCCTGTTGTATATGACTTAGAGACGACTTGTGAGATATCAGTGTTGTATTATATTGGTTTTGGGAACCGTGCTCGTAGAAGCAGGTTATTTGGAAATGTTTACTTCCTTTATAGTCTTTCTCTTTGATATTTCTTCGCTTTGGCGTCGTATACTTGTTGTGGTGATTGTCTCCGCCGGTGGGCGTGATTTTTCTCCCACTTGGGATGTTTTATTTATTATCTGTGTTGTACCGTTTTCGGGGCCAGTTTTATAAAGGTGATGCTGCCGAAATTTTTATGAAAGAAAACTAGAGTTAGAGATTTTAAATGGCGACATCTAATACTTTTAAATTATGTTTTCTCCGTTGATCCAGTTTTGGGTGGTTTAGATTTCTGGGTTTTCGGCTTACTTAAGTTACGTACGCCTGTAGACGTTACGTAGGTTAAGTGCCGGTTATGGGCCGAATTGCGGGTCGTGACAATTGGGTTCTTCCTGTCTCCTGGGTTCAACAGTTGGCCTTGAAGTGGCTCCTCCTGCCATCTGAGTGGCAGGATACTTCACTCCAGCAGATTGAAGTATGCCCTTCCTCTTTACCACTACCTCATATCGTCGGGCAGCTTTCAAAGCCAAATCATAGGTTGGGAAATCCCCAGTAGCTAATGCAGCTTGGATATCCGGGTCTAACCCTTGCTGAAATCTTCTAGCTCTGATTTCAGCAGTCGATATGAGATGGGCCGCAAACCTGTTACAGTCTTGTGTTAGCTGTGTAATATGTGATATAAAATCGAACATTGAGACATATCTTACCTGCTGAGCATGGTAAACTCAGCATCGTATTCGTCCATTGATTTGGTCCACATCGACCCTTGTTGCAGATGGATGAACTGTTGTTCCATATCGAACCTGGCAGTCTCATGGAAGTACTTTGTGTCGAACGTGGCAGCTTGGATTTTCCGATTCATCATGTCCCCTCCATTGACTGTGAATATCCTCCTGAGCTTCTGATCGAGGCTATTCCTCAGTTGCTTCCTTCCATCGTTTTCCTACCACAAGACCATTTGATACTTTCACTTCCATTATCTGGTTCACCAAGTTCGGGCCCATGTTTTCTTGTGAATCTTGAGAGATTTGGCCCCATTTCTCGACATATTGATAGATTAGTACAATCCATTTTTTCATTGCGATCATTACAGATTGTACTTATTTATTCATTCAATTTTCACCCTCAAGTTCGTATTCCGTTTCTTTTTCCCTTCCGTTCATCTCCTCATATACCGGGACCATATACTACTTCTGTCCACGCACGGTCTCGCGTGTCCTTCACTTCTTTTCTCTCCGCATTCTTCCACCAACCGTGGTCATATCACG
This sequence comes from Agapanthus africanus, assembly GCA_030015575.1. Lineage (NCBI taxonomy): Eukaryota > Viridiplantae > Streptophyta > Magnoliopsida > Asparagales > Amaryllidaceae > Agapanthus > Agapanthus africanus. The sequence continues at coordinate 43,877,553 of JASDDO010000024.1, read as the reverse complement.
ATAACATTTTTGAATCGTTGGTGCTAACTTTTGGCCTGTGTAAGGACTTGTATAGATTGAAACCGTTCCCTCCCCTAATCTTGAACTTCAATGCTTAACAGTGGAAATATTGTTTCACTTAAGTTTGGGGGGGCTTTTTATGTATATATTTTGTTTTCTTTTTCTGTTATTAAAAAAAAGGAGAACCGACTATTTTGAAACCTCCCCCCCCCCCCCGACAATTTTGATCCTCGTTGTGTAGCATGACAGTGAGGGCACTGTCAAGTTTAAGTTTGGGGGTGCGCTCGGTAAGCATCTCTGTCCTTCACATTCATTTGTATATTCTGCATTTGCATACATATTCAAAACCCATAAAATCAGAAAATTTTCCTAAAAACATAAAAAGCTTTGTCGTCAAGTTAGTTAGTGGGAGAACTTAGATTCGATATTTCAACGGTTTTTTTTATGAGACAGGAAAAACTAAATCCTATTTTTAGATTTTGAAAACCTGAAAGATAACTCTCCTTTGAGTTTAACTGTAGCTAATATACATCTTTACATCACACTACACGTGTCGTGAGTTTTAAAAATTAAATGACAAGTCTGATATGTCTTAAAACTTCTAAATTGATAAACTATTTTTTGAGGATCAAACATATTTATTCTGAAATAGGTAATATCAAGAATAGTTTATAAAGTGAAATGGATATGAAGGGATATTATTGATGCTTTAATAGAAACCAAGTCTGAAGAATAACCCATCTGGAACTTAATTGGAGTAATTACACACCTGATCCACTAAACACGTCTTTTATCCTAAAAATAATTGAACAACTGGTTATATCTCCGTTCGCATTGAATTGTTATGATTTTCACGCCAAAATGAGTCCTTTTGTTTTAGGGCTTAGGTAACTTGAGCAATTAAGTTCGCTGGGGTGTTTCTACACTTAATGCTCTAAAACCAACTGGTTTGGGTGCATTGGCCCAAAGCTCACTAAGAAGCCTAGAAAGTCCAAATTAAAACAAAGTCAAGCAAGTGTTCTCTCCGAGTTAAAATTCCTAACGGTTCTTTGTGTGAGAATAATCTTGACAAAAGACAAGTTTTATAAAAATATTTTTAAATGGAGATATGAAGGTTTTATCCTATGATAAAGACTATTGCACGTTCACAAAGGTGTGTGTGAAATGAAAACAAGTAAAAGGTGGAGTGAAGAATAAGACCTAGTTTCCTGTTAAAGAGGATAGAAATTCTGAATTTGAAACCAAGCTGCGAAACGAAACTTGAAAAATACTTAACTCTTTATAAAACTTGTGTGATCCTTTTGAAGTTTTATCCGGTCTTCATTTTATGACATGATGAGTTTAATCAATTCTTTTGAAATATAACGACACTATTTGCGCCGCACGTAAAGACGTATAGGATCTGAAGTTAAATAAGAAGAGAAGTGTGAAAAATAAAGATTCGATATTTCTAACTTAGGATAATAGAATTTCTAGCTTTGAAGCTAAACCTTAGGGTTAGAATCAATAGTTATTTCACAAATCTAGCTTGACAGGATTTTGTGGGTGTAATCCGCTGAAAACCCTCTGGAGACAACACTCCTCCTACTAGGGACACCTAGAGGTTTAACATCTTGTTGCACAAGCTCAGTGCAATCGCGTTCTCTGCGAAAGTGAGATTAGGATTTTGTTTTGCTCGGGACGAGCAAAAGATAAGTTTGGGGGTATTTGTTCATCACAGAAAACTGCATTTCAATACCGCTCATTCATTATCATTTTTTGTATTATATCGGTACTATTAACCCATGTCTGCTCAATAAATACAGATTACAGTTATTCATGACAAAATACTGAAAACACACTCAAATACACGGATATGACAATTGTGAGCCGACACTGCAACCGGAACTGCAAACCGATCTATATTTAAAGAGTTTCTTTTTACAACATGCATGTGTACACACTTTTTATCAAAAATGGTCTAACATATACAAGTGTGAACACCTTTTTGTAATGCATGAACCTAAGGGGCTGCCCATAGCACAAGTGGGCACAAGTGAGTGTGATGTGTGATAAATGCTAAAAGATGTGATGTGATTTAAAGCATCAAGATTTCCCTCCATAACTACTGAGTACAACTCAGGTTTCTACAAAGAGATCAAACAGTACCGTTGGGATTATGGAGAGCACACAACAGCACATAACCAACACGAGACCCAATGACCCAATCAAGACCGGCGAAATGATCAAAAAATCCGGCGGTGCCGGTCCAATGTTTCCCAATGAGCCCCAGTTTTCTTCTGGCTTTTCCTTGTTGTCACATCATCCTTATTATATTGTTTGTTTATTCTTATTTTGTGCATGTAAGTACCAGATCAGTGAGCAAGGAAAAGAGAGACTTAGATACACTTTTGAGCAATAGTTTAACTCTTTATTTCATTTTTCGTTTTGAAGCTTTGTACATAGTAGCTAGTTCACCTTGAGTTCTTTGCTTTCTCTTGATCTTGCAACCTCTTCATTGAGTTTGCAAGTTTAAGTTTTGGTTATTGAACTCATGGTTTGTATCATCACTTGGAATTAATAAAGCTTTCATTTTTCACTTTGGTTCCTAGTATTCCTTTTTTATTGCTTTCCTTACTTGCAATTTATTTCTTGCCATTTACTTACTTGCAATGTTGTGTTATTTCTTTTATTTCATTTCATTTGCACTTTCTTTTGTTGCATTGATGGTTTGTGAATAGTAGCTTTGTTAGGGAAAAAGAGTGGTTGTGTAAATTAAGGTTTTCTTTGCTCATTTCCTTTGCCCGATATTTTCCCATTGAACTCCGTCCAAACCTTACGCAAGCGCTCCGTTAGGCACCCTACCCTACCAAGGTATCGGGGATCCTTAACCGTGACCGGTTGCATTCGGTTTGGCTAGGAGGCAAAAGTCAAGAGAAAAGAACGGACGGACAAGGGTCAATAAGCCGGATTTCACTAATACCGTGCTTAAGCATCCTAATCCACGTTATTGCCGATTACTCTATCTTCAATAGTCAAGCTCGGCACAAAGGATTGAGTACGGACTTCCCTAACTTACACTAATCTATCTCTATTCCTAACAAACTTATACTTTGCATATACAACACTTAGGTTAGAAGCGAACTGTTCCGAACCTTACTTAACTCGTGATAACAAGAATGTAAAAACGCACAATCTCCCTGCGAGCGATCCGTACTTATCGCGGCTAGCTACACGCGACGCCGTCTTTGATTGTGGTTATTTTAACTTCTTTTTAAAAACAATACGGTGAACATGTGCTAATCATCTGTTCAACCCTTTTCTTTTTATGAAAAAAGTGCTAAGCACTTATTTGACGCTCTGACACTTATATGGGTGTCATGTGAAACATTTGATTATGGACGCCGCCCAATGAGCATTGAACACTCTGCCACTTTAGCTGTTTATGAAGTGCTGGGCACTTTTCTCCGTTTTTTTCTTTTTTTGATGGCGTCCACGTGAGGCGCTGCCCAATCAGTACTAAGCACTTAGCCGTTTTGGATGTATATGAAGTGCTAAGCACTTTTTATGTGGCGCCCGCGTGAGGAGCACGTGAGGCGCTGGGGCACGGCCCAGTCAGTGCTAAGCACTTAGCCATTTTGGCTGTATGTGAAGTGCTAAACACTTTTTATGTGGCGCCCATGTGAGGAGCACATGAGGCGCTGGGCGCTGTTAAAGAGAGGCGCCCACGTGGGAAGCACGTGAGGCATTAGTTTCTTTTATATAGAGATTTAATATCTGTTGATGGTATTTTGACCATTAATGATCACCAAGATCACTATTTTAAGGAACTTGGATCATGTTCTTTTTAAGAACCGAGTTCTTGATTCGAAGGAACTGAGTTCCTGGAGTATTATGGACTCCATATTCTTTCTCTTTTAAATTTGTTCTTCCCTGAATTTTTAATTCTCAAGAACAAAATCTTCCCGATGAGAATTAAATTCTCAACTTGTGGAAGACTTGTCTTGTGGATCTCAGATTCAAAGAAAGAATCAAGTTCTTTTAGAAGGGTTCAACCCTTAAATATGTTAGGTAAAGGAGATGTTTCGATCTCGATATTCTCTTTATCTAGGGTTTCGAGAATAGAGCTCTTCTTCTTTGAGAATTGAATTCTCTCCCTCTATTTTTTTCTCCGTCTCTCTCTCGGTGCTTCTAGTCTCTGGTGACTCTCTTCTTCCCTGTGAGACTTGAAGTCTCAGGACCTTTATATGGTGGAGGCAAATAGTTGATTAGTTTTGAGAAAATCTCTCATTGAGAGATTCCAATTGATTTAATTGGTCTCAAAATTAATTTGGGGAATTTTACCTACCATTAGATTTTTGATCCAAGGACTTCTGTTTTTACAGAATATGTTTTTTGGTTTTTAACGAGACCGGGGAAATATTTTCCCTATACATAATTTATTCTGTAAAACGGTGATTTTTAATCACCATTGGATTTTTAATCCAACGGTTCTCTGTTTTACAGAGAGCAATCTTTCTTATTCAGAAAGATTGAGGGAATATATTTCAGAATAAAATTTTGTTCTATAATTGGATCTTTGATCCAACCGAGTGTACCTTTCTTGTTTCAGAAAGATTTAGGAAATGTTTTCTCTCAACAGAATTTAATTCTGTATTTTGATGATTTATCGTCTCCGTTGGATCTTTGATCCAATGGCTCTATTTAACAGAGAGTATTGTAGAATTTAATTCTACCTGGATGCTAGCGCTCACGTGTTATACACGTGGGGGCCACTTAAGAATTTAATTCTTAAGATGGTTATTCCTTTGCTTTGCACATTGGCGCCCACGTGAGGAGCACGTGAGGCGCTACTATAGGATTTAATCCTATAAGTTTGGCTTTGGCGCTGGTGTAGGGTGTTTTTCTTCACCCCATTGAGATGGGAATACGCGCGCACTCGTCAGGCGCATTACAGATCCCCTGCCTAGGGTAGGCGAGGGTTTATTGATTGTGGGGATCCAAATCTCCGGCAGCCGCGGACTAAGCTGTCATTAATTACCTCGTGCCTTTGGGGCGAAGGAACCTCTGATTGACGGGTCAAACAGGTCATGCGAACTCAATATGCAGTGTTATGTTTTGGAGGGGAATTGGATACATCGGGGGCCCCGTAGAGTTTTTACGGGGGTCCCGCTACCCGAATAGCACGCTGGGCACGTGGGCGCTAGCGCGCTTGTCACGTGGGCACTAGCGCGCTGAACACTGGGCGATGGCGCCTCATATGCTTGGCATGTGGGCGCTAGTGCACTGGGCGCCTGCGCCCCACGTGCATAGAACATTGCCGCTGGGCGCCGGCGCCCCACGTGCATGGCACACGGGCGCTGGGCGCCGACGCCCCACATGCTTGGCACGCGGGCGCTGGGCGTTAACAGGAAAAGGGACTTGGTCCCTGCACTGGGAGCTGTGCTCCCAAAAAGAAAGATTTATTATTTTGTATGTGTGTGTGTGTGTGTTGTGTGTGTGTGTGTGTGTGTGTGTGTGTGTGTGGAGTTAAACTCCTAAGATATTTTTGGAGCTGATGAAAGGGGCTTCTCCCTTAAGCCCTGGATCTTCCCCAAAGTGGGATTTTTGGAGATGGGTCTCCTTCTTCTTCCCCTCTGTTGGCCGGATCTTGGATGAAAGGGGGGTGAGATTTAAAAATCTTCCCTTTCGGAGATTGGATGGAAGATCTGAGCTTCCTTTTGTGGGTTTTGTGGTGAAAAACTATTTATTTTTGGATAAGGAATAGTAAAACTCTTGATTTAATTCAAAAAAAGAAGAAGGTTTAGAACCTTGAGGAAAGAGAAGGATGCACAAAAACCCTAGATTTTTTAGGGGAATGAAAAGTCTTCATTATTTCATCATCATGTTGTCTTATATAGGCTTACATATTTACATATAGCCCCTTGGGCCTTACATAATGTCATTTTGCCCATCTCATACCTCATATGCTCTTTTCTTTTGCATATGAGCCATGGGTTTTACAAAAATTTGGCTTCATGCCCATTTTCTTACATTCATGCATAAAAAATTACGTCAGAATTATTTATTACATGATTTTTTTTATTTCGGCATGGGGGAGGCCGGCCGCGGGGCTCGACTTGGGCATGGGCCCACTTGCTTTGGCTTGGGCCCGCTTACTTGGGGTTGACCTTGACTTTGACTTGGTCAACTGGGGTGCAAATTTTGACCCCAACAAAGTGCCCCCCATCAATGAATACGCATCGTGCATGTGGGTCGTGTGCATGAAATTGATGGATCTTCTTTCACCTGGAGGCGACTTGATTTGGTTCCCGCTTTTTGGGAAGCTAGCACTACCATTTTTACGACATGGACAGTCGATACTTGGCGCGTCTCCGAGATGGAGTGTCCATGGTAGACGTTTCCCCGGCACGGAGTGATTTGGTTATCGCTTCGTTGGAAGCCGGCACTGCCCTTTTTACGACATGGACGGTCGACTCTGCCCTTTTAGCGACTTGGACGGTCGGTGCTGCCTTTTTAGCGACGTGGATGGTCGGTTCTGCCTTTTTAGCGACGTGGACGGTCGGTGATGCCCTTTTTGCGACTTGGACGGTCAGTTCTGCCCTTTTAGCGACGTGGACGGTCGGTGCTGCCCTTTTTGCGACTTGGATGGTCGGTGCCGCCCTTGTTGCGACTTGGATGGTCGGCTCTACCCTTTTAGCGACTTAAACGGTCGTTGCCGCCCTTTTAGCGACATGGACGGTCGTTGCCGCCCTTTTAGCGACATGGACGGTCGTTGCCGCCCTTTTAGCGACATGGACGGTCGTTGCTGCCCTTTTTGCGACTTGGACTGTTGGTTTTGCCCTTTTAGCGACGTGGATGATCGGTTCTGCCCTTTTAGCGACTTGGACGGTCGGTGCTGCCCTTTTTGTGACTTGGACGGTCGGTTCTGCCCTTTTAACGACGTGGACGGTCGGTGCTGCCCTTTTTGCGACTTGGACGGTCGGTGCTGCCCTTTTTCCGACTTGGACGGTCGGTGCTGCCCTTTTTCCGACTTGGACGGTCGGTGCTACCCTTTTAGCGACTTGGACGGTCTGTACTGCCCTTTTAGCGACTTGGACGGTCCGTGCTTGATTCTGCCAGGGAGGTCACTGGTTGTTTTGCTGATTTGATGTGATTTGGGTTGACATCAGCACCGCTACACTGGAATATGGTACCAGGAGCGAATCATCATCTGTCATGAGCGGATTTGGGGATTTTGGTTTTTGTTTGGCATCAGCACCGCTGCACTGGAATATGGTACCAGGAGCGAATCATCATTTTCCTTTCCCTGTCGGAAAGCGATCGTTTAGGAGACAGGTTTAGATCCCTATCATCTAAGGCTTTTCAATTTTATGGGTCGTAAAGGTCCCATAAAAGCATTTTCTCCCTACGAGTCGTAAGGATCCCGTAGGTGCATTTTCTCCTTACGAGTTGTGAGGACCCCCAAGTGTGTTTTTCCTTTGTGAGTCGTAAGGATCCCACAAAGATGTTTTCTTACGAGTCGTAAGGATCTCGAAGGTTTTGTTCTCCTCATGCATCATGAGGACACACGAGTGGATTTCCCTCGTTCCAAGTTTAATGACTTAGGGGTCATCTGTTTCCAGTTTAACGACTTAGAGGTCATCTGTTCCCAGTTTAAAGACTTAGGGGTCTATTATGCCTAGTTTAACGACTTAGAGGTCATCCGTTTCCAGTTTAACGATTTAGAGCTCATATGTTCCCAATTTAAAAACTTAGGGGTCAATTGTGCCCAGTTTAACGACTTATAGGTCATCTGTTCGCAGTTTAACGACTTAGAGGTCATTTGTTCACAGTTTAACGACCTAAGACTTTTCAATTTTATAAGCCGTAAGGGTCCTATAAAAGCATTTCTCCCTACGAGTCGAAAGGATCCCGTAGGTGTATTTTCTCCTTAGGAGTCGTGGGGACTCCTATGTGTGTTTTTCCTTTGTGAGTCGTAAGGATCCCACGAAGGTATTTTCTTACGAGTCGAGAGGATCTCATAAGTTTGGTTCTCCTCATGTATCGTGAGGATACATGAGCGAGTCTTCCCAAATGGAGCATAATTCCGAGGACGGAGACCGGTCGCGTAACTGGTGGTTACGGTGGGGCATGGGTATGATGAGAATTATTTGAGCCCATGGATTGTATACGGTAGTCAACTTGGGGACCAACCGTAGGGCTGGAAGAATTTTGGGAAATTGGATTTTGGTTGGCGTCTTCATCGCTGCACTGGTACCAAGAGCGACTCATCATTCGCCATTGGGGATTTGAGTTTTGGACGGCTTCTGCATCGCTGCACTGGAATATGGTACCAGGAGCGACTCATCATTCGCCATTGGGATATTCAGGGATTTGAGTTGGTGTCTGCATCGCTGCACTGGAATATGGTACCAGGAGCGACTCATCATTCGCCATTAGGGATTTGAGTTTTGGACAGCGTCTGCATCGCTGCACTGGAATATAGTACCAGGAGCGACTCATCATTCGCCATTGGGATATTCAGGGATTTGAGTTGGCATCTGCATCGCTGCACTAGACTATGGTACCAGGAGCGACTCGTCATTCGCTATTAGGGATTTGAGTTTTGGACGGCATCTGCATCGCTGCACTGGAATATGGTACCAGGAGCGACTCATCATTCGCCGTTTTTTTACCGCGATTGCTCTATAATTTCAGCTTTTCTTATCGCGAAGGTCGCGATTACCCTATCATTTCTGCTATTTATTCACGGTTGCCCCATCATTTCGGTTTTATTTTTATCTTTATTTTTACTCGCTGATTTTTATTGCGAGTTCCCCATCATTTCGGCCTTTTATTTTATATTTTTATATATTTTATTTGTTTTATTTACACATTTTTACATCCCCAGTTTAACGACTTAGAGGTCGACTTTTCCCAGTTTAACGACCTGGTGGTCAACTGTTTTCAGAGAAAAGCAGATGTCCGAAAGAATCAGTTTCATGAAGGACTTCGGTCTCCGTTTGTATGAAATTGGCGGCCGCAGCTTGACTGTTTATTAACACGCCTTTAGACAGTTCTATCTCTCCTGCTTTGTATTGTTTTTCGACTCAATCTTTGAAGACGAAACAGTCCTCAATGGCATGACCTATCACTTTGTGATAGGGACAATATTTAGGGTCGTCGGTCATATTCGCTTCTTGCGGTCTTTTTGATTCTTGAAATTGTAGACCGTTTCTTAGGGCATCTTTGAATATTTTACGCACTTTGTCCCTTCTGAAGGAATAGATCTTATCCAGCCTCTCTTTCAGTAGAAATTCTCCTCCCTCTCCGAACACTGGCTTCCGAGGCCGGTTGGCATTAGGCCCGCTCATCCCTTGCTTATTTCGATTAGCCGAAGTGTTGAAAGATTCAGTATCATCAGAACTTCCGCCTTTACGATTATCGTCCTTTCGGTTCCTCCAGGACCTATTGTTATTTTGGGAATCAGAGAAAGACTCCTGCTTTGAGCGCTCCAACATCTAGACTTTCCTAGTTAGCTCTTGAAATGTTTTGAGACCCGCGGTGCATAGAAACGGGGCCATCCAATTGTTGAGTTTTCCGACGAGGAGACTGACAGATTGGTCCTGCTCTATCGGCGGTTCACATTTGACGGAGAGATTGCGCCATCGGGTTATAAAATCCCTGCTGCTTTCGTTGTTCTTTGGCTTGGTCCTTACGAGATCGGCAATGGTGATCTTATCGCTGACGCTCATGAACCTCTGCCGAAACAGAGACTCTATTTGGACAAAAATTGTGACAGAGCCATCCGTTATGCTCGCGTACCAGTCGAAAGCAACATCGGTCAACCTATTAATGAACTGGCGGAGGAGAAGCGCATCATTGCCCCCAGTATTCCCGCATGAGGCTTTAAAGTGGGCGATGTGCTGATTCGCATTTTCTGTCCCATCGAATCTTCCGAATTTAGGGATGATATAGCCGCTAGGAAATTCTACCAGATCATCTTGAGCAGGATATGGTCTCCCGCTACTGCTAACATCTTTTTGCGCTTCGGCTTCAGCTACCAATGTTTTGACTTTGTTGGCAACCAAATCCATGATTTGATCTTGAGTTAGCGGGCCACTGTCATCGGTAGCTAGAATATTTGCCGAGATAGGATGCGACTAGCTTTCATGCCCGCCCACCTTTGGATTTAGGGGAATAGGCATCAGCTGTCTCGGGACACCGTTTCCCGGTTCATGAGCAGAGCCCTGCAATTGATTGGGTGGCTGAGAGGCAAGTTGGGCCGTGAGCTGTAAGACGACGTTTGTCAAGTCATCAATTTTTTAGTAGAGCTTGGCCATCTCCTTGTCTTTGTTTCTGAGCTGCTTTCGGAGCTCCTGGAGAAGTTGCTGCTCTGCGTTCCTGGGACGGAAGATTAGCTCCCCATCGCTTTCCGTGCTCGACTCCTCATGAACCGAGGGATCTCTATGCTTATCAGCTTCACTTGGAGCATTTTCATTACCTTCAGGAGGATGCTGGTCTTGGGAAGTGACAGCCACATTCACATCGGATTGGATTTGAGATGTAGTGGCCCCTCCTTGCTCTTGCTGCGCGTGCCCACCATGTAGACAATGTGGACCACATATCCAGCCATTTCCTCCTCTTTGGCGTGGTAACCCTGTTCTTAGAACCTCATGAAGTTCAGCCTAGCATGAGTCCTAGCCCTTTTGTTGGCTCTGTATCTGAGTCTTTTCTGTCTTAGCTTCTCAATCTTGAGGGCTTGACGGGCATCCGTCATCCAGGAAGCCATCGTGAGTCGATTAACGGGAAGCTTAGAGAAGATACCCGATTGAGCAGTTGTGAAGGGCGCCGCTGGCGCTTGCCCAAGATGCCTTGTTGCTTTGTTGGTGTTGATGGCCTTACCCCCAGCCGAGGCTACAGAAATTCGTTCAAACACTGACTTGCGTTTGGGTAGTGGTGCGCTCGAGATCACCACATTTGGCCTCTTACCTTTCGAGGCCGGTTTGTCTGTTATCGGAGCTTGAGGAGCTGGGATGGCGTTAACTGACATGAACAGAATAGAGCCAAATGGTAGCGCCGGCTCCTCCCATTGTCACCCGAGACTGGACGGGAGGACCTCCTGGCATCAATCTTCATCGTATAGGAGATAGGAGCTGTGTCGAGAGCTGAGCTGATCCTTGGAGACATTTTGTTGTGTCCAGAGATTGCAATTTGCACAAAGAAGCATGATTTCAGTACAGGCAATCGATATGTATATTGATTGAGTTCGCGTGAACGTTTAACCCAAAATATGGGAGGAGAGATCGGTCCCACCGGGCGTGCCAGAACCTGTAGGGTATTTTTCGTCATCCTATTGAGATGGGAATACGTGCGCGCTCGTCAGGCGCATTACAGATCCCCCTGCCTAAGGTAGGCGAGAGTTTATTGATTGTGGGGATCCGAATCTCCATCAGCCACGGACTAAGCTGCCGTTAATTACCCCGCACCTTTGGGGCTAAGGAACCTCCGATTGACGGGTCAAACAGGTCATGCAAACTCAATATGCAGTGTTGTGTTTTGGAGGGGAATTGGATATATCGGGGGCCCCGCAGAGTTTTTACGGGGGTCCCGCTACCCGAATAGCGGGCTGAGGATCAAGGGGGTTAGCAGCCCCCTTGCGGAGTGCAGGGCAGCGTCCCGTTAGAAAAAAAATTCTAACAGGGAAAGTGTCATGGAGTGTGTGTGTCTATATATATATATATATATATATATATATATATATATATATATATATATATACGTATATATAAGAAAGGGAAAAAGCGTCCAAAGAACGCGCAGGTGTTGGGCGCTAACGCCTCACGTGCTTGGCACGTGGGTGTTAGTTATATGTATGCTCTAGAGGCCATTGTTGTACATATGATGTATATTATAGTGGATGCTTGGACATATATAGAGAGGATTTTCTTGCTCGTCATGATAGTATGCTATCTGGTTGCACTTTGTCTAAACTTGTTGACTTGTATTAGGTTACCGTCTTGCTCTCACATGTTGATAAAGCCCTTAGGATATGTACTTGACTATCAGGACTATGATGCAGATCATACTAGTGGGGCCAGGGTAGTTGTCACGCCCCGCTTCCCGGTATACGGCGAAGGGGATGGGACGAGGCTGCTACGTATTTACTGTGAAGTAAATACGTTAAGCGTATATAAGCAATATAAAAGTAAAGCACAAGAGACAAGATATAATTAAAAACAACAACTTTATTTATTCACATTCTTTCTGTACAATGCATGGAAAGTAAATACAACTGATAAAAAAACAATGCCTAAACAATAACATAACAGAAATGAAAATGTACTGAATGGAAAGTGTACAATGAACTAGAGCTCGGGGTCTTCACTAAACTGGTCCAAGTCTTCAGCAGAGGGCTCGATCTCAGGAATGTCCAGGTCACCTGACGACATTCAAAGAAGAAAGAAAGAGAATGTCGTCAGCGAACAAATCGCTCGGTAAGTCCCAAATATAAGGGAGATGTAGGATAGACAGAATAAGAAGGTAACTTTTAATGTTGTATTATATTGTTATAGCGTTGTGTTAACGTTGTTGTTTGTAGCTTGGTACAGAAGATACCAGTGTATACGAGAGGAGTCCCACTTACACCGGAGACTTTGGTAACCCGTAGTACAAGGCTCCGTCGATAATACCACGGAACAACGACATGGATGTAATTACGTCTTAAGTGACCACCTCGTGCCACCTTTAACATATTCCGTACCAGTCTACCCCTTAAACCCCGTGTTATCTTGATTGTATTGTTGTATTGTATTGTAAACTGTATAGATTGTATATTTGGATGACTGACCGAAATTATGATATCGGTAAACGGATGTAACTGGAGAATCATGTATGTAACTGTAGAATCATGGATGTAACTGTATAATCATGTTAATGGAATGTATAACCATGGTTCGGTTCGGTCAAGTTGATAGATTGAATAATGGATTCATGGATTCATGTTGAATTGTAATATTGTAAATTGTAGATTGTAAATTGTAGATTGTAGATTGTAGATTGTAGATTATACTTGAATCATATTCAAGTCAGATTATAATGAGACTCAAACTGAGTCAGACAATTAGAAAAGTAAATTGAAGTCCTGATTGTTTTGATGTTATCGGTAACCGCTGCACATGGGCGGCATGATTATGTCTTTTTCAAAGACGGTGACCGTATTGATAACACCGTTGTTAAGTTGCCTACCTTAGATAGGCAAGCACCCATATCTCCGGCTCCCTGAGGCTCAAGAGACTGGTCCCGCTTAAACCTATATTTACTAGGGTCTTTAAGGTAATTTATAGAACTTGAGAGGGTTTTATGTAAAAATACTTTGTAAAGTTTTCAAAATACACCCCAAGTATTTATTATCGTCTTTAGAGTTGTAATAAATGTAGATTTTATATTTGTGATATTTCTAATGAGAATATCCTATTTTCATGATAAATGGTATTTATTTGTAATATTGGTTTTATATGGAATTCATGGTATTTTAAGCTAAATTGATTCTTGTGATTTTTAGAAAAAGATGGAATAGTTATATCATAACAAAATAGGTATTTTAATGATAAATATACATATATTTATACAAAAATAATTTTAATATATATTTTATATTCTAAAAAATCTCATTTTCTTAAGATATCGTATTTTAAATCTTTCGAGATCGAATGCTTCTTGCGGAGGTCTGAATCTCGCACTACTAAGTCCGAGGATGTGCGATAATCCACACCATCCCGAACGGGTTCCCCAAATGGGTTGTAGCGGCGCTTTGCAAAGATTTGTATAAATACTAAATTCTTTAGAAAACAGTTTTGTTAAGTAAATGGTATTAAAATGAAATTGTGTCGTTTTCCCGTATTCTATGTTCCCAAGGGTATTGTGCTATGTTGTATATGAGTGTGTGAGGGGGTAGGTCATTACCTCATGATCTACTTAAAGGTATAGTAAGTTTTGTGATGTTATATGTAGAATTGAAACTATGTGGTATTTAAATGAAAATACGGTAAAATGAAATAGCAATTACTTTTGATTTTGAAACTTGATCAATATATTTGATTAGTGTTTAATAGTCAACATGAAAAGGTTCAAGCATAATTGTATTAAAGAAAAGTGAAGTTTTATAAAGAAACCGAATCAGAAATCGTATTGTTCCGATTCCGTCGGGTTTTGTAATTCCGTATTTCTAGAATAGAATAGAGAAGATAGAATGGGGACTTACGGGTTTAGGACAACCAGGAGAGGGAGAAGGATCGGGAGGAGTCACCAGTGCGTCGTTTCGTCGCCGGGAGCTCATAGAGTCGCCGTCAGAATTTCCGCCGGAGAATTCGCCGGAGCTTTGCCTTTCGCTCACTTCGATTGCACACAAAGGTTTCTAGTGATTTCTTGAGAGTTGTCTCAGAGTTTTGGGGTGAGGGGGTAGTGTGTAGAGTTGGTATTTATAGGGTTAGGGTAGATGAAGGGTTTTAAATAAAAAATATTAAAATATATTAAAAATTCATTAAAAATAGAGTAAATGGGGTATTAAGAGGTCTCTGGAAGTGGTATGCACATTTAAAGTATTCAGGGGGGTCAAGAAGTTGAAAAGCCACATCTTTCATGAAGGGGACTCGGCCGTCCGCGGCCGGCGGCGCCGGCCCAAGTTGAAGGGTCGGAAGGTAGGGGGTCTTTAGGTGAACACACTGGTATATTTAGTTTTTCATGTGTAGTGGAAATTTTGGAATTTATCACGTATTGACTGTTGGACTTCTAAAAATTTTAAAATAAAATAATATTAAAAATAATGTAGGGCATGGGATTTAAACTCTGGTGGCTTGGTTCAGTAGTGTAAGGTATTACCAATGAGCTACAAGCTCCTTCTTGTAATTATGGAGCTATTTAATTAGTTAAAGTAGTTATAGAAAATATAAATACCCCAAGTATACATTAATTTGAAAGCAAATTTTTGTACACTAAAAATGGAGTTGTTACATTCTTTTAACTTGAAATTAAAAAGAAAAATAATTACATATATCTTGTGCTCAGACTAAAATACCCCTTTATAGATTTTGAAAAAAATATTTGAAAAAATTTGTATAGGAAAATTATGGTTGTTACAGTAGTCCATGAGTACATCCTATAATTGTTTCTAGTCAAGAGTGTATCGAGACAGGGTATCGATACTCCAGACTAGACTAGCGTATATGCATCTTGACCCATATGATGGGCGATAGATGATCCCACATCTATTGATGTTTGACATCAAAGATGGTGTATGGGTGCTCAATGGAGACTGGGTACACTGAACGGACTCGCCGAGAACTCCTTGTTAGTATTATACTTATCGTCAGATAGCAATTCTCCAGTGACACTAGTACAGGTTAGTCTGTAGACCCGAGATCGTCTTAAAGTCTTGTGTGATTCTCACTGTACTTTGATTTACACCTTACCACGTTCAAGAGAACGTGCAAAACGGTGGCTTTTGGGTACAGTCCCGAATCATATGGAGGCAATGAGCGATAGGAGGGGTTTCGTCCCTCCCGGTATTGGGGGTTGATGTTGCGCTGTATTTGATTGGCTATAACTGGAAGTCCCTGGCCAGGGCTGATATAGAGATCTACTGGTAAGTGTTATCAGTAGCTTCTCGACCTATTATGAGCCTCACATCGACACGACTTATCGGTGTTTCCCCAATCAGAGCAAAACTCTATTCAAATTTCGAAATTTGAAATAAAGCGACGCTTCATAGCAGTGCTAGCGCTGAGAGTCAAAGACTCTGAGGCAGCGCTCACGTGCAAAGCACATGAGCGCTAGCGCCAAGTGCGCTAGACTCTGAAACAGCGCACCACGTGCAAAGCACGTGAGCGCTAGCGCTAAGAGCGCTGCACTCTAAGCAGCGCACCACGTGCAAAGCATGTGAGCGTTAGCGATAGAACAAAATGTTCTCGGCCCTTGGATCAAAGATCCAACGAACATGATTAAAAATCATCAATTGACCAGAATAAAATTCTGTTAAGGAAACATTCCTCAGAATCTTTCCAAACAGGAAAGATTGTGCTCTGAAAATTAGAGCACCGTTGGATCAATGATCCAATAGTGATTAAAAATCACTAAAATACAGAATAAATTCTGTATGGAAAAATTTCCCAATCTTATTAAAAACAAGAAGACTGCCTTCTGTAAATCAGAAGCCCTTGGATCGAAGATCCAACGGGGTAACATCCCCAAATGAATTAGAGAAAAGATCTCCTTAACTGATTCAACAAATCAGCCTACCCTATATAAAGGCCCCAAGACTTCAAGTCTTGCAGAGAGGAACCCCCCCCCCCTCCACACACACAAGCTTTGAGAAATTTCAAAGAAAAGAGCAAGTTCTGAGAAGAAGAACTTTTCTTCAAGGTAAAAACAGAGAGATAAAAAACATCACATCAAGAAAGAAGGACTTAGTTCTTCTTCTAGATCATAGATCTATAAGACAGACGTCTTTCACAAAAGAGATCATAGCATTTCATCATAAAAAAGGAGGGAGAAGAATTCAATTCTCTTCAGATCACAGATCCATAAAGGTAAAGCCTTTCACAAAAAATAAGAGATTGTAACATCTCTTATAAAAATAAGAACTTTGTTCTTAGATCTATGAGACAAAGTCTCCTATGAATGAGAGTTTAATTCTCAGAGCGCAGAACTGATCAAAGTTGCCTAAAAAGAACCTTAGCACTCCAAATTAAAAAGAAGCGCCTTAGCGCTCCAAGACCGGCGCTCAGCGCCACGTGCTCCTCACGTGTGCGCTACTTATTAGAAGCGCTCTGCGCTCATTGACTGGCGCTCAGCGCCAAGCGCGCCACGTGCTCCTCACGTGTGCGCTACTTAACAGAAGCGCTCTGCGCTCATTGACTGGCGCTCAGCGCCAAGCGCGCCACGTGCTCCTCATGTGTGCGCTGAGGGAACACAACGTGTTCTTTAAATAAAAGCCCCAGAGTTATGATGAGTACTCAGCACTCAATAAAAGACAAAAACTGTTGTCAGGATCCAAACCAATGCTCAGTATTGTTAAATGAAAAAGGATTGAGCCTAATTAAATGTCTAACATTTTAAATGAATGGGCCGAGCCCAAGTTGGCCACAGATCCCTAATTCAGATTAGTTGAGCCCATATGCTCATAAATCTTTGATCTTAGTCCTAAATTGGACTACAGATCTCCCAACCAATATCGATTCAAGGGTACATCTCGTCACTCCTCTGATACTTGTCGTTGTAATCCTTCAACGTCTTCAGAGAGATGACGGGTCCTGACAACCAGACATTCCACGGACTGTGGGGTCCTTAAACTCATGGACTATGATGTCCTTAAACTTTACGGACTGTGAGGTCCTTAAACTCATAGACTATGATGTTTTTAAACTTTACAGACTATGACGTCTTTAAACTATGGACTATGATGTCCTTAAACATCATGGACTATGATGTCCTTAAACTTATGGACTGCAACGTCCCTAAACTAAAACAATAGAGTGCAAATGCTCTTTTGTTGGATCTAAATGATCCTGTTAAGTAGATCTTAGTCTAAAATTAGACTAACGTATCCTTAACAAACGTTTAAGTTGATCTTAGTCTCAAAGAGATTAACGATCCTTAAACCCAACCTAAAACTAAATCTAAGAAAATACGGAGTTAGACTAATCCACGCCCTACGGGCGACAACATAAATTAGTCTCCGTATTCAATCCACGGGCAACCAAAAATAAAACAAACATACACGACACGAAGTGACCATCTGGGGAAGGAGAAAGTTGTTGTCGCGATGCGGTAGCGTAATTAACTGTAGGGGCTTGCGCCTGCAGGAAAGAGCGTCCCCACAATCAAAAACCCCTCAAATGAGGGGGAATCTGACGAAGTCTGCTATAATGGCCGCATCCGTCTAAACCTCCTATATACGGTGTCATAAATCAACTTGGCATATTCAAAGAGGTGGACGGATAAAACCAAATAGCATCTGCCCCCAAAATTCAGGTCGGACGTCCCAATGTCCCGGTCGCGTCTTTTGGCGGAGAACAGATTCTGGCATGCCCAATGGGACCTTTTCCTCTTTCCACTCCACACTTCGTGTGTCGTGTTCATGAACGAATCGCGGTTTGATATGGTCTCCCTTGGATTTGAGCTACTAAGATTTAGTGTCTTGCTCCGTGCAGAGAAAATGGCTTCCAACTGCACAAACTGCAACAACTGCAACAACTCCCACTCTGTCCTCGCGGGAGGAGTGACTTACGGGCTTCATGCGGCCTCCATTTTCAAGATGCCAGTGGAACAGGTGACGCAAGACACCACTGGGCTGTTCTCTGGGACCATGCTCTCACCCATGAGCTTCAATGCCCTAATGTCGTTGCAAGAAGCTCTGAAGAAGTTGGTCTTTGATCGGCTTACGACTACCACGGCCCCTCTCAACGGGTTGTCCAAGTCCAGCACCTCAGTCTTTGATAGGCTAAGCCAAAACTCCAATGGGCCCGTGAAGAAGCCCGCGATACCTGAAAGGGTTACCTCGAAACGGATAGCCATCCCTGCTCCAGTGAAAGAAGTCGTCAAAGCGGCTTCTCCTGCTAAAAGATCAGTCTTTGCAAGACTGGCTGCTCCAATTCCCGTTCCGGGCGAAGTCACCAAGGCTGCTATCCCTGTCCGAAAGTCTGCCTTCGACAGTTTGGCCATCCCCTCTCAGCGGACGTCGGTTTTCGACAGGCTAACGACGAAGACAACCCCTTATCAAAGCAGGGGGCATGAAGAAACCACCCCTATAGCTGAGCCAGTACCATCTGCTCGACGTGCTCAACGTCGCTACTAGCACCGAGTAAGGAAAGCTGGGGGCAGTTCCCCTTCTGGATTTACTCCGCCAACTCTGACGATGGAAGTTGATGCTGCTGTTCCAACTGGGAACAGCTTTGAACCACTTAGGAGGGTGCGAAAAAATTCTCCGATCGACGTGTTAAAAAATCTCCTCCACCTGTGGAGAACGTTACAAAGGCAAAACTAGAGCAACCCCCTCAGTGTCTGTCCTCTAAAATTCACAAAGTTTAGCGACAGGTCCAAGACTCGGTGATCAACCAAGACTACTCCCGCCGACCGAAGAAGATGAAAGTTCGGCAAGAGAAGGACCGCCCTGTCATACCACAGAAGGGGTCGTCTACTTGTGTGCCTGCTGCAACGGCCCCCTCAACTTCGACCGCCCAAAAAAGGAGAAGGCCGGAGAAAACTCCCGCGTCTGCGATGAATCTAAAGGGTGCTGAACCTAAACGCCCTAAGTCTGGGGCATGGTGGTGCACACTGTTTATATGGATTCCGGAAAAGAGGAAAGCCGTGCTTCTACGGGTTACCGACCGCTCACCCGATCCGTAACAAAGGCCTAGGAGCAACAACAGAAGCTCCAGGAAATGTTAACACAGATGGCCGCACTCACTGGGCCAAAAGAAAGCCCGGAGACGTCGTCAGAGTAGCGTTAAGAACAGGAAACCGATGCTGAGTTCCTCCGCAGAATCCTCGAGAAGAGAGACAAAGAGGCCGCAGAATAAGCGGCCAACATAAAATGAATGGCTCTTTTATTCCAAGATATGGTTGGGATGATGATACAGCCGGATCCTCCAGTTGAAGACTCTCTGGTTGTCTTTGAAGACGACAGAGGGAAGATATCGAATCCTCTTCCGGCTCTATCAACGGCCAAAGAGGAGACGATCTCCAAAGCCGTCCTGGATGGCTATATAGCTTAACAGATACGAGCTCATCAGGCGGGCGAAGCGGCTAACCAAATCGTTAAAACTGGACGACCCTATCTGGGTTGGTACGATCAAATAAAGTACCCGCCAGGATATACGATCCCTAAATTCCACGTATATAAGGGGACGGGAAATCCACACCAACATGTGGCTCAATTCAGGGCTCTATGCGGCAACACCGGAGGTGACGATAAGCTATTGCTTCGCCAGTATGTTGGCAGCTTGTCGGAGACAGCGTTTGATTAGTACTCTGAGCTTCCGAATGACTCCGTTAAGACATTTGCAGAAATGGAATTACTGTTTACACAAAGGTTTGCAAGCGCTAGCGAACGCATCCCAATCACGGCATTGATCAACGCCAGGGTAAAGCCGGGCGAAAAATGGGTTCAGTACGCGATACGGTAGCAGAATCTATGGTCGAAGTGCGAACAACGCATAGAAGAGGCTCTGCCGTAGGCATGTTCATGGGTACCCTTGATCCGCAGGCGACCACATCCCAGTTCATGATGTTTTTCAAGCCGACTACTTTCCAGGCCTTGATTGACAAACTGGCCCAGATGGATCGAATGGGCCATAGACCGTCTTCCTCGAAAATGGAGCCTCGAAACGAGAAGGGGAAGGGGAAAGCGACCTTCGTCGCCAATGCTCAACAGCAGCCTAGTGGTCCGAAACCAGTTGATCGTCAAAGTGATAGACAGCGACTCTTCAACGAGAGGCTAAAACGCCCTTATTCGTTTCCTCGGGATGAGACGAGAAGATTGTTCGAGTTGGCGGTGCGCAACAGGCTCATCACCCTTCCGGATCCGAAACGCCCACTGCAGCCCGGTGATGTCAACAGTCCCAACTACTGCCCTAACCATCGAATAATAGGCCATCCAATCGAAAATTGCTTTGTCTTCAAAAACTGGATTGAGGACCAGTACCAACAAGGCAAATTCGCGTTGTCTGAAAACTGGATGGTAAACCCGCCACAACCACACGCTCTGAAAAAGATGGACACGCCGGGGGCATCATGCTCATTTATAGAGAAAGCTCCATAGAAAGTTGTTCTTTCGACAAAAACTAAAAGAATACTGAAGGACCTTCAAACATGTCCGGCGATTACGTGGAAGAGCCCGCTGGAGCCCGAGATTATTGAGGGGATGCTGAAGCCGCGCCCAACGCTGAAAGTTGGTGATGGTGAACAAAACATTCAAGTCAAGCCTCCAAAGTCTTTACAGAAAAAGAAGAAGGCCAAGAAGCCCGTCCAAACCGACGATAGCCGTACAGGTCTGCAGAAATACATCGATGCACTGAAAGAATATAACTAGAAGGCACGGACCTCAATCACGTTGGACGAAATGTTTAAGCATATTCTTGAGAATGAAGACGATGACGCTAACGAAGGAGACAATTCTTCAGAAGGGCCTGAAGACTACGTGGCGAGCTGCCACATGTCTCTCATTCGATAAATAGCAAAGAAGCTCCTGATGCAGAGAAACTGGGGGCAGATCCCGAACCGAAACTCCTAGAACCGTCAGACGAGATAATTAATGTATTCCTGAATGAGGTGCTTCAGAAAAGCAAAGCTGATCGAGAGCACGAAATGACCATATTTGAAAAAGCCAAATGACGGCGGCTAGACAAAAGGGTTGAAGTACCCCAACCGGATGGAGGCACTTCTGCCGCCAGCAAAGGCAGGTTTAAGACAAGGAAGCAATTCGCTAAAGCCCTGTCAATGGCAATGAAGTTGCCACCTTTCAAAGAAGACACTTCAGAAAATACGTTTCCCGACGGACTAGATGCACATCCAAACTACTGCTTATACCATCAGAGGATCACACACCCTACCGAGGAATGTATGGCCTTCAAGAATTGGTGGCAGGGATACGTTGCTAATCGGCAGCATTTCAAGTGAATAAAGCGCAAAACGCGTCGAGAGCAGAAAAGCACGGCAGATGAGCGCAGAAGAACTGCCGGCGACTGTCACATGGTTAATTCCGGGGGATCGCAAGTTCTCACCTTCGGGAGCGATTCTGATGAAAAAATAGCCCTTAGCCCTCTCTTCGAGAAATCCATCTCTGAAACAGAAGACACGAAGACCTGCGAGAACATTCAGCTGTGTAATCGCATGTTACCCGAAAAGAATCTCGAATCCGCAAACAAGGGATCGAACAAAAAAGATAAAGGGAAAGAAAAAGTCCCTGAAGATATCGCCCTCAATGACCGAGTCATCGAAGAGCTGGCAGGCAAGGACCCGTCCAAGAAAAACAAGGTGGATTACAACGTTCTGGCACACCTGAGGAAGATACCCTCACAGCTAAGCATTCTCGATGCCCTTCTCCTATCTAAAGAGGCGAGAGATTCTTTAATCAAGGCACTACAAGAGCCCGAGCAGTTCCAAGCTTTCCTGGCTAAAGAAAAAATGAAGGATGAGCTGGAAGAAGTGCACACTGCTGACGTCACTTTCGGCGATGAAGATCTCCTCCTCGGAACGTGCGAGCACAACCGTCCCTTGTACATCACCGGATACTGCCATGACATCAAGATAGGGAAGATCTTGGTCGACAATGGGTCCTCCGTCAACCTTCTCAATGTAAGAATGTTGAAGAAGATTTGCATGAACGTTCAGCACCTCGCTCGGGATAAAATCACCATCTCCGGGTTCGAATCTCAGTCATCATGGATGCTCGGGTCTGTGATACTGACGTTACGCTTTGAGCTGCTCGTCACTGACATCAAGTTTCATGTCATTGACGCCAAGACATGATACAACTCTTTGCTCGGCAGGCCTTAGTTACACGAGTACAACATCATCCCTTCTACACAACATCAGTGTATGAAGTATTTCAAGGATGGTCTCGAGTATACCGTGACAGGGGAGCTAAACCCATTTTCCGTAAATGAAGTCCGAAAATACAAGGATGCAAAGTATTTCCTGTCAAACTTTGAAGACACGGAAAGATGCCATAAACCGGAGAATAAGCAAAAGGCTATCACCACTATTCTGGTCTTTGGAAGCGATACTAAGGAGGAGGAAGAGATAGTCTATTCAGGGCCACCCCAATGCAGCAAGCCGAGACCATCTATCCCTATTCTAGTCTTCGGTAGTGACTCTGAATACGAAGTCAACGCAGTGTTCTCGGTCCGTCCATCGGTGCAAGCCCGCACTAGAGATGATCAGAGTTTGCAGATCTCTAGGTTCCGCGGCAGCACTACAAAGAGCTCGACGCACTTGATACCTATAGTGTACAAGAACTGCAGACGTTCTACATCCCTCCCAGGTGGAAAGATGAAAAGGCGATCCTCTTTTATCGATCTGCGGAAAATAAAGTGGAGAAAGAAATCTGGCATGGTGCCGATTCTACGCTTGATAGGCTCCAGCCCATCCGTCTGCCCAGATACTACACGGAAGGATTAAAAGGGCTGTTGAGGCGCCAAGGCGTACCCTTCAAACAGACTACTCGACAAGCTCATTTCTACAACAGGATCTGGAATATCCCCGGAACTCAGCGAAAATTGCCCAACGGGAGAATGGAAACGATCGGGCTTGGATATGTCCAATCCAAGAAACGGGAGCGATTCCATGGCTACTACGTTATACATGATTTTGATGAAGAAGGAGATGCTCTATTAGAAGATGCTAACTCTGAACCAAAATGAGGTCCCGCCATGAAAGTGTCAAGTCCGTCGTTCGAAGAACAGATGGACAAGTTAATAAGGGAAGCGCGTCAAAAGGCCCAGAATGACCACAACCGTGAAATGGCCATTTACGAGAAAGCCAGGACGCAGCGCCTTCTTCAGCAGGCTATAGAGAATGATGATGCCCTTCGTCGCCAGCCCGTTATACAAAAGACCCGACGTGGAGGAAAAAACAAACAAAAGAACGGAAAAAAGTTCGACAGCGGCAAAGCGGGTCCAAGAAGCCACGCGATCGAGAATTGAGCAGCCGGGATTCGTCTCTTATAAAGAAAATGGGTCGAGCATATTATTTTCCCCAAGACAAGACAAGGAAGATATTCGATCTTGTCATGAAACATCAGATGATGACACTCCCGGAATCCAAACACCCCGAACAAGCAGACGAGGCCTCTCATCCGAATTATTGCTCTTATCATCGAGCGATAGGACATCCTCTTGAAGATTGCTTCACATTCAAAAACTGGGTAGAAGGCCAGTATCAGCAAGGCAGGTTCGCTCTATCCAGTAGTTGGAAGGTAACCCCACCTCAAAAGTATGAACCGAAAGCAACGTATATGGCGAGAGTAGAACTAGATCAACATCGGTCTTGGAAACGATCTCGTACCTGTCACGCGATAACGCTGTCAGGAGAAGGAATACACGAGGATATGGCGGACCTCTCCTGGTGCTTTGAAAATGATGACGACGAAATGATCTCAGAGTTTCCACCAGCGCCAAAAGAGCTGGAAGATGGGATACATACTACTGTGGATAACCTCAGAAAAATCGACTTGGGGACGACAAACGACCCACGGCCGATGTTCGTCAGTGAGCAAACCAGAGTTGGTAATGTACGGTGAGAGAGTGCAACAATTGCTGACTTAAATCCCTTCCTATGCCCTGGAAAGCATACCACGAGTGGAGAATAGCAAAGAAGATGTGTTAGCTAAACTTTCTAAAGAACTGGCTGACGAAAACCTCGATGATGTGAGGATCGTTGTGCAAAGCCGTCGGGTTCTTGCACCAGCGGAAATATCTCCGGAGTCGTCTGAAGAAAAGGAAGTGACCAAGCAAATGACCCTACAAATAAAAGACCAGGAAAAGGCTAGGGATTGGAGAGAAGTCTTTATAGACTACTTCAAATCCTGTCAGACACCTGAAGATGCGTCCTCAAGACATCAGCTCATGAAAAGAGCTCTGTCTTTCGCCTTCGTCAATGATACGCTGTATAAGAGGTCGTTTGACTCTCTATGGCTAAGATGCTTAAGACCGGAAGAAGCAAAGAAAGTCGTCCAAGAAACTCATGACGGACTCTGCGGTTCTCATCAAGCCGGGCCAAAGATGAAGCTGAAGATCAAAAGAATGGGTTACTACTGGCCCACGATGATCCAAGACTGCTTCGAATACGCAAAGCAATGCCACTCGTGCCAAATTCACGGAGACTTCATCCACCAGCATCCGAATCCGCTACACCCGACAGTGGCTAGCTGGCCGTTCGAAATGTAGGGAACCGATATAATCGGGCCCATCGAACCAGCATCATCCAGAGGACATCGGTTCATATTGGCGACAACTGATTACTTCTCCAAATAGGCAGAAGCAGTACCATTAAGAGAAGTGAAGACGGAGAATATTCTTCATTTCTTCAAGATACACGTCATCTATCGGTTCGGCACTCCGCGACGGATTATCTCCAATAACGTGCCGGCCTATAGAAGTCACAAAATCAACTGCTTTGCACAACAGCATAATATAGACTGGAAATACTCTTCGGTCTATAATCCATGAGCTAATGGTGTAGCTGAGGCTTTCAACAAGACCTTGACGAAGATCATAAAGAAGACGGTGTCTTGAAATAAGAAGGACTGGCACGAAAGACTGCATGAAGCCCTCTGGGCGTATCGGACCACATTCAAAACGGCCACGAATACAACGCCGTATGCATTGGTATTCGGCACTGAAGCGGTACTTTCCTTGGAGATAGAGCTACCCTCTCTACGAGTGGCGGTCCATTATGAGCTAACAGACGAAGAGAACGCTCATCTTCGGCTGGAGGAGCTCGATGCCCTCGATGAAACTCGTCTTATGGAGCAGCAAAACTTGGAGGCTTACAAAGCAAAGATGACGCGCTCATACGAGAGATTGACTAGGCCGAGAACATTCCATCAAGGCGAACTCATGCTAGTGGTCAAGAGACCTATGATCCCCAATCGTGCCAAACGGGGGAAATTCGAGCCGAATTATGAGGGCCCGTACATCATAGACAAGGTCTACCAAGGTGGGGCTTACTTGCTCATGGATATGCATGGCGAAAGACCCTTCAGGCCAATAAACGGCCGGTTCCTGAAAAAATACTATGCCTGACGAGTCACGGCCTAGGTCAACGATAGATGACGACGCCTATGTCCGCTCGCTGTCTTCCCAAGCCCAAACTCTATAAGTAGTATACGACGAAACCTCGCCTCGAAAATGCGCGACGGACCGTAATGTCCTTAAACTAACAACGGGCCGAAACGTCCCTAAACTAGCAACGGACCGAAATTTCCTAAAACTAACTACTGACCGAAACGTCTTTAAACTACTGCAAACCCGCAGCATCCTTGGGCTGACGCGTTAAAAAAAAGGTACGTCCGCAAGCAAAATGGGCACGGATGAAAACCCGAAAGGGCTCCGTGAGTATAAACAGCAGGGCTACCGGCGAGTTTGTGAAAACCCGAGAGGGTGCAAGCTCGTAAAAATTCTTTCACACTTGTGAGGTCCTCTCGACCTTGTAAGGAGAAAACACCTGCGTGAGATCCTTACGACTCATAAAGGAGCAACACAACACACTTAGGGACCCCTATGATTCTTAAGGAGAAATTACACTTACGAGATCCTCACGACTCGTAAGGAGAACCCTCTTATGAGACCCTCACGGCTCATAAGATTCAAAAGCCTTAAACTACAGGGATCTGAACCTATTCTTAAGCCATCACAATCCCAAGATTGCCCTACAGGTGGTCCAATACTGGCTCTTGTATACAATCCACGGGCACAAATAAACGTTTTCCCAAGAGATTCCCACCACTGATGAGAGATATCTTCATATGGCGAATGAGACTTGTAAGTCCTTTCGACTTATAAGGAGAAAGCACTCTTGTGAGATCCTTACGACTTATAAGGGACCATACACTTAAGAATCCTCACGATTCTTAAGGAAAAAAATGCACCTACGAGATCCTCACGACTCGTAGGGAGAAATATCTTTATGAGACCCTTACGGCTCATGAAATCAAAAGCCTTAGTTGGCAGGATCTCAACCCTGTTTGCTAAGCCACCTTTATTCGACATCGACAAAAGCAAATGATGATTTGCTCCTGGAAATATCCCAGTGGTAGCGATGCTGATGCTTAAATTGGTATCAAATTCCAAGTCTAAACTCGCGATAAAAATCAGCGATCCAAAAATGCATATAAAATAGCCGAAATGATGGGGCAACTTGCAACAAAATCAGCAAGTAAAATATATGCATACAAAAATAGCCGAAATTTTTGGGCAAATCGCAATAAAAAGCAGCGAGTAAAAAAGAAAAAATAGCCGAAATGATTGGGCAATCGCGACTTTCGCGATATAAAAAACTGAAATGATAGAGCATCGCGGAAAAAAATAAAAAAAATGAAATGAAACTTTTTGCCCTACAGGTGAGATCACATCAATCTCTGTATACAATCCAGAGGCATAAACAAAAAGGGAACCATATCATCCCACCAGGCTCCATCAGAAAGAGAGCCAAGTCTCGATGGCAAAATCTACAATCTAGAGATCAACAATGGCGTTCCTTCTCGTTCCAACCAGAAGCAGATACGACGTCAACAAACGGAGCCATGGTAAAACCCCTAGTTCCAAATCTCAAAGGTTCACAGATAGCCTAGAGACAATCTCGGAGCCACGGCAGAGTCCCTAGTTCCAAGTCTCAACGGCC
Organism: Agapanthus africanus; assembly: GCA_030015575.1. Taxonomy (NCBI): domain Eukaryota; kingdom Viridiplantae; phylum Streptophyta; class Magnoliopsida; order Asparagales; family Amaryllidaceae; genus Agapanthus; species Agapanthus africanus. The sequence goes on along the minus strand of JASDDO010000024.1, from coordinate 43,850,193 downwards.
ACATATATAGCCTAGAGACCCACAACAGCGTTCCTCCTCATTCCAGCAGGATTCGGACACGACAATCAAGCGGAGCCATGGCAAAGTCCCTAGTTCCAAATCTCGACGGTTCATCGACAACCTAGAGAACACCTCAATATTCGTTTCGTTATAGTAGACGCAACGTCAGCAAAGCGGAGCCGCGGTAAAGTTCCCAGTTCCAGAACTCGGCGGTGCACAGACAATCGAGAGTCAACCCCTGACCCTGTAGAAACGGCGAAAGTCAACCCTGACACCGAAACGGCGAAAGTCAACCCTGACACCGTAACGGCGAAAGTCAACCCTGACACCGAAACGGCGAAAGTCAATCCTGGCACCGCAACGGTGAAAGTCAATCCTGACACCGTAACGGCCAAAGTCAACCCTTGACCACATAAAACACGGCAAAAGTCAATCGTGACACCGTGGAAAACGGCAAAAGTCAACCCTCGATCTCCCTGTCGAAGCAATGCTTTGACTCGGGAGTAGGTCAACTCATCAATCACTTATGAGTTCTTTCGACCTGTAAGGAAGAAAATTCTCTTGTGAGATCCTTATACTCTCAAGAGAAAACACACTTAGGAATTCTCACGATTCCTAAGAAGAAAATACACATATATGATCCTCTCGACTCGTAGGGAGAAAAGTCTTTATGAGACCCTCACGGCTCATAAAGTTGAAAAATCTTAGGCAGCAGACCTGAACCTATTTCCTAAGCCATCGCTACTCTACAAAGAGCTTAAGATGGACTGCCATCTACTATCTACAAGTCACACTTGCCAAAATTACATGCCGTTGAAAATTGAGGTGCTGCGCATGAAAAGCTACGCCGACCCTTGATGATCTGATTGTACCACGTTCCCCATGGATGAAGGTTCTTCCGCTCTGGGTCATGATCCTTGATCAGTGCAAAAATTTCCCGATCTACTGGCACATCAGTAAATGCGCTCTCCGGACGAACAAAGGGGAATGAAGTGTCGAAAAACATAGTGCCTGCACGAAAAGAACAAAAAATCATTAGCCGTCGATGCTACAATTTAAGTTCTGGCATTTCGTACTTTAAATTCGTACTGCACTGCAATGCAGTGGAAAGAGGCCAAGGGGGACCCACATAATCTAGATAATGGTTCAACATTAATAAAACAGTCTCATTATTTGATGAGACAGTCATTAAATGAGGAAATCCTCAAAGAATTCTCATTTAATGAGCGCCTCTTGGGCCAAGGAGTAAATCTCCTTTGAGAGCAGCGCTCTACAACAAAGTGACATCTGTCAACTATGATGATGAAAGGAATAAAAATTCCTCAAGAAAAATTCTGAAGAGCCATGCTCTGTAAAGATGATGGAATAACCCATCAGAAAACTTAAAGTAAAGCTTTTAATGAATTAAAAATTCCGAGATCTTCAAAATCTATGAACAAATTCTTAGAGTTCTTCATAAAAGATTAACAAATCTATATGATTTAAAAAGAGCAAAGCTCTGTTAATAGGTGAAACCCTGAAGAGGTTTGATCTTTACCTAAAAATTTGACAGGGTTCTGTCTCTAGAAGAGTTCTTACAACAGAGAGCTATTCTCTAAAAGAGAATTAATTCTCGGAAAAACAAGAAAGGAGATGAATAGAGGTCATCTCAAGGGCCAAAGGCCCTATTTATAGGCACTGAAAGCCGTTTCAATTTCTGAGTTGATCCAATGGCAGAGATGCTGCCACCGCTGCACTCATGTGTAGGCTATGTAAGCGCAACGGGGGGGCATTTGTTTCCCCAATCAGAGAAAAGCTCTAATCAAATTTCGAAATTTGAAATGAAGCGGCGCTTCATAGCAGCGCTAGCGCTTAGAGTCAAAGACTCTGAGGCAGCACTCACGTGCAAAGCACATCAGCGCTAACGCCAAGTAAGCTAGACTCTGAAGCAGCGCACCACGTGCAAAGCACGTGAGCGCTAGCGCTAAGAGCGCTGCACTCTAAACAGCGCACCACGTGCAAAGCACGTGAGCGCTAGCGCTAAGAGCGCTGCACTCTAAGCAGCGCACCACGTGCAAAGCACGTGAGCGCTAGCGATAGAACAAAATGTTCTCGGCCCTTGGATCAAAAATCTAACGAACATGATTAAAAATCATCAATTGATCAGAATAAAATTCTGTTAAGGAAATATTTCTCAGAATCTTTCCAAACAGGAAAGACTGTGCTCTAAAAATCAGAGCATCGTTGGATCAATGATCCAATAGTGATTAAAAATCACCAAAATACAGAATAAATTCTGTATAGAAATTTTTTTCCAATCTTGTTAAAAACAAGAAGATTGCCTTCTGTACATCAGAAGCCCTTGGATTGAAGATCCAACGGGGGAACCATCCCCAAATCAATTAGAGAAAAGATCTCCTTAACTGATTCAACAAATCAGCCTACCTAATATAAAGGCCCCAAGACTTCAATTCTTGCAGAGAGGACCCCCTCCCCCCCCCCCCCCCCCGCGCCCACAAGCTTTGAAAAATTTCAAAGAAAAGAGCAAGTTCTGAGAAGAAGAACTTTTCTTCAAAGTAAAAACAGAGAAATAAAAAACATCTCATCAAAGAAGAAGGACTTAGTTCTTCTTCTAGATCATAGATCTATAAGACAGACGTCTTTCACAAAGGAGATCATAGCATCTCATTATAAAAAATGGGGGGAAGAAGAATTCAATTCTCTTCAGATCACAGATCCTTAAAAGAAAAGCCTTTCACAAAAAATAAGAGATTGTAATATCCCCTATAAAAATAAGAATTTTGTTCTTAGATGTATGAGACAAAGTCTCCTATGAATGAGAGTTTAATTCTCAGAGCGCAGAACTGATCAAAATTGCCTAAAAAGAGTATTAGCGCTCCAAATTAAAAAGAAGCGCCTCAGCGCTCCAAGACAGGCACTCAGCGCTCCAAGACTGGCACTCAGCACCACGTGCTCCTCACGTGTGCGCTACTTATCAGAAGTGCTCTACGCTCATTGACTGGTGCTCAGCGCCAAGCGCGCCACGTGCTCCTCACGTGTGCGCTACTTATCAGAAGCACTCTGCGCTCATTGACTGGCGCTCAGCGCCAAGCGCACCACGTGCTCCTCACGTGTGCGCTACTTAACAGAAGCGCTCTGCACTCATTGACTGGCGCTCAGCGCCAAGCGCGCCACGTGTTCCTCACGTGTGCGCTGAGGGAACACAACGTGTTCTTTAAATAAAAGCCCCAGAGCTATGATGAGTGCTCAGCACTCAATAAAAGACAAAAACTGTTGTCAAAATCCAAACCAATGCTCAGCATTGTTAAATGAAAAAGGACTGAGCTTAATTAAATGTCCAACCTTTTAACTGAATGGGCCGAGCCCAAGTTGGCCACAGATCCCTAATTCAGATTAATTGAGCCCATATACTCATAAATCTTTGATCTTAGTCCTAAATTAGACTACAGATCTCCCAACCAATATCGGTTCAAGGGTACATCTCTTCACTCCTCTGATACTTGTCGTTGTAATCCTTCAACGTCTTCAGAGAGGTGGCGGGTCCTGACAACCAGACATTCCACGAACTGTGGGGTCCTTAAACTCATGGACTATGATGTTCTTAAACTTTACGGAATGTGGGGTCCTTAAACTCATAGACTGTGATGTCTTTAAACTTTACAGACTATGACGTCTTTAAACTATGGACTATGACGTCCTTAAACTTCATGGACTATGATGTCCTTAAACTTATGGACCGCAACGTCCCTAAACAAAAACAATAGAGTCCAAATACTCTTTTGTTGGATCTAAATGATCCTATTAAGTAGATCTTAGTCTAAAATTAGACTAACGTATCCTTAACAAACATTTTAGTTGATCTTAGTCTCAAAGAGATTAACGATCCTTAACCCAACCCAAAACCAAATCTAAGAAAATACGGAGATGGACTAATCCACGCCCTACGGACGACAACATAAATTAGTCTCCGTATACAATTCACGTGCAACCAAAAATAAAACAAACATACACGACACGAAGTGACCATCTGGAGAAGGAGAAATTTGTTGCCGCGATGCGGTAGCATAATTAACTACAGGGGCTTGCGCCTGCAGGGAAGAGCGTCCCCACAATAAAAAACCCTTCAAACGAGAGGGAATCTGACGAATTCTGCTACAACGGCTGCATCCGTCTAAACCTCTGATATACGGTGTCATAAATCAACTTGGCATCTTCGGAGAGGTGGACGGATAAAACCAAATAGCATCTGCCCCCAAAATTCAGGCCAGACGTCCTAACGTCCTGGTCGCGTCTTTCGGCGGAGAATAATCGGTTACTGGGGTCTGACATTTACCACCCCTAGACTGGATATGCGACATATCAGACGAAGAGACCGGACTGTACGGTAGTGTTACTGATTGGATTTACAGGAGTTAGAGCAGACTTGCTTGTTGATCTTCTGATCGCTCAATACCCGGGTGGCCGTTACGTTTAGCTGACCGCTTGTTGCTTGTTGATGTTTAATGTGATCATCACCTACTGCCGGCGTATTGACGAGTTTTTAGAGTTCTACATAGAGGTTTCCAGGCTCAGAAAAAACGGAGTAGGAGCACATATGTAATATATGCGGGATCGAGATTGATACGCGTATGTGATACTGTATTCTATTCTTGCGATATGTGATATCGGCCGGTTATATATGATATAGCCGGGTTATCGGATCATGTGTTGATTCGATGAAATAATATATAATGTGTGTGTGTGTGTGTGTGTGTGTTATATGCTCACTTAAATATTTATTATTCTCACTTATGATGCATTTAACATATATGTGATATATGTTTATTGTATTGTTTTCTTTTGTTACATGAATATTATATATAATATTGTGACATGCTAGGTTACACATGCAACATGTATGTATGTGGCTCATACCATGCTAGGGTTTATGTTAGGGTTTCATTTATCATTAAGTAATTACAAATTAGTGGACTTAATCAAAGCTAGAAGCTTGTAGAAACTTGTAGATAAGATTTGACTTTGTCCACTCTTTTGTTTCTACTTAAGATATTTTGTGACCTAACCATTAATCCTTACCATGGTTAATTTTCTACATGGATTAGTGTATGGATGATATACTCACCCAAGAGTTGCATTTGAACCATGAGAGATATTTTCATCACTTGAAATATTTTTTCTTCTTCTTCTACCTCGTCTTTTTTGAGCTCTCTTGATTTTAAGATCAAGAAGAAATATAGTGAGAAATTAAATACTAAAGTGAGCTAAATTCCTACTTCATCATCCTCTTCTATACTAGCCATATAGATTAGTGTGTTAGCTTCACTAATTCCATATTAGTGAAGAGAGAGCTTGAGTCCGTGTTTCCTCAACGTAGATCATCCTAGACTTTGAAGACTTCAAGCAAGGATGCATCATACATCTTGTGGAGCCTTTCAAGAGTCCGGGAGTTCATGATCGCAGCGAAAGGACCACTACTCGAAGCTTATGAAGCGAAGGAACGGACTACAAAGGTTGTAATCCCTATCACTTAGATGTAAAGTTGTTTACATGCAAAGTTAACCCTAATTCTCTAGTTCGATTACTTGGTAGGTTTGTTTAGTACCCCAAAAATTTTAATATAGCATCTTTGATACTTGCCAAAACCTTGCTAAGGTGTTAAGCAATCCCTACAGTGGGCGCCAGCGTGCTGAGCGCTGGCGCCTCACGTGCTTGGCATGTGGGCGCTAGCGTACTGGGCGCCAGCGCCCCGGATGCATGGCACGCGGGCGCTGGGCGTCCGCGCCCTGGGTGCTTGGCACGCGGGCGCTGGGCGCCCGCGCCCCACATGCTTGGCACGCGGGCAGCAGGAAAAGGGACTTGGTCTCTGCACTGGGAGTTGTGCTCCCAAAAAGAAATATTTATTATTTTGTATATATATATTTAAGGAGTTAAACTCCTAAGATATTTTTGGAGCTGATGAAAGGGGCTTCTCCCTTAAGCCCTGGATCTTCCCCAAAGTGGGATTTTTGGAGATGGGTCTCCTTCTTCTTCCCTTCTGTTGCCGGATCTTGGATGAAAGCGGGGTGGGATTTAAAATCTTCCCTTTTGGAGATTGGATGGAAGATCTGAGCTTCCCTTTGTGGGTTTTGTGGTGAAAAACTATTTATTTTTGAAAAAGGAATAGTAAAACTCTTGATTTAATTCAAAAAAAGAAGAAAGCTTAGAATCTTGAGAAAGGAGGAGGCACAAAAACCCTAGATTTTTTAGGGGAATGAAAAGTCTTCTTTATTTCATCATCATGTTGCCTTATATAGGCTTACACATTTACATATAGCCCCTTAGACTTTATAAAATGACATTTTGCCCATCCCATGCCTCATGGGCTCTTTTCTTTTGCACATGAGCCATGGGTTTTACAAAAAATTGGCTTCATGCCCATTTTCTTACATTCATACATAAAAAATTACGTCAAAATTATTTATTACATGATTTTTTTTATTTCGACATGGGGAGGCCGGCCGCGGGGCTCGACTTGGGCATGGGCCCACTTGTTTTGGCTTGAGCCTGCTTACTTGGGGTTGACCTTGACTTTGACTTGGTCAACTGGGGTGCAAATTTTGACCCCAACAGCTGGCACCCTCATGGAGAGCACATGAGACGCTGCCTCATTAAATTTAACAGAGCTTTGCTCTTTTATTAGATTAAATATATTGGAGTTTGGATTCAAGCCATACATGTTAGAGTTGGATTCATGTTTGAATTGGATTCTGGTTTGAGTTTGGATTCAAGTTGATTTAGACTCTGACTTGAGTCAGACACTTATAACTGATTTAGATCCTGAATTAAGTTCGGGAGTTATCGGTAACTGCTGCACATGGACGGTAGGATTTATGTATTTTTCCAAGACAATTACCATTGATAACACAGTTAAGTTTTCTACCTTAAATAGGCAAGCACTCACTTTCTCCGGCTCCCTAGGGCTCAAGAGAATTGATCCCGCTTAAACCTATACTTACTAAAGTCCTTAGATATAGTTTTATATAACTCGTGGGGGTTTTATGAAAAATATTTTTAATATAGTTTCAAAATAAGCTCGAGAATTTATTTATATTATTTAGGGTTTCCATGAATGTGAATTTTAAGAATTTGAGCTATTTTAGTGATAATAGCTTAACTTGGAAAGTTTATGGCATTTTACTGTAAAGCTTGACTTTTGTTGGTATCTTGATGGTATTTTGATGAAACTTGTAATTCTTTCATTTGAAAAATATAAGATTATTATATTTTAAATATATATAGATTTTGTAATATTTATATAATTATTAAAAATTAAATTTTTAATTAAGTAGAAAAATTACGTTTTTCTTAAAAACCGTATTAAAAACCTTTCGAGACCGAATGCTCCGTGAGAAGATCTGCATCTCGCTCTACTAGCCCAAGGATGTATGATAATCCGCACTATCCAAAAGCGGGTCCCCTAAAGAAGGTTGTAGAGACTTATTTGTAAAGAAATTTAGAATACAATTTAAAGAAAACTGTTTTTATAGTAAATTGTATTTTAATGTAATATTGTAATCGTAACAAAAATATATTCAAAGGGTATCGTGCTATGGAAACCATATGTGTATGTGAGAAGTATGTCGTTACCTCGTGAATTTTCCTAAAGGTATGTTTAAGCAAAACAAATAAAAATGATATATACAAACTTCATGGTATTTTAATGTAAATGTTGAGTTAAAGTTACCTTGCATGATATTTTTGATTAAAAGTTGGTTCTAAATATTGATTTTATGATTACAAACATGGTGTAGGAATATGAATGAAAAATATGTAAGAAAAAGTGGAATTATAGAGTTTTAGAAAAAGATGTCGGTATTAACTCCATTTCCGACAGATGTTTTGAAAATGAACTTTTAAAGAAGAAGAATGAGGATTGGAAGGGACTTACTAGCTAGTTGGGTTAAGAGAAGGTAGAAGAAGAATGGGTTGTCGTCGTGTCATCGCGGAATCGCTGGAATTTGCTTCGATCCTCGCCGGAACTTGATCGCTTGCTAACTACTCTTCTACTACTCTTGTACTTAGAAAATTTTGAGAGTTTTGGCTATAATTTTCAGAATGATGAATGGCTAGGGCATGAGGTAGTATTTATAGTGTGGAATTAGGGTTTTGGAATTAAAATGGTGAATTATAATGCATTAAAAAGGTGATAAATGGGGAATTGAAAGGTCTTTCTTTGATTGCAGAGCAATGAAACAGTGCATGGGAGTTAGGATAGGGGAAAGGTTTTGTGTGCAAAGCCCGGGCCTCCTTAGGCTCGGGCCGACCGTCGGTGCCAGCCGAAATGTGATATCCGCCAGTCGTTTTGGTGAAGGGGGGAGTTTGATTCTTGCCACGTGTTCAAGTCTGTATTAACTCTCTTTTACACATGTTTGATTTCTTCAGACTTTTTATTTTTATGTGCATTGCACGTATAAACTTTTGGGCTTCCAAAAAGTTTAAAAATAAATCAGAAAAAGTTAATGTATCTAATGGGATTCGAATATAGGGGCTACGTCACAGCAGTGCAGGAGCTTTACCAGTGAGCTACAAATGGCTTCTTACTATTCTTAAACAAAATTAACTTATAATTTGTACTCAGGCTTGTAAACTCTTTTCTGTAAATTAAACTGAAAAATTTCGTACAGTAAATTCAGAGTCGTTACAAATTGAAAGGTTGAAAGGATGGGGGAATTTACCAATGATGACTTGTCCTGTGGCTTCGGCCTCTTCGACCGTTATTGTAAAAGCCTATCGTCACAGTACATTCCTATTTGCCGGAGGCACAATCCTCTGCCCTTGAGGCACGTTTCTCTGTGCCTGGTGGAATTGACGATGAGGCTATGCAGGTGGTCCATGTGGAGCTGGTGCAGGAAGAGCTAGGCGAGGTGTAGGTGCCTGAATGGCTAGCCTCTGCGGAACTGTAATTGTGGGTCTGGGTGCTGGTGCTGTGTTAATACAGTATGGGTATGCTCCTATAGCGTGCGTAGATGTGCCACAAATCAAACACAGGCCATTTGCACGCCTGCGGTCCTTCGCCAAGTGTCCAGTTCTGTTACAGTAGAAACAGAAATCTGGACTGGATCGGTTAAATGATCCTCCTGGCCTCTTAGGTGTAAAAATCAGCCTAGATGAGGCTCCTCCTGTCATCTGTGTAGCAGGGCATTTGATTCTGGCTGTTTGGGGGCTTACCCTTCTTCTTGACCACAGCTTCATAACGACGTGCTTCTTTCAGGGCGAGTTCATGAGTTGGATAGTCGTCTATGGCTAAAGCCGCCTGAATCTCCGGGTCTAAGCCCTGTTGGAATCGTCTAGCCCGAATCTCATCGGTTGGGATCAAGTGTGCCGCGAACCTGATAAGATGACGATGTCAAGATAATGATGTGTCTTACGGAACAGAATTTGATACGAATTCTTTACCTGCTAAGCATGATGAATTCGACATCATATTCATCCACTGATTTTACCCACATAAAGCCCTGTTGTAGGTGGATGAACTGTTATTTTCCTTTTGAGACCGTATTCTCCGTGAGGAGTTCGACATCTCACTTCACTAGCCTCAGGATGTGCGATAATCCGCACCAATCATAAATGGGTCCTCTAAAGAGAGTTGTAGAGGCGTATTTTTAAGGGGAAAAGAGTATCGATTTAAAAACCGTATTTTGAAACTTGAGGGTATTTTAATGAAATTTTGTTTATCAGAAAAAGTAGCAATATAATCGTGCTATGTTTTCATATGTGTGCGTGTGTGGGGTAGGTTGTTACCCCCCTGGTTATTATTTATAAATATGACTAACAATAAACTACCATCAAGATTAAAATAAGGAGGTGGTATTTATTTGTTAAGTTGCATTGTAACATTATTTAATATGTTAACAAAATACATTTTAATTATATAACAATTAGATGAGACATGGATGGTAAAAATATAGATTGACAGTTCATATTCGATTTGTGGTGTCAATTAAAGTTTGATTGTGTTGTAAACACAAGTTATGAAAAAATTATGCATTGTTAAGGAGAAATGAAATATCAAACCTCATTTTGACCTGGTTTGTATTTTTTTTAATACGAAGTGTTTGCAAAAGGTATGAATAGAATTTGGCGACTTAGAGGGTGTATAGATTCAATGGAAAGAAAGGTAGTGATGATGCTCGATATCGGTGATCTCCCAGATCAGGACACATGGCAGATGACGTGTCCCAGGGCTCACAAGAAAATACCTACAGTGGCCGACCAGACCACTCCTGTGCCCGTCCTACGAGCAAACGCTGGCTCACCTCCGAGCCCCCAGCACAATTGGCCTCCTCGGCCTCACAGCTCGTCTCCGAGCTATCACAGGCCCAAGGTTCATCGGCCCTCTCAGCTCGCCTCTGGACTCGAGCAGAACCAAGATACCTCGGCTCTCACGCTCCTCCGCGAGCTCTCCCGCTGAGGTCATCTTCCTCGGTCTCATCGGCCGACCAACAGCACGGCTTGCAAGCGTAACCGCCATCCCGCTAACTTGCCATGCGCGAGATCTCCGCCGGCCACATCCCATGTTACACGCCACCACGATCCCCCATTAACGAGCTTGTCTCGCCATTAATGGGAGGTCCCGCTCATCACGCGGGCATGACGTCAGGAGCGTAACGGCCGGCGTGATTCTCGCGCCTGCCTCGCCTACTGCCACCGCTCTATAAACCCCTTCTTCAGACGGTTCAAGTAAGCCATTTTTACTCCACCAAGTCGTTACTCTGCTTGGATCTCCAGTCTAACTTGACCGTCAGAGGGTCCTCGGTGGTACAACCACCCCGGGACTTCCTTGCAGGTAGCTCGGCAACCACAACCTCAAACCCATTGAGATCCACACGCCTCAGGAGCGACAGCCTTCAGATCCAATCTCAGCCACCCATCGCCGCCATCAGCAGATCAACGGTAGGTAACATCTTGGCATGATCCTTCTCGGCAGTCAGCTCGGCAGGAGTTATTTGCAGGAGGGGGACGCTGCTCCTGCTTGCGTTCTGCTTGCCGCTTGTCCCTTAGGTACGCTGCGAGGTGCCCCGAATGGATGAGCTCTTCAATATAGTCTCGGAGTTATTTGCAGCTCTCCATGGAGTGGCCTAGCGACCTGTGGAACCCGCAGTAGGGGCCCCGGGTTCGCTTTGAGTCCATTCACGGGACTGGGGGAAGCTTGAAGAACCCCTTGCCCTTGGTCTCCTCTAGTAGCACCGCCTGGGAGACGTTGAGCGGGGTGTACTCCTGGAATTTTGGGAGGTAGGGTTTTTGCCGCTCAGGTCCCCTTCTTTCTTCTCTTGCCCTCTTTTTTTGGTCAGTTTGCTCGGCCCGGAGGAGATTTGCGTTTACCTCGGATTCGAGCTGGACCTCGCGCTCGGTCCAGGCCTTCACCTCGGCCATGGTCTTAGGTTGCGCTAAAGCGTAACCACTCCTTGTGCCTAGGACCAGACCTTAGTGCCGTGATAACCATCTCGTCCCGGTGCTCAGGGACCTCGGGGAGGGCGTTGTAGAAGCGAGTGACGTATGCTTTGAACGCCTCTTTGTCCCCGCTCTTGATTATGAAGAGGTGGTCGACGGTGCGTTTTTGCCGCCTGTTCCCCATAAAGTGGCCGAGGAATTAGGTGGCCAGCTCGTCGAAAGTTGAGATCAAGCGTGGCTCGAGTCCTCGGAACCAGTCTCGCGGCTGTCCATATTCCCAAAGCCCTCATGAAGAGGCAGCCCTGCAGCTACCCTGCTCGGCTATCCCTGGCCGATAGCTTCCCTACCCCTACAACGTCAAGGATCAAAGCCCTCACCAAGAGGCAGCCCTGCAACTACCCTGCTTGGCTAGCCCTGGCTGGTAGCTTCCCTACCCCCACAACGCCAGGAATCAAAGCCCTCGCCAAGAGGCAACCCAACAGCTACCCTGCTCGGTTATCCCTGGCCGGTAGCTCGCCTACCCTACAACGCCAGGGATCGAAGCCCTCACGAAGAGGCAGCACTGCAGCTACCCTGCTCGGCTATCCATGGCTGGTAGCTTCTCTACCCCACGACGCCAGGAATCAAAGCCCTCGCCAAGAGGCACCGAGCAGCTACCCTGCTCGGCCGCATCCTTAGTAGGCCACTCATGACCCCTCCAGCGCTAAGGATCAAAGCCCTCGCCAAGAGGCACCGAGCAGCTACCCTGCTCGGCCATCCTTAGTAGGCCACTCACGGCCCCTCCCGCGTTAAGGATCAAAGCCCTCGCAAGAGGCAACCGGGCCCGCCCTTGCTCGGTTATCCCTGGATGGTAGCTCCCTACCCCAACAAACTAGGGATCAAAGTCCTCACAGAGGCAACCAAACCCGCCCTTGTTCGGTTATCCCTGGCTGGTAGCTCCCTACCCCAACAAAGCAGGGATCAAAGCCCTCGCCAAGAGGCACCGAGCAGCTACCCTACTCGGCACCATCCTTAGTTGGCCAGTTTTGGCCCTTCCAATAACTAAGGATCAATGCCCTCGCCATCAAGCACCGAGCAGCTACCCTGCTCGGCGCCATCCTTAGTAGGCTACTCACGGCCCCTCCAACAACTAAGGAACACGAACTCAACAATAGGCATCCGGTATATCAACGTCTTAGCGATCTCCACTTCGACTTCGGGGCCATGGAGATACCGTCTTCCCGCCGGTCCTCGCACACTCGACAAGTGATCAGATTCAAGTCGACGAGTAATCGCTAGACGAGGAACATGCAGAACATAAAAGCAGTACTATGCGAACACAATTGTCTACCAACAAAAGGAAGTACAAGCACAAACACTACTGCGAAAACAAAAAAATCTTTATTCGCAAAGTTAAAGTCTTTAGAAGGGTATTGTGGGCTCCCCAGCCTTATCAAATTGCCTGGAGGATTACAAAAGAGAGAGGAGGAAAAACCAAAAAGGTCGGGCAGCAAGCCCCGCCTAGACCTCACTCCCCTCATCGTTATCGGTCAGAGGCGTGACTACTGAGAGTGGGACCCGAGCACGGAGCTCACCGTCGGCGAACTCCAGAAGCTGCTCCTTGACGGCATTAAGAGCTTTGTTCCATGTAATGGCGGCGGAGGCCTCGCCGAGATCGACGTAAAACTGGTCCGACTCCTTATAATCCGTCACAGCCTTCCTAGCCCGGATCTCGGCAACCTCTGCCGCCTGCAGTGCCGCCTCGGCATCCCGCCAGCTGGCATCCCTCGCCCTCTTCATGGCGGCAAAGCGGTCGGCCAGTTCCACTAACTTCGCCTCAACGGCTTGGTGGGACTTGCTTAGGCGGCGATAGGACTCCCGGCACTTTGAAATGGTGAGATCCGCGGCTTCTGACCGGGCTTTGAGGACGATCGACCTCTCCCTCTCCAGACGCGGCTCGAGTCGCAGACCCTCGACCTCCGAAGAAGACTCTTCTGCTAACCTCGCAGCCCGAATAGCCCCCTCGGCTTCCATACGAGTAACAAGGGCGCAGTGCTGAAGGACCTGGTGAAAAATGGCAGAGAAACTTAAGGACACCTGAAATAAGAAAAGGTCGCTCGAGGTAACACATGAGGGAGTACATACCTGAACCGCCTCCTATGTGACAACTGCCATCTGGGCCCTCAAGGTCCCCCGCGGTATCTAGCCCCCGGCCGACTCCTCCATACCAGCAAGAAGGCTGGCGGCAACGGAAAGCCCCGACGGGACCACGAACTGGACGTCCTCCTCCTGCACAGGAGTCCCCTCCGGGTCCTCCGTCGGCGACGCACGAGAGACCGTCCTCTTTCGCTTAAGAGGAACCCTGTCTTCGCCCTCTCCTGCATCCCTCGTCTGAGATTCGGGAACCCGTGTACGCCTTTGGTCGCCGCCGGAACAATCGTCAGGAGCTCGTGACGGGGCAGGTGGCCCCGCCGTCGGAGGCATATCCGGCGCAGGGCTCGAGTCAGCCGGAGGCACGGCCGCATCGCCGGCCCCCCTCAAGGACTGAGCGCCGAAGGCACCAAGAGTTTGGGATCGAACCATCTGTCTTGCCGAAAGGGAGAAGAGGCTCGACTCAGAGGAAGAAGAAGCAAGACATCTAACCTGATGGGAAGAAGTCCTCGAGAAGAGAAAACGCAAGATCCGACCTAAAAAGAGAGCACCGAGAAAATAAGACTCAGAACGAGAAAAATGTGAAGAGAGAGAGAGATCCTGAATCAAGCCTCCTCCCTATTTATGCCTCCGGCGTCCTCATCCAGCGGTGACGGTCGACTCCGGCCAAAACGATTCAGTGCACTCGACAGCTACGATCGTCCCACCTGTCGCAAGCGCATTGACGGCGTCCCATCGGAAGCCAGAAGTCTGGGACACGTCACATCATCCAACCAGCACCCGACACATGGTTTGTCGCTTCAGTAAAAGTGCACACGATCCGGCGCACCCTCTTTAATGCAAAGGATCTCTCCCCGATTCGTTGGCCTCATCTAAAAAAGACAACCAATTGCCCAGAAACATGCCCGACGATATCTTCGGAAAGGAGCTCGCCTTGGGTGATCCGGCAAACCACTTTTGACCCGACCCGTCAGCTGGTCAGGACGAGAGTGGGGAATAATGATGATGCTCGATATCGGTGATCTCCCAGATCAGGACACGCGGCAGATGATGTGTCCCAGGGCTCACAAGAAAGGACCTACAGTGGCCGACCAGACCACTCCTGTGCCCGTCCTATGAGCAAACGCTGGCTCACCTCCGAGCCCCTAGCACAATTGGCCCCCTCGGCCTCATAGCTCGTCTCCAAGCTATCACAGGCCCGAGCCTCCTCGGCCCTCTCAGCTCGCCTCCGGGATCGAGCAGAACCAAGATACCTCGGCTCTCCCACTCCTCCGCGAGTTCTCCCGCCGAGGTCATCTTCCTCGGTCTCATCGGCCGACCAACAGCACCGCTTGCAGGCGTAACCGCCATCCCGCGTATCTCGCCATGCGTGAGATCTCCGCCGGCCACATCCCATGTTCCACGCCACCACGATCCCCTATTAACGAGCCTGTCTCGCCATTAATGGGAGGTCCCGCTCATCACGCGGGCTTGACGTTGGGAGAGTAATGGCCGGCGTGATTCTCGCACCTGCCTACCGCTATATAAACCCCTTCTTCAGATGGTTCAAGTAAGCCATTTTTACTCCACCAAACCGTTACTCTGCTCGGATCTCTAGTCTAACTTGACCGTCGAAGGGTCCTCGGTGGTACAACCACCCCGGGACTTCCTTGCAGGTAGCTCGGCAACCACAACCTCAAACCCATTGAGATCCACACGCCTTAGGAGCGACAGCCTCCAGATCTAATCTCAGCCACCCATCGCCGCCATTAGCACATCGATGGAAGGTAACATCTTGGCGCGATCCAGGTCGCGTCAGGTAGGGAGACTTACTCGATCCGCTTGTACTTATACGAGCGAGGAATTGAAGAGAAGCAGCCTCAGTTTGAAGAACCGAGACCAACGATGTATGGAGGATCGAGCTTGACGACGCGTGGAGGAATGAACTCGAGAGGTTGGATTGACTTGGACTTGTCTTGAAGTGCTTGACTACTTGACTCGAAAAGGACTTTGAGGGATGAACTTTTAAGAGTATTTTTGAGTGAAAATTTTATAATATTTTAGAGGGAAGGCTTATGAAATGGGTTAGATATTTGTAGAAAGAAAATAGGTGCAGTAAGAATTAACAAAATAATTAAAATAAATTAAAAGTAAGGTGAATGGGGTAGATGAAGAGACTACAGAGTCTCTGGATTAAATCAGGAGTTTTGAAGTATTAAAATAAGTAGAGGGGAGCTGAAAGGATGCACGGGCAGAAAATGGACCTAATCTGGCATGGTCTGGCCGCCAGTTTTGAAAAAGTAGTGGCCCTGTAGTGGGATTCTGCCTCGAAGTTCGTGCCCATAACTCTAGTTGATTTAAACATCTCATTTATCCACTTCTTTTCTGTTGCAACTTTTCGTATCTCCGTATAATGCTCATGCAAACTCTTGGGCTTCTAAAACGTCTAAAACAAAAAATAGTAAAATATTTGGGGATGATGGGATTCGAACACGCAAGGTATGGGACAGTAGTGGAGATTCTTAACCAGTGAGCTATAAGAAGTTTCTTGCATGGTTTTTATCAAGAATAACTTATAACTCGATACCAAAACAGAATACATCCTTTTTTATGCACTAAAGCAAAAAGGATGGTACACAAAATTTAGGGTCGTTACAATTAGGAAATAAACGGATTGCGAGTATAGGCAAGCCTTCCAAGCACAAATCCATATCTTTGGTTAGAAACTTGCAAGTATAGGCTAGGCCTTCTAAGCACAAGATTCATCATCTAGGTTCCTTTGTCCTTCATCTTCTTTATTTTATCACTAGTTAGAATTGTGCTAATAATAACCTAAAGAGATGTGGATTAGAAAATAAACGGATTGCGAGTATAGGCAAGCCTTCCAAGCATCAATCTGTATCCTTGGTTAGAACTTGTGTTTATAGGTGGTTTAGCCGGCCGTTCACAAGATCATCACATAGCTTTCCTTATCCTTCCACTTCTTTATTTTATTATTAGCCTTCATAACAATCACTCACAGCTTATTCTCATGGACGAATTCAAGTCAAGCTCTAACCTCGTATTGTGAACTAGAAAAATCTAGCCCCGTATTGAGAAGAGAGGTTGAAAGTTCCGGAGTCGAGATATCCGTGTTTTCTTGTTATGAAATTTAATTCTCTAAAAAGTTGGATCAAAGAATAGTGAGAGTTCAACACCAATCCATTAAACCACATCATCTTATCTAGCAAGATTATTAGTTAATAAAAAAACAAGAAAAATCACACCAAAGTAAATAATTCCAATCATAGAAGCAATAAGAAAAACAACACTCCATTTACGTAAAAAGAAAAATAAAGAAGGCATGAGAAAGAAACTAATTATCATTGTAACCATATGAATAAAAATGAAACTCAACACATAAACTAGAGAAAGCATGAATTTAAACTAAAAGAAAAATACTAAATAAATACTTACTCTTGCCACTTACCAACTTGAATTATAAGAACGCTTGAGAAAAAAAGAGCTTCCTTATTGATCAAGATTTTGATTACAAGCTTTTTAATAGCAAGATAATGAAGAGGAAGCTAATCAAGACTAGAGCTAAAACTATGAAATATCATAACATAACATAACAAGGTTTTCCACCGATCTGCTATTATAGAATTTCCAATAGGCAAATGTCAACATCCCAGAGGACTAATTGGACAATGACAGAGACATGCTAAAAGCACGAGGCCATTTTGCTACAGTAAAACAGCCCCAGGCTGTTTTTGGGCGAGTTCAGGCGGCCAAACTTAGGAGTTAGGTATCCGTTATCTAGCAGTGTTCTTCTTAGTTCATAACTTGATTTTTGGTGTACTCCATTTATTCCAAATCACTTTGTGTTGCTCTCGAGTTTTTGGAGTCAAAGATTGTTGTTATTTTCGTCCTTTTCTCACATCAAATCCTCTTTTCACCATTTCGAGCTTTATGCACCATTTTGATCTTTGTGATGCCTCTTTGACTGTCCATTGCATCCATGTGTTGCACGTGTTGT
The DNA here is from genome assembly GCA_030015575.1 of Agapanthus africanus. Lineage (NCBI taxonomy): Eukaryota > Viridiplantae > Streptophyta > Magnoliopsida > Asparagales > Amaryllidaceae > Agapanthus > Agapanthus africanus. Next base: position 43,832,636 of record JASDDO010000024.1, on the reverse strand, counting down.
TTTGGTTGCGGGAACCCGTATCTCTGTTTATTTGCAGCTTTGGCCTGAAATCGATGCAAATGTACAGAATGTGTGTGTTTTGCGTTGTTCTTGACTTTATTCCCCTAAATACTTGAAACTTGCACTTATGTAGCAGGCATGAATTAATAACACTTATTTATTAACAAACCAATACAAAATGGCGATATTAAATGCAATTAATGGTGATGAACAGTCGGTTGCTCAAACCCATGATGGTGTAAAACCATAGCTGCAAACATATATACATCACATCCGTGTTATTAATATTAAATGATCAAAACACATCTACCAATAATATTAATCTATGTAGTTTATACTTTGCGTACAAATATAGTATAATCTCTATAATAGTTTGCATATACTTACGGCAAGAAGGATCTGACACCTGGGCAACTGTGCAGCGCCAGCTTTCGAGCTAAGCTTAGTCATAACACCGTCCATTATCATCTCATGCATCGCTTTGGCCTAGTTCATACTCGGTGCTACCGATAGCTCAACATATGGGAATGCATCTCTAAGGACGGTCGAGGACGTGACGGGTATTCAAAATAACGAAAGCTGATAAAGAATCAACAAAGACACGAAATCATCCATTACTTCTGGAGTTCTATCATCGATAGTACGCTCCAAAGTAGCCTCCAATATTGTGATGCACGTACTTTCACCCTTTTTTGCGTTAAAGTACTTCTTTCGAAGCCGGATGATATCACGATTATTCTTCATGTCTTTGCCAGCCTTCGGCAAGCCGGTGTGCTCGCTAACCCAATCCACAGTAAATTTATGCGAGACGTCTCCAAAAGAGAACTCTCCGGTGCCTAGATTATAGTAAGAGATAAGACAACATAGCGTAGACCTATCTTGACTAAAGTTGGCAGCTTCATGTAATGGTGGAATGGAGTTTTATTTAGCCTCCGTATGTGCTGATGGTGAATGTGTGGCTTCAACCTTTCCATGAAGCTGTTGTTGGGGGCAACGTCGACATACGTCCGGATGGCGGGATTGGATCCATGCTTTCTTCTGCGGAAAACCAAATTTAAACATTAAATCATAGCTATCAATTCTTTAAACTGAAAATTACAGGCAACTGCTTACAAGTTATAAGCAAGTTCTTACAAATTATATGCAACTACTTAGAGGTTACAGACAACTTCTTACAAGTTACAGGCATGCAACTTTTATAGAAGTTACAAGCAATTACTTACATGTAAGCAGTTTCCTGTAACATATAAACAGTTGCCTGTAACCTTTAGACAATATTTGAACCGAAGATGTCTAGTTCCAAGTACCAGACATCTCTGAAGTCAATTTTCAGAGGTATATTTTGAACTGGAGATGTCTGGTTACAGTTATCAGACGTCTCTGAAGTCAATTTCTAGAGACATATTCTAAACTGGAGACGTCTGCCACAGACGTCTGTAGTACAAAAAATTTATTCCAGATTTCTAATGCGGTTTTCTAGTTTTGGTATATGTTACAGATAACTGCTTATAAGTTACAGGCAACATTATAGATGTTACAGGAAACTCTTATAAAAGTTACATGTAACTGCTTAGATATTGCAGGCAAATAATTTGCCTGTAACATCTTACAAACAACAACTGAAAATAATCACTTGCCTATAACATCTATAAAGTTGTCTGTAACTTGTAAGCAGTTGCATGTAACTTGTAGGCAATTTGTAAGATGTTCATAATTTTTTTTGAAAAAAAACAACTTCGAATTGCAATGTAAGATTAACAAAAAGAGTATGAATTTTACCTAATTTGTATCTCAACAGCTGTCGATTTCTCAACCACTGTCGACGTTGTTAACTCCAATTCTGGAGCCACTGACTTGGCCAACACCTCTTTCGTCAATTTCAAGGTCTTATCCATTGATTTAGGCGCCATTCTGCAGGGATTATGGTTTTCAACGACCTGGGGAAGCAAAGTTGCGACGAGGGAGGCGAGATTGCGACGAGGGAGACGACGGCGACGAGAGGCGTGGGGTGAGCTCGAGCGACAGTGTGAGAGTACGAGTGAGGGAGAGAAAGAGAGATAATTTTGAAGTTAGGGCTATTTTCGTCCCTGCACTAAATTAAAATACGCAGGGCTTGGGTCAGGGGTTTTTCGACCAAGGTTTTGAACAGTAGGGGCTTTCTCGATATTTTGAAATTACCGGGTACTTTTGACCCCTATTTATCGGGCCGGGGGCTTTTCAACAATATGCCTAATAATTTACCATCATACCATTGCATTTTGAAAAATGCTTAACCTAACTCATGTTACTCCACAAATTTCATTCCATCTTTAATTCTCAAAATCCCTTTTTGTTTCCTCTCGAATGTCAGTCATGGCGATGGAGAGCTCCTTCCCCTTCTCCCACCTCCCCCTCCATCTCCAAGATTCTATCCTCTCCCTCCTCCCAATCTCCACCCTCCTCCGCTGCTCCGCCGCCTCCCGCTCCCTCCGCCGCCTCCTCCGCTCCCCTTCCTTCCTCTCCTCCTCCTCCTCCTACTCCCTCTCCCAGCCCCTCTTCCTCTTCTCCTACTCCGCCTTCGCCTCCGCCGCCGACGCCTACGACCCTCTCCTCGATCGCTGGCTCTCCCTCCCCCTCCCCCTCAAATCCCTCATTTCCGACGGCCCTCTCCTCTTCTCCAATCCCCCCGAGCTACACTTCCTCGTCTCCGATCTCTTCGCCTCCTCCTCCTCCTCCATCCCCATCCCCCACGTCCCTCGCCGCCACGATGACGACCACAACCAATTCTACCCTCTCGCCATCATCTCCCGCCCCCGTCTCTCCTTCACCATCGTCATGGTCAGCACCGGCCTCCGCCTCCGGTCCACGATCTACGATTCGAGCATCAAGAAATGGATCGATTCTGGGGAGCTCGACGGGCAGTATTCCATGATCGGGAACTCGGCCTATCTCGACGGCGTTTTGTATTGCTTGGCTCGCGGCCCGGACCACCTGCTGAAGTTTGATTTGGGGACAAGGAAATGGGAGGTTCTTGATACGACATTGGCATTGGCATTGGCGGCGACACGGTGCTTGCATGTTTTGGTTTGGGGTGAGAGGTTGTTCTTGGTTGGTGGGATGGAGGAGGAGGAAGGGGCCGGGGTTTTGGTTAGGGTCGGGATTTGGGAGTTGGATTTGGGGAGGATGGAGTGGAGGGTGCATTGCTTCATGCCGGAGGACGTGTTTGCGGAGTTTGGTGGAGAGGGGATCAATCATTTTCAGACGGCGGATCGGAAGGGGAAGATCTGCTTTGTTTGTAACAAGAGGTCGTCGGGGAGCTCAATCGTGATGTGTGATTTGGCGGAGAAGAGATGGTGGTGGCCGAGGAGAGGGAGGAAGATGGAGTGTTGTTCTGTGCACGCAGTGGAACCTTATATTGATTTGGTGAAGGGAAGAGGGTAGCTTGGATGGGAATGGTAAAATCTTCAACCTGATTTTGTTTCACACTTTGAACTATGGTTTTTGTTTTGCATAATTTGGTAGCACAATTGTGAACAAAATCACGCTTGCAATGCGAATCAAGTAGTTTGAATTTTATGAGCTTATTCTATACCAACACCATTCTTTGTATTGTTTTACTTTCAACAATTACACCTACAAGCTTTCTTCATTTGCTCATTCATTCATCAGATTACATGAATTCCATATTGACTAACCTGAAAAAAGGGAATGATTATTCTTGTAATCCATTGAGTGGGCACAATGCCAACAATCAAAAGTATTGGTCTGTATAAATCTTGGTTCGGATCATATATATCTTGACACTCCAAACCATTGAGCATGATCCAAACACTTGAAACTCTCTCATAGCAGTTTCTATAGGGTATCAAACATCCTTAACCATACACTTGAGCGATATCATTTCTGAGTGTTGTGGCACAACTGATGAACATAGTCGATTTGCGGTTTGCACACCCATCATTGAATTGGATTGGGAAGAATTGAGTCATGATGAACACAATGGATTTGAAGTTTGCACAACCCACAATTGAATTTGATTGGGAAAATTGACCCACATTCTTTTGATAGAAAAGAAGTCTATTTCTCTCTCTCTTTGCATTTGTGTGTGAGATTGTTGTCATTTAACTTGCTAATTACTTATTAGCCCGCAAAACCCTTTAAATTACTCTTAAAAGACCACCGATTCCCCGGCTGCTTAGAAGAAGCATCTTGTAAGAATATTCTTCCAACTCCAATAATGACTATTCTAATATTCTATTTTAATCATTTTCCCATAAACTTAATTTATCTTATAATTAAGATAGTTTCAGGTTGAAAAAAAATAAAATTCATCTTCTTCTTTTTCTTCCTCGTCTTCTAGCTTTAGATTAAACATGCAAAGATGTATGACGGAAGATGATTTGGAGGAGGATGAAGATGATGACAATGCCACGAATGAGGGGGCTTCAATTGATGCAGAGGAGGGAGGTGAGGGTTCTCTTAAGGCTGAGGAGGGCATAGAGGGAGGTAGGGGCTCGATTAGGGTGAAGGAGCGGGGTTGGGACGGAGTAAAGATGCGGGTGGAGGTTTTGGTTAGGATTAGATTTAACGGGTTTGGTAGGAAAAGAACAGGGTGGTGGTGTCCAAAGAGGAAGGTGGCACTTGTAGCCAGTGTTCTAAATGTCGTGTGCGTGTGTGAATCGGCCGGAATATCGGTTATAGAGAAGAAAAGACATTGTTTATCAACTTAATATCATTTGTTGTTTTGGACAAATGTCGACCAACATGACATACCTGTCGATATGTTGGGAATTTGATATCATTAAAATTATTGTCTTTTTCTCTTAAAATTAATTCTAGGTTTTCGAGTTTTCAAGTACTATTCAAATATGAACCACAACAACTAAACCCAATACTTAAGTAAAGAAACACCCATTCGATACTTACAAACCTTAGATCCGAACTTTCTTTTCTTGTTTCCAACAACCTTGACGCACCTTAGTTTCAAAGCCTAGATCCGAGCTTCTTTTGACAATAGTAATATTTTGGTTTTTATTTTGGGCTCTCTTCTTGATGCTAAAAATCTGAGAACGCTTCCTCTCATTCAAATTCAACACAAATTTTTTGTTTCTGCTGAATTTAGATTTAGCTAAATTCTTGAAAAATTCTAGCCTATTATTGTGAAAATAGGCACCAAATCCCATGACAAATTTTTGAATAATCTTGAATTTAATAAGCGATTATATATTCAAATTGTAATCATAGATGTTGGCCTTATTAAGCAGGAACAAATTTATGAACAGTCATCTCTATACCACCGAGCTATTGAGGAATACTTATTAAAAAAATTCGACTTCTTATTTCTCATATGATGATATTTTTAATATTAGTATATGTCAATCTTGTTAAGGTATAAATTAGAACACAAACATTTATAGTCTGCCGTTTAGAAAATCTCTCTTAATATATTACGACATTCAACAAGAAAGTTTTCGAGCTAACACATACACCAACATTCAACGTTTAAAACATTGTGGCAGCAGGATGGATGAAGGAGAAGGGATTAGGGTTAGAGGATATAGAATATGGGCATTTTGGATTTGTAGGGTTTAGTTGATTGATATTTAAGATTTTCTTTTTTGTTAAGGATTTAAAAAACAACGAAAATAAATTTGATGGGGTGAGGTATAGTAATTAGCAAAGTTTTGGGTGTCCGGTAGTAATTAGCAAAGTTTTTTGGGGGACCACTAAGTAAATAGCCATTTTAAAAACCTATTGTTTTGTTTTAACACTTCGCTCTTATATACTTTTAGCTACTTTTCTGCATTGCTTAATTTCTCCATCTTATGTAATATCCTTCTGTAGCTAGTAAGGGACCCCTTGCAATGCGTGGATAGAAAGTCCAAAGTCAAGAAAAATCATATTAGTTTAAAAGTTTATTGTTAAATGATTTGTAAGTTGTAATATCTCATATTTATGAATTTTATGTATAAAATATATGAATAATTAACTTGTTAATAGTTCGGCATTTTTCTTCGGCTTTTAATATTTTTCTGCAATAGAATACGAAAATTGACAAATTTATAAAATCTCAAAAAAATTTGTTCGGTTTCTCAATATTTTACTTGTTATAGCACACGAGAATTGCAAAATGTACAAAATCCAAAATCTTATATTTTTGTTTTCTCCAAATTTTCAATATTTTGCATGTTAACAAATGAATACGGTGAAAATCTAAAAATCTTGAAATTTCTGCTTTCTTGGGTTTTCTAATATTTTGCTTGCTATGAAATTTTCAAAATTAAATAATTTTTGTTTTATTCAGTTTTTTTAATATCTTCAATAATATAACACATGAAAATCATAAAATTTCCTGGTTTCTTTTTTTTTCAATATTTATGCATGCAAGCACACGAAAATCATAAAATTTTAAAAAATCTCAAAATTTTCTGTTTTTTTTCGATTTTTACTATTTTGAAACACAAAATCTACAAAAATCCCAAATTGTTTTCTTCAAATTTACGTTATTTTGCATGTTACTGCATGAAAACTACGTAATTTTCAAAAATCTCAAAATTTTATGTTTTCTTCGGGTTTTCAATATTTTGCTAAATTCCACTTTTCTTTGTTTTTAGCACACAAAAATCTCGAAGTTTTCAAATATCTAAAAATTCCACTTTTCTTTGTTTTTAGCACACAAAAATCTCGAAGTTTTCAAACATTTAAAAAATACCACTTTTCTTCGTTTTTCAATATTTTGCATGCTTCACGAAAAGTGAAATTTTAAAAAAATTTAAATTTTTTTTGTGCTTTTCAGTTTTTCAATATTTTGTTTCATAGCACACAAAAATCATGATATCTTTAAAATTCCCAAAATAATTTATTTCCCTTAAATTTTAAATTTTTTTGTGCTTTTGCAGTTTTTCAATATTTTGCTTCATAGTACACGGAATTCATGATTTTTTAAATTCAATTTTTTTTTTGTTTTCGCCAAATTTTCACTATCTTACATGCTATTGCATATGAAAATTGCAAAATTTTCTAAAATCTCAATATTTTCTGTTTTAATCGGTTTCTTAGTATTTTGTTTTCTATATAGCACACAAAGATCTCCAACTTAAAAATATCCAAATTTTCTTCTAGTACATCGTTAAATTTTAAAAAACACTTTTTTCTTTCTTCGGTTTATAATTTTTTTTATACGAACACAAGGAATGTAAAATTTTCTGTTTTCTTGGGGTTTTTTTTTTGCTTGCTATATGGGGCATGAAATTTGCAATATTTTCAAAAAATCCAAACAACATTTTGCTTGCTATAGCAAAGGATCGGAAAATTTTCAGAAATCTTAATTTTTTTCTTCACTTTTAAAAATATTTTGCATGATATAATACATGAAAATCGCAAGATTTTCAAAAATCTCAAACATGATTTTTTTTCTTCTTTATTATTTTGCATGTCATATATAAACAACAACAACTGGGCCTTTTATCCCAAACATATGGGATATGCTACATGAACCAACATGAGGATCACGCCGGGTCCAGCATATGAATCCTCGGCCTCCACTCACTCCTATTGAACAATATACTTTCATTGAGGCTTTTGGCAACCATATCTTTTTGTATCACTTTCATCCATATTTTCTTCGGTCTCCCTTTCGTCCTTTTGACATTGCTTATATCGATAGTATCCATTCGTCGAACCGGTGCTTCAATAGGTCCGCGTCGCACATGACCAAACCATCTTAGCCGGTTTTCCCGCATCTTCTTCTCCATAGGTGCTACACCAACTTTTGCGCGAATATCCTTATTTCACACCTTATCTTTTCTAGTGTTACCACACATCCAACAAAGCATGTGTATCTCCGCTATGTGCATCTTCTGTGTATGATACTTCTTAGGTCCCAACATTCTGTACCATATAATAAGACAGGCCGAATAGTGCTCCGATAAAACTTCCCTTACAACTTTAACGGAAAATTACGATCGCACAAAATTCCTGCTGCACTCCTCCATTTCAACCAACCAGCTTGGATCCTTTGATTAATATCGCTATCGATCTCCCCATCATTTTGGATGATGGAACCTAGATATCTAAACTGATCGCTCGGTGATATCTTTTGTCCTTCCAATGTTATACCAATTTGGTCTCAACTTCTTTGTTCACTAGATTTGCAATGCATAAATGTTATTTTGGACCTGCTCAATCTGAACTCCCGAGATTTCAACGTTTGCCTTCATAACTCCAAGTTGGCATTAACCCTGCTTTCATCTCATTTACTAGAGCAATATCATCAGCGAATAGCATACACCAAGGTACCTCATCTTGGATGGTTCTAGTAAACTCATCCATCACGATAGTAAACAGAAATGGACTTAATGCAGATTTTTGATATAAACCAATTGTAATCGGAAAATCACTCGTTAGACCGCCGCAAGTTCTGACATTTGTCACTATTCCATCGTACATATTCTTGATTATGTCAATGTATTTGATGGGACCCCCACCTTCATCATTGTCCCCCATAATATCTTTCTAGGTATCTTGTCGTATGTTTTCTCTAAATCAATATATCATATGCAAATCTCTTCTTCTCTCTAGAAAACGTTCGACAAGTTGACGAAGCAAATGAATAGCCTCTGTCGTCGATCGTCCAGGTATGAACCGAAACTGGTTCTCTGTTATCTTAATATCCTTCCTTAGTTTGTGTTCAATCATTCTCTCCCAAATTTTCATGGTGTGACAAATAAGTTTTATTCCACGGTAGTTTGAGCAATTTTGAATGTCATCCTTATTCTTATAGATAGGTACAAGGGTATTTTTTCTCCACTCATTTGGCATTCTTTTGGTATGCCAAATCTTATTAAACAGATCGGTCAGCCATTCAACGTCTATTTCTTCTAAGTATTTTCAAATATCGATAGGAATTCCGTCTGGACCAACCGCTTTTCTTGATCTCATTCTTTTCAAAACCTCTCGTATTCTTATTTTACGTATGAAATCACGGTTTATATTTTGAGATTGAATGACAATTCCATCCAAATTCTTAGTAAAACTCTCATTGAACAATTTGTTAAAATAATCTCTCCACCTTTCCTTGATATTCTCATCTCGAACTAAAACCTTCTGATCTTCATTTTTGACACACTTCACTGCACATAAGTCTCTGGTCTTTCTTTCCCGCATCCGAGCAATCTAGTATATATCATATATAGCATGCCATATATATAGCACACGGAATCATGAAACTTCAAAAATCTCATATTTTTCGGTTTTCTTGGTATTCCAACATTTTACTTAAACTTTTGACAAACTTCTGGATACCAAAGCGACAAAAGGCTATGTGAAGTAAAAAAAAGAATGAAAAGGTTACTGATTGCTACTAAAAATCTAACAGAACAAAAAAATTGGTCCGGGTGACCGAGGTTCCGGGTAATCGAGGTTCCGGATGACTGAAAACCTAAAATTACGAAATTTTTAAAAATCCTAATTTTTTTATTTTCAAATTTTCAATATTTTGCACGCTGTAGCACATAAAAGTTGCGAAAATTTCAAAATCTTTGGTTTTTCAATATTTTGCCTGTTATAACATAAGAAAATCGCAAAATTTTCAAAATCTTTAAAATTCTCCAAGAATTTTCTATTTTTCTTTGGTTTTTAATCTTTTTTTTTGTTTGCCACAACACACGGAAATCGCGAAATTTTCAAAAGTCTCAATATTCTCTTTTCTCTCTTTTTCTACATGTTACATGCTATAGGACAAGAAAATTGCAAAATTTTCTGAAATCAATTTTTTTTCTTCTGTTTTTCAGTATTATGCATGAAAATCATGAAATTTTCAAAAATCTCAAATTTTCTGTTTCCTTTAAAATTTTAAATTTTACATGCTTAACACATGAAAATAGCTATTTTTTTTTCAAAAATATCAATATTTTTTGTTCTCCTTGGTTTTTCTATATATTTTTTCGCAATACCAAATGAAAATCGTGAATTTTTAACTCTAAAAAACTTTTTTTTGATCTTTTAATATTTTGCATGTTATAACATACAAAAATTGTAAAATTTTTCAATATTTTACCCACAAAACCTAAGTAGTGAAAGAACAAATAAAAAGAGATTTTAAAGAAGGGGGATGCACAGAATTTTTCCACCATGTAATTCTAGCTGCATGGGATAAAAGAGTGATGGAGCCAATAAATTTTTTTCCATGAGTCAAAAGTAGCAAAAGGATTAAATAGGGGCTAGATAACAAATTTTCCACTAAAGTCGAAGATAGATAAGGAAATATTCCAAGGAATATTCTCATGTAGGTTATATATATATATATACACACACACACACACACACACATATATTGTCAATCAAAATACTTTTCGTTTCTGTTTTGGTCAATGAAAAGGAACGGTTTCCAGTTTATTTTTACATTCACCCCAAACTTTGGTACATTGAGCTTACTCACTGTTGGTATTAATTATTCTTCAGTGTATTCTTTCGGAGGGGGATTCACCATTTTTCTTGTTATGCTATTGATACATAAATGATAATGATAGGGAATCCAGATTTTGTTGCTTTACAGGAGAGAGTTTTTGGAAGGAGAGGTACTTGTGGGAAGTATGTGTTGGATCTGCTAGATCTAGCATAGATCACTTTCGTTGACCTAAATTTTGATCACATATTTTAGCCACTTTTAAGTTTTGGATTTGTATTTTAGAGGCCTTTTGGGAGTTAAGTTACCAGTTCTGAATTTTATTGCACTTCTTATTGTAAGCGGTGGACGTCCTCTTTATTTTCTTATTTTTATTTTTATGAATTAGGGATTTGATGGTGAGATTCTAAATACCTACAGGTATTTGGGTGGCGGCTTCTTGGTAGTTTAATATTATTGCAATTATTAAGATTTTATTGTCAGGATTCTAAAATACCTGAAGGTATGTAGGCTGTGGCTTACCTGGTAATCAAAATTTATTGCAATTAACTTGGCTGCCTTCTGTGTGAACAATTTTAGATTAAAATTATGTAGTTTCTATAGACTTTTATCAGTATCTAATGCTAGATCATGCTTATATTAATTCCTTTCCAGTTCAGTTTTGCAATTTGCATATCATCGTTGCACTTTTTTTAACGAAGTTATAAATGTGTTGCAGGCATAATGCTACAAGCATGGGCTCTCCCGGATCCAACTCGAATAGCCGATGTAATTTGTGGTGAAATGTTTTTTTCCCTGCTGCTACAATGACGAGAACTTTCATATAAAAGAGCAACCATTCTGCGCAATCATATGTGTAGCTTCTGATTGTACTGTGCCAATCTTTTGTTATCACAGAACCTTAAAGTATACCTGAAAGTCTATTCTCATTTGTATCTGTAAGCAGGTCACTATTATGATTGATTTGTACAAGATTTGTTTCTGGATAATCATAAATTTTAGTGGATAAGCAGAAACTTGATCCAATTGGCTAATTTCTAACAGTTAACGACCCCATGTCTACTTGAATCATGTTGAAGCCTTACTGAGTACTCATTTTTCAATGTTTCTATAAAATTATTCATGTTTCAATTGGTTCAGACATCATCAATGTTTAATTCTTCTCTTTCATTTAATCATAGTAGGCGACTACAGCGTGCCGTATCACTGTGACTTTCAAGTGTTGTTTTCTAGAGATGCAGAACACTCAGAGGGTCATCGTCTCCTGATTGCTGTAAGCCTTCCTACAGATAAACTACATATTACTATGATTGTTGCGGTTTGCATGCATTGAAAATCTTATATCTATAGTTCATTTTAAGTTCGAGTATCAACGGGGTCTCGACTTTTTCGGACATAATTTCCTTTCGTGAATCTATCAGATTTTCTCTTCCCTTCTAGATTTAAACTCCAACTAAACAACATTAATAGACATAAGAACAAGAACACAGCAAATATAATCAATGCCTCAAGCTAAAACATTAAGAGCTATAGAAACTATGTTTGTAGGTATGTTTTGAAACCTAATAAATTTCACCAAAATACAACCTATAAGAATCGGATAAATAAAATAAAATAAAATTAGTAGTATATACTGTATGAATTATATAACAATCTATGGCGGAAAATAATGTAGATCATCATCTGTTGGTGCTTGAAAAGTTCTTGTTCTCTGTTGTGCACCCTGATTTGAACCCTGCACCATAGGAACAACTGTGAGCGGTATTAACGGTGAAAAATGGAACCATCAGAAGCTATAGTATGTTTGAGAGAAACTTCTAGCAGCAATACTATTAATAGAAAAAAAAATGAATTACGGCTACAAGAGATGCTTGTCTTGAATTTCTTTGATGAAACTAAATTTTATAATACAGAAGGTCTATCATTTATGATCTTGGATTCTTGAGCCCTTTCTCGTCGAAATTGTTTTTCCCCAGCCATATTAAAGTCTTGACAAATTTAACGATAAATCCAATTAGTGACAAATTACAAACCAGGAAAACTATAAAATTTAGTTATGGTCATGCAAAACACATAACTAATGGAAATGGGAGAGTGGGGGGATCCCTTTTGTGCAAGTATGATCTGACCATTGAACATAACATGAATTGAAAAAATATTATTAAAAGATATGGTGAAGTAATGAAATACCAAACTCTCATGCAAAGGAGGCTTTCGTGCCAATAAATGTTTTTATAATGCTATACTAAAATACAAGAAGGACAAATATGACTATAATAATCACAAGAATCAGCTTATAACTTGTTTAAGAAGAGCTGACAACCTAATTCTAACCACTCCTCTAAAGAAATTAATTTATATCTCAAGACTTGATTCTTTATATTTTTTATTCTGAACAGGTTGCCACCCTGATATTAGCAATTTGTAATCTTTAATGTTTGGACAGGCATCAGTTGATAATGACTACCCCTAATAATGCTAAAGTTGTATATCAATTATCGATATGTAAATGTATTGAAGATGTTATTGAGAGGAAAGAAGACGATGGCAAAGCCAAGAAGGCTGAGATCATTTCTGAAAGAGAATTTGTAGATCACATTTTTACCTACGTATGCGTTGAGAATTGAGTCATAATTGCAACAAAACACGAAAATATTAAGTAAACAATATGGAATCTAATGTAGAAATACCTCTCTCCTTTTGTATCGTTGACTGTAGAGCTCGGATTATTCAACTGAATTAGTTGTAATGCGACTAAATTTTGACAAGGTTTAGACTAGGATTGCGATGGCCAAGATCATAATACATAGTCCTGTCATTGTCTGCAAGAAAAGTAAAAGATAAGTTTAATGTTCCTCTCTAGCTTGGTCATCCTTACTATTTATGTTCTTCTTTTAGCAGCGGGCTCGTGATGTCGAAAAATCAAATAAAAATGAAAACTACGTTGTCAAAGTTTGAAATATAATAGCAGCCTTGATAAGATATCTACTTGATGCCAGGTCATATGTGAAGGTGACTGAATTTATAAACACAAGGCCAAATTACACTAAAGCATCCTTAACTATTATTATTATTCACTAAACCACCTTCAGCTTTGTTTATTACGCTAAACTCCATTAAATTTTGATTTGACGATTTTTTTTATAACCTTAAATGTGGCAATTTGAGGGAGCTTGCTGTAATTAAAAAAATGTTGACGCAGTTTAGTGGGAAAATGCTCATGGTTAAAAAAATTCAAGGCAGTTTAGCGGAAAATGCTCATAGTTAAGGATAGTTTAGTTTAATTCAGTCTAAAAACATAACAATTTTTATTTCTCACCATTCGTTCCGAAGAAGGCGATCCCGTTGAAAACGAAAGTAATTTTTGCAAACCAATACTGTAGACTGGAGTCCCATCTGGGTAAAAAAGTCCGTAATTCCTCTCCGAAGTCGGACCCGGCTTTAAATCCTCGTTAAACAACGCAAACACAAACACATCAATAGGCACCGATGGATTCAATGGCGTGCCTTGATTCATCGCGATCCTTTGCATCAAATTCCCATTATACATCGCTGCATTCTGCGGTGTCGCCCCAGGCTCATCAGAATCCCCTTTCGATGGCCAACCCGTTTCTGATATTTTAACCACAATATCCGAATGCCCCATTGCTTTAATCGCGGCATGGACCGAATCAATTTGGGCATACAACATGTTATCGTAGGTCAAATTTGTGTTGGGATCAGTTACTCCTGCATTTGGCTCAAAGAGGACGTACTCCAATGAGACGGTGTTAGGACTCGCTTTGTAAGCAAAGTAGGGGTACGCGTTTATGAGAAAAGGTGAATTGACTTCTGAATGAAAGTTGAGCAACGGTTGAATGTATCCTGCCAGGTCCTCACGGAATGAACCTGCGGATGGGGGATACGAGTTTGCTAAAATGGCGAGGGAATGCGCGCTGCTGACGTTGACTTGGTCGGATAATCCGAGTGTCTGTAGAGCTTGGTACATGGATTGCATTGCTGGTAGAAGGTTGGTCATTAAGGTTGTGTCGGTTCCTGCTAAAATCTGTCGCAACATTTATTATCTTTTGGTTATTGATATATAATTCAGAAACTAGCGAACATACCATCTATTTTATTTTATAAGAGATCACCATTACACACGTACTCTCAACTTTATATGAATGACATGTCATAGATCTATTATTAACATAAAAATTTGGCTCAATTCTTTATGAAATACTATACACTGTAATTTAGATAAACATTGTAAAATTTTGGACATTGTAACTAAACACCATTAACTTTCAATGCTTTTCAATATAATACCAACAGACACTGATAATGGTGATAATGATGAGGTGTATAAAAGTAGAAAAGCTCCCCTTGGGAATGATGTGGTGTATTAAATTGGAAAAATGCCGAAATCTTGTGGCATTTGTTTGGGATTTACTGAGTTCACATATTCGTTTCGCAATCTACAAATTGTGTGGTATTTATGTAAAATACACCGAGAGCTCATGGATATTGGTTAAAATTTAGAATAAATTTTAATAAATTATAACTGTATAGTATAATAGAAGTAATTGATGGTTCCAAATTAGTACCTCATTGCCTACTATGATGCAAGTGATTCGAGTTTGAGATATGAAGGGTTGCACGTTTTGCTTGATCCAGGCTTGGGCTTGGTTTGGGTCGGTCATGTTTACGATTTGCTCATTGTGGATGCTGATGATGAACTCGACGTTAGAGTTGAGGAAGGCGTTAAGGACGTTGGGATCGGCATCGTAGAGCTTTACTTTGCTTATGCTTATGGATTGAAGGAGACCGAGGACTTGGGTAGGGGGTGGGAGGTTGTTAGCTATTTGACCGTAGTTGATTCCGACATTGAGAGCGAGGGATCTAAGAGGAGCCTCACCTGTTAATCAACAAAATGGTGAGTAAAATCATTCTTATTGTTTATATCACTGCAGCAAAACCCCAATAGTCTAGATTACAAATTGAGGATTAAGGGATATTATTTTATATCATAACTCATTCCATGCCAATGATTCATATCATCTTGGAATGCTGTTAAATGTTACTTCCACCGCACCACAACTTGAATCCACTGTACCACAACTTGAAGGTACGATGGGAATTGAGTGAATATAGGTTTGGGGTAAGACTTCGACTCTTTTAGTTGCACAGCTATATTTTTTTAATCCGCGATTAAATAACGTGTCCGGTAGGAATTGAACTTGAGTTGTTCAGGTAACATGTTAAATACCCTTTCCATTGCTCCAAAGGCCGAGGGAATATATACGCGAGTGCACTAAAGAGAAAATCAAATGGATGATTCTAAAGTACTGATTTTATATTTTCTAGTCGCTTTTTTTGTCTAATATACAAAGATAGGCAAATAGAATCAATCAAGACCAGCAAACAAAGCACCACGCAAAAATGATGAATCAAAAGGAAAACGAGGGCCGGGGGACATGCAGATTTCAACATCCACCACCAAACTACCAACTTTTCAATGTTCCATAAAAAGATTCTGACCCTTTTTAATCATCATGTGATACATTGCACTAAATTTTTTCTCTGCAGCTAATATTCACACAATGACCGTTTTCATTTTCTTCTTAAATTAAAGGAAAGGAAATAATTACACCCTCCATTTCACAATACTTGTCTTTTTCATTCTCTCTATTTCCTTCTATGATTTATCCTTTTAGGCTGCCAAGAAGCTCGTCTCAATTACCAATACACTTGAAATAAAATATAAAGTTCACAATCCAATCCTCATTTAAATTTTCTAGGCAAGTATTTACACCATGCTTAAGAAATTAATGAAAAGTATCCTACGAGTTAAGTAGGTAAATTACCATCCATAAAATCTTAGAGTTTAACAAAGTCATCAACTTTTTAGCACGTGTGCAAAAGCAAAAATAAAAATAAAAATGCCCAGTATTGAGAAACAGAGAGAATAACATTCCTAGCATATCTCGGTTGGTCATAGCATTTTTTCTTGTGGAGAGTGTGCGGGGATCGATCTTCAGGATGGGTAAGCGTTCACAAATTAATGTGTTAGGCATAAATCCGTGAGATCCGTGGACGCGTGTATTGATGTGCGCGTGGGTTACCTCGGTGCGTGTATGTGATGTTTGCCTGGATTATGTTTGCGGGCCGGTTCCCAAAAAAGAAAGTAACATTTCTTAGGAGTACATCAAAATATGAAATACATGATAAAGTTCCATTTATGACAGATTGAAATTTGCTAAAACATAGAATTAAAAAAGGGTGAGAGCTCTGTTACCTGAGAGAAGCAGAAGGAACATCAAAAGGAAGGGGAAGTGAGAGAAAATGAGCTCCATTTCCTCTTTCTCTCTCTTCTCAGCTTTCTCTCTCCTATGTTCTCCTCTCTCTCCCCCCAGATTGCTGGCCTGAATGAACTCAGAGATCAAGCATCAAAAGAATCCAAGCTTCGCCTCTTATAGATATGGCGAGGCCTCTATCTTTGACCGACATGTGTGAATCCAGCTGTCACCACCCTCTGCCTCTTTTAATTCCTTTCGTTTCCCTTCTTTCTACTCTCCTGACCTTTCACCGCGTTGTTTGTTTGTATAATTGTATCCAGAGCTGTTGCTTCAAACTTCATCTCCTTTGATGTTGCCATGCCATCTTTCTTTGTTAGTTTATATTTGGGTTAATTGTCAAGAACCCGAGACAAGTTTTTTACCGCTGACAAAAGGCTCCTGGCTGCCCATGAACGGTTGTCAAAATACTTTTGCAAAAATTTCCGGTTGTCAAAAAATCATGTCTGCGTGCGGTTTCTGTATAGTTGCATGTTAAATTTAATTTTTGTGTGATATGTATGCAGTTGCTTGCGATATGTATGCGCTAATTAAATTTAGCAGGCAAATACTGCAGGAAAATTTTGCAAGGGGTTTTTGACAATTGCTTAAGGGTTTTTTATCAGTGGGAAAACCTGGCCGATGAGTTCTGACGATTTACCCTTTTTATTTTGGGTTTTTTACTTATAGACCCTCCAAAACATAACAAATTCCTTTCTAACCCCTCCAAAACTCGGTGTTTACTTTTTACCCCTAAAACTAATAAGATATATCATTTTACCCCTTTACGATTTCTGTCAGGAAAAAAAACCCTTAACTTTAACTTTAATTTTTCTTCATAAATTTTAGATTTCCGAATGCAATAAGTAAAACCGCAGAAGCATTCAGCTTCTTCATAGCTTGAAAAGAATGTTGAAGATGCTCATGATTTCAAGACCAATTTTGAGAAAGATACAGCAGAATCCTAAACCTTAATTTCAATTTGAGAAAGAAATTGCATATTTTCAAGTAAGAAGAGATGTTGGGACATTTTAAAGAAAAACCTGATGTTATACTATTAAAAGTTGATGGAAATCGTAAAATAGGTAAAATGATGTATCTTTATTAGATTTGGTGGATAAAAAGTAAATACCAAGTTTTTTTGGATAGAAAGGAATTTGCTATGTTTTAGAAGGCTACAAGTAAAAAAAATCCTTCTATTTTTATAAAAAATAGTTAGGGTATAGTTACGGCATATAATGAAAATATTTAAAACAAATAAAGTTTTTAGATATAATGATATTTTTAGTATCTACACATATTTGTACCACTGGATATCTCAAAATTTTCCTTTAATAGCGCATGTCTGAGTTTTTTCCCCAAACGGTATAAGATAAGATTGGGACCCATATAAGATTTGTTTTCCAATTTAATAAATAGAATCGACCTTATCTCTTTTATTAGTGGTATTCATCGAATTATTAGGTTGTTTGCTCTTCTGGCTCTTTCATCTTCTAATGGTGTTTTGCTTGAAATAATGGGAAATTGAAATTCAAAATTAATGATTGATATGATAATAATTGAGTTCTTCTAATCATCTTAGACAAAATCTTATCCTTTGATTCATTTGTTATTTGCATTATTGAATTATGGGTTCGGTCCCACCATACAATACAATGTTGGAGAAAAAAAATTATCCAAAAATCAAGACAGTTAAAAATAAAGAGTTTCTTAAAAAAAACGATTAAAATCTACCGGTTGTTATTTGACTGCTGCTTAAAATAGCGGTTAATATCAACGTTGGATAAAAAATTATACAACAAATCAGAACCGTTTATAGTTGACCGCTATTTTAAGTAGCGGTTAAATCTAACAGATTTTATTTAACCTATACTTAAAATAGCGGTTAAAATCAAAAGTTAATTTATCCAACAAATCATAACCGTTCAGAATTAACCGCTACTTAAGATAGCGGTTAAATCTAACGGTTGTTATTTAACCTCTATTTAAACTAGTTGTTAAAATCAAAAGTTAACCGCTGCTTAACTAATTTTTTTCAAGCGGTTACGGAATATATCACCTCTGGACTTTCGAACCCAATCTTTTGCCCCAGGATATAACGACCCTAAATTTCATGTACCGTCCCTTTTGTTTTAATTAATAAAAAAGGCCGTATTTTTGTTCTGATTTTGAGCTATAAGTTATTCCTGATAATTTATGTACACAAAATAACTTGTGGCCCATCGCTTAAGACTCTCCACTGCTGTCCCATAACCCAGAAAAGAAGTATGTAAATGAGTTATTTAAACCCAATGGAATAAATGGAACGAACCCAGAGGAATTTGGCCACAACTTGCTAGCCACTCTTTCAAAACCGGCGGCCCATCTTGCCCCAAAACCCTCCATCTTATACATGTGCACCCTTTCAGCTCCCCTCAACCCTTTTTGATATTTTAAAACCCCTGAATTTAATCTGAGAACAACAAGCCTTTCAATTACCTCATTAATCTCTTTTAATTCTTTTTAATTCATCAAATTCTTATTTATCATTCCCTATAAATACATACCATATTCCCTAATCCTCTTCTTAAAATTATTCTGAACAAATTACTCACAAGTTCCTCTTTCAAGTCCTGTTGGAAACTACGTCTCTTTCGAAGCAAGAAAGCCCTCAAGCTCTCACTCATCTTACGACGTTCGATCTCGGTTCTACCAACCGAGCATCCTTCCCCTCCTACACTCGCTCTAGCATAAGAACAAACTGTAGGTCCCTCTTCGTCATTTCAACAGTTGTAATTAGGACGTCAGAAGATCGAGCACATTATCGTATTCGAATACCGGTCTCGGTTCTTCAAACCGAGGCTTCTCTCTCTCTTAATCTATCGCCGTATTCGTACAAGCGGTAAATCGGTAAGTTCCTCCCTCCTTTCATCTCATTTATATTCTTTAGGATTTGTAACCTTTAAATCCCTTCCTCTTATCTTTGATTCAAATCTTATCATATCTTCACATTCCAACCCCTAAATTTTTTTCATATAACTAAACTATTCATGCTAAGCATAAACCATTTCATGAAAACTAATGAAATTAACTTGTTAATCAAGAGTATAGAATCGTTACAAATATATTGTTGATGGAACATACAACCGTATTTCATAGTAAAATTTAAACATACAAAAGTATAATTTCATGTAACTTATACCCTACATGTTTGAAATGAATATTTAAAATTTGGCTGAATATAGTTTACTGTAGATGATATCATGCATGGGGTAATGACATGTCCCACACGCACACATGGAAATCATAGCACGAACAAATATTTGTAGCGTTATTAGTAAAGAATCGAATTATATTAAAATACTCTCAAATTCAAAAATACAGTTTTTAAATTGATATTCTTTTATCTTTTGTAAATACGTCTCTACAATCCTCGTTAGCCGAACCCGTTTATAGATAGTGTGAATTATCGCATATCCTGAGAATAGTAGAATGAGATGCAGAGCTCCTCACGGAGAATTCAGTCTCGAAAGGAATAAAATACGGTTTTAAAGAAAAATTCGAATTTTTAAAGCAAAGTTAAACAGATTGAAAATAACTTAAATTATATATTCGTAATTTCAAAGAGAAACAAATTTATGAAAATTATATTTTTATAAATACTCTAAAATAAAAGGATTAAAGTTTTAAGAAAATACTTTCAAGTTTCTAAAAGATAGATTTTCATAAAAATACCATAAATTTTTAAAAGTTAGGTTTTAACACTAAAATACCACAAAATATAAAATACTTTTTTATAAAAACTCTTGATATTACACACACACACACCCCAAAACACCATAGAGGTTATTTTCAACTAGATTATTTTATATAAAAACCCCTCGAGAAGTTCAAAACATGTAATTATCTATAATAAACAACTTGATAAATTCTTAAGAATTTTAGATTAATAATGGGTTTAAGCGGTATCATTTCTCTTGAGTCTCGGAGAGCCGGAGAAAGTAGGTGCTGGCATATCATGTTTAGATAACAATGCAATTCAAAGGAATTATCGTTGGTAATTGTCTTTAAAAAGTCATAAATCCTGCCGTCCATGTGCAGTGGTTGCCCGATTATTCCCAAACTTAAGAAGTTTTCAAAAGATACAATTCTTCTTAAGTATAAAATGTAACATTACTTGAATCAAATCATATAGATACATGAATTCAAACTCAAAACTTGAACGTGAAACTGAACTCACACTTGAATTTGAATACTTGAAACTTGACATGAATACACGAACTCAATAAGTATACCTGGAATCAACTTGACTCAAATCATGAATACTAATTACACGACTTGCACTTGATATGACTACATGAACTCCATCTTTATATTACATCCCCTTTTATATTCATGGACTCGATCAAGACTCGTAACCTTAATCATAGACTAATATACGCGAAGTGTTGGGGGTAGTTTGAATACCAATCCAACGGAATCTCATGATTCCCATACTTACATCATGAAATTAAGAATTTACGAATGAAAGTCCGTGGTTCCTTGTCCCTGGATTACAGCCTATTGGGTTCGAGAATACTCCTGAGGTACGTTGGCATTCACACTTAAACTCACTTTAGTTAGATTACCTTTTAGTGACCTTTGTAGAACATATCGACAGTATACTTCATGTTCATGATACCTTCATTACACGGTCATGCTATACTTTTTTTCTATGCTCATGTTACATTTCTATGCTTACATAGTTTCCTTTAACATTGTCATGCTATACTTGTTCATACTTTATTCCATCCATACTGTATCACATTACACCTTGCATTTCATTTATATACATCACCCATCCCTTTTAGGGACTTATTGAGCGAAAGTTCGCTGACGGGCATTCCACACATTTTTCTTTCTTTCTTGGAATGTTCGTCAGATATTCTAGAGACTAAGGAGATGGAACTGACTTCAAAGCACTACTCGCAGTTTGAAGCTTAAGCCGACCATTAGTACTTCAGCTGTTATTTCTTTTCATTCCAGTATGCCATTGTTTAGGCACTTTCCTTACACTTTTCTTTTCAGTCTGTTGGGATCAAAAGTTATACCCTGATCGACTAAGTCAAAGTCAATCAATCTCCAGGCCAAGTGGGTCCAAGCCCAAGTCAGGACCAAGCATGGAAGGGACCGGCTCCAAACCAAGAATGAAGCAATAAATTAGTTTAATGCAATTTTTTAGAAATAAATGTATGAAAAATGGGCAGAAAACCAAAATTTTATAAACCCCATGGCTTATGTGCAAAAAGAAATAAGCACATAAGACATGGGGTGGCATAAGGGCCATTTGGCAAAACCCAAGGGGTTATATGTAAAGTGTGTAGCCTATAAAGGCAAACATATTGAAAAAATCAAGAACACCTTGCATTCTCTCAAAAAATTCTAGGATTTGTGCCCCCTTCTCCTTTCTCTCAAGTTCTCCCCTTTCTTTTCATTTTCCAATTAAATTAAGAGTTTAACTCTTCTTTTTCAAAAAAGAAATAGTTTTCACCATAAAACCCTCGAAGGGGAGTTCAGATCTCCCATCAAATCCCTAAAAGGGAGATTTTTAATCCCACCTCCCTTTTTCTCCAAGATCCAGCAAAAGGAGAGGAGGAGGAAGAAGACCCACCTCCAAAAATCCCACTTTTGGAGGATCCGAGGCTCCAGGGAGAAGAAATGGGTCCTCTTTGATCATTTTCGAAGATTTTCGAGGAGTTCAACTCCAAGATCCAAATTCTCAAAGGTGTTTAACTCCACATCCAGACCTTTTAGGAGTTTAACTCCAAATCCACATCCAATTTCTTACAAAGGAGTGTAACTCCAAATCGAAATCTTTTGGGAGTTTAAGTCCACATCTGTCACGCCCCACTTCCTAGTGTACGGAATCGGTGACGTGACGTGCCGCAACGTATTTACTAAAAAATAAATACGTTAAGCGTAATTAAGCAATATATATATATATATATATATATATATATATATATATATATATATATATATAGCACAAGAATGACAAGTGATATAAAAATATAAACAGTACTTTTATTTACATTCACTTTACATACAACTGTTTGAAAAGGAAAGATACAATGAATAAAGTAGTGCCTAAACAGTGACATACAAACTGAAAGTAAATACAAGGAGAGTTAGAAGTCCGGATAGGCAGTGAGCTGGTCCAAGTCCTCCTGGCTAGGCTCGATCTCTTGAGAGTCCGGTCCTCCTGACGAACATTCCAAAGAAAGAAAAGACAGGAATGTCGTCAGTGAACTAGCGCTCGATAAGTCCCAAAAGAAGGAATGGAATATAACAAGTAATGTTAAATGAAACTGTTAAGTTGTACAAGTATATGATTGTTATTCTAACGTAGTTGTTTATAGGTTGGTACAGAAGGTATTTGTGTATACGAGAGGAGTTCATCTTACCCCGTGGACTATGGTAATATATAGTACAAGGCCCCGTCATAACCCACGGGACAACTGCACGAAAGTTCATGTAGGTGTCTTTTAAGTGACCAGCTCGTGCCACGCTAGATGTTCCGTAGCAATCTACCCCGTTATCCCTGCGTAATGTATTGTATAGAGTATATTTACAAGTCTTGCCGAAACCATGGATACAATTGTTCAAGTAGTCAGGTTCAGGATGTAATCATATATTCAAGAAGTCATGTCAAGTTATAACCATGGTTCGGTCAAGTCAAGTCAAGTCAAGTCAAGTATTTAGATTTGATATTGATGTTTGAATTCGAGTATTTAGGTTCATGTTCAAGTATTCATGTTAGACTTTGGATTCATATTTGAATTGGACTCTGATTTGAGTTTGGATTCAGGTTTACGTTAGACTCAGACTGAGTCAGACACTTGTAACTGATTTAGATCCTGAATTAGGTTCGAGAGTTATCGGTAACTGCTGCACATGGACGACATGATCTGTGTCTTTTTCAAAGACAAATACCATTGATAACTCCGTTAAATTTTCCACCTTAAATAGGCAAGCACTCACTTTTTTCGGCTCCTTGGGGCTCAAGCGAATTGATCCCGCTTAAACCAATATTTACTAAAATTCTTAAATATTATTTTATATAACTTGAAGGGGTTTTATGAAAAATATTATAATATAGTTAAAAATAAATCTCGAGGGATTATTTATATTATTTAGGGTTTTCATGGATATGAATTTTAAGCATTTGAGGTAATTTAGTGATAATTGCTTAGCTTGCAAAGTTCATGATATTTTATTGTAAAACTTGTCTTTTAATTAGTATCTTGAAGGTATTTTAGTGAAACTTGTAAATCTTTCATTTTAAAAAAAGTAAGTTTATTATATTTTGAAAATATATGGATTTGTAATTTTTATATAATTATTAAAAATTAATTTTATTTAATTAGAAAAATGTGTTTCTCTTAAAAACCGTATTTAAAACCTTTCGAGACCGAATGCTCCGTGAAGAGGTCTGCATCTCGCCCTACTAGCCCTAGGATATGCAATAATTCGCACCATCCATTAGTGGGTCTCCTAACAAGGGCTGTAGAGGCATGATCACAAAGGAGATTAAAACACCGTTTAAAAGAAATCCAGTTTTTATAGTAAGTGTTATTTTCTTGTAATAATGTCTTCGCAACGAAAAATACATTCAAAGAGTATCGTGCAATGAGACCAAGTGTGTATGTGAGAGATATGTTATTACCTCGTGAAGTTTTCCTAAAGGTATGTTTGTAACAAAAACTAAAAGAGATGATATTTAAAGTTCATGGTATTTAAATGAAAAAGTGCTACTATTGTTATTTCACATAAGAATTTTAATGAAAATTTGATTCTAAATACTAGGGTTTAAGGTTGCAAGTAATGTATAAAAATTTGTTTGACCAAAGATAAAAGGAATTGGAGTTATAGGATTTAGAAAAAGTGATATCGGTATTAACTCCACTTACCAATATACGTTTTAAAATGAATTTTTAAAGAAGAGAAATGAAAATTAGAAGGGACTGTTCCCCTCCGAACACAGAGACGCGACCGCGTAGGTCCGTCTTGCCTGAAATTCGGGGCAGATGCTAATTGGTGCTATGCGTCCACCTCTCCGAAGATGCCAAGTTGATTTATGGCACCATGTATCGGAGGTTTAAACGGATGCGGCCGATGTAGCAGACTTCGTCAGATTCCCCCTCACGGTGAGGGGTTTTTGATTGTGGGGACGCTCTTCTCTGCAGGAGCAAGCCCCTGCAGTTAATTACGCTACCGCATCGCGGTAACAACTTTCTCCTTCTCCAGATGGTCACTTCGTGTCGTGGGTGTTTGTTTTTGTGTTTGGTTGCCCGTGGATTGTATACGGAGACTAATTTATGCTGTCACCCGTAGGGCGTGGACTAGTCCAAATCCGTATCTTTCTTAGGTTTGGGTTTGGGGGTTTGGGTTTAAGGATACGTTAACCTCATTTGAGACTAAGATCAACTTAAACGTTTGTTAAGGATACGTTAGTCTAATTTTAGACTAAGATCAACTTAACGGGATCGTTTAGATCCGAAAAGAGAGCAATTGGGCTCTATTGTTTAGTTTAGTGACATTGCGGTCGATTAGTTTAAGGACATTGCGGTTCATTGTTAGTTTAAGAACATCTCGGTCCATTGTTAGTTTAAAGACATCGCGGTCGAGGTTAAGGACATCATAGTCCGTGGGTTTAAGGACCCCACAGTCCGTTGTTAGTTTTAAGACATCACGGTCGAGGTTAAGGACGTCATAGTCCGTGGATTTAAGGACTCCACAGTCCGGTGTTAGTTTAAAGACATCACGGTCAAGGTTAAGGACATCATAGTTCATGAGTTTAAGGACCCCACAATCCGATGTTAGTTTTAAGACATCACGGTCGAGATTAAGGACATCATAGTCCGTGGATTTAAGGAATCCACAGTCCGGTGTTAGTTTAAAGACATCACGGTCGAGGTTAAGGACATCATAGTCCATGAGTTTAAGGACCCCACAGTCCGTAGAAATGTGTGGTCGTCGGGACCCGTCACCTCTCTGACGACGTTGAAAGATTACAACGACAGATATCAGAGGAGTAAAGAGATGTACCATTGAACCGATGTGAATTGGTTAACAGAGCAGATGTGCTCAGTTCAATATAAGTTGAGGACTTATGACCAGAATTGGGCTAAGTCCAATTAAAATGTTTTAACATTTTATTTTGTTATTCTGGCTATCAAGCCTTTATTTGGGCTCGGCCCTTTTAATAATGCTAAGCATTGGGCTCTGAAATTTTTTGTCTTATATTGAATGCATAGCATTCATCAGAACAAAGTGTGTTCTGACAGTGCGCCACGTGGCGCGTCAGGCGCTTTGCGCCAGTCAAAAAGTGCATTGCGCTTCTGTTGGGTAGTGCACATGAAGAGGACACGTGTCGCGCTTAGCGCATTGCGCTTTTAGTTTATGAGCGCTTTGCGCTGATCTAGGGACGCGCCAGTAAGACACGTGGTGCGCTTGGCGCTAAGCGCCAGTCCATGAGCGCAGTGCTCTGTTTTAAAAGCGCAAAGCGCAGGTTGTGTCTTTGGTTGACACGTGGCGTGTTCTGGCGCTACGCGCCAGTCCAAGAAGCGCAAAGGCGCAATTCATAAGTGCAAGGCACTATCTAATAGCGCAAAGCGCATCTGATCAGATTTAAGATCAAAGAACAAGTTTATGTTCTTCTTAAAGGAGGCTTTGCCTCAAGATTCAAGAACAAAAGTTCTTGTTTTTTTTAATAAAAAGCTCTGCCTTTATAGATCAAAAGATCTGTGAATGAAGTAAAATACTTCTTTTAATCTTTTTATGATCAGATCTTTTTGATCTTTTCTTTTAAATTAAAGACCTTAGTCTTTTTATAGATCTAAGATCTTTTTAGAAGATATTTCTTCTTTTTACGAGATGGTTTCATCTCTACTATTCAAGAACATAGTTCTTCTTTACCTTGAAGATGAAGAAAAAATCTTCTTTTTTCTAAGAGTTTTCTCTTCTTTTACGGAGGGTTTTTCTCTCTCTTTTCTGTATTCTCTCTCTTGTATTCTGTATATTTTAGACTTGAAGTTTAGGGTCCTTTATATAGGGCAAAATGATTCGTTAAATCAGTTTTAAGAGATTTTTCTCTGATTGATTTGGGAATATTTCCCACCGTTGGATTTTTGATCCTAAGGCTTCTGTTTTACAGAAAATAATCTTCTTGTTTTAATAAGATTGAAAAATCTTTCCATAAAAGAACTTTAGTTCTAATTAATTAATAGTAGATCTTTTGATCTGATGGTGGGGGAATTTTTAATTCCAGCGCTGGCGCACCTATGTTCGACACGTGGCGCGCAGCGCAGAGCGCAGCGCAACTGTGCTAGCACACCTGTGTTGGACACTTGGCGCGCAGCGCAACTGCGCTAGCGCACCTGTGTTTGACACGTGGCGCGCAGCGCAGAGCGCTGAATCTGAAGCGTTGCTTCAACTTTTAAATTTTTGAATTTTGAAACAGAGATTTGCTCTGATTGGGGGTGCGCTGCCTAGGGCGCAGCGCTCCTGGCGCTGGCGTGTCTGTTTTTGACACGTGGCGTGCAGCGCGCAGAATCTGAAGTGTTGCTTCAATTTTTGAATTTTGAAATTCAAAACAGAGTTTTGCTCTGATTGGGGGAAACAAATGCCCCCCACCGTTGCGCTCACGTGGCACACACGTGAGTGCAGCGGTGGCAACATCTGAGCCCTTGGATCAACTCAGAAGTTGAAGAGGCGGTTCAGTGCCTATAAATAGGACCTTTGGTCCTCAGATGATTATCATCTTCTTCTCAAGAATTTTATTTTAGAGCTTTGCTCTTCTGTTCAAGAACTTTTAAGAGTTAGAACTCTACCAAACCTAGGTAAAATTAAATTAATTTTAATAAATTAGAGTTTTTACCCATTAACAGAGCCTTGCTCTCCATAGATCCTTGATCTAAAGAAATACCCCTTTAGGGTTTCATAAACAGAGCCTTGCTCTCAAGAATCCATAGATCTAAACAGATCTTTTCTTGGGGTTTCTTATCCCATGCATCAGAGCTCTGCTCTTTTGATAATATGTAGATCTTTTGATCTTTTGATGAAGAACTCTTAAGAGTTTTTTTTATGGATCTTTAAGATCCCAGAATTTTTAATTTACAAGAATTAATTTTAATTTTAATTAATCTTCGATGGATTTTCCATCATTATTACAGAGCTAGTCTCTTTAAGGAATTTTATTCCTTCATGACCAGAATTTGACAAGTGTCACTCTGTTATAGAGTTTTGCTCTCAAAGGGAGATTTTCTCCTCTTCTTGAGGGATTTCTCATTCAATGAGAATATTCCTTGAGGATTTCCTCATTAATTGACAGTCTTATCCAATGATGAGGCTGTTTTATTAATTGATGCATTGTCATCTGGATTTTGTGGGTCCCCGTTGGGTCCCCTTTCCACTGCACTGCAGTGTGGTGCAGATTTTAAGGTGCCGAGTGTCAAAATTTTGAAATTAAATTATAGTACTGACAATCGAATTCTGTTCTTTCTCACAGGCGACATGTCTTCCGATCTTTCTTTCCCGTTTTTCCGTTTAGAGGGCACCCGTGGACCGGGAGGTTCTCGCGCTTATCAGAGACTATGACCCGGAACACAAAAACCTTCACTTATGGGGTAGGTGGTATGACCAGATCATCAAAGGTCGTCAAAGCTTCTCCTGTGCGACGCCGTCGGAGCCGATCTCGTCGATTTCATATGCGGATGCACCCCCGGTGAACTATGCCGTGGAGGTTGTCAATTGGACTTCGGATGGTCTTCTTCAACCTTCGATTGCCGCCATACCCATGCAGCTGCCGGCGGCTTTGGATACTTTGGGGCGGCGCATATGCCAGGGCGAGTCGTGTCCTTGGGGACAACCTTACAACATCGGGTTAACCCCTCGACATTCGGCCGGATATTTGCAGTGGGCCAGGTATATTTTGTCAGCGAAGAAGACGCACCTGCTGAAGATCGGTCTATACCCTGCGGTTTATGCCTCGTTGTTCCAATATTCTGCTCCTCCGACATGGTGGATTAAGGCGTTCCTGGAGCAATGGAACATCCCAACCCATACCTTTCTTCTGCTGGACAGAGAAGTCTCCATCTCCTTAGAAGAATTTGCTGAGATTTCCGGTCTGCCGGTGAGGGGGGAGCACTATGAGGAGCTGCTTCCTCCAGTTGAATACGTCTTTGCCACCAAGCCGGTGGTGATGGGCCTAACGCCGGAGAACGCTATTCAGCACCAGTTTCCTAGTCTGATAAAGGTGCTGAACATGTATGAGAGCCTCTTCTTGGAATCTGGAGGCCGGGGGATCAGTTTCGCAGACTTCATTGCCCGGTTTCTTTGCCCGGAGATTTTATTGCAACGAGGCGAAAAGTATGCCAAGCTCGACGACCCTTTCGGCTTTGGCTTGGACCGTCGACCAGTGCTGGAAGATGATCAGAAGGGCTTTTATCTCCCCGATGCCGCGATCATCCCTCTGTCATAAATTGCCGCTCCGGGCATCGACGATGAGACTTTCTTTCTCGGGTTTCTGGGGCTGTGGTTGTGCTGGTTCGCGCTCCCCATGCACCCTTGCTATATGAGGCCGTCTGTCTTCTACCCAGCACATATAATGGTGGTCGGAATACAAGTGGCCATCGGGATTGTCGGGCTAGCCCACCTGTACCATGGTCTTAGTGTGGCGGCGGATACAACTGAACCGGGGGTGCATGCCGCCAACTTCCCGATGCACTACTTTACTTCGTGGATGTAAATGCACGTGCTCGGGGTATTTGGTATTCATAAAAGACCCTCGTTTTTCGAGAAGTGCAAATTCCCCAGAATTATGCGGCTGGTTGACGCTTCCATCGTGAATCCATCTCAGCGGGAGGCTAGGAGGTTGCTTCTTCGTCCGCGCACGGTCGGAGCTGGTATGTCTTTCATGGACAAAGTCCTGACAATCGGCCAGGAAACTTCCAAGACTGTGCTGGCATTGCGCGACAATTTTAAGGACGGGGCCTCCGTATTGAAAGACCGGGAGATTCTACATCTATACTCCATCAGGCCGGGCTTTCTCGTATTCAGGCAAAATGATGCGGCGCTTTTTATGAGGTACAACCCCCATCATTTTGCCCAGCAACTGAGTTATAACCAGGGGGTTCCACTAGAGGCGTTTTTGGAAGAACCTGCTACCACCAGAGAGGGAATACGGGGTATGCTACATCACTTTATGCGCTTGAATACGGGCTCCCATTTCTTCATTAGCCAACTAAGTTGCATCCCGTGGGCCCTTAACGTATACGGGGCCTGGTATCAACACGCGATGGGTGCTGTCATCAGGGAAGAGAGGCGGCTGCTGCTCGATCGCAAGAGTGCGCCCCCTGCCAGCGATCGCAATGTCCCTTTAAGGCGACGGATCGCTGTGCCCCCTCCGCTAAGAGAGGCCGCTGCAGTTGAGCCTCCACGTGTGCTAAGCCACATGCGTGGATTTCCCCATGATCCTGTAGAGACGGTGGACGTGCCATCGATGCCCCATGCTCCCGTGGAGACGGTAAATGTAGCTTCACCCGAATCTGGCGTGGGCTCGGATATCAGGACTCGCCGTCCCAAGGTGGCCACTAAGCGCAAGCTGGTGCTGGCTGCGACCGGAGCTCGCTTACAGAAGAAGAAAAAGAAGTCGCTCTTCTCTGCCGATGTCGTATTTGGTCAGGAGCCTCATTCTCCTTATAGTGAGGGCTTGAGCGAGTATGGGACAAATGAGAGCTTATTCATGCCGCCAGATGATACTGATCTGGCAGCTGCCATCGCAGCTTCCGAGCGATTGGCACGACGCGAAGAGGGGTTGGCTAACTTCGTGCGATCAGGTAATCATTAGTTGTATTTTCCACCATTGCATCATATTTCTATCATTGTTTTTTGACTAACGCTTTTCCTTCTTTAATAGGCATTTCTACCGAAGAAGCACTCGCCGCCTCTCTTAAGACTTTTGAGGAAGAGGAATGACTTCGGGCATCCTTGGGCCTCGGTACATTTCGGTTCGCCATGTTTCCGCCTTTGTTTCTTATGAGTGATCTGACCCTTTCTTTGTCTTATCGCAGGGACCACGATACCGATCTCGCAAGATGATGCGGAAATTCTTCCCGGGCCAGCTATCGAAGTCCCGGCCTCTTCGGTACTGCCTAAAGAGGCCTTACTTAAACAACTGATGACGGAGGCCTTGACGGCTCTTGAGGTAACCCTGGATGTGTACGATGACATCCTGTTGAAAGAGGCTTCTAGGAGGTCTGCTTTGACGGCTCGGGAGGAAAGAAAGCGCCAGAGGCGCGCGGCAAGGGAGCGTAGTGCTGCTTTAGCTGCGGGGGCAGGTTCAAGTGCCGTTACCCCTGCTGCTGCTCCTTCAGAGGAGTCTCCGGTTGCCTTGTCTACTGCTCACAGACGGACGGCACGCGCGGCTCGGGAAGGAAACGGTAAATCAACTCCAGGTAATGTGCCTTGAGGCTCTGTTGTCAAAGTTTTAAGCTATCAGTTCTTATATATCTTATCTTTGCAGAGCCGAGTCTTCCTGAAGAGGTGGCAGCGACCGCTGAGCCTGAGGAAGCGGTGGAGGAGGTAGCTGCTATTCCTAAACCCGGGGCGGCGGCAGGTGACGTGTTGCAATTTCCGGGCTCGAGGTAGTGGCCGACGAGACGGCTACCACGGCGGAGCCTAAAGCGGTGGAGGATGAGACGGTTATAATTACTGAACCCGAGGTGGCGGCGAGCGAAACGGGTATAATTGCTGGGTCCGAGGTGGCCGCTCTTTCTCAAGAGTCGGGTACCGGAATGCGAGGAGGCTTCCGCTGAGTCTGTCTAATTGCGTGCCCAGGTCAAAGCGAACGCCGCACAACCGAGAGCTGTCTTTGACACCTTGCAACGATGCATCTCGGACGGGCTTGTATTGAGACGGAGGCTCGAATCTATCGAGCGGGTTACGCAGAGTCGCGAAGCTGCCCAACGGGAAATCGATGAGAAGATTTCATCCTGCTTACAAAAAATGACTCGAATCGAAGCGGAGCTGGCCACGGCGGCTGATCATGAGAAGGCACTGAAAGAAGTGCGAGAGCAGCTTACGGACTTGTTGAAAACGCTTCCTACTCAGTAGCTGCCTTTGTATCAATTATACACTTGTAATCTTTGAATAATATGTATCCATTTTTTATTCTTTTATATGATGTATCTTGTATTCAATTGAGTTCATGAATAAAGACACATTTTTTATTATACTGTTGCTTTCTTCTCCTTGCTGTGTTGCTGCCATATGATTTTAGTAAGTGCGGTCTGTAGATAGCCTATAGCTGTCAATCTTGGATTCTTTGTAGAGTGGTGATGGGTTAGAAAACAGGGTTAGGATCTGTCACCTAAGACTTTTCAATTTTATGAGCCGTGAGGGTCTCATAAAGAATTTTCTCCCTACTGGTCGAGAGGATCCCGTAGGTGTAATTTCTCCTTAAGAATCGTGAGGATTCCTAAGTGTGTTTTCTCTTGAAAGTCGTAAGGATCTCACAAGAGAATTTACTCCCTTACGAGTCGTGAGGACCCGCAAGTGATGGATGAAGTTGTCCTTATCCGCATTTCACAGAGTCAGGGGTTGCTCTGGATGCTTCCCACGGGTACACTGCCGTGTTCTGCGAGGACCAGGCTCCGCTCTGGACGTTTAGTTTAAAGACATTACGGTCGAGGTTAAGGACATCATAGTCCGTGGATTTAAAGACTCCACAGTCCGTTGTTAGTTTTAAGACATCACTCTCGAGGTTAAGGACATCATAGTCCATGAGTTTTAAGGACCTCACAGTCCAATGTTAGTTTTAAGACATCACGGTCGAGGTTAAGGACATTATAGTCCATGAGTTTAAGGACCTCACAGTCCGATGTTAGTTTTAAGACATCACGATCGAGGTTAAGGACATCATAGTCCGTGAGTTTAAGGACCTCACAGTCCAATTTTTGCTCTGGATGCTTCCCACGGGTTCACTGCCGTGTTCGGCGAGGACCAGGCTCCGCTCTGGATGCTTCACACGGGGTCATTGCCGTGCTCTGCGAGGACCAGAATCCGCTCTGGACGTTTCCCACAGGGTCAGGAGTGACATAATCCGCATTTCACGTAGCCAGGAATTTTGCTCTGGATGCTTCCCACAGGTTCACTGCCGTGTTTGGCGAGGACCAGGCTCCGCTCTGGATGCTTCACACGGGGTCATTGCCGTGCTCTGCGAGGACCAGGATCCGCTCTGGACGTTTCCCACAGGGTCAGGAATGACATAATTCGCGTTTCACGTAGCCAGGAATTTTGCTCTGGATGCTTCCCACGGGTCACTTCCGTGTTCGGCGAGGACCAGGCTCCGCTCTGGATGCTTCACACGGGGTCATTGCCGTGCTCTGCGAGGACCAGGATCCGCTCTGGACGTTTTCCACGGGGTCAGGAGTGACATAATCCGCGTTCCACGTGACCAAGAATTTTGCTCTAGATGCTTCTCATGGGTTCACCGCCGTGTTCGGCGAGGACTAGGCTCTGCTCTGGATGCTTCACACTGGGTCATTGCCGCGCTCTGCGAGGACCAGGATCCGCTCTGGACGTTTTCCACGGGGTCAGGAGTGACATAATCCGCGTTCCACATAGCCAGGAATTTTGCTCTGGATGCTTCCCACAGGTTCACTGCCGTGTTCGGCGAGGACCAGGCTCCGCTCTGGATGCTTCACACGGGTTCACTGCCGTGCTCTACGAGGACCAGGATCCGCTCTGGACGTTTTCTACGGGGTCAGGAGTGACATAATCTGCGTTTCACGTGACCAGGAATTTTGCTCTAGATGCTTCCCACGGGTTCACTCTGTGTTCGGCGAGGACTAGGCTCCGCTCAGGATGCTTCACACGGGGTCATTGCCGCGCTCTGTGAGGACCAGGATCCGCTCTGGATGTTTTCCACGGGGTCAGGAGTGACATAATCCGCGTTCCACGTAGCCAGGAAGGGTTGACTTTATCCGCATTTCACGGAGTCGGAGTTTGACTCTCGGTCATCTGTACACCGTCGAGTAATGAAACTGGGAGTTGCCGCTGTTCCGCTTTGCTTGAGGTTGTGTCCGTTGTAATAAGACGAATGTTGAGATGATCTCCAGGCTATTTGTGAGCCGTTGAGATTTGGCTTCTTCTTCTGGTGAAGCCTGGGGAGGAAATGTGTGATTCCCTCTTTGTTTGCGCTCCTGGATTGTATACAGGGATTGATGTGATATCACCTGTAGGGCAATCATTTCATTTTTTTATTTCTTTCCGCGATGCTCTATCATTTCAGTTTTTATATCGCGAAGGTCGCGATTGCCCAATCATTTCGGCTATTTTTCGCGGTGCCCAATCATTTCGGCTATTTTGCTTTATTTTTACTCGCTGCTTTTTATTGCGAGTTGCCCAATCATTTCGGCTATTTTTCATGCATACATTTTTTTTTACTTGCTGATTTTTTTATTTGCAAGTTGCCCCATCATTTCGGCTATTTCGTATGCATGTGTGGCTTGCTAGCTTTTCGCTGCAAGCTCGGAATTAGACACCGATTTCGGCATCAGCACCGCTACTACTGGGATATTGCCAGGAGCGAATCATCATTTGCTTCTGTCAATGTCGAACAAAGGTGGCTTAGCGAACATGGTTAGGATCCTGTCGACTAAGGCTTTTGACTTCATGAGCCGTAAGGTCTCATAAAGGTATTTCTCCCCGCGAGTCGTGAGGACCTCGTAGGCGCGTTTTCTCCTTAGGAATCATGAGGACTCCTAAGTGTATGTTCTCTTATAAGTCGTAAGGATCTTACAAGAGTGTTTTCCCCTTGTAAGTCGAGAGGACTCACAAGGGTTGTTCACCGTGCGAACATATCCCTAGTCACGGATGTGACTTTGTTAGGGAAATGTTTATTCGCGCCCGTGGATTGTATACAAGGGTCAGCATTGAGCCGCTTGTAGGGAAGTATTGGAGGTTGTGGGGGTTGCTTAAGATCAGGTTCAGATCACTGTAGCTTAAGACTTTCAAATCTTATGAGCCGTGAGGGTCTCATAAGAGGGTTCTCCTTACGAGTCGTGAGGATCTCGCAAGTGTAATTTCTCCTTAGGAATATTGAGGATTCCTAAGTGTGTTGCTCCCTTGTGAGTCGTAAGGATCTCACGCAGGTGGATTCTCCTTACAAAGTCGAGAGGACTTTGCAAGTGTCTTTTAACGAGATTGCGCCATTTCGGGTTTTCGCAAAACTCGCCGGTGGCCCTGCTGTTTTTACTCACGGAGCCCTTTCGGGTTTTCATCCGTGCCCATTTTTCTTATGAACGTATCGTTTTCTTTTTCTTTTCTTTTTTCTTCTTTCTTTTTTTTTCTAACGAGGTTGCGCCCTTTCGGGTTTTCACAAAACTCGCCGGTAGCCTTGCTGTTTTTACTCACGGAGCCCTTTCGGGTTTTCATCCGTGCCCATTTTGCTTATGGACGTACCGTTTTCTTTTTCTTTTCTCTTTTTTTTTATTCTTTTTTTGTATCATCTTTGGGATGCTGCAATCCACCGTAGTTTATCAACATCTCGGTCAACGGCTAGTTTTAGGACATAGTGGTCCGTTGTTAGTTTAAGGACGTTTCGGTCTGTCGTTAGTTTAAGGACGTTTCGGTCCATTGTTAGTTTAATGACGTTTCGGTCCATTGTAAAGGAAGCCGATTACTACTTATAGAGTTTGGGCTTAGGAAGATAACAAACAGACATAGGCGTCGTCATCTATCATTGACCTAGGCCATGACTCGTCAGGCGTAGTATTTCTTCAGGAAGCGACCGTTTATTGGCCTGAAAGGTCTTTCACCATGCATGTCCCTGAGTAGATAGGCCCCACCCTGGTAGACCTTGTCCATAATATACGGGCCTTCATAATTCGGCTCGAATTTCCTTCGTTTGGCGTGATTAGGGATCATAGGTCTTTTGACTACTAGCACGAGTTCGCCCTGGCGGAATGTCCTCAGCCTAGTCAATCTTTCATATGAGCGCGTCATTTTTGCTTTATAAGTCTCGAGATTTTGTTGCGCTCTGAGTCGGGTTTCATCAAGGGCATCAAGTTCCTCAAGCCGAAGGTGAGCATTCTCTTCGTCCGTTAGCTCGTAATGAACTGCCACTCGTAAAGAGGGTAACTCTATCTCGAGGGGGAGTACCGCTTCTGTACCGAATACCAACGCGTATGAAGTTGTGTTCGTGGCCGTCTTGAACGTAGTCCGGTACGCCCAGAGTGCTTCATGCAGTCTCTCGTGCCAGTTCTTCTTATTCCGGGACACCGTCTTTTTCACGATCTTCGTCAAGGTCTTGTTGAAAGCCTCAGCTAGACCGTCAGCTCGGGGATTATAAACTGAGGAATATCTCCAGTCTATGTTGTGCTGTTGTGCGAAGCGGCTGATCTTGTGGCTTCTGTAGGCCGGCCCGTTATCGGAGATGATCCGTCTCGGAGTCCCAAACTGATAAATGACGTGCGTCTTGAAGAAATGGAGGATATTATCCATCTTCACTTCCCTCAGCGGTGCTGCTTCTGCCCATTTTGAGAAGTAATCAGTTGTTGCCAAAATGAACCGATGTCCTCTGGACGATGCTGGTTCGATGGGGCCGATTATGTCAGTTCCCCACATTTCGAACGGCCAGCTAGCCATTGTTGGATGTAGTGGATTTGGATGCTGATGGATAAAGTCTCCATGGATCTGGCACGAGTAGCATTGCTTCGCATACTCAATGCAGTCCTGGATCATCATGGGCCATAAATAACCCATCCGTTTGATCTTCAACTTCATCTTCGGACCGGCTTGGTGAGAACCGCAGAGTCCGTCGTGAGTTTCTTGGACGACTCTTCTTGCTTCTTCAGGTCCTAGGCATCTTAGCCACAAAGAATCAAATGACCTCTTGTACAGAGTATCATTGACGAAGGCAAAAGACAGAGCTCGTTTCATAAGTTGATGTCTTGAGGACGCATCTTCAGGTGTTCGACAGGATTTGAAGTAGTCTATAAAGACTTCTCTCCAATCTTCGACCTTTTCTTGGTCTTTCACTTATAGAGCCATTTGCTCGGTCGCTCCCTTTTCCTCCGACGACTCCGGAGATATTTCTGCCGATGCAAGAACCAGACGGCTTTATACCACGATTCTTACGTCATCAAGGTTCTCATCGGCCAATTCTTTAGCAAGCTTGGCTAATGCATCCGCTTTGCAATTTTCCGCACGCGGTATGCTTTCCAAGGTGTAGGAAGGAATTTGGGTCAGCAGTTGCTGTACTCTCTCGCCGTACTTCACCAGTTCTGGTTTGCACATTTGATAGTCGTCGTTTACTTGACTAACAACCAGTTGGGAGTCTCCGTATATGAGGAGGTTTTCAATTCCCATGTCGATGGCGATCTCGAGACCTGCTATCAAGGCTTCATACTTGGCTTCGTTGTTCGTCCTCGGCTCTGTTAAGGAGAAGGCAAAGCGCATTATCCTTCCTTGTGGAGTTACGAAGATGAGGCCTACCCCTAATTTGATTATGGAGGTGTTTTGTTTGCGCTTCTTCATCGAAGATGCTCCATCGAAGTAAAGTTCCTACCGGGTATCACTCCCGTCGATCGTGTCAAACGCATGTTCGTCTGGCAGTTTGCAATTCAAGGGAGAATCGGCAGGTATCGGATGCTCGGCGAGGAAGTCGGCGATGGCCTGGCCTTTCACTGCCTTAAGAGGCTGATAGGTTATCGAGAACTCCATCAAGAGCAGGGCCCATTTAGCGAGTCGCCCCGTCAATATGGCCTTTGACATCAAATACTTGAGAGGATCCACCTTCGATATGAGACGGACTTCATGCGCCAATGCATAATGCCTGAGCTTTGTTATCGCGAAGATTAATGCCAGGCAATGTTTTTCGATGGGAGGGTAATTACTTTCTGCCCCCAGCAGAACTCGACTCAAATAGTAGAGGGCTCTCTCTTTCCCTTGGTCGTTCTCTTGTGCCCATAATGCGCCTAAGGAACCTTCGAGGGCTGTTGTATAAAGAATGAGAGGCTGTCCCTTGACCGGAGCGGCCAGCACTGGCGGATTCTGCAAGTATTTCTTGATTTCGTCCAGCGCGCTTTGGCATTTGTGATCCCAGACGAACGGGGTCCCCTTTTTCATCAGGTGACTGTAAGGACGGCACTTGCCTGAAAGATTGGCTATAAATCGCCGGATATACGCGAGCTTTCCTTGGAGACCGTAATTGCTTGAGAGTCCTTGGCGGGGACATCTCCATAATCGCCTTGATCTTCGATGGATCTATCTCGATACCTCGGTGTCGGACGATGAATCCTAGGAATTTTCCCGAGGAAACACCGAACGCGCATTTGAGAGGGTTCATCTTCAAGTTGTATTTACAAAGGCGTTGAAATACGGTCTTCAGATGCTCTAAATGCTCCTCGTATGATTTGCTCTTAACCATAAGGTCGTCGATATAGCATTCGACGACTTCATGTATGAGGTCATCAAAGATCTTCGTCATGACCCTCTGATAGGTAGCACCAACGTTCTTTAGACCGAAAGGTATCACCTTGTAGCAGAATATACCCAAAGGGGTCCGGAAAGCGGTATGCTTCTGGTCTTCGGAATGCATCTTTATCTGATTATATCCTGATGAGCCATCCATGAATGAGAAGACTTCGTGAGTGGACGTATTGTCTATCATCAGTTCAGTGACTGGCACTGGGAAGTCGTCCTTTGGGCAAGCTTTATTGAGATCCCGAAAGTCTACACATATACGCACTGTCCCATTTTTTTTCATTACCGGGACGATGTTGGCGATCCAATCAGGATACTGAACTTCTTGGATGAAGCCGGAGTCGATTAACTTCTTGACCTCGGCGTTGATACTCATCTCAAGCTCAAGCCGCATTCTCCTTGGTGCTTGTTTGATTGGCTTAACGTCTGGGGATATTGCCAGTTTGTGAACCGCAATCTCTGGGTCTAGTCCTGGCATCTCGGAATAGTTCCATGCGAAGCAATCCTTATGCTGCATAAGCACGTCTTTTAGTGTAGCCACCCTTTCTTCAGACAGCAATTCGCTGACGAACGTCGGCCGCGGGTCACTTGCCGTCCCTAAATCAATTATCTTGAGCTCATCTGCAGTGGTATGTATTCCATCTTCCAGCTTTTTCGGCGCCGGTGGAAACTCTGAGATCACCTCATCCTCATTGTTTTCGAAACACCAGGGGAGATTATCCATACAATCGGGGTCTTCTTCTGATAACGTTATCATATGACAGGTACGAGCTCGCTTCCAAGACCGACGTTGATCTGGTTCTACCCTCGTGGATTTAGGTTCATGCTTCTGTGGCGGGGTTACCCTCCAGCTGTTGGATAGAGCGAACCTGCCCTGTCGATATTGATCTTCGACCCAGTTCTTGAAGGTGAAGCAGTCTTCAATAGAATGTCCTATTACCATATGATAGGAGAAATAGTCCGGATGAGAGACTTCGCCTGCTTGCTCGGGGTGCTTGGACTCCGGGAGTATGATCAGTTGATGTTTTATGGCAAGATCAAGTATTTTCTTCGTCTTGTCTTGGGCAAAAGAGTATGCTCGACCCATATTTTGTATAAGAGATGAATCCGGATTTCCTGGCTCCTGATCGCGTGATTTCTTGGACCCACTTTGTCATCGTCGAACACCTTTCCCACTCTCTGGTTTGTTTCTGCCTCTGCATCGTGCTTTTTGTACAACGGATTGACAAGGAGGAGCATTTTCATCTTTCGCAGCCTGTTGAAGAAGGCGTTGCGTCCTGGCTTTCTCGTAGATGGCCATTTCGCGATTATGGTCATTTCGAACCTTCTTCCCTTATAAGCTTGTCCATTTGTTCTTCAAACGACGGACTGGGCATTTTTACGTCGGGAGCTCTTTCTGGTTCAGGGTTAGCATTTTCCCAAAAAGCATCTCCTTCTTCATCAACGTCATGTATGACGTAGCTACCATGGACTCATTCCCGTTTCCCGGATTTCACATATCCAAGCCCGAGCGTTTCCATTCTCCCGTTGGTCAACCTGCGCTGAGTTCCAGGGATATCCCAAATCCTGCTGTAGAACCGAGCTTGTCGAATGGTCTGTTTGAAGGGTACGCCTTGGCGCCTTAACAGCCTTCTGTGTAATATCTAGGAAGACGGATGGGCTGGAGCCTGTCGAGCGTAGAATCGGCGCCATGCCAAACTTCTCTCTCCACTCTAGTTTTCGTGGATCGGTAGAATAAGATTGCCTGTTCACCTTTTCGTCTGGGAGGGACGTAAAATGTTTGTAGCTCTTGCACGCTATAAGCTTCAAGTGCGTCGAGATCTTTGTAATGCTCTTGTGAAACCATGGTAATTTGCAGACTCTGATTATTGCCAGCAAAGGCATGTATTGATGGCCGAGCGGTAAATATAGCGTTAACCTCATCTTCCGAGTCGCTGCCGAAGATCAACATGGGGGCGGACGGTCCCGGGTTGTTGCGTTGAGGCGGCCCTGAATAAACTGTCTCTTCTTCTTCCTCGGTATCACTCCCGAAGACTGGAATAGTGGTTATAGCTTTGTCCTTCGGCTTGTGACATCTCTCTTTGTCCTCGAAATCTGGCAAGAAGTATTTTGCATCTTCATATTTCCGAACTTCGTTCACGGAGAATGGTATAGCTCTCCTGTCACAGTATACTCGAGACCATCCTTGAAATACTTCATACACTGGTGCTGTGTAGAAGGAATAATGTTGTACTCATGTAACCAAGGCCTACCGAGCAAAGCATTGTAGCATGTCTTAGCGTCAATGACGTGAAATTTAATGTCTGTGACAAGTAGCCCGAAGCGCAGCGTCAGTATTACAGCCCCGAGGGTCCGTGATGACTGGGAGTCGAACCCGGAGATGGTGATCTTATCACGAGCGAGGTGTTGAACGCTCATGCAGATTTCCTTCAACACTCGCACGTTGAGGAGATTGACGGAAGACCCATTGTCGACCAGGATTTTGCCTATCTTTATATCGTGGCAGTATCCTGAGACATAGAGGGGACGGTTGTGCTCGCACGTCCCAAGGAGGAGGTCTTCATCGCCGAAGGTGATATCGGCTGTGTGTACTTCCTCCAGCTCGTCCTTCATCTTTTCTTCGGCGAGAAAAGCTTGGAATTGCTCTGGCTTTTGTAGCGCCTTGATCAATGAATATCTTGCTTCTTTTGATAGTAAAAGGGCGACGAGAATGCTGAGCAGTGAGCGTAACTTTCTCAAGTGCGCCAGAACGTTATAATCCACCTTACTCTTCTTTGGAGGGTCCTTGGCGGTCAGTTCTTTTATGACTTGGTCATCTAGGGCGATATCCTCAGAGACCTTTTCTTTTCCCTTATCTTTTCTCTTCGACCCACTGTTTGAAGGCCCAAGATTCTTTTCGGGTAGCGTATGATTGCGTAGCTGAATGTTTTCACAGGTCTTTGGTTCCTCCATTTTTCCCAAGGTGGACTCTTTGAAGAGAGGGCCAAGAGTCATTTCTTCGTCAGAGTCGCTCCCGAAGGTGAGAATCTGCGATCCCCCGGTGTTGACCGTGCGGCAGTTACCGGTAGTTCTTTTATGCTCCTCGGTCGTATTTCTTTGCTCCCGACGAGTTTTGCGTTTCATCCGCTTAAAATGATGCCGGTGAGCAACATATCCCTGCCACCATCTTTTAAAAGCGTTGCACTCTTCGATGGGGTGCGCAATCTTCCGATGATATAAGAAGTAGCTAGGATGCATTTATGCTTCATCAAGAATGTTTTCTTCAGAGGGTGGTAGCTTCATCCCCATTGATATGGCTTTAGTAAACCTTTTCCTCGTCTTGAACTTTTCTTTATTCACGACGGATGTCCCTTGATTCGGCGGAAGTATCTCGACTCTTTCGTCCCGTCGCCGGCGTTTGGCCTTTTCAAATATGGCCACCTCACGATCCCGATCAGCTTTACTTTTCAGAAGAGCTTTGTTTAGGAATGCGTCGATCATTTCGTCTGACAGCCCTGGAAGCTCCGGTTTAGGCTCTGCCCCCAGTCTTTCGGTGTAAGGAGCTTCTTCATCGTCTGTGGACGAGTGAGAGATCATATGGCAACTTGTTACGTAATCCTCAGATCCATCCGACGAGTCTTTTCCATCATCTTCGTCTTCAAGGACGTGGCCGAGAAATTCCTGGAGCGTGATTGGAGTCCGCGCCTTCTGGTTATACTCTTCCAGCGCGTCGATCTGTTTCTGAAGGTCCGGGTGCTTGTCGTCAGGCTTCACGTGCTTTTTGGATTTCTTCTTCTTTTTCGAAGATTTCGACGGCTGGGTATGCGAGTTTTGGCTGTCACTATTGATCTTTGAAGTTGGGCGCGGCTTCAGCATCCCTTCGATGATCTGGGGTTCCAGCGGATTCTTCCACCTGATCGCTGGGCATGTCTGGAGATCATTCAGCATTCTTTTGGTTTTTGCTAAAAGTGCGACCTCCCATGGAGCTTCTTCAACAAAAGAGCACGTTGCCCCCGGCGTGTCCATCTTCTTAGGAGTATGCGGTTGTGGTGGGTTTACTTTCCACTTCTCAGACAGCGCAAATTTGCCTTGTAGGTACTGATCCTCGATCCATCCCTTAAAGACGAAGCAATCTTCAATTGGATGGCTTACCGTTTGGTGGTAAGGGCAATAATTGGGATTATTCGCTTCGCCGGGTTGTGATGGCCGCCTTGGATTCGGCAGATTGATAAACCTGTTGCGCATCGCCAGCTCGAATAGTCTCTTCGTTTTGTCCCGTGGGAACGAGTAAGGACGCTTCATCTTCTCATTATAATAGCGTCGTCTCTCTTCCAGTTGATCCGCTAGCTTTGGGGCACTGGGCTGCTGTTGGGTGTTCGCAACGAAGATCGCCTTCCCTTTACCCTTCTCGTTCCGCGGCTCCGGCTTCGGAGGAAATGGTCTATGACCCATTTGATCCATCTGGGCTAGCTTGTCGATTAAAGCCTGGAACGTAGTCGGTTTGAAGAACATCATGAACTGTGAAATAGTTGCATGAGGGTCTAGGGTGCCTACGAACATGCCCATCGCTGGTGCTTCTTCGATGCGCTGTTCGCACTTAGACCACAGATTCCGCCATCGGATTTCGTACTGAACCCACGTCTCGCCTGGCTTCACCCTGGCATTGATCAATGCCGTTATCGGGGTGCGTTCACTAGCACTTGCGAATCGCTGGGTGAACAACAACTCCATTTCTGAGAAAATTTTGACGGAGTCGTTTGGAAGTTCGGAGTACCATTCAAACGCCGTCTCCGATAAGCTGCCAACGAATTGGCGAAGCAACAGTTTATCATCACCACCGGTATTGCCATAAAGAGCCCTGAACTGAGCGACATGTTGATAGGGATTGCCTGTCCCCTTGTACACATGGAACTTCGGGATCGTGTAGCCCGGCGGGTACTTTAACTGATCATACCAGCCTGGATACAGTCTTCCAGTTCTAACAATTTGCCCAGCCGTTTCATTCTTCTGGTGAACTCGTATCTGCTGAGCGATATAATCATCCAGGGCGGACTTGGAAATAGTTTCCTCCTTGGCTGTTGATAGAGCCGACAGAGGATTCGATGTTTCTCCTCT
Organism: Agapanthus africanus; assembly: GCA_030015575.1. Lineage (NCBI taxonomy): Eukaryota > Viridiplantae > Streptophyta > Magnoliopsida > Asparagales > Amaryllidaceae > Agapanthus > Agapanthus africanus. Next base: position 43,789,337 of record JASDDO010000024.1, on the reverse strand, counting down.
GTCATCTTCAATTATTACTGGAGGATCTTCGGCTGGAGGGTCCGACTGGATCATCATGCTCACCATATCTTGGAATAGAAGGGCCATTTTTTTTATATTGGCCGCTTGTTCTGCGGCCTCTTTGTCCTTCTTCTCGAGCATTCTCCGAAGGAATTCAGCATCAGTCTCGTGTTCGTGACGCTGTTCTGATGATGCCTCCGGGCTTTCTTTTGGCCCGGTGAGTGCGGCCATCGCAGTCAGCATCTCTTGAAGTTTCTGCTGCTGCTGTTCCTGAGCTCTCATGATGGATCGGGTGAGTGGTCGGTGGCCCGTAGAAGCGCGGCTATCCTCTTTCCCGGATACCATGTAGACGGTATGCACTACCATGCCCCCAGACTTAGGGCGTTTGGGCTCAGTGCCTTTGACATTTGTCGAAGGCATGGGGATTTTCTCCGGCCTTCTCCTCTTATGAGCAGTCGAAGTTGAGGGGGCCGTTGCAGTGGGCACCCAAGTAGCCGTCGTCTTTTGTGGCTTAACAGGACGGTTTTCCTCCTGTCGGACCTTTAGCTTCTTCTGCCGGCGGGGATAGTCTTGGTCAACCACCGACTCTTGGACTTGTCACCAGAATTTGTAAATTTTGGAGGACAGCCGCTGAGGGGGATGTTCCGGTTTTGCTTCTGCAACAGTCTCTACCGGTGGAGGAGATCTTTTAATACGGCGGTAGGCGAATTCCTGCGCACCTTGTTCAGCAGCTCAAAGCTGTTCCCGGTTGGAACAACAGCATTAATTTCCACCGTTGGAGCCGGCGGAGTTAGCCCAGAGGGGGAGTTGCCCCCGGCCTTCCTTACTCAGCGCCAGTGGCGACGTCGAGCGTGTCGAGCAGTTGGGGCTGGTTCGGCGATGGGGACAGCTTTGTCTTTCCCCCTATCCAGGTGGGGGGGGGGGGTTGTTGCCAGCGTCAGCCTCTTGAAGACTGATGTCCGTTGAGAAGCGGTATCCAGCCAATCAAAAACAGACTTTTGAGCAGGGACAGGAACCGTAATGGGAAACAGAACAGTCAGTCTTGTAAAAACTGACCCTTTGGTAGGAGAAACCGCCTTGACGACTTCGGGAGCAGGGTTGGCTATCTTCTTTGGGATGTCCACTTCAGGTGTCATGGGCTTCTTGGCAGGCCCATCGGAGTTTAGGTTCAGTCTGGCGAAGACCGAGGAGTTGGAGCTGGACGACCCGTTGAGAGGAGCCGTGGTAGTAGCAAGCCGATCGAAGACCGACTTCTTGGGAGCTTCCGGTGCTCGTACAGAAATGCTGAAGCTCGTTGGCGGGAGCATGGTCTCGAAAAACAATCTTGTGGTGGCTTGGGTGACCTGTTCCGCCGGCATTGTGAACAGCGAAGCCGCTTGAGGCCCGTAGGCTATGCCTCCAGATGAGGCGGAGTGTGGGTTGCAATTGCAGTTGGAATACTTTTTGCAAGTGAACGCCATCGATCCTTCGCTTTCTGCACCGAACAAAACGCCAAATCTTAGTACCTCGAAACCCAAGGGCAACCATTAGCAAACCGCGATTGGTTCGCGAACACGACACACGAAGTGTGGAGTGGAAAGAGGAAAAGGTCCCACCGGGTGTGCCAGAATCTGTTCCCCTCCGAACACAGAGACGCGACCGCGTAGGTCCGTCTTGCTTGAAATTCGAGGCAGATGCTAATTGGTGCTATCCATCCACCTCTCCGAAGATGCCAAGTTGATTTATGGAACCATGTATCAGAGGTTTAAACGGATGCGGCCGATGTAGCAAACTTCGTCAGATTCCCCCTCACGGTGAGGGGTTTTTGATTGTGGGGACGCTTTTCCCTGCAGGCGCAAGCCCCTGCAGTTAATTACGCTACCACATCGCGGTAACAACTTTCTCCTTCTCCAGATGGTCACTTCGTGTCGTGGGTGTTTGTTTTTGTGTTTGGTTGCCCGTGGATTGTATACGGAGACTAATTTATGCTGTCGCCCGTAGGGCGTGGACTAGTCCAAATCCGTATCTTTCTTAGATTTGGGTTTGGGGGTTTGGGTTTAAGGATACGTTAACCTCATTTGAGACTACGATCAACTTAAACGTTTGTTAAGGATACGTTAGTCTAATTTTAGACTAAGATCAACTTAACGAGATCGTTTAGATCTGACAAGAGAGCAATTGGGCTCTATTGTTTAGTTTAGTGACATTGCGGTCGATTAGTTTAAGGACATTGCGGTTCATTGTTAGTTTAAGGACATCTCGGTCCATTGTTAGTTTAAAGACATCGCGGTCGAGGTTAAGGACATCATAGTCCGTGGGTTTAAGGACCCCACAGTCCGTTGTTAGTTTTAAGACATCACGGTCGAGGTTAAGGACGTCATAGTCCGTGGATTTAAGGACTCCACAGTCCGGTGTTAGTTTAAAGACATCACGGTCGAGGTTAAGGACATCATAGTTCATGAGTTTAAGGACCCCATAATCCGATGTTAGTTTTAAGACATCACGGTCGAGGTTAAGGACATCATAGTCCGTGGATTTAACGACTCCATAGTCCGGTGTTAGTTTTAAGACATCACGGTCGAGGTTAAGAACATCATAGTCCATGAGTTTAAGGACCCCACAGTCCATAGAAATGTGTGGTCGTCGGGATCCGTCACCTCTCTGACGACGTTGAAGGATTACAACGACAGATATCAGAGAAGTAAAGAGATGCACCCTCGAACCGATGTGAATTGGTTGACAGAGCAGATGTGCTCAGTTCAATATAAGTTGGGGACTTATGGCCAGAATTGGGCTAAGTCTAATTAAAATGTTTTAACATTTTATTTTTTTATTCTGGCTATCAAGCCTTTATTTGGGCTCGGCCCTTTTAATAATGCTAAGCATTGGGCTCTGAAATTTTTTGTCTTATATTGAATGCATAGCATTCATCAGAACAAAGTGTGTTCTGACAGTGCGCCACGTGGCGCGTCAGGCGCTTTGCGCCAGTCAAAAAGCGCATTGCGCTTCTGTTGGGTAGCGCACATGAAGAGGACACGTGTCGCGCTTAGCGCTAGTTTATTAGCGCATTGCGCTTTTAGTTTATGAGCGTTTTGCGCTGATCTAGGGGCGCGCCAGTGAGTGACACATGGCGCGCTTGGCGCTGAGCGCCAGTCAATGAGCGCAGTGCTCTGTTTTAAAAGCGCAAAGCGCATGTTGTGTCTTTGGTTGACACGTGGCGTGTTCTGACGCTGCGCGCCAGTCCAAGAAGCGCAAAGGCGCAATTCATAAGTGCAAGGCACCATCTAATAGCGCAAAGCGCATATGATCAGATTTAAGATCAAAGAACAAGTTTATGTTCTTCTTAAAGGAGGCTTTGCCTCAAAATTCAAGAACAAAAGTTCTTGTTTTTTTATAAAAGGCTCTGCCTTTATAGATCAAAAGATCTGTGAATGAAGTAAAATACTTCTTTTAATCTTTTTATGATCAGATCTTTTTGATCTTTTCTTTTAAATTAAAGACCTTAGTCTTTTTATAGATCTAAGATCTTTTTAGAAGATGTTTATTCTTTTTACGAGATGGTTTCATCTCTATTATTCAAGAACATAGTTCTTCTTTACCTTGAAGATGAAGAAAAAATCTTCTTTTTTCTAAGAGTTTTCTCATCTTTTGCGGAGGGTTTTTCTCTCTCTTTTCTGTATTCTCTCTCTTGTATTCTGTATATTTTAGACTTGAAGTCTAGGGTCCTTTATATAGGGCCAAATGATTTGTTAAATCAGTTTTAAGAGATCTTTCTCTGATTGATATGTGAATATTTCCCACCGTTGGATCTTTGATCCTAAGGCTTCTGTTTTACAGAAGATAATCTTCTTATTTTAATAAGATTGAAAAATCTTTCCATAACAGAACTTTAGTTCTAATTAATTAATAATTTATTATTAGTAGATCTTTTGATCTGACGGTGGGGAAATTTTTAATTCCAGTGCTGGCGCACCTTGCGCGAGCGCACCTACGTTCGACATATAGCGCGCAGCGCAACTGTGCTAGCGCATCCGTGTTTGACACGTGGCGCGCAGCGCAGAGCGCTGGATCTGAAGCGTTGCTTCAACTTTTAAATTTTTGAATTTTGAAACAGAGTTTTGCTCTGATTGGGGGTGCGCTGCCTAGGGCGCAGCGCTCCTGGCGCTGGCGTGTCTGCTTTTGACACGTGGCGCACAGCGTGCAGAATCTAAAGCGTTGCTTCAATTTTTGAATTTTGAAATTCAAAACAGAGTTTTGCTCTGATTGGGGGAAACAGGGACTTACAAGTTAGGAGGCTTAAAAAAAGGTTGAAGAAGGGAGATGAGTTTCTTAGCGTCGCGGGAGCGTCGGAATAGTTTCGATTCTTCGCCGGAAGTTGACTGCTTGCTAACTCCCTTTTACTCCACTTGTACTTAGAGAATTTTTGAGAATTTTGGCTAGAAATTTTAGAATGATGCTGAGCCAAAGTGTGGGGTAGTATTTATAGTGGAAAATTAGGGTTTTGGAATTAAAATGGTGAATTAAAATGCATGAAAATTATGATAAATTATGAAATGAAGGGTCTCTGTTTGATTGCAGAGAAATCAAACAGTGCAGGAGAGTTAGAGGTAGGTGAATGGGTTTGTGTGCAAAGTCCGGGGACAATTGGACTTAATCCAACCGTCGGCGCCAGTTTTCTCAAGCTTTTGGCCGGTCGATTTGCAGTATTTGGCTTTGAGATTCATGCCACCAGATAAGATTAGGGTTTACTCCATTTTCCACATGTTTGATTTTATGACTTTTTATTTTTTCTGTGTATTGCACGTATAAACTTTTGGGCTTCCAAAAAGTTAAGAAAAAAATCAGAAAAAAATAATGCGTCTGATGGGGATCGAACACTGGGGCTACGTCACAGCAGTGCAAAAGGTTTACCAGTGAGCTACAAGTTGTTTCTTGCTGTTATTTAACAAAATTAACTTATAACTCAAACTCAGGCTGTATAACTCATTTTATGTACATTAAACTGGAATATTCCGTACAGTAAATTCAGAGTCGTTACATTCTACCCTTCTTATAAAAATTTCATCCTCAAAATTTACATTTACATAGGGACTAATTTACAAATAAGTGAGGGTATCTTGCACGCATGTCTTCCTCTCGTTCCCAAGTTGATTCTCCTGGTGAATCTTTTCTCCACATCACTCAGACCAAGTTTACTTCCATGTTCTACAGTGTCTTCACTTTTTGATCCAGGATCTCAACGGGTTGTTGCTCACAAGTTAGGTCCGTCTGTACTGTGAGCTCGGAATGATCAAGTATGTGGCTGGGGTCACTCACATATCGTCGTAGCTGGGATATGTAGAACACGTTGTGCACTCCTTCCAATGAGGGTGGAAGTGCTAAACGGTATGCCACTTCTCCAACTCGTTTGAGTATGTCGAACGGTTCTATGTATCTTGGACTTAGCTTACCCCTCTTACCAAAGTGGATCACTCCTCTGTTTGGAGAGATCTTTAGGAAAACATGGTCTCTAGGTTGGAACTCCAGATGTCGGCGCTTTGCATTTGCCCAATGTTTCTGTCGGTCTTAGGCTATGTGCATTCTTTCCCTGATCGTACGAACTACGTCCACAGTTCCGCGATCATCTCCGGTCCAAGAAGTTCACGATCTCCGATGTCGTCCTAACTTAGTGGTGAACACCACTTCCGTCCGTAGAGTGCTGCGAATGGTGCCATTCCAACGCTCGCTTGACAGCTATTATTGTATGAAAACTCCACAAGGTGTAGGTGATTTTCCCACGAACCTCCGAAGTCTAACATACAAGCTTTTAGCATGTCTTCTAGAATCTGAATTGTTCGCTCGGACTATATGTCCGTTTGTGTAACACCCTAGTCCATTTATACCATATTCTATTTGAGTATTTTCTAATCTGGTGACTATTTCTTGATTATTATTTGTTTTGGATGCGGATAGTACTTTGGTATCTATGGTTAGTATCCGACCCGCATGCTTGAAACCCGTCTTATGTAACACCCTAGTTCATTTATATCAATTACAGTTCAGGTATCTACTTATTTATGGTATTTTCTTGATTTACTGTGTTTTAGGTGCGAATAATATTTTTGACATTTGTATTTGCATCCGACCGGACCCGCATGCTTGAAACCTGTTTGATTCATGTTTAAGGTTTATCCTGACTTGTTACGTAGACTTGTGCACTTTCATACATCCTACATACTGGCATTTTATTTGGCATTAGCATTTTACAATATAACGTTTTTAAGTCACATAAAATATTTTAAAAATATATTGCATGGCCAGCTTGTTACCCCTAACCCTGCGGTAGCATCAGCGCATCTTGTTCTCGTCCCGTTCAGTGAAACAGACTTGTTTGGATGGCTACGCGCACGTACGTGCATCCGTTCTTAGGGGTATGCATTTTCGTTACCCAGGCATTCATTTTTAGTTTTGGTCGTCGCATATATTTTTCATATTTTGAAACTGAATTTTTAGACCCGAACCGGGCGTGTTTTGGATTATTTTTGTATCCCGCCAAAATTCAAATTTTATTAAATATAATATCTTTATTAAAATCGACAGTTTAAAATTTAATTTAACTAACAAAATTTTTAAATAAAATCCTAACCTATTTTTTTAACAACCCAACCCCACTCTTTCTTTCTCCTCTCTCCTTCTTTCTCTCTTTCTCTTTCTCCCCCGCTGTCTCTCTCTCTCTCTCTTCTTTCTCTCTCCTCTCGCACCCTCTCTCTCACTCCCCTCGCGATTCCTGTAGCTTTCTCGAGTGTGGTCACCTCCCCGAAGCCTTAGCGTCACCTTCCTTCTTTCTCTCCTCTTCTTTTCTATAAAAACCCCTGAGCTCCTCGCCACGAGAACCCACAGAAACGAAACCCTGACCCTAGACCTAGCCTCCTCTGCCTTCTAAACTCGACCTCGTCACCACCTCCACCTCATCACCTCCTCCTCCTCCTCGTCATCTTCTTCTTCTTCCACTTTTCCCCGAGCACCCTGCACCACCCGAGAACCAATCACCACACTGCACACCTCCATCGCCGCCGATCACCTCCTCCTCTCTCCTCCACCTTCATTACCTTCTCCTTCTCTTTTTTTCCTTCTCCCTCCTACACTAAACCCCTGCACCCAAACCCCATCCAACAACACCACCAGAGCCCAAAACCCTAACCTAACCCTAGCTCCTCTAACCCCCTCCACCGCCGACGACCACCTCTCCACCACACCAGCACCTCCTTTCTGAAACCACAGAACACCTAAAACCCAGTAAGCCTCACCCTTCCCTCTTCTTCTTCCTCTTCTTCTTTTCTTTTCTTTATTTTTTCTTGAATCTTGTTTTAGCATCGCCGGAAGTCGCGTCGCTGTCGTTCCAGACGACCCCGTGGACGTACCTTACCTGCGCGATCACCCTCTTGCATTGCTTGGACCCGTCCCGCGTGACCGTGCGTGCGTTGCGACGTTTTACCGACGTCGGACGTGCCGTGCGTATCCGTTTCGTGATCCATCGAGGCAAGTTTATCTTGCTACATGCTATGTTACTGTATTTACATCTATTTGAATAAATATTACACTTGTATTTTAAATCATGCATCCCATGTTTAGTTTTACAGTTTTACGACATCCGTATGCATCCGTATGGGTTATTTCACATCTAGTGCATGCAAACCTATCTTGTTACATACTATATTACAATATACTGCACCCAATGGAATATTTACATCTCATAGTGTTTAGTTGTACATCTTGCATTTACCAGTTTATCATTTTACTGTTGTATGACGTCCGTGTGCACCCGTATCTTTATTTACATATCGAGTCGTATGCTAAATCATCTTGCTACATGCTAGGTATAGTATTATGCATCCATATGAGTAAAATGTTACCCGTTCATCACATTGTACATCCATACTGAAGTTTTACTGTTTTCGGATACCCGTTTGCATCCATATCATTTAAAATATATATAACCGCATCTATAGATCATATTAATTCAAGTTATTATTGTAGTGATACCCCATGCTTGAAAATGTGCATCCTACATAGTCATGATGTAACCCCCGATAAATATTCGAGCATCCATGCTTTTATCGTGCATCCGTATTACTACAGTTTTATTATGAGCATCCGCTTGATACCTGTGCACTACCTGTCATGACCTGATATACCACTGCTTGACTTGATACCTGATCTTGTTACTAATGTCGACAATCTTGACCTGTTGCCCTTAAAGACATATCCTGTTGTCTATTTAGACAAACCTGTACCTACTTGATCCTGTGTTGGCATTAGCTCCAGATTTATCAATACCTGACTTGAACACATAACTTTGGAGGTATGGGGAAATCAAAAGTGTAAACTAAAGTGTAGCTTACAAGGGTATTACTTGATCCGTGGTCCCGGGGGATAACGGGACATAATCATTCGTGATTCTTACTTGATCTGTGGTCCCGGGGGATAACGGGACAGAGTCATTCATGACTCCCACTACCTGATCCGTGGTCCCAGGGGATAACGGGACATATCCTTTGAGTTACATGGAGGATTACATTAATTGATTTCAAACAACTTTAGAATAGATAACCCAGTAGCACAGTTTAGATTGATCACTGCACGTCACATATATTGATACACTTCACTGTTCTATATCCGTGTTTACTTATTACATTCATATTACTGTTTATGATTCGTGCCTGCATGTCTCGTATATCATGTTCATATATTATTGTTTGATATCATGACGCACTGACGTCTGGGTTTTGCATGGCCCAGATCCTCTATCTCTGTCGCAGGCCATTCAGGAGTATCTCGATCAACAGGCCGAGCGGTGAAGACCTGTTAGTAGTTTAGTTTAGCTTTCTTTCAATATTTTTTCATTCCTGATGTGAGCCCGTATTATGGGACGTACTTTCCAGATTGTTATTGGTACTTGGATTTATTGCTTCCGCATATTATTTCTTGACTCGTTATTTCTGGCTCATGGACATGTACTAGATAGTTCTTTTATTTTTCCTGTTCTTGATATCTCTAGACAACTGTAATGCGACTGTAGAGGGATGTTTCCTAGCCACAGGTAGCATGGTTGGCTCTGTCACGTGCCAATCTTAGTGCACTCTGAGAAGCGGGGCGTGACAGGGTTTGTTTGGTATCAGAACCATAAAATATAAGTTAATCGGGTTTGATTCTTTTGTAGTTGGGTATTGGACCCAATACATGAATCAGAATACTGGTAACTAGGAGCATGTCCTGCCTTATTGCTATCTTGCCATCCTTGAATCCATAATCATCTTGCTTCTTGTATCCTGTTTGTTGAATCTTGTTTATCTTGCTAATCCTCTTCGGTGTTTTGGCTTTAGAATCATGGCGGACAGAAGTCTGTGATCGTACCAGAGGCGTGTTGATGACGCCGCTTTACTTGGAGTAATTCGTGGGATGCTGGAGAACCAGAAGCGGCAGACCGAGCTGAACCAGCGGCAGGCCGAAGCTTTTCAGGAAGGTTTGCGGACTGTCCAGCGGTCCGTAAGAAATGTTGTAGCCAAACCAGTAGAACGTGTGGGTACCGTGGCGGATTTCAGGAGACTTGGTCCGTCCGTCTTCACTGGTCTTGAAGAGCCGTTGCCAGCGGAGCAGTGACTGGTTGATACGGAGAATTTGCTCGTTACGGCACAGATTCCAGAGGACAAGAGAGTGGATATTGTATGCATCCAATTGGTTGACTATGCCTGTGAATGGTGGCTTGTGGAAGAGACCCGCTTGCCCAAGCCGATCAGTTCGGCAGATTTTTTAAAGAGTTTCTTGGAGAAGTTCTTCCCGCAGACTGCACGGGAGGAAATGGAGGAAAAGTTCATCAGTTTGAAGCAGAACGGCGTATCCGTGGATGTACATGCGGCTGAGTGGACACGGCTCAGTAGATTCGCTAGACCTTTGGTTGCCAACGATGCTAATCGGGCAAGGAGATTCATGCGCAGTTTGGACGTGAAAATCCAGAGGCACATCATCTCTCTGGGATTGACCACTTTCTCTCAAGTTCTTAAAGCAGTTCGAGAGCAGCAGAGCTTATCGGTGAAGACTGGGGGTACGCAGCAACAGGCAATTGCAGTGCGGAAGCCGGCGTTTGCGCCGAACCGAGCGCCTATACGCAGAGGTATTCCGGTGAACCGACGTGGCGTAGTACCGATGAAGAAGCCCGTCGTACAAGAGCAACAAAAGGGAAGGATGTTTTGTGAGTTCTGTCATCTACCTGGGCACCTGCAGAAGGATTGTCAGAGGAAGCTTGGACTTTGTTTGGTTTGCGGATCAGCTGATCATACTATCAGTGTTTGCCCGTCGAAGTTTCGTTTGAAGGATGATGTTCAGAGGCCACCGCAGAAGCAATTTCAGGGGCAGAAGCAGTTGACTCAGGGACCCAATCAAGCTCGAGCATTTACCCTGACGGCTGAAGAGGCTAAGGCTTCAAAGGAAGTTGTTTCAGGTATCCTACTTGTTCATGATTTTCCCGCATTAGCATTATTCGATTCTGGTGCATCCCATTGTTTTATGTTGTCCAAGTTTATTGTTGCACACTCGATTCCTTGCACGACCCTATCTAGTTGTTAGGACATACACACTTAGAATGGGAAGATCATAGCTAGTAGAGAATGTAAGGATTGTTCAGTTGTTGTTTGTGGATGGGAGTTATTTGCAGATTTCTTGGTGATTGATACCGGCAGTTATGAAGTTGTCTTGGGAATGGATTTTCTCGGCACTTTCCACGCTCATATTGATTGTAGGGCAAAGAAAGTGATTTTCCAGATTCCTGAACATCCAGAGTTTGTTTTTGCTGGAGGAAGCAGTTCTGTCGGGTCAGTCGAGTTTAGGGCTAGGCCGAAAAACAATGTTCTTTCATCAATGGAAGTTGATAAGGAGGAAGCGTCAGCTGTAGTTCGAGAATTCATGGACGTGTTCGAGGACATCTCGGGTTTACCGCCAAAACGAGATGTGGAGTTCGCGATCAATCTTGTTCCTGATGCAGCGCCAATCTCAAAAGCGTACTATCCAATGGCACCAGTGGAGTTGGAAGAAGTCAAGAAGCAGGTTACCGAATTACTTGAGAAGGGTTGGATTCGCAGCAGTAATTCACCTTGGGGAGCTCCAGTTCTTTTAGTAAAGAAGAAAGATGGCATAAGGAGGATGTGCATCGATTATCGAGAATTAAACCGGGTGACTATTAAGAACAAGTACCCGATCCCTCGCATTGGCGAATTGTTCGAGCAGCTTAGTGGCGCGAGGGTATTCTCGAAGCTGGATTTGCGATCCGGATATCATCAGGTCCGAGTTAAATTAGAAGATATTTGCAAGACTGCGTTCCGAACTCGGTATGGACATTACGAGTATTTAGTGATGCCATTCGGAGTCACGAATGCATCGGCGATATTTATGGACTTGATGAACCGAATCTTTTCACCGTTCTTGGACCAGTTTATAGTGGTGTTCATCGATGATATTCTGGTCTACTCCAGGAGCATAGAAGAGCATGCAGAACACTTGAAGATCGTACTGCAGACATTGAGGCAAGAAAGATTGTATGCAAAGATGAGCAAGTGCGAGTTTTGGCTTGAAGAAGTGAAGTTTTTGGGGCATGTCGTATCCGGAGATGGAATCCCCGTTGATCCCGAGAAGATTGCAGCAGTTCGAGATTGGCCGATTCCGAAGAACGTAACAGAGATCAAAAGTTTACTTGGACTTGCCGGATATTACAGAAGGTTCGTGGAGAATTTTGCTCATTTGGCTGAGCCTTTGACCAAGCTTACGCGTAAGGAAGTACCATTTGTATGGACGGATAAGTGTGCGCCAGCTTTTGAGGCGTTGAAGAAGAGATTGATTACCGCTCCTATTTTGACCGTACCAGACAGTTCCGGAGGATTGGTGATTCACAGCGACGCATCTGGGAAAGGTTTGGGATGTGTTTTGATGCAGTATGGGAAGGTTATAGCTTACGCATCGAGACAGTTGAATACCCATGAGAAGAATTACCCAACTCATGATTTGGAGCTTGCAGCAGTGATTTTCGCTTTGAAGATTTGGAGACACTACTTATTGGGCGAAAGGGTCGAAGTATTCACCGATCACAAAAGCCTAAAGTATGTGTTCACACAGAAAGAGCTTAACATGAGGCAGCGAAGATGGTTTGAGCTGATGGCTGACTGCGATCTTGATCTTAAGTACCATCTGGGGAAAGTTAATGTTGTGCCGGATGCGCTTAGTCGGTTGCCAGCAATTCGGATGTTGACTACACAGAAGGAGCTTATTGAAGATTTTCGAAGATTCGAGTTGGAGATCGTGATACCGCATTTTTTGGGACAGTTGAAGCAGCTGCAAGTACAGTCGTCGTTAATCGATAATATTAAAGCAGCGCAGTCACAGGACCAAAGATTGCAGAAGTTTCGAGAACAGTTTGAAGCTGGACTTCGAACGGACTTGTTGATTCATGAAGATGGTTCGTTGCGATATGGTAGCCGTTTGTGTGTGCCAAAAGGAGATATTCGCAAAGAAGTTATGAAGGAGGCGCACAGTTCCGCATATTCCGTACATCCAGTAAGCACGAAGATGTACCGCGATCTAAGACAGCATTTCTGGTGGGAAGGCATGAAAAGGGAGATTGCTCGCTTTGTAGCGAAATGCTTGGTGTGTCAGCAAGTTAAGGCTGAACATCAAAGGGTTGCTGGTTTATTGCAACCACTTCCGATTCCTCAATGGAAGTGGGAACATATAACCATGGATTTCGTGACAGCTTTACCCCGGAGTCCAAAGGGCAACAATGCAGTTTGGGTGATGGTTGATCGATTGACCAAGGCAGCTCATTTCATACCATTTCGAGTTGGTCAATCAACGGAAGCGTTGGCGGAACGGTACATGCAGGAGATTGTGAGATTACATGGAGTACCTGTGAGCATCATGTCCGATCGTGACACCCGATCCTTATCGCACTTCTGGAGGAGTTTACAGGAAAGTTTGGGGACGCGATTGAAGTTTAGCACAGTTTATCATCCTCAGACAGATGGCCAGTCGGAGAGAACGATCCAAACTCTTGAAGACATGTTGAGAGCTTGCATGTTGGATTTCAAGGGTTCATGAGAGGATCATCTACACTTGGTGGAGTTTTCTTACAATAACAGCTTCCAGGCGACTATTCAGATGGCTCCATTCGAAGCATTATATGGTCGCAAGTGTCGCTCACCCGTTTGTTGGGACGATGTTGGAGAACGAAGATTGTTGGGACCGGATTTGATCGTGCAAACAGTAGAGAAGGTTAATACTATCTGGAATCACATGAAGGCAGCGCGAGATCGACAGAAGAGTTGGGCCGATACATCGAGAAGACCTCTAGAGTTCGTTGTTGGTGATCTTGTATTCTTGAAGATATCACCGACTAGGGGAGTGATTCATTTTGGGAGTCGAGGCAAGCTTAGTTCTCGATTCGTGGGGCCTTTCGAGATTTTGGAGCGTGTTGGAGAAGTGGCTTATCGATTGGCTTTACCACAATCTTTGGCGAATGTTCATGACGTGTTTCACGTATCTCAACTCCGTAAGTATGTTCGAGATGAAACACACGTGCTGGATCATTCGGAGCTGACTGTAAGAGAGGATTTAACCTTTGAGGAACGCCTGATGTCGATTATTGATCGAAGAGAAAAGGTCCTTAAGAACAAGGTTATCCCTCTCGTACTTGTTTCTTAGGGAAATCGCTCGCATGGAGAATCGACTTGGGTACGAGAAGACGAAATTCAACAGAAGTTTCCAGATCTCTTCCTGTAGTTTCATGATTGTTTTTCTTTTCTTGTTCTTGGGAATTTCGAGGACGAAATTCTTTTTGTAGTTGGGTATAATGTAACACCCTAGTTCATTTATATCAATTCCAGTTCAAGTATCTACTTATTTATGGTATTTTCTTGATTTACTGTGTTTTGGGTGCGGATAATATTTTTGACATTTGTATTTGCATCCGACCCGACCCGCATTCTTGAAACCTATTTGATTCATGTTTATGGTTTATTCTGACTTGTTACGTAGACTTGTGCACTTTCATACATCCTGCATACTGGTATTTTATCTGGCATTTGCATTTTACAGTTTAACATTTTTAAGTCACGTAAAATATTTTAAAAATACATTGCATGGCCTGCTTGTTACCCCTAACCCTGCGGTAGCATCCGCGTATCTTGTTCTCGTCCCGTTCAGTGAAACAGACTTGTTTGGATGGCTATGCGCACGTACGTGCATCCGTTCTTGGGGGTATGCATTTTCGTTACTCGGTCATTCATTTTTAGTTTTGGTCGTCGCATATATTTTTCATATTTTGAAACTGAATTTTTAGACCCGACCCGGGCGTGTTTTGGATTATTTTTGTATCACGCCAAAATTCAAATTTTATTAAATATAATATCTTTATTAAAATCGACAGTTTAAAATTTAATTTAACTAACAAAATTTTTAAATAAAATCCTAGCCTATTTTTTTAACAACCCAAACCCACTCTTTCTCTCTCCTCTCTCCTTCTCTTTCTCTCTCTCTCTCTCTTTCTCCCCCGCTGTCTCTCTCTCTCTTCTTTCTCTCTCCTCTCGCACCCTCTCTCTCACTCCTCTCGTGATCCCTGTAGCTTTCTCGAGTGTGGTCACCTCCCCGAGGCCTTAGCGTCACCTTCCTTCTTTCTCTCCTCTTCTTTTCTATAAAAAACCCTGAGCTCCTCGCCACGAGAACCCACAAAAACGAAACCCTAACCCTAGACCTAGCCTCCTCTGCCTTCTAAACTCGACATCGTCACCACCTCCACCTCATCACCTACTCCTCGTCGTCGTCGTCGTCGTCTTCTTCTTCCTCCTCCTCCTTTCCCTGCACCCTGCACCACCCGAGAACCCATCACCACCCTGCACACCTCCATTGCCGCCGATCACCTCCTCCTCTCGCTTCCACCTTCATCACCTCCTCCTTCTCTTTTTCCCTTCTCCCTCCTACACCAAACCCCAGCCAACAACAACACCAGAGCCCAAAACCCTAACCTAACCCTAGCTCCTCTAACCTCCACCGCCGACGACCACCTCTCCGCCACACCAGCACCTCCTTTCTGAAACCACAGAACACCTAAAACCCAGTAAGCCTCACCCTTCCCTCTTCTTCTTCCTCTTCTTCTTTTCTTTTCTTTATTTTTTCTTGAATCTTGTTTTAACGTCGCCGGACGTCGCATCGGTGCCGTTCCAGACGACCCCGTGGACGTACCTTACCTGTGCGATCACCCTCTTGCATTGCTTGGACCCGTCCCGCGTTTCCGTGCGTGCGTTGCGACGTTTTACCGACGTCGGACGTGCCGTGCGTATCCGTTTCGTGATCCATCGAGGCAAGTTTATCTTGCTACATGCTATGTTACTGTATTTACATCTATTTGAATAAATATAACACTTGTATTTTAAATCATGCATCCCATGTTTAGTTTTACAGTTTTACGACATCCGTATGCATCCGTACGGGTTATTTCACATCTAGTGCATGCAAACCTATCTTGTTACATACTATATTACAATATACTGAACCTAATGGAATATTTACATCTCATAGTGTTTAGTTGTACATCTTGCATTTACCAGTTTATCATTTTACTGTTGTATGACGTCCGTGTGCACCCGTATTTTTATTTACATATCTAGTCATATGCTAAATCATCTTGCTATATGCTAGGTATAGTATTATCCATCCATATGAGTGAAATGTTACCCGTTCATCACATTGTACATCCATACTGAAGTTTTACTATTTTCGGATACCCGTTTGCATCCATATCATTTAAAATATATATAACCGCATCTATAGATCATATTAATTCATGTTATTATTGTAGTGATACCTCATGCTTGAAAATGTGCATCCTACATAGTCATGATGTAACCCCCGATAAATATTCGTGCATCCATGCTTTTATCGTGCATCCGTACTACTACAGTTTTATTATGAGCATTCGCTTGATACCTGTGCACTACCTGTCATGACTTGATATACCACTGCTTGACTTGATACCTGATCTTTTTACTAATGCCGGCAATCTTGACCTGTTGTCTCTACGGACATATCCTGTTGTCTATTTAGACAAACATGTACCTGCTTGATCCTGTGTTGGCATTAGCTCCAGATTTATCAATACCTGACTTGAACACATAACCTTGGGGGTATGGGGAAATTAAAAGTGTAAACTAAAGTGTAGCTTACAAGGGTATTACTTGATCCGTGGTCCCGGGGGATAACAGGACAGAATCATTCGTGATTCTTACTTGATCCGTGGTCCCGAGGGATAACGGGACAGAGTCATTCATGACTCCCATTACCTGATCCGTAGTCTCGGGGGATAACGGGACATATCCTTTGAGTTACATAGAGGATTACATTAATTGATTTCAAACAACTTTAGAATAGATAACCCAGTAGCACAGTTTAGATTGATCACTGCATGTTACATATATTGATACACTTCACTATTCTATATCCGTGTTTACTTATTACATTCATGTTACTGTTATGATTCGTGCCTGCATGTCTCGTGTATCCTATTCATATATTATTGTTTGATATCATGACGCACTGACGTCTGGATTTTTTATGGCCCAGATCCTCTATCTCTGTCGCAGGCCGTTCAGGTGTATCTCGATCAACAGGCCGAGCAGTGAAGACCTGTTAGTAGTTTAGTTTAGCTTTCTTTCAGTATTTTTCCATTCCTGATGTGAGCCCGTATTATGGGACATACTTTCCAGATTGTTATTGTTACTTGGATTTATTGCTTCCGCATATTATTTCTTGACTCGTTATTTCTGGCTCATGGACATGTACTAGATAGTTCTTTTATTTTTCCTGTTCTTGATATCTCTAGACAACCGTAATGTGACTGTGGAGGGATGTTTCCTAGCCACAGGTAGCATGGTTGGCTCTGTCACGTGCCGATCTTAGCGCACTCTGAGAAGCGGGGCATGATATCTTGGTTCTGGATTACTTCATATCTTTGCTAGTACGAAAGATTCGTGCACATCTAGATTTGGTATACACATATATCATACTTTAGTATTTGCATATTTTTTCAAATAATACATATAATAGTCAAATAATATTTTTAAATACCTAGCATGGCCTGTATCATACCCCATATCTTGTGAGTGCATCCAAACATCGTGTTCATGTCCAGTTTGATGAAACAGACTCGTTTGGGTCGCTACGTGTTTTTACGTGTATCCATTCTTGGAGGTATGCATTTTATCTAACCGGATGTCGCATTATAGTTTTAACTGACACGTGTATTATTCGTATTTTAAAACTAGATTTTTAGATAGAACCCGGGCATTTTTCGGGGTATATTTGATATTAGCTATAAATCCAAGAATATATATTATAATATTTTATAAAACCTTAACAGTTTATATTATACATAATATATATAAATATATTTTTAAATAACTAATAATATATTTTCCTCACATCTCTCTCTTTCTACACTCTGTCTCTCTCTCTCTAATCCTCGCTAGTCTCTCTCTCTCTCAACTGATACACACACACACACACCCTAATTAAACTATCGCAACACCTCTCTCTCTCTCCTCAATATTTTTCCTTTGTTTTCACCTCTCTCCGTGAGAACCCACGCCCTAACCCTAGCCGAGTCCTAGCCCTCGTCGCCGACCATCCCAACCTCACAATTCCCTCGCCCTCGACCACCTCGTCACCCTCTCTCTTCTCCCGAGCACTCAACGCTACCACCACGACCCCCCAGTGGCTTCACCCGTGAACCCAATACCCACAACCCAAGAAAACCCTGACCTCGACTTTCTCCCTCACCGCCGATCTCTTCGACAACAGCACCCCGACCACGTCACCTTCTTCATCTCATCTCCCTCTCCATCCCAGCAACCTTCCCGAGCACCCACCAAACCCTGAGCACCAAGAACCCAACACCAGAAACTCCATCACCTCCACCACCGATCACTTCACCACCTCATCGCCGTCACCTTTCACCTCACCTCCACCTCCTCTCTTCTCCTTTTCTCCGACCACAAATCCCTGCAACCAAGAACCCGAGCACCCAGTAACCCTCGGCAACCCTCGGCAACCCACTGTCGCCGTTACCCATCGCCTTCGACACCCCACTGTCATCACCCCCTTGCCTCCTCTGTCCCAGAACGCCAAGCTAAACCACACCCCCACTATTCTCCTTCTTTTCTTCTTTCTTTCTTCTTCTTTTTCTTTCTTTCTCTCTTTTCTTTTCTATTCTTGGCCGTCGCCAGAGTCGCGCACGTCGCCGACGATCTGGGAGACCCGGTCATCATTACCATCCAGCTTGGTCAAGTCTTTGTTTAGCCAGGTCCAGTCTAGTGCGAGCGTGGTCTGCATCGCGACGTTTATCCGACGTTGAATGTGACGCACGTACCCCGTCGTGAGATCCGATCAGGCAAGTTTATTTTGCAACATGCTATTTTATAGTATATCTATTTATATATGAATAAAAATAATACACGTGTTATATTATGCATCCAATGTTATATAATTACCGTTTTTCGATATCCGTTCGTATCCGCACTGACAATTGAATATCTAGTTGCATGTCGGAACCTTATTATATCATATTAGTATTCTATTTGTACAATGTGCTTTTTAATGTACATCATATGTAGTCATGGACTTATAAAAGGTTATCACAGATTGATACATGTACATCCGTGCATTAACCGTATTTCGATATTCGTTACAGTTTACATTGGATATCTAGTTGATGCATATGCATCACCTAACAGGTTCACGACACACTACTTACTTGTTACATGGATCTTGTTACTAATGCCAACAATATTGACGTGTTGTCCTGACGGACGTAACCTGTTGTCTACATAGACGAAAACCTGTACCTGCTTGATCCTGTGTTGGTATTAGATCTATCTTGGCAATACCTGACTTGAACACAAAGCTAGGGGTAAAGGGGAAATCAAGAATGTGTCCAAAGCGTAACTCAAAAGGCGATTATTACATGTTTGCCATTTTTCCAGGCGTTACGGAATATCCTGTTTGCCATTTCTCTGGGCGTTACGGAATAACCTGTATGCCGTTTTTCCGGGCGTTACGAAATAATTACATGTTTGTCGTTTTTCCAGGCGTTACGGAATATCCTGTTTGCCTTTTTTCAGGGCGTTACGAAATAATCCTGTTACCGTGGTCCCATAGGGAATGAACGGGGCATAGATTGATGGGTTACGATGAGGATTACATTAATTGATTTCATAGACTTTAGTATAGATAACCTAGAAGCCCAGTTTTAGGTTACACATCACATGCACACACGTACCTCACTGTTTATATTTATTTTGTTGATTTATATTCACGTTTACCTATATTGTTACATCCTGGTTATTACTACTGTTTTGGTATTATGACGCACTGACGTCTGGATTTTTCATGGCCCAATTCCTCTATCTCTTTCGCTGGCTGAACAAGAGTACTTTAGCTATCAAGCCGAGCAGTGAGGAATTGAGTTTAGTGATGCTTAGTTTAGTTATTTTCCACACTTTTATTTCTTGATGTGAGCCCATATTGGGACGTATTTTCAGATGTTGTTTATTGAATATTAATTCGTTTCAGCTTATACATTTTATTGACTTTTTTATTTTGGCAAATGGACATGTAATTGATACCCTTTATACTTTACTGTTCTTAATATCCTATAGACAACCGTAATATGACCGTGGAGGGATGATTCCTATCTACAGGTAGTATGGTTGGCTTTGTCACGTGCCGTAGTTAGCGCACTTTGGGAAACGGGGCGTGACAGAGTTTGTTTGGTATTAGAGCTATAGGATTTAGGATTAATCGGGTTTGATTCTTTTTGTAGTTGAGTATTGAACCCAATACACTAATCAACAAATCCGGAATTTAGAACATGTCCTACCACATTATTGTCTTGTCGTTCAAATTCTTGAATCTTATCTTTCCCTTAATGACTTTGCATCTCAACTTGGAATCCTCATGATTCCTTATTGTTTCTCCTTTCTTATTCTTTCGATTCTGATAGTAGGATTTGGGCGACTTGAATGGAGTTATGTGATTGTAACTATATATCACGGTATGGTTACAATGCGGTACTCTATTTTGGTAACCTGGAGTCGTATTTCGATCCTATTTTCTTGACTTATGTTCATTGCACTACTTTGTTTCTCCAGGTTTCATTGCTTACCAGTTTATGTTTTATCGCAAGCTTGGATCCAACAACCGCGTTGTATCTTTCCCCTTGTCCCGTAGTGACCTATTCGTCTGTGTTTCGAAGAACAAGGAGAAATACAAGAGAAGCTTTTGATTACAGTAGTACAGACTGCTTCAAAGACCGTTCAAATGTAAGATGTTTTGAGGAGTTCCGACGAACCCGCCTCAAATTATCAGAATAGCGCAGCGGAAGAGTGGTGGGCTAATAACCCATAAGTCTTAAAACAAACTTGCAAATTCATGATGAAGGGAACCGTTTACTGAAGGGTGGAGTTCATAATCAAGTTGCAGATGAAGCGCTGATAGCAGTTCGGGATTTCATGGATGTGTCTCGAGTTTACCGTCTAAACGAGATGTGGAGTTTGCGATTGATTTTATTCTTGTAGCAACACCAATTTCAAAGGCTTATTATCCAATGGCACCGGTGGAACTAGAAGAGGTAAAGAAACAAGTTGCCGAATTGCAAGAGAAGGGTTGGATTCAGAGTAGTAGTTCACCCTGGGGAGCTCCAGTTCTTCTAGTCAAGAAGAAAGATGGCACATGACGGATGTGCATCGACCATCGAGAATTAAACCGGGTGACTATTAAGAATAAGTACCTGATCCATTGCATCGGTGAATTATTCGATCAACTCAGTGGCACGAGGATATTCTTGAAGCTGGATTTATGATTCGGATATTATCATGTTCGAGTAAAATCAGAAGATATTTGCAAGACGGCGTTCCGAATTCGATATGGGCATTACGAGTACTTAGTGGTGCCATTCGGAGTCACGAACGCACCAGTGATATTTATGGACTTGATGAACCGAATCATTTCACCGTATTTGGACCAGTTTATAGTAGTGTTTATTGACGATATTCTGGTCTATTCGAGGAGCAAAGAAGAGTATGCAGAACACTTGAAGATCGCATTGCAAACGTTGAGGCAAGAAAGGTTATATGCTAAAATGAGCAAGTGCGAGTTTTGGCTCGAAGAAGTGAAGTTTTTGGGTCATGTCGTATCCAGAGATGGAAAAATCGTTGATCCTGAAAAGATTGTAGCAGTTCACGATTGGCCAATTCCAAAGAACGTAGCGGAGATCCGATGTTTTCTTAGGCTCGCTTGATATTATAGAAGGTTCGTTGACAATTTCGCTCGAATCGCTGAACCATTGACCATGCTAACGTGAAAGGAGGTACCGTTCGTATGGATGGAGAAATGTGCATCAGCGTTCGAAGCGTTGAAGCAAAGATTGACCATCGTTCCTATCTTGACAGTGCCAGACAGTTCCGGAGGGTTGGTTATTCACAGCGACGCATCTGGAAAAAGCTTGGAATGTGTTCTAATGCAGAATGGAAAGATTATAGCCTACGCGTCGAGACAATTGAAGACTAACGAGAAGAACTACCCAACTCATGATTTGGAGCTAGCAGCAGTGATTTTCACTTTGAAGATTTGGAGACACTATTTATTGGGCGAAAAGGAAGAGGTATTTATCAATCACAAGAGCCTGAAGTACGTGTTCACCCAGAAAGAACTCAACATGAGGTAGCGTAGATGGTTGGAGTTGATGGCTGACTATGATCTTGATCTAAAGTACCATCTGGGGAAAGTTAATGTAGTGCCGGATTATCTAAGTCGGTTGCCAGCAATACGGATGTTGACTGCACAGAAGGAGCTTATAGATGATTTCTAGAGATTCAAGTTGGAGATCGTATTACCGTATTCTTCGGGGAAGTTGATGCAATTGCAAGTACAGTCGTCCCGGATCGATAATATTAAAGCAGCGCAGTTGCACGATCTAAGATTGAAGAAGTTTTGAGAACATGTAGAAGCGGGACTTCGAATGGACTTGTCGAATCATGAATATGGTTCGTTACGATATGGAAGCCGCTTGTGTGTGCCGAAAAGAGATATTCATGAAGAAGTTATGAAGGAGGCGCATAGTTCCGCATATTCCATATATCCGGGAGGCACAAAGATGTACCAAGATCTACGACAACATTTCTGGTGGGAAGGCATGAAAATAGAGATTGCCCGCTATGTATCGAAGTGCTTGGTGTGTCAACAAGTCAAGGCTGAACATCAAGGGGTAGCAGGTTTATTGCAACTACTTTTAATTCCTCAGTGAAAGTGGGAACATATAACCATGGATTTCATGACAACTTTACCGTGGAATCCAAAGGGAAATAATGCAGTTTGGGTGATTGTTGATCGATTGACTAAGGTAGCCCATTTCATACCGTTTTGAGTTTGTCAGTCGACGGAAGGTTTGGCAGAACGGTACATGCAGGAGATGGTAAGATTTCATGGAGTACCTGTGAGCATCGTTTCCGATCGTGATACCCAATTCTTATCGCACTTTTAGAGGAGTCTATAGGAGCCTATCATCCCCAGACAGATGGTCAGTCAGAAAGAACGATCCAAACTCTAAAAGATATGTTGAGAGCATGCATGTTAGACTTTAAGGGTTCATGGGAGGATCATTTGCACTTGGTGGAGTTTTCGTATAATAACAGTTTTCAGACGACTATACAGATGGCTCTATTGGAAGCATTATATGGTCGTATGTGTCGCTCGCCCGTCTGTTGGGAAGATATTGGAGAAAGAAGATTATTGGGACCGGATCTTATTGTGCAAACCGTGAAGAAAGTTAATACGATCCGAAATCATATGAAGGCAACACAAGATCGACAGAAAATTTGGACGATACAGGGCGAAGACCTCTGGATTTCGCAGTTGGTGATCTTCTATTCCTGAAAATATCACCGACCAGATGAGTGATTCGATTTGGTAGTCGAGGAAAGATTAGTTCTCGATTCATGGGGTCTTTCGGTATTATCGAGCATGTTGGAGAGATAGATTATCGATTAGCTTTACCACCATCCTTGGCGAGTGTTCATGACGTGTTCCATGTATCTCAACTCCGTAATTATGTTCGAGATGAGACGCACGTGCTAGATCACTCGGAGCTGACAGTAAGGGAGGACTTGACATACGAAGAACGACCGATGGCGATTGTAGATCGAAGAGAAAAGGTTCTCAAGAGCAAAGTTATCACACTAGTACTTATTTCATAAGGGAATCGTTCGCACGGAGAATCAACTTGGGAACGTGAATGTTTACCACTGGAAACGAAGACGAACTGGGATGGATCGTCTTGCATGAATCTGGGGGCAGATGCTATTTGGATTTATCCGTCCACCTCTCCGAAAATACCATGTTGATTTATGGCACCATATATCGGAGGTTTGGACGGATGCGGCGATTGTAGCAGACTTTATCAGATCCCTCTCGTTTGTGAGGGTTTTTTTTATTATGGGGACGCTCTTCCCTGCAGGCGCAAGCCCCTGCAGTTAATTACGTTACTGCATTGCGATAACCACTTTCTCCTGCTTCGGAAGTTCACTTCGTGTCGTGTATGTTTTTGTTTTTGTAGGTTGCCCGTGGATTGTATACGGAGACTAGTTTCTGTCGTAGCCCGTAGGGCGTGGATCAGTCCAAATCTGTATATTTTAGATTTGGGTTTGGTTTATTTAAGAACCGTTAATCTGGTTTGAGATAAAGATTGGGCCCAATTATTTTAATTTAAGGACATCGCGGTCCATTATCGCCGTATTTGGGGGAGATATTAGTTTAAGGACATTTCGGTCCATCATTCCCATTTTGGGGAAACGTGTTAGTTTAGGGACGTTTCGGTCCATTATCGCCATGTTTAAGGCGAGGTTCTGGGGTGTGCACGTCAATTTGGAAGTGCATCAATGTATAACGAAAGGAGTTGTTGGTTGTCGAGACCCGCCATCTCTCTGAACACATTGAGGAATTACAACAATATATATCAGAGGTGTAGAAGGATGTACCCTTGAACCAAATCCCGTATTTGAGGGGAAAAGGGGTTGTGGTGGACCTAAGTGTAAGTCGATGTACAACACCCCAATACTTGTGGGGAGGCGGAAATTTTAAAAACGAACTTGTTTAAAGCACAAACATCGACTAACCGCTTGAATCGAAGCTAAACGATAACTAACTACAAACATAGAAGTTCTATACTACTATGTTTAGGGATTATACCTAACGAATCGTGTCCTTCGTCTTTGCGAACTCTTCCTCCTCCTTCGGCCTTCTCGAAGTAGTAGACGATCCACCCGAGAGCTTTACTCCAAGCTTAGCCTCTAAACTTGAGGCAACTAAACTTCTTTAAGTGCTAATCAAAGAAGCTAGGTGATATAGAGTAAGGGTTATGGTTTAATTAGTCTAGCTAATCCTTATACTCAACACATGAGAGGGGAAGATTAGGGTTTGAAGAGGGAGAGCTTGAGGAGAGAGAAGATGAGAATAATAATGAAGTGTGAATAATGAGTTATGATAATATATATCAAGCATTTCTTTTTATCAAGAAAAGAAAATAAAACATTTAACAACCATGCTTGATAAATATCAAGTGATGATTCACTCCATGAGTCATTAAGCATTTATCATGCATTAATGACATGGATGAATCATCCATATGACTCACTAATCACATTCATTGTATATGCCACCTAAACCTCCTTAGTCACCACCTTCTAGAAGCTTCTCGCGCAATTACGAGAACGCCCCTCCTTTTCGCAAAAATACGGAAAAACTTTAGACTGTATAAATCCAATAACCGGATACCAGTAACTGGCTTAAACCAAAGCCGACTGGTAAAAACTGTCCGAAAGTCGTACGTGTGTAAACACACGTATGCGTCCGAACCCTTGTCGTAAAACCATACGACCTCTATATCGTTTCGCCTGGAGTAGGGAAACTCTCTGTGTGGGACTCTAGAGACTCGACTACTATGCTGGCAGTGGGTTTAACCACAGACCGCAAGCGGCACTAGCTGTACGTAACGGTCCCCAGGTAGATGTCGATAAGAAGGCCGATGAGGAAACCCATCCGAACTCCTACTGAGTCTGATGTGACAATCTCCATACAGTCCGTCCGTTCGTCCAAGACTATCGCATATCGGGCCTAGGGGGCAGCAAGCGTCAGTCCCCTAATAGCGGTATAAGTCGTGTCGGAGGGAAGCCCATTACACCCTGAGAAACTACTGGAACCTACCAGCAAATCTCGCTTGCCCTGGCCAGGGACTTTGCGTAATGGCTCTCTGACACAGCGCGATATCAACTCCCAATACCGGGAGAGACGAATCCTATCTAACCGCCACTGCCTCCAAGTGCTCGGGACTGCACCCAACTGCTACCTGTTTGCACGACTCCTTTGAGCCGTGGTAGGGTAGCAATCTAAGAACAGTGGGACACACTCGAGGCGAAGTAGCAGTGTCAAGTCTGCGGACTATCCTGTACTCATGTCACCTGGGAACTGTTCACTGACGACTGGTATAAAACCAACCAACAGTTCCCTGTGAGTCCTGTCCGGTGTACCCGTAACCTAACGAGCACCTGCATACTATCTCCAGTACGACGTACTGACGGCTGTGGGACAGACCATCTCCCCAACTGGGAAGAGAAGCGTACACACTAGTCTACTCCGGAGTATCGATGCTCTGTCTCGATAATCCAACGACTAGGGACCTGAATAAGGATGTTCTTGTAGACTACCCAGCCCCCACTAGTGTGACTGCCATCACAACGCCGGTAGTCAAGCAAGATCCTAAGAGCTCTATCAATACGTATACTCACATATTAAGATAGAAAAACCAAGTAGCATACTACCATGTTTAGCAAGACTGTTATATACATGTGAATATCCCAAGTTTCCATTAAGTAATATATAAACTAGTATGATACAGTAATGGCCTTCTAGGGCATAAACACTAACACTAAGAATCGTTAGTCTTGTTTGAGACTAAGATTACCATAGGAGATACAAGATGAATATCATTTTAGATATCATCAAAAAGAGATCATTAATCATGTTTGAGACTAAGATCGGCTTAATAATGTTTTTAAAGATCATTTTTACTTAAGATCCATCAAAAGAGCATTTGGGCTCAGCTGCAATAAATTTCGGAGGCTTAGCCAATTTGGGCTTGGTCTGCCTACTCTTATTCAAAAAGTGCTAAGCACTAATTTGGGCTCTATCTGTTCAGCCTTTTTCTTTTTATGAAAAAAGTGCTAAGCACTTCCCTCCATTCCGGATCTCTAGGAAGAGGTTGACGCTCTGACACTCACATGGGTGTCATGTGAAGCATTTAATTATGAGCACCGTCCAATGAGCGCTGAGCACTCTGCCACTTTGGATGTTTTTGGAGTGCCGGACACTTTTCTCTCTCTTCTTCTTTTTTGATGGCACCCACGTGAGGAGCACGTGAGGCGTTGGGGCATTTCCCAATCAGTGCTAAGCACTTAGCCGTTTTGGCTGTATGTGAAGTGCTAAGAACTTTTTATGTGGCGCCCGCCTGAGGAGCACGTGAGGCGCTGGGGTGCGGCCCAATCAGTGCTAAGCACTTAACCATTTTGGCTGTATGTGAAGTACTAAGAACTTTTTATGCGGTGCCCGCGTGAGGAGCATGTGAGGCGTTGGGCGCTGTTAAAGAGGGGCGCCCATGTGGGAAGCACGTGAGGCACTAGTTTCTTTTATATAGAGATTTAATCTCTGTTGATGGTATTTTGACCAATAACGATCACCAAGATCACTATTTTGAGGATCAAGGATAATTTTTTTTTAAGAACTGAGTTCTTGATTCGAAGAAACTGAGTTCTTAATTCGAAGGAACCGAGTTCTTGGAGTAATATGAACTCCATATTCTTTCTCTTTTAAATTTGTTCTTTCCTGAATTTTTGATTCTCAAGAACAAGATCTTCCCGATGAGAAAATTCTCAATTTGTGGAAGACTTGTCTTGTGGATCTCAGATCCAGAGAAAGAACTAAGTTCTTTTAGAAGAGTTCAACCCTTAGATATGTTAGGTAAAGGAGATGTTTTGATCTCGATGTTCTCTTTTCCTAGGGTTTCGAGAATGGAGCTCTTCTTCTTTGAGAATTGAATTCTCTCCTTCTGTTTTCTCTCTCTCCGTCTCTCTCTCTCTATACCTCTGGTCTCTCCCTTCCTCTTTCCCCCTCTTTGATTAATCTCTTTGCTCCTATTTATAGGAGAAGAGAAAAATCAATTTGTTGAGAAAATCTCTTATTGAAAGATTATGATTGATTTCATGATCAATCAAAATGATCTTTTAAATCAATCGGTGAACTTTATTCACCGTTGGAATTTTAATCCAAAGGCTCTCTGTTTAACAGAGAAGATTTCTTATTTGATTAACAAGATTAAGAAATATTTTCTTAAGATAAAATTTTATTCTATCATATGAATATCTTATTAGTTTAATAAGATTGGAATTTTATTCTATCATATGAATATCTTGTTAGTTTAACATTAAGAATATATTTTTCTAACATAGAATTTAATTCTGTTATATGAATATCTTGTTAGTTTAACAAGATTAGGAAAATATTTTCCTAAGATAGAATTTTATTCTATCAGATGATTTAATTGGTGATATTTTATCGCCATTGGATTTTAAATCCAAGATTCTCTGTTAGGGAAAGATCTTTCCATATTAGAAAGATCAAGGAAATTATTTCCTAAATAGAATTTAATTCTATCATTTGATGATTTTAAATCACCGTTGGATCTTTGATCCAACAGCTCTCCGTTTAACAGAGTATATTTGATCAGGGAGATATTTTTTCCCTAATAGAATTTAATTTTATCATTTTGATGATTTATTATCACTATTGGATTTTTGATCCAACGGCTATGTTTAATAGAGAATATCCCAGATTTTACGGAAATATTCCCCATGTAGAATTTAATTCTATCCTCTTTAATTTAGGTGCTGACGCTCATGTGCTATACACGAGAGCGCCGCTTAAGAATTTAATTCTTTTATAATTAATCACTCTCTTACTTTGCACGCCGGCGCACACGTGTATTCCACATGAGGTGCCACTATAGAATTTAATCTTAACGGAGGCTGGCGCTGGCGCTCACATGGGAAACACGTGAGGCGCTCAAAGATTTAATCCTATCTGAGGCGATAGTTACATGCTTTGTATATGGGTACACTTCTTTAACACGTGGAGCTTTCCCTTTATTTTTATAAGGGAACAGCAAGCTCTGAGCCAAAAAAATTTTGCGGGAACAAATGATCCTACTACTTTGCCCCACGTTAGTTTGTACGTGGGTTAAGTAGTGAAAAATAATGCATTGCCATAGAATTGATGGTTTATGAAACATGTTTAGGATCCCTGTCGTCTAAGACTTTTTCATCTTCATGAGCCGTAAGGGTCTCAAGAAGTCTTTTCTCCTTATGAGCCGTGAGGATCTCATAGATGCGTATTCTCCCCAGAAATCGTGAGGATTCCTAAGTGTTTTTCACCTCCGTGAGTCGTAAGGATCTCACGCAACTATTTTTTCCATACATGTCGACGGGACCCGCAAGTGGCTTCTTCACTTTATTGGCGAATGTAGCCTATGGATAATATACAAGAGTCAGTTTAGACCTCCTTGTAGGGCAGCGATGGCTTAGAAAAAAGGTTTAGATCTGTCGCCTAAGCCTTTTC
The DNA here is from genome assembly GCA_030015575.1 of Agapanthus africanus. Classification (NCBI taxonomy): domain Eukaryota; kingdom Viridiplantae; phylum Streptophyta; class Magnoliopsida; order Asparagales; family Amaryllidaceae; genus Agapanthus; species Agapanthus africanus. The sequence continues at coordinate 43,760,570 of JASDDO010000024.1, read as the reverse complement.
AACTTTATGAGCCGTGAGGGTCTCATAAAGATGTTTCTCCTTACGAGTCGAGAGGATCTCATAGGTGAATTTTCTCCTTAAGAGTCATGAGGGCTCCTAAGTGTATTTTCTCTCGAGAGTTGTAAGGATCTTGATTGGTCTTGTTGTAAAAGAAAGAAGTGTTTTGTAAATAAAGTAACCGTGATCAGGACGGTGTCGCTAGTAGCTAGCTGCGATGAGTACGGGTCGTCCGCAGGGAAACGTGAACCTTTTTCTTTCTTTAGACGAGTCGTTTGAAAGATAGGTTGATTGGTTTTAGATCTATTTTGATACGGATGTAAGATTTATGAAGAAGAGGCTTGTAGAGTTCATATGACTTAGTAGTAATGGATGACTAATTAAAAATGGTTTCTTTTATCTTTTAATAGTTTAAAACTGGATCGATAGTGATGAATGTAGATTAGGGTTCTTTTGGAAGAAACTAGGATTTCCCCCCTCTTAACTCTTGTCCTTGCATTGATCTCTATTCATGTCTAGCCCCTAACAAAACAAGTGTTAATCTAATCTCAAATCGTGATCGAGACTATCAATAAATTGGTAGCGCACCCGATAAGAATGTTAACATTTATTTTGCTAAAGTTTATAAACTTTAAAATGTATAAAAGAAGTTCAAATATTTTATCATCCATTGATCTACCCTAGCCTATGAACCCTAGCAAGTTAGAAATTACTCAGACATGGTTAGAGAAGGAAGGATGAAGAATGAGATCATAATGTAAGATGCAGAAATTAAGTGCAGAAAGTAAGTGCAGAAATTAATTGCGAAAAGACTAATAAAAACTCTGCCTTTATTAATCAACTATATCATGCACATATCCTTTTAAAGTAGAGTACAAGAACCCTAGTTTTTGCTCTCGATCTCTATCTTGTTGGAAGTAGATGAACAGCTGATGATCAACTCGGATGCGTGGATCGTCTTGGACCTCTTGATCTCTTCGGTTTGATGGTTTTCAAAGTGAAGCTCTCGGTCCCTTAAATAGTCACAGAAACTACGAAGCCTAGTTTCCAGATATTAGGATATGCTGATATGATCACACCAAAAATATACCAAATCCTACGGCCATAAGGAGGCCGCGGATCCGCCGCATATCATGGGGTTTGGCCGTCCAATCGCGGCTCTTTGGTAAGATCAAGTTCTGGGATTTTTTGTGAAGTCTTCTGTTGACATCTTCGATGTCTGGATTTTGGAAATCTTAGTCTGAGTCTCTTCCGTTGCTAGATATTATATTTTTCCTCAATATTTCGGCAGATTTGATTGCGACATCTCTAATCTTTGAATCTCCAGATCTGAGCTAATATCTTTACAATATATCAAGTCATAGTTTTAGTAATATTTTTTATTATTTTGAGACATTATCCTAACCATTTGTATGATATAATATTTTAAGAATATTGATTAGAAATATTTGATATGATATGCATATTTTAATTACAATATTTCATTTAAATATTATATGCATGTATTTTTCCTCATTATGTTAATTATAATGTAGAAACATATGATAAAAAACTTTTCACACATAAACCCTCATATGTTCTATAATTACAATAAACACCTTTTAGAACTTAACAATAGCGGGGAAAATAATCATTCAAATGTGCATTATTTCAGACTAATCAAATACCCCCAAACTTAACTTTGATTGTCCCGAGCAAACTAGTTATTAAAGAGAAGAAGAAGAAAAAGAAAAACCTAGCACACTTTCGTAGGCAACACGATTGCACTGAGCATGTGCAACAAGCCCTTAAATCTCTAGATGTCTCTAGTAGGAGGAGTGTTGTCTCCTGAGAGTTTTCAGCGGATTACACCCACAAAATCCCATAATAAAAGAAAGATGATGAAAGTTACATACAAAGATAAAGAATATATAAAAGAAAGAACTTGAAAATAAGAGTTTCAAACTACACTAGTTAGAACTTGAAAATAAGAGTTTCAAACTACACTAGTTTTTCGGTTGCCATAAGCTATATCTTAATAGTCATGAAAAGATGTCAAAAATCATATCATCCCTCAATAAAACATTGCCTTTAGTCTTCCTCCTTACCTTTCTTCCAAATATCGATCATATACCCCTACGTGTGTGTAAAAGACATCCCTACACTTAGAGAATTCAATTCAAGCTATCATACTCTTGTCCATCTTCCTTAGTACTTTTTAGTCGGTGAACATTTCAGATGGAATTGCTCACACATTCTTCATGCGACTGTTAATATTTCTTGAGGTACTAACCAACCGATTACCAAATGTGCTCACTCTTTTAAGCGTAATTAGCAATATCCTCGTCTTGCAACACCTAAGGCTTAGCAGTGGCTCCCAAACCAGTTGGTCTAAGGCATTACGTGATAAAGCACTCTCGCTATATTTTTTTATGCTGCCTTAAATAATTACAAATCCAGTGTTCATTTTTCTTCACCATTTTTTCATTTATAGTTTTGTTTGTATATTTATTTTCCTTCATACTAAGGTTTTTAGACAAGAGCATTTCAAGGTATCCTCTACTATCCTAAATTTCAAGACGTGTGCAAGTGCATATAGTAGCGTATCAACGTTCAGATGTTTGGACTCAAAAATAGGGACTATTTTTCAGACTTATTTCTATTCTCAGAGTGGTGATTCCCTTCATCTTACTAACCCTTGGGACAACAACTCATGACTACCTATTACTAGCTTCGTTATAAAATATCTAATTTTCTTGCTTTTCTTAAAATTTTCCTTCCTATCATATGTATTTTTCACTTTCTAACTTTCATTATCAAAAAAAATTGTTATGCTTTTATTTATTATAATGCAAAAAATGATGTGTGAATAGTCTACAGGTTTTAAATTTAAAAGATGGCATCAGTGTGAACACTGCTGCAAATAGGTTTGGGAGAGGTTTGTGCTTTGGGAGGAAAAGTTAGTAACGCCGACGAGAATTAATGACAGTAAAATCCTCCCCCAAACTTATTTTTGGATCACAATTTTGTAAAAATTTGTTTTTCTTTCAAGAGCCAAAATATTTTTCTTCCCTTCCCCCCCCAAACTTGAGTGAAATAGTACTAATCATTTAAAATTATGAGGGGGGTAAAGTTATTGGTCTATGCAAAGTTTTACAAAGACCAAAAGACAACACCAACCATTCGAATATTTTATCAATGTAACACAATGGTTGGTGGAAGATCATAGATATGCAGAAGTGGGGAGATAGGAGGCGGAATTGATCGGGTTTACGTCTCGGTAGGTAGAGGCGAAACGGTGATGGTACACTACTTGCATTCTCATTCTTGATAAGAAGAAGGGGTGGCGGTTCGACTTCTTTTGGTGGTTGATTCATCACAACTCCCATGTATTCTAGAAATGCGAGTTCTTCAGCAAAAATATCTTCAAAACTTTCATCAAGATTCCGAATGATAATCTAATCGGAAATGGAGTTATGAAACTCGGATAGCACGACTAAATCATTCGACAAGTCAAAGGGTTCGGACTTAGGTGTGGACTTGTCGACAGAAGGGTATTCACGTGTATAATAAATAGTAGGATCAAACCATAACGCACTAGTGGCGTCAGAATTGTGAAACTCCTCAAATTCGCAACTGTCGAAATCTATCTTTTCGACAGAACATACATGAGCATAGGGTTCTGATGGTTGACTTCCTCGCTTGTAGATGTTAAGCTCAATTGTCATCTTCCTAAAGGACAGGTTCATTGAACCGTTACGATAATTGATTATCGCGTTTGAAGTTACTAGGAAAGGTCGACCTAGAATCACCGGAATTTGGTTCCGTGGGTTTGCTACAGGCTGTGTATCTATAACTATAAAGTCCACTGGGAATATAAATTCTCTGACTTTGATTAATACGTCCTCTCGCTTACCCCGAGGTTGGGTAATAGATCGATCGACCATCTGGAGAGTGCAATGCGTAGGTTTCAACTCTCCTATCCCTAATTGCTCATAAACAGAATATGGAAGCAAGTTAACACTAGCACCTAAATCGAGTAGAGTGCGATTGATATTTTTACCCCCAATAGTTATAGATATTGTAGGACAACCGGGGTCCTTTTGTTTCATGAGCACCAATTGGGTAAGATAATTGCTCATATTACTCGCTAAGAAAATATTTTTAGGTACTTGAGTTTTCCTCTTCCTAGTGCACAAGTCCTTTAAAATTTTCGCATAGGACGGAACTTGTTTGATAGCATCTAGGAGAGAGATATTTATGTTAACTTGCTTTAAAATGTCCACAATCTTCTCCATTTGGGGACTTGGTTTGTTGGCCTTCAACCTATGTGGAAAAGAAGCTTTATCAATAAGGGTTGGGTCCAACTTTTGAGGAGAAGTTTGTGAGGATGGAATGGATCCCAAAATTGGATTTGGGATGGTTGTATGGTAATTCCTTCAAGGAAGTGGGATGCGGGTTCGAACCTAGTGGGAAACGGAGAATAGACTCGGAAGAAGATAGTGGACTAGACGAAGTAGGATTAGAAGTAGTAGCCGGGGTTTCTTCTAATTCATCCTCAACAACTTGTTTACCAACATTGTTGTTTAGCACTCTTCTCGATCTCAACGTGGTTATGACACTCACATTATGATTTTGAAGGATGATATTCACGCTTTGTGAGTGACCGGGATTTGGTAGAGGTTGAGATAGAAGTCTATCTTTCTCTCTCTCTCTCATCACGACATTTAACTGTGCAAGTTCTGTTTCTATCGATTTTATACTTTCACTGGGGGAAGCAATGTGTTACACTAATGTTTGGATAGAAGACGTTAAATTAGCCGTCGTTTGCGCGGATTGTTTAATGAATGTTTCTAAGTTACATTCGAGCGCAGAGGTTTTATCAGTACCGGCCGTTGAAATATTATTATAAGGATCAAAGTCGTTGTCCGGGTTTGGAAAAGATTACGGTTGAATGGGGTGCTGATTTTGTTGTGGTGGCTACTGTTGCTGTGCGGGAGGCCTTTGATAGTTGCTTGGGAATTGGTTTTGATTTTGAGTTTGGTTTTGGTTCCAAGAAAAATTAGGATTATTCCTCCATCCCTGATTGTATGTGGAAGAATAAGGATCGTTTCTAGGTCATTGCTGAAAAGCAGCATTAGTTTGTTCTTGACCTTGAAACGGAGGATTCAAAGGATATTCTTCCGTTAAGTGTGATAGGTCAGAACAGCAACCACACACGGTTTTTAGGAGCGTAACTTTGTTTAGGGAGGCCGATGAGAATTTGTTTTCGATAGCGTCGAGTTTCTTTTGCATCACGGCCATTTCGGCTTTTGCTGCGATGAAAATATCAAGCTGATGAATACCTGCCCAAGATGAAGTTGATCTAATACTTTCCCACTGTAAGGTTTGTTCGGCGAGATCTTCTAGGAATTGCCAAGTTTCGCCATCGCCTTTTGACATGAATTGTCTTTGACAAATGGTTTCAAGCATCTGTTTCGTGGCAGGATTAACACCCTCATATATAATTCGACAAAGTTGCCATCTATCAATTCCGTGATAGGTGAATTATTGAAGAAGATCCTTAAACCGCTCAAAGCATTTCCAGAATGGTTCGTTGGGAAGTTGGGTAAACTGGTTAATCTCGCTTCAAACATGGACGGTTTTGTGATTGAGATAAAATTTCTTAAGGAATGCTATAACGAATTTGTCCCATTTGGCGATAGAATGTGTGGCAGTGCTATAAAGCCATTTTTCTGCTAGGTCGCACAAGGTAAAAGGGAGAAAATGTAATCGCATAGTATCCCCTGAAAGTTTGGTTGTGCCCATCATTGCACATACGTTCTCGAATTTGGTTATGAAAATGTATGCGTCTTCGGATTCAAGGCCGTAAAATTTGGGCAACAAGTTGATGAAGTGGGGTTTAATTTCGAAATTATCCCCATTGGCCGGTGGAATAGACAAACAAGTAGGAAGGGGTCTACGTACAGGGTAGCATCTTTCTTGGAGAGAGATGCGCGGTGGATTATGCACACCTACGGATGGTGGCAGGGTGGTATCGTGAAATCCCGATGGAGATCCGCTCATTTAGGGAGATGTGTTGAGTGGAGGGGGAATAAAAGATGAAGAAGTACCGATTTCGGAGTCGATAACATAAACGCGGACAAGACGGGTACTATAATCCCGTGTCCAGCCGATCATACACTAAGCGGGTTTAGTGCACGTGGCAGCGTGTGTGAGAACGATTTTAAGAAAAAGTTTGTTTTGAAAAATTCGGACGTGAGGCTTGACTCCATAAATCACAAAAATGCAAAACCAATCCATGGAACTAGGGTCACCTAGGTCAAGTCACTAGACCGCTCCTAGACTTCCAAAAGACAAGTCGCGGGATCAATCTTCTACCACCTCTTTATCGCTCTTGTGGTCTGGTAAGTGCCAGGTAAGTGGGAGGTATCCGCTATACGAATCACCAAAAATAGCGGGTCTAATTAAATAACCACTTTTTTTAGTCACACTTTCCTAGACACCACAAGAGAAATGCGGATAAGCTCTAGAATACCTACGGCCCTCCTCTGTCCTAATTGAGCGCGACAGTCTTTAGAGGCTTGGTCTAGATATTTTTTAATTAATGCAGAGTGAAAGCATGCTCGTTTTGTGATTTGTAGGGCCTAGGAAGGGTGATGAAATCCCCACCTAATCTGGATTTGGGTTATTGCCCCTCATGTCTGGTTAAGATATGCACAAACAAACCAATATCAAAACACGCAAAAGGATTTTTGAGCGGTGCTTTTTGCAAAGAATCCTGCAGAAAAATCAGATTATTGGATCTTAGAGGAGAGAGGAAGATCAAAGAAAGATACCAGAGGATTTTGGGAAAGCAACTCTTCCACTTTGCCACGGTTCCGCCGCAAAAAGCGTATTTCCGCCGCGGTTCCGCTGCACTTTTGAGGGTTCTTCTGCTAATTTTTTTTCCAGTGCCCTCATATTATCTTCTGGGCAACGATGAAAGTCTCTGAATCTCTTTTCCCTCTCTCCAGTGACTCCAGATTATCTTGCAAAATTCACACACTAGTCTTTAAATACACAATATGTGATTTTGGTTCTCGTATATAATATATTTGTTGGATTTTATAAGAATTCAACAGGAATAGGAAGAAGAAAAAAATTATGACCGTCTCCCCGGAAACAACGCCATTTAGTTGTTGTGTTTTTAAAAGAGAGTAGTGTCGTAAATAAAGTAACCGCAATCAGGACGGTGTCGCTAGTAGCTAGCCGCGATGAGTACGTGTCGTCCGCAGGGAAACGTGAATATTTTTCTTTCTTTAGACGAGTCGATTGAAAGATGGGTTGATTGGTTGTAGATCTATTTTGATACGGATGTAAAATTTATGAATAAGAGGCTTGTAGCGTTCATATGACTTAGTAGTAATGGATGACTAATTAAAAATGACTTCTTTTATCTTTTAATAGTTTAAAACTAGATCGATAGTGATGAATATAGATTAAGGTTTTTTCGGAAGAAACTAGGGTTTCCCCACTCTTAACCCTTGATCTCTATTCATGTCTATCCCCTAACAAAATAAGTGTTAATCTAATCTCAAATCGTGGTCGAGACTATCAATAAATTGGTAGCGCGCCCGATAAGAATGTTAAAATTTATTTTGCTAAAATTTATAAATTTTAAAATGTATAAAAGAAGTTAAAATATGTTATCATCCATTGATCTACCCTAGCCTACGAACCCTAGCAAGTTAGGAATTATTCAGGCATGGTTGGAGAAGGAAGGATGAAGAATGGGATCATAATGTAAGATGCAGAAATTAAGTGCAGAAAGTAACTGCAGAAATTAATTGCGAAAAGACTAATAAAAACTCTACCTTTATTAATCAACTATATCATGTACAAATCCTTTTAAAGTAGAGTACATGAACCCTAGTTTTTACTCTCGATCTTGTTGGAAGTAGATGAACAACTGATGAACAACTCGGATGCGTGGATCGTCTTGGACCTCTTGATCTCTTCGGTTTGATGGTTTTCAAAGTGAAGCTCTCGGTCCCTTAAATAGACACAGAAACTAGGAACCCTAGTTGCCAGATATTAGGATATGCTGATAAGATCACGCCAAAAAAATACCAAATCCTACGGCCATAAGGAGGCTGCGGATCCGCCCATATCATGGGGTTTGGCCGTCCAATCGCGGCTCTTTGGTAAGATCAAGTTCTGGGATTTTTTGTGAAGTCTTCTGTTGGCATCTTTGATGTCTGGATTTTGGAAATCTTACTCTGAGTTTCTGCCGTTGCTAGATATTATATTTTCCCTCAATATTTCGGCAGATTTGATTCCGACATCTCGGATATTTTGATCTTCAGATCTGAGCTAATATCTGCACAATAACTCAAGTCATAGTATTAGTAATATTTGTTATTATTTTGAGATATTATCCTAACCATTTGTATGATACAATATTTTAATAATATTGATTAGAAATATTTGATATGATATGCATATTTTAATTACTATATTTCATATAAATATTATATGCATGTATTTTCCCACATTATGTTAATTATAATGTAGAAACATATGATAATAAACTTTTCACACATAAACCCTCATATGTTCTATAATTACAATAAACACCTTTTAGAACTTAACAATAGTGGGCAAAATAATCATTCAAATATGCAATATTTCAGACTAATCAGATCTCACAAGAGAATTTTCTCCCTACGAGTCGAGAGGACTCGCAAGTGGTTTTTCCTCCTCACCGGTATGTGACTTTGGAGAATGTTTCCCTTAGATAGTATACAAGAGTCAGTTTGGACCAACCTGTAGGGCAACGATGCTTAGAAAACAGGTTGATATCGCCGTCACCTAAGTCTTTTCACCTTCATGAGCTGAGAGGGTTTCATAAAGATGTTTCTCCCTACGAGTCGAGATGAGTCGAGAGGATCTCACAGGTGTATCCTAACGTAAAATATAGATAACCCCTATTCTTTACGACATGGGTCCATTAGGTTTGTGGTAATAGGGTTTTAGTCCGTGGTACCGTCGCATTGACTGATATATTCCTTGATATGCGGTCTTTAAGCTGCTTTTCGAGTAACCCCATGATTGTCGTGTCTCTGATCCCATCTGAGGCTAGACAAAGCGTCTTCAAGTAATCTTATTAGGTCATATTACCGTTGGAAGAGAAAGCGTTAGGAATTTTCCATAACGCTTTTTACATGAGGTTAGGCTCAATTTGGAACCCCGATGAGTCATAACCACTCCGCTCTAGTGTGGGATGATCTCCGATAGTCTTTTAGGCTTTATATGAGTTGCCGTCGGGACCCGAAGTTAGGAATATGTCGTCGCTTCATTTTTGTTTTGACGATATCGTGCTATTTCTTTGCTGAAGTAGGATAGACATCTGTAGGACCTCTATGCTGTATGTATTGCAATTGATGTCCAGAGCTCGGAATATGCTATTGCTCTAATTTCATTTGATAGTCACGTCCGCATCCTGCTAAAATGAGATGAAACGTCGAGATAGTTTCTGGGTTGTATATGAACCGTCAAGACTTGGAGCTAGGATTTTGCTGTGACTCTATTTTTGCTTTGACCCTTGGGTCTTTTGTTGACGTTGCATCTGCATCCTGCTGGCATGAGAAGCACGTCGAGCTGGAGTTTACGATTTTTCCGTCACTCCTTTTTGATTTGGCTCCTTAGAGCCTTTATTGACGTCGCATCGGCATCGAGAAGGAACATCGAGCTGGAGCTGGGATTTCGTCATTACTCCTTTTTTTGTTTGACCTTTGGGTCTTTGATGACATTGCATCTACGTCCTGCTTGCATGAGAAGCACGTCGAGCTGGAGTTAGGATATTACCGTCGCTCCTTTTTAATTTGGCTCCTTAGAACCTTTGTCGACGTCGCATCTGCATCCTATTGGTATGAGAAACATGTCGAGCTGGAGTTAGAATTTTTCCGTCACTCCTTTTTGATTTGGTTCCTTGGAACCATTGTTGACGTCGCATCTGTATCGAGAATAAATGCCGAGCTGGAGCTGGGATTTTGCCATTACTCCTTTTTTGTTTGACCCTTGGGACTTTGATGCGTCTACTTCTGCTGGCATGGGAAGCACGTCGGGCTGGAGTTAGGATTTTACCGTCACTCCTTTTTGATTTGGCTCCTTGGAACCTTTGTTGACGTCACATCTGCATCCTGATGGCATGACAAGCACTTCGAGCTGGAGTTAGAATTTTTCCGTCACTCCTTTTTGATTTGGCTCCCTGGAGCTTTTGTTGACTTCGCATCTGCATCCTGTTAGAATGAGAAGAACGTCGATATGATATCTAGACTGTAGATATTGCCGTGAAGATCTGGCATTTCCTTTGACGGAACCTCGTGGGAAAATATGGTTCCCTTTCTTTCATTTGTGCCCATGAATCTTATACAAGTGTCAATATTGACATACTTGCAGGTCAGAGGAAATTTTATCTTATTTTATTTTTAGTATTGTCGCGATACTCTATCTTCTCAGCTTTTCATATCACGAAAGTCGCAATTGCCCAATCATTTCGGATATTTTTATATTTTTATTCACTGCTTTTTATTGCGAGTTGCCCAAACATTTCGGATGTTTTTATATGCATATATTTTTTCTTACTTGCTGATTTTTATTGCGATTTGCCCCATCATTTCGGCTGTTTTTATTTGCATTTTTTTTGCTACTCGCTGCTGTTTCTATTGCGAGTTTGGAATCTAATACCAACCTTGGCATCGGTATTGCTATGATTGGAATATTGCCAGGAGTGAATCATCATTTGCCGTGAAACGACTTGGAATTTTACTCCTGTTTAGGCATCAATATCGCTACAACTGGGATATTGCCAGTAGCGAATCATCATTTGCCTTGAGAGGACTTGAAATTTGATGCATTTTTAGGCATCAGAATCGCTGCAACTGGGATATTGCCAGAAGCGAATCTTCATTTGCCTTTGTTGATTTGAACAAAGGTGGCTTAGTAAACAGGGTTAGGATTCTGTCGACTAAGGCTTTTTAACTTTATGAGTCGTAAGAGTCTCATAAAGGTATTTCTCCCTACGAGTCATGAGGATTTCGTAGGCGTATTTTCTCCTTAGGAATTATGGGGATTCCTAAGTGATATTTTCTCTTGTAAATAATAAAGATCTTGCAAGATTGTTTTCTTCTTATAAGTTGAGAGGACTTACAAGTGTCGTTCACCATATGGGGATATTTCTCGCCATTGGTGGAATTTGGTGGGGAAATGTTTATTCGTGCATGCGGATTGTATACAAGGGTCAATATTGGACCGCCTGTAGGGCCACAATGCTTAGGAAACAGGTTTAAATCTGTCGCCAAAGAATTTTGAATCTTATGAGCCGTGAGAATCTCATAAGGGGAATTCTCCTTACGAGTCATGAGGATCTCGCAAGTGGGTTTCCCTGTGGACGACCTGTACTAATCACGGCTAGCTACTATCAACACCGTCTTAATTGTGGTTACTTTATTTACAACACTCTTTAAAACAGATTAAACAAATGGCGCCGTTGCCGAGGAAACGATTGTAATTTTTTTCTTGTTGGTCGGGTTGATTTCTTATAAAATTCATACCATAAAAATAAAAAAAAAACCGCATCTTGTGTATTTAACGATTATTGTACGAGTTTTGCAAGGGAATATGGAGTAACTGGAGTAACGAAACATTGAGTTAGAGAATTTCATCGTAGCCTAGAGAAGCATAGGGGTGCTCTAAAAAAAATTTAGCAAAAGAACTCTCCATAGTGCGGCGGAACCGCGGCAGAAGTGGGCTATTGGCGGCGGAACCGCGGCGCTTTGGTAGAGACGGGCCCCCAAAATCCTCAGGTAATTTCTTCATATCTTCCTCTTTCCTATAAAGCTCCAATAAAGCTGTTCGGGAAGCTAAATCTAAGGTCTACAAGGAGGTGTACGAGAAATTAGACACTAAAGAAACTGAAAATGATATATACCGGATTGCTCGGATGCGGGAAAAGAAGACTAGAGACTTATGTGCGGTGAAGCGTGTCAAAAATGAAAATCAGAAGGTTTTAGTTCGAGATGAGGATATCAAGGAAAAATGGAGAGATTATTTTGACAAATTGTTCAATGAGAGATTTACTAAGAATTTGGATGGACTTGTCATTCAATCTCAAGATATAAACCGTGATTTCTTGCGTAAAATAAGACTACCTGAGCTTAAAGAAGCTTTGAACAGAATGAGTTTAAGAAAAGCGGTTGGTCCTGACGGGATTCCTATCGAGATTTGGAGATGCTTAGGAGAAATAGGCGTTAAATGGCTGACAGATCTGTTTAATAAGATTTGGCAGACAAAAAAGATGCCAAATGAATGGAGGAAAAGTATCCTTGTACCTATCTACAAGAACAAGGGTGACATTCAAAGTTGCTCAAACTACCGTGGAATAAAACTTATGTGTCACACCATGAAACTTTGGGAGAGAGTGATTGAACACAGGCTAAGGAAGGATATTGAGATAACAGAGAACCAGTTTGGGTTCATGCCTGGACGATCGACGACAGAGGCTATTCATTTGCTTTGTCAACTTGTCGAGCGTTTTCGAGAGAGGAGAAGAGATTTGAATATGATATTTATTGATTTAGAAAAAGCATACAACAAGGTACCTAGAGAGGTATTATGGGGGACAATGATGAAGAAGGGGTCCCCGTCAAGTATATTGACATAATCAAGGATATGTACGATGGAGCAGTGGAAAATGTCAGAACTTGCGGCGGCTTAACGAGTGATTTTCCGATTACAATTGGTTTACATCAAGGATCTGCATTAAGTCCATTCCTGTTTACCATCGTGATGGATGAGCTTACTAGAACTATCCAAGATGAGGTACCTTGGTGTATGCTATTCGCTGATGATATTGTTCTAGTAAATGAGACGAAAGCAGGGATTAATGCAAAATTGGAATTATGGTGGCAAACATTGGAATCTCGGGGATTCAGATTGAGCAGGTCCAAGACAGCATATATGCATTGCAAATTTAGTAACCAGTGAAGTCAAAACCATATTGGTATAACATTAGAAGGGCAAAAGATATCACCGAGCGACCAGTTTAGATATCTAGGTTCCATCATCCAAAAGAATGAGGAGAACGATAGTGATGTTAATCAAAGGATCCAAGCTGGTTGGTTGAAATGGAGGAGTGCAACAGGGATTTTGTATGATCGTAACTTTCCGTTAAAATTGAAAGGGAAGTTTTATCGGAGCGCTATTCGGCCTGCCTTATTATATGGTACAGAATGCTGGGCTCCTAAGAAGCATCATACACAGAAGATGCACGTAGCGGAGATGCGCATGCTTCGTTGGATGTGCGGTAACTCTAGAAAAGATAAGGTGCGAAATGAGGATATTCATGCAAAAGTTGGTGTAGCACCTGTGGAGGAGAAGATGCGGGAAAACCGGCTAAGATGGTTTGGTCATGTGGGACGCAGACCTATGGAAGCACCGGTTCGAGATACTCTCGATATGGGCAATGGCAAAAGCGGAAAAGGGAGACCGAAGAAAACATGGATGGAGGTGATACAAAACGATATGGTTGCCAAAGGACTCAATGAAAGCATATTGTTCGATAGGAGTGAGTGGAGGTGGAGGATTCATGTGCTGGACCCGGCGTGATTCTCATGTTGGTTCATGTAGCCTACCCCATATACTTGGGATAAAAGCCTCAGTAGTTGTTTTTTGCAAACATCGTCGCTAAAAATCTTTTTCCGTGTTTTAGATTTGGTTTGTTTTGCATATTTAAAATGGACATTAAGGGGAAATAAACCCAAATCCAGATTAGGTGGGGATTTCATCACCCTTTCTAGGCCCCACAAATCACAAAACGAGCATATTTTCACCCTATATTAATTAAAAAATATCTGGACCAAGCCTTTAAGGACCGTCGCGCTCAATTAGGACAGAGAAAGGTCGTGGGTAATCTATCGCTTATCCGCATTTCTCTTGTGATATCTAGGCAAGTGTGACTAAGAAAAGTGGTTACTTAATTAGGCCCGCTATTTCGGTGATTTGTATAGCGGATACCTACCACTTACTTGGCACTTACCTGGCCATAAGAGTGATAAAGAGGTGGTAGAGGATTGATCCTGCGACTTATCCTTTGGAAGTCTAGGAGTGGTCTAGTGACCTTAACTAAGAGACCCTAGTTCTAGGGATTGATTGTGCGTTCTGTGATTTGTTGAGTCAAGCCTCAAGTACCTCTTTCAATGCAAAACAATTTCCAAAATCCAAAAGAGCTTAAATCATTTCACCCTCTGTTCTTATAATGGGTAACCTAAACAGACGAACTCTTGCCGAGCTTTACTATCTAGAACCAGATATATCTTGTTTTCGTAACTGCTTCGGTACAAAATCCGACTCTACCATAACTTTAAAAGATAGGATAGAGCAAGCGGAAAAGAACAGTTGGATACCTCACTCAAGATCCCATCAACCGCATCAAAATTCCATATTTTCTTATGTTGATAATATGTTTAAGGCGAGTGAGGGAACTTCAAAACACATGTCCATCGCTGAGCATATTGCAAAGGCTGAAAGCCAAAATTTCAATCTTTTCACTAATCCAAAACCGTTAGGACAACAAACACCATCATTTCCATATGAAAATATTGATACTCGTTTTGAGGCGAATATGACATCTTTTACACCCATGACTATTGCTGAACAAATAGCAATTGCCAATCGCCAACTAACCAACCAATCTCAATATTCTTCATATCCTAATGTTGATCCTAATCCTGGTAATGAAACTTGGGTTCACCCTTCTAATTCTTATTCACAGTACCAAAACTTCACACGCTCTCATGTTGACACTTATCTTGAGGCTAATGGGACAAATCAGAAACGCATGTCGATTGCGGAACACATTGAACTCGCCCGTAGCCAACAAGTAAGGGCATCTCTTCTTAACATTTCTCTTCAGGCTAATGTGGCAAATCATAAACGCATGTCAATTGCTGAACACGTTGAACTTGCCCGTAGCCAACAATTAGACACTTCCCAACCATACTCATATTCTTCACCATATTTAGACAGTGCTTCTGAAAATGAATCAGAAAGTTCCACAGTTCAAAGTGAATCCTTCATTGGAACTTCTTCAGAACCCATATCTAGTTTTGAAGTAGATTTGGAATTGAGTAGTGACAAAGAAAAATAGACCTCTCAAAGTCAAACCAAAACCAATTCTTTTGATCTCGATACCTTCTATCCTGCATCCCAACCGAATATATTCGATGTTCAACCGCTTCACAGTCTAAGTGATGAGGTGCCCGAGAATAACATGCTTGACTTTGCTTATAGTGAGTGTGAAAGAGAGCTCGACACCATTTCAAATCAAACCAATACTTATTCGACTACACTTGATATTTCAAATCTTCCAACTCCATCAAGTGAACCAAGTGATCTATCGATTAAGAATACCTATTCGTTTGATTTGACCGAAGGTGTTAGTGAGGGCGATGATGAGAATCTCGTTGAAGATGAACCTGTTATGTTGGATGAGTTGGATTCTCCTACCCATAATGTCCCTTCTATTGAATACGAATATCTTCCTGTACAATTAACCGATTCTATTCTTACCACCGACCTATCCGATAAGCAGAACGATAGTCACCTTTCATCTCCCATATCTGGTTCAACAATGCTCGACACCCAAATTTGTTTACCCATTTTCATCACCCACTTTATTTGGTTCCTCTAATCTTCTTTCAACTCCACCGAGTTTTGATGAATCACACTCCGATATTTCGAGTTCTATGATTCTTAAAAGATCAATCGATTTAGACTATTTTGAGGAGGAAGGAGACGATCATTTTGAATCTCCTACCTTTATAATTTCTGATGAATCGAGTATTTTGAATCTTGGTGCGCATAAGACCGACCTTGGAACTTTCAACTGTCTTAGTGAATCTGCATATTCCATCAATTTAGATATTGATGAAATTATTACTCGGACCATTGATGAAAATTTGGAAGATATTTTCGTCGAAGAATTTGCATTCCTAAAAGACATGGATGTTGTGATGATTCAACCTCCACCCGAAGAAGTTGAACCACCACCCTTTCTTCTTATCATGTACAAGAATGCAAATATTCCA
Source organism: Agapanthus africanus (assembly GCA_030015575.1). Classification (NCBI taxonomy): domain Eukaryota; kingdom Viridiplantae; phylum Streptophyta; class Magnoliopsida; order Asparagales; family Amaryllidaceae; genus Agapanthus; species Agapanthus africanus. Next base: position 43,744,464 of record JASDDO010000024.1, on the reverse strand, counting down.
CTCATTCCTAATCATTCACATTCTCGTTTTCTTCCACCATCACTGTTTCGTCTTTACCAATCGAAATGTAAACCCGATCGATTACACCTCTTATCTCTCCACTTCTTCACATCTATGATCTTCTACCAACCATGTTGTTATATCGATAAATTTTTTGAATGGTTGATGTTGGCTTTTGGTCTTTATAAAGCTTTGTATAGACCAATAACTTTACCCCCTCTTATAATGTTTAATACTGTTTTACTCAAGTTTGGGGGGAGGGGGATATTTTGTCTCTTGAAAGAAAAACAAATTTTTACAAAATTGTGAGCCAAAAATAAGTTTGGGGGAGGATTTCACTGTCATTAATTCTTGTCCCCGTTACTAACTTTTCCTCCCAAGTCTACAGGTTTTAAGCTTAATAGATGACATCAGTGAGGACACTACTGCAAATAGGTTTGGGGGAGGTTTGTGCTTATTCACGCATCATTTTTTGCAATATACTAAATAAAAGCACAAAAAAATTTGATAATGAAAGTTAGAAAGTAAAAAATACATATGATAGGAAGGAAAAGTTTAAGAAAAGCAAGAAAATTAGATATTTTATAACGAATCTAGTAATAGGTAGTCATGATATATTGTCCTAAGGGTTAGTAAGATGGAGGGAATCACTAATCTTAGGATAGAAATAGGTCTGAAAAATAGTCTTTATTCTTGAGTCCAAACATCTGAACGTTGATACCCTACTATATGCACTTGCACACATCTTGAAATTTAGGAAAGTAGAGGATACCTTGAAATGCTCATGTCTAAAAGCCTTAGTATGAAGGGGAAAAAATATATAGAAAAAAAATAAATGGAAAAAAATGGTGAATAAAAATGAACACTGGATTTGTAATTACTTAAGGCAGCATAAAAAAAATAGCGAGGGTAATTTATCACCTAGTGCCTTAGACCAACTGGTTTGGGAGCCACTGCTAAAACTTAGGTGTTTCAAGACGAGGATATTGCTAATTACTTCTAAAAGAGTGAGCACATTTGGTAATCGGTTGGTTAGTACCTCAACAAGTATTAACGGCCGCATGAAAAATGTGTGAGCAATTCCATCTATAAATATTCACCAACCAAAAAGTACTAAGAAAGATGGACAAGAGGATGATAGCTTGGATTGAATTCTCTAAGTGTATGGATGTCTCTTATAAACACGTAGAGGTATATGATCTATGTTTGAAAGAAAGGTAGGGAGGAAGAGTAAAGGCGATATTTTATTAAGAGATGATGTTATTTCCGACACCTTTTCATGACCATTAAGATTGGGCTCATGACTACTAAAATGCTAGTGTAGTTTGAATCTCTTATTTTCTAGTTCTTTCATTTATATGTTCTTTATCTTTGTATGTAAATTTCATCGTCTTTCTTTTATTATGGGATTTTGTGGGTGTAATCTGTTGAAAACCCTCAGGAGGCAGCACTCCTCCTACTATGGACATCTAGAGATTTAAAGGGTTGTTGCACGTGCTCAGTGCAATCGTGTTGCCTACGAAAGTGTGCTAGGTTTTTCTTTTTCTTCTTCTTCTCTTTAATAACTAGTTTATTCGGGACGATCAAAGTTAAGTTTGGGGTATTTGATTAGTATAAAATATTGCACATTTGAATGATTATTTTCCCCAATATTGTTAAGTTCTAAAAGGTGTTTATTATAATTATAGAACATATGAGGGTTTTTGTGTAAAAAGTTTATTATCATATGTTTTTACATTATAATTAACATAATGAGGGAAAATACATGCATATAATATTTATATAAAATATTAGTAATTAAAATATGAATATAATATCAAATATTTCTAATCAATATTCTTAACATATAATATCATATAAAATGGTTAGAATAATATCTCAAAAATAACAAATATTACTAACACCATGACTTGAGATATTGTGCAGATCAGGACTGGAATCCAAGAGATCCGAGATGTCGGAATCAAATCTGCCGAAATATGGAAGCAGATCGTAAGATTTAGCAACGGCAGAGACTCAGTGCATTATTTTCAGAATACAGACATCGAAGAGATCTCCAAATGTCAACAGAAGAGAGTAGAAAAATCCCAGATGATGATACCACCAAAGAGCCGTGGTTGGGCGGCCAAAAGCATGTATTTGCGGCGGATCCACGGCATATCCAGGGCTTTAGGACATGATTTTTGTGGTTTTGATCGTATCAGAATATAATCATAGATGTTATCTTGGGTTTCTAGTTTCTGTGACTATATATAGGACCAAGAGCTTCACATCTAAAATCATCAAACTGAAGAAATCAAGAGGTCCAAAGCGATCCGCGCATCTAGATGATCATCAGCTAGTCATCTACCTCTAACAAGAGAGAAAGCGAGAGCAAAAAATAGGGTTCTTTGCAATCTACTTTCAGAAAGGAGAGTTGTATGAAATAGTTGATTAATAAAGATAGTGTTTTTATTATTATTTTTGCAATTACTTTCCGCACTTACTTTCCGCACTACTTTCTGCATCTTAATCATGCTTTCATTCTTCAATCTTTCTTCTAAATCTCAAACCATGAGCGAGTAATTCCTAGCTTGTTAGGGTTCGTGGGCTAGGTAGATCAATGGATGATAAAATCATTTAACCTATTTATACATTTTAAAGTCTATAAACTTTAGCAAAATAAATGTTAACATCCTTATCGAGCGCGCTACCAATCTATTCCTAGTCACGACTATGATTCGAGATATGTTCAACACTTGTTTTGTTAAGAGCTAGACATGAATAATGATCAATGTAAGGACAAGGGTTAAGAGCGGGAAAACCCTAGTTTCTTCCAAAAGAACCCTAATCTACATTCAACACTATCCATCTAGTTTTAAACTATTAAAAGATAAAATGAGTCATTTTTAATTAGTCATCCATTACTACTAAGTCATATGAACCCTACAAGCCACTTCTTCATAAATCTTACATCCGTAGTATATCCGTAACTACAACCAATCTTCCATCTTCCATCAACTCGTCTAAAACAATAAAAAGGTTCACGTTTCATTATGGACGACCCGTACTCATCGCGGCTAGCTACTAGCGACACCGTCTTGATTGTGGTTACTTTATTTACAACACTCTGTAAAACAGATCAATCAGTTATCACATGGCAGGTACGGGTTCGCTTCCATCCTTGATATTGAGCCGTCCTATCCTCATGGTTTAGGTCCTCTTTGGCTAATGCTTTTGCGGTAGGGTTACCCTCCTGCTGTCGGATAAAGCGAACCTATCTTGTTGATATTGATCTTCGACCCAGTCTTTGAAGGTGAAGCATTCTTCAAGGGGATGACCTATGGCTTGGTGGTAGGAGCAATAATCCGGGTGATGGACCCAGTTTATTTGTCCGGGGTGCCGAGACTCCGGTAGCGTCACCATTTAATATATCATGACAAGGTTGAATATTTTCCTTGTCTTGTCTTGAGGGAAAGAATATTCCCGACTCATCTTCTTTATAAAGGACGGGTTCCAACTGTGTTTTTCTTGATAGCGTGGCTTCTTAGATCTGCCATGTTGTTTGTGAACGTTGTTTGCGCTCTTTGTCCTGTTTTTTTCCTTTATTTTGGGATTTTTTCTTTTTGCGAGGACATACAGCGAGCTGAGGATAAAAGGCATTATAGTCTTCTTTCTTCGCAGATTGTTGATTGAGGCGCTGCGTCCTGGCATTTTCATAAATGGCTATTTCAAGGCTGTGATTGTCTCATCTCTTTTAACAAGCCTCTTCTATTAGATTGTCTATTTGTTCTTCGAGCGATGGATTTAACATTTTTAGAGCGAGATTTCGCTCTGTTCCAACGTCATGGCCTTTTGGAAGAGCGTTTCCCCCTTCGCTGGAGCTGTTTATGACGCGGCAGCTGTGGAACTGCTCCCGTTTCTTGGACCGAACGTATTCGAGCCCCGTTGTCTCCATCTTCCCGTTGGGCATCTTTCGCTGAGTCCCGGGAATATCCCAAATCTTTTTGTAGAAACGGGCCTGTCGAATAATTTATTTGAGGGGTACACCTTGGCATCTTAACAGCCTTTTCTATCCTTCCGCATAGTATCTTGGCAGACGGATTGGTTGAAGCCCGTCGAGTGCAAAATCGGCACCATGCCAGACTTCTTTTTCTAGTTTGGTCTCCGTAGATTGGTAGAAGAGGATCTCTTTTTCACTTCTTCGTCTGGGATGGACGTAGAAAGTCTGCAGTTCTTGTACGCTGTATATATGGAGCGCATCAAGTTCCTTGTAATGCCGAGGCGGAGCCATTGCGATTTGCAGACTCTGATCTGCTTCGTCGAGAGTTTGCACTGATGGGCGGATGGAGAACACTGCGTTGGCATCGTCCTCAGAGTCGCTGCCAAAGACCAGAATAGGAGTAGATGGTCTGGGCCTGTTGTTTCCTTTTTGGGGTTGCCCCGAGTATATTATTTCTTCATGTTCCTTGGAATCGCTCCCAAATATCGGGATGGTGGCGACGGGCTTCTGTTTATCCTCCGGCTTATGACACCTTTCCGTATCTTCAAAGTCTGGTAGGAAGTACTTTGGGTCTTCATATTTTCGGACTTCGTTCACAGAGAATGGGTTTATCTCCCCTGTAACGGTGTATTCCGAGCCGTCTTTGAAATACTTCATACACCGATGTTGTGTAGAAGGGATGGCGTTGTATTTGTGTAACCAAGGCCTGCCGAGCAGAGCGTTATAGCAAGTCTTGGCATCAATGACATGAAATTTGATGTCAGTGACGAGCATCCCGAAGCGTAACGTCAAAATTATGGACCCAAGTGTCCATGACGACCATGAGTCGAAACCGAAGATAGTAATTTTGCCTCGAGCTAGGTGTTGAACGTTAATGCAAATCTTTTTCAGCACTCTCACGTTGAGAAGGTTGACCGAGTATCCGTTGTCGACAAGGATTTTTCCTATCTTGATGTCGTGGCAGTACTCAGTGACGTATAACGGGCGATTATGTTCGCACGTACTGAGGAGGAGGTCTTTATCGCTGAATGTAATGTCAGCCGTGTGGACCCCTGCCAGCTCGTCCTTCATCTTCTCTTCTGCGAGGAAAGTTTGGAACTGATCGGGCTCTTGTAATGCCTTAATCAGAGAATCTCGTACCTCTTTGGACAAGAGGAGAGTATCCAATATGCTCAGTTGTGAGGGTATTTTCCTCAAATGTGCCAGTACGTTGTAATCCACCTTATTATTCTTAGGCGGATCCCTCATTTCGAGCTTTTTGACAACTCTACCGTCGAGGGCAATTTCCTCAGTTATTTTTTCTTTCCCTTAGTTTTTTTTGCTCGAACCTTTGTTTGTAGGTCCGAGATTCTTCTCAGACAGCGTGCGGTTACGTAGCTGAATATTCTCGTAGTTCTTCTCATCCTCTTCATTTTCGGAGGTGGAGTCGTTGAAGAGCGGACCGAGGGGTATTTCATCTTTAGAATCGCTCCCGAAAGTAAGAACTTGGGGCTTTTCCCCTTCCGGAAAGGTATCAACCATATGACAGTTGCCAATCGTTTTCTCATACGCACTTGCCGCACTTTTTTGCTGTCGAGGAGCTTCACGTTTCAACCTCTTGAAGTGTTTTTGATGGGAAACATTTCCTTACCACCATTTCTTGAAGGTACTGCATTCCTCGGTGGGGTGGGTAACCCTCCGATGATATAGGCAGTAATTTGGATGTGAATCCTCTACGTCGAAGCATATAACCTCGGGAGTGTTTCCTACTAGAGATAGCAGCTTCATTCCCATTGACAGGGTTTTGGCGAACCGCTTCTCTGCCTTAATCCTGCCCTTATTTGTCGCAGGTATGCCTTGGTTTGGTTGGAGTACTTTATGACTCCACATTGCCGCAGCTTCTTCATCCTGACGCTGACACTTAGCCTTTTTGTATATGGTTGTTTCGCGTTCTCGGTCATCTTTACTTTTTCGAAAGGCTTCGTTTAACAGCCTATCAATCGAGTCTTCTGGCAGCTCCGTGGATTTTAGCGCCGATCTTGCCCCCAATTCCTCTACGCTGTTCTCTGACGCTGAGGGAGTTTCTTCATCATTTAATAACGAATGAGAGACTACGTGGCAACTTACTACATAGTCTTTGGTTTCTTCTGATGATTCATTTTTCTCATCGTTGTCACCATCTTCGTTCTCAAGAACATGCTTGAGTAACTCTTCAAGGGTGACCGGTGTCCACGCCTTCTGGTTGTACTCCTCCAACGCGTCGATGTAATTTTATAGGTTTGTGTGATTGTCGTCATACTCGGCAGGCTGCACAGGCTTTTTGGTCTTCCTCTTTTTGTTTGAAGACTTCGAAAGCTCGACTTGGGGATTTTGCCCTTTGTCAACAACTTTCGGTATAGGACGCGGTTACAACATCCCTTCGATAATTCCAGGTTCAAGCGGGCTTTTCCACCTGACTGCCGGACATGCCTGTAGATCCTTCAGCATTCTTTTGATTTTTGCTGAAAGAATGACTTCCCATGGAGTTTCTTCCACGAGCGAGCATGATGCCCCCAGTGCATCCACCTTTTTGGGAGTGTGCTTCTGGGGCGGGTTCACCCTCCAGTTCTCAGACAGCACGAACTTGCTCTGTTGATACTGGTCCTCAACCCAGTTCTTGAAAACGTAGCAATCCTCAATTAGATGGCTCACCATTCTGTGATAGGAGCAGTAGTTGGGGTTGTTGACGTCGCTGGATTGCGGTGGTCACCATGGGTCTGGCAATGTGATGAGTTTGGTACGCATTCCCAACACAATTAGTCTCTTCGTCTTATCGCGGGGAAACAAGTAAGTGCATCTTAGCCTTTCTTCCAGAGATAGGCGTGTATGTGCATTGTTTTGGCGAACAGCCGGTTTTAGGTCACCCGGATTTTGTTGAGTGTTAGCGACGAAGGCCGCTTTCCCTTTACCCTTGGCGTTTCGAGAGTCCTTATTTGAGGAGGAAGGCCCGTGGCCCATCTGGTCTATTTGGGCTAGTTTATCGATCAAAGGCTGGAAGGTGGTTGTCTTGAAGAACGTCATGAACTGGAACACAGTCGTTTGAGGATTAAGGGTCCTGATGAACATGCCCATGGCGGGGGATTCTTCGATGCGTTGTTCGCAATTTGACCATAGGTTCCTCCATCGGATTGCATATTGGACCCAAGTTTCTCCTTGCTTTACCCTGGCATTGATTAATGCCATGATCGGGGTATGCTCGCTTGCGCTAGCGAAACGCTGTGTGAATAGCAGTTCCATCTCTGACAAGCTGCCAACAAACCGGCGAAGCAACAATTTGTCATCGCCTCTAGTGTTGCCGCACAGAGCTTTAAACTGCGCGGCGTGCTGATGAGGGTTGCATGTCCCTTTGTATATATGGAACTTGGGGATCGTATATCCCGGTGGGTACTTGATTTGATCATACCACCCTAGATACGATCGTCCAGTTCTGACGATTTGGCCAGCCGCTCCATTTGCTTGATGAGCTCTTATTCGTTGAGCAATATAATCATCAAGAGCAGCCTTGGAGATCGTTTCCTTTTTGGCTGTTGATAAAGCCGGAAGAGCGTTTGATGTTTCCCCTCTGTCATTCTCGATGATTATCGGCGGATCCTCAGCTGGGGGTTCTGGCTGGATCATCATTCCAACCATATCTTGGAATAAGAGAGCCATCTGCATTATGTTAGCAGGCTGCTCAGCAGCTTCCTTGTCCTTTCTTTCAAGCACCCTTCGCAGGAACGTTGTATCAGTCACCTGCTCCTGGCGTTGTTCGGCTGTTGTATCCGGACTTTCTTTCTGCCCGGTAAGAGCTTCCATTTTGGTCAGCATCTCCTGGAGCTTTTGTTGCCGCGCCTAAACTTTTGTTAGCGATCGAGTTTGCGGCTGATGACCTACGGAAGCACGGCTTTCTTCTTTACTGGAAGACATGTTAACCGTGTGTACGATCATGCCCCCAAACTTGGGGTGTTTGGGTCCAGCACCTTTGGAATTCGTCGCCGGCGGTGGGATTTTCTCCAGCCTCGTCCTTTCATGGGAGGTCGAAGTTTAAGGAGCCGTTGTAACAGGCACCTATGTAGAAGAAGTCCCTCGCTGTATGTCGGAAGGACGGTCTTTCTCTTGCCGAGCCTTCGATTTCTTCGGTCGACGAGACCCTGTGAATTTAGGAGGAGAGCCGTTGATGGGGTTGCTCCGTCTTTTCCTGCACTGTAGTTTCTGCAGGCAGGGGCGATTTCTTTAGCACCGCCGTTGGAAAGTTCTTGCGTACCCTCCTGAGTAGATCAAATCTGTTCCCAGTTGGAACAGAAGCATCGGCTTCCACCGTTGGAGTTGGTAGGGTAAGTCCAGAGGGAGAATTGCCCCTAGCTTTTCTCACTCGGCGCCGGTGATGACGTCGAGCGTGTCTTGAAAAAGGGACCGCCTCAGTTTTGGAAGCGGCTTCTTCGTGCCCCCGGATTTGGTGAGGGGTTATTGTTGGTGTCAGCCTGTTGAATACAAACGTCCTTGGTAGGGTTTGAGGATGGCCGGCCAATCTTTCAAAGACCGACTTTCTTGTAAGGGAAGCACCTTTGATGACTTTTCCCGTAACAGTAGTTGGGAGGGCTATCCGTTTTGGGGTATCCCCTTCAGGTGTCACAAGCCTCTTTGCGGGCCCGTTTGGGTTCTTTCCCAGCCTATTGAAGACAGAGACGTCAGCTTTGGATGGCCCGATGAGAAGGGCCATTATGGTCGCTAGTCGATCGAAGACTGACCTCTTGGAAGTTTCTTCCCGCGGTGCTGAGGCACAGACACCCACAGGTGAGAACATGGTCCCGAAGAATAGTCCAGTAGTGGCTTGCGTTACTTGCCCCACCGGCAGTGAAAATATGGAGACCGCGTTGGGCTTGTAGGTCACTCCTCCAGTTAGGGTGGAGCAAGAGTTGCTGTTGGAAGAAGTGCAGTAGGAAGCTATCGATTTTCTTCTTCTGCACAGGAGCAGGACACAAATTTTAGTACCTCAAATCCAAGGGCAACCATTGCGAACCGCGATTTCATTCGTGAAACACGACACACGAAGTGTGGAGTGGAAAGAGGAAAAGGTCCCACCGGGCATGCCAGAATCTGTTTATCACCGGAAATGGAGACGAACTGGGATGGATCGTCATACCTGAATTTGGGGGCAGATACTATTTGGATTTATCCATCCACCTCTCCGAAGATACCAAGTTGATTTATGGCACCATATATCGGAGGTTTGGACGGATGCGGCCGTTGTAGCAGAGTTTATCAGTTTCCCCCTCGTTTGTGAGGGGTTTTTGATTGTGGGGACGCTTTTCCCTACAGGCGCAAGCCGCTGTAGTTAATTACGTTACCGCATTGCGATAACCACTTTCTCCTGCTCCGGAAGTTCACTTCATGTAGTGTGTGTTTTTGTTTATTTAGGTTGCCCGTAGATTGTATACGGAGACTAGTTTCTGTCGTCGCCTGTAGGGCACGGATCAGTCCAAATCCGTATATTTTATATTTGGGCTTGGCTTATTTAAAGACCGTTAATCTGGTTTGAGATTAAGATCTACTTAAACATATGAGCATTTTTGCCCAATTATTTTAGTTTAAGGACATCGCGGTCCATTACCGCCGTGTTTAGGGCAGATATTAGTTTAAGGACATTTCGGTCCATCATTCCCAATTTAGGGAAACACGTTAGTTTAGGGACGTTTCGATCCATTATCGCCATGTTAAGGCGAGGTTCTGGGATGCGCACGTCAATTTGGAAGTGCATCAATATATGACGAAGGAGTTGTTGGTTGTCGGGACCCGCCACCTCTCTGAAGACGATTAGGAATTACAACGACATATATCATAGGTGTAGAAGGGTGTATCCTTGAACCAAATCCCGTATTTGAGGGAAAAAGGGGTTGTGAAGGGCCTAAGAATCGTTAGTCATGTTTGAGATTAAGATTACCTTAGGAGATACGATAAGAATATCATTTTGGATATGATCAAGGAGATATTATTAATCATGTTTGAGACTAAGATCAGCTCAATAATGTTTTTAAGGGTCATTTTTGCTTAAGATCCATCAAAAAAGCATTTGGGCTCAGCTGCAAGAAACTTCGGAGGTTTAACCAATTTGGGCATAGTCTGCCTACTCTTATTCAAAAAGTGATAAGCACTAATTTGGGCTCTGTCTGTTCAACCCTTTTCTTTTTATGAAAAAAGTGCTAAGCACTTATTTGACGTTCTGACACTCACATGGGTGTCATGTGAAGCATTTGATTATGGGCGCCGCCCAATGAGTGCTGAGCACTATGCCACTTTGGCTGTTTATGGAGTGCTGAGCACTTTTATTTTTTTCTTCTTTTTTGATGGCGCCCATGTGGGTAGCACTTAAGGCGCTGGGGCACTGCCCATTCAGTGCTAAGCACTTAGCCGTTTTGGCTGTATGTGATGTGCTAAGTACTTTTTATGTGGTGCCCGCGTGAGGAGCACGTGCAGTTTCTTTTATATAGAGATGTAATCTCTGTTGATGGTAATTTGACCATTAACGATCACCAAGATCATTATTTTGAGGATCTGGGATCATGTTCTTTTTAAGAACTAAGTTCTTGATTCAAAGGAACTGAGTTCCTGGAGTATTATGGACTCCATATTCTTTCACTTTTAACTTTGTTCTTTCCTGAATTTTTGATTCTCAAGAACAAGATCTTCCAGATGAGAATTAAATTCTCAAATTGTGAAAGACTTGTCTTATGGATCTCAGATCTAGAGAAAAAACTAAGTTTTTTTAGAAAGGTTCAACCCTTAGATATGTTAGGTAAAGGAGATGTTTTGATCTCGATGTTCTCTTTTCCTAGGGTTTCGAGAATGGAGCTCTTCTTCTTTGAGAATTGAATTCTCTCCCTCTGTTTTTTCTCTCTCCGTCTCTCTCTCTCTGTGCCTCTGGTCTCTCCCTTCTTCTTTTCCTACTTTGATTAATCTCTTTGCTCCTATTTATAGGAGTAGAGAAAAATCAATTTATTGAGAAAATCTCTCATTGAGAGATCATGATTGATTTTATAATCAATCAAAATGATCTTTTAGATCAATCGATGAATTTTATTCACCGTTGGATTTTTAATCCAAAAGCTCTCTGTTTAACAGAGAAAATTTCTTGTTTGTTTAACAAGATTAGGAAATATTTTCCTATGATAAAATTTTAGTCTATCATATGAATATCTTGTTAGTTTAACAAGATTAGAATATTATTCTATCATATGAATATCTTGTTGGTTTAACAAGATTAGGAATATATTTTCCTAACATAGAATTTAATTATGTTATATGAATATCTTGTTAGTTTAACAAGATTAGGAAAATATTTTCCTAAGATAGAATTTTATTCTATCAGATGATTTAAATGGTGATATTTTATCACCATTGGATTTTAAATCCAAGATTCTCTGTTAGGGAAAGATCTTTCTATATTAGAAAGATCAAGGAAAATATTTCCTAAATAGAATTTAATTCTTTCATTTGATTATTTATTTGATCAGGGAGATATTTTTTCCCTAATAGAATTTAATTCTATCATTTTGATGATTTATTATCACCATTGGATTTTTGATCCAACGGCTCTGTTTAACAGAGAATATCCCAGATTTTAAGGAAATATTCCCCATGTAGAATTTAATTCTATCCTTTTTAATTTGGATGTTGATGCTCACGTGCTATGCATGAGGGCGCCGTCTAAGAATTTAATTCTTTTATAAGTAGTCACTCTTGTGCTTTGCATGCCGGCGCTCACGTGTGTTCCATATGAGGCGCCACTATAGAATTTAATCTTAACAGAGGCTGGCGCTGGCTCTCACGTGGGAAACACGTGAGGCGCTCAAGGATTTAATCCCATCAGAGGCGATAGTTATATGTTTTGCTTGTGGGTACACACGTTTAACACATGGAGCTTTTCCTTTATTTTTATAAGGGAACAGCAAGCTCTGAGCCAAAAAAAATTGGCGAGAACAGTGAAGACGAGATTCAACAGAAGTTTCCATACTTATTTTCTTAGATTCATGTTTTCTTGTCTTTTCTTGTTCCGGAAATTTCGGGGACGAAATTTTTTTGTAGATGGGTATAATGTAACACCCTAGTCCATTTATACCATATTTATTTGAGTATTTTCTAATCTTGTGACTATTTCTTAATTATTATTATTTTTGGATGTGGATAGTGCCTTGGTATTTATGGTTAGTATCCGACCCGACCCGCATGCTTGAAACCTGTCTTGGTTCTAGATCACGTCATATCATTGCTAGTACGAAGGATCCATGCACATCTAGATTTGGTATACACATATATCATACTTTAGAATTTGCATATATTTTCTAATAATACATATAATAGTCAAATAATATTTTTAAAGAGCTCGCCTGGCCTGTATCATACCCCATATCTTGTGAGTGCATCTAGACATCCTGTTCATGTCCAGTTTGATGAAACAGACTCGTTTGGGTCGCTACGTATTTTTACGTGTATCCGTTCTTGGGGGTATACATTTTATCTAACCGGATGTCGCATTATAGTTTTAACTGACACATGTTTTATTCGTATTTTAAAACTAGATTTTTAGACAGAACCCGGGTATTTTTCAGAGTATATTTGATATTAGCTATAAATCCTAGAATATATATTATAATATTTTATAAAACCTTAACAGTTTATATTATACATAATATATATAAATATATTTTAAATAACTAATAATATATTTTCCTCACATCTCTCTCTTTCTCTACACTCTGTCTCTCTCTTTACAATTCTCACCAGTCTCTCTCTCTCTCTCTCTCTCAACTGATATATATATATAATAATAATATACCCTAATTAAACTAACAAAACACCCCTCTCTCTCTCCTCAATATTTTTCCTACGTCTTCACCTCCGGCCATGAAAACCCACGCCCTAACCCTAGCCGAGTCCTAGCCTTCGTCGCTAACCATCCCAACCTCACCATACCCTCGCCCTCGACCACCTCGTCACCCCCTCTCCTCTCCCGAGCACTCAACGCCACCACCACGACCCCCGGCGGCTTCACCCGTGAACCCAACACCCATAACTAAAGAAAACCATGACCTCGACTTTCCTCCTCACCGCCGATCTCCTTGACAATAGCACCCCGACCTCGTGACCATCTTTATCTCCTTTCCCACTCCATCCCAGCAACCTTCCTGAGCACCCACCAAACCCTGAGCACCAAGAACCTAATGCCAGAAACTCCCTTGCCTCCACCGCCGATCACCTCACCACCTCGTCGCTGTCACCCTTCACCTCACCTCCACATCCTCTCCTCTCCTTTTCCCCGACCATAAAACCCTACAACCAAGAACCCGAGCACCCAGCAACCCTCGGCAACCCAAGAAACCCACTGTTGCCGTTACCCATCGCCGTCGACAGCCGATTGTCGTCACCCCCTCGCCTCCTCTGTCCCAGAACCCTAAGCCAAGCCACACCCCCACTCTTCTCCTTCTTCTCTTCTTTCTTTCTTCTTCTTTTTCTTTCTTTCTCTCTTTTCTTTTCTGTTCTTGGCCATCGCCGGAGTCGCGCACGTCACCGACGGTCCGGGAGACCCAGTCGTCGTCACCTTCCAGTGTGGTCAAGTCTTTGTGTAGTGATTGATCTGTTTAAAGGAGTGTTCGTGTAAAGTAACCGTAATCTGGACGGTGTCGCTAGTAGCTAGCCGTGATAAGTACGGATTGTCCGCAGGGAAACGTGAACATTTTTCTTGTTTTAGACGAGTGGATGGAATAAGGGTGATTGGTTGTAGTTACGGATGTACTACGGATGTAAGATTTATGAAGAAGAGGCTTGTAGGGTTCATATGACTTAGTAGTAATGGATGACTAATTAAAAATGACTCATTTTATCTTTTAATAGTTTAAAACTAGATCGATAGTGATGAATATGGATTAGGGCTCTTTTGGAAGAAACTAGGGTTTCCCCACTCTTAACCCTTGTCCTTGCATTGATCTCTATTCATGTCTAGCCCATAACAAAATAAGTGTTAATCTAATCTCAAATCGTGGTCGATACTATCAATAAATTGGTAGCGCGCCCGATAAGGATGTTAACATTTATTTTGCTAAAATTTATAAACTTTAAAATGTATAAAAGAAGTTTATATATTTTATCATCCATTGATCTACTCTAGCCTACGAACCATAGTAAGTTAGGAATTACTCACTCAAGGTTTAAAATAGAAGAAAGGATAAAGAAGAAGACATGAATAAGATGCAGAAAGTAAGTGCAGAAATTAATTGCGAAAAGTCTAATAAAAACTCTACCTTTATTAATCAATTATATCATGTACAAATCCTTTTAAAGTAGAGTACAAGAACCCTAGTTTTTGCTCTCGATATCTATCTTGTTGGAAGTAGATGAACAGCTGATGATCAACTCGGATGCATGGATCGTCTTGGACCTCTTGATCTCTTCGGTTTGATAATTTTTTATGTGAAACTCTCGGTCCTTTAAATAGTCACAGAAACTCTAAACCCTAAATTCCATGTGTGATGATTTTATGTTATAATCACACTGAAAAAATCCCAAATCCAATGGCCACAAATGGTCCGCGAATCGGCCGCAAATATGTGCATTTGGCCACAGTTGGGCGGCATAATAGTGGGATCAGGATTTCTTGGGTTGTTTTTTGTTGACACGTGGAGATCATTGTGATGAATGGATTCTTCAAATCTTCCTCTGAGTCTCTGCCGTTTATGATTTGATTCAATTTTATCGGCAGATTTTATTCCCGACATCTCGGATCTCTCGATCTCTAAGCCTGAGCTAATATCTGCACAATATCTCAAGTCATGGTGTTAGTAATATTTGTTATTATTTTGAGATATTATCCTAACCATTTGTATGATATAATATTTTAAAAATATTGATTAGAAATATTTGATATGGTATGCATATTTTAATTACAAAGATTTCATATAAATATTATATGCATATATTTTCCCTCATTATGTTAATTATAATGTAGAAACATATGATAATAAAAAATTTACAAATAAACCCATATATATTCTATATTTACAATAAACACCTTTAAGCACTTAACATTAATAGGGAATATAATCATTCAAAAGTGCAAAATTTTCAACTAATCAAATACTCCCAAACTTAACTTTGATCGTCCAGAGCAAACTAGTTATTATGTTTAAAGGAGTGTTCGTAGAAATGTTACGACAATTGATTATCTTTTCGACAACTGTCGGAAGCTAACTTTTCGACAGAGCACACATGAGCATAGGGTTCTGATGGTTGACTTCCTAGCTTGTAGATGTTAAGCTCAATTGTCATCTTCTCGAAGGATATGTTCATAGAACCGTTACGACAATTGATTATCGCGTTTGACGTTACTACGAAAGTCGACCTAGGATCACCGGAATTTGGTTCTGTGGGTTTGCTACAGGCTGTGTATATATAACTATAAAGTCCACAGGGAATATAAATTCCCGTACTTTGATTAACACGTCCTCTAGCTCATCCCGTGGTTGGGTGATAGATCGATCGGCCATCTGGAGAGTGCAATGTGTAGATTTCAACTCTCCTATCCCAAATTGCTCATAAACAGAATATGAAAGCAAGTTAACTGTAGCACCTAAGTCGAGTAGAGCACGATTGATACTTTTACCCCCAATAGTTATAGATATTGTAAGACAACCGGAGTCCTTACGTTTCGTGGGCATCAATTGGGTGAGAGAATTGCTCATATTACTCGTTAAAAAAACCTTTTTAGGTACTTGCGTTTTCCTTTTCCTAGTGCACAAGTCCTTTAAAATTTTCGCATAGGACGGAACTTGTTTAATAGCATCTAGGAGAGGAATATTTATATTAACTTGCTTAAAAATGTTCACAATCTTCTCCATTTAGGGACTTGATGTGTTGGCCCTCAACCTATGTGGATAAGGAGTTTTATTAATAAGGATTGGGTCCAACTTTTGAAGAGAAGTTTGTGGGGGTGGAATGGATCCTAAAGTTGGATTTGGGATGGTCGTAGATGGTAATTCCTTCAAGGAAGTGTGATGAGGGTTTGAGCCTAGTGGAAAAAGGAGAATAAGCTTAGAAGAAGATGTTGGATTGGATGAAATAGGAGTAGAAGTAGTGGCCGGGGTTTCATCAATATCACCGACTTCAACAACTTGTTTACCAACATTGTTATTCAG
Source organism: Agapanthus africanus (assembly GCA_030015575.1). Classification (NCBI taxonomy): domain Eukaryota; kingdom Viridiplantae; phylum Streptophyta; class Magnoliopsida; order Asparagales; family Amaryllidaceae; genus Agapanthus; species Agapanthus africanus. The sequence goes on along the minus strand of JASDDO010000024.1, from coordinate 43,728,300 downwards.
CACTCTTCCCGATCTCAACGTAGTTACAACACTCACATTATGATTTTGAAGGATGACATTCGCGCTTTGTGAGTGGCCGAGATTTGGTAGAGATTGAGATGGAAGTCTCCCTTTCTCTCTTTCGCTCAATGCGGTATTTAACTGTGCAAGTTGTGCTTCTATCGATTTTATGCTTTCACGGTGGGAAGCAGTGTGTTGCACTAACGTTTGGATAGAAGACGTTAAATTAGTCGTCGTTTGCATGGAATGCTTAATGAACGTTTCTAAGTTACGTTCGAGTGCAGAGGTTTTATTGGTACCGGCCGTTGAAATATTATTATAAGGATCAAAGTTGTTGACCGGGTTTTGAAAAGATTGCGGTTGAAAGGGGTACTGACATTGTTGTGGTGACTTCTGTTGCTGTGGGGGAGGCCTTTGATAGTTGCTTGGGAACTGGTTTTGATTTTGAGTTTGGTTTTGGTTCCAAGCAAAATTAGGATGATTCCTCCTTCCCTGATTGTATATGGAAGAATAAGGATCGTTTCTAGGTCGTTGCTGAAAAGCAGCATTATTTTGTTCTTGACCTTGAAATGGAGGATTTAAAGGACATTCTTGTAGGGTTGCTATGCACTGCCACAAGGTTCTACGAGGCATCAACCATGCCCGATTTAAAAATTAGCCGTGCCGAACAACCCGAAGCCGGATCTTTAAACTAGAGTTTAGGCGAAAACAAGTATGTTAAACATTTTAACACTAAGTGAGAGGGATTACAACCTTTGTAGATCCGGTCCTTCACTTCTTAAGCTCTGTGTTGAAGTCCCTTCGCTGCGATCATCGTGTTCCAGACTCTCGAGAGGTTCCACGAAGAAAAAGATGCAGTCTTGCTTCCGATCTTCGATACAAAGATGATCTACCTTGAAGTTTCGTTAACACAAGCTAACACTCATAATATGAAGTGAACACCCTCATCTAAATGGCAAGGATAGATGATGAGGATGAAGTAGGATTTTTGCTCTCTTTTATTTTCATTTACTCACTCATTTTTCATCACCTAGAAAAAGCTAAAAAGCTTTTTCTAAGAAAAGAAAGAAGGAAAAAGATGAACAATCAACATAAGAAGCTTTTGTGATGAATAATGCAAAGGAGATAATGATGAATAATGCAACCATGGTTGACTAAACCTTTGTAGAGAATTAACCAAGGCTAGGGTTTGGGTTAGGTTAAGAATGAGTCACTTGAAAATATCTTTTCCAAAACAAAAAAGAAAACCTTCTAGAATCTACTAGAAGTCATAACCCTAATCCAAACCCTAACCATGTTTAAACTCTACTAATCATGTTGCATTAATAATCATATCATGTTACAATATTATATATCACATATATAATATTTATTGTAAGAAAATAAAATAATACATTTAACATATATCGCATATATATATCAATGTATTACCCGAGTGAGAAAAAGAATCTTTTAGCGAGCTAATATTGGTTAATGTAATTTAATATATCATATATATTATTATACATTAAATTATCGAATCAACACTTGATCCGACAATCCGGCTATATCGCATATAACCGACTAATATATATCTGTACCGATTCATCGAATCAACACTTGATCCGATGACCCGGCTGATATCAAATATCGCGAGAATATAATACGGTATCACATACCGCATTATCCTCGGTCCCGCACATATCACATATGTGCTCCTACTCCGTTTTTCCTGAGCCAAGAAACCTCTGTGTAGGACTCTAAAGAATCGTCAATACGCCGGCAGTAGGTGATGATCATATCAAACACCCACAAGCTGCAAGCGGTCAGCTAAACGTAACAGCCACCCAGGTATTGAGCGCTCAGAAGATCAACAAGCAAGCCTGTACATTCTCCTGTGAATCCAATCAGTAACACTCCCGTACAGTCCGGTCTCGTCGTCTGATATGTTGCATATCTCGCCTAGGGGTGGTAAACGTCAGACCCCAGTAGCTTGATAAGTCGTGTCGATTTGAGGTCTATAACTGTTCGAGAAATTACTGATAACACTTACCAGTAAATCTCAGCAACCCTGTCCAGGGATTTCCGGTTATAGCCAATCGAACAAAGCACAACATCAACTCCCTATACCGGGAGAGACGAATCCCCTCCTATCGCTCATTGCCTCCATGTGATTCGGGACTGTACCCAAAACCCACCTTTTTGCACGCCCTCTTGGACGTGGTATGATGGAAATCAAAGCACAGTGGGAATCACACAAGACTCTATGACGATCTCGGGCCAACAGACTACTCTGTACCAGTGTCACCGGAGAACTGCCATCTGACGTATGGTATAATACCATCTGGGAGTTCTCGGCGAGTCCGTCCAGTGTACCCAGTCTCCACTGAGCACCCGTACATCATCCTTGATGTCAAACACCGATGGATATGGGATCATCCATCGCCCATCATATGGGTCAAGATGCGCATACGCTAGTCTATTCTGGTGGATCGATGCCCTGTCTCTATACACCCTCGACTAGGAACAATTATAGGATGTACTCGTCGACTACCTGGCCCCACTAGTATGATCTCATCATAGTCCCAGTAGTCGAGCACATATCTTAAGGGCTTTATCAACATGTAATATAGAGACAATCAGAATACATGTTAAGATAAAGTACAACCAGATAGCATACTATCATGTCGAGCAAGAAAGTCCTCCCTATATATGTCCAAGCATCCATTACAATATACATCGTATGTACAGTAATGGCCTCTAGGGCATACATATAACTAATAATCTCCTACTTGCACTAGGGCCATCTGTTGTGGTATCACATACCCAACAATTAGCTGCGGTTGAAGTATCTCATACTCAACCATCCCATAAGAGTCTCTACTGGGAAAAAGGCCTTTGTGAGTGGATCCGCGCTGTTTTCCTCTGTGTCTACTCTCCTAACCTCGATCTCCCTGGAGATCAACCATCTCCATGATCAGGTGATACTGTCTAAGAATTATATCTGGATTTCTGATGGGACGGTAGTTCCTTGGCTAAAGCCACAACTCCATTGTCACAAAATGGTAGAAACGAAGTTCATCTCATGAACTTATATATATCCAGACCGCCTCTTTGGTAGCATCCTTGGTAACGATGTAGCTTGCCTTTAATCGTCTAGTATGTCACGGTATCTAGCTTGGAACTCTTCCAACATACCGTCCCTCCACTGAGGGTAAAGATAATGCCTGCGACTGACTTTCAGTCGTCCTTATCACCCTGGAATCTTTCCAGTGATTCTCCCCAGGATCGATTGATACCATCTCACTAAAACTAGTGAGTATCCTAACATCCAATTAGATCTATCTCATAGATCCAAAAACCCAGGATTTAGGAGGTATCATTTTGATCCTATATGAAGAATCATTGTGATAAGCGGAGATTGACCGAGCGTAGCATAGGAAACTCCTTCCCTATCAAAAGTATGTCATCCACGTACTCTACGAGGATCATCACCATACTCTCTACTACCTTTTTGTATATACAAGGTTCATCTACCATTTTGATGAAGTCAAACTCTTTGACTACCACATCAAAACAGATGTTCCAACTCCGCGATGCCTGTTTTATCACATAAAATATCTTGCACACGTTTCTGCTGCTCCCACTATCTACGAAGCCCTCTGGCTGTGTACTTATAGACGTTCTCTTCTAAAACATCATTTAGAAAAGTAGTCATGACACCCAACCGCCAGATATCGTGGTCATGGTATGTAGCCGTGGCAAGTAGGATCTGGATGGACTTAAGCATAGCTCCTTAGAAAAAGTTTCATCATAATCCATTCCTGGTCAATGATGCAAACCTTTAACAAGTCTAGCTTTGAAAGTCTCAACTTTTCCATGTACACCAAGTAATCTTCTCAAGATATACTTGCTCCTGATGGGGATTTAACCCTTCAGATAAAGCAACCAAAGTCCATACTTTGTTGGTGTATAAGGATTCCATCTCAGATCGATAAGCATCCAGCCATTCTTACAGAGTCTCACTGCTGATGGCCAGCTCGAAACTAGTTGGGTCATCATCTTATGATGCAATCCTCGCTCCCACTATCATAGAGAAACCGAAGTATCTCTCAGGTGGGTGAGGAACCCTACTAGATCGGCAGAGAGGTTGAGGTTCGTTGGTTACTATTGAATCCTTTGGTTCTACCAAATCATCAGCTGCAGTTTGTATAGCTGGAACCTTTCCAGTTCTACATAACAGACCTTGCCTCGAGCTTGTCCGGATTTTGCTTTTAGACATAGGCCGGACAACCCCAAATCTTAACCAACTTAAGATATGGGCTCTTCCCTTTCCATATCACATATGAAGTGGTAGGCAACTGATTTGATTTGAACCCTATTCAATAGGTATGCAGCTTCTCAAGTGCATAACTCCCAAAAGGAAATAGGAAACTCAGTAGTACTCATCATAGAGCACACCATATCACATAGGGTGCTATTGCTCCGCCCCGATATACCATCGTGCTATGGTGTATACGGAGGAGTAATGCTGAGAGAGAATCTCATTCTCCTTTAGAATAGTTCAGGAATTCCGTGCTCAAGTATTCTCCTCCTTGATCTCATCAAAGGACATAATACTTATACCCGTATTTTGGTTCTCTACTTCTAACTTATATTCTGTGAATATCTCAAAAGGTTCGGACTTGTATTTCAACAGGAATATATGTTTGAATCTTGAGAGATCATCAGAGAATGTAATGAAGTACAAAGAACCGATCTTGGCATGTGTAGACAGGGGATCTTCTGTCACGCCCCGCTTCCCAGTGTACGGCGAAGTGGACGCGACGAGGTCCGCTACGTATGTACTCAGAAGTACATACGCTAAGCGTAGCTAAGCAATATAAAATATTACACAAGAGACAAGAGTATAAAAAGAACAGCAACTTTTATTTATTAACATTCTTTGTACAATACATGAAAGGAAATACAACTGAAATAAAAGATGCCTAAACAGTGGCATAACAGGAATTGAAAAGTACAGAAAGGAAAAGTGTACAATGAAACTACAGTGCAGGGTCTTCAGTAAACTGCTCCAAGTCTTCTTGTGATGGCTCAATCTCTGCCGGGTCCAAATCACCTGACGACATTCAAAGAAGAGAGAAACAGAATGTCGTCAGCGAACAGGTCGCTCGGTAAGTCCCAAAGATAAGAGAGAAATAGACAGAGAGTAAGAGAGGGAGAGTGTAGCTTTTAATGTTGTATTATAATATTGTAATGTTGTATTAACGCTGTTGTTTGTAGCCTGGTACAGAAGATGCCAGTATATACGAGGGGAGTCCCACTTACACCGGGGACTTTGGTAACCTGTAGTACAAGGCTCCGTCGATAATACCACGGAACAACGGCATGGATGTAATTACGTCTTAAGTGACCACCTCGTGCCACCTTTAACATATTCCGTACCAGTCTACCCCTTAAACCCCGCGATGTCTTGTTTGTATTGTTATCTTGTAAAATTGTGTTGATTGTATGAGTGATTAACTGACTGACCGAAACCATGATATCAGGAAACGGATATAACCATAGAGTCATGTAAATGGAATACTGGGAATCATGTAAAAGGAATATCCATGGTTCGGTTCAGTCAAGTTATATAGATTGTTAACTGGATTCTGGGATTCATGTATTCATCTTGAGTTGAAATATAAAGAATATAGATTGACTTGAATTATATTCAAGTCAGAAATAGTCAGACTCTAACCCGAGTCAGACTAGAGAAGATAATTTGAAGTTCTTTATTTGTTAGGGGCCTTATTGTAATTTATAAAACTTGAGGGGGTTTATTGTAAAAAGTAATATTGTATAGTTTGCAAAATACACCTCAAGTATTTGTTATTCGTCTTTATAGTTATAATGAGTATGGATTTTATTTATGTTATTCTAGTGAACATATCCTAATAAAAATATTAATTGATTATTTGAAATTCATGGTATTTTAATGTAACTTTTAATCTTGTAATTTTTAGAAAAAAAAAATGGAAACTTGTTATTATAATAAAATAGGTGTTTAAATGATAATTAAATATATATTAATACAAGAATAATTTTAAATAAATATTTTATTTTCCAAAATCTCATTTTCCTTAAAAGTCGTATTTTAAACCCTTCGAGACCGAATGCTCCTTGCGGAGGTCTGAATCTCGCACTACTAGTCCGCGGGTGCACGATGAACCGTACTATCCCTAACGGGTTCCCCAAAGGAGGGTTGTAGTGGCACTTTGCTTAGGTTTTATAAATACTAGTCATTTAGGAAAACGGTTTTATAAATATAAGGTATTTATTTGTAAAAGTGTATAGTTTTCCGTATTTTAGTTGTTAGGGTTTCCTAAGCCAACTAGCCTATTTCTAAGGTCTAAACGATGAGTCATTAGAAGCCTCAAATCGCCTCTTCACCGTCAATTGCGGCCAGGTAAGTGCCAGGTAAGTGGGAGGCTCTCCACTACAAGTAGTGGCCCTAATTAAGTAACCACTTGCCTTCGACACACTTGCCTAGACACCACAAGACAGTTTAGATAAACGATCGATGTCCATGACCAATCGTGCTTTCATTTTATATAAGATTTTAATTAGAAAAGTTTACAATTTAAAGATTTAACTAAAGGTTATAAAGGTTATGGTATTTTAGTGAAAAATCCTGTAATTTCGTATTCTGTATTTTTGATATTTATCATTTAGGGTTATATTGAGTGTGTGTAAGGGTAGGTCATTACCCCGTGACTTATATTAGGTTTTGGTGAAGTTTAAAGGTGAAATAAGCTATGTTAAACCTAAAGGTATTAAAGTGCAAGAATACGGTATTTGTAAACGTTATCATTTCATGTGTGAAATTTCATTCAAATTGATTGAAACAAGTTTAGTTATCAAAATAAACATGTTTAGGAGTGAGGTACTTGATTACATTAAGAAAAATGAACTTCACGGTATTTTAATGAAAGAAATACGGTTTTGTAAAGAACTTATCATTTCATGTGGAAAAGTGTGATTAAATTGGTTTAAGGGTGATTAATAGTCAACATGCATATGGGTAGATAATATGTATTAGGTGACAAGTGGAATTTTAAAGAAAAATCGAATCGGAAATCGGTTTGTCCGATTTCCGTCGGGTTCCAGAAATTCGTATTTTTACATTAAAGAAAAGGAAGGTAGAAGAGGTGAGACTTACAGGTTTAAACTCTTCTAAAGAGTAAAGAGAATTAGGGAGGAAGGCCGAGGATGGTTACGTCGCCGGTTGCTCCAAAACACGTCGCCGGAATTCCGTCAGGGCTTCGCCGTGAACTCGGTTTCAAAGCACACTTCTTGTGGAAACTTTTGAGAGAGTGGCTCAAGATTTTGGGGGGTGAGAGGGTAGTGTGTAGGGTTGGTATTTATAGGGTTAGGCTATGGTTAGGGTAGATGAAAAGTTAGAAATAAAAATGTGATAAAATGTAATAAAAATGTATTAAAAGTGGAGTAATTGGGGTTTTTAAAAAGCTCTGGAAGTGGTATGAGGCTGAAACTTTGCAGGTGCGTAGGGAATTCCAAAAGACACAACTTTAATGTTGTGACCCTCGCCGGATTCGGCCGAATCGGGGGTGACTCGGCCGTGACTCGGTCGGATCACTAAGTCGGCCGAGTCAAGGCCGAGTTGGCCGATTCCCGACCGAGTCCGGTGACCTGGATCTCCCCCGACGGTTCATCTACCCTCTGCAAGTGTTATATCTTTGGGTGTAGTGGGGGTTTTTGTGAGATATGCACGTGTAAACTCTTGGTATTCTAAAGGTTTTTTAAAAAATCAATATTAAAAATAATGTGGGGTATGGGATTCGAACTCTGATGGCTTGGTTCAGCAGTGCAAGGTATTACCAATGAGCTACAAGCTCCTTCTTGTAATTATTGTGGTATTTAATTACTTAAACTGATAGCAGCAAGAATAAATACTCCTAGTATACATTAAATTTAAAGTAAATTCTTGTACACTAAAAATTGAGTTATTATATTCTTGTAGCTTGTAATTAAAAACAAAATAATTACCTATATCTTGTGCTCATGCTAAAATACCCCTTTGTGGATTTTTGAAAAAAATATTTGAAAAAATTTTGTATAGGAAAATTATGGTTGTTACATTCTACCCTCCTTATAAAAATTTCGTCCTCGAAATTTGTAAAAGGAAAGTGTAACAGTTTGGTGTCAAAATTAAAGGTTGTAAAGGAGTTTTAGTCAAAGTGGTGAGGAGGTTACCTGGGTTACCTTGGTTCACAGTTTCAGGTTCTATGGCTGCTAAGGTGAAAGCCTGTCGCCGTGGCACGTTCCTCCTAGCTGGAGGCATATTCCCCTGTACTCGAGGCATATTTCTCAGTGCCTGATGGAATTGACGATTTGGCTGAGCAGGAAATCTACGTGGAGGTGGTGCTGGGAGTGCAGGACGAGTTGCAGGAGCCTGGATAGCTGGCTGCTGCGGGTAGTTGGCGGGTGTGTGTGCTGAGTTGCGTCTATAAGGACAGTTTCCAATTCCGTGATTGGACGCGCCACAAACCAAACATAGGCCTTTTGCGCGTCTACAGTCCTTCCACAAGTGACCTTCCATCTGAGTGGCAGGACGTTTCATTCCTGCAGACTGAGGTCTGCCCCTTGCCTTTATCACTGCTTCATAGCTGCGGGCAGCTTCCAGAGCATCTTCATGAGTCAGAAATTTTCCCGTGGCTAGGGCAGCCTGAATCTCCGTGTCCAGTCCTTGTTGAAAGTGACGGGCTCTGATATCGTCCGTCGGTATCAAGTGTGCTGCGAATCGGCTTAACATGGTGAATTCAGCGTCGTATTCATCTACTGATTTGTCCCACATCGATCCTTGTTGTAGATGAATGAACTGCTGCTCCATTGCAAACCTGGCAGTCGCTGGAAAGTATTTCGCGTCGAACTTCTCGCGAAAAGTCTTCCATTCAATAGGCTGCACAAGACGGCTTTCTTCCGCCTTCCACCAGTTGCGAGCGTTGTCCGTGAGTTGTAGTTTCGCTACACGGACCCAAGCGACGTCTGGCACTTGTGCTGCGGCCAGATCATCCTCGATACTTTGAGCCCATTCCTCAGCTTCCAGTGGGCTCCCTTTTCCTGAGAACTGCTTCGGATGTAAAGCCCTGAATTGTTTCACTCCCGGAGCATCAGTCTCAGAACGGTTCAGAAGTTGTTGCTGTCCCTCGAGAAGGCTGCGGATCGCCTCAAATAGCATTGTTTGCTCAGTGGGTGGTGCAGGAACAGCCGGTGTGAGAGGTAGTGCTGAGGGTGTGTTGTTGACGTTGGTGCTGGTGTTGTTTGGGGAATCCATAACCCTGAAAAAAAATTTGGGTTAGGACAGATTCAAGTACATGAAATGATAAGATTCAAGGAAGATGAAATTGCAAAATTCAAGGAACATGAATTGTAAAGAATGTTTTAGTTGCTGGTTCTTGTGTTATATTGCTTAGATTGTTCACGCAGACCAGAACTGCATGACAGGGATTCATACAGCTCTGACCTGCATGGGCCACCAACAAAACCTGTCACGCCCCGCTTCCCAGTGTACGGAGAAGTGGACGCGACGAGGTCCGCTACGTATGTACTCAGAAGTACATACGCTAAGCGTAGCTAAGCAATATAAAATATTACACAAGAGACAAGAGTATAAAAAGAACAGCAACTTTTATTTATTAACATTCTTTGTACAATACATGAAAGGAAATACAACTGAAATAAAAGATGCCTAAACAGTGGCATAACAGGAATTGAAAAGTACAGAAAGGAAAAGTGTACAATGAAACTACAGTGCAGGGTCTTCAGTAAACTGCTCCAAGTCTTCTTGTGATGGCTCAATCTCTGCCGGGTCCAAATCACCTGACGACATTCAAAGAAGAGAGAAACAGAATGTCGTCAGCGAACAGGTCGCTCGGTAAGTCCCAAAGATAAGAGAGAAATAGACAGAGAGTAAGAGAGGGAGAGTGTAGCTTTTAATGTTGTATTATAATATTGTAATGTTGTATTAACGCTGTTGTTTGTAGCCTGGTACAGAAGATACCAGTGTATACGAGGGGAGTCCCACTTACACCGGGGACTTTGGTAACCTGTAGTACAAGGCTCCGTCGATAATACCACGGAACAACGGCATGGATGTAATTACGTCTTAAGTGACCACCTCGTGCCACCTTTAACATATTCCGTACCAGTCTACCCCTTAAACCCCGCGATGTCTTGTTTGTATTGTTATCTTGTAAAATTGTGTTGATTGTATGAGTGATTAACTGACTGACCGAAACCATGATATCAGGAAACGGATATAACCATAGAGTCATGTAAATGGAATACTGGGAATCATGTAAAAGGAATATCCATGGTTCGGTTCAGTCAAGTTATATAGATTGTTAACTGGATTCTGGGATTCATGTATTCATCTTGAGTTGAAATATAAAGAATATAGATTGACTTGAATTATATTCAAGTCAGAAATAGTCAGACTCTAACCCGAGTCAGACTAGAGAAGATAATTTGAAGTTCTTTATTTGTTAGGGGCCTTATTGTAATTTATAAAACTTGAGGGGGTTTATTGTAAAAAGTAATATTGTATAGTTTGCAAAATACACCTCAAGTATTTGTTATTCGTCTTTATAGTTATAATGAGTATGGATTTTATTTATGTTATTCTAGTGAACATATCCTAATAAAAATATTAATTGATTATTTGAAATTCATGGTATTTTAATGTAACTTTTAATCTTGTAATTTTTAGAAAAAAAAATGGAAACTTGTTATTATAATAAAATAGGTGTTTAAATGATAATTAAATATATATTAATACAAGAATAATTTTAAATAAATATTTTATTTTCCAAAATCTCATTTTCCTTAAAAGTCGTATTTTAAACCCTTCGAGACTGAATGCTCCTTGCGGAGGTCTGAATCTCGCACTACTAGTCCGCGGGTGCACGATGAACCGTACTATCCCTAACGGGTTCCCCAAAGGAGGGTTGTAGTGGCACTTTGCTTAGGTTTTATAAATACTAGTCATTTAGGAAAACGGTTTTATAAATATAAGGTATTTATTTGTAAAAGTGTATAGTTTTCCGTATTTTAGTTGTTAGGGTTTCCTAAGCCAACTAGCCTATTTCTAAGGTCTAAACGATGAGTCATTAGAAGCCTCAAATCGCCTCTTCACCGTCAATTGCGGCCAGGTAAGTGCCAGGTAAGTGGGAGGCTCTCCACTACAAGTAGTGGCCCTAATTAAGTAACCACCTGCCTTCGACACACTTGCCTAGACACCACAAGACAGTTTAGATAAACGATCGATGTCCATGACCAATCGTGCTTTCATTTTATATAAGATTTTAATTAGAAAAGTTTACAATTTAAAGATTTAACTAAAGGTTATAAAGGTTATGGTATTTTAGTGAAAAGTCCTGTAATTTCGTATTCAGTATTTTTGATATTTATCATTTAGGGTTATATTGAGTGTGTGTAAGGGTAGGTCATTACCCCGTGACTTATATTAGGTTTTGGTGAAGTTTAAAGGTGAAATAAGCTATGTTAAACCTAAAGGTATTAAAGTACAAGAATACGGTATTCGTAAACGTTATCATTTCATGTGTGAAATTTCATTCAAATTGATTGAACAAGTTTAGTTATCAAAATAAACATGTTTAGGAGTGAGGTACTTGATTACATTAAGAAAAATGAACTTCATGGTATTTTAATGAAAGAAATACGGTTTTGTAAAGAACTTATCATTTCATGTGGAAAAGTGTGATTAAATTGGTTTAAGGGTGATTAATAGTCAACATGCATATGGGTAGATAATATGTATTAGGTGACAAGTGGAATTTTAAAGAAAAATCGAATCGGAAATCGGTTTGTCCGATTTCCGTCGGGTTCCAGAAATTCGTATTTTTACATTAAAGAAAAGGAAGGTAGAAGAGGTGGGACTTACGGGTTTAAACTCTTCTAAAGAGTAAAGAGAATTAGGGAGGAAGGCCGAGGATGGTTATGTCGCCGGTTGCTCCAAAACACGTCGCCGGAATTCCGTCAGGGCTTCGTCGTGAACTCGGTTTCAAAGCACACTTCTTGTGGAAACTTTTGAGAGAGTGGCTCAAGATTTTGGGGGGTGAGAGGGTAGTGTGTAGGGTTGGTATTTATAGGGTTAGGCTATGGTTAGGGTAGATGAAAAGTTAGAAATAAAAATGTGATAAAATGTAATAAAAATGTAATAAAAATGTATTAAAAGTGGAGTAATTGGGGTTTTTAAAGAGCTCTGGAAGTGGTATGAGGCTGAAACTTTGCAGGTGCGTAGGGAATTCCAAAAGACACAACTTTTATGTTGTGACCCTCGCCGGAATCGGCCGAATCGGGGGTGACTCGGCCGTGACTCGGTCGGATCACTAAGTCGGCCGAGTCAAGGCCGAGTTGGCCGATTCCCGACCGAGTCCGGTGACCTGGATCTCCCCCGACGGTTCATCTACCCTCTGCAAGTGTTATATCTTTGGGTGTAGTGGGGTTTTTGTGAGATATGCACGTGTAAACTCTTGGTATTCTAAAGGTTTTTTAAAAAATCAATATTAAAAATAATGTGGGGTATGGGATTCGAACTCTGATGGCTTGGTTCAGCAGTGCAAGGTATTACCAATGAGCTACAAGCTCCTTCTTGTAATTATTGTGGTATTTAATTACTTAAACTGATAGCAGCAAGAATAAATACTCCTAGTATACATTAAATTTAAAGTAAATTCTTGTACACTAAAAATTGAGTTATTATATTCTTGTAGCTTGTAATTAAAAACAAAATAATTACCTATATCTTGTGCTCATGCTAAAATACCCCTTTGTGGATTTTTGAAAAAAATATTTGAAAAAATTTTGTATAGGAAAATTAGGGTTGTTACATCTTCATACATCAGCATGTATCAATCCCAAGAGTTCACTAACTCTTTCTCTGTTTCCAAAAAACAGAGCTGTGGTCATTTTATCTTTGTGACATGACCGGCAAGTTTCATAAGATGTAAATTCAAACTAATTTAAATATGCATCTAAATGTAACTTCAGCTAGCCGGGTCGCATTGATATGACCTAGTCTACAATACCTCAAGAAGGATTCGTTCATTTCTGAACTCTTCCTCTTGTGTGTGTTCTGTATACTAAGAACTGTAGTTTGATTTAGAACGTCTATGCTTTTAGATAACGTGCCTGAACCGATCAACTCTTGATATAGGAAATGTTCAAAACATTATCCAACAATACAAAATTATATCATTTCTTTACTAATAAAGAAACTGATATTATGTTGTATATCAGGTTCGGTATCTAATAACATTTGTTCAGAATCAATGTATTCTGGTAATACAGGGTGATAGTGACCAACAGACTTGGCTGCAACACTTGCATCATTTTCTGCCTCATGAAACTTATCACCCGTTCTCAGTTCTCTACCTTTTTGTAGCCCATGTAACAGATTACATATGCGTGATCCTGATCCGGTATCTCATACCCAGGACGTAAAGGATACTGAGAAACAGTTCTATGTAATGAACACACCCGAAGATGATGCATCAACATGCACATTCTTCGTCTGGGCGGCACGGGAAATCTGGTATTCCCCAATTTCCTGCTCTGTCTTATAACAATCATAAGTTGGAGCGGGACCAACGTTCCCCAGCTCAGTATAACAAGCGGGTTCGGTCAATATATCCGTATTATTATCTTGATTAAGGCGTGATATGGTCGCTACCTGGAGAGAGAGAGAAGAAAACACTCAGCGTATGCTCTTGCAAGATGTCTCCCACTGTTTTAATCAAATCTTCCTTCAAACCCTAAAAGGAAAGACTAGCCGGGATTAATTACACGCTACAAGTTCGCCAATCTTTCAGCCAGACCAGTGTCGGTACTTTGAGGGAGGTTCCCCGTACTTTCGCACGAACCTAATTAAAGTAAACCTCGTTTTCCCAGGGGCGTAACCCCGTTAACACCTTTCTAGATACCTACTTGATCGGCTAATTGTAATGTGTAAAACTCTCCCAGGAGTAACTCTTACTCGCAGCGGGTATCGGGATCCAACTATCTCATAGAAGGTATGCAATCTCATTGCAAATTTCAACACTTGAAATTCCCAATAATATTTTACCCCTAGCAGCTATATGACCTTAACATGGTCAACAAATCATAACTGCTAGTCAAGTTCAACCCGTCATTTCCCGATTGAATTAAACCCACCCGCACGACCCTTAACATGGTCAACAAAGTCGCGCGACTACCCTAATCCAATCGCATGATATGCTTATACAGATAAGCACTAATCAGCTACCGCACACTACGCCTTAACATGGTCAACAAACGTAGCACGAATACTAACTAGTACTTATCTGAAATGACGGAGGGTTACGACAGGTTTTTAAGAAAACCTTTTGCGTAATGAACTTGATATCGTTGTAGAATCGAGTGATTTTAAATGGAATGTTTTTTAGGCTTTTTCTAGTTTTGCTAAAGTAGTCACTCCCGGTGAAAGGATCGTCGGCCCTTTCCTCATCGAATAAGGTGCAGGGTATATAATATATACCACTATGCAAAGCGAAAACTATAGAAGCAATAAAAAAACAGACCGAGTTTGTAGCATCTGCTAGTTTCACTAAAGAGGTCACTCCCGGTGAAGGGATCTCGGCTCTTTCCTTATCGAATAAGGTGCTGGATATTCTACAAGGAACACCGCTATGCAAAGCAAGAACTAGAGCTACCGGTTTTTAAACAAGTTTCTACAACATCTTTAGGTTTCTTTTAGTTTCATTAATCTCATTAATGAAGTCCCATTTTCATTGTGCTTCACAAGTATCACATTTGAAACGAAATCTGCAATATAACATATATCTCATATATATAATATAAACATTCGTTTCAGGCAGTAATATGATCTCATCATAGAACATTGCAGCAGAAGAAACATATATGAAATATTGGATATACTAAGACGTCCGTGTTTTAATACGAGCCTGTATAAAACACGGATTCCACGGTTGCGATGAATAGCCTAACCCACATCCCCAGACCCCTACGAGAGTGGCAAGCAACACTGCCAATTCTAAGGTTAGGAGACCCGGTCTCGACTCCTCGAGATGGTCTCCCGCTGGACCCTAGAACCCGGTTACTTATGCTCCCCGCCTTGGGTCTACCTAATGCGGAAAAGTAAATAATATACAACGGTGACATCATCCTCAGCCCGGAAGTGCCCCAATAAAAGAATATTACATACAAATGAATTTTACATGAATGAAAAAGAAAAAACTCTCATCTCACATAAAACCCCCGGCTATTCAAAACGCGACGATCTAATATAACATATTACAGCAACACATAATATCTCATATCATCAACGTAAGCAAGTATGCGTATCCCGATTGTCGTTGATGTATAGCAACGAAGCCGGCGATACACCACATACTACGCTTACGGTCACAGAAAAAAAGTGTAAAACTACAACAGTTGGAATCCGCAACCTCTTTAGACATCGCATGCCTAACCAAATGAATTCCTTAGACATCGCATGCCTAACAATTATAAACCCCGCATTTTAGTCTCATTATCGAAAACTCTTTTCAATATCTAGTCGGGCAATTCAACAAGATTCCCGACATCCTGATCGAATGCTCGTCGCAAACTTCAGTAGACGGCCGCACCCCCGGATGCCGTCGACGAAGTGCACTAAGGCAGAACACCGCTGCTGCGAGCACCCGAACGGATGCTTTTGGCGACGGGGTTCTCCTACAGTCACTTGGTCAGGGCTATGGGGAGTGGCTGTCTATTAAGTTTACCCGGGGAGTATCCGCGTACGCTACGTGATTGCGACGGACTTTTGATCGCATCAAAATCCCGTGGCAACCGATCATCTGAGACTAAACTGCTATGTTTATAATATTAAATTCAGTTATCTCATAACTATTTGTGGATTCCAAATATTGTATCACATTCCAGATAAATAGACAATGTTAAACTTTCCGATCGAATAATCAAACACCCAAGATTTCCCCAATATATCTCAACACGTGAAATCAGTTTAAAAACATCCATCACATGCCACAATACCAATGGTCCAGCCGTAGAAGGGTCAAGCCAACGCCTCACATGTGGCACGCCGTACTGCCCCAAACCCTAAGGTTTAGAGGCAGTTCAAGACGGTCACATAATCGAGTTAAGGTTTGTTGTCTTCTAGAGGGTCCACCGCGTTACTTGCACGACTTAGAACGTTCTTAAACTCGAGAAAAAATCCAACTTTTGAAAAATTTTCCGACAGGGGAAAAAGTGAGTTATTGATATCCGTTCGAACTTTTTAACAGTTTCTAAAAATTATCCAGACAAAACTAAATAAAGTTAAATTATCTGATCGAATCAATGATTCCCCAATACAACCCTAGAAAACTCAATACTTGAGTGGAATTAAAACATTCCCAGAAAAAAATAACAAGAAAGGACCTAAGAATAATTACATGAAATTCCAGGGACTAAGTCACAATTTAGGCCGCGGAACCGCCGCCAAACCCTTGGTTTGGCCGCAGTTCCACGGTCATATTTGCGAATTAGAGGGCCGTACTTCACAGTAATTCTTAGTTTTTCCTGCTTATTTTTCTGAGCATTTTTAATTCATAAAAAACCACATTTTTGAAAAAAGTACAGAGAAGGGTAAATATCGGGGTTTCGGGTTTCGATCGGACTTTAAACTTCGTCTAGACTTCGCCTAAAACTCTAGCTTGTCTCTGATACCACTGTAGGGTTGCTATGCACTACCACAAGGTTCTACGAGACATCAACCATGCCCGATTTAAAAATTAGCCGTGCCGAACAACCCGAAGCCGGATCTTTAAACTAGAGTTTAGGCGAAAACAAGTATGTTAAACATTTTAACACTAAGTGAGAGGGATTACAACCTTTGTAGATCCGGTCCTTCACTTCTTAAGCTCCGTGTTGAAGTCCCTTCACTGCGATCATCGTGTTCCGGACTCTCGAGAGGTTCCACGAAGAGAAAGATGCAGTCTTGCTTCCGATCTTCGATACAAAGATGATCTACCTTGAAGTTTCGTTAACACAAGCTAACACTCATAATATGAAGTGAACACCCTCATCTAAATGGCAAGGATAGATGAGGATGATGAAGTAGGATTTTTGTTCTCTTTTATTGTCATTTACTCACTCATTTTTCATCACCTTGAAAAAGCTAGAAAGCTTTTTCTAAAAAAAGAAAGAAGGAAAAAGATGAACAATCAACATAAGAAGCCTTTTGTGATGAATAATGCAAAGGAGATAATGATGAATAATGCAACCATGGTTGACTAAACCTTTATAGAGAATTAACCAAGGCTAGGGTTTGGGTTAGGTTAAGAATGAGTCACTTGAAAATATCTTTTCCAAAACAAAAAAGAAAACCTTCTAGAATCTACTAGAAGTCATAACCCTAATCCAAACCCAAACCATGTTTAAACTCTACTAATCATGTTGCATTAATAATCATATCATGTTACAATATTATATATCACATATATAATATTTATTGTAACAAAATAAAATAATACATTTAACATATATCGCATATATATATCAATGTATTACCCGAGTGAGAAAAAGAATCTTTTAGCGAGCTAATATTAGTTAATGTAATTTAATATATCATATATATTATTATACATTAAATTATCGAATCAACACTTGATCCGACAATCCGGCTATATCGCATATAACCGACTAATATATATCTGTACCGATTCATCGAATCAACACTTGATCCGATGACCCGGCTGATATCAAATATCGCGAGAATACAATACGGTATCACATACCGCATTATCCTCGGTCCCGCACATATCACATATGTGCTCCTACTCTGTTTTGCCTGAGGAAACCTCTGTGTAGGACTCTAAAGAATCGTCAATACGCCGGCAGTAGGTGATGATCATATCAAACACCCACAAGCTGCAAGCGGTCAGCTAAACGTAACAGCCACCCAGGTATTGAGCGCTCAGAAGATCAACAAGCAAGCCTGTACATTCTCCTGTGAATCCAATCAGTAACACTCCCGTACAGTCCGGTCTCGTCGTCTGATATGTTGCATATCTCGCCTAGGGGTGGTAAACGTCAGACCCCAGTAGCTTGATAAGTCATGTCGATTTGAGGTCTATAACTGTTCGAGAAATTACTGATAACACTTACCAGTAAATCTCAGCAACCCTGGCCAGGGATTTCCGGTTATATCCAATCGAACACAGCACAACATCAACTCCCTATACCGGGAGAGACGAATCCCCTTCTATCGCTCATTGCCTCCATGTGATTCGGGACTGTACCCAAAACCCACCTTTTTGCACGCCCTCTTGGACGTGGTATGATGGAAATCAAAGCACAGTGGGAATCACACAAGACTCTATGACGATCTCGGGTCAACAGACTACTCTGTACCAGTGTCACCGGAGAACTGCCATCTGGCGTATGGTATCATACCATCTGGGAGTCCTCGGCGAGTCCGTCCAGTGTACCCAGTCTCCACTGAGCACCCGTACACCATCCTTGATGTCAAACACCGATGGATATGGGATCATCCATCGCCCATCATATGGGTCAAGATGCGCATACCCTAGTCTATTCTGGTGCATCGATGCCCTCTCTCTATACACCCTCGACTAGGAACAATTATAGGATGTACTCGTCGACTACCGTGGCCCCACTAGTATGATCTCATCATAGTCCCAGTAGTCGAGCACATATCCTAAGGTCTTTATCAACATGTAATATAGAGACAATCAGAGTACATGTTAAGATAAAGTACAACCAGATAGCATACTATTATGTCGACCAAGAAAGTCCTCCCTATATATGTCTAAGCATCCATTACAATATACATCGTATGTACAGTAATGGCCTCTAGGGCATACATATAACTAACAATTCTTCCGTTAAATGAGATGGGTTAGAACAGCAACTACACACGGCTTTTTGGGAGCGCAACTTGGTTTAGGGAGGCCGATGAGAAATTGTTTTCCATAGCTTCGAGTTTCTTTTGTATCGGGGCCATTTCGGCTTTCACTGCGTTGGAAACATCAAGCTGATGAAACCTGCCCTGGATGAAGTTGGTCTAATGCTTTCCCACTGTAAGTTTTGTTCGGCGAGATCTTCCTGGAATTGCCAAGTTTCGCCTTCGTCTTTTAACATGAAATGGTATTGACAAATGGTTTCAAACATCTATTTCATGGAAGGATTAACACCCTCATATATAATTCGGCAAAGTTTTCATCTATCAATTCCGTGATGGGGGCATTATAGAAGAAGATCCTTAAACCGCTCAAAACATTTCCAGAATGGTTCGTTGGGAAGTTGGGTAAACTGGTTAATCTCGCTTCGAACACGGGCGGTTTTGTGATTGGGATAAAATTATTAAGGAATGCTATAACGAATTCATCCCATTTGGCGATAGAATGTGCGGCAGTGCTATAAATCCATTTTTATGCTACGTCGCTCAAGGTAAAAGGGAGAAGATGTAATCTGATAGCATCCACAGAAAGCTGTGTAGTGCCCATCATTGTACATACGTTTTCGAATTTGGTTATGAAAATTTATGCATCTTCGGATTCAAGCCCGTGAAATTTGGGCAACAAGTTGATAAAGTGGGGTTTAATTTCGAAATTATCTCCATTGGCCGGTGGAATAGACAGACAAGTAGGAAGGGGTCCACGCACTGGGTAGCATCTTTCTTAGAGAGAGATGCGCGATGGATTCTGTGCACCTACGGATGGTGGCAGGGTGGTGTCATGAAATCCCAATGGAGATCCGTCCATTTCGGGAGATGTGGTAGGTAGAGGGGAAAAAGAAGATGAAGAAGTACCGACTTCGGAGTCGATAGAAAAACGCGGACAAGATGGGCACTAGAATCTCGTGTCCAGCCGATCATGCACTAAGCGGGTTTAGCGCACGTGGCAGCGTGTGTGAGAACGAATTTAAAAGGATTGTTTGAAAAAATGTCGAACGTGAGACTTGACTCAACAAATCACAAATATGCACAATCAACCCTAGAACTAAGATCGCTTAGGTCAAACACTAGACTGCTTCTAGACTTCCAAAGGACAAGCCGCAGGATCAATCCTCTGCCACCTTTTTATCACTCTTGTGGCCAGGTAAGTGCCAGGTAAGTGGAAGGTATTCGCTATATGAATCACCGAAATAGCGGACCTAATTAAGTAACCACTTTCCTTAGTCACACTTGCCTAGAAACCACAAGAGAGTGCGGATAAGTGATAAATTACCCACGACCCTCCTATGTCCTAATTGAGCGTGACGGTCCTTAGAGGCTTGGTTTAGATATTTTTTAATTAATGTAGGGTGAAAGTATGCACGTTTTGTGATTTGTGGGGCCTAAGAATGGTGATGAAATCCCCACCTAATCTGGATTTGGGTTATTGCCCATTAATGTCTGGTTAAGATATGCACAAACAAACCAATATCAAAACATGCAAAAAGATTTTTGAGCGGCGCTTTTTGCAAAGAATCCTGCAGTAAAGATCAGAATATTGGATTTTAGAGGAGAGAGAAAGATCAGAGAAAAATACCAGATAAGTTTGGCAACGCAACACTACTAGAGCGACACGCTTCCGCCGCAAAATGCTTGCTAATGCTGCGGTTCCGCCGCACTATGGTGCGTTCGTCTGCTGATTTTTCTTTAGTGCCCTCTAATTCTCCTCTGGTCCTTGTTGAAAGTCTCTGAATCTCTATTTTCTCACTCCAGTGACTCCAGATTCCCTTGCAAAATTCGCACACTAATCGTTAAATACACAATATGCGGTTTTAATTCTCTTTTATGGTTGCCGGATTTAATAAGAATTCAACCCGAATAGCAAGAAAAAAATTACAGCCGTTTCTTCGGCAACGGCGCCATTTGATTGATCTGTTTAAAAGGAGTGTTCATGTAAAGTAACCGCAATCAGGACGGTGTCGCTAGTAGCTAGCCGCGATGAGTACGGGTCGTCCGCAGAGAAACGTGAACCTTTTTCTTGAATTAGACGAGTTGATGGAAGAAGGATAATTGGTTTTAGTTACGGATATATTAAGGATATAAGATTTATGAAGAAGAGGCTTGTAGGGTTCATATGACTTAGTAGTAATAGATGACTAATTAAAAATGACTCATTTTATGTTTTAATAGTTTTAAACTAGTTCAACAGTGATGAATGTGGATTAGGGTTCTTTTGGAAGAAATTAGGGTTTCCCCACTCTTAACCCTTGTCCTTACATTGATCTCTATTCATGTCTATCCCCTAACAAAACAAGTGTTAATATAATCTCAAATCGTGGTCGAGACTATCAATAAATTGGTAGCGCACCAGATAAGAATGTTAACAATTATTTTGCTAAAATTTATAAACTTTAAAATGTATAAAAGAAGTTTAAATATTTTATCATCCATTGATCTACCCTAGCCTACGAACCCTAGAAAGCTAGGAATTACTTACTCATTGTTTGAGATAGAAGAAAGGATGAAGAAGAAGACAGGATTAAGATGCAGAAATTAAGTGCAGAAATTAATTGAGAAAAGAATAATAAAAACTCTACCTTTATTAATCAACTATATCATGAACAAATCTTTTTAAAATAGAGTACAAGAACCCTAGTTTTTGCTCTCGATCTCTATCTTGTTGGAAGTAGATGAACAGCTGATGATTAACTCGGATGCGTAGATCGTCTTGGACCTCTTGATCTCTTTGGTTTGATAATTTTTCATGTGAACCTCTCGGTCCTTTAAATAGTCACAGAAACTCTAAACCTAGATTCCATGTGTGATGATTTGCTGTTGCGATCACACTGAAAAAATCCTAAATCCAACGGCCATAAATGGGTCGTAGATCTGCCGCAAATATGTGCATTTGGCCGTGGTTGGGCGGCATAATAGTGGGATTAGGATTTCAAAATTCTTGTGTTGTTTTGTGTTGGCACGCGGAGATCATTATGATGTCTAGATTCTTCAAATCTTCCTATGAGTCTCTGCCGTTTATGATTTTATAATTTGATTCAACTTTATCTTGATTCAACTTTATCGGAAGATTTTATTCCCGACATCTCGGATCTCTCGATCTCCAGGTCTGAGCTGATATCTGCATAATATCTTAAATCTTAGTGTTAGTAATATTTTTTATTATTTTGAGATATTATCCTAACCATTTGTATGATACAATATTTTAAGAATATTGATTAGAAATATTTGATATAATATACATATTTTAATTACAAAGATTTCATATATATATTATATGCAAATATTTTTCCTCATTATGTTAATTATAATGTAGAAACATATGATAATAAACTTTTTACAAATAAACCCACATATGTTCTACATTTACAATAAACACCTTTAAGCACTTAACAATAATAAGGAAAATAATCATTCAAATGTGCAAAATTTTCAACTAATCATGTAGCCAGGTCTAATCTTGTGCGCGCGTGGTCAGCATCGCGACATTTATCCGTTGTCAAACGTGATGTACGTACCCCGTCGTAAGGTCCGATCAGGTAAGTTTATCTTGCAACAAGCTATTTTATAGTATATCTATTTATATATGAATAAAAATAATACATGTGTTATATTATGCATCCAATGTTATATAATTACCTTTTTCGACATCCGTTCATATCCGCACAGACAATTGCATATCTAGTTGCATGCCATACCACCAGTAGTTCTGTGATGTTCAGCCTTTACTTGCTGACACACCTACGCTCCTTGCTACTTCACGCTTCATTCCATACCACCAGTAGTGTTGCCGCGGATCCTTATACATTTTTGTACCGCCGGGGTGTACTGAGTACGGTGAGCTGTGGGCTTCTTTCATCAACTCTTCTCGAACTGGGTCGTTTGATCTGATTGACAAGAGTAGATTGGACTTGTAAGTTCATCAAACACGAAGTGTTACCTGGCATAACTACTTCGATTGTCAATCCGTACAATTCCTGCTGTAGCTTCCACTGTGCGGTGAGATTCATTACTAATGGATGGCGGCTAAGTGCATCAGGAACTACATTCACCTTCCCAGGATGATACTGCAAGTTGATGTCGAAGTCTGCCATGAGTTCTAACCATCTTCTATACCGCATGTTCAATTCCTTCCGAGTAAATATATACTTCAGACTCTTGTGGTCAGTGTATATATCCACTCGTTCTCCCAGAAGATAGTGGTGCCAAATCTTAAGTGCAAAGATAACGGCTGCCAACTCCAAATCATGTGTTGGATAGTTGCGCTTATGTACTTTTAGCTGTGTCGACGCGAAAGCCATAACTTTTCCATGCTGATGCAGAACACATCCTAATCCCTTACCGGACGCGTTACAATGTACGACGAATCCTCCAGATTGATCTGGTATTATAAGGATAGGAGTTGAAGTTAATCTTGATTTGAGTTCTATGAAAGCTTTTTCACATGCTTCTGACCACACGAATGCTTCATCCTTACGTGTGAGCTTGGTCAGGGGTGTTGAAATCTTCGAGAAACCTTCAATGAATCGTCGGTAGTATTCTGCTAAACCCAAGAAACTTCGTATATATTTCACCGTCTTTGGTGTCAGCCATTTGCCGACAGCTGACATAGCTGAATCTACTGAGTTTCCTTCTCCTGAAACGATATGTCCGAGAAATCCGACTTGATCTAGCCAAAATTCACACTTGTTGTACTTGGCATAGAGTTGATGTTGTCGCAATGTCTCCAAGACAATCCGTAGGTGCTCGGCGTATTTTTTCCGATCCTTTGAATACACCAGGATGTCGTCGATGAAGATAACAACAAACATGTCTAAATACTCTCGGAAAACTTGGTTCATCAGATTCATGAATATAGCAGGTGCATTGGTCACTCCAAATGGCATTACAAGATACTCATAATGACCATAGTGAGTCCTAAATGCCGTCTTCGGAATGTCAGACTCTTTGACCTTCACCTGATGATAACCCGAACGAAGATCTAGCTTCAAAAATACATAAGACCCACTTAGCTGATCAAAAAGATCCTCTATGAGGTAGTGGATACTTGTTCTTAACCGTCATTTCGTTCAGAGCTCGATAATCTGCACACATCCTGTATGAACCTTTTTTCTTCTTCACAAGTAATATTGGAGATCCCCAACTTGAAGTACTGGGACGAATCCAACCCTTCTTCAGGAGTTCGTCCAACTGAATTCGGATTTCCTACAATCCTTCTGGACTTAACCGGTACGGAGTTTTGATTAAGGGTTACGCACCAGGTATTAAGTCAATGCTAAACTCAAGAGCTCGATCGGGAGGCAAACCTGTTATATCTTCAGGGAACACATTCTCGAACTCTCGAACTACTTCTGGCTTTTCTTCTTCCGCCGGTAGAGTAAACACCTCTGCATTTTTTGGTTTAGCACGGAAGATTCCTGGCTCCAACATTCTATCTTAACTATTGAAGTAGAAGACTGGGTGATCTGGTATCTCAAATACTACCCTCCTTTGACGGCAGTCAATCGTAGCATAGAAAACTCCGAGCCAGTCCATTCCCAACACAACATCGAAGTTTGGGATGTCCAATACTTTGAAATTCACGTAGAATTTTCGTCCGCAAACTACAACTGGACACTGATCAAATCCCATAGTTGCTTTTAATACTCCATTCCCGGAACTGACATTCCAGCTTGAAATGAGTGGCTTCACGAAAATCGCATGCGTTCTCACGAATCGTTGCGACATGAAGCAATGTGATGCTCTAGTGTCGAAGAGAGCTAAAGCAGGTAGGGAGGCTACTAGTATAGTTTCTAAGTTGTGTGATGTTGGTTTTTGATATAGGAAAAATATAGTAATATACAAGGATTGAAAAGATATGAAAGAATTGGGAATTACCAGTGATAACTTGGCTGGTGGCTTCAGATTCATTAACCGTCATTGTGAAAGCATGACGTCGTGGTGCATTCCTCCTTGTTGGAGGTACATTCCTCTGTCCTTGGGGCACGTTTCTCTGCCCTTGAGGCATGTTTCTCTGTGCCTGATGGAATTGACGATGAGGCTATACAGGAGGTCCACGTGGAGGTGGGACAGGGAGAGCAAGATGAGGTGCAGGAGCCTGAATGGCTGGCCGCTACGGAAATGTGATATCTGGTTTGGGAGCTGGAGCTGTGTTGAAACGATATGGACATGCTCCTATGGCGTGAACAGATGGGCTACAAACTAAATACAGGCCATTTGCACGCCTGTAGTCCTTTGCCAGGTGTCCTGTCCTCTTGCAGTAGAAGCAAGTCTGGACTGGGCTAGTTAAATGTTCATCCCGGTCTCTTGGGTGCAAAAGTTGGCCTGGAAGAGGCTCCTCCTGCCATCTGTGTGGAAGGGCATTTCACACCGGCAGTCTGCGGTCTGCCCTTCTTCTTCACGGCTGCCTCATAGTGTCGGGCAGCTTTCAAAGCAAGCTCATAGGTTGGGAAATCCCCTATAATGAGTGCAGCTTGGATTTCCAGGTCCAACCCTCACTGAAATCTTCGTGCCCGGATTTCAGCAGTAGGAATCAGGTGTTCCGCGAACCTGTTACGACCTTGTGTTAGCAGTGTAATGAGTGAAATCAGGAAATTGAGTATCGAGACATTATCTTACCTGCTAAGCATGGTAAACTCAGCATCTTATTCATCCATGGACTTGCTCCACATCGAGCTTTGTTGTAAATGGATGAACTGCTGTTCCATGTCGAAACGGGCAGTCTCAGGGAAGTATGTCGCATCAACCATATCGCGAAACGTCTTCCATTCAATAGGTTGGGTGAGACGGCTTTCTTCAACCTTCCACCAGACTCTGGCGTTGTCTGTTTGTTGCAGCTTCTCAACCCTCACCCAAGCAATCTCTGGCACTTGTGCTGCTGCCAGGTCATCGTCTATCGACTGAGCCCATTCTTCCGCCTCCAGTGGGCTCTCTTTTCCTAAAAAATATTTTGGGTGCAATTCCCGGAATTGCTTGACTCCGGGTGCCTCGGCTTCGGGGCGGTACATGAGGATAGCAATCTACTGCTGTTGACCCTACATGAGGCTCTTGATTGCCTCCAGCAATACCGTTCGCTCATTGATGGGAGCTGCAACGGTAGGAGATGGTGGTAGAGTAGGCGGTGGAGTGTTGCCATTGACGTTCTTGCTTGTGTTATTGGGATAATCCATGATCTTGATAGAAAAAGAAAGGTTAGGATAGATACAAGAAGTTTGAAATGTAAGGAATGTATAGTTGCTGATTTTTATAATTCTTATGATATATTGCTTACGACTTCATGCAGAACTGACCTGCATAGACCGCCAACAAAACCTGTCACACCCCGCTTCCCAGTGTACAGAATCGGTGACGTGACGGGCCGCAACGTATTTACTAAGAAATAAATACGTTAAGCGTAATTAACCACTATATATAAAATGCACAAGAATGACAAGTGATATAAAAATATAAACAACAACTTTTATTTACATTCAATTTACATACAACTGTTTGAAAAGGAAAGATACAATGAATAAAGCAGTACCTAAACAGTTGTAACATTTCAAAAAGATAAAATATTAATATTGGGAATTTTTATAATTTAATATTATTTTATTGAATATTTTAATATTTCGGTATTATTAAATACAAATAAATGGGGAAAATTTTGGAAAATTATAAAATAGGGTATTTTATAGAATTATGCCATTTTTAAGTTTCTATGATTAGTTATATGCTAATTTAGTGCTAATCGCGATTAAAAAATCGCTAATCGGGTTTTTAGCATTTTTGTGCAAAATATGCACATATCATTTTTATCACACTTGTGCATTTTTCTTGCCATGGTTCACTTTGGGTTTACTATTCTTGGGAGAAGGATTTTGAGAGAATAAGAAAAAGAAAAGAGAAAAGAATAAAGATTGAGGGTTGGTGAGAGAGAGAGGTATGGGCTTCTTTGACCAAACACTTAGACATTTTCCTCCCCTCATTTCCCTCCCTCTCCCTCCATTGCTGCTGCTGCTCCTGCACCTCACCTCCCTCCCCTCTTCAAGCCCTCTAAACACCTCTAAAACAACTCCAAAACCCCACTCTCATTTCATTAAAAGTGTGCACAAACTCAAGATCTACATATTGGACCAAGAAAGCAAGGATTTTGGCCACTAGGGACAACTCAAGAAAATTCTTGAGTTGCCAAATGAGATATTTTCTGGATCATTAACTTAGTTTTAGCATTTCCTTTACCCCCATGTTATGATTGAACCGATATTGTGTGATTTTGGTGACTTGAGGAAAAACCTAGTTAGGGTTGTGAAGAATTTTGTGTTGTATTGTGAAACTGAGCTCAGTAGAGGTGATACTATCATCCTAGTGCATGAATTGAGACCCAAACCTGAGACTTAAGACCCGGATTGCGGATTTAGAAACCGGTATCAGGGAATTTGTGAAATCTGTGAGGGGTATATTGAATCTGCTATCACCCGAGACATCCTAAA
Organism: Agapanthus africanus; assembly: GCA_030015575.1. Taxonomy (NCBI): domain Eukaryota; kingdom Viridiplantae; phylum Streptophyta; class Magnoliopsida; order Asparagales; family Amaryllidaceae; genus Agapanthus; species Agapanthus africanus. The sequence goes on along the minus strand of JASDDO010000024.1, from coordinate 43,700,829 downwards.
TTAAAATTGATTGGACAGTGACATGTGCAGGCACCCAGGAAGCTACCACCAGAACCCTAGCCCCTACCTCCTATACCCGGCCGCAGATTTATGCATTCTGGCCGCAATTTGCGGCCAGACAATGATGGATTTTCCTCGTTTTGGATTTGGTGTTCCCTTATCTGTAGATTAGGCCCCTGGTATGTATAGATTTGTCTAATTTGACCTATGGTGAAATCTGGAGCCTATTTCCTAAGTTGCTGTTTTGGATTCGTGTTTCCGTATTCGGTATTTTTAATTCTGAAATTGTGTATTGTGTTTTACCTCGACTAATTGGCGTTTATACGACGATATCGAGGATTGATTGATGGTTTTGAAGGCGTACCCATAGGTTCTAACTTATAGGCCCCATAGCGTATCGTTTTGGTTTTCGTATGCCGTTTTAGTGATGATTTGGTTTTGATACGCATTTGCGATACGTTAATGTGTAGGTACCCCATGAAGACTTCAGGACGAAAAGCAAACGCGTGGTGACATCGGCAACGAAGACGCAAGGTGAGTAGATTATATCTACAGGGGGAAGTCGGGTGGATGGCGTATAGCACCCCCGCGGTCCGTAGTTGATATATTATATATATGGATCGTATAGGGTTAGAAGTAACTAGTGTAGTTCATAGTCGCGAACCCTAGAATAGATTTACACCTACACGCACACCCTTGCATATTCATTATACTTGCACTGTGTTTGATGATATTGGATGACATTGGAGATGAGTCGATGATGTTGGGCATTGTGCCGCGAGATCGGTGATTTGATGTGATTCGTATTTGGGATACGATACGTGATCTCTAGCGGGCCTTAGGACGTGTGCTTACACACGCAGTATATAGATGGTATCGATTTGTACTAGACTTAGATCAGTACCCCAGATTATGTGTTATGATGATAATGATACCTGATATCTGATGAAAGGAATGCGATATTGGCCCGTACCCAGCTATTGGGATGCCGTACGACGATTTACCGTACGAGCCTATATTGATGATAGATCTGCACTCATGACTCGAGGATGTCTTACGATATATTGTATCGTACGCGATATTATTGAGGCGGGATCACCGACTATTATATCTGTATATATATCGACTCAGATTTAAGTGGTTTCCATACCTCTCCCGATTGACTTGATACTTAGATCTGTAGTTTGCATAGTAGATTCTTCACTGTGGTGTTGATTATTTGATTTCCGCATATTCATGCTATTCGCATTGCTTGCATATGTTTATTGCTATATTATTATCATACTGTTAGGACACCAGCACCATTATCGATGATGTGTATGTTCCACGTACACTATTTGCCGGCTCACACACTTCATCATCGATAATTGCCATGCCACTATACTGTAGTACTGTTGCATTCATGATATGATTCTTGCATGGCATATTGTACACTTATACCTGTACACATACATAGATGATTCTGACTTGATTAGAGATTTGGGAACCGCAAGATATTCTTCAAAACCGATTCATTTTAAAAGAGCGGTTTCCCTCGACATGTGCACATTACTAATTCATGTAGTATGACTTATTGTTATGCTTACCTTTCTTTACATGTCGCATACATCATGTTTTGATTATACGCATTGAGATATGTTGTTTTCATGATATTTCTGGATTTGGGAACCGTGGGTATTTCAAAAGAGAATATATAATTGTTTTAAAAACCCGGTTACCCTTGATATGATATTTCAGTGCGTCCACCATGTATTTTCTCGGTGCTGAGAGCGACATGTGAAACCCGATTCGAGGAGGCGGATGAGGCCGATTGCGGGTACATGGTGGACCCGGTATGGTACCCCGGGGCGAGAACGGTTTCGCTGTGTAGTAGACGGTGAGCCTGGCAGAGGGACTACTACCTACCGGTGATTGTATTTGAGCTCAGTGGATATCTGGAGGATACCGACCGGAGTTGAGAGATGGACATGGGCTGACCCGTACTGCCGGGGCCGAGGGCCGATACCGCAGACGGAGCCCCATATGGATGAGGATTTACGTGCCGATGCTAGGCACAGGTTTCATGATGATTTCCATGATTTTGATTATATCCTCATATTTACATACATGATATTTATTGTCATTTGGTGACGGGTGGACGGGTTCCACGTTTATTGTCATTGGGTGACGGGTGGACGGGTTCCACGTTTATACAGACTTGATCACATACAGACTGGATTTACATTGATCATACTTCATGCAGACATACCTTATATTGATGACATGTTTTACCTGAGTACTTGGCACTACATACATGCTTCGATGTTACATTGCCACCTAATCATGCTTCAGACGTACTCTTGTGGGTTATATTATACTGATCGTATTGACCTAGGATTATATCTTGCTTTCGGTTTCTACTTGTAGATATTTCTATTCACGAGTTGGCAACTCACTCCCGTTGTGCTACAGTTCTTGCAGGTTATGCCGTACAGGTTCCATTGCGGCATTTCTGGCACACTGCTTCCTTGCGGGTGAATTGCATTTGGTAGGTGGATTCTTTTGCATCAAGAACCACCATTGTACTTGTATTATTCATTGTATCTAGAATTCCATCAACCAAAACTTGTATATTATTTCAGACTTAGACATTAGTGATGTATTATTCGACCTTAGAGTCGCGCTTAGTAGTATTGCGGTTTTCATGCTTATTGAGTTTCTTTTGGTTTTGACCCTCGCCATTCGGCGTTGTATAATATATTGCTTGTGTGGTAGTGACCGTCGATTGACGAAGAGCTAGCTCCCGCTTGGGGATGCCTTTTATCATTGCATATATATTGTTCTTGTTGTACCTCGTTCGGGGCCAGTATTTACAAAAGAAACTCTGCCGAAATTTTTAGAAAAGACTTGTCATTTAAAAATGCATATTCGGCTTAGTTATTTAAAAAACTTGACTTCAAATATGTTTTCCTTCACTTCGTTAAACCAGTTTTCTTTACTTACTCTTAAAATGGCTTTAGATTTCTGGGCTTTTGGCTTACTTGGATCAGATGGAGCCCTATAGACTTCATATGGTTCAAGGGCCAGTCACGTGCTCTTTCGGGTCGTGACAACAGTAGCATACAAACTGAAAGTAAATACAAGGAAATCTAGAATTCCGGCTGGGCAGTGAGTTGGTCCAAGTCCTCCTGGCTAGGCTCAATCTCCTTAGAGTCCGGTCCTCCTGACGAACATTTCAAAGAAAGAAAAGACAGGAATATCGTCAGTGAACTAGCGCTCGGTAAGTACCAAAAGAAGGAATGGAATAGAACAAGTAATGTTAAATGAAACAGTTAAGTTGTACATGTATATGATTTTTATTCTAACGTAGTTGTTTATAGCTTGGTACAGAAGGTATTTGTATATATGAGAGGAGTCCATATTACCCCGTGGACTATGGTAACATATAGTACAAGGTCCCATCATAACCTACGGGACAACGGCACGAGAGTTCATGTAGGTGTCTTTTAAGTGACCATCATGTGCTACGCTATACGTTCCGTACCAATCTACCCCGTTATCCTCGCGTAATGTATTGTATAGAGTATATTTACAAGTCTTGCCGAAACCATGGATACAATTGTTCAAGTAGTCAAGTTTAGGATGTAATCATCTATTCAAGAAGTCGTGTCAAGTTATAACCAAGGTTCGGTCAAGTCAAGTCAAGTATTCAGGTTTGATATTGATGTTTGAATTAAAGTATTCAGGTTCATGTTCAAGTATTCATGTTAGACTTTGGATTCATGTTTGACTTGGACTCTGACTTAAGTTTGGATTCATGTTTGAGTTAGATTCAGACTGAGTCAGACACTTGTAACTGATTTAGATTCTGAATTAGGTTCGGGAGTCATCGGTAACTGCTGCACATGGACGGTAGGATTTGTGTCTTTTTCCAAGAAAATTATCATTGATAATCCGTTAAGTTTTCTATCTTAAATAGGCAAGCACTCACTTTCTCCGGCTCCCTGGGGCTCAAGAGAATTGATCCCGCTTAAACCTATATTTATTAAATTCCTTAAATATTGTTTTATATAACTCGAGGGGGTTTTATGAAAAATATTATAATATAGTTAAAAATAAATATCGATGGATTATTTATATTATTTAGGGTCTTCATGGATATGAATTTTAAGAATTTGAGGTATTTTAGTGATAATTGCTTAGCTTGGAAAGTTAATGGTATTTTATTGTAAAACTTGTCTTTTGTTGGTATCTTGATGGTATTTTACTGAAATATGTAAATCTTTCATTTTAAAAAAAGAAAGTTTATTATATTTTGAAAATATATGGATTTATAATTTTTATATAATTATTAAAAATTAATTTTATTTAATTAGAAAAATGTGTTTCTCTTCAAAACCGTATTTAAAACCTTTCGAGACCGAATGCTCCGTGAGGAGGTTTACATCTTGCTCTACTAGCCCAAGAATGTGCGATAATCCGCACCATCTATTAGCGGGTTCCCTAACAAGGGTTGTAGAGGCATAATTGCAAAGGAGTTTAAAACACCGTTTAAAAGAAATAGGATTTTTATAGTAAGTGATATTTTCTTGTAATAATGTCTTCGCAACGAAAAATACATTCAAAGAGTATCGTACTATGAGACCAAGTGTGTATGTGAGAGATAGGTCATTATCTCGTGAAGTTTTCCTAAAGGTATGTTTGTAATAAAAACTAAAAGAGGTGATATTTAAAGTTCATGGTATTTAAATGAAAAGTGCTATTATTGTTATTTCACATGAGAATTTTAATGAAAATTTGATTCTAAATATTAGGGTTCAAGGTTACAAGTATTGTATAAAAATTTGTTTGACCAAAGATAAAAGGAATTGGAGTTATAGGATTTGGAAAAAGTGATATCGGTATTAACTCCATTTACCGATATACGTTTAAAAATGAATTTTTAAAGTAGAGAAATGAAGATTAGAAGGGACCTACAAGTTAGGAGGCTTAAACAAAGGTTGAGGAAGGGGGGTGAGTTTCTTAGCGTCGCGGGAGCGCCGGAATAGTTTCGATTCTTCGCCGGAAGTTTACCGCTTGCTAACTCCTCTTTACTCCACTTGTACTAGAGAATTTTTGAGAGTTTTGGGTAGAAATTTCAGAATGATACTGAGCCAAAGTGTGGGGTGGTATTTATAGTGGAGAATTAGGGTTTTGGAATTAAAATGTTGAATTAAAATGCATTAAAATTGTGATAAATTGTGAAATGAAGGGTCTATGTTTGATTGCAGGGAAATTAAACAGTGCAGGGATGTTAGGGGTAGGTGAAGGGGTTTGTGTGTAAAGCCCGAGGACAATTGGACATAATCCAACTGTCAGCGCCGGTTTTCTCAAGCTTTTGGCCGGTCGATTTGCAGTATTTGGCTTTGAGATTCGTGCCACCAGATAAGATTAGGGTTTACTCCATTTTCCACATATTTGATTTTATGACTTTTTCATTTTTTCTGTGTATTACACGTGTAAACTTTTGGGCTTCCAAAAAGTTAAGAAAAAATCAGAAAAAAATAATATGTCTGATAGGGATCGAACACAAGGGCTTCGTCACAGCAGTGCTAAGGCTTTACCGGTAAGCTACAAGTTGTTTCTTGCTATTATTTAACAAAATTAACTTATAACTCAAACTCAAGCTGTATAAATCATTTTCTGTACATTAAACTGGAAAATTTTGTACAGTAAATTCAGAGTTGTTACAGCATCTATACCTAATTCCTGTTTAGAAGTTTAACTCCAAATCCCTTCGGGAGTTCATCTCCCAGACCAGGGGCTAAGCCCCCTTTCTCCACTGGTGTTTCCAGCGGTCGCATGCCGCGCATGTGACCCGCTGGCACCCAGAGGTCGCATGCCGCATACATAACCCATGGGTGCCCAGCGCCCATGCGCCAGATACGTGGCCCACAAGCGCCCAGCGCCTACGCGTCGGCACGCGACCTGCTGATGCCCAGCGGTCGCATACCGTGCACGTGACCCGCTGGCACCCAACGCCCATGCGTGGGGTACGTGACCCGCGGACGCCCAGCGTCCACACGCCACGCATGTGACCCGCGGGCGCCCAGCACCCACACGCCACTCACGCGTCCTTAGAACGCTCCCCACCCCTCTTTTTCTCATACACTTCCCACTAAAAGTACCTCCCTCGTTACAAAAAAGTTTCTTACGGGACGCTGTCCCACACCCCGCAAGGGGAATGTTAACCCCCTTGACCCCCAGCCCGCTATCCGAGTAGTGGGATCCCTGTAAACTCTGCGAGACCCCCGATATATCCAAAACCCTTCAAAACACAATACACGTACACGGCACATTGAGTTCGCATGACCAGTTTGACCTATCAATCGGAGGTTCTCTCGCTCCAAAAGCGAGGAGTAATTAACGGCAGCTTAGCCCATGGATGCCGGAGATTCGGATCCCTACAATCAATAAACCTCGTCCTACCCTAGACAGGTGGAATCTGTATACGCCTGACAAGCACGCGAATTCCTATCTCAATAGGGTGACAAAAAACACCCTGCAGATTCTGGCACGTCCGGTGGGACCTTTTCTCTCCTCCCATTTTTTGGGTTAAACGTTCATGCGAATTCAATCAACATATATATCGATTACCTTTACTGAAGTCATTTTTTGTGCATAGTTTAACAGCTTTCAGTCACAATCTTGAACTCAGCAATCATGTCTCCCAAGACGAGCTTTGTTTTTGACGCCACTCCGATTTAGTACGTAGTCAAGATCAATGCCCGCGTGGTTCTCCCTGCAAGTCTCAGGCGGCAATGCGAGGAACCGCCCCATCAATTTGGTTCTGTCGTTATCTACCCTGCCGGAAGCGCTCATCTGGTGGAGGCCTCGACAAACCAAGCGGCCAAACTGACCTCAAAGGGCAGGAGGCCGAACGTTGTGGTCGCCAAAGCATCCCACCCTAAATGCAAATCCGTATTCAAATGGCTCTCCACTGTTCCGACTGGGGGAAAGGTCGTTAACACCAATGGAGCCACAAAGCATCTCAAGCAAGCTCAGAGGGTACCCTTGACAATCGCATGAGCAGGAGTATTTTCCGGACTCTTTATAAATCGGTCTACGGCGTCTTCCTAAAGGGCCGAAGCTTGCCAATTGCTCAAAACAGAAAAATTGAGGCAAAAGCGGCTCAGATATAGAGCCAACAAAAGGGCCAGGGCTCCGGCCAAGTTGAACCTTGTGAGGTTCCAAGAACAGGGTTACCTCGTAACGACAGCTAAGTCGGCCATAAAAGTCAGAAATTCCTTCAAACCTCTGAAGTGGGTTCAGAAAAATGCCATGACCGCTAGAATTAAGAAGACAACAACCCGAACGATGCTACAAAGAGACGTGTCCCAGTCCCAACATAGAAAGCATGACACTGTCTCTTCAAAAGTCTATCAGGCGCTCTGTGCCACGCGAAAGCAGCGGGGCAAAGCTAGAAAAGAAGCACCAGCCCCACTCAAGAAGCAGGTCGGGCCAACCGTCTTCAATCGATTGTATGTTCCCAAAACAGAAAAACCACGACAACCATCCGTGAAGTTAGCCGTCGGTAGTGAAAAGATGGCCGGATGTGTTATCCACACGGTCTATATGGTGGGCGCGAGTCCCAGCGACAACTTGCGCAGTAAAAGTAAGGATAGGGCCACTACATCCCAAGCCCAATCTGGCTTGAATGTGGTTTTCGTTTCCCAAGATCAGCTACCTCCGCTGGATGATGAAAACCCTCTTGATGAGGCCGATAGGCAGAAGGACCCCTCAGTCTATGTAGAATCAAGCTCGAACAGTGAATAAGAACCGACTTTCCGCCCCAGGACCGCAGAGCAAGAGCTGCTTCAAGAGCTTCAAAATCAACTCAGAAGCAAAGATAAAAAGATGGACAAGCTCTACTCAACAATTAATGACCTGAAGAATGTTGTGATGCAGCTCACGTCTCAAATTGCTTGGGCACCTTCCAATCAAGCACATGTCTCTACTCATGAGCCGTACGACAACGACCCGAAGAAACCGATTCCTGCACCTTTAGGTCCAAGTTTAGGCGAGCTGCACGAAAACCGGCCACATTCCACTTCTGGGGACGCCTTAGCTCCGAATGGCACCATCCCGCTAATACAAGATCGGATAATGGATTTGGTCACCAGCGAGGTTGAAACATTGGTGGCCGAAGCCGAAACTTAGAAAGAAATTGGCAGTAGTTGGCGGTCATATCCCGCACAGTATGATCTGATCGAGTTCCCGAGCGGCTACGTCATTCCTAAGTTCGGAAGATTTGACGGGACGTGAAATGCAAATCAGCACGTCGCCCACATTAAAGTGTCATGCGGAAATACAGTGGGCAATGATGCGCTCCTTCTTCATCGGTTTGTCAACAGCCTGACTGGTGTCGCTTTCGACTGGTACACGAGCATACCAGATGGGTCCGTCACCACTTTTGTCCAAATGGAGTCTCTATTTCGAAAAAGGTTCATGAGTGTCAGTGATAAGATCTTCATTGCTGACCTTGTGAGGACCAAGCCGGGGAAGAACGAAAGCAACAAAGACTTTATTACCCGATGGCGTAATCTCACGGTCAAGTGCGAACCGCCGCTGGAGCAGGACCAGTCTGTCGGTCTTCTTATTGGGAACTTCAGCAATTGGATGGTCCCATTCTTATGTACAACAGGCCTCAAGAAGTTTCAAGAGCTGACCAAGAGAGTAAAAATGTTGGAACGCTACTCTCAGGGTGACAAGTCTTGGAAGAGCAAAAAAGATGACAACCGTAAAAGTGAGAGCTCCAACAAGACCAACGCCTTCAATGCGTCTGACAGTGAAGATAAATGAAAGGCGGGCGGATCAAAAATAGACCGGGCTCGAAAGCCAGTACTAGGAGGAGAAGGGTCTTCCCTAGAGGAGAAGAAGAACATGGTTTACTCTTTCAGAAGGGACAAGATCCGCAAGATAGTCAAAGATGTCTTGAATAACGGTCTATAATTGCTAGAGTCGAAAAGACATCAGGAAGCAAAAATAACCGACAATCCTCTATATTTCCCGTACCACTGAGTAGTGAGCCATGCGATCAAGGATTGCTATATTTTCAAAGATTGGGTCGAGAAGAAGTACAAGACTGGGGAGATCGTGTTGTCCAAGAGTGTGTTAGTGAACAATCAAGCTGCAACCACCAATATTATACAGACACAAACTGAAAGCTTCTGGGAGCAGACAGCTGAACCCGCTACCCTAAGAAATGAAACTGACTCGTCGCAGACTCCATGGAGCATGCACATGTCCAAAAAAATGAAGAAGATGTTAAAATTGCTTTAGAAAGAGCACATAACTGAATAGGAAGGGCAGAAGAAGCCCACCATTCCGGCTGCCAATTCGGCTCAATCAGGCCCAAAATCCAAAAAGGTCAAGAAGAAGAAAAGTACGGCTCGATGCAAAAAAGAGTCTGCGGGGAGATCGACCATTCAAAAGTACATCGATTCTCTCGAAGACTATGAACAAAAGGAAAGAATTCTGATTCAATTGAAGGAGTTCTTCCCCATGGAAGCGGCTGAGATTCTGGAGGAGCTAGAAGAAGACTCCAATGACGAGATCTCTATAGTGACCTGCTATGTCGTCCATCTTTGTAGCGACTATGAGGAAGAGCTATATTTTTTTGAAGAGGACAAGGAGCTCACCACAAAGGCTAACCAAATCAATCTCAGAAGTGGTAGGGCTCTACCGCCAAATCAGGGCAACGCCCCAAAAGGAAAGGAAAAACAATCTCTAATGAAGAAGATGGAGGAGAGCCGACTCATGAAAACTCAAGTCCTTCCTCAGTGGATTATAATGTCTTGTCCCCATCTCCGGATGCTTTCGTATCTCCTGAACATCTACGATACCTTGGTTCTTTCTAAGGAGCTTAGATATGTTCTCATTTACGCTCTACAAAACCCTGAGCGATACCAGGCTCGCTTTGCGGAAATTAATATGAAAAAAACCCAGTACACTCTGCATACCACCGTGGTCACATTTAAGGACGAAGACCTGCTACTGGGAATAGCTGTAACGACTCTGAAATCACTGTACAGAAATTTCTTATTATTTTACAGAAAAGAGTATTACAGCTTGTGTAAGAGTTATACGCTAGATTTGTTTAATAAAAACAAGGAGCAACTTGTAGCTCACTGGTTTAGCCTTTACACTGCTGTGATATAGCATGCGTGTTCAATTCCTATCAGACAATTATTTTTTCGGATTTTTCTTTTTAATTTTTGGAAGCCCAAGAGTTGCACGTGTAATATACGTGGAAATGAAAAATTTCAGAAAAATCAAACATGTGCAAAATGAAGTAAACACAGATATACCCATGTGGCACAAATCTCGAGGCAAAACCTCGAGATCCGACCGCCCAAAATGCCCATTCGGCCGGCGTTGACAGTTAGATTGAGCCCAATTGGCTCCGTGCTCTGCATACACACACCTTCGACTCCCCTTAACTCCTCTGCACTATTCAATTTTCCTGCAATCAAATATAGACCCTTCATTTCACCATTTAACATCTTTTTAATGCATTTTAATCCAAAATTTTAATTTCCAAACCCTAATTCTTCACTATAAATATCACCAATGCCTTAGATCTTTACCATTCTGAACTTTCTAAGTGCTAAGTGGAGTTAAGCCCCTCAAGTGGAGTAGCAAGCCAAACTCGACGACCGGAGTATCTCCGACGAAACCATGACCTACGAGAGCTTCTTCAAGCTCTTCTTAACCTTCTAAAAACCGTAAGTCCCTTCATCTCTCTCTCTTTCTATCTCAAAATGTATTTTTAAAACAAACTGACAAAAAAGGAGTTATCTCTGATATAGTTTTCTTTTTAACATTTGTAAGCCATGTGATAAGCAAACGAGATCAAACTAACATACTACACTAATCCTAACCTTATTCACATCAATTAGTTTTTAGTTGTAACAAATTTTCATAAGAAATAAACATATAAGGATCATTTCTTCATTAAAATACCATGAACTTTAGTGTAACCTCTTTTCGATATCTAGTATACCCAAACCTTAGAACCTTCACGGGGTAATGACCTAGCCCACACGCATACTATGGTTTCATAGCACGGTATTCTAAGCATAAGGGTAATTCAATGTAAAAAAAACATTTTCATTAAAAACCACACTGTTTCAAAACGGGTTTCTTTAAATCGGTATTTCGAAATCTTTGGCAATTACGCCTCTACAACTCTCGTTAGCGGATCCGCTAATGGATGGTGCAGATTATCGTACATCCTTGGGACAGTAGAGCGAGATGCAGAACTCCTCACGGAATATTCAGTCTCGAAAGGAATAAAAAAAATACAGTTTTTAAGAAACGCGACTTTTCTAATAAAAAATTATTTTTTGGAAAAATTATATAAAATTATGAAATCCGTATTTTCAATAAAAACAAATTAAGAAACTATATTTTTAAGATGAAAGATTAGAATTTGTTAATAAAATACTACCAAATTTCCAAAAGAACTAGTTTTCAAAAAAATACCACAAACTTTCAAAAAAAAACTAGGTTTTATAACCAAAACACCACAACAATTAAAATACATGTTCATGAAAAACCCTAAATGTTATAAATCACTCTTGAGGTTTATTTTCAGACTATATTAAAGTATTTTTCATAAAACCCTCTCGAGATATGCAAACAATATTTTAAAGACTTTAGATAAATATAGGTTTAAGCGGGATCAATTCTCTTGAGCCCCAGGGAGCCGAAGAAAGTGAGTGCTTGCCTATTCAGGTTAGACAACTTAACGGAGTTATCAGTGGCAATTGTCTTGGAAAAAAACACAAATCCTGTCGTTCATGTGCAGCAGTTGCCGATTTCTCCCGAACATAAGATTTTAACAATTTACATCAATTCATATGAAAAGACATGAACTCAAATCTAAACTTAACTCGAACTCTAATCTAACTCGAATCTAAACTCGAATACGAACTCGAATCCAATCTACTCGAACCAACTTGACTCGAACCCAGATTGCAATCGTTATGACTCGCACATTACTCGACTCACTCGAATACAATTTACACCTTTTGCAATCTAGGGTTTCGATTAAGACATGTAAATCAATCAATCAAATCAATCAAGTATATTAACCAGTCATAATATATTATACATATGGTGCTTGGGATAGTTTCTTGTGTGAATCCAACGGAGCTTCAGGAGTCCCGTATTAACTTCTTTTTTATTTTACTCAAATATCAATCGGGCTGACTCATCCACAGCCTAGAACCCATTTGCTAACACATGAAATGGGCCCATGTTTTTTTGCTCCTGGGCCCCCACTCTTGAGCTCATGAATACTTCTACGGTTGCGTTGACATTCACATATGGAACTTAATGTTAATATAGTGACCATCTAGAAACCTATAGTATAAATTTACCCATGATCATATACTCTTATTCGTCATCTATATATTCTTCTCTTGTCATTTTCTTTACTCTTATCTATCTTTGGGACTTACCAAGCGCTAGTTCGTTGACGGGCATTCCACTCACTTTTCTTCTCTTGGAATGTTCATCAGATACGGTCGAGACGGAGGAGGTTGAAGCCACAGAGGAGGACTACGACCAGATAGCTACTCAGGGCTAGCTCAGCTTCATTTTTCTTCAGTTTATGTATACCACTTGTTTAAGAATTTTCCTTATTGTATTTACTTTCCAGCATAAACTCTTGTACCTGTACATATTTGAAGTTGAATGTAAATAAAGATATTTATTGGAAAATTTTACAGTCTCAATTTATTCTTGCATTGTGTATTATTGTTTCAATACCTTGGTATATTTATTTAGGGAATGGCCTTCTCTGGATAAATATACCGCGGGCTTGCCACGTCACCGTTTTCGTCTATTAAAAAGTGGAGCGTGACAAGTTTTTTTGGTGGCCCATGCAGATCAGTTCTGCATGAAGTCGTAAACAATATACCACAAGAATTAATGAGTTCAACAAATATTTACATTCCTTACATTTCAAATTCCTTGAATCTATCATAACCTATCTTTTATATTAAGGTGATGGACTCTCCAAACAATAATAGTACCAACGTCAACTGCAATACTCCACCGCCTACTCTACCACCACCACCTACCGTTGCAGCTCCTATCAATGAGAAAACGGTACTGCTTGAGGCTATCAAGAGCCTATTGGAGGGTCAGCAACAACAGACTGCTATCCTCATGCACCACCCCGAAGCCGAGGCACCTGGAGTCAAGCAGTTTCGGACACTGCACCCAAAGCACTTCTCAGGAAAAGATAGCCCACTTGAGGCAGAAGAATGGGCTCAAGCGATCGAAAATGATATGGCAGCAGCTCAAGTGTCAGATATTGCCTAGGTGAGAGTTGCTAAGTTGCAACTGACCGATAACGCTAGAGTTTGGTGGTAGGATGAGGAGAGCCGTCTCGCACAACCGATAGAATGGAGAACATTCTGAGACCTCTTCGATACTAAGTACTTCCCTGAGACTGCCCATTTTAATATGGAGCAGCAGTTCATCCATCTATAGTAGGGCTTGATGTGGGTCAAGTCTGTGGATGAATATGATGCTGAGTTTACCATACTCAGCCGGTAAGATATTGTCTCAAATTAAATTTTCTTATCTCACTCACGACACTGCTAACACAAGGTCGTAACAGGTTCGCTGCACACCTTATTCCCACTGCTAAGATCCGGGTACGACAATTTCAGCAAGGGTTGGACCCTGAAATCCAAGCTGCACGCTACAGGAGATTTTCCAACCCATGAACTTGCTTTGAAGGCTGCTCGACACTATGAGGCAGTTGTGAAGAAGAAGAGCAGGTCGCAGACTGCCGGTGTGAAACGTCCTGTGCACCAGATCACAGGAGGGGCCTCTTCCAGGCCAACTTTTAACGGACCATCTCGGAGGCCAGTAGATTTGTTCGCCAACAGCAGGCCAGACTTTCACATCTACTGCAAAAGAACAGGGCATCTTGTGAAGAACTATCGCAGGGCGAACAACCTGTGCTTGATTTGTAGGTCTTCTACTCATGCCATTGGAGCATGCCCACAGAACCGAGGACCCAACAACCCTCCAGCTAGACCGGCGATCCAAGCTCCTCCTACTTGGTTAGCTCTATCAGCTCTAACTCCACACACCCAGACCACTCAACTCTAATGCCGAGTGTTTAATCAGGTACAGAGGAAAGTGCCACGACGTCAAGCATTCACCATGTCGGTTGAAGAGGCCGAAGCCACGGGTCAGGTTATCACTAGTAAATCCCTTCCCTATTCTCTTTCAAGTCATTTCAATTCATAGTCATCTTATATCTGTCCCACACGACTTAGGTACAATCTTAGTAGCTTTCCTACCTGCTCTTCGACACTGGGGCATCACATTGCTTTATGTCGCAACGGTTCGTCCAAACTCATACGATCCCAGTTAAACCTCTCGTATCCAGCTGGAACGTTAGTTCAGGGAACGACGTTCTAAAAGCGACTTTGGGATACGATCTGTGTCCAGTGGTCGTCTGCGGTCGAGAATTTTATGCGGACTTCAAAGTACTGGACATATCGAGCTTCGACGTAGTCTTGGGAATGGACTGGCTGGGAACTTTCTTCGCTACCATCGACTGTTGCCAAAGGAGGGTGGTGTTCGAAATACCAGATCATCCAGTGTTTTATTTCAAGAGTGGAGACTGTACCTTGGAACCTAACCTCTACAAAGCAAAACTAAAGAAGGCAGAGGTTAAAGCATTGCAAGCGGAAGAATCGAAGCCAGAGATAGTTTGAGAGTTCGAGGATGTATTCCCAGAAGATATATCAGGTTTGCCTCCTAATCGAGCTCTTGAATTCAGCATCAATTTACAACCTGGAGCACAACCAGTAATAAAAGCTCCGCACCGACTAAGTCTTGAGGGATTAAAGGAGATCCTCATTTGGTTGGATGAACTTCGGAAGAAAGGTTGGATTCGTCCCAGTACTTCGAGCTGTGGATCTCCGGTGCTACTGGTGAAGAAGAAGGAAGGTTCCTACAGGATGTGTGTGGATTATCGAGCTCTGGACGAAGTGACAATTAAAAACAAGTATACACTACCACGCATCGATGACCTTTTCGATCAGTTAAGTGGGTCTTGTGTATTTTCAAAATTAGATCTTTGTTCGAGTTACCATCAGGTGAAGGTCAAAGAGTCCAACATTCCGAAGACGGCATTTATGACTCGTTATGGTCATTTTGAATATCTCATAATGCCGTTTGGAGTGACCAATGCACTTGCCATCTTTATGAACCTGATGAACCAAGTTTTCCGAGAGTATTTAGACAGGTTTGTTGTTATATTCATCGACAACATCTTGGTGTATTTAAAGTATCGGAAAGAGAACGCCGATCACTTACAGATTGTCCTGGAGAAATTGCGACAACATCAGCTCAACGCTAAGTACAGCAAGTATGAATTTTGGTTAAATCAAGTCAGATTTCTTAGACATATCGTTTCAGATGAAGGAATCTCTGTGGATCCATCTAAGGTGTCAGCTGTCAGCGAGTGGCCGACACCAAAAATGGTGAAAGATATAAGAAATTTCTTAGGATTAGCAGGATACTACCGACGATTCATCAAAGGATTCTCAAAGATCGCAGCACCCATGACCAAGCTCACAAGTAAAGACGAAACATTCGTGTGGTCAGAACCATGTGAAAAGGTTTTTGTAGAACTAAAGTCGCGGTTAACCTCTGCACCTATTCTTGTAATACCGGATCAATCTGGCAGATTCGTTGTATATTGTCATACGTCCGGGAAAAGATTAGGATGTGTTCTACACCAGCATGGAAAAGTTGTGGCTTTTGCATGATGACAGTTAAAGGTACATGAACGCAACTATCCAACACATGATCTAGAATTGGCAGCCGTCATCTTCGCACTCAAGATTTGGCGCCACTATCTGTTGGGAGAATGCGTGGATATATACACTGACCACAAAATTCTGAAGTATGTATTTACTCAGAAAGAACTAAACATGCGGCAGAGAATATGGCTATAACTCATGGCGGACTTCGACATCAACCTACATTATCATCCTGAGAAGGTGAACGTAGTTCCCGGTGCCCTTAGTCGCCAGCTTTTAGCAATGAACCTCACCGCTCAGTGGAGACTACAATAAGAATTGCATGGTTTGGAGATTGAAGTAGTTATGCTAGGTAACACTTCATATTTGATGAACTTACAAGTCTAGTCCACTCTTGTCAATCAGATCAAGGCAGCTCAAGCAAATGACGCCAAGCTACAAAGGATCTGAGAACAAGTAGAAAGTGGAATACGAACTGACTTCATCATCCACGGATATGGATCCTTGCGGTATGGAACCCGTTTATGCGTGCCAATCAGACCTATGCGAAAAGGGTTGATGAAAGAAGCTCACAGCTCTCCTTATTCTGTACACCCCGGTCGCACGAAGAGGTACAACGGTCTATGACAACACTACTGGTGGCATGGAATAAGCGTAAAGTAGCAAGGAGCATAGCTAAGTATTTTGTATGTCGGCAAGTGAAGGCTGAACATCATAGAACTGCTGGTCTACTTCAGCCATTACCAATCCCAAAATGGAAATGGTATCACATTACCATGGACTTCGTGACTGCCCTTCCTCGCAGCACGAAGGTAACGATGCAATATGGGTTATTGTGGATCGACTCACCAAGTCGGCTCACTTTATTCCATTTTGAGTTGTCCAGTCAACTAAGACGTTAGAAAAGAAGTACATGGAGTAGATCGTGAGATTTCATGGAATACCTGTTTGCATAGTCTCCGATCGTGATACAAGATTCCGATCATAATTTTGGCGGAGTCTGCAAGCTAGCCTGGGAATGAATCTGAATTTCAGCATGGCGTATCATCCACAAATAGACGGACAGTCCGAGCGAACAATTCAGATTTTGGAAGACATATTAAGAGCCTGTATGTTAGACCTCGGAGGTTCGTGGGAAGATCACCTGCACCTTGTGGAGTTTTCATACAATAACAGCTATCAGGAAAGTATTGGGATGTCACCATTCGCAGCACTCTACAGATAGAAATGTCATTTCCCGCTGAGTTAGGACGACATTGGAGATCGTGAACTCCTTGGACCAGAAATGATCGTGGCAACTATGGACGTGGTTCGCACATTCAGGGAAAGGATGCGCATATCCAAAGACCGACAGAAACATTGGGCAGATGCAAAGCATCAACATTTGGAGTTTCAACCAGGAGTACATGTATTCTTGAAGATCTCTCCAAATAGAGGAGTGATACGTTTTGGCAAGAGCGGTAAGTTAAGTCCAAGATACATAGGACCGTTCGACATACTCGAACGAGTTGGAGAAGTGGCATACCATTTAGCACTACCACTCTCATTCGAAGGAGTGCATAATGTGTTCCATATATCCCAACTACGACGATATGTGAGCGACCCCAGCCCACATACTTGATCACTCAGAGCTCACAGTACAAACTGACTTAACCTGCGAGCAACAACTAGTTGAGATCCTGGACCGAAAGGTGAAGACATTGCGGAATAAGGAAGTAAACTTGGTCCGAGTGATGTGGAGAAAGGATTCGCCAGGAGAATCAACTTGGGAAAGAGAAGAGGATATGCGTACACGATACGCTAACCTATTTGAAAATCAGTCCATATGTCACGCCCCGCTTCCCGGTGTACGGATAAGGAGACGTGACTAGGCCCGCAACGTATTTACTCAGAAGTAAACACGTTAAGCGTAAATAAACAATATAATATAAATGTACACAAGAAAGACATGAGATGTAAATGAACAACAACTTTTTATTGATTAAACATTCTTTACAATACAACTGAAAAGTAAATACAATGTGAAAAGCAATGCCTAAACAATGGCATGAACTGAAAGTAAAAGTATATACAAGTGACTAGAGCTCTGGGTCCTCGATGAACTACTCCAAGTCTTCTGAGCTGTACTCGATCTCCGGAGAGTCGGGTCCTCCTGACAACATTCCAAAGAAAGAATAGAAAAGGAATGTCGTCAACGAACAATCGCTCGGTAAGTCTCAAGAGGTAGAGAAGAATAGACATGTAAAGTATAAAAGATTATGTTCACTATACTAACGTAGTTGTTTGTAGTTTGGTACAGAAGATATTAGTGTTTACGAGAGGAGTCCATTTATCCCGTGGACTAAAGTAACCCGTAGTATAAGGCTCCGTCAAACCCCACGGAACAACAGTAATGGATGTTTAGTTACGTCTTTTATTGACCATCTCGTGGCACTTTTAATATATTCCGTACCAGTCTATCCCTTTAACCCCATAATGTATATTGTGTTGTTTTATTGATGTAAGACTTGCCGAGACCATGATATCAATTGTTCATGTAAACGGACAAGGATGTAAACGGATAGTCATGTAATCAAGTCAATATATATCCATGGTTTGGTCAAATCAAGTCATGTTGATATTTGATAATATTGAGTATATATAGATTCATGATGTATTGGAGTTATATTTGAATTGTACGTAGATTGGAATTGTATTCAGATTAGACTGAGACTCTGTCTGAGTCAGACACTTAAACAGAATTGAATTCCTGAATTAGGTTTCGGAGTTATCGGTAACTGCTGCACATGGACGGCAGGATTTGTGACTTTTTCCAAGACAATTACCATTGATAACCCTGTGTTAGTTTTCTACCTTAAATAGGCAAGCACCCACTTTCTCCGGCTCCCTGAGGCTTAAGAGAATTGGTCCCGCTTAAACCTATATTTACTATGGTCCTTATTGTAAATTAATAAACTTGAGGGGATTTTATGAAAAATAGTTTTGATAAACTTTCAAAATAAACCTCATGCATTTATTTATCGTATTTAGGGTTTTCATGGATGTAATTTTTAAAAGTGAAGTATTCTAATGATTATAAACCTAGATTGAATAGTATATGTTATTTTAGTGTAAATTGGAATTGTATGGATTTGTGATGGTATATTCATGAAATTTGTGATTCTTGTGTTTAGAAAACATGGAATTTATTATAAATATAAAATAGATGTTTTGATAATATATATATATATATATATATATTAAAAATAGAATTTATTTATTGAATAGAAAATCACGTTTTCTTAAAAATTGTATTAAAAATTCCATCGAGATCGGATGCTCTGTGAGGAGGTCTGCATCTTGCTCTACTAGTCCCGAGAACGTGCGATAACTCGTACCATCGAAATCGGGTTCCCCAAAATGGGTTGAAATGGGTTAATTGCAAGGAATTTAAGTAAAACAATTTAAAGAATACGGATTTTTAATAGTTCAGGGTATTTTAATGTAAAATTGCATTAGCCACAAAAATATGGTTTTCAAGAAATCGTGCTATGTCATGATGAGTGTTGTGAGAGGTAGGTCATTACCTCGTGAGGTTTTTCTAAAGGTAATATGAGCAATTATGATAAAAGAATGCCGTAGGTAAACTTTGTGGTATTTAACTGTAAAAGTGAAATATAAGTTGCATAGCATGGTATTTTAAATTGAAACTTGTTCTCAATGTTAGTTTATGGTTGCTAAATAATATATAAAGAAATGGTTGAATTGTTATTAAGAAAAGTTGGGTTTTTTTAACAAATTTAGAATCGGATGTTGGATTAACTCCACTTCCGACGAGTTTTGAAAAGAGAACATTTTAGAATAGGAAGAGAGAGAAGGAGAGGGGAATTACGAGTTTAGGGTAGAGAGGAGAGATGGAGGAAGGTTTTGAGAGCTTCGTGGAGTCGTGGGATCATCGGAATCTTCCCGAATCGTCGCCGGAACTTGACCTTGGCTAACTCCACTTGTACAACTTATTTGACTTGGAAAAATTTGAGAGTTTTGACAATGGATTTCAGAATAGAGAGTGCTAGGTATGGGGTGGTATTTATAGGATAGAATTAGGGTTTAGGGAATTAAAAATGAGAATTAAAATGCATTAAAACATTGGTTTAATGGTGATTTTTAATCCTCTGGTTAATTGCAGGAAAAATAAACAAAAGAGGAGTAGTGGGAGAGGCCAAGGGGTTAGGGTTTAAAATTTGGAAGCATTTGCGACCGGGGGGCCCGGAGGTGCCGGCCTTATTGGCTTCTTCGCGGTCGATAGGAGGGGGTGGTGCTTGGATTGGTGTCACGTATTAAAGTCTATTCATATAACATTTTCCACATGTTTGTTTTCAGTGGCTTTTCATTTTTACGTGTATTGCATGTGTAAACTTTTGGGCTTCCAAAAAGTTTAAAAGAAAAATCATTAAAAATAATATGTAGCTGGGGGGATTTGAACACGGGGGCTATATCACAGCAGTGCAAAGTTTTACCAATGTGCTATAAGTGCTTTCTTGCTGTTCTAAAACAAATTAAATACTTATAGCATACTCAGGGTTGCAAATACTCCATTAAGTACTTTAACTTTAAACAAATTTCTGAGTCGTTACACCCTATCTAATTGTAAATTTCGAGGACGAAATTTTTATAAGGAGGGTAGTATGTAACGACTCTGAAATCACTGTACAAAAATTTCTTATTATTGTACAGAAAAGAGTATTACAGCCTGTGTAAGAGTTATATGTTAGATTTGTTTAATAAAAGCAAGAAGCAACTTGTAGCTCACTGGTAAAGCCTTTACACTGCTGTGACATAGCCTGCGTGTTCGATTCCTATCAGACACAATTATTTTTTTGGATTTTTCTTTTTAATTTTTGGAAGCCCAAGAGTTGCACGTGTAATACACGGGGAAATGAAAAGTTTCAGAAAAATCAAAAATGCGCAAAATGGAGTAAACACAGATATACCCTCGTGGCACGAATCTCAAAGCAAAACCTCGAGATCCGACCTCCCAAAATGCCCATTCAGCCGGCGCCGGCGGTTAGATTGAGCCTAATTGGCTCCGTGCTTTGCACACACAACCTTTCGACTCTCCTTAACTCCTCCGCACCGTTTGATTTCCCTGCAATCAAATAGAGATCCTTCATTTCACCATTTAACATCTTTTTAATACATTTTAATCCAAAATTTTAATTCCAAAATCCTAATTCCTCACTATAAATATCACCCCATGCCTTAGCTCTTCACTATTCTAAAATTCTAGCAAAAATTCTCTCAAAACTCTCTAAGTGCCAAGTGGAGTTAAGCCTCTCAAGTGGAGTAGCGAGCCAAACTCGACGATCGGAGCATCTCCGACGAAATCACGACCCATGAGAGCTTCTTCAACCTCTTCTTAACCTTCTAAAAACCATAAGTCCCCTCATCCCTCTCTCTTTCTATCTCAAAACTTATTTTTAAAACAAACCGACAAAAGAGGAGTTATTTCCAATGTAGTTTTCTTTTTAACATTTATAAGCCATGTGATAAGCAAACGAGATCAAACTAACATGCCGCACTAATCCTAACCTTATTCACATCAATTAGTTTTTAGTTGTAACAAATTTTCATATGAAACAAACATATAAGGAACTTTTTTTCATCAAAATACCATGAACTTTAGTGTAACCTCTTTTCGATATCTAGTATACCCAAACCCTAGAACCTTCATGGGGTAATGACCTACCGCACATGCACACTATGGTTTCATAGCACGGTATTCTAAGCATAAGGATAATTCAATGTAAAAGATTTTTTTTTTAAATCGGTATTTCGAAATCCTTGGCAATTACGCCTCTACAACCCTCATTAGGGGACCCGCTAATGGATGATGCGGATTATCGCACATCCTTGGGACAGTAGAGCGAGATGCAGAACTCATCACGGAGTATTCCGTCTCGAAAGGAATAAAACATACGGTATTTAAGAAACGTGACTTTTCTAATAAAAATCTATTTTTTGGAAAAATTATGTAAAATTATGAAATCCGTATTTTCAATAAAAACAAATTAAGAAACTATATTTTTAAGATGAAAGATTAGAATTTGTTAATAAAATTCCACCAAATTTCCAAAAGAACTGATTTTCATAAAAATACCACAAACTTTCAAAAAAACTAGGTTTTATCACCAAAATACCATAACAATTAAAATATATATTCATGAAAAACCCTAAAGGTTATAAATCACCCTCGAGGTTTATTTTCAAACTATATTAAAGTATTTTTTATAAAACCCCTTCGAGATATGCAAACAATATTTTAAGGACTGTAGATAAATATAGGTTTAAGCGGGATCAATTCTCTTGAGCCTCAGGGAGCCGGAGAAAGTGAGTGCTTGCCTATTCAGGTTAGACAACTTAACGGAGTTATCAATGACAATTGCCTTGGGAAAAAACACAAATCCTGCCGTCCATATGCAGCAGTTGCCAATTTCTCCCGAACATAAGATTTTAACAATTTACATCAATTCATATGAAAAGACATGAACTCAAATCCAAACTTAAATCTAAACTTAACTCGAACTCTAATCTAACTCGAATCTAAACTCAAATATGAACTCGAATCCAATTTACTCGAACCAACTTGACTCGAACCTAGATTGCAATCGTCATGACTCGCACATTACTCGACTCACTCGAATACAATCTACACCTTTTGCAATCTAAGATTTCGATCAAGACATGTAAATCAATCAATCAAATCAATTAAGTATATTAACCAGTTATAATATATTATACACGGGGTGCTTGGGATAGTTTCTTGTGTGAATCCAACGGAGATTCATGGGTCCCGTATTAACCTCTTTTTTATTTTACTCGAATATCAATCAGATTGACTCATCCACAGCCTAGAGCCCCGATACTAACACATGAAATGAGCCAGTGTTTTCTTGCTTCTGGGGCCCCACTTTAGAGCTCATGAATATTTCTACGGTTGCGTTGACATTCACACATGGAACTTAACGTTAACGTAATGACCATCTAGATACATATAGTATATATTTACCCATGATCATATACTCTTATTCGTCATTTATATATTCTTCTCTTGTCATTTTCTTTACTCTTATCTATCTTTGGACTTACCGAGCGCTAGTTCGCTGACGAGCATTCCACCCACTTTTCTTCTCTTGGAATGTTCGTCGGATACGGTCGAGATGGAGGAGGTTGAAGCCACAGAGAAGGACTACGACCAGATAGCTACTCAGGGCTAGCTCAACTTCATTTTTCTTCAGTTTATGTATGCCACTTGTTTAAGCATTTTTCTTATTGTATTTACTTTCCAGCATAAATTCTTGTACTTGTACATATTTGAAATTGAATGTAAATAAAGATGTTTGTTGAAAAATTTTACAGTCTCAATTTATTCTTGTATTGTGTATTATTGTTTCAATACGCTTAGTATATTTATTTAGGGAATGGCCTTCTCTGTATAAATATATCGCAGGCTTGCCACGTCACCGTTTCCGTCTATTGGGAAGCGGGGCGTGATAACAGCTGAGCATAACCAGCCACTTTACGTGACCGGATACAGCGACGTAAATCGAATTAATCGCATATTGATTGATCTGGGATCCTCAGTGAACTTCATGAACTTGCGGACTCTGAAGAGTTTGTCAATGTACGTCCGACACCTGTCAAGCGAAAGGATTGTTGTAACACCCTAGTTCATTTATACCAGTTCTATTTTGAGTATTTCTTTATTTGTGGCTATTCTTGATTTATTGTGTTTTGGGTGCGAATAGTGTATTGGTATCCGTCTTTGCATCCGACCCGACCCGCTTGCTGGAAACCCATCTTGATTCCTGTTTATGATTTATCCCGGTTAGTTGCGAGGATCCGTGCACTTTTAATTTTGTTTATACTGCATACTGGCATTATATCTGGCATCTGCATTTTATTAGTATAACAAATAAAGTCAAATAAAATATTTTAAAAATATCTAGCTTGGCCTGTGTAGTACCCCTGACCCTGTGGTAGCATCCGTATATCGTGTTCTCGTCCCGTTCAGTGAAACGGACCTGTTTGGATCACAACGTGCACGTTACGTGTATCCGTTCTTGGGGGTATACATTTTCGTTACCCGGTTATCCTATTGTGGTTTTGGTTTACACGTATATTTTCCATATTTTCAAACCATAATTTTAGACCCGACCCGGGCGTGTTTTGGACTATTTTTGTATTAGCCAAAATCTCAAATTTTCCTAATATTATATTCTTTACTGTACAACTGTTAATATACGTTTATAACATAATATATATATATATATATATATATTCACATATTTTAAAAAAATTCAAATCTCTCTCACTCTCTCTCTCTCTCCTCTGCATATAAATATTTTTTTTCTAACCCTATTATACCCACGTCGCTCTCTCTTCCCCTCACATTTTCTTTCATCTTCTTTTTTTCCTTCCTGCGCACGCTCGAACCCATACCTCTGACCCCATCCCTCTGCCCGTGCTCGCCTCTTGCCACCGTCGACCCCTCCTCGTCCCCACCCCTTCTCATTTCTTCCTCCGCCTCTTTCCATCACCACGACCCAAAAACCCACGCCCCAGCCTTCAACCCTAACCTATTGCCGGAGCCTTGACCACCTTGTCGGCCTCCCCTCATCTCCATCGCCCCGACAGCATTGCCTCAACCACATCATCTCCTCTCTTTCCCGAGCCTGCAACCCACATTCCCAAGAACCCGACACCCCTGCACCCAACTTAAGCCCCTGCAACCCTCCTCGCCGGAGCTCGCCTCGCCACCGACCACCCTTGTCGGCCTTCCCTCGCCTTTACACCTCGTCGAACACCTCTTCCCGACTCTCCTTCCTGCACACCCGCAACCCTACAGCCACCTAGAACCCCATTGCCCTATCACCGGAAAACCGCCGCTTGCACCTTGCCGTTGAGGACCCATCGTCGTCGTCATCCCATCGCCTCTGTCCCAGAACCCCAAGCCAACTCCAGAGCACCCACATCCCGAACACAACCTTCTTCTTCTTCTTTTTCTTCTTCTTCTTCTTCTTCTTTTCTTAATTTCTTAGTTTCTCAGGTGATCGCCGGAGCCGTGCTCGTCGCTGACGATCCGGGTGACTCAGTGGACATCCCCAGCCTGCGTGGTCGCATTCTCGATTTGCATGATTCAGTTCTATGCGCCGCGTGTACATTGCGACGTTTACCCAACGTCGGACGCTGCGTACACACCCGTATTGAGATCCGACCAGGCAAGTTTATCTTGCTACATGCTATGCTATTATATATACATCCATATGAATAAAAATATTACATGTTTATTTCCTTGTGCATCCATATTACAATTTTACAGTTTTACAATATCCGTTCGCATCCGTATAGTTTATTACATATCTAGTCGCATGCAAGTTTACCTTGCTATATGCTATGATACATATTTCGCATCCAAATGAATAAAAATATCACATGTTGAAAGCATTGTACATCCATATTATTGTTTTACTGTTTTCAGATATCCGTACGCATCCATATCATTAATTACATATCTAGTTGCATGCCAGATCACATTATTTCATGTTACTGTTATATTAACACCCCATTCTTGATAATGTTCATCATGCGTAGTCATGGAGTTGTAGATGTAATCCCTGATAGATATTTGTGCATCCATGTTTTACAGTGCATCCGTACTTTTATCGTGCATCCGTACTTGCTACAGTTTTATTATGAGCATCCGTTTGATACATGTGCACTACCTGTCACGACCTGATACACCACTACTTGGCATGTTACCTGATCCTGTTTCTAATGCCGACAATCCTGACATGTTGTCCTGACGGACGTATCATGTTGTCTGCATAGACAAACCTGTACCTGCTTGATCCTGTGTTGGCATTAGCTCCATATTTATCAATACCTGACTTGAACACATAACCTTTGGGGTATGGGGAAATCAAAGGTGTAACCGAGTGTAACTTAAAAGGATATTACTTGATCCGTGGTCCCGGGGGATAACGGGACAGAATCATTTGTGATTCTTCTTGATCCGTGGTCCCGGGGGATAACGGGACAGAGTCATTCGTGACTCTTACAGCTTGGTCCGTGGTTCCGGGGGGTAACGGGACAGAACCATTCTTGGTTCACATATCTTGATCCGTGGTCCCGGGGGGTAACGAGGCATATTCTTTGAGTTACATGAGGAGTACATCAATTAATTTCGAATAACTTTATAATAGATAACCCAGTAGCACAGTTTAGATTATTTACCGCACTTCACCCGCTCGTATACACTTCACTGTTTCATACCTGTGTTACTTGTTATACACTCATTACTATTCATACTCATGCCTGCATATCTCATGTATCATGTTCATTTATTATTGTTTGATATTATGACGCACTGACGTCTGGATTTTTGCATGGCCCAGATCCTTTATCTTTTTCGCAGGCTGATCAGGAGTATTTCAGCTGCCAGGCCAAGCAGTGACGATCCTGTTAGTATCTAGTTAGTTTAGTTTTATTTCCATACTTTCATTTCCTGATGTGAGCCCGTATTTCGGACGTACTTTCCAGATTGTTACTGTTTATTGGATTTATTGCTTCCGCATATTATTTCTTGACTCGTTTATTCTGGCAAATGGACATGTACTAGATAGTTTATTTTATTTCTATTGTTCTTGATATCTTATAGACAGCCTAATGTGACTGTGAAGGGATGTTTCATAGCCACAGGTAGCATGGTTGGCTCTGTCACGTGCCGATCTTAGCGCACTCTGGGAAGCGGGGCGTGACAATTGTTATTCACGGCTTCAATCAAAATTGCTAGCAAGTTCTGGGATCCATAGCTCTGCCAATCAGGTTCGGAGACCTACAAACCGAAGCCAAGATATACGTGATCGACGCCGACATATCTTATAAAATTCTCCTGGGACGGCCATGGCTCCACGATTACGGTATCGTTCCGTCAACTCTCCATCAAAGCATGAAGTATACTAAAAATGGTGAAGAAATATGTATTGGCAGAGACATCCAGGCGTTCGGTGTGCATGAAGTCCGATATGAAGATTCTCGGTACTTCATGAACCCCCAAAATACTAAGCCACGACTGACCAAAGACTGAACGTCTCCTAAACTCGAAAGCCAATCTGAGCCGGCTGTCACTTTCAAAAGCAAAAACCCCTAAGTTCGTTCGCGTTTCGGCAATGACATTGATGAGTCCAACGATGGAAGTCCGTCCTTCCATAAAACTCGCCCTCATTTCGGTAGCGATACGGATGAGTCTGATTTTGAAGGCCCATCCATCAGCAAAATTCGCCCTCGTTTAGACAACGACACTGAAGAATGAGTGGAAGAGGACCCGTCTTGCAACAGCTGTGCAGATTGGGCTCTCATGCAAAAAGCAAAGCTAAGATAAACCTTTGAAATTACAGAAGGACACCTAGCCATCACAAGAGTGTCGGAGAAGATGTGTAAAGAGCTCGATACATTGTCAGTCTCCACCGTGGACCAGCTGAAAACTTTCTATGTTCCCGGAAGAAAGAATGGACAGAAGGGAATCCTGTTTTATGGGTCAAACCCTGTCGTACACCCGGACGATTTGTCTGTCACGTGCCTTCTCTATGAGAGAGGCATAAGATCCGTCCTCAATCCCAGATGATATGTGTTCATATAATAATATTGTATTATTATATTCCTCATTCTTATTCATTTTACAAATAAACAGGTGCTTTTGACCCATGTCTGCTACATAGTACAAGTTACAGGTTCTTGGAGAGAAAACAGTGAAAAAGATAAAAGACGATACAAAAGAGGGACTTTGACCAACAAATAGAAGGATCTTAGTCAAGCCTACACAAAGATAAAGTTCACAAAGCATAAGGCAGCGCAAGGTCCAAGATTACAAAGCGAACGGTTAAAAGTTCACTGCAATTGTTCACTGGAGATCTGGAAGAAACACAGAAGCTATTTTAATAAAAGAACCAAAGAATAAGGAAGCCCAGAAAGCCCAAAGTCAGCAGAAGAAAAATGAAGACATAAACTCTCCATTGGGCCGCGGAACCGCGGCCCAACCCCTGTTGCGGCCGCGGATCCGCGGCAGTCCAGAGCCCATGATGGAAATATTTTTTTGCCAATGCTTGCAATCTACTCTGACTAGGTCTACTTATGGGTATTTTGGTAGATGCAGACATGCGGGTCAATTGTAACCTAGGGTTTCTATGTCTTATAAATAGAAGCCCAAATCATTGTATTCTTTTCATGCCTTACTTCATTAATAAATTTCAGCATTCTTTTGGAGAGCATCATTTTTTGTAAGTTCTTTATTTTCTGTCCTAGGTTAATTTTCTATTCTTGCCCTAGATAAATTTAATTCCTTGCCCTAGTTAATCTTTTATTCTCTGCCCTAGATAAATGTATTTTAATTTCCTAATGAGTGAGTAGTCTCCTCGCTTGTTAGGGTTAGATCTGGGGAAGGTATGAGAGACGAAGATCTCTCATCCCCTTTCTTGCCCGTCATATATTTTCATAGGACTCTATGCATACATGCACATACCGCTCCCTACGGCACCCTATCCATCGAGGTAGCGGTGATACCGTAGTATAAAGGCCCGGTTGTGATTTTTTTCCATGGAGGTTAGGGTAAGGATTGATAAAGGAAGGACAAGAAGCTAGAGGAAGAAACATCTTCCCGATAGTTCTAATCCCTTTTATGAATAATTACCATAACTCCTAATTGATCTTTCATATGGGTATAGAAAGCGGTGAGATTTATTGACTTTCCAAACTTAACCTAGACCTAACCGTAGCAAGATTTAGATATAGAATTAATTCAGTTTTTAGATTAAACCAATCCGGCTCCCATCGGAATTAACTCGTAAGAGTGATTAGGAAATTCACAACATCCCTGTGGACCGACCCGTACTCACCGGCTAGCTACCAAGCGACGCCGTTCTTGATTGCGGTAATTAGATAGTTTTTGAGATCAATCAAATGGCGCCGTTGCCGGGGATGACGTGTTGTTTCCTTTTTGAAATTTCGGGTTAATCAAAGTTAAAAAATCATAAAAATATGAAAAATCACAAAAAAAATAAAAATATATCATCTGTTATTTTTGGAAAGGGTATTTTTGTGAGAATTTTGCAGGATCTACGAACCAATTTAGATCTGGAAATCTACAGAGGTCTAAACAGAAAATAAACGATCCTAACAACAGAAGATTACAACAACCAAGGAACAGAGAAAATTCCGAGATCTGAACCCTTCATCAGACCGCTGAAACGCCGCCGCAACAAGCTTCCCACCGCGGAAACGCGGCAAGGGGGTCGGATCGTCTTCTGCAAAAATTTCTCGGGATCCGAGCCGTCAAGGAGACCGTGGAAACGCGGTGGGACCCCCCCTTTGGCCGCGGAAAGGCTACGGTTTGGTGGCGACACCTGTCTAAATTTGCACTGTAAGCTCCTCTGTTTCTTCTCTGTAAATCTTGATATATCTTCTGTAAATTTGCCTGCAGGATTTCTTTGCGCTTAAAAATCTTCCCCCTTCCAAATAACAAATCTTGTGCAGGATTCTTTGCGCCGCGCATAAAATAAAAAAGATTTGATTGCAAGTGATTTTTCTGTTTTGCATATCTTTAAAACTGACTTTAAGGGGTTTTTGACCAATTCAGATTGGGTAGGGATTTCATCACCCTTCCCAGGACCTCAGAAATCACATAAAGCATTTGCATTGACCATTCTTAATTAAAAAATACTAGACTCGGTCCTAAGGACTTCGAGCTCAATAGGACAGAGGACTAGTTATAGGCATCGACCGTTTATCCTAACCTGACTTTGCGGTGTCTAAGCAAGTGTGTCTAAGGCAAGTGGTTACTTAATTAGGACCGCTACTTGTAGCGGGGAGCCTCCCACTTACCTGGCACTTACCTGGCCGCAATTGGCGGTGAAGAGGCGGTTTGGGGTCCTATTTCTAGCCCTTTGGAACAGTTAGGAGCTGTCTAGCTGATCTAGATGACCCTAGTGTTAGTTATGTATATGCCCTAGAGGCTATTGTTGTACATATAATGTATATTATAATGGATGCTTGGTTATATATAGAGATGACTTTCTTGCTCGTCATGATAGTATGCTATTTGGTTTCACTTTATCTTAACATGTTGACTTGTATTGGTTTACTGTTTTACTCTCACATGTTGATAAAGCCCTTAGGACTTGTACTCGACTACTGGGACTATGATGAGATCATACTAGTGGGGCCGCGGTAGTCGATGAGTACATCCTATAACTGTTCCTAGTCGAGGGTATATCGAGACAGGGCATCGATACACCAGAGTAGACTAGCGTATACGCATCTTGACCCATATGATGGGCGATGGATGATCCCATATCCATCGGTGTTAGACATCAGAGATGGTGTACGGGTGCTCAGTGGAGACTGGGTACACTGGACGGACTCGCCGAGAACTCCCAGATGGTGATATACCACACGTCAGATGGCAGTTCTCCGGTGACACAGGTACAGGGTAGTCTGTAGACCCGAGATCGTCATGGAGTCTTGTGTGATTCCCACTGTGCTTTGATTTCCACCTTACCACGTCCAAGAGGTCGTGCAAAACGGTGGCTTTTGGGTACAGTCCCGAATCACATGGAGGCAATGAGCGATAGGAGGGGATTCGTCTCTCCCGGTATAGGGAGTTGATGTTGTGCTGTGTTCGATTGGCTATAACTGGAAGTCCCTGGCCAGGGCTGATATGGAGATTTACTGGTAAGTGTTACTAGTAGTTTCTCGACCCGTTATGAGCCATACATCGACACGACTTATCGGTTACTGGGGTCTGACGTATACCACCCCTAGACTTGATATGCGACATATCAGACGAACAGACCGGACTGTACGGGAGTGTTACTAATCGGATTCACAGGAGAACGCACAGGCTAGCTTGTTGATCTTCTGATCGCTCAATACCTGGGTGGCTGTTACGTTTAGCTGACCGCTTGCAGCTTGTGGGTGTTTGATATGATCATCACCTGCTACCGGCGTATTGACGATTCTTTAGAGTCCTACACAGAGGTTTCTTGGCTCAGGCGAAACGGAGTAGTGGCACATATGTGATATGTGCAGGACCGAGAATAATGCGATATGGGATACCGTATTATATTCTCGCGATATTTAGATATGAACCGGGACATCGGATCAAGTGTTGATTCGATGAATCGGTACATGATATATTAGTCGGTAATATTCGATATAGCCGGATTATCGATTCAAGTGTTGATTCGATGATTTAATGTATAATAATATATATGATATATTGTATTACATTATCTAATATTGGCTCGCTTTATTATTTCATTTTCTCATTGGATGATACATTGATATATATGTGATATATGTTAATTGTATTATTTTCTTTTGTTGCAAATATATAATATATATGTGATATATATTATTGTGACATGTTATGATTAATTGTTAAACATGTTTAAGGATGATTAATTGAGATTAGGGTTTAATTTGGGTTAGTTGCTTCATGCACCTTCTAGAAGATTTTTCTTTTGTCATTCTTAAGATCTTTATGGATGACACATTCTTTAACTCAACTAAACCCTAACTCTAGTTATTTCTCTACAAAATCTAGACCACTCATCCTTGACCATGGTTTACAATTCAATCATATGGTTTATATTCTATTCATCACAAAAGGAAAAATGATTATTCATTTTCATGATCTTCTTCTTCTCTCTTGAAGAAAGCTTGTTAGTTTTTCTTTTAGTGATGAAATAAAATGAGAAAATGATATAAAAGGAAAGCAAAATTACTACTCTCTCATCCTCATCTCATCTAGCCCATGGGATTAGTGTGTTCTTCTCTTTTGAGTGAGAAAGCTTGAGTCGTAGCAACTTCAAGGTAGATCATCGGAGATTTGGAATACGACAAGCTAGAATGGATCGTTCGAGTCGTGGAGCCTCTCATGAGTCCGGGAGATCGTGGATCGCGGCAAAGGGACTTCTACTCGGAGCTTGTGAAGTGAAGGAGCGGACTACAAAGGTTGTAACCCCTCACACTTAGATAAAAGTTATCATCTTGCATGTTTAAACCTAATAATCTAGCAAAGATCCCGGCTTTGGGTTGTTCGGCACGTCTAAATTTTTATCCGGGCATGTTTGATGCCTTTTGAACCTTCACAAGAGTGCTTAGGAATCCTACACCTAGATCTAGGCCTGATTGTGCATTTGTGGTTGATCGCATTTGTGTCAAAGTCTCTTTTCAAAAAAATATTTTTGCAAAATTTCCAAATAAAGAGAAAGCGGAAAAAGGAAATTTTTTTTAACAACTTGCAAATTTTTGCCGCTAAGAAATCTTGCACCACCCAACCTTCTTTCTTTTCCCCTTTCTTCTATTATGGGTACCACACATCATAAATCACTTTCCGAACTTTAGTATCCCGAACCTAACTTTGCGTCGTACGTCAATTGTTTCGGTCGATTTAAAGAAGATCCCTCCGTGCCCAAAATTTCTTTGAAAGATCAAATAGAAGCGTCTAGGAGAAACAGTTCGACTTTTCAACCCACTTTGTGTCAACCATGTTCACCTTTACCACCTTCATATGTTGATACCACTTTTTCAAGTCCTGTTGTAACTCCTAAACCGATGTCCATTGCTGAGCATATTGCTCAATCTCGTAGCCGATCTTTCACCCCTCTCCCCTCATCTAGTTCTAGGAATCAACAAGTTCATCCACCTTTTTATCTACATGTTGATCCTAATCCTGTCCAACCATCCACTTCCTACCAGTCCTACCCGACTTTCCCACCTTCACTAGACCCTGTTTCTATACAGCCTTTTGGGAGTTTCACGTATCCAAACAATTTCGAATATTTTACCGAAACCCCTTCACCACCCATGTCTAGTTTGGAACAGTCGTTGGCAGCTTATATTGCAGCAACAAACAAAATGACTGGGAATGTGGATGCATCCATATCCGCCCTTATACAACCTACTGAACCAGTAGCTAGTTTCCAACTAGCTTCAAATTTTTCAATGTATGAGGAGGCGGTTGGACAGAGTGAGAATTTGAGAGGAGCGAGTGAGTTCAACACATTCCCAAATCAGACCCACCCTTACCAAATTGAAGCCCACAACTCCGGTTTTCCATCGATTGTTCCAAATGATTCACCAGTTGAAAATAAAAACTAGTTGTGTGATTTTGTAGTGCTTGATTTGCCAAATTGTGAAGAACCCCTTTCGAGTGAAACCACACGTAATCTGTTTGAACTTTACACCTCCACTCTAGAACCTAAATCGATAAATATCCATGCTTTTGATGAGGTGTCAGAAAAAATTGATTTTCACTTGATTGAGGATATAGACGCCGGGAATATTTTGGATGATGGGCCCGTAGATTTGATTGAAATGTTATGTCCAATTCATCATCCCGAGTCATTGATTGTTTCTCCCGAACTTCATATGCGTCTTGATTTTGATGATAATGGCATGGATGAGTTAAATATTGAGGATAATATTGAGGATAGTATTGAGGAGAGTCGAGGATAATATTGAGGTTGAACCATTTTTTTTGATGTGTCGGACTTTCCAATTCAGCCTCCTGAACCTTTAACTGTTATATCACCCTCCCTCCTTTCCATCGTTCCGGCCACGCACAAGATCACGCTTGACGACTATGAGCTTGAAAACTTTTCCTTTGAATCTGACACAGTTCTCACAGCCGATGACACTTACGAGTGTTTCACTTTTTCGGACGATGTTGATGACTCACCGCCTGAATTTGAGTCCTTTGAATTTTCAGATGAGTTAGTTGAACCATCAGACTCGGTTGCTTACAGTTGTTTCGAACCATTGATGGAATCTTTCCAGTTCGAGACAGTTTACTACGGTGAGAATGAGACTATCCCTAATTCACTCCCTTCCCTACCTTCCATTGTTCCGACCGTGCAAGTGACCGTTACGCTTTCATCTCCTATACCAAGTTCGA
Source organism: Agapanthus africanus (assembly GCA_030015575.1). Classification (NCBI taxonomy): domain Eukaryota; kingdom Viridiplantae; phylum Streptophyta; class Magnoliopsida; order Asparagales; family Amaryllidaceae; genus Agapanthus; species Agapanthus africanus. Next base: position 43,667,016 of record JASDDO010000024.1, on the reverse strand, counting down.
CGTACCCATGTTTTCATCTTGAGGGATTTGACCCCATTTCTCGACGGGTTGATAGATTAGCACAATCGCTTTTAACACATCGGTCATCATAAATTGCGCTAATTTATTCCCTAAATTTACACCCTCAAGATCGTACTCCACTTCTTTCTCTTTTCCGCCATTCTTCTCCTCCACCGAGACCATATTCTACCTTTCTTCCCACACGGTCTCGTGTGCTTCTCATTTCCTTTCTTTCCACTCCATTCTTTCACCAACTCGACCATTACCACGATAAGATTTTTGAATGGTTGGTGCTAACCTTTGGCTTGTGTAAGGCCAAGCTTGTGTTTGGGGGGGACCTTGTTGTATATATATTTTTGTTTTTCTTTTAACAATAAAAATAACAAAAAGAAAATTAAAATGAAAAAAGAAAAAAAAATTTATAAATAAATAAACAAGGGAGTGCCGACAATTTTGACCCTCTTGGTGCAGCATGACAGTGAGGACACTGTCAAGTTTAAGTTTGGGGTATGTTCGGTACGTCTTCTTCCTTCGCATTCATGTGTATATTTTTGCATTTGCATACTTATTTTAAAACCCATAAAAATTGAAAATTTTCAAAAATTATAAAAATTAATGTATTCAGTTTTGGCTTATTTGACTTGAGTTTGACAAATAGGTTAACTTGTTAGGAACAACTAGATCTTAGACTTAGTAAATTAAAAACCCTAAAAATAACCTTCCTTAAAGTTTAGCGGTAGAAAGTATATGTCTTTGTAGTTTATTTAGAAATAGGCAAATTTTGGGTTTACTTCTTGGGCTAAGTCGAAACAAAGGAAAAATATTAATGTTCTTATTAGAGTATAAGTTTGAAAAATAGTTCCTAACTTAAGTCTAGATTCTGAAAATGTATACCCTACAATTTGCACAATCACGCACCTTGAAACTTGGAATAGTAGAGGAGACCTTGAAATGCTCTTGTCTGAAGTCCTTAGTACGAAGAAAATGAAATAAAAAAACACAAGTGTGAATAAAGAATAAAAAAAAATGAACACTGGTTTTTGTGATTACTTAAGGCTGCAAAAAATAGAAAAATATTTAGCGAGGGTGCTTCATCACCTAGTGCCTTAGACCAATTGGTTTGGGAGTCACTGCTAAAGCCTTAGATGTTGCAAGACTAGGAATTACGCTTTAAAAGTGCAAACGCATTTTGTAATCGGTCGTTGGTACCTCAAGAAGTATTAATGGTCGCATGAAGGATGTGTAAGAAAAATTCAATTAAAAATTCACCAATTAATAAATACTTTGGACAACGGACAAGGATATGATTGCTTGATTTGAATTTCCAAGTGTAGGGGTGATTTATATACATACGTGGGGATATGTGATTGGAGTTTAGATGAGAGAAAGGAGTGAAGAATAGAACTTGTATCTTTAGTAGAGTTGATAGAAATTCCTAAGTGGAGATGGAACCCTGAAAGGAAAACTTAAGAAATGCCGAAAGCTAAGTAAGTCTATAGAACATATATAATCTTAAGTTAAATAATGAGGAAGTGTGAAGAATATGGGTGGATAATTTACGGGTCAAAGATAATAGAATTCCTTGTTAGAAAACCTAATTGGAGAATAAAAGTTAATGGGCCGAATTGATAGGATTTTGTGGGTAGTATCCGCTGAAAACCCTCAGGAGACAACACTCCTCCTACTATGGACACCTAGAGGTTTAACGGCTTGTTGCACGAGCTCAGTGCAATCGTGTTTCCCTGCGAAAGTGCGGTTAGGTTTTTGTCGAGAATAAAACTAAGTTTGATCGAGGACGAGCAAAAGATAAGTTTGGGGGTATTTGTTCATATTATAATATTGTATTATTATATTCCCCATTCTTATTCTTTTTACAAATAAACAGGTGTTTTTGACCCATGTCTGCTACATAGTACAGGTTACAGGTTCTTGGAACGAAAACAGTGAAAAAGATAAAAGACGATACAAAAGAGGGATTTTGACCAACAAATAGAAGGATCTTAGTCAAGCCTACACAAAGATAAAGTTCACAAAGCATAAGGCAGCGCAAGGTCCAAGATTACAAAGCGAACGGTTAAAAGTCCACTGCAATTGTTCACTGGAGATCTGGAAGAAACACAGAAGCTATTTTAATAAAAGAACCAAAGAATAAGGAAGCCCAGAAAGCCCAAAGTCAGCAGAAGAAAAATGAGGACATAAACTCTCCATTGGGCCGCGGAACCGCGGCCGAACCCCTGTTGCGGCCGCGGATCCGCGGCAGTCCAGAGCCCATGATGGAAATATTTTTTTGCCAATGCTTGGAATCTACTCTGACTAGGTCTACATATGGGTATTTTGGTAGATGCAGACATGCGGGTCAATTGTAACCTAGGGTTTCTATGTCTTATAAATAGAAGCCCAAATCATTGTATTCTTTTCATGCCTCCCTTCATTAATAAATTTCAGCATTCTTTTGGAGAGCATCATTTTTTGTAAGTTCTTTATTTTCTGCCCTAGGTTAATTTTCTATTCTTGCCCTAGATAAATTTAATTTCTTACCCTAGTTAATCTTTTATTCTCTGCCCTAGATAAATGTATTTTAATTCCCTAATGAGTGAGGAGTCTCCTCGCTTGTTAGGGTTAGATCTGGGGAAGGTTTGAGAGACGAAGATCTCTCATCCCCTTTCTTGCCCGTCACATATTTTCATAGGACTCTATGCATACATGCACATACCGCTCCCTACGGCACCCTATCCATCGAGGTAGCGGTGATACCGTAGTATAAAGGCCCGGTTGTGATTGTTTTTCATGGAAGTTAGGGTAAGGATTGATAAAGGAAGGACAAGAAGCTAGAGGAAGAAACATCTTCCCGATGGTTTTAATCCCTTTTATGAATAATTACCATAACTCCTAATTGATCTTTCATATGGGTATAGAAAGCGGTGAGATTTATTGACTTTCCAAACTTAACTTAGACCTAACCCTAGCAAGATTTATATATAGAATTAATTCAGTTTTTAGATTAAACCAATCCGGCTCCCATCGGAATTAACTCGTAAGAGTGATTAGGAAATTCACAACATCCCTGTGGACCGACCCGTACTCACCGGCTAGCTACCAAGCGACGCCGTTCTTGATTGCGGTAATTAGATAGTTTTTGAGATCAATCACTATGCGCCCGAGATGCGGGAATATTTTAAAAAGTGCGGATGTCGGTTATATCAAACGGACTCCGAAGCGAAATTTTATAAGGGGTTATGGCATCCGTCTCAGGTCCGATCACTCATCGATAGATGAATCCCAGATAGACGGGGCATAGGTTTCATTCAACCTAATACCAAAGCAAGTTATATGATCCATGTTGGTGAAGCCAGCGAAAGGTCAAATGATGACGACGGGCTAGCCGAGCCAGAAGAAGCCCCTCGAGAGCTCGAAGACGGCGGACAAGCAACCTTCGATGAGCTAACTTAGATTGACTTGGGAACGCCCGATAATCTTAGGCATCAGCTCACTCTTGTCAGAGGAAATGAAAGAGCGGATAGTCGCCCTGCTGCATGAGTTCGCAGACTGCTTCGCGTGGACGTATAAAGAAATGCCTGGCCTCTTCCCTGAAGTGGCCGTGCATAAGCTGGCTATATCTCCTGATGCCAAGCCAGACAAACAAGCTCTTCGAAGAATGAGAAGGGAGCTAGAAGAAAAGGTCATCGCGGAAACCAAGAAACTCATCAATGCTGGTTTCATCAGAGAAGAGAAATATGCGGACTGGATTGAATGCATCGTCCCAGAGAAAAAGAAGAATGGGCAGATCCGAGTCTGTGTCGATTTCAGAGATCTTAACAAGGCATGCCCTAAAGACGACTTCCCGTTACCGGTCATGGAAATGATGGTCGACGATAGATCAAATTATGAGCTGTTCATCTTCATGGATGGATCGTCTGGTTACAATCAGATAAAAACATCGCCTATGGATGAGAAACATACAGCATTTCGAACCCCGATCAGCATATACTGTTACAAAGTGATGCCGTTTGGACTGAAGAACGCAGGCGCCACATATCAAAGGGCCAAGATCATTGACGACTTAATCAATAAAGTTGTTGAATGTTATGTTGATGACTTGGTCATCAAGACTAAAGCCAAGGTCGATACATCCAAGATCTTGGGACTGTTTTCACCAAACTGAGAGAATATGATCTGAAGATGAATTCTCTAAAATGCGCTTTTGGCGTGTCATCGGGAAAATTCTTGCGCTTCATAGTTCGACATCGAGGGATCGAAGTTGACCCATCAAAGATAAAGGCCATTATGGAGATGCGTCCTCCAAAGAATCTGACACATGTAAGATCCTTTCAAGGCAAGCTCATTTATATATGAAAGTTCATCTTGAACCTA